>AP024997.1:1306607-2613214 GCA_020887355.1 Coccomyxa sp. Obi
ATCAGCACGGAGAAGACAGGGCAGGGACAGAACATTGGAGAACATGATGGAACCTTTGGCACAACTGCTACGGTGCTGTGCACTCTGGCTGCTCACAGCCTGGGATACAACCTGGCAAACACAGAGGAGTTTGACAATAGCTCAGAGGCTGCGGCATCTGCCTTGCAACATGCATGCACCGCCCTGATGCTGTCCTTCAAGTTCTGGGATGGCCTAGCCAGCAGAGCAGCAGCAGCAACTGGCATGCAGTCACGGGCCGCAACTGCCACGAAACAGAAGCACAGCTCGTGTGCAGATAATGAGAGCGGCAGTCAACAGCCAGCAAAGGATCTGCAAGAGCCGCATTCCCCTTCCTGCAATGGATCGCCCAATGCAGAAGCAGCCACATGCACTGCTACTGGCCATGCCTCTGCGGCCTCTGACAGGAGTGCAGAAAGGCTACCCGGGGTTCAGCAAGCAGAGTGCCTGCCCAACAGCACTGCAGCAGAGTTTGAGCAGGCCTGGAAGTCTATGCTTGGGAGTGTGCTGTCAGTGGCTTCCCGCAAGCGCTCTTTCAAGAAGGAGATCTGCGGCGAGATTGCCAGGCGAATTTGCGCCATCGCTGAGAGGCTGCCTGTCAACGGCATGGCACTAGTGTGCTTGCAGCTGGCCTCCTCTGCATCTAACACCCTGGCACACCAGGTTGGAAACTCTCCTGTCTTTCCCTGTTGACACTTCATTGCTGAACTTTGCTGATTAGCAGTGATGATGAATGGCTTGACGATTGCAGGTGCAGAAGTCACAACCTGGGAAACTCATTGTGGAAGCTGCACAGCTTCGGCGAGAGCGGCTTGATGTCTTGAAACTACTAGGCAAGACCCATCCTTCTGTTCTCCTGTGTGGTGGCATTGAGTGACATTGAATTTCGTTTGCTCCCTGCACAACATCAACCCATAATTCTCCAATGACCTCTTGCTGCAGGCGTTGTGCTGCAGCAGCTTGTGAAGCATGTGGAGCAGAACATACCGCTCGCTGCTGCGTGCAACGCGCAAGTGCTCAAGGCAGTTGCAGGGCTGCTGAAGCACAACTGGGAGGACTTCAAGGTCCTGGACATTCTGAAGCTGCTCTTGGATCCCATGGGCGCTTTGCTCAAGCACACAGGAGCCTCCTCCCCTGCCTCCATTGGTGAGGCTTCAAGTTGACCTGCACAACCATCCATCACTGATTGCCACTTTCAGATGGTTGCATGAATTACAGGCCCAGAAAACAATATCTCTGACTACATTTTTACTTGAGAGGATGCAATCAGAATGGTAGCAGGGCAGGCAAATAATAGATACTGCAAGCGACGATCCACAAGGATCAGCAAGACTGAACTATTCCACAGAGAGCATGGTCATACAGATGCGGATGGCAAGCAGTGAACCATGAGTGGATGTACACAGTACAAGGCAATCAGTACAGAATGAAGGACCATAAATTGTGGTGCAGGTGAACCACTGCAGAGCTGCTGGATCGAAGTGCTCAATGTGCTGGTAGCTCAGGAGCGGCCAGGGCAGTCTCTCGCATCCGCGCTGTCTCAGCGCCCATCATGCACGACTGAAATGCTACAGCCACTGTGCTATGGCTTCACCCACAGCTGCGCACGCATACGAGCTGCAAGCCTCGAGCTCTGGAATGACCCCAAACTACAGTGTGTCCTTGGAAAACACCTTGCAGGTGAGCACCTTTCTGCTTTACTAAAATGTCTTCTTTTGTACCATCCCTTGTGAAATCTTCTGCAGGAGCGCTGTGGCTGCCAATCCTGAGTGCTGTACTTTTTATTTGGCGCTGACAAGGTAATGCGGGCTTCTTGACACATATTTATCTTGATGGCCTGTCTCCTGTGGACAGGGCTGCCGCCCAACGTGCAGCAGGCACTCGCGCGCGGCGCCGAGCTGGGCTTTGCCTCACAGCTCAGTCAGCCTGCTGCGAAGCCGCCCCACAAACCGCCCCCGATCCTACCCAGAATGGCGCTGCCTGCCCCAATCGTTGCGCCTCCCGCCGCTGAACAGAACGGGCATCAGCAGCAGCAGCACCAGCGGGGCCTTGCTACAGCAGGCGGCACCGCACATGTGGAGGACCCCAGGAAGAGGCCCGCCGCGCGCCTATTCCAGGACACCCAGACCGAGTATGTGCGCATCGACACCGCCAGCAAGCGCCCCCGGAAAGACCTGCTCACCGACCACCAGAAGGAAGTGGCTGCCCGCCATCGCCAAGGTCTCCTTTCTGCCGTCCAGCACAGGGCATGACAAGAGAAATCAGCCACTTCAAGAAGTGCGGTGTGATCTCCTGCGCACCCACACGTGACTGGATTACATGCATGGTGTTTGTGCGAGCAGGTACAGGTCGAGAGGGGATCATAACACATACGCGGCTGGACGTATCACAGGATGCCCTCTCCCTTCTGAAGGCCTCAGGCTCTGTGCCAGACTCTGAGGGACTCGACTCTCCAGTGGTCATTGACAACAAGGTCAGTAAGTGAACACTTCAGCTTGGTCATTTATGTATGCAAGCATTTGAACGAGGAAACGCAACTTACATGTTGCAAAGGCTTCGTAGAGAACAGCACCGACACTCACATCTGCGTGGGAGTATTTCACCTTTTGTCATGCGTTTGGCCAGGGCCCTGTGGCAGCACATGATGGGGGCGTTGGCGAGCCTGTGATGCATTCTGGGCCTTTTACTGGCCAGGAGACCAGCCAAGACGCACCAATACACAGCAGAGCAGCCGAAGAATCGCAAATGCCAAGCTCTGCAGCGAGAGCACAAATTGTCCTGGAGCCTAAACGCGAAACCGATGGCGCCGCCGTCGATGAAGTCATCCATGACCAGCAGGATTGCAGCTCGGCTCAAAAGGCCGGTTTGGTCACGCATGAAGACACAGAGGACGGTGCTGATCAGCAGGGTTGCATGCTGCAAGAAGCACCTGCCGAAGCAACCAGCTCACAAGCTGCCGCTGAAGGGGTTGAGGTCTGTCAGCTGCACGGTCGCAGCGCCATCCCCGATGGGCCGAAAGCGGACAGCACAAGTGCAGGAGGTGCCCATGTCTTATGCGCTCCTCAGGCTCCATCCAAGGGCAAGGAAAACAGCGATAGCCAGCAGCAGCATCCCCAGCAGCAGCCGCAGTGGAGGAAGAAAAGGACGTCGGCACAGATGGCACATCACAGCCTGTCACCTCCCAGGAGGCCTGAAGCACAGAGTGGTCCTGCCGCGAGCAAAGCTTCACAGCGATCAGTTGCCGTGTCGCCAGATGTGGTTGCTTTCTCTGACGACGCTCCAGTCTCCGCAGGAGCTGCAAACGGTACAGCCGAAAACCCAGCATCACAAGGGCAGCATGCAGTATCAGGGTGGCAGCCAACAAGCGGCCAGCGAGAAGTGCAGTGTGCGCAGAACGCCGTAAACAGGCTGGACACCACAATGACAGAAGCTGTGCACGACAGTGACGCTTCTGCAGTCCCAGTGGATGCCCAGACGGCAGATGTTGGAGGCCATTGCGAACACCACATGCTGCCAAACACAGTTCCAGAGTCCTGCAACGCGGACGAGGATGTTGATGTTGTCCAGATAGATGGCCCTGCAGATGAGCATGTCTGGGGAGAGCAGAACGTAGTCATGACATCAGCGGCCATCGGCACCATTCCCCAGACTCTTCTGCAGACATGCGCCTTGGGCACTGTGCCTAACACCGCCTGCACAGCTATACCAGCCCCAGCCATCGAGCCTCTGCTTTTCAGCGCTGGACCGCCGGCGCAGACGCAGGTTGGATTTGTGCTGCCAGAGGCGAACGAGGTTGGTGCTCACCAGCAGGAACAGCCTCTCGGCGCGCGTGCACCAGTCTCAGAGGCTGATGTCCAGGTGCGAAATGCATCGGCTTTGCTGAATGAGCCTGTACTTTGATTTGTTTCTGGGCGTGCCAGGCCTGAAGGTGTCGATGCATTCCTGCCTGGGCAAGAATGAAGCTGTGTATTGCCACAGGAGCTGCAGCTTACAGGCTTGACACAGCAGCTGGGGCAGGTAGCCAGGCCAGGCAAGCAGATGGCGGGAACAACCTTGAATAGACTGCAGACCGCAATAACAGCAGCAGTGGAAGAGGCGCTTGAGGTATCCTTCCACCTTCTGCCCGACACATTGCCATCTTGACGCCCTTGCGAATGGAGAGCCATTTAGATGGCCCTTGTCGGCTGGTTGCCACTTGGCTGGGCTGATATCCATCTTTTATGTCGTTTCTGAAAACCTGCATGAGTTGTGTACATCTCTGCAGGTGGGCACCCGGACTGGCTCACTGCAGCAGCTGGATGCGCTCCAGCAAGTGCTCATCAAGGCTGCGGCTCAGATAGGCGAGGAGCGTATCCGTAGGAGCACTCTTTAAGTGAACGCCCTTTAAAGGGGTGCATTGGGCAATGCCAAACCTTTGTCATAAGATTCCGTCTTGCTACAAAGTGTCGGACAATGATTGGTCAATGAAACAGTATTGTTGAACCAGAACCACAAACTGCTTCAAATGAATTTTTGAATCGATTTGAATTGATTTGAAGCCAGATATCTGTCGAGATTTGCCTGACTTTAAGTGAGCGTTGAAGTCGTTGATGAGGTCAAATTTAGTATTGTATTGCTGCGATCTCATTCATGAAACTGTCCTAAATGCTCAGTGGCTTGCCAATGGGCAAAGTATTGCAAATCTATAATCATTACAGAATGTGCTTTTCCTGGCATTATTGTAAACATTTGTTTGTGTTGCTTTGCACAAGAAACAAAGTTCTGTGGTCATTCAATTTTCATCCTATGAATAATTTATAAATTCAGTTGTAGCCATGAGAGCAGAAATTGTGGCACATGCATGCGCATGAGGCTTAATTCAAACAAACCTCTTTTCGTTCGAGAGGGACCAGCAACTCTTTGGTGCTTCATATAGGATTTGCTTCATGTAAGTTCCAGATTTGTTCCTGGACATGCTGGATATGTGCTGCAATATCTTTGTTCTATAGCTGGGGGCTTCTGCCGTGTGTTATCCCAGCTACACTACTCTTCGTCATCAGATATATATGGGTCTTCCTCCTCCTCTGAAAGTTCATCTGCAAAATGCTCAACCGATACACCTGCTTTGTTGCTCCGCAATTGCTGCAGCTTAATCGTCAATGCCTGCAATAGCAGTGAAGAACATTCAGAACCCAAATCCTTGTTATAGTGCAGCCTGCAGCCCTGAGGGAAAGACCCATGGCACTCTGCAAGCATGTAGTAGGTAGGCATACCTGCTGCCTGCTAAAAAGGTCTGCTTCTTCCGCAGATGTGAGAGGGTCCATACGCGCCTTCCCACGCCTGCTCTTCCTTCGCCGCTTTATTGGAGCCTTCCGCAGCTCCTGCAACATCATGTGCTCTGTAATGCATGGTTACAGAGGCTTTGAAATTTTGCGCCCCACCAAATTTCATTCCAGTTACCTTTATCCGCTTGTTCAGCCTCTCAAGCTCCCGCAGCACTCTTGTCTCCTCGTCTACCCTCCTCCCCAGCATGCGGTAACCCAGAAAGCCTGCGCAATGCACCTGTGTGATGAGTTGCATGTGGCATGATCCTTTAAACACAGATGCTTTGCAAGCATGCAGAGAGCAGAGAATCCATGCATAGTGGAGCTCCCACCTGCAGCAAGTAAGGCCACTCCAGCTCCTACGCACTTCACAATTGTGTCGCGAAGACTTTTCTTGTCATCTGCGCCCTGAGGCCTTGGACCTGCATAGAATCAGATGTGAGTGGTTTGCTGCCTCTCTGCATGAGCCAGCCAGCACCAGAGGGGATAGCTTGTCATTCAGCGCGTCAGGAGGTCTGATCAGCTTGAGCAGCACAGTGCCTGCACGCAGAGAACGCACCGGCATGCTTCTGGAGTTTCTCCAGAACCGCCATGGCAGCGCCGCCCTTTGCCATCTGCACAGTGCAAAATTGACATTGAGGCTTCGATGAGGGTCTAAAGGTCACACATGATGGGCAAGCATTCGAGCCGTATGATACTCACATCCACACACTTGCCGCCCTTCCAATACTGGATGGTGGGCAATGCTGCGACGTCCTCCTCCTCTGCAATGCCCTGATGCATGCAGGTTGAAATTCGATTCATCTATGGACACAAAGTTGTTGGGCAGGTCAGGTCAGGCTTCTGCCAGATCACCAAGGAAATTCCAGGTGATACGCACAAACTTTATCAGCAAACTGATGCAGCCTAGAGAACAGAAGGAACTGGGGCGAGCTACTGACGTTGATGCCATCACTGTCCACGTCTAGCTCAGCAAACACCACATGCGAGTACGCCGGTCTCGAAGAGATATCGTTGAGGAAGGACCTCATCTGTTTGCAAGGTGCGCTCCATGGCTGCAAATTGAAACATGGATTACGTCAGAACTTGAACTGCAACAAATTTTCTCATGCAGGCACAACACTGGCCCGATCAACGATCCACTTCACGTGTAACGGGATTAGATGAACATATCGCCTCCTACCGCAAAGAAATGAGCAACCAATAGCTTTTCTCCTATCTTATTTAGCAGCTTCTGCCATTGCGCAACATCTTTGATGCTTACGACACGTCCTCTGAGTTTTTTTACACCTTGGCTCCTCCTTATTCTACTCCTCTGCATCACTGTCAGATCAAAATTAAACCTACTAACAACAATGTGACTTGCTTTGACGTTCGTATTGGATCTAAAGTGGTAACAGATATGCGAGACAGCACAGCGGCTTCCTGTTCATCCTGACATGTGAACAGATCAGGAGCAGGGCTTCTGGAGATATAGTTCCCTTTGTAAGAGGGAGATGGGAAGATATTTTCGCAGCCCTTTGGCTAAGAATCGGATCGTGACGCAATGGTTTCGACAACAGCACAGTGAGAGTTGGGGTAGGCCAATGCTTCAAGAGGTCGACTGTGTTCGTGACATGTTCGTGCTAGTGTACTAGCTTGTGCGCGAAGTCGACATTGTTGGAGCAACCGTTGGTTAGGGTTGAACTACCTAGGTGCGTGCTGAAACGAGACGGAATTGCCTGGTTCCACCATCACCATCATTAGAATTGACTGCTTTGCTATAACGATAGATTTGGACAATCTCGTGATCTACCATAGAATGCTGCAGCATATTCGATGCTCACTATCAAAACTTACATTTTGCGCGTGACAGGGCTGTCCGGGGAGGGGTATTCAGTCCTACAGGGGAGGCGAACGCGTTGGAGTACTTAAAAATCAGAACAGCTTTGGCGCAATCCTAGCCGCTTGACGGAGATCCCGCTGGGCAGTGATGGGCTTGTCCTCTGCCATTTTGGAAGGATTTCCAACCATTTATGCCGTCATCCTTGCAGGTCCGTGGCAGCGTTGTGTCTTCTGCTCCTTTCCTTTCCGTGTTGCGAAGGGCCTACACATGTCCAGAAGAGAGCGATGTCTGCGTAGCTACACATGCTTGTGCTTTGCCCTTGAAGAGGCAAAACATTGTGTGCCACCAACAACTTGCCTCCAGCTCACTACAAAACATGACAGCCTGTCAACTGATGCGCCAGCTACCTTTCCTGTGCAGGCCTTGGTTTTGTGGCGTTTGAATTATTCCTCTCATATGGTCCTCCCCACAAATGGCTGAAGCTGGGCTTCAAGGCCAATCCGAAGCTGCATGTTGACCAGATAGACGAATGCATCAAACAAGCCAAGAGCCGCTTGGTTGGGTCGCTGCACCTGCTCATCCAGGTGTGTTGCCATATGACAACTTGCATCAGGTGCCTCTCTCAACAGTTTGCTTCGTAATTGGACGCTGGAAAACCACTGCAGCATGGCACATGCTTCAGGAATGTCAAGGGGATTTCCTCACAGGAGACTTGGTGTTTACTGCAGATTCCCCTTGCTCTGTGGGTCATGGGCACCCCGGAGGTCAATGCAGACCGGCTACTGGCGAAGACCCCAGCCTCCATGCTGATGCTCTGTATATCAGCCGGATACTTCCTGTATGACGCTGCTGTGAGCATCCTGCGCTATGAAGGCATTGCATACCTCATGCACGGCGTGGTAGCCTGCGTCCTGTACACCTATGGCGCTCTTACTGGCTTCCTGGGCTACTACGGTGCGGCTGCATGCTTTCTGGCTGCCCACAGGGCAACTCTGATGCGCCAGCGTGTGGTGAAGCTTCTCCAGGAGACAATATTGTTGTTGCAGCGGATGCAGTCATCTTGGTGTGGTGCACTTGCAGGGGCTGCATTCCTCATGTGGGAGGTCAGCACGCCATTCGTGTACATGAGGTGGTTTCTCTTCACCCTGGGGAAGTCTCAGACAAAGGCCTACATCATCAATGGGCTCCTCATGGTCTTCACCTTCTTCGTATTCAGGAACATCATGGGCGTAGGTGAGCCTCGCGCTGCAATGTTGTGCTCACAAGTTCCTGACATTGACAAAATTGATCGCTGTGAGGACTGGGATCCTAGTGCCGTATTGAGTGAAAGAGGGATATGCTGGACTGTCACTCATGTGAAGGCACTGTATGTCGCCATTCAATGACAACCAGACTAGTGTTTTTGACAGGAGCTTCTTGTGAAAGGTGTTCTGGCATTGAGGCTGCAGGGAGGAAGTTTTATGCATGTGTCCTGCAATTTAATGGTAACTGTTGGCCTGTGGTGGATTTGTGCGGAATTTCACAATGTAGGGCATTGATGTGGATCTTCATGTGGCTGCTCGTCTTCATCAGATCTTTTGTGCAGCAAGGTCTCTTGAAATCCTGACAGCCATGTGGATATTCATGTAGCTCCTGAAGTTCTTCTGACTCAACCAAAACATGGTGATATTTCAGTGGGTTCTTTTGTGACCCCCAGTATTTTCCTGTTCGCAGCAATGTCCATCAACTTCTGGCATGTGAGCGGCAAGGAGCTGGCGCATCCAACCTCGGACCTGCTGCCGGCGGTGCTGTGGATGTACCGCCTGTCATGCGTCTCTCTCAACTGCCTCAACGCCATGTGGTTCTACAAGATGGCCAAGGGCGCTGTCAAGGTGCTGTCTGGACCCAAGGGTGCCGCGGACAAAGTGCAGGGTGATGCCACTGTCAGGGCCGCGGCCACAGAAGCACACGCACCCGCCAAGAAAGTCAGCTGACAGTGGCGCCCCTGCTCATAGTGTCGCATCTAGGCGCGTCAAGGGAAATTAGCTGAACATGACGTCCATGCACGTAGTGCACATTTGGACTGGCAAGCTGTTCAGTGTCCTTGCAGCGGCTTTCAGTCCTGCCAGGATGCTCCTGCCTCGTCTTCATGCTGCTAGGCTGGAGGGGTGGTTGGCCCATGTCTGTTTTGAGAGAGGAGTGTGAAGAGATACCTTGCTGCAGACCATGACGGTGACTTTGTCTGGGGAGAGTGCAAACCAGATGTCTTGCATCTTCTCTGGATGTGTGACCTGCGTGCTTGTCTGACTGTGGAAGAGTGAGCCCATTGAGGGACGAGTGACAATGTTTAGCCTTGTACGCATGCAAGCGGTTTTTGTTTAAAAGCTTTGAAACTGTTGGATGGGGGCGGAGCATTGTGATGCACTGGAGGTTTGAATTAAGTCGTTTGCTGTACAGTCAAGTGCTGCAGGCAAGACGAGTAGTACAGTCAGCATCAGATAGGGTTATTCAGTGCCATGTGGCACTGACACATTCACATATGCTCCTGCCTCCTGGGCTAGAAGGTTACCATTGCTGTTTCTTGAATTTGTTAAGGAGTGCAAATGCGCCCCCCTGTTTGTTTGTCTATATTACTTGCAATGCGTACCGTTACAGCGGCACATTAGACATGTAATTCTTAGTACCCAGTAAAATCCAAGGAACTGTCAGGCACTTACTAAGTCACTTAGTAGTACTTGCATGTCATAGCTCAGGCAATCATGTGCGCAAGTTTACATTAAGCTGAGGAGCCTCTTCACCGCAGCCTCTGGATCACCCTCTTTAACAAGCGACTCGCCCACCAGAATTGCGCCACATCCAGTGCTTTGCACGAAAGCCACATGCTCCGGTGTGAAAATGCCACTCTCCCCCGCCATCAAGAACCCTCGCTCCTTCACCTACAATCAGCAAATTACAGCAAAGAGCGTGAGACAGTAGTGGCCCAAGCAAGATAAGCAAGTGCCTGTATGTGGCAATTCACACACATCATTGTGGTGTCAGGGAGGACACACCTGCTGTCCAGCACTGCTCTCCATAATCCTTCTGTTGTTCTCTATATCAACCTTGAAGGTTTGCAGATCACGGTTGTTGATGCCCAGCATGACTTGGCTGCTCTCCATGTCCAGCTTTAGCACCCTGTCCAGCTCTGCAAAGCCATTTGAAGTGCATCACCCACCTTGCACTCACCCCTTTTATGTGTGATAACATTAGAATGTGGTCATTCATGTCCCGCACCACCTGCCAATGATATCTCCAAAAGGCACACATGTCAATGAGACCCCAGCTCAGGTGGCTACTGCTGCACATACAGTGGAAATCTCCACGCAATCAGTGCTCACAGGGAGACTGCTTGGCAAAGGTGCTGGAGCCTCACCCGCAATGGTGTGAACCTCGACCAGGACTTGCAGGCCGCACTTGTTTGCGGCCTTGATAAGGTATGCCAGGTCAGAGTTGGGCAGCACAGCTGCAATGAGCAGCACTGCATCGGCACCGCTGGCGCGCGCCTTGAACAGCTGGTACGCCTCCACGATGAACTCCTTGCACAGCAGGGGGGTGGACACGCCCGCTGCCCTGATCTGGGCCAGGTACTCAAAACTGCCCTGGAAGTACTTCGCGTCTGTCAGCACCGACAGGCACGCCGCACCGCCTGCCTCATACGCCTTTGCTATCTGCACACACATAACAACCCCTTGTCCTGGCTCTGGCCATCAATGAATGCCCAAGCAGTAATACATTTGCAGGAAAAGTCTGCAGGCAAAAACGTGACCAGCTTGAACCATGGACGACGTCCTCCAGCAGTGTCCTTTGTGAGCTGATGTCTGATCACCTTGACAGGGTCGAAGTCTGGCTGGATTATGCCGCGGCTGGGGGAGGCTTTCTTCACTTCGGCAATGAGACCGGGCTTTCCTATCCGCTCGTTGGCCGCCCGCAGCGCTCCAATGAAATCCCGAGATGGAGGTGCGCTCTTTATGAGCATCGACAATCTCGTGAGAGGCTGCTTCTCCTTCATGCGCACAAGTTCCCGTGCCTTCCACCTGGCAATCCATGTGTTGGTTTAGTGCTGAGCACAGTAATGCCCCAAGACAGCAGCCATGACAACAGACATGAAAACATCTTGCGAAAGCCAGTAGCAGCTTACCAGACAATCTCTTCCAGGATGTTGCGAGGCTTGTTTTCATCTGTTTGCGGAACCTCAAATGTCATAGCGCCACATCTGCAGACATGATCTCTCTTTGAGTCCCATGGTCTGTAGAAATATGACCATGTTAAAAGAGCGACTAGAGGATGAGTGGGGGACTGCTCACGGTTGCTGGGGAATGCCATCAGGTGCCCTGCGCCTTATCGTGACCTCTTCCTGCTCTAATGTTGCTTGCTGTCAGCAAGCACCACACCGTTTGTCAAGGAGTCTAAGTAGAACCACCAACTTGATCCCAGCTGTCAGACAAGCATTGCTCTAAATGTCTCACCTCTACGGTTTGTGGAGCAGTCTGCATAGCTTGGCAACGTGCTGGTTGCCTCATGTATGGCACTGGCAGTAGCTGTCTTCTGCTAGAGCTGAAAGCAAGAGAGTTGCGATGGGGCGTGATCGACAGATTTCCACCATGAAAACACCTAACAATGTGCATTTTCTTGGTTTCAATGAGCCAAATGCGCCCGGCAGGACACTTTCCGGCAGGACGACTCTGCGAAGAGTACGGGCTGTGTTGTATCAGTTCAGGTAGGTACTTAACGTAAGCAACAAGCTCTGAAGCAACATAAAGAAAGCGTCTGCAGCAGAACAGTGAAGGGGCAGGTATACATTTAGATCCTCTCTGCAACAGGGACTTGCAAGGGCACTCGGATCGTGTCTACTAACAGTGAGTCATCATAACTCACCTCCTGACTCACCTCTCCAGACCTTCGGCAGGGCGTTTTCCTGGGATTGTGAGGAGGGGCCAGAGGTTGTGCAATTTCAACCACCGAAGTGTAAATTAGAGTGCTGTTGGGAGGCAATGCGCTACTCTGAATTGAACGTGCAATCCAAGACAACCTTATTTAACTGATCCTTCCAGAAGAGCAGAGGCAGCTGTCCCAGGATATGGAGGCTCCTGCAGCTGGAGCATCAAATTCTGCCGACTCTTCGGAGTCGAAGCTCATCAAGATCAAAGTAAAGACGCTAGGTCAGGCGTCCTACGATCTGGAAGTCGAGTCAGCTGTGAGTTTTTCCGTTCCTCTCTTATCAGATGACATGTATTTGATGCGCTAAATTTGCACAAATAGATTGCAGACGCATTTATGACAGCTGGGTTAAATGTCTGTGATGTTATCACAATCTCTTTGCAGATCTGCAGTCTCGACTTCCTCATAAAAGCACTGCCGCTTTGCATTACTCAGCATTGTTCCATCGTTGCTGCTCCTGCTCGTAGTGTATAAAGTGTATTCACACGTGTCATGATTGTCCAAGGGTGAATGCAACCTTCTGTAATCCTTCTCATGTATTGTCACCACACCACCTGATGCTACCGTCAGGCACTGACAATCCCCCCGTATTCTCTTACTAGGTGAGATATCAGGAACTTTATGAACATATCCTTCTATGCTGTTGCAGGCCTTGGTACAGGATGTCAAGTCTCGTCTGGCACAAATGTCAAACACTCCAGCGAACCGTCAGCGGCTCGTCTTTCGCGGCCGTGTTTTGAAGGATGACCAGCACCTTTCAAGCTACAGTGCGCCTTTGCTTATTCAGTCGTCCCCATGTGGATATGTTGTTGAGCAGCCTACTTGTCTTTGAGTTGCACTCCTATGAGTGTCCTGGTTATGCTGACCATGAAGTGATCTACTCTGCTACTCAATCATGTTGCTTGGCCATGACAGATGTGGTGGAGGGCAGTGTGATTCATATGGTGACACGCCCGGTGGACACATCACAGCAGCCCCCTCCACCAGGGCCACAAGATCGTATGTCAGCTGGAGGTCTGGGGCACTTTGCTATTCCCATTATGGGATCACAGGGACCTGGTCATCCAATGGACCCCAACGAATTTGGCTCGGTATGTGGCTAGCCTCGGGATGTATGTTGTCCTCTGTTTTTTTATACACAGATTTACTGTTACGGTCACAGTAAATCTGGTCACAGTGTGACCAGAGTCCCACGTTGGACAAGTGTAGGTGTTATGGCAACTGACTGCTGATCTGTGATGCCGTGCTGCAGTTTCTTGCCAGCATTCTGCACCAAATGGGCATCCAAGGAGCTGTCCATGTCACCCACACAACTGTGCCAAGCACTACAACAGGCAAGCACCTGAGCAACTAATTGTTTCCTGTACAATCATACGATGTTTGAATTTCACTCAAAAAGTGATGAAAAGCGATCGGCTCATTGTGTCTACAGAGGATTGCCTATCTTCAGAAGCGTCCATCAGACAGGTGCCAAAGATTGAAAGCCGTAAGCAAATTTGTGTCCTGGCAGGGGAGACATCCCCAGAACAACTGGCACAAGCGATGGCCGAACAAATTTCGCAGCAGGCTCGCCAGCAAATGTCAGAGGCAGGGGCCGAGGCGCCCGTTCCACTTTTTGCGGCCCTCCGCAATTACCTGCAGCGTCTGGATGCAATGTCCCAGGGCGATCTGTCAGTGAGGGTCTTCAACCTGCCTCCCAGCGGCCAGGCAGCAGGTGTGAGACATAAGCAAGTGGTGCATGTGCCAACTGCCTGCTGCCCCTCTGCATGAGTAAATGCTGCTCTGCGGTAGTGTTGAGTACAGTAACAGGGCGTGATTAATTACCGATGGTTTCCATACTTATTGAATGTGTGGTATTGTCTCCTTCGCAGGCAGCAATGCGGTTTTCAATCTGCAGCAATTCGCAGCTGCTGCTCGGGAATTTATTGGTGAGTGGGGAGGCGGTGATGAGGTTCGAGACTTCATTGCCTCCTCGGCACAGCCTGGCTTTGGCCACTGGCAGCCTGATGCAGAGGCTGGGGCACAGGGGTCTCCGGAGACCACCACAACAGCAGCGCCTGATCAGGTGAGAAATTACATGTGGTGCTGCCTGATTTCATTCCAGGACACAATCTGCAGAAATCAGCATGTAGGAGGGTCGATGTAAGTCCGAGGGGCTTCTTTGGAAATGCAGGGTGGACAAAATGTCAGCGCCACTGCAGCTGGCGAGGGCCCTGAGCAGACATCAGCTCCTGAACATCCTGCACCAACAAGTGCAGCCGGGGAGGAGGTGAGGATGCGCTCTGACAGTTTCCACAAGTCTCTATCATGAGCCTACAAATTTGACAGACCATACAGACAATCGGAGTTGGGGGTTCTGATTGATTTCCATTTGATGTTTGCTGGCGGTGTGCTCCAGGGCGTGGCAGCACAGGCAGATGAACCTGCAGCAGAGCGTGATCCTCGCCGCAATGGCATGGACAACCCCTTTGGTGATGGCAATCCCATGCATCCCAGCCTTGCTCTTCTGACTGGTGTGTCTCTCAGAGCTCCGCATCTGCTCAAAAGGTTCCTGATATTCCACCCGGCAAGTGATTAGCTCTGGTAGATTGGGTTCACCACAGTAAAGTGTGGTAATAGTATTGTTCAGACCCTCGGATCCATGATTTGCTCTACTATCTGTTCACTGCGATCATGTCTTGGCACATGCAGAGATAGCAGTCCAGCAACTTCTGCGGGAGACTTCCACACACGTTCAAGCGCAGCTGTCCCGCATCCTCAGGAGCGCAACAATCACCCAGAACATTGTGGATCTCCAGGGTCCCTCGCAACAGGACAGGCTTTTCAGTGAAGTGCGCACCTACTCTCAGAGCGTGACCCACCCGTGTTGCCTTGCACATGGTTTTACAAAAAGTGCTGAGTGAAATGAGCTTTTATTGCGCAGATCGGGGACCTCTTATGCAGTCTTGCATCGCCAATCAAACCAGACATATTGCTAACTTCCCACTGATGAACTGCGACTGGTGCACAGGAAGACTTGGAGGGCATTGCTCGGGCGCTGCATGCAGAGGGAACGCTGCTGCTGGAGACTGCTCGGGCGGTGTCCGCATACCTGCTGGCCCGCCGCAGCAACTCCGCAACGCCACTGCTGAACGCGAGGGCTTACCACCTGCGCTCGGACGGCAGCGCGCCGGCCAACACGGTGCCGGCCGCGCTGGCCGGCCGCCGGCTCACGCAGGAACGCCGCAACGCCATCTTCGTCAACGGCATCCCTGTCCCCGTGGGTGGCGGCTCTGCAGCTGGAGGCCCTGCAGGTCGTGGGCAGGTGCGTCTGTTTGTGCAAATTGACTTCGCTCCTAGCTGGCAACTCTTGCGGGCTTGCTTCTGCTAGGCATGGCTGTTATGCCTGCATGGCTACCGTTCCTTGCACATCTTTGGGGTGCGATGCTGTCGTACATGGACGTATAGCAACGGCATTATGAGTGTGGCTCTGGTGGGTTTAAATGCTTGTTTTTCTGGGAACATGCATATTGCAGATTTGTTTGTGCTTATGGCCATAAGCAACATGTTTCCTAGAGGGCATGTCACCAGGTATTCAGCAGTGTATGCAAAATCCCGAACTCTTGACAGGGCTGTCTGCAGGCTGCCAGGAGGGGCGGCATGCCACCAGGCGCGCGCCCGACTGCGCGCAGAGGAGGCCAGGGTGCCCGCCCTGTTGGCGGAGGCCGTGGGACTGCATCTCAAGCCGCTGCTGGAATGGAGCATGCGCAGCAGATCCCCTCGTTTGCCATCCCTCTGGGCATTCACGTCCAAGCACTTCAGGATCTGATCAGCGGCAGCACGCCCATCTCTGTCGGTGGGCGCATGGTTCGTGTCATCCAGGAGCAGACTGACCAGGTCTGCTTCCGGAGTATTCAGCCTGTACTGTGGAGCTACGCGAGTTGCCATGCAGTGTTTTCTGCTTGCCATGAGTACATCTATAACATAGTGTATGGGTTTGTCGCAAATCAGCATGCAATATTCCTTCGAGCAGATGTGTGTGGGGTGATGTGCAGGGCAACACGGTGTCCGTGCAGATCGATAATGCGGAGCCAGTCACTCTGGACATCCAGCCGCTGGTCCAGGCCTTTGAGAGAGTCTTTTCCAATGTCCCTGGCATTGACCAGCTGTTTTGGCAGGCTGCCCCTGCAGCTGCTCCTGCTCCCCCCTCATCTGCAACTCCTCAGAGTGCGCCACAAAGTTATGCCTTACATGCATTTGCCGCTTGCCATCACCACTACAGTGGGCATGTCGAGGACCTGGGCAGGAACGATCTTGCTTGCTGCAGGCACCACACATGCGCGCGGAGATAATGCCACAGGTCCTGGCACTCCGGTTTCCAGCAGTGCCCCGAATGCCACTCCCAGTCCTGCAGCTACCCCCGGGACATCTGCACAGCGTAGCGCTACCCAGAACTTGTCAGCCATGCTTCCTGTGCTCATGCAGCAGGTGAAACGCCAGATCTCATTTGGTCACACAAAGTCCTCTGGTGTTGACAACCAGTGATGAGAAAGTGTTTGCAGGTTGGCTTAACCAGCAGTGTCCACACTTTGTCTGGCAGGTCATCCCCATATTCGTCGGCATGATGGCATCAGGGGGCCAAAACGCTCCTGCCAGTGCAGCACCTGGACCCAATCCCAATCAGCAGCAAAGAAGCGCATCTGGTGCCCAGCAATTTATGATACCAGGCCTTCATATGGGGCCTGAAAACCAGGTTTGTGCTAACACCAATATTGCCGCATGCCTATGTTCCTACACACGCTCCAATGATGTTCCTAGTAAAATGCCTTGATTGACACGTGTCCATGATTTACAGGTGACGGTGGACATTCAAACAATGCTGCAAGGCAGTGGTGCTGAGGCATTGGGGCCCTTCCTGGAGGGCATCATGTTTAGCATGACTGAAGCTGGCTTCCGAGATGGAGAAGCTGAAGTGTTTGCCCGGCATGGCATCTCGCAGCAGGGAGGCCCCCCGCAGGACCCCCGGAGACGTCCTCACACCAGGTGAGCTGCTTCCTGCGCTGATCTTCATGCAACTTGCAAAGATTGGCCCGGTGTACTTGGTCTGTCAAGTGATGACATGACAATACCGTTGTGCCCGTTGCGCTACCATATGATTTTCCACTGGAGGCTGCTATTTCCATGATTCAAGTGCCACGGTTGATGATGCGCATGAAGGTTTCCACCTTGGTGGGATTTGTCAGAACTGTGTGCATGCGTGACATGGAGGAATGCATCCAATGTCAACGTAAATAGGTCGGCTTGATTGTATCAGCCACGGGTACATGGCAAAAGTAAGCAATGGTGATACTCTGTTGTGATGCCGCCAGGTCGCACCCGGTTGCTGATTCCGATGAGGAAGATGAGCCAAATGAGGAGGACGAAGACATTCCTGCCCTCATGCAGTCATCGGATGATGGCATCAGCTTTGATTCAGATGAGGATGCCAGCCATGATTCGGATGAGGATGCCAGCCACCTGTCTTCACGCTCAGATGTCAGCGATGATGACGATGACGATGACGATGACGACGATGACGATGACGACGATGACGATGAGTCAGATGGCGAGGCAACAGAGGGCTCGGATATGCCACCTCTGGTTGGTGACCGTGACCCGTTCGATGAGTTTGAGAACCAGAGTGCGGGTTGGCACACTGCGGAGGAGGACAGTGCGGACGAGGCAGAGCGGCGTGGCGGCAGCCCACAGGGGCGGCGCGTCAGGAGCCGCAGGGTGAGCTGTCGCCACAGCTGTGACTTTGTGGGACAATTTGTCTCATGATCTAGTTGCCATGCCGTGGTGTATCAAATTACTCCAGGTTGTGGGGGCTTGTCCATGCGCTTTCCGCATACCTGTAATGAGTGGGAAAGCACGGCTGACGCAGTCTTTGCCATGACATTTGCCCACGGTTTACTCATCGGCCCCACCATGTCTCCTGCTGGGAATTGTGGTACGAAAGATGGTTTGATCTGCTAATAAAATCGTAGCTTCTCAGCCAGCCGACAACCTGCACTGAACTTGTGAGAGCCTGTTCTGATATCACTGTCGAGCAAACAGGCTGTGATGTGCAGGACACACCTTCACCTAACAAGGATGCTGCTGCGAATGACAAAGCCACAGACAAGGCCACACAGGATCAGGTGAGCAAACTGCTGCTGTTCTACTGGACGCACCCTTGCATACCTCGGCATACCTCAGCATACCACTGTTTCCATGAGCTTGACAATGCAATGTGTGCATGTTTGCCAGAAGGATGAGGGTCCATCATCGTCTAAGGCGGCAGATGCAGCTCCCAGCCCTGTACGAGCAGCCCGCAGCATTTTCATGGAATCTCCCACCACTCGGGACGGCCCACAGTCCTGGCCACTGAGCGCGGACAACCTGGATGACTCCCCTGCGTCCCCTGCCGAGTCACCGTCTTCTCCTGCTGTGGCTGGGCTGCCCCCGATGCCCGCCAGAGGCAGCCGCCCTCCTGTCGGCCTCGGCGTCGGCTTGGCTCTCCCAGCACGAGGTGTGCCCGCTGGCACACCCTTTCTGTGTCCGAAGTGCCAGTGTATGCTCGCACCACTGCACAGCACTTCAAGGTTGCATGCATGCATGCATTAATCCATGGCTGAAAAGGGAGTTTTCAAAAGGTCTCTCAGAGCCAGTTTATGATACACAGGATTGGCATGAGTTGTGTTAGTAGACAGCATTGGGATCTTTGATGGGTGTACCAATGGCTGCTCTTTGTTCACATCTTTAACTACCCTCAGTGGCTGGCATGGTTGTGGCGACTGATTGGCCGCCTGACAATAGGGGCACGTGGAGGACGCCGAGGTGGACGCACCGGGCGCTCTGGCACTGCTGGACGCGGTGCATATGTGCCCCCGCAGACAGGCCCTGCAGCAGTTGGCAATGGAGTGACCCAAGTGCATGACCCAAGAGTGCCACAGGCTCCTGCTGCTTCAACTGTGCCACCAAGTGCTGACAGGACACCACAAACAGGTGCCCACACACCCTCCCCTAGCACTGTGTTTGTGCCTGCTGGATCATCATGGAAGTTGACAAGAATTGCGCCACCATGCCTCTCTGTTCATACTTACAGAGCGTCACCATGATCACTGAGGTACTTGCAAGTCGATGTTGTGCTGCTTCCTTGTCGCTGCATCAGCTTTATGGCACTGACTGTCCTGAAGAAACACCCATCAATCCTCAATGTGCTCCAGGCGTGGAGGAGATTCGCAGGCAGGCTGGCAGCGGCACAGGCGCCCCACCAGACTTGGAGGGCATCCTGAGCAGGCTGCTGGGAGGCCAGGGAGGCCAAGGAATGCCCGGAGGAAGCGCGGCCACCCGCTCTGCGCCTGGCCCCGGCGGCGGCGGCGGCCTCATGGACATTCTGGAGTCGCCTGTCATGCAGCAGCTGACCGGCCAGCTCTTTGGCCCGCCTCCTGGTGGGCCCACCTCTGCTGCCCTTACAGTCGTAGCAGATGCCGAATTGGAGCTTTCTCTGATGCTGTAATAAGTCACACTTTCTGGAACCACCCTACTCTCCACTTCTGATGCTGTAGATAAAATTGTTAGTCACCACTCATGACACAAGAATACGATGCTTATTTGGAGGACGCTTGCTTCACAATAGGTGCACGAGGTTCTGCTGCCCCTGTGAGTGGAGGGCCTCCTGCTGGACCCATGGGCCCCGCCGGTGGTGGACTGATGGGCATCATGAGCCAGCTGGCACAGTCGCCAGCAATGCAGCAGATGGCCGAGCAGCTGTCTGGCCAAATGGAAGAAGGCGGCAGCAACCAGCGTGCATCTCACAGGTCCAGGCCTCGTGAGGAGGAACCCCCACCGGACTTTGGTGCCTTCCTGCAGCAGATGCTCCCTGTCATGGGCCAGGCAAGCGCAGCATCCTTGCATCTCCTTGTCTGCATTGTATATGCCACACCTGCGATCTTCATGCCTTCCTGAAGAGTTCTACCTGAGAATCTGCATCGCTGGTTGCTTGTACTACTCTCAGAACCAGAAGAAGGGGAAGAAACATGCACTGACAGTGTTATGGTCATTTGCTGTGCAGATGTTGGGTGGACCGCCTGGGGCAGGTGTGGGAGGTGGTCCTGGCAGCAGGTCTGGTGCACATGCAGCGGAAACTGGTGACGAATTCGCGCCCCTCACTGTCCTTCCACCAGCACAGGCCAGCCGCTGGCGCCAGATCATCATGTGAGTCCCTCGATATGATGGGAATTATTGGATTTTGTAGTTCTGATACATGTGCTCGATTTGGGGGTTTGCTGTAAAAATGCAACTGTCTGAGACGAGATTTGTGGGTGAACAGGGCGGACCGTGTAGCTCAGGCAGAAGAAGCGGCAACTCCACTGAGCTCCACTTATCTGGCAGGCTCTCGCGGTGCACGCTCAGCAGAATGATGATGTCACATCCACCATATAAACTTGAATAGCAGTCATTGGATAGCAGCGATCAGCTTGTCCTGAGTTCAAGGCAGATCTTTGAATTATGTGTTTTGTGTGGCCGGTGTGAATTATCTGAAAACGCCCTGTGAACCTCGAACCATCATTAGTGATTGTTTGCATGGAGCTCACTGATAGAGTGGAGCGCTCTTGCTGTGCTATATTGTATACATGCACATGCACTATTGTCAGTGATTTAAATCCATTCAGTTAAACTTATGTTATCTAAGTGATGTGTCATCATGATCAGTGTGTTTTGTAACAACCCAATTGACTGGCAGAGCCTCTCTGAGATCCTTTTGCCGACACCTCTGGCAGGTCTTTTAAGGAACTTTAAGGAATTCTCACTTCCTTAGCAGCTATCAGTTCATGAGTTGCAGATGAATCAAAGTCTACTCAAGGAAAAGACAATCCCCAGATAGGCGCTATCACTCTCTATTCAGTGCAGATATGAGCACTCTCTCCTCTGCACGCTGGAGGGTAGCCATTGTGTTCTGCTTGCTCTGTCTCAGTCTGCAAAGACAAGTTAAAACATATGAGCCCCAATATGGATAATGTTAAGAGCACGTGGCGAGTGCACAAAGTTCGAAAAATAGATGGGGCGTGATCGTCACCTGCTGGCATATTCCTCATCAAATTGTTCCTGCACCTTGCGCCGTGCTGCCCCTTTAGACATGCCTTTCTGCATTAACTGCATCTGCCGCCATGCAAACACGCGGGCAGGGTGCGGCTGGAACGAGTTTATCTGCACAGGATACTGCTTGGCCTGCACCACACCGGGAGCTTGTCATGCCAAGCGCTGCAGTCCAGCAAAGGAAAGCAGTAAACAGGGTTGAAGTGTATTCCTGGGCAGAAAAGCTCACGTCCGCATTTCTGGCATAAAATGATTCCACAAGGTTGTCCTCTGGGAAATTAATAGGTTTCACTCTGGCTGTCTTCTCCCCTTTTTTATGGGAAAACTTTTCGGTGCCTGGCAGCTGAAGTGCATCCAGCCTACGATACAGACAACGTTACTCTCTAAGACATAAGAAAGCATTGAAGATGGAGGAGCAAGATTCCAAAAAGGACATGAGAGGGTGCCTAATACGCACTTCTCCCATGCGTTCAGCCATGCCGGAATCGGGTGGCCTCCCAATTGGCACAGGCGGCGCATGTATTCGACAGTGTTTAACGTACTCTTGAATCGACCCATTGTTCTTTTCTATGACTGCAGGGCGTGACAACAGGACAGTGGAATTCCCAAGCACACGATTGCAAACTGCACAAGTAGCTGTGATCAATGAGGTCTTTCCACAGGTACTCTCCGACAGCACACTGGCTGTAATAGCAAGTGCACAATGCAATCACTTTGACAGTTGAAATGGTCGAGGTCAGACGATGCACTTGGTTGCTGGTGCCAGCACCATCCCTTCAGTGGCAGGCCATATTTGGAAATCTCCGAAACGCCTTGCTCGCTCACCTTTGTTTCCGACATGTCTGATCGGGCACAATTGCTTTCCACACAGCAAGAGACGCTTTTGTAGGATTCGTACAGAAATATGGTATGGAATAGCTTAAGAGGACCTCATTCTGTTGCCCTGCCGCCCTTCCTTCTAGAGCAAGCGCACATCCAGTGGCTGTCCTCGCGTGTTTTGCTCCCTGCACCTCTATGGAAAGTTCAAGCGCCTTGTAGAGCTCTTCATGCGACATCCAGAGCAACCGGTACGATGCTAGATATGTGCCTCGTTTTCACATCGCAGATCACTCTTGTTTTGCTGACGGTCAATTTTCATGCAGAAGCTAGAGCATCGAGTGTATTCGGGGTCGGTGAAGAGGGGGAGGACTTGCATGCGCTACCTGCAGCGCCAAAGGTGCGGTCCTCGTCAGATATGCTTTGCCACTCCAAGAGCAGGGTTCCAGCAGCACAGGGTAAACATGCATATTGATCTGGCCCTCTGGAATTTGGTGAGCATTGCGGTGCACGGACATTGAGGACATTGAGGTCTGCACAACCAGCTGGTCCATTGATGGCCTGCAGGCCCCAAAAAAGAAGAGGCTGGACGAGGTGTGCCTAGAGCAGTACCCAGAGCACAGCCGCAGCGTCATCCAGTCATGGATCGCGCAGGGCAAGGTGGCCATCAATGGCAGAGTAATCACAAAAGCTGGCACATCAGTGGCTTCGCAATCTGCAGTCCAGATCACAGCAGAGAGCCCCAAGTTTGTATGCAGGTGAGGCTGGATTGCAGAGCCATGAAATGCAGTTTTCGCTGTTTCCTGCAGCATTGTTTGCTGCCAATTCAGTCAAGCACTAGTCAAAGCTGAGAAGCAGTTGGCGGTGCATTGAAGCAGAGCAGGGCTCAAATTGGAAGGAGCGTTGGACCATTTCGGTCTGGATGTGTCGGGAATGAGGGTGCTGGATGCTGGATTGTCCACGGGAGGCTTCACAGACTGCTTGCTGCAGAGGGGCGCATCACATGTTGTTGGGGTGGATGTGGGGTACGGCCAGGTCAGCAGGCTTGCCAAAGCTTGTCATGGTCCATGCACCTGATTTGCTGTGCATGAATGTCTTGCATTTAGGATGGGACATAAATAAACACATGTAGACCATACACAGGCTCCCCGATGCTCGAGCTCGACCTTACCCTGCAATTTGGGGAGCCATCATGGCATTAGGGGTGAATGTGACTTTGCCAGGTGGCAGAAAGAATACGCACCGACCCCCGGGTGACAGTCATGGAGCGCACAAATCTGCGCTATGTACAACTAGAGGATCTGCCGGAGCGGAGGCCGGTGGACCTGGCCACGCTGGACCTGTCCTTCATCTCGTTGCTCAAGGTGCTGCCATCCGTGTGCAGCCTGCTTGCGCCCCGCGCACACGTGCTCGCCCTCATCAAGCCTCAGTTTGAGGCCGGCCGTGATGAGGTGCACATTCTGTCATCGCTCTTCCTCTCAAGCCCACTGCAGTTGCAGTCTTTCATAATTATAGGCCGTGATGACGTGCACACCCTGTCCTTGCTGTTCCTCTCAAGCCCACTGCAGTAGCAGTGTTTGACAAATATAGACGACTGTAGAAAGATTTGAGGTAACAGTCGCAGCATTGAACAATCTGGATGGCTTCATATGGGACCTCTGCATTGTATCAAGGGCGTGGCACAACAAAATGCTTCAGTGCAGTACATTATGGCAATGTCAGCGGTGCTTGAGCTGCTTCTCAGCCTGCAGCATGTGTTCATGATTGCATGCCAAAGACACTGAATGTGCAGGCTGTATGTGAGGAGGCAGTTAATATCAAATTCTCCTGTGTTTCAAATGCAGGTGAGCAAGGGTGGGATTGTGAAGGACGCAAAAATACACAGAAATATCATCGAGAAGGTGACAGCTGGATTTGAGGAGGCAGGGTTTGTTCCGAGGGGTTGCATTGAGTCTCCAATAAAGGGTGCAGTGGGTGGCAACACAGAGTTCTTGGCTCTTTTTGAAAGAACAAGCCGTGATGTAAACATTGCATGATCTATTCGTTGAGACCTGCATGACTATACTTGATCGGACGTGGCTACTGAAATTTTGACGACTTAAATGTTACATCTTGTTTCATTGAATGACACATCCAATACAACGCGGGGATAAAAATATACTAACATGTTCCAAAACATTTCTCCTGACGATGGTAGCCCCTACGTTGCATTTTGAACACGATCCTAATTTTCAGTTCTACATCAAAAGCAGCTGAAGCTCAATCCCATCACTTGCTAAGTTTACATCAATTGCTTGGTTTACCATTCGGCTCTATTAACCTACGACGGAACAAGTACAATGCAAACTGTCCTGATTAGTGATATGTTCACAGAACCTCTACACATTCCGAGCTGTTTTTCTGCACTGTTAAAACAAAGCACTGCATGTGGTTTGCATGAGACTTGCTGCCTTCTCTGTTTTCCAAGAGTAGACGAAACGCCTGGTGCCCACAAATGCTTGATCCCCAGAAATCACACGATCATGTCTCCAGAAGCAACTCTGTCTACTCCACATTGATGGTGTGCTGGCGGACCTTCTCCTCCATCTTTGGAATGTCCAGGCGCAGCACACCATTCTCCATCTTGGCAGTGATCTTCTGCAGGTCTGCAGACTCTGGCAGCCTCACGCGGCGCTGGACCCAGTGAGAGCTGCGCTCAACCCTGCACACATCCAGAACCTTTCATTTGCACCTAGCAGGTGTGGAAGTTCTTTGACTACACCAGGCAAACTGCTCTTTTCACAACATAAGAAGGGTTTTGAAGACATTGTCACAGACAAGCAAGTATGTTAAATTTTAGCACACAGCAGATCCGTGCAAGGTACTTATCAATCTTTCCTATGGGACAACATGCTGATGAGATGCGACTGCCGGCAACAGCTACTTACCTGTGGTACTTCACACCGTTCTGCTCTTTCTCCTCGTCCTTGGACTTCTTCGATTCCACGGACAGGCTCAGGACGTCTCCGTCGATGTTGACTTTCACGTCCTTCTTGTCGACGCCTGGCATGTCGGCCTTGACCTCAAACGCCTTCGGTGTCTGCAAGATAACAAACAAGAATCTAAGGGTTGTGCAAGAGATATCTAGATCCTTCTAGACAGCGGTCGTGACACAGTGTTAGGCATGCCGGAGTAATTGCATCATCGAAACCATCTATCTCAATGACAGCCCACAGAGCATTGAAAGAAAAGATTCAACAGCAACCAATGTATTTTTTGCTCCACCAGTATGGCACACGACTCCAACGTTTTGAGACATGTCAACTGAGCCTGGTCACAAAACACTGCGTACCTCCTTGACGTCGATCGGAATGCCCCGGCTGTAGTTGTTGTTGCCGGTTTCCATCAGACCGGTCCTCATGAGAGGCAGTCCGAAGTGAGCGAAGAAGTCGTCGTTGTCGAAGTTGCGCATGGCCAGAGACATTTTTCCTCGTGTGCAGTTGCGTGTGCGGCTTTGGGAGTCTGAAGGTTGTCTTCCTGGATGCAGAGATCGTGAGCAACAAGATTTGTTTTGATTGAGACTGACGAAGCTCGTCGCTTTTATAGAAACGCAGATAGTCTCGAATGTTCTCGTCGTAGCTTCTCGAAGCCTGGTGACTCATCATCGATGACTCATAACGCTACCCCAGATCCTTCTCGAGGATTCGAGAACACTCCGGACTACTGGGACTGGTCTGCGCTAAAGATAATTCAGTTTGTGTCCTCTTTTTCTCCACTTGAGTGTTTCTGCTCTTCAAGCTCCTTTTCAGATCAAAGTGTTGGACAAGGTCGGCTGATCACTTGGGATTCGTGCAACGGACTGAAGTCGACTGACTCCCCCACAAATCTGTCGACAGATTGTGGTAGTCTTTATTAAAGTGAGTGCAGGTAGCAGTATCTTGTTCTTTATGCCAAAATTCCCTCACAAAGTCAGGTGGGCAAGTTAGGAGCTGAGGCACGTCTAGGGCATTGAGTCAGCCGCAGATAGCGCAATTCTGACAGCCAAAGCTGCTGCATCTTGACTAAAACTGGAGTCAATGGACAGGACCGGACCTTTCAGTATGTAGCAGCCAGTCTTTGGTGCTTATGAGCAAAATCTACTGTAAGTGGGAGCCGTTTCTCTACTGCGCTCAAGGTGCATGTCTGCTGCGAAATATCCCTGATGGGTAAGCTGTGTTGGGAAGGGGCTGGCCATTACACCAGGTGCCACTCAGACCTACTCGATCTTGAAGATAAACACATGCAACACTTTTACATCGGTTGCCTCCGCCAGTGCGGAGACATGCATCTATTCAAACTTGTTCAGCGGTGAACAAAGGTTCTATTGATGTCAGCATTGTATCTCCTAATCTTATGCACATCTAGTATGAACTAGGCAACAACTCCTGGCTCAGAAGCCTCTTTCGGTCATCAGGGTGGAACGTTGCTGTTGGTCTTCACATTTATCTGCATGACAGGAACCAGCCTGCTGTCCTTGCAACGAATCACAGACATGCACAGCACATCATGCCAAGCAACTGGTTCATGGGGTTGGCTTATCATGAGCTGCTTATTTTTGGTGCTCCTCCTGCTTCCAAGCGTCCATCTCAGGTCTTTGCAGCAGTGCCACTGGTGCCACCAGTGCCACTGGTGCCACCTGCGACATCAATGCGCTGCTGCGCTGCGGCCCCTTCGCGCTTGGGCACAATGACTGTCAGGACACCTGCTCAGGAATACAGCAGCTCCATCATGTGTTACAATATTTGATCGCACTTGCATTTCGTCACTCGATCTGGCACAGCGTTTGTTGAACAATCCACAGCAGCAAAGAGGAACATCCTGTTTCAGATAAAATTACCGTTGTCATAGGAGGCAGTGATCCTGCTTGTGTCTGCGCTGTCAGGCAGGCGGATGCGACGTTCCACAAATCGGCGAACGCGCTCCACCCTGAGTGTGCAATTGGCTTCTACTCAAGACACCATGCATGTCATATGATACCTTGAGCCTTGGCTGCTTAAGATCAAGAGATACAGTAGAACAATCAAGGCTGCTTCCAGCAATGACTGTGCAGGGGATAGGTCATGGCATGTCCATGCAGGCGCTGTGACAGGGTGGGTCTGTGTCCAGCACAATCATGCAGATCAAACATGCCTGTGGTAGCGGACACCAGGCTCCTCCCTTTCTTCTTCCTGGGTCACTCCAATCCTGAGCACATCACCATCCACTGTGACGTTGATGTCACCTCGATCAACACCTGCAGGAAAGCACAAGCTTAGCCCTAGTATCGTGTATGGGACTATTTAGGACTGACAGGGCAAGTAGGCATGTGGACGAGGGAGACCATCATGCAACCCACACCATGCACTCTGCATCTCCGAATCTTGTGAGCTGTGGCAAGAGTTGAACTCGTTGATGTGTAGGAAGCGTCACAAGCTGCAATACCTGGGATGTCAGCCGTGACCTCGAAGTTCTTGTCGGTCTGCGGAACACCCCAATATCACTCAAGGCACAGCTCACGCGACGTGCAGCCTCGTGAAAATTTCAGAGCTTGAAATTGCTCAGTTCGCTTTCTACCATATATCGACACTACCACCTAATCATCCAACAAGCCAGGAATTGCAGCTCGTGTCCGATCAATCTGCCAATCCACGCACGCAGTGACAAAGCACGGTGTCGAAGAATCCAACTGGACCACGAGAAACGAGCTCATACCTCCCTCACGTTGACCGGGATTGGGCGCAGACGATCAACATCGCTGGGAATGTTAGAGAGGAGGGAACCAAGACCACCAAACGGACTGAGGGCACTGAAGAAGTCGCTGTCGTTCGGACCGACCAGCGTCGAGAGCGCCATCTGTGTATGCTCAGAAATCTCCTTTATGTACTGCTGCCGCGGAAGTTGCAATGCATTCGAGACACAATTTAATCTCAAGACGGAGCTCTGGCTAAAAATAGCACAATCACGCAGGGCCTGAATTGGCTTGCAGAGATTGGCTTCAGATTCAACTTCCTGTTCCTCGACTCGCTCGAGACATCTCACCATGCAGGCTGTGGTGCTGACATGATGCTCGAATACGATGGCCTGCCAGCTTCAAGCCCTCAGGACTTTTTCACAATGAGGCTCATGCCACTAAAAATGAGTCCACTGGCAATTGCTCTCGCTCTTGCCATCGCTCATCATGACATTATAATGCGCCGTCAAGTTCACATGGAGGATGTAAGGAAGGTCGTGGGAACAATCGAGGTCTTCTTATCTGGACAAAAGCTTGCCCTGCCTGTACACTCTTATGTAAGCAGCAAAGGAGCCCAGGGTGGTGACACCGGTTATGCCACCAAGCACCCAAAGCATGTCCTCTGGTGGCCACCCATACCACGAATTCCCAATGCATCCTGCTATGAGGCACAGCTGGAATACAGTGTTGACCTTGCTGATATACAGAGGCTGTACAAAACCAGCAGGTGCTACTGGAGCCGCTGAACTGTCTTTTGATTCAACAACTTCGTGAACATCCTGTGCAGACCTGCTGTTCTCGGCCCCTGCTTGTGCGGCGTCAGCCTCTGGAGATAGCTGGCTTGGGCTGAGCCGGAAAAATTCAGCCCATCCCACACCTTTACCACCCACCTGTGAGCAGCACATTGAGATCTTACTCATCCCAATGCTTTCAACTTGAAAGGAAAACCTTGGAGACAGCAAGAGAATGATGCATGTATTTCTGAAAGGCACACCAACATGGCACATGCAGATCAGTCTCCCAGCACAATTGCTCACCTTCCTGGCTCTGTCCACAAATGCGCCAGTCACCAGAAGAACATCCCGGCCAATGATGATGCCCGCCAGTGCAACCGGCAAAGAGCCCTGCCACATGTCTTCGAATCAATGTGCCTGCCAACTCTCTTGCTGCATGGTCCATTTCAAGAACTCCATGTCAATCCAGTAATCAAACAACCGGATTC
Source organism: Coccomyxa sp. Obi (assembly GCA_020887355.1). Lineage (NCBI taxonomy): Eukaryota > Viridiplantae > Chlorophyta > Trebouxiophyceae > Coccomyxaceae > Coccomyxa > Coccomyxa sp. Obi. The sequence continues at coordinate 1,335,575 of AP024997.1, forward strand.
CTTGAATCAACATCTGGCATTGAACAAGGGACACCCACCTGCTGAGCAAGGGCACCCACAGTACAGCACACCAGCACCTTGTCGGCAAGTGGGTCCAGATAAGAGCCCAGGACAGAGCTTTGCCCATAGTGCTTTGCTGCATAGCCATCTGCCCAGTCGCTGGCACCTGCCACAGCGAGAGTCCCCAGAGCGGTCGCCCAGTACTCATGCAGGATGAAGTAGGCCACGAAAGGGCCGCTTATCAGCCGCGCCAATGAGATGGCATTTGGGACATTGTAGACTGCCTCTCGTGTCCACCCGGCATCATGGAAAGCCTGCATCAAAGCCATTTTCATGCGCCAGGAGTCGCTCCTTGTAAGCCACCAGAATTAATTGCTATTGCAGGGGATGCTGGTAGCTCATGGGTCATGCCTGCACGACTGTCTTCCGTGACTGACTGGTCGTCGCATGCTGCTGCGCATGCCCTGAAGGCATTCGTTCTCCTTTCTTTGCCTCAGTAATCAGACCTGCAGGGGTGCGATCAGATCTTGTATCGGGGAAAGGGTACATGGGGCAAGTGAAAGGCGTCATTGTCTTGCAGGGGAGAGTGCAAAGCGCACCAGCATGCTGGGAGAAGCTGTGCTGGGCAAGTCGTGGGAAAAGCTGCTGGTGATTGTCAACCCACTCTCTAGTTACATTGTGTTTGTGATAAGTGTGCCTCCTGGCTAACCAGTCGAGGGGCCAAGTCTGCTGTGGCACAAGGCTGACGAATGGCTGGGCAAATTGCACAGCATTGAGCCGGGTGGGGATTGAGGAATTTGCGCGACATTGGATATCTACAACCTTAGCGATGCTCTGCAGTAGCAGGATCTGGCACCTTTTCTGTGCTGCTGACATTGCGATCTCGAAAATCTTTGACACCAGAAGCGTCTGATAGGATTGCTTGTTGATAAATATAGGCTGATTGACCGAAAGATCGATAAAGAATGGTGCGGTTTGATGAGAACACTGTGAGCTGATGAGACTTTGCTTGGCTTTTGGGGAGGGGCTGCTGGCGTCAGCTTCCGTAACGCTCCCGTAACTGCTGACAAGAAGCGCGCCAACTGCGTTGTCAGCACTGAAGTCCTGCTCAGCAAGGTCTCTCATTTTCTTCTTCACTTTCTTGACACTAAATGTTGTGATACTCCCGATGAGGTAGCAGCACACCGCATCGATCCTCTATTGCATGTCTTCTTTTCCAATTAGTGCTGTTGGAGAGAGTCCTCTCCTGACATTTCGTGGCCTGATCCCTCAATCATTCTCGGGAATATTGTAGGTGATTTCATTATTTGAAGAAAGCACAGGGCAGAGCTCTTCCGTCATATCTTTGGGGAAGTCTTGTTTGGTCTGTCCACATGCTGCGCACATCAGCCTTGCGCCTGTTACGCCTTAAGCAGGGCTCTTCCCACTCTACAGACAGCCTCACTGGATCTCTCTGTCGTTCGCTGACATCAGTAAGTTATACTAGACCCGCTTTCATGCCTAGTCATACCAGCCTCCTTCTCTCTGTCAGCTTTTCGCAAGGACAAGCAACTGACTGTGCATCTAATATCTGTATGACTGTGTGCAACCATCACAAAAATAAGAACAGGATCCTCTGTTATATGCAGGGTGCCAGGGATACTTTCCACCATGCAGATATCCAGAAGAACATCGTGCCTTTCCAAGAGCAGAATCTTGATCTTGAGGTACAGGCACGGCCGTGTCTTCCCGATCGTTGCAGCTTGATCGTCTGCTCAGGTTAATGTGTGCGCCTTTCTCGCTGTCTGCGCCCTATCTGAGCTCCGCTGCATTTCTGGCTGTAGGACATAAAGTTCGGCCAGAGATTTACGGACCATCTGTTCATTGCTGAGCACACAGAGGGTGCTGGATGGGGCAGGCCTCAAATCAGGCCTTTCTCCCAGGGCATCACAGTGCACCCTGCGGCCCAGGTTCTGCACTATGGCATGTGCTGCTTTGAGGGCATGAAGGCCTACCTTGGCGTCGATGGCCGTGGCCGTCTTTTCAGGTGCATCAACTTTATTGTGCTATTTCCATGTAGTTTCAGATTGATGCTAACTCCACAACTTAACTCATATGTCAATTCCACCATATATGAAGATTGACAAGGTTTCGATCATTTGTCACTGCTCTTGCAGGCCGGACCTCAACATGGAACGCATGTACAGGTCCTCGCGACGCCTCATGCTTGCAGACTATGATCCAGGTGTGGTTGATTAGCGTGACATGGGCCTGTTGTCAAGCATTGCAGTGCAAGCTCCCACATGCACTGCAGCATTGCTGTCATGTCAGGGCATGCTGTACTGTGGAGATGCCCGGAGCCTGTCCCCAGTTGTCTACACCTCATGTGCAGGGAATCCCGAGCTTGATGTGTGCAGCGTGTGAAAAACAGCATCCATGTGGTGCAAGTACTGTAATTTGCATGCAGATGAGCTGCTGGAGTGCCTCAAGGAGCTGCTGCGCGTGGATCGGCAGTGGCTGCCAGAGAGGGAGGGCTACTCCCTGTATGTGCGCCCCTTCATGTTCAGCACCGCACACACTCTGGGCGTGGGCCGCCCCACTCGCTCCACCATCGCCATCACCCTGTCCCCCGTGGGCCCCTACTTCTCCACAGGTGCCTCCTTGCTCTGCTGTAAGCATGCATGCTTCGCAGCAGGCATGCATGCTACCCCTAAAATGCGGAAGGGCGCATTACAGGATTGACAATTATGGAAAGCCAACCAGTGGAGCTGTGAGTATCTCTGAGACGGTTATTAGTCTTGATGCATGGCATCAACTGTTTTGTCTGTGCAGGACTGACCCCCATCCAGCTCTTTCTGGATGAGCAGCATGTGCGCGCATGGCCTGGGGGTGTGGGAGACTGCAAGGTCAGAAGCAGTGCACCAACACCCATTTGATACCAAGCTTAGCCAGGCTCCTCTGGCATTATCTATTGTGAATGTGCTTGCTTGCCTGGGATATATCAGAGTGTTTTGCTCGTTTTTGCTTACAGGTTGGGAGCAACTACGCACCAACAATTCTACCCCAATCAGAGGCATTTAAGAAGTACGGGACGCCTCAAGTTCTATACACACTGCCAACGGGCGACCGCAATGATCCGGAGAGCTCAGTGATATCAGAGTCTGGCGCCATGAACTGCTTCTTCTTCCTGGACAAGGTGACCAATACTGGCGTTTCCTGTTCAGGACTTGGCTCTTGACAATCAGACAATTTATTCCTTTGCTGATCCAGCAGTGTCAATGTTTACTGTACCCACCACTTGCTTTGTGCATGCAGGCTGACGGCAGTGGGCAAGCACTCATCACACCCCCGCTGGATGGTACTATCCTGCCAGGGGTTACGAGAGACTCCATTCTGGCTCTAGCCCGCGCTTGGGGTGACATCGAGGTGTCAGAAGCATATCTAACCATCAAAGAACTCAAGCAGGTGATGCAACACACTTTTGGCCTGCGCTGCTGAGTTAGTCTGATTTGCTGCATGGGCATTTCTTTGGCACTTCATTGGGGTCTGAAGTCAGTGTGGTGATTCCTTGGCAGGCTTCACAAGAGGGACGACTCCGAGAGATCTTTGGCTGCGGCACTGCATGCATAGTACAGCCTATCAACGGCCTCATCAGGGCCAATGGAGAGGTCATTGCAGCGCCCTTTGATGCCGACAGCGAAACTACCATGACTGCACGCATGACACGTGCCCTCACCGATATCCAGTATGCCAGGTACATTCACCCAACAGTCATGAGCTCGACATGCATGGCTTTGAGAACATCTTGAAGGTGGATTTGAATAGTGTCAACTGCGTAAATGCAGGTTATGGATTTTGACATATGGTTGTTTTTGCACCTCTTGCGCAGAGTACCCAGTGACTGGAGTGTGCCTTTTGATGATGCAAAGATTGAACAGAAAGAGCTTTACAGAGCGGAAGCATGATTTCTCAAAGCGGTTGGAATTTTGACCAACATGTAGCTTCTATGTCACCTGTAGCGCTTGTGCACTAGTATATACTACATATATGTGTACGATAAAGTACTGGCAGCTGCGTGAAGCTGTGTTCATTGAAAGGTCAGCATGCATGTATTGATAATACACATATGATAGTGGATGCCTGTAGAGAAAATCAGAACTGCTGTTGGAGAACATTATTTCTTGAGCGCTGTCGAGGCACCGACTGTACCTGCTGATTTTCCTTTGGAAGCTCAACCGCCATTTAATTGTGAGTGTGCTTTGTGTGAGGCTTGATCTAGCAGGAGATTTACGATGTGCCGCACGTCTAAAAGGATAGTAAGGACATACCTGGATGACTTGTCTGGAAAGCATGAGAGTGTGCCAACACTGAAAGATGTCTCTTGTACTTGGACTCTGCCAGTCTTGAGCTTTAAGAATCACTCACAGTAGGTACTTACAACTTGATGTTGAAAAGTAGCACCATTATAATTAGCTTGTTCAAAAAATACATGTGGCAATGCTTACAAAGCATCTAGAGCAACACCCACATACTCGTGCCCTGTATGTCTCCTGATGCTGCGCTGGCGCCCCTTTCTGTGCTTCCTGGCCTCTTTCCGCTTCTTCTTCAGCTTCCTCATCTCAGCATCTTTCTGCCTCTCGATCTTGGCAGCTCGCTTCTGTGCCCAAGACCAGCGCGGTTTCATCCCCTCTTCTGGCTCTATCTCCAGCGGTGGTGGCCGCGGGCCTGGCTTGGTGTCTGTCAGAAGCAGTGTGGCGGCACCTGCTGATCCAGAGTGTTCTGCTCTTTTGCTGCTGACATCTGTGGTCTCGGACATGCCAGTGCCACTGCCTTTGACAGCACCATTGCCTGCATCACTTCCACATCTCCGCAAAGAAACCAGCATTTGCACGCTTGTCACAGCAGTGCAGCAAGGACCGGCGGTGGTACTGTGTTCTTGGGGGTGTGCCGCCCCAAACAGCTGCCATGTGCTTCGGCCATCAGAGCACCTGCTGTTTCCCACGCCGGATGAGAAGCCCCTGCTGCTTGGCATGCTCGAGATCGGTCCAGCTCTGGAGCTGCTTATCCGGCCGCCAGGTAGAGTATCTCTGATGTTGCGGAAGAGCACATCCAACACCCTCTGCATGTGTTGGCTGGGTGGCGCGACCACATCTATGAGCTCACTGGCTGACCGCTGGATGACGATCTGCATCCAGAAACATAGCACCCTTGCCAATTCAGGAACGCTTGACACAGCATGCGGAGTAGTTGCATCTGTGCCATCCATGTACACGGCAGACTCATTCGTTATTCTATAGACTTGTCAGGCGACGCAACGCAAGCACCTGATTGGATCGCACAGCAGTAGCCAGTCGGTCAGCCAGGGGTGAGATATGTATTGACCAGGCAGAAATGGGGGCGTAAACCCTAAACCCTAAGCCATAAAACCTGAACCCTAAACCGTGTGCGCACCCGGCAGCAGTGCAGCAGGAGGTGGGAGTCGCAGCGCAGCAGGCGGTCCAGCTCGGCCTCATGCGCGTCCTGATCAGGCGCGGCCTGATCAGGAAGGGGCGCCTCTCGGAGAAGCTGCGCCAGGCACTGTTGCGCGGGGGACCGCGTGCGGCCGTAGCGGCCGTCCCCCACGATCGGCGCGCCCATCTCCGCGCACACCTGCCGCAGCTGGTGCTTGCGCCCTGCCCGGCCACCAACATACATCCTTCAACTTGATGCACTTGACAGAAAGGTTCAACCCCTTTGGAAATGACTCCTACCTGTGCACATCACTGTGGTGGTGCGCATGTTAAAGAGATGGGCGGCATAGTCAGATGGCGTGCCGTGGTGTGTCCATCCCAGCCTCTGTGAGAAGTTTTGCAACGATCACATTCCCCTCAGTCCAAGATGTGCAGTGGAGGAGTTCTTTTGGTTTGAGCAGGTCATAAGTACGCGCTCAGTGCGTGCCTGTAATGGGCTGCAGAGCGAGCCAAGCAAAGCCCTCTGCAGATCGCGCTAGCACCTCGTAGTTGGTCACGGCAGCCCGGCCTGTCGCACTGCCGCCCTGCCCCAGCAGCCGAGCACTGATGGACCCCCGGTCGCGCAGGCCAGCGACGTCCTCCACCACCGCCTGAAGAACAAAGAGAAGAACAAGATTACACATTATTCCAAGCGCCCAGGGCTGATTAGATGACCCACAACCACCCGTAAAATTAGTGAATGCAGCAAACAGGCCTGGATGAAACCAGCAACCTTTACGATGTTCTCCAGCCACATGAAAGCCTACATAGTAGTTCCAGAATAGGTGAGGAAACCTGAACCTGGTAGTGCTTTTCGACGAAGGGGACGCCCCTGACCGGCGGCAGCGGCTGCCCGGCCGACAGGCCCTGCGCTGGCAGCCTGAAGGCCTGTGACAGCCATGCGGCCGCATCGGCCGTGCGCGCAACCACCAGCGCGCCGCTCGTGTTGCGGTCCAGGCGGTGCACCAGCCTGCCGGCACATGTCACACATGTGCCCCCATGAGCTCGCATGCACCACCCCATGTGTTCTGATGGACTGCCTTGCCGCTTCCGCAGCTCTACATTGCCACCATCAACAGCTGCAATTTTAAGCCGATGAACACCAAGAAATATCGTTACGGTTACGGGCTTTATGATTACAGGCTCAACAGATTTGAGGCCGCAAACACTTCCGATCAGCTTACGGAGCCGCGAACTGACACTGTCAGCACCTGGGAGTGTCTGCGCAGCCAAAGCGCAGGTGGGGCAGAAGGGAATCGAGGGAGACATGGATGCGGTCGCCGCCCTGCATAGGCAGCCCTGCCGGCTTGTCCAGCACCAGCAGCTCTGCATCCAAGTGCAGGACGCGCCGCTGCATGTGCTCCACCAGCTTCGCCTCCAACTGCCTGATGTGTTTTGGAGCGAACCCTGCCCACATGCCAACGCCCCTTCAAGGCTTGAGAGACTGGCTGCTGCTGACGGCCGTGCTAGCCAATCTACCCTCACCCTGTGAGCTCAGCTGCTATTCAGTGTGCTTGAGGAAAGGTCCCTTTGAGCGGGGTCTGTTGTAATGGCAGGTCATGTTGCTCTAGCTTGGGGGTAGGCAAAGAAAAACATACCTGCATTTGACTCTGGTGGATGCGCATGGTCGTTAGGCTCCTGTGAGTTCCGAGCTGCAGGTGAGTCTCTGGGGACAAGTAGCCGTGCTCCCTGAGGGAGCAGCGCGCTTTGGGACACGCGTCTCAGCTCGCTGTTGTCGTGGCTCAGCAGCCGCATGCGCCGCTGCCTCATCAGCTTCCGCCTGGCTCCCTCTGACATGGGCGGGCCCCGCCGGCGCAGCCATTGCAAGGCTGCATCATGGACATGTTACTGGGTACCCCGGGAGGTTGCACCGATGAGTGAGAGCGACATGTGGGTGCAAAGTGGCCAGGGCAGGCTGCGAGAGAATAGGTGGGGACCAAGGGGTACCTGTGGGGGCGGTGGCCTCATCGAGAAAGCTGACAGGTGGGAGGATGTGGAAGCTCCGGCTTAGCTCCTCAAGTTTGCCTGCAATGATTACGGCCATTGTTTGGCAGCCAAGCAAGCAGCTGTGGAAAGGGAATTGTGAAGCGATTGCTCAGCGTAAGTCTTAAATGATCACACTCAGAAGTTGAATGACATCAAGGAACCTCAGTACAAACCTGTACACGCAGAGGCTCCTAGGTCTGCCGCATTTTTGGACTCTACATCAGCTAGTGTTGAACTCCATCTGCTCGTCCGAGCGGCATGCTCAAGGCACCGCCTGATGGCGAAGCGCATACGGTTTTACATGCATGTATTACTGCATTGCGTGTAGGATGTCGATATTGTATCTGGAAGTGGAGGAAAGATTGAGGGCCTGCCTGCCGTTCGTAGCTTCCGCTGAAGGAGAAGCTGCCCAACCCCTGCTCGACCCTCCGGATAGGCTCAGACTTGAAACGTCTGCAGTCACCTTCTTACAAATTCAAAATGGCACCAGCAGCAGGTGTGGCGTTCGATGGAAGTGTCTGGGTGACCGCAGGATCATCTATAGGACTGGGTGAGGACTGCACCATCGTTCAACTGCTCAACCTGCTCACTGAGCTCTGTGTCCTGTTTCGTACTGTTGTTTATGCATGGCCAAATTTGATCAGCTTCATGGATTTATGGCAGTGATCGGAGCCGTCGCTCTAACCGCTGCAGGAGGCTTCGCACTTTCTCGAGCAGCACAGGTGGGCACCTAGAATTGAACATCCATCCGCTCCTGCAATCAGATGGCGATGAGTATATTTACTGTATATACTGTGCATCAAAATTATCGGCATTAATCAGTGTACATCAGAGAGTCGACAGCATGGACATCCATCAATGTAGCACACAATCTCTGTCATGCTTGGAGGTGTCGTGGGCTCAACTCGACTTGGTGGTGTGCCATCTGTGCAGCGCGGTGATATCAGCAGGAGTTTTGCACAGACATCAAACCAGCAGCGCAGTGGCAGGACTATCTTAAGAATAGAGAGGGGTGTGGAGGAACCTGTGCTGAGGAGCACCGAGCCAGAGGCTCTTGTTGCAGAGGAGAAGAGCAGGAGCAATGGGCAGATTTAGGCATCATGTGTCAGCTGAAAAGATTGCTATGAGTATGGCCTAAATCTTAAGAGAGTCTTTTTCTTGTGACATCGTCTGAATTTTTGAGAAATGCTCGCTCGAGGGTGTGTGGTGCTCATTGGTGGCAGTGTTCTGAGCCGTGACATCCCAGATTGACAATAGTGTACATTGAAATGTCGAAGCATCTAGGTGCAAAGCGCTGGAATGACTTTTGAGAGGAGAGCCGATGGTGAACCAAGTGCCAACATATTTTGCAGGCTGGCATCTTCCCGGGAGTTATGCAGCTTTCAAGACGCATTTGCAAATATGGATATTGCGGGGTTACTCATCAACCTGAATTAGCTGGCTGACATATGAGACCGCAATTAAAAGTTGTTGAAAAGACATTCGAAAGCAAGACATGGAATGGACTAGCTGACTATAGCTGCTGTCTGTAATCTACGAAGTCAATGGTGTTCTTCTCGATTTCAATTCAAGTTCAATTGCAGTAACCCTCCAAGCAAAGAGATGTTAATCCCTAGGACTTGCCCACTCGGCAAAATGCAGTCATCCAGGCCGCTGATCTTTAGCAAATTTTTAGCTGAAATTGGAGGTCAAACTCCCCTGAAAGATTGTCTGCTGCTAAAAGCAAATTTACAACCACCAAATTTCAGTTCAGCTGTGGTCCCGCTCTGCAATGTTCTCAAAAAGATGCACATCTGTTTCTACAGTTTCCCATTCATATCTCTTCCAGATCCACCCGTGCAGCTGTGTATATGTGCTGGATCTGATGGTCTCTTCACGCCCGGCCCACGACCCACAACTGGTCTTCTCTTGTGGCAGCAACCTGCAAGAAACGGTCCCCTCAACTTGCGTTGTATCAACAGTCGCACTGCTGGCTCACGATGTGCTGTTGAACGTTTCCCTCACTTCTTCTTCACATCACTGTGGTCGCACCCAGAACATCCTGTGGGCACATGACACGTTGCAAGTCACGTATCTACCGATAGGATAGAGACAACTTGTGATGGGATACTACCTCTCCTTCTGCCTCCTGAGAGTCGTGCGCGGGTGTGTTGGCAGCGTCCGGGGGCGCAGAGCAGCCACGGCCGATTAGGACCATGGCGGCAATGGCAATGATGGACCCTGCCACTCCCGGCAGCGCATCTTTGCAGCTGCCTAGGAAGCTTCGTCCCTTGGCTGCCTGCGCCTTGCTGATGTCTGGGGTCCTGCACCCACACAGAGGGCAGGATGATCTAATGAATGTCTCTAAAATTCTAGGTGAAATTCTTGGATGTGATGCTGGGTGCTGACCCTGACAATCCAAGTCAGAGATCTGATCGACGCTAGGTGGCTGGAAAAGGTGTATTTGACTGACTGAGAGAGGACACCTGTGGCATGAGCAGGTGTACTCAACATGTCCTGCAAAGCATTAACAGGTTGTTGGGTATTCACAGGGGGCTTATGTCGATCATTCCACCTCATTGATCAGTCAAGTCAGTCAGTCAATCACACCCTTTCCAGCCACCTGGGGCTCATCAGATGTCTGACTCTGTTCGTCAGAGTCAGACAGATTCCAGTAGTGAACACCCTTCTCAAGTGGTGTGACAGCTGGTCAGCACCTGGGGCGCATGATTGGCTGGGGGCGCAGGGGGAGGCCCTTGTAGGAGCTGCAGTCCACGGCCCATGCCTGGTGGGTGACCTCCTTGGGCAGGGGCAGTTTCAGGCCCAGTGGAGAGGTGGCCCCACAGCTGGATGAGGAGCAGGTGGAGGTGGCAGAGCCCGGCCTGCTGCCCTTGGGCAGCCTGAACCCTGCTGAAGACGGCCGGCTGCCTGCATTCCACACATGCCTTTGTTGTCATCCTCAGTTGCCGTCATTGTCAGGTTTCATGCACCATGAATGCCAAGGGCAAAAGGAGCTGCACAGAGCCTGCAATGCATATTCAGCTCCCTTTGACTGGAGCTTGTCAGGATAGACTTCCTAACGCGGCAGATACTAAAGCAAAGGGCCTCCTAGCCCACCAGCTTGAACAGCCAGATGTAATGTAACGTGGGCATCAATTGAGGCAGAAGTGCTGACCTGCAGAAGGTGGGCGCGGGCGAGCATCGCTGATGGGAGGGGTGGCTGCAGCCACTGGCAGGTCCAGTGCGGAGCGGTCACTGGGCGGGGACCGAGCCGGGCTGATCGCTGGAGCGTCACCCAATGCCAGCTGGAATGCGCTGTCTGTGTCCTTGCCTGTGGGGCTGCTGTATGCGCTGTCTATGCCTGAACCCACATTGCCCACATTCATGCTACGTCAATGTCCATAACAAATAGTTCTGCAAGATTTGCACAGCCGCATGGTGGTGTCTGGCGCTTGCATTGCTGGCCAAGTGGGCTGCAGACCTGAGCGCAAGGTCTTGGTGGTTATATAAACTTTCTGGCCAGAAGTAAGGGTGTATGGTGATGATGTTCACCTGCCGGCTTGACGGCAGGGATGTACTCCAGGTAGAGCGCGCGCGAAAGGTTGCTCTTCTTGGGCTGGCACTGCACAGAGTGTGCGATTGCAGTGGTCAAGCGCAGTGCCTGCGCAAGTCACATTGATTGCTCACGATCTGCTTCCAGCCGTCCGCTCCCTCTCATCAGCAGCTGGCAGAGCATACAGCATGGCAGTAAGGTTTGGACTCACCTTCTCGTAGCTGCGGGAGCGCGACATGCAGTCGGCGCGCAACTGCGCCTGCTCAGCCCTGCTTGCAAATTCTGGGATACCCTGCAAGTCAGAGGACGAAAGGCTGATGAGGTGGCCGTCAATCAACCTCATGCGTTTCCTTTCAGTTGAATGTGTCGTCAGAAAGTGAGCAAACTACAGAACATAGCTGTCCCATGCCGCACAGAGCAATCTGTGGGATGCAGGCAGTTTCAAGGACTGTGGATGAGGGATTGGTATCATAAGGAACTGCAGGAGATGGGCCATGCAGATTGGGTATCTATGCATACCTTCACTCCCTGGTCAACACAGGCCGTTGCCAGGTTCCACAGCGCATGACAGGTGGCTGTGATGTTCTTGCCAGTCAGCACATCTGATGTTGCAATCAGGTCATCCTGCCTGAAACCCAGCACCTTGCATGCCTGCACCCCAGCAGCCATGCAATTAGCCAAGTGGTCGCAGGAATATCCTCCTTGAACATGTCTTAAAAGAGTTGCCAGTGTCCGTACTGCAATGGCAGGCATGTACAAGAGAGGTCACCTCCTGGAAGCGGTTGAGGTCATCGAGCATAGCAGAGTATCGGCGCTCTTTGAAGTCCTGGTGCGTGATCCTCTACAGCATGTGCACAGCAAGACCTCAGAGTTGATAGGCATCTCAGCCACTCTGCCAACAAGTCAGTAGGCAGCAAGATTTCTCACGAACTGGATTGACATGTGCTGGAAAGCGCATCACTTGTGGTATGCTGCGCCTGAAGATGTGCGCCAAGACAATATCTGCCACATGACCCCTGCATGGACACCAAGAATCTCGTCATGACTGGCTGAGAGCTCTCCTGGTGGCAATTCTGTGTACAAAAGGATTTCTATGTGGTGGCATGCAAATTGAAAGGTGGTTGGAGCACTTACAGGACGCGTCCTGAGGTGAGAAGTGTCGCTAGTGAGGTGTCTGGCAGGGGCTGCCGCAAGACTTGGGAGAGCCATTTCCTCGTTTGTGCCTGCAATACCCGAAATCTCTTGGAGCTGCTCTTGGCAGTTGAGGTAGACATGAATGCTGGACTGCAGGTCAATGTAAGCTCAGCCCACCTGCAGGAATGTCTCTGAGGCATACTTAAACTCCTGCTCCGCAGTGAAGACCCTGTATGTCTCCAGCTCCTGCACAGGAGTACAGTATCAGTGCCGATCCCAGGTAGCGAGATGGGTGACGTGCCACCCAGACCTGGACGGTCTTGAGGTGACTGTCGGTCAACGAGATTCGTCGACAGATTAAAAGTCACTTCAGAAACTTCTACAACAAGCGTATAAACCAGATTAGATGTGTCCGCATCCGGGACAATGGCCTTCAAACGATTCCCAACGGTCAATTGGCTCCACATCGTATTGCGGAGAAGCCGGTCATTGCAACGATCATTCTTCTGTATTTGTGATGGATTGATGCTTCTAAGATCATCTCAGAGGGAAAACGTAGACACGACAGAGGTGTTCCGCACCATCGTGGGATCGACCAGGCGCAAGGTACGATGGACGGCGCTTCCGCGTTGGCAAGCTTAACTTTAGTATTGCTTGAGATGTGCAGTTTCAAGTGTAAGCGCACAGATATAACGTCCTTCGTGAAAGTTTATTGAGTGTTGAGTTTCAGAACATTCCTAGCTGTCATTCGAGGATGCGTCTTTTCCCGCCATATGATCTGCAGCGGCGTTGGTGATGAAGAACCAACCCTGGGTTGGCAACCCAATCTGGATAGCCTTGGAAAACTGTTTTTCAAAAACATTATGCAGCTCTACAGTAGCTATCACGGTCATATCACTGACCAGTGTTCAGCCCAGAATTCTGGCAGCCGGAGCTGTACAGTAAACCGTTTGACCATGTGACTTGGGCCCCACTGATATCGCGCAGGAATTCTGCTGGCAATTGTGCGATGATCATGAAATATATAAATATGATGTCAGCAAATCAACACTCCGATCATTCCACGATACGCATGTGATCCATGGCACCTTGCCAACAGCTGTGGAAACAGTTTACAGTGTAAATTTTAAACAACACTGAAGTTGTTAATGCACATTCGCAAGGATGAACACCTTTACAAGGTCATGCGGGACAGCAACAACATCCATGAAGGATGCCGTTATTAATGTTGACAGACATCTTTGAGCCTGTGTCAAGGGTGCTGGCACAAGAACAACCTCCACTCCACCAAGGTGCTTGCACAGCCTCACTGCTGCACCTGTTCTTTTACTGTGGTGGCCTGGGCCTGCTCATCTTCGCTGTCGCATCCTCCCCTTGCAACATCAACGATAGCTCCAACTTGGATGCCTGCACCAGAGGCTGAGTCTGGGGCACTGAAGACAGGTTCAGGCTGCATCCTCATATCTCGACGGTGCCTGCAGAGAGACAAAAGAGAATGAAAATTGGAAGAATATGGTCCCGCAAATGCTTCCGCTTACTGGCCGCATGTACTGAAGAGAGACAGAAGAGAATACAGAATTGTCAGCCTGGTCAGTGAGCTTATTGACCAGCAGTACGAAGGTGTACTGGATTGTCTGCAGATTGACCTACACCCATATAGATCAGGTGGTGTTATTCATTTCCACACTCGGAGGGCACACCCCCCTATATCATGTCTGCATGCTGCTGCAATGGCATTCATGACCGGTAATCATAGAAAGGTGTCGTGTCGATCACCTTGCCCTTGTGGGCGCGCTTGCCGCGTCCCTCGGGGTTGCCGGCCTCGCCGAGCGCCCGGTTCTGCAGCCGCTTCTTGGCTTCCTGCAGCGCGATGACCTCCATGCGCAGCATTAGCCACGCGCCGCATGTCTCCCGCGTCGGCATCTCCGGCGAGGTGGCTATCCCCACATCCGTCAGAGTCTGCTCCACCATCTTCTGCACCCTGCACAACAAGGAAATACTATGAACATGCGTCTCCAAGATTACCCGAGGAATCTCTCACACAACTCGGCAACCATGATCTAGACGGATCCCCCCAAGATATGATGACTGGCAAATGCTCCTTTGCTCCTTTTGTGGCATGAAATCTTTCTGAGAGGTCTTCAACAAAAAATCAAACTCCCGTTCCGTTGCTGGCACATGTCAGTGATAGGATGCCATGCATCATGTGCTCCGGGCATATCTTTACATGCAAAGAAAATGTATGGTGCAGGCATGAAGGGCGCGGGCGGACCTTGCGCCGCCGCTGATGCGGTTGAACTGGGCCTGGCCAACTTCGCGGGTGTGGGCCCCCCGCACATAGACGCCAGGCTTGGCGGGCCACATGGGCGTCACCTCTATGTCGAACAGCGAGGACGTGCCCACGATGGGCACCTCTGACACCGCGGGCGGCACCACCACATTCGGAACTGGCGCCGCCGGCGCTTGCGCAGGCACGTTTGCTGCACACATGGCACCGCATCACATAGCAGGAAGACATGCTGGAACCACTTGGGTTCCTCTTCCCTTAAACATCATAGTATGACTGGTGCAAGCGCGGTGCTTGCGCAGAATATATGGCACTGAATCACACAGCACGGAAAACACGCTCATGCTATTTTACTGGCTGTCCTGAGAGACCTTCATGTGCCAAAGCAGAATTGTGCACAAGTGTAAGGCACCTCTGTCCTTAAATACCACATCATATTCATACTAAAAGGCGTCACAAAGGCAGCTCACCAGGTCTGGCAGGCTGGGCTGCTGCCTTCCGTGCGGCGGCTTCCTGTCGCTGAGCAGCCTCGATGATTGCTGCAGCCTCCAGCACTTTGTTCTCCTCCGCGTCTTGCAGCGCCGTTCGCGCCAGCAGCATCTCGATCGCTCGCTTGCGATCCCTGCTCACATGCCATGCTTTCAATCCTGAGAAAGAGCTTGCTGAAATAATACAACACAAAGATGCTCATGGTTACCGGATGATTCATACACAGAGGGTTACCTCTCGTGCTGTGCATCGAAGGGATGTTTCACTATCGTATGGTTTGCAATGCTCTCCTCAGACCCTTCTCTGGCAATAGCGATGGCTCGCGCAACAGCATAGTAGCGAGCCTTCAGATCTTCGCAGCTCCTAGGCTTGCCGCCAGAAAACTGCACCAGCATCAACCACTCACCTTTCACCATCTCGAACGACATAGAGAGGGCCTTTAGGAAATTAAATGAAGCAGGGATGTTAATAGCAGAGACAATAACACCCAGCCATTCTCCAGCAATGGCATCACATAGGCCGCTCTCTCACCTCATAGCGATCTGTGATGACAATGAAGCGCAGATCGAATTGTTCGCACATGCTGATCAGATAGTCTGTTTCTTCTCGGCTCCAATCTGGATCCTTGGGCACCACGTTTGTCCACTCCTCCTCATCATAGTTGTACACCATCATCTGTGCACCATGTCACACCATCACAGCTTGTCATTCTATGCATCTGGTAAAGAACTGTTCTGTGAGCCTGACATAGCACTGGGTGCAGGGTATTGCCGCACAAGTTCCAGAGCCTGTCCCGCACCTTTTTATTGTACTTGGCAAATGAGTATTCGCCCTCGTCTGCAGGCCTGACTTTGCCTGCAGGATCTTTGTAGCATTTTACCCAGTGCTCCAGCTTCAAGTCGTCCGTCCTGGCAGGGTTGGAGAAGGGCTGCCACCTCCATGTCACCTGTCACCCATACAATGCATGCATCAGTTGCGGACTCCCTATGGACGACCAGGTCAGGATTGATACTTTGCTGGACTACAACACAGCCCTGAAGAGGCGCGCCCCAGGAACTGACCTGGCCTTTGGCAGATGATTTGCGTTTCTGCTTGAGACCTTTGAGATCTTCCTTCTTGCGCAGCTCCTCTGTCAGGACAGAAGGGACGATGGGGTGTGAACCGCCCAGCAGAGCAAAGGCCTCTCGGCTCATGCCCGCAGGCCGCTGCATGCGCTCCTTTGGCTTTGCTGGCGCATCTGGCTTCTCGGCAGATGCACCGCCACGAGGCACCCCCAATATATCACGTACGTCCGCCATGCTATACAACTGTTCTCACACTAAGTGATCGGCATCAGAGGAGTGTGTCCTCCCAGAGGGTCTGCAAATCAAGGAGCGTGCCAGATGGCTTGTGATTTACGCTAGATACTGTCCTTGATTCCACCTCCCCGTATTTGCCATAAGTTCGCTTAAGTTGGTGGCTTCCAAAGTATAAGAGAACTCATCAGGTGAGGAACTTCTTTCTTCCTTCCTTACAAGCATATAATAGGCAAACTCAAGCAATTTATTCTTGGAGTGTCTTCTTAAAAGCACATCCACTTCGCTGTACCACTTTCAGAAGGGGGAGCTCAGATTACCAACAGGTTTGCAGAGAACGACAAATAATATTTTGGACTACAGGCTCTGAAGATCACCTCCTATAAAACGTATGTAACAGGTAAAAATAATTCTTAAGTTGCAACCTTCGATCGATCATAACAAACAAGACAAACTATCCTGCATGCCAGAAGACAAAAGCGTATCGACATCGCCTCGGGGAGCGGCTGACCTTTCAGTCGGTTGCAGTATTTGTCCCTGCTTTTTGCTTTCGAGGCTCCAGAATGCAATAATTGCTTATGATTTTTGATATCTTGTTTTTCTAATGCTTCCTTAGCAAAAGGGATACCCGGAACATTGCCCCTGACGATCCCCAATTAACCCATGCCCATGGGCGAGGCAGCGGTTGGGGTAAGGACCAATCTAACACCACACAAAATGATGTTTCTCTATAGAATCTCTCAATTGTCGCATCGTTCAGTACAGTGAGTGACGCAGGAACATCTGTCCTCAGCTTCACGTGCAGATCAGCTCCTCTGCGTGTATCGCATGATCAGTGATGCATCACTTCCATATACCATTAGTTTTCCGCTAGTTCTGAAGTCTGATGCACGGCTGCAGGAGCTCTTTCACAACCCCAAATCAGAGTCTGCTGCTGCTATTGCAAAGGCACGCATAGCAGCAAAGTATGGTGGCGTGGAGCTGCCTGTGAAGGCTGATGAGACTCTCAGTGGCTCAGTGGAGCTTAGAGCAAGCACAGGCACCTTGAGCCAGGCCAATACTATCGCGCGCTTTGTAGCTATCACGACCTCTTCTGGCCTCTACCCTCTGCCTCCTTACTCATCAGACAAGAGGCAGCTAGCAGGCACAATAGATGCCTGGATAGAATTTTCCACAGCAGAAGCACTGCGGATTCTGCAGCAAGTCAGATCTGCATCCTCACAGCAGGTGAGTACTGCACACACCAGTTAGAATGCCAACAAAGTAGCACCCTTTCTCTCCTGGAGAAAGCAACCTCTGTGTGGCACTTTTATTATTGGCAGCCATGTCACACAAGACTTCTTGTGTCCTGCAGGAGATTGAGAGCCAGACGCAAAACCTGCTGCAGAGCCTTGCAGGTCTTGAAAAACAGCTGCAAACCAGCACATACCTTGTGGGCAATGCGGTCACACTGGCGGATGTCATCCTGTGCTGTGACCTGCAGTATGCATTTGAGAAGGTAGGTTCCCCTGGCGATTTGCATCCTCAGAATCCATCACCACTGAAATGATCCACGCCGCACAGAACCTGGATGGTCACTATGTGGGCATGGCAGGTGCTGGATGCATCTGCGAGGGAGTCCATCCCCAGCATCGTGAGGTGGTTTCAGACCGTGCTGCACCAACCGCACTTTGCAAGCGTCCTAGGCCCTGTCACTCTGGCATCTGCCCCCTTGGAAGCCCCTAAGGCAGCCAAGAAGAAGGGTTCAGAGGCGGGAGCTAAGCCCAAAGACAACAAAAAGGCAGCAAAGGAGAACAAACCGAAGCAGGCCCCAAAGGCTCTCGCAAATGGGCCAGCAGCAGGTGTGTCTTACAATCAGCAAATGTGGGCTTTTGTCATACATAGCAGAGCGCTTTGGGATGAGAGCTATCACGGCGCAATACTCTACCACTTCTTTGGCCGCTGAGGGTGTCGACAAAAGCTGTCAGTTGCTTTGCAGGAGGGAAGGGTGATAAGAAGAAGGAGACAAAGCTGGGTCTGAGTGCCTCAAAGAAGGACGATTTTGGGAACTGGTACTCAGAGGTGGTGATTGAGTCAGAGATGATCAGCTACTATGATGTCTCAGGTGAGGGTACTATCCTGCTCACATGCGGAGTTGCAATCATGCTGTTTTTGTATGCAGTCCAAACCTGGTGGCTCATGACCTTTGGTGTCTGCAGGCTGCTACATCCTGCGCCCAAACTCATTTGCCATCTGGGAGGCTATAACTGCCTTCTTTGACAAGGGGATCAAGGCATTGGGGGTCCAGAACGCCTACTTCCCCCTCTTTGTCACAGAGGATGCCCTTAACACCGAGAAGGACCATGTAGAAGGCTTTGCAGCAGAGGTGAGAGCAATCAGTGGCACTATTGACAACCTGCTGTGGGGAGGCCACCTGGATGCCTGTACAGGTTCCTGGTCAGTACATGAGATTGTAGAGCATCCGTGCAGGTTGCTTGGGTGACCAAATCCGGGCAGAGTGAGCTGGACCGCCCCATTGCCATCCGCCCTACTAGCGAGACTGTCATGTACCCCTACTATGCACAGGCAGGGCCCTCCTGCGGTTACCTCAAACAAATGCCTGGGGAATAAGGAATGCCCTTCAACCACACCGTGCCACTCTAAATCTTGGGGAAATGATGCACAGTGAAGCAGCATCCTGTGGCCTGGCAAATCCCGGATGAAATGAGTGTGGATTTTGCAGTGGATCCGGAGTCACAGAGACCTGCCCCTGCGGCTGAACCAGTGGACGAATGTGGTGCGGTGGGAGTTCAAGCACCCAACGCCCTTCATCCGCACGCGAGAGTTCCTGTGGCAGGAGGGCCACACCGCATTTGCCACCCAGGCAGAGGCCGAGGAGGAGGTGCTGCAGATCTTGGACCTCTATGCCAAAGTCTACACGGATCTCCTGGCCGTCCCCGTATGCAAGGTATGGGACCTTGGACTCTTGTGAAGGATGTAGAGCAAACAATCAGATATGCAACCTCTTGGAGTCGACTGAGGACTAGACGGTAGCAGGTTGTCTTGTCCGTTGCCTCGCATGGGCATTTCACACAATGAATACCGTTCTGAATGATAGTTCTATGCTGATATTCGTGGTGTTGTGAGATGTCCGCTGGTCCAATGGTACCATAATACTAATGAGAGCAGCCTTCAGTATCTGGTTGCTTTTTATACTGACATGCTGTGGGCTGTGTGTGCAGGGAAAGAAGTCTGCCAAGGAGAAGTTTGCAGGCGCGCTGTACACGACATCAGTGGAGGCATTTGTGCCAGCGACAGGGCGCGGAGTGCAGGGGGCGACCAGCCACTGCCTGGGCCAGAACTTCTCCAAGATGTTCAAGATCGAGTTTGAGACGGACGATGGCGGCAAGCAGTTCGCCTGGCAGAACAGCTGGGGCCTCTCCACACGCACCATCGGCGTCATGATCATGGTCCACGGCGATGACAAGGTGCCCCTGATGGCCCTCCTAAACACCCACTACGTGTGCCTTTTGCCCTGTCCCTGCCAAGCCGACCAGCATGTCTGCCTGCAGTCCCCTTGTAGGCAAGAAAAGCGCTTGTGCTGACCAGGGTTGTATGGTATCCGGATGCTTGCCATTCATAGTCTCTAAGGTTGATGTATGGATTTGTAGGAACCCTGGAGGCTAAATGACAGGTGAAGGATGGGCTACTTGTTGTAGAGGTCAATCACACATTTTGCCCAGACTTTTCTGGGTGCAAAAGACCGGAAAGTTGTTGAACATGTGACTGACTGCAGTTTCTGCTCTAATTTGGTACGGTGTGGCATGCAGGGCATTGTGATGCCGCCGCGGGTGGCACCGCTGCAGGTGATAATCATTCCCATCCCTGCGGCCAACCTGACGGACGCGCAGCGCTCGGAGCTGAGCGCCAAGACGGCGGAGCTGGTGGCGCAGCTGCGTGCGGCCGGCGTGCGCGTGCAGTGCGACGACCGCGACAACTACCGCCCCGGTTGGAAGTACAACCACTGGGAGGTCAAGGTGCAAAGGCCCACCTTCCGCATGTCTCGCTCGTTAGATTAGAGCATGGATCACCGATTTTGCATCTGAGAAAAGCAATGCCTTCAAGAGGGCATCAGAGAATATAGTCATGGAGCAAGACTAGCGAGAGGGCAGACCAGGCTTTGTAAGATGCGCTCCTTTGATCCCCATCGCTCTGCGAGCTGGGCTTCTGACATGCCTGCAGCAGGTGTGACTTGAGGCTAGGTGCTCTGCATGCGATTTTTTTATCGAGTCGAGAGCAGCCGGCACCCAGAGAGGAACAAGGAGTGGGGTTGCACAGGGTGAAGCAAGCTTGCCGGGTATCTTGGCAGGTCACTTCATCAGCATCATGTGTGTTGGATGTTGATGTCAGACTGTGCTACAGGGGGTGCCCATCCGGCTGGAGCTGGGCAGCAAAGACATGGAGAAGAAGAGCGCCGTGCTGGCCCGGCGAGACAACGGGGCCAAGGAGGTCGTCCCTCTAGCAGATGTCTCGGCCCGCGTCCCCGCACTGCTCGAAGAGATCCACGTGCGCCTCTCACCACTGCCACCTGAGGGAGAAAAGAAGACAGCTTTACTTGTTGATCCCTTGTCACCCCCAACACTGGCTCAACAATCCACATTGTGGTGGGGACCACCGCTCAGCTTGCCAGTACATTTTTATTGGCGGTGCCATGCCAAAACCTTGTTGTGTTGCAGGCTGACATGTATGCGCGATCCAGCGCGGAGTTTGAGGAGTGCAAAGAGACAGCCACGACGTGGGACGACTTCATGGCTGCCCTGGACAGGAAGCACATGGTCCTGGCCCCCTGGTGAGCCAAACCACTCATCATCCTCATGCATGCATGCAAGATTCAATTTTGTGCACTGGCATTGCTAGCGCGGGCAGCATGCATCAAGAACTGCAGTCCTGTGCAAGGTGGTGAACTGGGTGTGTCAATGCTCTTGCATGTTGTGCGCGTGTTGTGTGAGCATGGAAGCTTTTGTAAACGACAGCCCATGGCTTGGGTGTGGGATTGTTGACATTGGGGTTGTTGACATTCTCGTTGGCCTGGCAGGGCAGATGAGGTTGTTGATTGCAGAGATCCAAGACCATTGTGAATGGCCTGGCAGGGATGTGATGTTCGGTGCTGACTCTGACAATCAGAGTCAGACATCTAGGTGGCTCGAAAAGGTGTCACCAACTGACTGACTGACTGCAGGGCGGATGAGGAGGAGATAGAGGATGAGGTGCGCAAGCGCAGCGCGACAGCGGATGCCATGGGCGCCAAGACACTGTGCATACCCCTGGAGCAGCCCGACCTGCCCCCCGGCACCAAGTGCTTTGTCTCCGGCAAGCCCGCCAAAAACTGGGCCCTGTGGGGCCGCTCCTACTGAGAGCACTGATCAACGTGGTTTCTTCTCGCTTTTGAGCTGCACTGAGGTTTTGTCTGTCTGATCTATTGTCAGATGACAAAAACGCCTTTTGTTTAAGTGAACCATTCTGTGATTTTGGATGCAGAATGTTGTGCACATATGTTCATCAGTTGCAGCCGCACATCTATGAGGCCAATCTTACGAACTCAAAGGCTGTTGTAACACAGCTGCAACCATATGTCAGCTGAAATTCTTATGCAAATCATGAGAAACTGTTCCCCGGCGGTGTTTCATCAGTCATAAGCTACAACCAGTGACTCGCCCGGGGCACTTTGTGTTCATTGAGTTCGAATAAGCCGGCGTTGTGTGTGCCATGAGGCATTGCGGCTGCACTGCCTTTTTGCATGGCATGTCTTGCATGGCAGCAACCTTAGCCCTTCGGAAACTCCAGAAAGGCGATTGTGTGGGATATCATGGGGGATATCCTCAGCACATGTTCGCATGCTGTGCATGTCATGCCAGCAGCATGCAAGACCTCCCAAGATCCAAGTTGGTCGAGTGGAAACACAAGAAGCTGTTCCTTCAAGGTCGGAGGATCGTTTCGCGTTATATCAGCTTACGAACATTGTTTTCTGAGCGTGCACTGTCTGCAAGGAGCCGAGGAAATTGAACACAAGACTGTCCCGGTGACGATGCACACTTTTCAGGCATGAAGTCAAGTAATTATCACACAAATGTACTGCAATAAGTTGCCTTTCAACCGACATTTTGATGCGCGATAGCTACTGAGGCATTCCCGAGCTCGAGACTCATGACGCAGCAGAATTCCGTAAAGCAATGCGAAGCCTGCAAGACATGCAATCTTATTTTCGTTGCTTCATTACCTTGAAGAAATAAATCAACAGATTTCTACCCATGAGGTGACACAAGCTCAGGACTATTTCCTGGCTTGAGGGGCTCGTCCCGAGGATGCATCCATTCGGGCCTGATACCCAGCACAGGTTAATCGAGGCTCTCATAGCCATACGTGAGGCCATCGTTGATGCACTGATATGGTTCAGCGACTTGTGCCTGGAGATGTTCGACTGGCTTGCGCAGGGTCAGGTACAGTTGTCTGTCAAATCCTTCTCTGCCCACCACTGTACAGCGTGTGCAGTAGATCGATTTCAACCATTCGGGTGCAAAGTGCATTATGATCATGTCTGACTTGTCAAGTTACTCCGTGCTGCTCTGCACTTTCGTCCAAGAATGCAGCGCCACGCTTGCTGGTCCAAGGTCCTATTGTTGAGCCGAAACTTCATGCGCTATTGGAACAGAGCCACCCGGTGGACGTCATCAAGAAGGACGACGACTTGTGGAGCCCGCGTCATTCGCACACTTCGCCGCAGCAGCACATCTATCCAGCAGGCATGGCCTCGGAAGCAGCCTTCCTGTCTCACTTCCTGCCAGCCCCTGGGAACCATCCCCCTCCCAGTGCCCAGCACCTCTCCAGCTCAAGTCTAAGAGCCGACCTTCACCGACACCGGCTACCCAGTATGTTCCATATGCAATACACCGTAAGGGTGCCCATGAGCCACATGAACGCCTTGCCACACATGCTGCATCCGCAGTAGCACAGCGCTGAAGGCGTGAACATTTCGCAGGTGTTGGGCTGACGCCTTTCACAATGCCGCGGATGGGGGAGGCTGTTCCACAAGATGGGCGCACAGCCCTTCATGGAGTCAGTGGGCCACAGCCTGACGCTCCGCATGGCCTTGCTCCACGGCCATCTCAAACCCAGTACCCGCTGCAGTACCAGCATGCCTACCAGCCCTACCCAGCAGACAGGTCAGAGCTTCCAGCATTGCCTGCCAGCCCATATCAGTCACACATCTTTTCAAGCGTATGTTTGGCATGAAGACCCCTTTGGAACATCATAGCAAGCTGTAGTGGGCCGAGAGCAGATTATGCATATGCCTTCACGAGAGGTAGAGCTGAGCAGGAAGTCAGTTCTGGGGTACATCAGAGGGTGAGACTGGCCATCTTGAGTACATCTGTTTCTTGCTACACAGGTTGGCATCGGCGCCGATCGCACAAGGTGGCCGGCTGATGGAGATGAGTGGCAGCGGGCAGCCGCCGCACCTGCTGCACAGCCCCTTCCAGGCCACTGTTCCAGCCAACATAGCCCTCCCACAGCACATCCTCCCCCGGGCCTCCTACGGCCAGTCAGCCGGCCATGCCGCGCCAGAGTACAGCCACGTGCCGGCACATGCCATGCCGAGGACAGAGCAGCCGTTAGCACACAACGTCAGAGCGCCCTCGTACCAGTTCTCCCCGCCTCGCAGGCGGCCGTCCCTGCTGCTACCCTTGGAGAGGCCCCCCGGCAGTGGAGTGGCCCAACCGGCCGCTGGGGGCTTCAGAACAGATGTGAGTGCTGCAGAGCCCCCACTGCACTGCTCCACCAGCATGCCGCCTGCGCTGCACATGCCACATGCTCAGAACACAGGCGAAGCGCCCCACCTTGCTGAGGATGCCAGCAGCGCAGCTGTGGCTCAGCAGGCTGCTGATCTGGGGTACCAGCTGACGACAACCCGGACATCTCACAGTGGAGCAGGAGCAGATGGTACAGGCTGGCAGGCAACAGTGCTGTCCCCAGAGGGGGGCATGGCAGCAGCCGAAGATGTGCAGAAGGGCGCGGCGCGCCAATCACCAACCGCAAGAAGCGCTGCGTGGGGTCCCCCCCTGGGCAGCGCTCCGCTGCCGAGGGGTGCGCAAGGCTCATTCCGGGGTTTGAAGGGGTTTAGGATTAGGGTTTTTTTTGTACTATCCCCTGGAACCCTAAGCAATAAGCCCTGAACATCAGGCACAAGTTCCTTGATTTGACTCTGGGAGTCGATGGCTCACATGCTTTCTATTGTTGGGCAGGTACTTACATGTCTGCTCAAGTTTGATCCATTGCCAGGAATGTTGGACTGACTTTGAGTTTGCTCGTCTACAGGTGAGTCACCGGAGAGAGCGGCGCAGCAGGCACAGGGCACTCACAGTGAGATGAGGCGGATGCCGAGCGGACCTCCAGCGGGAATGCACCTGATAAACCCCGAGGAGATCACTCTCGGCGCGCTCATTGGCGAGGGCGGCTTTGGCAAGGTGCTTTGATTACCATGACTCCATCTACCCATGCACAGGACTTGGTTGTGGAATGTGCAAGTTTGTGTCAAGTGAGAAGATGCTGGGGATAGATTGTCGCTCATGAGTGGTGGGGCGCTGTGGACAGGTGTACTATGGGGAATGGAAAGGGCAGGAGGTGGCAGTGAAGGTCATGTCTGCTGAGGCCAGCCACCAGAACGTGGTCTTGCAGGAGGTAAGCCAGCGCCTGACACCAACCCGACACAGACTCTATACCAGAGCAAAGGATTGGCATGAGAGGTAGGCAAGCCTAACGTGTGTCGAATGCTGTTGCTGTGCAGTTCCAGCGGGAGGTTGTCACAATGACAATGCTGCCGGGGCACCCACACGTGCTGCGCTTGCTGGGAGCCTGCATCCAGCCGCCCCTCATGGCCCTTGTCACCCCCTACTGCCCCAAGTGCGGGCCCATCTCCCTCCATGATACTCGCCTCACTGAACCCACAACCAGCATGCCGCATGGGTACTTAGAAGTCTTGATAAAAGGGGGCTTCGGCATCATGGCCTTCCAGATGGCTGTGCTGGTTTGAGATGCAGCAGTGATTGGTCCACTGGTCAGTCACGTGACCAGATCTTCTGTACAGAGCCATCCTGCAGCATGTGCTGAGAAGACACCTAGTTCCAAGCATCATGAGCATCAGAGTCGCATCAACAAATATGACTAGCTGTAGAAGGATCAGCACTGCATGCTTTATGGGTTGCTGTCAAGAATCATGCATGAGGTGAGACCCTACTTTGCATTCTCATAGTCGGGAGTAAATATGCTTGTGCAGGAGGAAAAATTATATATCTAACACTTCAATTAGGACTTTAGATTTTGAGGGTTATGCTGTAGGTTTATGATAAAGGGGCCTTTACAGTAGTGATGGATGCAATGGTGAATTTAGGGCTACGGCATATACAAGGAATTCATAGTTGAGGGGTACACTCCGAAGAGTTTGAGGAATAATTTTTGCCGCGTGTGCAAGGGTGAGCAGTTGAAGTGGGGTGTGCTGGGTGGATGCAGGGGGTCGCTGTATGCGCTGCTGCACTCGCCGACGGTGCAGCTGTCGTGGGGCCAGGTCGCCTTCATCTGCTGGGGCGCCGCCAAGGGCATGCACCACCTCCATACCCACCATGTCATCCACCGCGACCTCAAATCAGGTCACCTCCCTGCCGCACGCTTCCTTCACCCAGCAATGCTACAATTTCACGGTCGTGTGATTGCACAGGAGATGTGATGACCTTGCGCTGTGCGATGCGCATGGCAGAGCCTCGAGTGTGGCCGGGTGGATTTCACGGTCACGAATTTGCAGAGGACTTGTGATGATCTTGTGCGCTGCCGTCTGCATGGAAAGCCGAGAAGGCTTGTCAGCAGTCCAGCCCCAGCCCTCACCATCTTCACCATTGCCTGAACCGAAAGGATCTATTTAGCGCCTGTTTCAAGCAGGAGTGATTAAAGGGCGAGCAAAACGGTTGGTGTCCCTGACAGGCAACCTGTTGGTGGACGAGGCGTTGTGCGTGCGCGTGGCAGACTTTGGGCTGGCGAGAGTGATGCACGACCTGCACACACTCACGGGCGGCCTGGGCACCTTCCAGTGGATGGCGCCAGAAGTGCTGGCTCACCAGCGCTACTCCAAGAAGGCCGACGTGTACTCTTTCGCCATCGTGCTTTGGGAATGCACCGCGCGCCAGGTCTGTCACAGCCCCTCTCATTTTTGCCTCTACACTGGTGCAAGGCTGGCGCCTTTGCTCCTTTGCCATTATTCTCCTCATGTGTGTTCCCACCTGGGCACATCGTCCATGTTCTTGATTTGAGTGGTCAAGGCATTTGCTGTAATATGAGATCCAGGATTCTCAACGCGTGTTAAATAGTTATTATATTGAAGTTGGGTGTTCCAGGTGCATCTCACACTCCAGCTCTTGCATGACTGCATGTCTTTCAATGAAGATGCTGCAGAGTCGGAGGGTTGGGTCTCAGCAAGCTGACGGCATGATGCATGCATGTGCGCGCAGGTGCCGTACGCAGGTGTGAGCGGGATTCAGGCGGCGCTGGCGGTCATGCATCGGGGGCTACGGCCGGACATTCCGGGCCACACGCCGCCGGCACTGGCGTCGCTCATCCGTGACTGCTGGCAGCCGTTGCCCGACCAGCGGCCCGCTTTTGCCGACATTGCCACCCGCCTGGAGGCCATGTATCGGGAGTACTGCAGCGCCTGATGTGGCGCTTACATTACCGATGAGTGTTTATGAGCGTGTGAGAGTGAGAGATGTACACTTCCAAGTCTGGGATTTTTTGCAACTGGGCCGGTGTTTGGCATATTTGATTGGACAATATCAATGATGATTGGCATGTGAGCAATGAGAATGGTGCCACAGTGTGTGTTGCGGTATTTTACAGTTTGTGTCCCATGCAACACATCAGTGTTATTTATGCACATATTTACTACTTACAGTTAGTGCACATACAGCTACTGCTTTTCAATCGTTAAATCATGATTGAATGGGTCCACCATGTTATACACAGCAGCCAAAGGACAAGAAGCAGAGATGTTGGCGCAACTATGAAACAACCCATGTCTGGGGATGTCCACAGGAAAATGGGTTGCAGGGGCGATGTACATGATGCAGTCTGCTATATGCACATTTACTGGTTTTGCTGCTCAAGCAGCGCTCTTCACTCCAATGGTGGCCAGCTTGAGCGGCTTGAGATTTGCCCTGGCAGGTCCATTAATGACATGGCCATGTCGGTCAAACGCTGAGCCATGGCAGGGGCAGTCGAAGGTGCCCTCATTCGGGTTCCACTGCACACACCAGCACTGTGTTCTGCAATCCATACTGTCTAACAGGATATGTGCCCAACAACACCGCATTCCAGCTTGATACATCCTCATCACTGCTCCACAGATGCTCATGGTGCAACTG
The DNA here is from genome assembly GCA_020887355.1 of Coccomyxa sp. Obi. Taxonomy (NCBI): domain Eukaryota; kingdom Viridiplantae; phylum Chlorophyta; class Trebouxiophyceae; family Coccomyxaceae; genus Coccomyxa; species Coccomyxa sp. Obi. Next base: position 1,363,204 of record AP024997.1, read on the forward strand.
TCTCTAGCAACACAGTGCAAGCTTGGAACATTGAGTTGAAGAGGAAGGATGGCATTATGACCTGGATCAGGCATCCCATGTGTGGGCACACGGCATTGTAGGCATGCTTCTCGCCCTTCTCGTCCACGTACACAGCCACTTTGTGGAGGCCCTTCTGCACAATGGCGCCGCTGCAGGGCTGCATGTCCTCGATGTCCTTGCAGTAGAAGGGGTTGATGTTCTCGGCAAGCCCCTGGGTGACTGTCTTGGTGATGGATGCCAGCTCCTCCAAAGTCTGGAACGATGCCGGCGGTGGCCGGCTTGGGCTGTAAATCTGTGCACCACCACACCGCTTGAAGAGCCAGCAGCAGAGGACTTGTTATTCTCTGCTGCGCTGCAAATACTAGAGCTGGTGCTGGTCAGAACAACAAGTTCTGCACACCACCGGCATTAGCATCTGCAGCGCATTCTGACACTCCGACAAGAAATTCAAATGGAGTGTCGAGGGTGAGGACTCGATGAGTATTCAGAGGTCACTTGCAGCAAAGCACAGCAGCCAGCTGGTTCGAGTGAGGATCCAAAATCACAGTCTGAATAGATGAACACTCTCGCCCAGCAACTCAACTTTCATAAGAGGGTGCTAACCTTTGAAAATGGGTTCTCCCTTCCGAGGATCTCATCGCAGATGATGAGGCCTGCCAGTGTCCCGCCCGTCATCCCTGTGGTCCATTACCACAGGATAGCCATTATTTTCATTATGTCACAATGCACAAAACCCTGGGATAATGAGATGTTGCGCAAAGATGTGCGAGATGCCGACCTTGGCCTGAGTCACCAGTGGCGATGTAGTACGTTGCACCACCCTGGAAGTCATTCAGTGGGTCCTTGCCAAACAGGTGCAGCATGTCGATGGGCTCAAACACCTGCAATGTTTCCCAAAAGTGTTCCTCTTCAAACAGCGTGAGGCCCTTGCATTCACACAAGCAAGCATGCATTGGCTGCTGCAGTGGGTGGCTGCTGCATTGGATAGTGCGCATGCAGCTGGGGGTTAATTATAATATAACCCTTCCTTCATCACCCCTTCTCAACCATTTCTTAATTACCTCTACATGCAACTGGGAAACACATGCGCACCTCCCCACTCCACTTGAACACCCTTTCACCAGCCGTTGTCCAGCGGGAGCGAGCCCAGTCCTCCAGCTTCTTCCACTTGTCCTACATTCCCAGCAGACATGCTTCAAGTTCTGCTGATGATGGGGAATTGCCAGTGACCACATGAACGATCACAAGCGCTGCCTCCATAACAGGTGCATTGATCTGACTTCTGATATTGCTGTACTCGCCAACACAGTCCTCTTGGTGTGAAAATTGAAGCATATTGAAGGGAGTGAGGACCTCATAATCCTTGGGCTTCATGCCAACTTGATGGTCCTCGCCACCCACAATTAGAATGTTGCCTTCTCGAGAATGTTCCTCAGTCCTCACATAATGGTACGGCGTTGCTGTGTCCCAGTACTGGCCTTCCTTGAAGCCATCCTGTTCCATTACACAAAAAATTGCCAACAAGCAGTTTTGCACCCAATTTGTTGACAATACTGCAGCAGCATCAGTCACTTATAAGAGATAGGCCCAAGCCGTGGACGGCCACCAAAGTGCCAACCGTCCAGCACAAGAAATGCGTACACTTGTGCCGGACCATCCGCACTTCGGCTGCGGACACAGTGGTGTGAGCAGATTGCAGCCAAATGGCCTTACTTTGGGTATGCGCAGGCCCACGACGTAGCTGCGATAAGGCTCCTGGCGGGAATGAACGGCCAGATTGTGATGGATGGGCGAGTTGGTTGCCAGGACAACATTGCCTGCCTCCACCCTGTAACCCTCCTTGGTGGTCACCTGAAAACAACCAACACATTCCAACTATGTGCAGCAGAGAGTGACCCTGTTCCACAGTGGGCTACTGAAGATAGGATCTTACAAGTGGGCTCCTTGCAGCAGGGCTTTGCTTGGCTTACATTTTAGTGTAGGTCACACACTTGTGTGGCTGCAAGACATAGGTCCAGGGCACCAAGCATGCATGAGATGCCGCTATCACCTTGGGGCCGTCAGTCTTCATGACCTGGCTGTCCTCAAAGATGCAGCCGCCGTATTTGTTCACAATGGCATCAGCCAGGCCATTGAGGTAGTACAGCGGCTGGAAGGTGGCGCAGCCGGGGAACTCGAGCGCTTCGTGGATGCCGCCAGCCGTTGGGTCCCCTCCCAGATCTACCTGCGCTCGAAAGCATTTCCCTGAAGACCCATCTGAGTAAAACATGTGCTGGTGCCTTATACGCCAACTGCACACCAAGCAGGGGCTGTCGTGGGACCCACCAACGCCTATTGCTTTTCGCACGCTTGCAATGAAGCTGGTCCACTATATACTCTCAGAACACATCACACATGGCAACATAATGTTGTGGCTGCCTAATACAGTGATATGTGCAGACACATGTATGGCAGTCGCATCCTGCTGCAAACATGATGGCAGCCCAGCGATCTAGGGCAGCACCCTGTCAAAAGTAGCTTGGAGTCTGCAAAGCGTTCCTGGGCATGGCACCCAGGTGAGAAACAAAAGGACCCAGGTTTGGCCAACTCTATCACCTTGGTGACATCCGTGAGGCCAGCCCTGCGAGCCGCAACCAGCTCCTTGTCGATCATTCCCAGGTGTTCCTTGGATTCGGACAGTGGAAACAGGTAGCCATTCACCCTCTTGAATTCGCAGTCAATCCCCTCTGTGCCGACGGTCTGGAAAGGTACCATATGCTTGTCATGTCCATGGCAAGGTCCATCACGGCATCGAAAATTGGATGCATGCATTTGCATGCTCTTGTGCCAATGGTCTATTCTCCACATCCTCAGTGCTTTGGGGTCGCATGCGCACCTTTTCAACAAAGTCGATAGCGGTTTGGTGGCTGTTTGCTACCCTCACCATGGTCTCTGACCCAAATTGCTTCTCTATCATGTGATAGTAATCATCATTCCACATCATCAGATGTGCAGTCGTCCTGCAGGACGTACAACACAAATGTGATGGATCTTTTGCAACGTGAAGCAGATTCACTGTCCGCAAATTCACTGTCTGCACAGCGTCACGCAGGGCTGCTTGATGCCTACCTTCCGGTCTGCCCAGCTCCGCGAGACCTCCCCTCCAGAACAACTACTTTCTTGCCTGTGTAGGATCATCTGCAAGATTTACAACCTGGGACTCATAATGCAGGTGATAAGCTTGAGGCTGGTGACATGGCCTGCACCAGAGCTCACCTTCCTTGCTCAGGTTGTACGCGATGCTCAATCCGAAAATCCCCGCTCCAACCACCACCACATCGGCAGAGAGATTCTCTTGCAGCTTTGGATATTTGTATGACTGCAAAAGCACACCGAAATATGCTAGCACGTCTCGGTCGCACGTCGCCTTCTGTGCCGCTCGCAGGAATGAATTCACTTCGAAGAAGTATGCAAAACATAGGCAAAGAGCTTTTGAGGAAGCTTTTGCATGGTCAGGCAATTTCCATTGACGCTGAGGGCATGCATTCATGGTGGTGAATAAGCCAATTATACCGGCCGGCATGGTCGTCAGTTCAAACCTGTTCCTCCTGCCTCCAGACGGTACGCGCCCGTCCTGGCGGCTTCTGTGGGTCATCATCGATTATTGTGGGGAAATCACACGACATCATGCATGTGGGAACTTGAAAACGGCGACTGCCAGCGGTCTCACAGGCGAGCGACTCTGTTACTACCAGGAGAGGTGTTGCAAGAGAGCGAAGGTACTGAGCAAATCTTGGGCCGGAAAGGGCAAGTCTACACACTTGCTGCAATAATTTCATGTTCGGCCAGTGACAGAGTGAGAAAGTCTGACATTTCTTGTTGAGCACCGTACGGCACACGCTACGGGTATTTTTAGGTGTCCAAGGTTGTCTCTGTCGGGCGCCTGACAAATGGCCTTCTTGTGTTTACATACCCTAGGTGGCTGGAAAAGGTGTAATCGACTTACTGACCGACTGACATAAGACCCATCCTTCCGGCTCGTTGCAGGCCGGCTGCGGCTGCGGCGGCGGCGGCGGCAGCGGCGGCGGCGGCGGCGGCGGTGTCGGCCCCAGGCCTCTTCACATAGAATAGCATTGTTGGTGATCCTGAGCCTCAAGCATCGGCCGGAGCGCTTCATTCTGGCATCCAGCAGCTTCACAGAAGATACAGGGTATGAGGCTCTTAAAGCACAGCCGCACGTGAGACAATGCAAAGGAGCAGAGTCAGCAAGCTTGAGGCAGAAACTGGAAGGGCTGCATTGATACAGATGAGCCACATCCTCCAACCAAGGATCGCAGCAGGTTGTCCCGTACAATGATTCAAACGTGATTAGAAGAAGGCAAAGCAGAGCAGCGACCAAAGCTGCATGGCACCATTTTTGCATGGCATGGCACGGCACATTTTAATGTTGGACCTGTTGGAGTGTAGCGCACAGAGCATCTGGCATTTGAGGACTGGGGACATAAGAACCTCTGCATGACAATGATGTCAGCGGGTGCAACTGGCATGCTCCAATGTGCGCTCTAGATCTTTAGTGATGAACCTCATGCCAGACAGGTCACTTAAATGGGATGTGGGTAATTACACAGCAAGGAATTTGGCCTGAAACAAACAAAGAATCTGGGACAGCTTTTTAAGCACAGCTGAGAGCTTTTCAACATTGAGACACAACAACATTTACCAATCTGCAGGAATTGCCTGGCCTGCGAAGCCCCACCTCCTTGCTGTGGTACTTACATTCTGTTCACATGTGAGACCACTTTTAACATCTCGAGGCAAAGGAGCAATGAGCAACCTAGCATGAAAGCTCTGAATGTCCATGATGACGAGTGCAGAACCTGTACATGCATTTCTAATTGCACAGGTCAAACAAGCATCCTGAATCTGCTGTCTCTCGGGATCCTGACAGTGTCCAAAACCTCCTGGCTTTCAGATTTCAGGCATGGGAAAGGGAACAGGCACCCCAATCTGGACATGCTGACTGTACCACCTAAGCGGTGCTGATATTACAGTGTTGCCTCTCCTAAATTCTTCCTACTTCAATTGCAGTCTTCCGTCATATCAAAAAAACTATTCAAGCGACGCTTTTTGCCCCGAATGTGCCCAGTTTGACTGGCTCCAAGTTAACCCTGGCCGGCCCATTGATCACGCGACCCCTGTTGTCAAAATGCGAGCCATGGCACGGGCAGTCAAAGGTGCCCTCATTCGGGTTCCACTGCATACACACATGTCCACGGTTTAGCTTTCAAAATCATACAGATTGAGGCATCACCCCCTGTGCACATTTGATGCAGGAGACAGGATGTAACAGATCTGCAGCAGCAGATCGAGCCTCCAATGGACACCCTGTCTCCAAGAGGGCATACAATTTCACGTATCAAGCTTACACAGCAAGGAGAGAGGGAGCACCTGGACCAGACAGCCCAGATGGGGGCAGGTAGCTCGGTAGGCATGCTTGCCACCCTGCTCATCCACATACACAGCCACTTTCTCGAGCCCCTTCTGCACAACAGCGCCGCTGCAGGGCTTCATGTCCTCAATGTCTTGGAGGTAGAGAGGGTTCAAATTTTCAGCTAGTCCCTGCACCACTGTCTTTCCATACGCTGCCAACTCCTTAATGGTGTTTGCTGACAGCGGCGGCAGCCGGCTCGGGTTGTAGATCTGCAGCAGAGCCATCCAAGAAAATGCTTCAAGCAGTCGAGCCAGATTAAGCAGCATGAATCTCATGCTCATTCGGGTGGAACATGCGGTGAATACCTCACAGTATAAATACCTGAGGTACCAAACAGGTGAGAACATCAGGTGACAAGTGGTGGGTAAAGGAAGGCAGGTCCCACCTTGGAAAAGGGGTTCTCCCTCCCAAGGATCTCATCCGCGATGATCATCCCAGCCAATGTGCCGCTTGTCAAGGCTGTCATCAGTCACAAGACACATCACATGCGGAGGCTAGCACTCTGCGACATCTTAAGGTCATGCAAGAAACCACCTGATGGGACACTGGAAAAGGCCAGGAAGTACCTTGGCCTGAGTCGCCAGTGGCAGTGTAATACCTTGCCCCAATCTGTGCATCATTTAGTGGGTCACTACCTAGAAGATGCAACATGTCATCTGGCTCCATCACCTGCACACAAACTATGCCAATGCTCAATTTTTTCCCACTGCTTTGCAGGGTTACATCTGTCATTAAGTCTTCATGATCTTACATCCTGCAGGCATGCGCATCTCTGGATGTAGTCAAGCTGTCAAGAAAAAAATTGCTCACCTGACCACTCCATTTGAAGCGGACTTCACCGGCCTGTGTCCACCTGCTGCGAGTCCACTCTTCCAGCTTTTTCCAATTGTCCTGGACAACATGCATGAACACCTTCAGCTAACATCCTCCCAGCACGCAGCAGGTGGCATTCCCTCTTTAACTGCTCACTTGATTATTGTTGGCACATGATGAGCTTTGTTGGAAAAGAGTTATACTTACCTCATACTGGTCAGGCTTGATTCCAGTGCGGTGCTCCTCACCACCAACAACCAGGATGTTGCCTCCAGAGTGCTCCTCCAGCCGAACATTGTGGTGTCCCTCTGAGATGTCCCAGTACTGCCCATCCTTAAAACCGGCCTTCAGCACAATGCGACACGGCAGAATGTCACTTGATCAGCCCAAGATGCACATGAACAGAAATTAAAATTGTAACTCAACGGCAAAGGATGAGCAAGGAGGTCGACGCAAGAAGAAATTGTAATGCTGCTCCTCTTCACGAGGCTGAGGTATATAGAGGCTGTAGGGCGGCACCTTGGGGATCGAAAAGCCGAGAGCATAGAAGCGGTAGGGGTTCTGGCGTGAGATGACTGTGAAATTGCGGTAAATGGGCATGTGTGTTGCTAGCACCACATTTGGTGCCTCCACTGTAAATCCTGCCTCTGTGGTCACCTGAATGTCCACAGCAGTAGAGTCTCTCGAGCCGCTGCAAGTCGATCATTGTCACTGGCACCAACGGAAGAGAACTGCGGCGCCCGATTTTGATGAAGGGTGCCGAGAGACTGTCTGCTACTCCTCGACATACCTTCTTGCCTGAGAAGTCTGTGACAAGGCTGTTCTCGAATACATGGCCGCCATGCTTCACAACGGCATCAGCCAAGCCATTGACGTAAGAAAGCGGCTGGATGTTCACGCAGCCAGGGAACATGAGTGCCTCATGAACGCCGCCAGCACCAGACAGCCCTCCCAGGTCCACCTGCAGATGTAGTGTTTGGTTGGGCTTCCCGATGGTGTCTGTTTGATTTGAAATTGGGCTCTGCTGCCTTTTCAGCATGCAGGACAACAACCCTACAAAAAGTGGGTGCGGAAAGATAGAAGGCGCATGACTTGACATAGGTGCACAAGGAAATGTGATCTGGCCCCCCACCTTGCGAACATCTGTCAGACCGGCCCGAACAGCGGCAGCCAGCTCCTTGTCAATGCTGTCCATATCGCTCTTGGAAGTTGATTCAGGGAACAGATACCCTTCCACTTTCTTAAAGCCGCAATCAATGCCCTCTGTTAAAGCAGTCTGGCGAGCAGGAACACAGAAATTAAGCAGATGAGCTCATTTCTTGAAAGACACTGTAAAGTATTGTTGCAACAAGATGTGGACTTGGCATCTTGTCCGCTCACATTTTCCACAAAGTCGATGGCTGCCAGGTAGCTTTCTGCCACTTTACACATGGTGTCTGTGCTGAATTGCTTTTCCACTTTATGATAGGAATTTTTGTTCCATGTCATCATGTGTGCTGTTGACCTGCGGAGCACCATGACTTGCTATCAACTGTCGGAATGTCCATGCACAGGGCAACACCTCTCAACTTCGCCAAAGTCTCACCTTCCGATTTGGCCACTACCTCGGGTTCTAGCCTCAAGGACAACCACCTTCTTTCCTGTCCAGGCAATTAAAGATGACTGTCTGTACTTGCTTAGTTTGAGTAGTCTGGAGAAGCCCAACATAAATCAGACCCTTCACAAGCAAAGGATACCTTCTTTGCTAAGCCTGTAGGCAATGCTCAAACCAGCAATCCCTGCTCCAACGACCACCACATCTGCAGAAAGATTCTCTTCCAAAGACGGAAACCTGGACGCCTGCAGATTTGATGCTCTTAGACCAGATGCCGTGTCCCACGATGCTCCGTAAAAATTGAGATACATATATAGCATTGAATAATCTGTAACATGATCTTTGAGCAGGCTAAATCACATATGAATTGCTGGCAGTGAGAAAACTGAGGAGGTGAATATGCATGTGAGCTGTGATGCTCGCCTGCTCGTCCTGCTTCCACACTGTGTGCGCCACTCCTGGAGGGATTTTTCCTTCGGCACCATTCATTGTTGCGGTAATGCCAGCGAATTGGCGTGTCGGAGCACGGGAACGCGGCCTGAACGTAGTGAAGAACACGGGAGTTCGTGATGGCACGAGACTGGTGAAAGCACGACCGCGAATGCAATGCGCACGATCAGGACGCGCCAGGGCGCATCTACAGACCTGATGGACAATGTTCATGGTTCAAAAGGCAAGTTCACAAAGCACAGGTCCTGTTGGGCGTTTCGGAAAGTTGCTGAATAGTGCACCCGAGCCACGGCGATAATGGGCTATTTTTAGGACGGCTGCTTGTGTGTCAAATTGAACCTTGGCTGTATTATTGGAGCCCCTCGTTTCGCTAAACAGCACGATCTGGCACTGTCAACAGTAAAGCACCTGCTTTGGGCATGTGCATGCTCAACTCCTGTGGCTGATGCATGTTTTGGTGTCCTGAAACACGGGGCCCCCACCCTGCAGGCAGCTTCAAGGTTGAGAGCACAGGCTCTGGCAGAAGATTCATCTTGTCAGCTCTCGGAGGGAGGGTATATCAAGTACATGTGGAAACTGTGTCACCGCTATAATGTTGAGCCATTACAACATGCGTACAGGATGTAAGGATGGTTGCTTATTCAGGACAAAGCAACAATGCTGACATTGCAGGCATACCAATAATGGCAGGGTTCAAATTGCAGACCAGGGTTCAAATTGCAGACCATGGAAGGCTAGCCTTCCCTGCCTGGCTCTGGCACGAGGCATGATACTGGATCCTGATCAGGATCCAGTGTCCCAAGTTTAGACTCCTAGGACTGTTAACACATGTGCGCACACTGCCTTCGATTGCTCTTCGGCGCTGTTTCAGAAATGCTAATGCTCTCTGTATTCCCCACTCCACCAAATGTACACAAACTTCTGATCATGGGCCAGAGAGTGGTACACAACAGCTATCCAGGTCACCAACATCTGACTTGGAACTTCAGAAGGCACTCAGCCTCCTTGGGCTCGGTGCGTCGGTCTGGCAAAGCCTTTGATGACTGTACAGGAATGTGGGAACGGTGTGAGCTTGTACAATCTGGATGGCATCCAGATTTTCTTCAACCATCATCGGCATCGGCAACTGCAAGAGGATGACATTTGCTGAGTGTGTAAAAGTGCTGTAACAGTGTTGCGGAAGCTCTTTGGCTCGTAAAAGAGACAGAAGATACCAAAACCGCAATGGATGGCCAAGTGTGTCCACACACTTGCAACAGCATCGAGCACTCCCGAATCATTGTCAGGAGGCTTGATGAAACTCCAAGTATCCGAACATCAAGAGCAGACTTGAGACTTACAGCAAGGCACGGTATGCAGTACGTACTCGAATTGTTCAATCGTTGTTCCTCACACTTCCATGTGGTGGGGCGCAACCCCTTCACAAATGTAAGAGGCAGTGCAGCATCAGCAGAGAAAATATTGTCATGGCAAACAAGTAAGGTGCCTGTACGCACTGACACGGACTTTGCAGAGGACACAGCGATAGCTAGGTAGGTATACCTGTGTCCCTTCGACCCGGTGCCTTCTGAGAAAATATAATCGCAGCATCTTCCTTTCACAGCACAACACATCTCATAAATATGGCAACCGTTTGGTTGGTCCGAAGAAAAGCTTTGTATGCCACGCCTTTTACATCACCAGGAGGCAGATGTGCTTCTGGGATGCAAAGTTATCTACAAGAATGTCCTGTTGAGCGACCCACATCTACCCTTGTGGCTTCACGTTAGAGCCCACTAAGTGATGCCAATTGTGGCTTCACGTTAGAGCCCACTAAGTGATGCCAATTGCGCGAGTCAAGCCAATCTGCAAGTCTCAGTACCTGTTTCAGGACCCTCTTGATCTTTTTAATCTTCACACATCATCAGACTGGCAATTGCCTCCCCGTCTATTATCAAGAGCAAAATTGTGCTCATTGTGAACATGGACAAAAACCGTACTCCCCACCACAGGACAGGGCTGTGATGGGAAAGCTCATGGCAGCAGTGCAGAAAATAGGTGCTTTCAAGGTACAGCTATCGCTTGGCCAATCAACCATCGTCCATCCCTACCCAAGGCCATTACTGCACCCACTCACATACAGCAGACAATGCTGCTGCATGTCAACATCCGTGTGTGCATTCTGTCTTGCAGGCCACGGTGATCTCATCTCTTGGTGGCCCATGTGTTGTCAGCAGCGGTGATATCAGCATCACATGCGCGCAGGTGCATTCACATGTCATTGATGACCGCCACGTTGGTGTAGCCGAGCTGGGAGAGGACCTGGTCCATGTCAGCACGGAAGGCGGGGGGACCGCACACCACCATGAGGACGTCATCACTGGGGGGCGTGTTCAGGTACTTGGCCACCATCTCTTTGTCCAGCAGGCCCAGGCTCAGATGGTGCCCCTCCTCCGGCGCCTCGTTGACCACATAGAAGGACTGTACACACAACGCAGCCACCCGGTCAGCAGAACGTACTCGGAATATACACAACAGCCACTGATGAAACACAGTACAACACAGAAACAGACAAATAGGAGTGCAGAAGCGCTGCAGGAGGCATAACTGTGGCACTGAGAAGTTCAGGTGGGGCTCATGGCAGAGGATGGCCATTGCAAGGGTTCTGGGCACGGCAAGGGTGAATACCCTGGGGGTGCTTGGTGCAAGTACCGTTACAGGCCGAGATGCGGGTCCCTGCAGAAGCTGTGGGCTCACCTTGAACTTGCCGTAGTAGCCGGCGGCCAGGGAGTCCAGGTGCTGCTTCAGGATGAGGTCATCCACACTGTTGGCCGCAAACATCAGGCGCAGCTACACACCAGACACACATGCTTCACAACAGCTCCCAAACTCCCATCGTTTGACCGACAGGCCTGATCTTTTCTGCTCGCAACTGTACATCACTGAAAGCCCTGATAGTTGCGTGGAGCCGAGCGCAGGATTAATCAGACAAGACACTGGAACATGCGTCTGTGTCAGGCTGTGAGGGCCCACCCACCTTGACCTTGTCGTTGGGGTTCTTCAGGATGACGTGGGACAGGTTAATCATGGGCGTCACTCCCATTCCTCCGGCAAGCAGACCTGTTCCACACGCAGATATTCCCTCAGGCCCCAACACCCATCAAGATGCTGTTGCAATATTGCTGCGCAGCACATGCCCCGGGCCTGCAGCAGCAGAGGAGTGAGGGGCTCACCGATGGCCTTGTACTTGCCAGGCTGGTACTTGAAGGTGCCGAAGGGGCCCTTGATCTCGATCTTGTCACCCCTGCGCATGGCGTGCAGCGCTTTGGCCATGTCGTGCTCCGGGTGGCCCTCGGGGTATGCCTGCACAGTGGTGCCATTCGTATCAGTGGCTGTCCTGCCTTGACTGGAATGTCCTTGGCAACCCACTCAGACAAGCACAAGCTAGGCAAACATGAGGTGCAGGCTTGCCTGAACTCATGGCCTTGTCACCAATCTTCATAGGCCGGCCAATTCACATGCACTGCAGACCAGTGGTGAGCACCTGCTGCATCTTGGATGTCCCAAGAAGCCTTGTAAGAACTTGTTGCAGAGGTGAGCAGGCATTAAGAAGTGCACATGTCAGATCTTCAAGATTGAAGCGGTCCTCACCTTGACAAGGAGCACCACCTCGCCTGGGGTATCGTCTGTGGAGATGGGGTTGAAGGCCTGCTCCAGCACAGCACCCTTGGCGTTGACCGCCTTCACCCGGATGCACTGGCCAGCGGGAAGCCCCAGCAGCTGCTGCTTGTGGGGCAGGGCAAACCTGTCAATCGAACAGATGTCACTCAGCAGCCCAGCCATTACTACCTTCTTGCAGTTTCATTGCGGCTACATGCTTGTTGGGAAGCACAATATCAGATTTGCTTCCGAGTAACAGGCTAAATACATGCAAGGCAAGAGCCCCAACACACCTGTTGAACCTGATCTGGGCAAGATCAGTGCAACAAAAGCAAACGAGAGTCGCACGACAGTGCTTTTACAGTGCGTCAAACAAAACTGAAGACAGAACGCACGTGAGCCTTTGCACATTGTGCGTCTCCTGCTCGCTGCTCACGAGGGGCAGCGACTGCCATCGCTGCGAAAGGAATGGTGGAGGAGGTTTGCTAGTGCGCCCAAGCAACATCGTCGACAGCGGCAATATAGCTGCTGTCGCACCAACAGCCGCTACTACTGCATAGGGGTTCGCCTCATACAGCGATGTCAAATCCATGTTCGCAACCTGAACCACCAACAGGCCCACAGTGTGCAAATTCTCTTTCCTTCTCTTTCCTTTGAAGCTCGAAAGGATCAACTTAAAAAATTGCAAACCACTGGGCAAACTCAAACAAAGGAAGACATTTGCGCGAGCCTGAGATCTCGCCAATGAGCTAAGGTGATCCTGGTCCCAACTATGTTCCGTGACGCGCCGCTGTTGGTCTGTCGGAGGTTTTTGTGGAGAGAAACAGAATCGGCACCCCTCTATTCAAGCACGCATCATAGCCTGGAGCAATGAAAGCTCATAAGGACAGTGCAAAGAGCTACATTTAGGCGCGTGCTTTGCGCGAGGATAAGTTCGGGGATGGGTGATCCTGGGGGCTGCACCTGAGCCGCTGACGAATCCAAGCCAGTCGCGTTCCCAGAGAAAGCCATCACTTTTACAGCATCCGTAGATGTACGGCAACAGTGTGTTTCAAGGTCGCACACGACTCCCAACCGTTCGAACTGCCACAAAGCTGAAGCTGGAGTCGAGTTACGAGTTTGCAGGAACACCGTCGTACCGAGTTTCGGCAGGTGGCAGAATAGAAGCCCCTGCCAGGCCCAAGTTTCCTTGGACGACCAAAAAGGGAACCCACAGGACACGAGATCCGCATCACCAGACCGAAAGTGTCGTGTCCCATCCTGCCAGTATTATTGGTTCCAGAAGGAAACTGCCTGTGAACATCGGTTCTTTCTCGTCGACGTCTGATCAGTTCTTTCTCGTCGACGTCATGACCTCATTACGGCCCTGTTATTCGCAGCCCTCTAGCTATAGCTTCAGCATGCCTGCCACTAGTGCAAGCTGCAGATCCGGACCAAGATCAGTGATCTACGTTTGTCTAATGTTGCAGTGGAGCTCCTTGAGCACCAACTTGGGATATTTGCAATAAAGTGTGTCAATATCTGCACAGGAATCTGGTATTTTCATGATATTGTGCGCTCAAATGAAGTCTTGAACGTCATGCATGCATGCATATCCAGATGCATCTCCATATCCTCTGCAGGTGCTAGTGCGCAGTTTGCATCAGAGAAACCCAGTTGGGCTATTACTAATATGCATTGGATGCATTAGGCAATGCTCTGCTGCTGTGCCAAGCAATCGATGTCACATCACTTATGTACCTATATGCATGGACACGAGTATACAGACCACGCTCCCCAAAGTAGAAAATGTGCAGATCTGCCTGAAGATGGTCTGAAGCTGCCCATGCGGTGCAGCCGTCTTCGCCCATCAATTTGGGGACAAAAGCAAGCGATTACATGTTGGACTATTGCAACTACTCAGGATATGTGTAATCTCTCCATGGAGAACTCTGTGACGCCGATGGGAGCTGCGGCTTGCAAAGCAGTTGATGTGCTGTCGGCATCCCTATACGCCGGCTGCATCAACAAACTCCTCGTCACCATTGTGCTCACATGATAAGCAACCGGCAGGGAGTACATTGCTCTGTTAACCTATCAGCCAGGGCACCACATCAAGCTGAGCCAGCAAGCAAGCAAGCACTTCACCAGCATGAGAACAAGCTGATCTGCTACATTGAAAACACTTGGCATGTCCATTTTGCGAAAATCTGTCGCCAAAAATGCAGCCCTTCCTCCTCCCTTTACTCCACCTTCTCCTTTTAGCCTTCTTGTGTCGTCCACCATACATTTAACACTATGCTTGCCTAATAAGTAGGCCAGAAACTAATGACAAGGAGGGCCTGGCAGGCCCACCCAAATATGTTCCAGTGGGCAGTACCATCTGAACATGCTGAGAAACAGGAGAGTATTCACCCCATCGGGAGGAGCGCCGGCGGCATGCAGCGCATCGAAGGTGCCCTCGCAGCAGCGCACTTCGCGTGTGAGCAGTGGCAGCCCCGAGGACGCGCGGAAGTCGGCCATGTAGCGCGTCTCGTGCAGGCGCACCAGCACGCCGTCCACTCGCAGCCAGAACCGCAGCAGCACAAACCAGCACTCCGGCATCACCCGCACCTGCCAACCCATGCCACAAATTGGGCGCAAAATAGGTAAGGACTATTCCTGTTTTAGACACCCTTTTGCCATAAAAATTGGACTGATGATGTAGCATTTCCCAAATAGGTGCCGGTACTTCTTTTGTGAAATATGCACATGACCATCCCCTCAGGAGGCTGCAATAACCATATAGTTGCTGGAGGAAATGTTGGCATTCTGGTGTGTGAGCACCTTGACTGCTAGCTGGGAAGCCCCATTGTCGTCGAGTTCTGATTCATAAAGCGGCACCTCGTCAAAGAACAGGATGGGGTCGCGTGCCATCAGCAGCGACCGGTCCATCTGCTCATTTGTGGGCACCCACTCTGCTGTTCTCCCTGCATCAAGACACGACAATATTTCAGCTATAAATAGATTATTTGGGATGAGCGTCAGTCCCTGACACATGCACATGACGAAGGCTGTTTCTGCTGACTAGTAATGCAAGATATTCCTGTACTCACCAGACACACTTGCTTCCCCGTTGCTCTCAATGCGCAGGGTGCCTTTGTAGGAGGTTGTGTAGGTCCTGCACCACCAGGAAGCAATCTACATGCCTGGTCAGTCCCATGTCTCCCATCTACATGTCTGGTCCCCCCTACTTCCAGGATGCCTGCTCACCATAAGTGGGCCCCCAGCAAGGAAGCGCACCAGTCATACTCAAATGTCACTGCTCCGCTCGCTTCCACGTCTTTCTGCCTGGCCTTCATCCAATCCTGTGCTGTGCCGACCCGAACAGGAGGGCGGTCATCCTTCCGCCAGGCGTGCAGTGCATCAAGGGCTTTGAACTCTAGGCACACCCCGCTGGCAGCATGACTCAAGCGGAGAAAGCTGTCACCAAATAGCTGCTCTGGAAGGTTCTTTGCATTGTCCAGGGTCGCCTTGTACGCATCCAGTTCAGCATCTTCTGCACACCCACACGCATGGCAGAAGTTGGTGGCATCCTTGATCAACTGTATCTAATGCAATAATGCTTCATGCAGAACCGAACCCTTGCTTAGTAACAACAGCCCTTTCAACGCTCAATTCAGCACTATGTCGAGACTATCAAAGTGTTGTCACAGTAACGCAGAGAATTATTGAGCAAAAGTAATCCTGAGCATCTGGAGGTCGCTGCAACTTTTGCTGAGGGTGCAAGACGCACTGCTGATTGGTGCTTTCCTCGTCTCGATCCGCCACCCCTTGTGCAATACACCACTATTGTCGTCCAAGATGTGAGATCCAGCCGCTTTAATCGCTGCGCAAACACCAAAAGTTCAAGCTACGCGGTGTTGAACACATGCAGATGCGTGATGACATGGGTGAAGGTCGATACCTGGCTCGTCGATGGTCCCAGATGTGCGTCTATTCATCGCGTTAGCAAGAAATTACACTGTACATCTCCGGTACTGCAAGATCTTCGAAAAAAAATGATGAACAGTCAGACATGAGTTCTCGATAAGAGCACAACCCCCTGTCCACAGGGATTTCCAAGAGGGCTCTTGCAGGCTAAACGCGGGCAACAGAGATTCCTTGTTGCGCCCTCAGGTTGAAATGAAAAAGAGGTGTGTTCTTCTTCATGAGTAGATGTAAGCAAATCTTTTCCTTGGTGGTGTGTCTGGCCTGCTGCCTTGCATGCATGCAAGTATAGAAAGCTGGCTGCAACAGTCACGTGGCACGGTGCTTAAGCTTCCACTGTGAGAGCTCGCTAGCTATAGCACTACCGTAGTTTTAATAAGTGAAGTGATGAATCGATTCAATAGGCAGCAGGCCATGATGCCAGAGGATGCCACTAGTAATCCATCATGGTATATCATAATGACAGTTGGATACCCAACAAAAAGACTGCACCGGCGCCACAGTGGCACCACAGTGCACACGCACGGGATCATTCAAGTACTCCAAGTACAGCAGTGAGACAAGCGTCATGCGTACGCCAGACCTTGGGTTCCAGAAAGTCTTATGTATAGACTGCAGCATGGCCAGCTCGGCAATATTCTGAACTATGTAACAATACAATGCCTTCAGAGACAGTCTCCTGCCAATGGCCAGTGACAGCTGCCAGCACAATAGGACCATTCTTGCAACCACAACCCCCCTCAATAAAACACACTTTAGCTGGCTAGCCACCTATGTATGGATATACAACCTTGCAAGAAAGCTCCAACATCAAGGACGCATCAAATGATGTGAATCTTTTATGAACACAGTAGCAGCTGAAACTGCGTGTCAGGCTGCCTAGACCATGTTTCAGCAGGCAGATCTAGCTCACTCATGACTCTGACACAGCAGAGAAACACCCCCATTGTAGGTACATGTGATGACACGATGAAATCCCACCTATCAGGACACGTGCCTTAAGAATGCTTTCCAACCCGTATGCACCCTTTGCAACTGAGGGGAGCCACTCCCTCCATCAACACCATGTCGGGACAATCTCAGTTGTCCCTCACGAGGAATCAAATCGGCCGGCAGCGGCTGCACTGTAGTCACCACGAGCGGCTGCATCTGCTGCACGCTGAAGGAGCTCCTGCCCAACAAGAAGAAGAAAGCGATAACATCAATCCAGTTATGTAGGGCTGGTTATCTCCCACATCAGCAGATATGACATCAAAACAAAACAATCCATGAAAAATTTGGCAACCTCCACCAAACGTTCTTGCCACATGAAATCTAACATGGAGTGAATGGACTCAGAGAACAGACCCGCATAGTGGTCCCCCCAAGACATACCATGGTATTGCCACAGCCTCATACTGCCAGCTAGGTTGGCTAATAGCATATCGTGTCGAAAAGTTTGCACATGGATCATGATCAAGAATATGTGTATGGGAACAGAGGCAGCGAGCCGCACCTGGAGCTCCTCTTCTGAACTCTTCTCCGGTACTGGGGCCAATTCGGGGTCTGACTCTGACGTCACTGTGGCAGATACCGCTGTTCCAGGCTCACTGGACAGTGCAGGAATTTGTCAGTGCCAGCTGTCCCAGCAAGGGTTGCTGTCAGAGCTCAATATAAGACATACAGCTCATCCAGGCAGAAAAGCCAACCTGATGGAGAGTGGTGTTGTGGGGTAAGAAGCCTCAGACGGAGGGACCGACAGCACATGGCTCTTGGGGTCTGCTTCGCCAGTAGCCACAGAAGAAGCATTTCCATTGGCGCCAGCATGGTGCGAGCTGTCAGTTGTGTCCAACATTGCACCACGGTACATTTGTCCCTGGCCAGACCATGCATGCAGTCAACTTCCTTTTGCCTGTTCCTTACTGCCACGCGCGCTCAAGCACATGGATTGACTAGAGGGGATACTCATTATCAGCTTGTAAGCTGGTAGAACAAAATGAGCAAGTACCCGCTGAAGAAGGGTCGTCACATCGTTGATGTCCATCTGCGAGGCCTGTTTTGGAACATGCCCATTGTCGAGCGAGTGCGGATTTGTTTTGTCCTTCACGGTCTCTGAACCTTGTTGCTTTGTCCCCTGAGAACAGGCAGCAATCCCATCAGCTGGGTTTACAGAGCTGCTTGTGCAAGTCGATCTCCTCTCAGACATCAGACATGAAGAAACTTGAGACCATAGTTGCACAGGTACAGAAAGTAATGACCTTCTCCGCAGCTTTGTCAATCGCAGGAGGGAGTTGCTCTTGCTTTGAAGCCTTGCCATTGGGACCACTGCCACTCTCGGCCTCTCTAAGAGAAGCCTGGATGGCCTCCACAAGCATGGCCTCCTCTGCATCCCTGCACCATGCTTCAAATACTGGAATCTCCATCTCATCGGACTGCAAATGAGCGCCAAAAATGATGTCCCCTGTGACTGTTATCCACGACCTTCACTTGAAATTTATACTGCAACGATTCCCTGGAGCGGGGAGTGAAGCGAAGGCAGGAGGGTGCGCACTCATCAGTCATGGAGGCGACAGATTGCGGCACATACTCGCTGCGGGGCACAAGTCTCGAAGCGGGCCTGGCCGTCCCTGAGGAGGAGGCCGCTGAGGACGCCCCGTTCTCAACAGGTGCACCTGGCGGGTTGTTCTGATCTGCCAGCGACAGCCGCAGCGCTTGGGACAGCAGTTCTGCCTCGTCCTCCTGTACAAAAGCAACAGTTTTGGCAGCCATTCTGCAAATACATTGATTTCTACTATGAGGAGCCCCTGATACATCAACACAAGCAGAACACACGGGTTGCTGTGGCTTCGACCCTTACCCTGACAGGGATGCAAAGAGAGAACAGGCAAGCAGTGGTTGATCCAGACCTGCATGAGCTGCCATCTGAGCCGCTCTGAGGCCTCCTCCTCCTCTCTGCGTGCAGCCTCCTGCTCTGCCAGCTGCTGCTCCTGCGTCTTCACCTGCACTCCACTATGCTAGTCAGCGTTCCGCAGCTACAATTTGCCTATGAGCCAGTCAAAAAATTGGCCTCATTAAATTAACCATAGCCTCGCGGTGAAGTTCGAGGGTCGATGGCTGATCACCTATAGCCTCATCAGCTGAACGGCCATATCCCTGTCTTCACGGGCAAGAGTGTTGGCGCAATGATGATGCATGTGGCTGCATGCAGGAGGGCCATCAACTGTGTGACCAGGAGTTCCCACCTCACTGTCTGAAGACACAGGCAGCTCGCTGCTGGCGCTGGCAGTTCTGGCAGGGCCATGCATGCTGGCCTCGCTACGGTTGCTCTTGGAGGGCAATCCCCCCTCAGGCGGCTCGCTGAACGATCGGCTGCGCCCATTCGCCGACACCCTGCTCAGTGCAGGATCCGCCTCCGCAAAGCGCAAGTCTCCCTCCATCAACCTGACACAGTTGCAGCACGCGTCATTCCCCAAACTGTGCAGGAGAGCTTCACAGGTCGTGCGAGAAGGGGCATGACTGGGAGTGGAGGAAGCTCTTGTACCCGGTAAAAGGTCCTTATCACCAGCAGGCAGGACATTGAAATTGCACTCGCGAAGCGTCTCTCATCAGCGCATCAAGATCTGGATCAGTCATGTAAGTCATCACACAGGTTGCTCACTGTGTGCAAGAGGAGCGCACCCGCGTGAAACTTCTGCGGCCCAGGCTTCCTCCAGCTCTTCCTGGGTGCCCGCCCAGCTCTCGCCGCGGATCCATGGCACACTCAGCTCCCGCCCCACCAGCATGTCCTCCTCCCTCGCCGCATTCGAGTCCGATGCGCTCGGCTGCCTGCACACAGGTATCCAACACAACTCTGAACATGCCCTTCCCTTCTCATCAAAAGGACCCCACTTATCCACTGCTGCAAGACCTTTCAGGCCCCAAAGCACACTTATTGAAAGCAGGATCTGCTGATGGAGGAAGAAAGAGGTCTAGTGGGAAAGTGCGTCCAAGCAGGGAGAAGAAGGACAGGCGCACCCGTCCTGGTCTGCAGCTGTGCTTGCGGCCTCGGCAGGGGACATGTGCTTGTCGATCTGAAGGACAGTGTTGAGGAAGATGAGCGCTGATGCGTAGAAGAACTGGGGCCGGTGGCTGTTGTGGTCACCCTCAAACATGATCAGGTTCTTGTCACCCGCATACGCCTTGTGGAGCTTCTGCGAGTGTGCCTTTGAGATGAAGGAGTCGTTTTCAGAGTGCCCTGCATCCACCAACACACAAACTCATGAACACAGTATGTCCATGCAGTGCAGGACATTTAGATAGGTCTTCATGTTCACACCTCACCAGGACCAACGACTAACTGTGGTGCCCCAAGAGAGGCAGCAGAATGGCAAGCAGGTGCCCTGCATAAGTGCTTGTGCAAAGAGTGGAATGGGCCTATCATCATACCAAAGAGAGCAGGGATGAAAGATTGGCCGACGACGTCAATGGGAGAAACATCATCGATGTTGAAGTTGGCGCGCTTTTTTACTGAGCGCTTCATCATGGACAGAGCCATGCGCATGAAGGCGCGTGGGATGGGGAGCTTCTGCTCCTCGGTCAGCTCAACCATCAAATCCTTCAATCTCGAGAAGGGGCTGTCCACAATCTGCACCAACACCCCCAACCTCGGCCTTCCCTGTGGGGTTGCACCGCGCTTCAACTGTTCATTGCAACCTTGGAGGGTTGAACAGGCAAGGGTTGGTGATTGGCATGTAGGTAGATGTAGCTGCTTACAAGCGACAATCTGAGGTAGTCAAAGAGGGCACAGCCACAGTTTTGAGGAACGTTACATCAGTGTAATTGGTGAATGTGGAGAACCTCACCACTCCAGCAATGGAGGGATCGCGGTGGCTGTACAGCAGAGCGGTCACAGCGCCCATGGACCGACCCCAGAGGGCAATCATGGAGCTTGGAAAGGTTTCACGGATGTGCGCCACCAGCACTGCCACGTCCTCCACCTCATGCGCTCCCAGACTGACCCAGTGCCCCTCTGACTTCCCAGATCCCTGTGACACATGGGCGGATGCCTGAGCGCCAGAGTGATCAAAGAGCATCTTGCAGCCAGAGCTGCCAGCGATGGCTTAGGCAGCGGCATTTGCAGGCAGTCCACCAGGAGAGACCTCTCGGATTTGCACATAGCAGTAGCTTGGGATGGTTGGCCTCTGAGGCAATAGTGCACAGCGCTGAAAGAGGTGACGGTTTCACTTGATCGAGTACACCAGCAAGAGTTGCCATTTGCATTGTTTATGGCAAGCAGCACAAGATAGAAGGTACAGGCTCCTCGTTGTTCTATCTGCCGGCCATCACCAGAGAAGATTCAGAGCTGCAGACGTACCGCGAAATCAAGAGTGACCACATGGATGCCGTGAGGCATGAGCACACGCAGAGCTTCTTCGGCATCCCTGCGGCTGCCGCTGTTGCAGTGGCAGTAAATGACAATTGGGAGGCTATTCTCGCCGGCTATCACGCTCTCATCTGGCTTGTAGTGACTGCACTCCAGCTTGAAGCCAGCCTTGTTCACCTGATGATTCCAACCTTGCATGTCATGCTTGACGCTACATGTGCCATTAGGACTTGAGCAGCTCTTAGTGTGGTCTTGATTGTCTGCTGTCCGGTCAGGAAAAGTTCAGCAAGCAGGTGCCCAATGGACAAGTTCGTGTCTTATTACCAAATTGAAGTCCTCTCGCTTGCAATGGTGCCCAGCAACCGAAAATCGCCCCTTAACCCCTCCAGAAAGCTTCTCGATGGTGTATTCGTCCCTGCATGGCACGCAGTGTCCAAAGCATTCACAGCAATCCTAGTATATTCTTTCCGGTATGTACCTTGGACCCAGAGTACAGACCCGACTTAAATGCGTGACACTACCGCTGAATCAATAGTACTTTTCTTATAGGAGTATAAGCACCTCCAACGGTGTGCATCCCGAAAGTTCCTCCTGTCCTTAGACCGTAATGGGCCAAGCAACCGCTTTATATGCAATAACGGTGGGCCGCCTGCTCACCTTGGAGGCCTACAGATACAATCCACGAGCTGGTCCCACATGCCACCCAGACTCATCTTTTCTCGAACCTTTCGTGTTCGCCTCTTCTACCTCGTTTGGGGGAACGCTTGGGTTGCCAAAAGTAAAGAGTTTCAGGCACGCTGCATTCAGCGCGGCATATGCACATTCATAAGTCAACCATTCCGTGCTGTGCCTCTTCCATTCGCTTTGAAGGTTGCACTTGATTCCGTGCTGCCTTGCTCTTCAATTGAGACAGTCTAGTTAGTCACCGCAACTCCGGGAACGCGTAAGAGTGCCTGAGGACGATTGCACAGAACTTTCCATTCTCCAGGAGTTTGTTAAAGCATTTCAAGAAGTTTGACCATTCGTATCTCTTGCACACTTCTTTGACTATTTTGCATCAGTAACTTGTACAGTGACGCCCGAGGGACCCCTGATGCAACACTTCAAGATGGACACTTGAATCCCTTTGCACCGAAAGTGATAAGTACATTTGGATTTGAGAGCTTTTCTTCTTATAGATCTTGATTTTATGATGCTCAGCCAATGTAAATGCAGATCTAATGGGCTGGGGTTCCAAACGATCCCAAGGAAGCGCCAGGTACGAGCTACCACAGCACAGGTGTTTCCCATGGTTTTCCGGAGCTCCTGGTACACGCAGCCAAGCAATATCATTTTTTTTTGATTGTGATTGTTTCAGATCTGCCCGGCTCGACCGGCTCTTACTTCCAACGGTGGACCTTCCCTGCAAAATGGGCAGACCCCACAGGAACTCCTCCGGGTCTTCGAAGAGACGCAGAGGAATATGATGGACCTAAATAAAAAGCGATTGGCGGCCCTGGCGGAGGTCAAAACGCTTCGTGCTCGTGTTGCAAAGCTTGGTATGGCAAAGGCCCATCAACATTGACCTAAATTCTGGAACCAGACTCCATGCCATCATTCAGTATCTGGCTGTAAACCAGGCTCGACAATGAGTATTTCCTTTAATGCAGATGCAAAAGTGGCAGCCTTGGAGCAGGATGCTAATGGTGGAAAAACACCCTTTGATGCGCCAGTGCCAGCCTTGCATGAGGAGCCTGGTGCCTACGTACCACAGGCAAAGAACTGTCCTATCACAGTGTTTGTCTTTAAGTATTACCATCTCATATCATAGATTCAGTATCATTTGGGCATCCAGTTTCTGTGGTATGTGCTGACTCTGCTCTGCTTGCAGCAGGCCTCTACCTCACAGCAGGGACCCACAATCACCATTACATACCAGACAGGCTGGAATCGCGCCTTCTTGCACTACAATGTTGATGGAAAAGGTGTTGGCCTCATCTGATATTGCTTTGATGCACTCATAACAGTTCAAGAAATGTTGTGGTAGAGTGAAAAGCCAGCTTTCAAGAAACTTGATTTGAGACAATAGTCATCATGAACAGGTTGGACCCAAGTGCCAGGGGAAGAGATGGAATCTGGAACCGGCGATCTAGCAGGACTTCGCATGAAGCAAGTCATGGGCACCCGTGTAGAGTTTGTCATCAACAACACAGAGGGAGGCTGGTACGTTCAGTGCTTCTCGACATTGGGGCAGATCATACACTGAGTAATGTGCTGATAGATGCCTCGACACTGTCGAGTCGAGTCGACAGTAGGGACAGCAGGGCGAGATTGAGAAGTTGCAAGTGTGGATCACTGCAGGGACACACCAGACCCCAGCACCGGGAGCAAGAACTATGTCATCGATGCGCCAGGCCGGTACCACTTGAAGAGTGGGAAGATAATACAGATGGCATGATATTTGCAACAGGATTGGACAAGTCTTCCAAGATTTGCGACTAGCTAGCAGCGCCATGTTGCAACTGAGCTTTCCGTCTGCTCGTTTGCTATTGTCATGTTGAATGGGATTGTGCACTGATAAATTGTATCTGACTGGTACTGCGTTAGTATGACTCCACCACTAGAAATACAGCAGCGTTGCGCACAGTGACTTTATTCATCGACAAGGATTGTTGAGGGCGAGACTCCTGCCTTTGAGAGGGAGACAAGTTATATCAACTGCTTATCACAGTCATTGATATTGCCGCTGTTGATCTTCTGTTGAGACTGTTCCTGAAAAAAAACTTGAAGTACGGTATTCGCTTTTCAACAAGTTGGGCACGTGCCGGCAATAGTGTGTTCCCTGCCAGAAAGACTCCTCAATATAACATAGGCGTTAAATGCCATCAAAACTGAAGACATGGAACACACATCATGCAGCATTGTGTAATCATCTGTACTGCCTGCCAGCCACAGCAGCAGCAACCGGATTCGGGTTGAGCTGCAACGCCAAGCGAGCAACTTCAGACACACTACCCAGCAAACCCCCGGCCACTCTGCGCAGGCCTGTGAGTAAGGCCCTTCTCTCTGCCATGATAGCATATAGTACCACAGCACCTCCCGCTGCCACTGCAGCTACTTGGGGTGATGAGAGCCCCACAAAGCCCTCCCCCTGCTGCATCCACGTCTCCAATGAATAATATTTTCCAAAAGAAGCTGCAAATGTTCTTTGTGACATGAACTTCTGCAATACAGGGAGCAAGACTTTGATTGGTCAATCACCTGCTGCCACCATCTTGACAAGCTGCCGCTGAGGTCGCCATACCAGCCAAACTGATTGGGACACTCCTGTGCTCCTGATGTGCTTGTCCCTGCCCTGCTGTCTGCATTTGCTTCAGACACTGCCTGGACAGCTGCTGAGCCGCTGGTTGTGGCATCTGACCGCAGTGCGGGTCCACTGCCATACTGCTCAGACGCCTGCGATCGAGTGTGGTGTGCGCTGGAAGACTCTAACGTTTGAGACTGCGCGGCTGCAGGAGCTGCCACTGCATTCTGTGCATCGCTATTGGTGTTCCACAATGGACGTTCTGTTGGCTGCTTGGGTGTGCCTGGCTCCACGGATGCGCTCGCCTGGCTGCTCTTCTGCACATGATCCAGCTCCGCCAGAATCATGTTCTGCTGATCAGCAGTCAGCAAAGCATTGCACCTGACCCATGACTCTGCCTCGCTGTACTTTCCAGCCTCCCTTCCCAGGAGCTGCAGGCACACATGCTGTCTGATCAAAGTCCACAACCAAATTTGAGAATATACTTTTTGACTGATGCGACCGGCAAGTGGCCTTGAATGCATACGAGGTCTAAACTCATGGTTAGCTCATGACCCACCCAGACTCAGTCCTTATTGTCACAAGAGAAAGGCAGGCTACCAAAGAAATCCTACCTCGACAGCATACATGCGGGCGGCTACTGCGCACTGCTCAGTAGTAAGCTCGAGCGAGTCTGAGCCATGCACCTTGTGCATATACTTGTCCAGTATTGATGCGGCTTCCAGCGTCATCTTGGCATCCACCGCCAGGGCCACCCTGATTAATGTGACGGTCAGTTATCTGTCTGGAACATAACAAGCTTCTTTGTGCCGAGCAACCATAGGCATTTTTTGCCCCAAGCACATTGGATGCGCACCACAGTAGCATGACTTCAAAGTCTATCTTTTCAAGGCCTCCATATTGCTCCTCCAGGACCTGCAGCACCTCCTTGTACCTAACAGACCCCGAGCCAGGAGTTGATGATGGCCATCAGCAGCCTTGCAGCATACTAGATACAAATGAAGATACTCAGTTTTAGGCTTGCAAGGGATTAGGTGCAATAGTCCCACCTGCCCTGCTCATAAAGAGCCTGCACAAAGACGAAAGCAGCCCGCTGCAGCTCCAAAGTGGATCCAGGGACATATGCCGCATTGCGTAGCAACTCTATGCTACAGATCTCTGCCTCTTTAAAGGATCGCAGGACCAAATGCTTCTCCGCAAGAGCTGCTTGCTCCAACAACTTAGGCCTGCGATTGACCTTGTCTGACATCAGAGGAGCTACTAGCAGATATCAACCTGCCGTCTAACTTACTACTTGAGTTTCTAATGCGGAAAGACGTTTCCATTACACAAGTAATATCCTTTACTATCATTTTCTGGGAGACTGAAGCACATGAAGTGCTAAGCAAGTTGACTTCGTTGGACAGGCGGGCACAGCAAATCAGGAGTACTATTATATTTTTACAGTTGTATTACATCAGCAACGGTCTAATGACGGCTGCACTTCGCTGCATCTTTCGGACAAACCAACCTGAAACCCATCGATGTGATGAGTCACTGCCACGTAAGGCGGAGGGGCATCTTCTTTCTTCGTGCGGTTGATTCGATCATTCACGCGCAGGAGCAGCAGGACCTTTGTATGGAAGCGTACTTGAAGTCCGCATGTGGGCTAGAACGTGGCTAGCGTGCCTCGTCCTGACGGGTGTAACTCGTAGAGTCAATTCTGCTCGTGACGACCTTGTGAGCTACTCATTAAGCGCACTAGGATGGGAGGGTGATTTCAGCGATTGTCTTGATTTTGATCAAGTAACAGATGGTGCGTCAAAACCCCTTCCGTTAGGACTTAAGTGCGAACACGCGGAACCCTGCTACCTAGATCCTGCCGTTTCCTTGCTAAACCCTGTTCACAAGAGTGCTCGACATGACAATGACATTTCACTATTTTTGGTGCCTGGGTAATCGGTGCAGGTCGGGTCAACGTGTGCAATCTTCGTGTCGGAGATCTAGATAGAACTGTCAAAGACGAAGCAGCTGGTGCTATTGAAGGCAAATACTTTCCTTTCACGTGCCATGACGGTCATTTAGCATATGCCTCTCTCGATTCCGGAGGTAAGTTGTGGGCCACACGACCATTGGATTGTTATTGACAAGCCAGAGCGGGCCCTCCTTCATGCTAGCCAGCACCTGAACATTGAGCTTGCTGTGACAGAGCGTATTCTTTGGTACTCGCGGGAGTACCAGGACTGGAATATCAATGCAGGCCTCGAAGCCAAGCCGGTGGGTCCTCTTAGCACCTTCAACTGACTGGGGCTCTTCCAAGCTGCTTCACCGTATACGCATCAGCTTGAGCTTGTGTGTGCCGGTTGCAAGACCACGTTATGGTGCTTTTAGCGCGAGAGGGATTTGCAGCCCAGCACTTTCATGCCAAAGGCACAAAGCCACAGTTCGCGGAGGACCGGAATCTTCTGACACACAGGTTTTGCCTTGCAGGAGGAGGTGCTGGCCTTTGGCAGCGATGCAGATGCAAATGGCAGAGCTGATGGGCCCCTCTATTCAGGGGCAGGGACTTGGTGGGTTGTGAGACGGCCTGCCCTTCGCACTTCTTTAGAGGTGCGTTGGACCCCTCAGACTCCTCCCATGTTCACAAACTGGGCTTGGATGGTTGGATCTATAAATTCAGCTAGTCCCGGTGAGGGTACGATACAACAAAGCTTGGAGCACTCAGATTGTTTGATTGGGGGTGTGTCACATGCAGGAGATGTATACAGAGGCCAAAGGTTTGCAAGTGACATGCATCGAGGGGCCAAGCTCTGTGTGAGGATGTGAGTCGCAGTATCTAGCTGATAGCAGAAAATCAAGCCATTGCAGCGACATGAAGCAGTGATCATCAGGATAGATGGACATGCTTCATGCGGCATGAAGCATGTTGTTTGTGGTCACGCAGTGCTTTATAAGCACTTCGTTGTCTGTCATTTGTCAACGTTGAGAAGAATCAGTGAGGGGACGCTGTACACTTTGACTCATCGCATAATTGTACCTTTGGCGCACTGCTCAAGCGATAGGAATGAGATTTACACTGCAGCAGTGATGCAGGACATTTGTTGTGAATTTAATTATGTGTTGCTTCGAGACTGGTCCACACAGCCTGTGACAGTGTTCAACACTTGACCCTTGGAGTGTGACTGTATTTCCAGCGTTTTCTTACATCAGCTAACAGCATCAGTATTGCTGAGACGGCCCTGTGCCATAGCAAGTTCTAGTAGTTCAGTGAGGTGTCATCAAATTACTGACGCATGAGTGTTAACAACAGCGTTGTCATATGGGGTTCCAACATATGTGTAGACACTGTTTAAAGAATTTTAGAAGAAATTCTTATGATAAAGATATCACTGTACATCTATGACCTCTGCAGCTGTCGGCAAAAGATCAACCACCAAGGTGGGGAAGCATGAAGCACTGCATGGATAAGTTTCATCAGAACTGTCAAATCCGTCAAAAAGTCGTGTCCCATACAGCCTCACAGTTGAACAACTGTACAGTATTCTCATAGCAACAAGAATGCTAAAATTCGGTCAGTGTCTACCTGCATTGCGATTCCGAGTAGGAGTCATGATCTGTCCCTCATCAAAGCGTTAAAAATGGCTGAAGCATCCACAGCATCTCACAGCCACACCCAGAACAAGTGATGTGGCTCTGCATGATTTGCCGTTCTGGGTGTGCTCAACCCACACACGTGTGCACATTCATAATTTCTGGGGCCGCCTTGCTGGGGGACAGGGACAACAAATCCGCACGGAAGACTTCCTGCCGCGGCCGGTGATTATCCATGAAAATAATTGCATCAGACACCCTGAGCGGCCGCGACCGGGGCCGCCTTGCCGGGGGACAGGGACGTGGGGTCCCCGCCCGTGGTCATCCATGAAGACACTCGCATCAGACATCCTGAGCCGCGGCAACCGGGTGGGCCTTGTCGGGGGACAAGGATGGAGATGTCTTCGGAGGGCCACCACCCTCCTATGGCATTTCTGCACAGATGTCTTCCCATCCGTGATCGTCTATGAAGACACTCGCATCAGACATCCTGAGCGGCAGCAGCGACCGGGGCCGCCTTGCCGGGGGACAGGGAGGGGGAGGTCTTGGGCGGGCAGGGGGCGGGGGCCTCGTCGGCGCGCGGCACCTCCACGCGGA
This sequence comes from Coccomyxa sp. Obi, assembly GCA_020887355.1. Lineage (NCBI taxonomy): Eukaryota > Viridiplantae > Chlorophyta > Trebouxiophyceae > Coccomyxaceae > Coccomyxa > Coccomyxa sp. Obi. The sequence continues at coordinate 1,391,930 of AP024997.1, forward strand.
TGTCGGCCCGCCGCCGCTGCTCCTCCGACACCTTCTTGTCGCGGCCGTCGAACTGGTCGCGCAGGCTCTCCAGCTCCGCCTCCGCCAGCAGCTGCCTCCGCACTACCTTGCGCTCATGCAGCCTGCACAGCAACCACAAACAAATGTGACATCTTACAAAACAGGCAGCGGGAGGGCAGGATTTATTCCTCAAACATTCTGCTCTATACCCCCCAGCTAGGGATTTTTTGCATATCCCCCTACACCCACCATTGCATTCTGGATGAACATTTTATTGCTGTAAAGGCCTATTCACCCTCACCCTCCACCCTAATTGAAGTGTTTGAGATGTTTTTTCTGGGCAGCAAGAGCGCCAGACCTGCAAGTGCACAGGCAGGCCTGCGGGACCTGTGGCACATTTGCTTCAACATTTGCCATACGCGCAGCTACAGACAATTACCTATACATGTTGGAGCAGGGTGACTACTGCTCTTAAGGGCTCAATGTTGGCGTCCCAGCAGGTTTCAACTAGCGCGCAATGCAATAATGGAGCTCATGATTGTGGGGAGCATGCCTGTCAAAGCGCTTGCCATAGAGGATGTGGCGCTCGTAGTACATCATGGTGGCCTCAGAGGACAGCCGCGCCACCAGCACTGCCGCCCCCAGGTACAGCAACACAAGCCCTGCAGGCCACCACCAATACTCCATATCATGACGTCCAAAATTTTAGAGAGACTGACCACAAGTTCCAAAATGACAATAGTGAGAGTACTGCTTGGACGCCTGTTGACCTGGTAGGTACTGTCCCAAAGCAGCCCCGAAAAGTGGACAGCCATCATTAGAAGTTGCTGGAATTTTACAAAGCCCATGAGGATCAAACAACTTGCTCAATCAACACCTTGACGGAAGACAAGAACATAATGCCACTAATGATACTGCCGGCGAACAGCCATGTACCATGTGCATGCCAGGAGCATGTTTGCACCTGAGCCCAGATACTTATCTGGCAAGACAGCCTGATCAGCCACTGCCATGTTGACATGGTACTTCTGTTGCCAGATCAGCACTTCACACGCTGCGGCATGTGCTGCATTGCTTTACAAGGTTGCATGCGGGGAGGTAATCACCAATGAGGGTGATCTTGAGCTGGTCCTGGGCGTTGACGGACAGGGCGCGGATGGTCTTCAGGTCCTGGACAGTGCAGATGCAGGCCTCGCTGTTCAGGAAGTTGTACATCTTCACGTCCAGGCACGCCAGCGACGGGCACACGCTGTTGTCGTGAGAGCCCGAGCCGAACACCACGCCTGTGCCTGTGTACACAGCTGCTTAATGAGCCAGAGGACACCAAAGAATGTCTTGAGCCTTGTTGAAGGAGACAACATGCACTGCAACATGCGGCTGGGATGAATCGCAGACCTGCTGCCTGGCACTGACCGGGGAAGGAGCCGGGGGCGACACTTTTCCTGCTGTGCTTGATCAGTACAGAGGCACTATCTCTGGCTACCAAAACAGAGGAGAGCAGGCAAGCCTGGATGGACGGTGCCAGTAAATCTTGACCCCGAGTGGGCACACAGCCATCGGTGGCACGTTTCCTTGATAATCTATTACTTCCAAGCTCCTTATTCTGGGTGCAGAACAGAGGGGAACAGGCGGGGCTTGGAGGCAGGGCAGACCTGCATCCTGGCCCTGACTGCGGACGTGGCCAATGGCAGCACTTTCCCTGCTGTTCTTTATTGCCACAATGGCACCATCTCTGGATGCAGTACAGAGGGAAAATGGAGGCAGCACAGACCTGCTTCCTGGCCCTGACCGGGGACGCGGCCGGTGGTGGCGCCGCCGGCGGCGAGGCCGGCCAGCTGCAGCACATTCTCCTCGTTGGGCATGATGGTGGCCAGCACCTGGTCCGCCAGCGAGCTCAGCGTCTGCGGCGCCTCCGCCGCGCTCCCGGGCGCCTGCGCCATCATGTCATCAGGGCAATGGTGGCTTTCATGTGGCTGGTGTGAGTTGCAAGGTTTTCCTGGAAGACTTGGATGCCAGACCAGACCTCATCCAGCCCTGTATCGGTGGATGGGTTGATTGCTCATCACACCACTTCCGGCATCCAGCAACCATGTCATCAGGGCAATGGTGACTTTCATGTGGCAGGACAATCTGGTGGGACTTGCAAGGATCCCGCTGGAATTTCTGGATGCCAAACAGGCATGCAGATCACACCTCATCGGCCCTAAACCTGGGTGATATGACTCGTTCACCACTTCATGGATCCAGCAACCATGTCAGACCGCTGCAATGCTACAGTGATGACATCTGATGTTGCACCTCCTTCTATGGGTCAGCAGCAGAGCACCCACTGCAGCATCTTGGGTGGCCCTATCGAGGGAGTCTGAAGGGTCATCACAGCCAACGCCAGACTGTTCTGAAACCATAGTGCCATGCAGAGCTCCCATGCATTAATTTGCACAGTGGTGGCTCCCCGACACAGCACTGTATGCATGCATGAACTGTCTACTTGACCAAGGCTTGCATGCAGGATTGTCAGCACCCCAAAAATCATCCAGGAAGGGGGCCAGGAGCAGGCAGCAGTGCGCACCGAGGGGGGAGGAGGGGAGGGCGCCTGCAGGAAGTTGGTGAAGATGTTGCCGCCCGCCGGTGCGGCTTGGTGTTGTTGAGGCGAGCCCTGGTTTGCCTGCAGCATGCCGTGACCACACCATCATGACCGCCCCAAATGCTTTCTGTTGATCGGCAGCAGCTGGCATGACACTTGCAGGGCAACATGTGCACGATGAGCACGCCTTGCAGTCTGTTCCTAATCATGTGGGTGGAGAGATGAATGACATGGTTTTCTCTAGAAAAAATTGTCTGTGTGCAACACACTGGTACAGGTGCTTGGGTACAGGTTCTGGACCTTTTGCAAACCTGCCTAACCACCATTTTACAGTTCTTGCCGCATTTTTAACACCCAGGGGGCTTGCTTTTCTGTAAATTTGCAATAGTGTTATTGGCTACAGGCCGAGGCATTGTTCCCGGGAAAATGAGAGGCCATCTGGAGGGACAAGACCTGGTTGTTTCCGGGGATGAGGGCGGCCAAGTTTGGCCCCTGCTGGCTGCTCGGAGAGCCGCCGCCGAGCAAGTTGGGGAGGTTGATGCTGGGCAGGTTGAGGAAATTAGACTGGGGTGTGGCCACTGGGGTGGGCGCCAGCTGTGTGGCCAGCGTCTTGGCTGTGTTGATCAACGAATTTGCCGCGCTGCTCTGCTCCGCTGTGTTGCCACTGCACACCAGACACAGCCTTGTCATGCCACACAGGCACCTTCACACATTGTTTTCCCCATGCGTAAGGGCAGCAATTTTGTATGCTGGATATCCCTCCACTCCAGTCGGATGGCTCACAACATGCATGATGATGCATTGTAATCGTTAAACGGCCATCCATGGACATTTGTCGGACGGGGTTGATGTGCTGTCGAGATGTGCGAGTGGGCCACATTCATGGTCCAACTGGCAAGGAAGTCTGATGGTTTAAAGGGTGGGGGAATGAGGGATGCAGGCGCAAAGTTTGCATGTCAGTGGCAGGGGGTGTGGCGCTGCAGGATACTGACCTGGCAAGCGCCCCGGCAGCCGAGGCGCCCTGAAACAGCTGAGCCGCCACGGACGAGGCGTTGACATTGCCGTTGACATAGGGGTTGAGCGGATTGTTGCCACCGTTCAGCTTCCCTGCACACAGCACCCGCTCAGGATCTCCCCTGAGCTGATCCCATGGTTGCCAATGGCCCCGCGTTAATGCATGGGTGTTTGGAAGCTGCAAAATGTGATGTGCTTCTGTGCTGCCTGCTCCAGACATTGCCAGTCGACAGGCCTTGAGAGACACCCTTATGTTGGAAAGAGAACACACAATCCTGTCATCACCTGGAACATCAGTCGTGCCGTCAAACTATTCAGCACGAACCATGCCATGTCTGCTGATCACAGGCTTGAATGTTACTATCTGAAGGCATTTGCACAAAGACCTATAGAAGAGGCAACCTTTCTTCCCTGGCGCTTTTCCCCCCTGTATGTCCAGGGGTGTACCACCAGATCACAGGCTTGGAGGAGAGCACGCACCAATGATGGAGCCGACAGGGCTCTGCGCCCACTCGTTGGCGAAGGTGTCGACCTGGTCCACGGCCTGGTGCGCACGGATGAGCGTCGCGTTGGCGGCCGCCACGGCGCTGGTGATGATGGCGATGCCCGCATCCGACCCGTTGATGAGCGTCCCCATTGCCATCGACGCTGCCATACCCCAACATGCGCAACTTCTCAGGCTCTGCCACTCCTACTAAGGTCTCTTAGAACCCTCCTGCTTGCTGGGATGGTGGGCAGGGTATGTTCTCAAACACTTTGCTGATACCACCTAACTAGGGGAAATTTGTGTAAAACCCAAGTCCACCGTTGCATGCAGGAAGGGAAAAATTTACTATAAAGGCCCTTTACCCTAACCAACAAATCACTACAATCCGAACTCAAGTGTCTGAGAAATATTTTTCGGGGGATGGTGCTCTTTATCATGTGTCCCTGCCAGACTTTGGCGCCAGACGCAGTTTTTACTGAGTGCTCCCACCCAGGATTGAATTGGGGACCTTGTGAATGGGAAGGGTTGTCCCGTCTTGAAAGACATGTGAGTCATGAGCAGAAGTACTGAAGGCACTCCTGGTTGGTGATCCAGACAAAAGAGTTGCATGGAGAGCGGCTGAGAGCTTTGCAATTAGCTGTCAGGATGGTGACAGCGGACAAGTTTGCTAGGCTGAGCACCAGTGGGGGCAGTCAGTGATGGCAACTGCAGAGACATGTGACTGTGATCCAGGGTCTCAGGTGTGCACCTGTGGTGTTAACGGCCACGAGGCAGACAAACCAGGCGGCCATGACGAACATGAGCAGGAAGAGGCAGACTGTGAGCCAGTAGTATGTCTTGTAAATCCCCAGGCTCCTCTCCCCAGCTGCAGACAGAAGCCAGCACCCTCTCAAAGCACGCAATGACAAGCAGACAGCGCTCCAAGAGCCCCCAGGCAATTCTGCATAACGATCTTCATGTCATCAGATATCCAGGGGTCATAGAGCACATGGACACGAGTTCCAGAGCTAAGTTCCCATCCCTCTCAAGGCCCTGTTGTGCAATGAAACTGCTCGAGCATGTGGCAGGCGACTGATCAGCAAGAGGCCAACCCATTGCTGAGAGCACAATTGAGCAAATTCATATGGTGAGGCAAATTGAGCACTCAGCAGGTCTCTAGATCCCAGACTCATCAGCCACACCCACAAACAGAAGCACACACCCTAGAAGGCAAATTGGACTGTGCATTGTTTCAGGCAGGAAAGGGACAGGAAAAACAGCACATCTTCCTCAAGGTCTGGGGGAACGGTGAATAGCGTTTATAATTTCACCATTTTTGCTAAGTGTACATTACCTCCATAGCGCAGGTCCTGGCGCAGGCGCTGGTCGGCCCTCATGGCGTACATCATGATGGCCAGCAGCGTGCAGATGGCCGCAACCGCGATGGTTGCTGTGATGGTGGTCACATATGCACCCACAACCGCACTGAAGCCGCTCGTGCTACCCCCCACAAGGCCCACCAGTGCCTTCAGCAGCTCCCCAGCCCTCACCGCCTGTACACAGCACCAAACTCTCAAAAAGAGGTTTTGCTCATGCGGCATTCCCCCCTTCTGGGGCCAGTATACTTGAATCAATCATTGCACTGACTGCAGCAAGCCGGGAGAATTTGCTAAGGTTGTACTTCCTGTCTGCTCGGTGCTCGTGGTCCTGGGAAAGGCTGGGGGGAGTAGGGACAATGCAGTGCAGCCAAAAAGGGCGGAGCAAACATCAGATGCGTGTAGGAAGGGAGGTGCTGTACCGACAGAGCAAAGGTGGCACAGCCGGCAATCATGATGGCGAGGCCCAGGATGGCCCAGATCGGTATGTACTGGAGATGTACTGTACAGCTGCAGTTGAACAAAGAGTGTTTACTGCGTACACAATTGTGCCTTGCAAGGTGCCTGCAACTGCCAATACTGGTGCACTGTGCCCAACGTCACGCTTGCATGGTATGCTGGTAACGAAACATTGCGAAGAAATACATGTGTGGGGCTTACTCATTGTCGGGGTTGAAGGCCCTTCTGACCCGGCTCTGTACTTTCCCGGACTTGCTATCCATGCTGTCCTCTTGACTGCTGGATTCTGCTTCGTCATTAGGCTTGTCATCTTTGTGATCCTCTTCTGTCTTTTTGGTGGTATGTTTCACTGCTTCAGCTTCCTTTCTCGGGGACGACCTCTTTCCTCTGTTTGTTGTGGGCTTCTCTTCTACTGTACTGGGTTCTTCCACTGAGACAGTCTGAAGTGCAGCAGGCTCCGGGGCTATCTCTCCAAACATTTTCTTATAAAATTTCGCGGCTGCTGTGTTCACCCTGTCCATCACATCAAATAAAATACTATGAACATACTTGACATCCATCGACATCCAAACGTCTTGACGCTCCTGACCCTAAACTACGGTAGCCAGCCGCGCCTTGACATTGATACACATGACTTAGGCAGCAATGATGCACCAGCAGAAGTCATGAACCATGAGGGATACACGTACACCATTACTTATATCGGGCAGATATATAGTTTAAGATGAGAGGAGGTGGGCCAGCCCAAGTCACCACAGAAACCAGTTGTCCTCTCCTCTGGCCATTCCTTTTCTAACGGTAAGATAAGCATTCAAATCAGAGCTACTTGCTGTTGAGATGAAGGAAAGACAGGTTCCTGGTCTCAGGTGTACCTGTTTCTCTGCACCTGCCTTGAGGCCCCTTCGGAGTTGCCCGAGACTCTGGACGCCGACTTCACCATCTTAAACTTTCAAGACACCAACCCTCTCCGGATTGTCTGGCTAGGTGAGAGCGAGAAGGGGTTCAAAGGGCAGGTCGTTGTGTCACCGTACAACCATCTACAAAATTCCCAGACCAAATCATATTCCGAAAGTTCCGCGGTGTGCTGGATTCGACAACTCGATGTAAGACTTTCGATTCACTGGTTTTGGAGCGCTGGTCTCAGCAAAGAATGCGGACCGAGAATGATGTGTCACAGTTGTCTGCTTGCCCAAGATGCCGCCTCCTACTTTGGCCCACATGCAACGTCCCCTTCTGCATTGTGTGTCACTACAGCCTCATGTTCAGCCCTAGATGGCTGGAATGATGAAATCGCTTCTTCTTCTTCTTACGTTGGTAAGGCACATGGAGCTGAATGCTTTCTTAACTATATGTCCCTTAACAATCTATGCATGTCTTGCAGGTACTTTGAAGCTGCACAGCTGCATACGAGTACGTGTGCATACTGCAGTTGAGCCCACACGGGGTAGAGCAGTTGGGTCGGCCGCGGGTAGGCTGCAGTATTGTGCTCAGGCCTCTGCAGATGCATGTAGGGGCAATGAATCTCCCCTAGATGTGGAGATTAATTGCCCTAGATGCATGCAGAACCAGGGTGATGAACTCACTCCATCCATATGGGCATGCCTAACTTTCCGGGTAGATGAGAGGTTGAACCCATAGACATCATGAGATTAGAAGGCGACTTGCGAAATGTGCAATCACGTATGCCCCGAGCTCGAGCGCTTCAAACAAAACACAAAAATGTGCAGAGAGCACATACATGCATATGCGCGACCCGTACAAACACACAGCTCTAAGAAGAATTTGCAAGAAATTGTATCCGGGTTCTACATTCCACGCCATCCGGATAGCCACTGGCAAATTTGAAGACTAAAGCTATTACAATGTCAATGTATTCTCATCCAATGATGAAGCAGAGTCCATGGAACCCATTAAGTGCTCTAGTATACTGAAGATATTGTCATAAGCCGCACATCATCTTGATGCAATAAAAAGTACAGTGTGCAAAGATAAACACAATGCCACAGTCTAGTACCCACTCCAGGCCGGATACAGAAATAAAGACTCAGTGCTAACCTCCACATCATTCCAGCGGGCACCTTCGCAGTGGCATTGTTGCATACTATCATAGAAGCATGAGCGCCCAACAAAGAGACTTGCAGGTCAACAAATATGTCCTTCATCAGTCAATATTGTAAACCCCGGATCGGCTGAATAAGCCACTCCGGTAGCTCTCATTTCTGCAGCAAGGAAGCCACAGGAACCACACATAGTCCCTGCAGTGATGGCAGATGCAAAGACCCCTACAATGCCTGCACAGATCTCTCTGTGAAAACGGCACACCGGAAAAGCATTCCGCAGTCAATCTTGACTTGTTTTGTCTCACCGCCATAAGAGGAGGATCACAGGCAGACCGCACCAAAATCGGCCCGAGCATGGCCGCAACAACATTGGCAACACATCCAGAAACGCAGCAGTCCGACCACACCTCATCATTCAACTTTCTAAGACCCCTGTGCCAATACGGTATATAAGATTGGCATGAAACAGACAGTACCGCTAGGACAGCAGAAAGAGAAATTTGCAAGGAGCTGAATTGGAGACAGGGCACGGTGCGCCACACAGCAGAGCTCTGACAGGCCTGAACACGGCTAACAGCCACTGATCCTGCTGATATTGAGGCGGCTGCTGCAGTCTGTGATGAGGCTGTAGATATGGTCTGCCGTCTCTGGTGCAAACTTGCGGGCCAGGAGGGGGCACTGGTACCCGAGCGTGCTTGCATAGGGCACTCGAGCAGCCCGGCAAGATGCAACCGACAGGCTCTCCACATGCACAAACTGGGCAGCAGACGTCATGATGGCCTCGGCATAGCTGCACCCCAGGCTCGGCTGCCGCAGCTGCCTCATCCTGCTCTCACACAGTCAGCGTCAACCTGCAGTTATCTAGTTGGTCTGAAAGCTGCTTCATTCTGTCACTTTTGCACAACTGCAGTGGCCCCGTGCATGGTACATCAGCTATATGAACTTCACCCATCAAAAATGCAGAACATGGCTGGTCTAGTTGAGTGTCATTTGGCTTTCAAGTTCAGCCAGTCCGGAAGAGTATATGGCAGGGCACCTTGATGATGTGGTCTCTCGGACAGAGTAGGAGCGCGGGTGCTCCCCACCGAAGCTCCAATCCACATGCATGGTCTGCCCCTCGCAGTCAGTCTCCTCGTCCAGGTTCTTGGTCGCCAGAAGCGTCGCAAAGTAGTGCTCATCCGAGTAACAATCCCTCCACCTGTCCATGCAAGACCATAAATTCCTCCAGCCCCTCTCCGACTTCCAATTGCTTCAGTGCAGCATTGCAGAGCATGGCTCATCAAACTAGAGTGGAGGGCTGTGTCACACCATCCATCGCGCCACGAGGGCTGGCACTCTGCACCAAAAGCTTCGGCGATCTCCCTGTCCTCCACTGCAATCTGTGCATGCTTCCTCGCCAGAGTCACCCTGGACAACACTTGTGCTTTTACGAGCAGACACGTAAGTACTTTGCATGAGGAACACGCGTTATCACATTTGCGGCCAAAGCAGCCATTGGTGCACTGAATGCAAGATGAAACGTTGCCGCAGTTCTGCTGCAACACTCAATATCATGTTTGTGGCCAGTGCAGCCATTGATGCACTGATTGCAAGATCAAACGTTGCCGCAATTCTGCTGCCAAGTTCATCAAGGTGACAGGCTGGCAAAGTGAATGTGACCACGTGTAACTGACACTCACCATTGGCTGCTTTTGCGCCAGTGCTCCTGCCGCATGTTTTCTGTTTCCATGCGCCATATCCATCTGTGAACGTCCCTCTCAACCTGCAGCCATGCTGCATGCTCATGCTCTCACCTTGAGACTTCCAAATGACTGTTCAACGTTGAATTATGCTTCTTCATGGTAAGGGATGTTGAACTTGAAGCTGGCCCACTCACCCCCGGTATGACACAGGAGTTGATGCGGCTCTTGGTCTCAGACATGAGCTGCATGTAGAAGGTGTCTGGCGGATACAGAGGGATGCCAGCCTCCGAGAGCAGCACAAATTTCTGGTTGAGGGGGTCCTCCAAAGCCGCCCTCATCAATGCCCGCGTCGCCTCCACCAGTGCAAAGGTGCCCCACTTCACATGCACCCGCTCAGCTATCTCCCGCCCATGGAACATGCTGTCCTCAGGGAAGCCTGCAAATACAAATCCACATCAGGGTGACCAGACTGCAGACTACACAAGCTCCCTGTTGTCATCGTCTGAACCGATTTATGCAAAGCAACCCTGCATCCATTGTGGGTGCCCAACATGGCTGGCTTCTGAGATGGAAGAGCACCCACCGCTCCAGCCGACCTCATTGGCACCCACATGGATGTAGACGCTGAAAAGGTGTTGCTGCTGCAGCACACGGGTGCCTGACTTAACGCTGCAGCTGTGCTTCAGATGCTCCAGCAGGCCTGGTTCACACTCAGCTGCCTGCAGCGATGCAATCGGCAACAGCCCAGCCGCTCCCCGGAACCACACATCCCACGTAGCCTCATGGTACAATGCTCCTCGCGTCAAGAACATAAATGCCACCTGCATGTACACGTATGCAGATGACAATTTCTATCGGGGGCTGCCTAAATAGGTCGCAGGGTGAAAAACTTCCATAAAACAAATTGAGCTGTTCCGCAGTACATGACCAAAACATGCGGGGATTGCGAAAGTGGAATCCTGGATGCATGAAGAAGAGCTAGAGCACACCTTAGGCACTTGCAACGCGGCGGCACAGTGATCCGGCGAGCGCGCATGTGCATCTAGAGGTGCATAGACACTAACAGCGAACTGGCCTGATTTTCCATCACCCCTGTATATGGCGCATGTCAGAGCACTTAATGATGGCACCATTTCTATCCACAGTGCAAAAAGGGAGTGGATATTCAGATCTTGGGGCAACTGATTGCACCAAATTGCTCTCATCACCTGATCGTGGACTGAGTTCTCTGATATTGAGCCAACTGCCTTTCCTCCCAAGCATCCAGGTTCTGGGAATTCAGGTGCTCAGCCAGCCTGTCCGCCCAAGTCACCTTGTCCTCCCACAGAAATGAAAGGAAGCCTGCCAGCACTCCCTGACTGGCCTGCACCTCCATTTGCACCGCTGCCTGCTCTTTCTGATCCTGTGAAGGGCAACACATGTGTACATTACACCTCTTACAGCCAAGCCATCCAGATACTTTCCAGTACTGCATGTTTATTGCTACAGAGCTGCAGGACACTTTCATGTGGCTCTGCAAGGCCAGAGTGCATCACTCACATGTAAGAAGCCACCTTCGAAACACAGAAAGTCATGACATCATGCACAGGCCGCACAAATGCACCTGCAGCAAGACGAGTTCTTCACTGGCGGCCCGCTTGTTGACGCTTTCCAGCTCGCGCTTAGCAGCCTCCCCTTTAGTGTGGCTGGCATGCCATGGATGCCCATGGACGAACTTCTGGGCATGGCTCTCGCCAGCTGTCTCATTCTCTGAGTCCCTCCGCCGAGCCGCTGCAAGGAAGTGCCCCGAATGAGAACGTGCATGAGCAGGTCCTCCAAAAACACACGGGTCTCTTGCACACAGAAGATCGAGCAAACACAAACTCACAAGATTACACCACCATCAGGAAGTACAGGGTGTGTGATCACCTGTATGGAATGCTGCATGGCTTCCACCGGGATTGTTCGGCAAAAACCCCTGCCAAAATGACAGCTCAGGGTGCAGGACAGCCTTGATTATGCTGCCGTCCTGCTGCGGCCATGCACCTGCCAAGAGCGATGTGAGGCAGTGCAGACCCAGGACGAGGGTAAATGCATGGCACACCCGTATCATTCCCCGATTCCGCTCATGCACTTGGTTCACCCGATGCGCTCCACCCTTGCATATGCACAAAACTGTCCTGAGTGCCTTGAGCACACCCGAACCCATATTATCTTCAAGTGGACCAGATATGATCTGTGGGAAAAACCAGTCATGATCTCTGAAAAGCACCCTGCACTTGATGCGCACAAGGAATACCTGTGAGGCTGGAAGCACAGGAGCAGTAGACGCCTTTGGAGTCAATGCTCGCTGTGACAGGGGCATCCACCTTGCTCAGTGGCCACCCTTTGGTTCACGAGCATCAGTTCTCCTTTCTCAACCTCGAGAGAATCCCGGCCGCCTGATTACAAAATGTGCCCTCTTACAAGCTCTCCCTCCTCTAGAGTCCTGTTGAAGTGCTCAGCCAAGTTCCTGGCATGCCTGAGGCAGGTTGCCGGGACATCAACAGATGATCTGCTCTATAATCCGATCAGTGAGCGAGTGGTGTCCCTGCGAACCACAAACGAACAACTACGACGCCGTAACACGAGGGTTCCTTTCCGGCTCAGTCGGGATCATCCCCGAGCCTGACGAATTTATCAGAAAACAGCATTTTGTGCATTTCGAAGATAGTTCAGGTGAATTCTAGAGCGCAGAACAGCATTGCCATGATTCGAACCACGGCGAGTGAGTGATGCCAGCAATCAAAACCAAGTAAAGCAGGGCGATATACTTCGGGTGACATTGATTTGTACTTGCAATTGCCGATGGTGTGCTTGAAACATGTATCCAAACGGGGGAAGCGGACCTGTCAGCTGTAGCAAAGACTGTGCTTCTGTTGACAGACTCTGAGAGAAGTACCCACCTCAACCAAAAAAATTCCACAAGGACTTGATCATGCTCTCTGACTCATCAGCAATGCAAAACACAGTGCATGAACAGCAACGCTCCGGGAGCACTCCTTGAATGTGAAGCTTCGAAGTAGTGCCCGTGATCCTCTGTTTAGCCAGCTGGCGCCACTGGGCAGGACTTTTGGGCAGCTCGACATGGGCAGCTTCCTCTGGGGAGTGAAAGCTGTTGCTGTTTCGCCGCCTGTCCTCAAGAATATGCCCTCATTCTTGTAAGGTCGAACAGGGTGGTATACTCACTTTGAAGTGCATGGTGGTCTGGTGTACAGAAGTGACCAGGTGAGGAGGACAGGTCACATAAGCGTCGATCAATAAGGCTCCAACGCTAAAGTCGTGGATGCTCACTGCGCCGTCATGTATTTTGTTAGAGGATACTCGCATGGCTTTTTTCATTGCAATACGACGAGGAACTTTCAATGCCTTTGCACCTCGGATGGTCAGGCACACGGCCTTGGAAGAGACGAAACCTTTGTCACGAGGTATCTATGACATTTCTGTTTTAACACAGCCTTTTCCTAGTATCCAATTTCATCACAAGGATCTTGTGCCTGTGTCCCACGTTCAAGAAGAACTCAGTCACATTTATGTGTCAACCAGGACATCATTAGCCCGCTGATTTGTCCTTAGGCAGCACGATTGCGTCAGTGCCACGTCGCGTTTATAGATGTGCTTTGATGTGAACGTTTTACCAACTTCGAGTGTGCCATTGTCCAGGATAACAACCTGCTTCTTCTCAGCGTTACGAGCTTCATTGCTGCCTAACCGCAGCTTCAAGGCTCACGTAGAAGGACAATACCTGTTCCACTGAACACGTACCGGAGGGTTGTTGATATTCAAACACCAGCCAGAGACCTGGCTGAACCTCGAGATCACGGAGAGGTTCTGATTATTCGGCAGGCTAGATGAGGGACCAGTTCCAGAGGGGCGATTCAAGGATCCCCCTTCTGGGCTCCCCTGCGCAGCTGCGATCTGCACTGGGCTTGTCGCCATCCCCACCTAGATCACCTGCACAGCACAGCCCCAGGAGTGCTGTGTCCACCACAATATTCAGGACGTGCGCCTTCATTGCCGCTCTTGTCATAGTGAACGCAATTCTTGCGGGCATCATCTTGTCGGCTGTCAACAGCTTCAGCGGGTGCGTCATCTGTTTCCCTTTTGCCTTTACCTGCCTCAAACTCATGCTGCGCCATACAGGCAGATGCTGCTGGACAGTGATTGCTCCAGTTGCGTCGTTGAGTAGACTGTGATGTTGCTGAAGTACTGATGCGATGACATCGCTGCAGGTCCAACAACAAGTTGGTTCAGCCCCCAGGTCCGCATGGCTCACCCCCTGGGTACTCAACCTTTGTGCGCACGGGGCAGACTGCAGACAGCGCTCTTGTTCAGCCGGAAGCAGCGCTGTATGCCGGCGCCCCGGAAGGTAAGCATCACCGTCCCTGATACACTGGCCACTCCGAGGAACCCTGGATTCATACCTGGTGTACTTGTCACACCTCTCTGCTGTCACTTCAAGCAAGTTGTTGCACGGTCACAGGAGAAGAGAGCAGAAGGGACGGGTTTGGGAAGCCGCTTTGGTGGCCGCGGGTGTTTGGTGTGACGGCTCCAGCACAGCAGCCATCAGCAGCTGGCGCCAGTTCTGAAGCCAGCAATGCAAGTCTTTTGGACAGTGGCAGTGCAGGTTGGGATTACAGCCCAAAGGAGGAGCAGGAGGCGCTGACCTCTGCCGTATCAAGTCCCGACCACCATGAACAGCTTGCTGGTGAGTGGGAGACAGCATCCAACAGCAGCTGGATCACACAGGTGGAGGAGCTGTACATGGAGGATGACCTCACAGACAATGCTCCAGCGGCATCGGCCGCACCGGAGGAGGAACCCATTCCCAAAGGCATGAAGCCGACCACAGCATCACCGAGGCCGGCTGCAGCACCAGAAACAAGCACACCCTCGGCAGCAGAGCACACCCTCGGAGGCCAAAATCCTGCAGCCTCTGCAGGCTCCCGAGAACATGGCAGTGAAACATCACCTGATGCAGCTCCAGCCGAGGCAGCTAGCCCAGCCCCGGCATCCGAAGGTTCAGTGGCGACAGATGAACCTGCAATGCTCAGCCGAGCGGTCGGTGGCGGCGCGATCTTTGTGTCGGAGGCAACATTGCCATGGGAGCACTTGGCGGAGGCCAGCATGGATGAGGAGGCAGAGGCACTTGCGCTGCAGCAGGAAGCGCTGATAGAGCAGGAGCAGGCGGTGGGTGAGGGGTCTGAGGTGGAAGCGTTCGGAGAGAGGTACAGTTCCGGTGATGTTGCCGGCAGTTTCATCGGGAGCGTGCAAACTGCACCTGCTCTTGCGCCTGCCCCCACCCCTGCTCCGGAGCACGCTCCTGACCCCTGTGCAGCCGCTTTGAACATCCCCAAGGTGCGAGGAACTTCCAAGTAACACAGCCATTTGCTGCTTTCATCTTGAGCCACTGAGTATGATCAGATCAAGCAGGCTGTGATATCCAAGCATGTAGGAAGCTTCATAGTTGCAACTGTGAGCAGTGAAGTGAGATTCAAGCGTGCAGGAAACTTCATATACCTTCAGGCTTGCAACTGTGAGCACTGAATGAAGTGGCCATGATGGGGTGCAGGTGGCCATCATGTTCCTGAGCAAGGCAGAGCTGTTCCACGAGTCATCATGGGCGCTGTGGTTCCAACACGCCGCTGGACTGCTGCCTGTATCCGCTCTGCAAGCCACCTCCTATGTCGGTGAGTGCTTTGTTCCCTTACCAACCAACCACCCACTCAGCTCTACCTCGCTCCGCAGCGCGCTGCCCAACTGCACGCTGACGAATAGAAGCCATTGTCACTACCTCCCTTCTCCTGTTTCCATGCCAGCGTCTGCTGGCACAGTGGATGTGACAGCTGATATCCGAAATGAATTTTGCAATGTCTGCTCCTTCTCTAGCATCCAGCAACTACAGCATCCAGAAAGGACGGGGCAGGCTCTCTCTAAAATGCTTTACCTCTAGACCAGGCTCAATTCATCTTTACCTCAATGGTGTGCAACTGCCAAGCAATGGTTGCTGCGGATCTGACAAAGGCCTGTGCAGGCAAAAATGGGAGTGCATCGTGCGATGAGGAGCGGGTGCGGCTGGCCCAGCGCTGGTGCTCCCCAGCCGCGCAGGGCAGCGGCGTTCTGCAGCGACAGCACCTCTTCAATGTGTACATCCACCCACTGCCTGACTACGGCTATTTCCCTGAAGAGTCCATCTTCAGGGGGCGTGAGATCGAGGACCGCATCCAGGTGCGGCCGCACATCTAGCTGTTGTGTGTCTGCCAAACAAGCTGTCCTGCAGTCCCGCTGATTCTGCTGAATGTTGGTGCACTGCATGGTGGCAGTCAACCCTTCCACGCCCTGCGTGATCTGCAGTCCCTTGCAGAGTCCGTATTCTGTGAAGCAAAACGTGCATTGTATAGCCATCTTGATCAATGCCATGGACTTGAACTGCATGGAGATTAATGTGGCAGCAACCATTCCAAATTCTGAGCTGACTGAGTTCAACACAAAACTTGGCAGCAGTGGAGTGCCTGGGATTCGGCAGGTATGTTAACTTTGAATCATTTCGCCTGTAGACTGGTACATGTCTGTTGGTGTGGGGTGCAGGTTAGCTGGGAACTTAGCCAGGAACGGCCGGCAGGTGTGTGAGATACCAGCATGGCGCCTGTCAAGGTTCAGGTTGTCATGAATTTGTCCTGCAGGTGAGCTGGGGCGCACATGAGCTGGTGCTGGCTGCGCGCAATCTGCTGAGGGCGGCCATACGCGACCCACTCAACCAGAAGTTTGTGCTGCTGTCCGAAAGCGGCGTGCCCCTCTACCCACCAGCCACTGTCTACTCGCAACTCATGGTCGAGGACAAGTCTCGCATCGATTCCTGCGGCATCGGGGTGAGCCTCCCATGCACAGCCAATATCGGGTTCCCTTGAGAGTAGAGGGGCGTGTGTCTGAGCGCCTGATGAAGCTCAATTCTTTCCTGCAAAGCCAGGGAGACCCTGCGGCCTTGGGATGCGCACTGCTTCCTCAGTGTTGGGGATGTTTGATAATGGTCTGATGCCTCTGTTAGCCTTTGGAGGGGCTCTATATTTCACTGCAATGCCAGCTGAAGGCCCTGACATGCAGCAGCAATTAAGCAGCTGATGATCAATAACTGCCATGCACAAGCCAGGCTGGAGACTTCTACAGTTCTCCACCAGATTTCACCCCTTGAGGAGTATTATGCTTATAGGATTGCTCGTCGGTGTGTCACCAACAATAAGCGGGAGCATGAGGGATGTGGCGCACTGTTGTGTGGGGCAGAGGACGGATCCGTGGCGGTTCAGTGGACGCATGGGGTGGAAGCTGCGGGAGCACTGGCGCAAGAGCAGCCAGTGGTTTGCAGTGACGCGCAAGCACGCGCAGCTGGTGCTGGAGGACACCCACATCCTCGACCTCTTCCAGCGCTACTGCCAGAACGCATGGGACAACGATGTGAACAGGTGCCTTGTCCCTCGCATCAAGGCTAGCTCAGGCACTTGCTGCATTTCCTTTGGCGATGGCGCAGGAAACCATACACTGCATGCCCCTCTGTCAGTTCAATCACACTGCATGGCGTCCATGTGCTCTGATGTGGAAGGCAGCACGGACTTGGGCATTGATGTCGGCAGGTGAAAATGGGAGAGAGGAGCGCTTCTAATATTTTAGCAAGCTGACCCGTGTCAGGTCACGTCTGCGATAGTGCCTAAATCAGTTTTTTGTTGTGCTCAGCATCTTCGAGGTGGTGGGGTCCGGCAAGCATTCCACTGTGTGACAAGGACCCCATGAAGGATTCCATTGGTCTGCGGTGGTGGGCAGGTGGCGGGACTGCTTTTCTGACGAGCACTACATGCCAAGCCTGCTGGCATACCTGCAGCTGGGGCATGAGACAGATTGCGTGGGCCGCCTGGTGGGAGTGGACTGGAGCCAGGGCGGCGCACACCCCCGATCCTACAGCGTGCAAGACGTCAATCCTGACAAGTGCGCCCAGGCCCCCTTCTGTGCTCTCATCTGTTCAGCTTGCTACTTGCGGGGCACTTGAACACAGGCGCATCCTAATGCCTCCCTCACGTGCTCATGCTTCTGCGGCATGTTCTGTGAGACTCACCAGTGGGAGTGTTGGTGTTGTTAACAGGATGGTGTCCCTGAGGCTGTGGGCAAACAAATGCGACGACCAAGAAGCTATCAGGTATGTTGTTGAAGAGGCCGGGCTTGACACCTGTCTGCGCACTTTCCAAGAGATTCCCGACTTGCTGGTGGGCGTTGAGATGGTTTATGCACTCAAGAATTGTTGTTGCACAAACTTTTGGGATGCGAGCACATTTGAGGATAGACTTTCTGCGTCTGTAGCCACCTTTCCCTTCAAGAAGGATTGAAGGGCACATTTTCTGCCAGCCATGCTGGTTGCAGTGACGTTCTGGAGCTGAAATGTCTGCGCGCATGATGCAGGTCCAGCGCAGGCCAATTTGTGTATGAGGCAGACCTGCAGCAGCTGGGCAGTTCTCCGGGGGCGTGCGGCGGGCCGGGCGGCTACAACGGCACCGCGCTCGGCTACGACTGCCCGCTCTTCGCGCGCAAGTTCCCGCGCGAGACGGCCAGCGCCGTGTACAACCTGTTCCGCAGCTGCACCACGGGCCTCAACATCACCAACGCCGGCCTGTGCGCTGAGGGCGCCGCGGAGATCGGCGACCAGCGCGTCGGCAACGAGCACCTCGCGCGGCGCGAGCTCGGAGAGGGTTCCAGAAAGATGCTGGTCAAAGGGCGTGCGGTGGTGCCACCCTGGCAGGAGGAGCAGGACTGGCTGTAGCTGGATTTTGAGTCGATGAGACCCTGCCTCTCCGAGCTTGGTTTGAGTTGCAGCAGGAGCCTAATTGGGACCAAACCTTCAATGATGCAACCGAACTGCGGCGCAAGCTGGGGGGGGCCTCCAGAAAAGTGCCGCTCAGCGATGCTACTGTGCAGCAGCCAGACTGGCTGTAGCTCACAGTTACTCAGATCAGAGTCTTGAATAGCGCCAGTGCAAGAGCTTGCTAGGGCTAAAGTAGATGCCGGGCAGTGGGCGCATGCATGAAGGCGCCACAGAAGGTGCCAGATAGTCAATGAGGGTCTACTGGACATGCCGCGCCGGCCTGAGTGAGAGCAGACTTCATACTTATGGGGCTGAGTCGGGATGATCATATTGGGGCAAGGGTCTTGCTTTTTGGGGGGGAATAAGCCATGGGCATAAGGTGCACTGAAGTTGATGTAGATGGGACTGGAAATGTACAGTGAACACAGTGAACAAGAATCGAATAGCATGCACAGTTGATGTAGATAGTAGAGGTGCCCAACAATGCCTGTGTACATTTTGCTTTCAAGGTGCGCATTGGCGCTTTGACTGGTGCATTGTGATGGGGACAACGTTGTGATGTATATTACTCATTTTCTTCTACAGGGATTGCCATTCCGCTTTGCTGTCAACAGATTGTCTCGGACCATGTATTATGATCAATCGGTACCGACACATTCTGCGCAATGCCTGCACATAACATCAATCCAGTCTGGACATTGCAAAGAGGCCCCCAAGCAATCCGTGTTCTATTCTTATGCACACTAAACCCCTGCAGAGGAGGCAAATATTCATCCTCTTTAAGCACTCCTCCACCCACCGTGTTTGCGCTCCTGATTTTATTTATTACTGCACAACTCGAAAACTCCAGATCCAGCTGACTATCTGGCTAAGGTTCATGAATGAAAATTAACACTTGATGTGTGCCTGTACACCATCCTGAACTGCCTATCAATAGGTCCCAAGCTTGAGCTCTCTTGCTGGTCCAAGAAATGAGTAAACGCAATTTCTAATTCAGACTTGAATTAGAAATGTCACACTTCATTTCATTGTGCTGCAGTCAAAGCTTGCAGAGGTTTATTTACAACTGTGCTCCATCGCGTCAGCCTCGCCACCAGCTGGTGCGTTTTGAGTCTCCATTGCTCTCTGCAGGGCTGTTTGGCAGCTCACCAGAGTCGCTCACCGTCCTCTGCACCCCACAAACCACTTTCACATCGACGTGGGAGAAGCATCAATTTGCTCCAATAAAGTAACCGCACAACATGAGAGAACAGACATGCCCTTCCGAGCAAGTCAAACAGAACAAAGTTCCTCCTTCCCATCTAGTCATAACACAGGGAGCTTTTCCATGTGAAGCACAACAATCATGCCTTTTAAGAGCAACGTCTTCCGGGAGCAAAGAGAACTACAAGGACAGGAGTCTGGCAGCTCACTCTCTGGCCGCTACTGCTGCTGCGCCTTGAGGGCACAGAGCCGCCAGCGACAGTCTCTGGGTCGCCCACAACCTGGTGCTCCAGGCTGCCCTCCTTGGCACCACTCATGACGCTGATCAGGCTGTGGGACACTGTCGCCGCTGGTGTTGTCGGCAGGCACCCGCTCCGTGTCTCCTGCATAACACGATGGTACGATCATCGTCCACATACTCATGCCTCATATAGTTTGGAGGTATCACTGTGCACACCTGATGACAATTGTGCTCACCCTGGATGCACCATGTGGCCTTCTCAGATCAGCGTGACACGCTGCCCACAAGGGCTGAGAGGAGCTGATTTGCGGACTGGACTGAGTGCAACATACAAAAACAGTCAAGATACGACTACCTCTTACAAAATAAAGTTTCCGCAGCCTGAAGGCAGCCGTTCCAGCGCCGCATGACACTCCCTGCTTTGCTGATGCAACCATAACTCTTATTGGGACATATTCAAGTGCGCCCTCAATCCGCATATCTCAGCAGGTGGGGATCCGCTGGTATGACAATTGAATGGACCCGAAAACCGTCCGCATACTAGTTGATCCTGGCATTACACCAATTTGCGAAACAGCAAATCAACAACCTGCCAGAACATGAGGATTGATGGCGCACTTAGCCCTAGGATTAAGTTCTGCCCGGCTGGGCTTTCGATGCTGGATTTAGTCAGTCAGTAGCCAGTAGTGTAGTCAGCATTACTACATCGATTACTACATGAGACGAAGGCGCGCACCATGCGTGCGAGTGCTGCGTCATGGAGGTCGTTGCCATTGCCGCTCGCGTGCGACGCGCGGTCGGGCGACACCCTGATGCGGTGGCCCCTCAGGCCTGCGTCCTCCGAGAAGCACGAGGGAGCATCGCTCTCGGTGCGGCGGCGGCCGCCGGATGAATGGGGGCTATCCCTGGCGGCTGCGGAGGCGGCGGCATCGTTGTTGTGGGAGACATTGCGCAGTCCGGACTCGCGCGGACCGCCGCGGCCGCGCGAGAAAGGAGACTCCCCGGGCGCGGACATGCGCTTGGGCGAGCCCGAAGACGTGCGCCGCAAGTCCTGTTGGCATGTGCTCGAGAGTTTGCAATGGCCGAATCCCCACACCGACCCACCACTCTGGCGACACATGTCGAAACAAGGTGCCACTATAGCTGTCAACATGGAAAACACCAAATGAATATAGCATATCAAGCTTGGCCATGCCAGATTGTGATGCCTTTTTTGGTGTGCCCACTGATATGCAGAGCTGTCGGTGGAAGAGCGTGATGAGCAGCAGGAGGTCAGGGTCCACAAAGTTGAGCAAGCGAGAGGGACAGCAGCGCACTCTGAGGCCGGCCGCAGCTGCGCGCTGGGGAGTCTCGGTGCGCCGTTCGCGGCCAGCACCCGGGACAGATGCGCCTGGTGCAGGCTCCAGCGGTGTTCCCGCCGTGCTTGGGCTCACCTCTATTGGGTGCCCCTGAATGTCAGACTGCGCCGCAACCTGTTCAACAAGCACACAAAGAGTGAGACGTCGGAGCCTGTCGCGCTTGGATTGCATCCTACCGAACAATGAAAAACTTCCATGCAGTAACGCTCGAGGGGTTGGATGCGAGATCAAGGAGGGGAACCTCCAGCGCTGCCGCACATAGGGAGACCTCAGGGAAACTACATGAGATGCAGTGGGATCCAGACCTGGGGTGGGGTGGCGGACTGGGGAGCAAGGTGGCCGCCATTGGGGGTGTTGTCGGTGGAGCCGCGCGCGCGGCGCTGCGAGGCGGTGGGCACGGGCAGCTCGCCCGGGTAGCCTCGGCCCGACCTCGCCTGCCGTGTTGGGCTCGCACTCCTGCCAATCAACCTCAAACCTCAGTCAATACATAAAAGTCGTTGTACTCACTTATTGACCCGTGGGCATCGACCTCTTGGTTAACCAGGCTTCACAGAGGGGCAGGCCTTTTCCGTTAGGCGTTTCTGGAAATAGCCCCATTGATCATCATCTCAGTTGCAGTCTCTTCATCAGCAGCCTGACAACTTCATCTCCAGGAATGCACGGAGGCCCTGCCCCAGGCTACCACCCTCAGCTGCAGAGGCAGCAGGGTTCTCATCGTCTTCATGTAAAAATTGCGATAAGGAGCATTGTCTCAAGGTCCATTGGAAACACAATGCACTTGTGCATGGTGCATTTGTGTCATGCCTACTGCACGATCGGGGCAATGGTCAGTCCACGCTGCCATCTTCAGCACAGGACACCAGGGTCAAACCTGGCAGGGCTGTCAGTGCGGCTGGGGCTGCCGTAGCGCGGCACAAACTTGGCCGGGCGTGGCGCACCGTCTGGCGGTGCTGCAGCTGCCGCGCGCACTGGTGTCGTCTCTGGGGAGGTCACCTGCGGCCACAGCATCCCATCCTCACACACGAACAGCTCTTGCAACAGCGTACCCCGAGACTGTGCCCGTCAGCTCATGCGTCAACATTCCTCAGGAAAGTCTCAACAACCGTCCTCCCGTCATTGAGCATGATGGGAGCGGAAGTGTACGGCGCCAATGACACAATGGCCGTCAGAGAGGGGCACGATCAGCTTTATTGTGCGAGTGCCAAGCTGCGGCCAATGCAATGGTTGAAGGGAGGGGCGGGAGCGCACCGGACTGGAAGAGCTGCCGTCCTCCTGGTACTTTTCAGAAAAGCGGCGCGCGCCGCGTGGGAGGCCCTTGGGGTCGATTGGCGGCGCTATCTTCTCCACGCGCTCGTCGCCATCATCAAAGTACTCCTCGGCCTCCGCAGCCGGGGCAGCCCTTGCGCTGCCTGCTATCTGCACACCCGCGCAAGATGCTTCACCAGTGCACTATCCACCCCATGCAACAAGGAACAGATGCACTGGCGGCACCAAAACTGCTAGGTGCATAACGCTATGATGATTGCGGTAGACGGCATGTGGAGCTGCGCTAGGGATCCAGCACAACAGGACTGTTACCTGATGTATCAGAGCCCTAGAGCATAATTCTTCCAGCTGGGGTTTTATATGGAGTGGGTATTATACTGCTCTACAATGGATGTGTCCAATGCAGGTGTGAGAAGATGAGATGATGGCCGCACCATGTGCGAGTGCGGGAATCCATTGGTAAGGTCCGGCTGCTGGTAGGGGTCCCTGCCGACATGGACTGGTTGCTGTGGAAACGAGTGTGGCGGCTGCGAGTGAGGCACATAGTGCCCATCATTTCCGTGGCCGCCCATTGGGTGCAGCTCGATGGGTTCCTGCGCGTGGAATGTGCATTTGTGTGAGATGGTGCGCCAATCAACCGCTGCCAGATACTTCTGCCGGGGGTGCGATTGTGTGATGATGACCGGAGAACGGGGCGTTACCATGGGAGGGTATCTGTGCTCTGGGATGCGTTCAGGTATGGCACTGCAGCAAACCTGCGCGACACGATTAATTCATGTCAGGATGCGGACATAAAGGCTATGGGAAAGCACAGTCAGCCGTGCTGTGAAAAGGGATGAACAACTCACAAACTGGGGAGAAAGCCTTGATATGATACGGGGTGAGGGAGATCACCTGGGCCCAATTTGTGAAGAAGCCTAGATCGTATGGGTTGCCTTGGCCATTCACCCGCGTTCTAAAATGCTCGTAAGTAGTCCTGTTCGTGGAGGTGAAGAAGGTGTGCAGGCCACTCAAGCCACCAACAAACCTGCCAACGCCACACGCACATACTCATTTTCCATACTCACCCCGATGTGCAGAAATAGCAGTTACAAAGCTGCACACTGCTGACCATTCTTTGAGCATGTGATGCTACATCAGGCATTGCCAAGCTCAGCTTTCACTAAGGAAAGAGCGAGCTCAGTAGAATGGAGGGTTGACTGATCACCAGCATGTGACAGACCCAGGAACTCACCCGAGCGCAAGCAGGGTGTAGATGATGAGGGCAAGTGCAGCAGGCCCAGACACACCCTCATGGATGGCGCCCCACCAGCCATCCTCACTGTTGCTGGCCAGGTGGGCCAAGTGAGCCCAGCACCAGCCGTCCACATACATGTCCAGCGCCGCTGTCGTGAAGACAAACAGCAGGAAGAAGCGGTAGTTCCGCTGCGCCCCAACAACACACAACAGTGACCTCACAATGCCTCCTCCCTTCATGTCCACCCTACTCATATAACAACTCACCCCATTGCTACAAGAAGACCGCCAACCTGGTGAGATGCCTCCATCATATACTTTCCGTGAGGTTCACAGGTGTGCCACTTTGCTGCGGGGGTCTGGGAGGGGGTCTGAAATTGATCCCCAGTTTGCCATGGCTGTCTGGGAGGGGGTCTGGCACAAATCCCCAGTTTGCTGGTTTGGTCTGGGAGGGGGGCCTGACACGGATCCCCACCTCGCCGATGCAGTTGCCCACCCACGGGCAGTGGTGGTCGAACTTGCGCACGCAGTTGTCACAGACGGCGCAGTGCGAGCAGCGGGGCGGCCGGTAGTGGTAGCACGTCATGCACCACTTGGTGTTCACCGTGTACCCGTTCACCTGGTACTCTTTGGTTGGAGCCCGCTGCCTGGGAGCAGCATCAGATGAACTGTGTTGATTGAAGCTCACAATGTAAGGCGCCTGCAGTTTCATCTTAAAACCAGCATTCCACAGTCAACCAAACACTGCATGCTCCGGAAGGTGACAAGGCCTTGCCCGAATTCGAGGTCATCGGGTTGGTCTCGCGGGATGAAGCCGGGGTCCATGAAGGCTGTAACGAAGAGGAAGGCTAGACAGAGTACGGCCAAAACGATGGCAAAGGCGACAGGAACCCAGGTAAACTCGTGAATCAAGTGAGGCGCGACGAGCCCAAAGAAGACACCTGCGCAGCAGCAGGGAACACCTTCTGCCCCGGTTCTGCTCAGAACTTTGAGCCCATAGGAGCATCAGACCAATAAAAATGAAGCAAAACTCGAGAAAGAAGATACTAAACTTACCGCATGGTGCTAGAATCAGAGCTAAGGATGCCAGGACGCTCTTCCAGTCCGGACCTGGATGCACAGGCAAACAAGTGTTTCTCTTTCTGAACACGGCCCTGCTACAGGAAAGAAAGGCCAATAGGACAATTTTTCACTACGACTGTGTGGAGACACACTGATGCCCACCTAAGACAATACGTCCTTCAAGGAAGGAGTAATGAAGGCCTGTGTTGTGCCCCCTTCGTCTTGGCTCCTGCTGTTGCTGCTGCTGCTGCTGCTGCTGCTGCTGCTGTTGTTGTTGTTGTTGTTGTTGTTGTTGTTGTTGTTGTTGTTGTTGTTGTTGTTGTTCAGCTGCACTGGGGTCCTCCATTGCAGGATCTTTCCCTTTGGATGATTCTCTTCAGACGCAGAATATCTAAATAGCTACACAACGCCACTTTGTTTTCGCAAAGCTAGACGCACAACCGTCTTGTTCGACTTGTGTGAGATTGCACCAGGTGACCCAGAAGGAGAGAAAGTCCAATGTAATAAGCTTTGAAGCCATCCCATTTGAAAACTTTGATCTCACACACTGCACATGGTACGGTCCAGGTTCCTGTCTGTGTATAGCACTGGCGTGCAGGAATTACTTTTAAAAACCCACGCCCAACCTCAGTCCAAGAAGATCCGGAGAAGTTGCTTTCTTGGTAACAGTCACCTAGTAGTGATCCACGTTGGCTCAAGTATATGTCTTTCAACCGTGACAGGTCCTACAAGAAAGGACAGTGCATGGTGAATGGGGCGTCATGGCAATAAAACCAACCAGATTAGCTGTACGTCAGGAGCTCGTCATTAACACCTCCGACATGGTCTTGGAAAGTCTGTTGAGACTGGCAAGCTTCCCCACCAACGCTCATGCCTTCCAAAAGCATGGGATTTGCGGGAGTCCCCCCGCAGCGGGACGGAGTGACGTTGAACAACGAGATGGCGTTCCTTCTCCTTCGAGGGCTGTATAATATCTGTTAGCTCCCAGGGGTAATATAGCGCATACCCTAGCCAACGCGGACCACACCCGGACCAGCTTCCTCTCGGACACCGTGCAAAATTTAACAACAACAATTAACCACGAAGTAAAAGAGTATTTTAACTGCGGTCTTCTGCATAAGAGCGGGTCACCTTGCCCGCAAACAACCTTCGGACCAGCTCGCCAGCTGGTCCTGTGTCCGTGAAAAGTCACCAAGTTTCTTGCGCGCTGAATTTGCAGCAAGCTCTGACTCTCCCAGTACCTTGGGAGCTGTCAAATGCAACCGAAGCAAATGAACAAGTGAGACGTGGAGGGTCACGCCCCGAGGGGCTTTCAGCGAGTGGGTCAGGCGTTCCCTTGAGGAACAGGGCTGGACGGGTGTTCCAAGCCAGAATCTGGCTTGGGTCACAGGAGGAAATGTCGGAAGGCCATGAGGTGAAGGTGTTGGTGGAGGGCATGGGTGATCACCTGCAGGCAAGCACTGGGGATTCCTCTTACCTGTTGTATGTTATTGGGCACTCAGTGGAGTTCCTCGAGGAGTAGCAGGCAGAGATTCCCATGTAGATTCCCTGATGGTGTCAGGAAATGGAGTGGCTATCTAGCGAGTTGCACAGCGTTCGTATGTCTCAGAGTAAATAAAGTCGCTCACATGTCGTTAGGGTGAAGTGATCCTTACAGGCAGGGTCAGAGTCAGCATCTTCATCCTCAGTCATCTATATATGTGCACATGGGTTGGGATGGTGTGGTTCTTTTGGTGCAGGACTGTGCGGCATCCCAAGAGGTGTCCTGCATTCAGGAGGGACTCCTGAGTTTTGACGTCGAGAACAAGGTTCTTGACCCAGCAAAAGTGGACCAAGATGACGCAGCGGCAGGTCCTGATCAGGAGGCCAATGACATGACTTGCGCCATTTGTCTGGAACAGATTCCACTGGAGGAGATGTGCATTGTGAAGGGCTGCGAGCACGTGTATTGTGGTAAGGCCATCCTCTGCTTCTATCTTCTGTAACCCTCAGTTCAGTTCATGAACAGTCAGCCTTTAGCCCTGCGTACAAAATTCATTTGTGGGTTACTGACCAAGTGTGCGGCTGGTGGCAGGTAAGTGTATTCTTGCCTGGGCTGTCCAGAAGGAGCCCGTGTGGTGCCCTCAGTGCAAGGCGCCCTTTGCCAACCTGCTCACATACCGCAAGTTGGATGGAACACTGTCTGACTTCCCTGTGGAGGAGAGCGTGTGCCTCCTGAAGCGCGCCCACTGGTTTGAAGCACACATGAAGGTGCGATCTTGCACCCTTGCCATGCGGTTCCCTTTCCAATGTGCAGCGAACTGGCATGCAAGGCACATTTGAACCAGCTACCTGCACAGCGAAGCACAGTCAAGTCATGTCAGCACTTTGAACCAGCAGAGAAAATCCTTGAGGGAACTTTGGGCCACTGGCTCCCAGTCATGAACCATATGACATCAGGTGTGGACATCTGGCCCAAGCTAAAAACGTTGGTTGTGGTGCTCAGGAGGTAGAGAAGGGCAAGGCAGCCATCGAGTTTGTGCCACCACAGCTGGTGATGGACGACGCGCGCGACTGGGTGGACTGGCGCGAGGACAGCAATGCAGACTACAGACGCTTTGAGGAGCAGTACGAGGACGACGAGGAGGTGGAGGACTTCTACTTCTCCAGCGCAGCTGGCCGCCTGCGCATCGTCGGCAACCGCCGTTTCGGCGAGAATGGTTTCATCTCCTCCGGTCGCATGCAGGCCCGCCCCGTGCCTCAACCGCGTCCTAGCAAGGTGAGACCGCCTTGCCACCCCCTGCCCTGGTCTTCCCGGCAAGACAAGCGTTTGCTGCAAACTCTTGAGATTACCCCCCAACTTTCACACCTGCATCTATGCAGACGACAATCCTAATCTGCTGCTGACATGCAGCACTTGACTGAGTCCTGCAGCCTGCATGGGGCTGCAGTGCTGCAGTACTGTCGTTCTGTGTCACGCCAAAGTGAGGGGATTGCCTTGTGTTGCAGGGCAAGGCGCAGGCAGGTGCTGACTCGACTCCGGTGCGCGGCCCGGCAGAGCACCAGGCATCCCACAAGATGGTGCGCAGCGCCACAAAGTCTCTCGGCGAGGCGGCCTCTACCCCGAACCGCCGTGGCAAGGCGGGGGCCGACACCGATGCTCCCGACAGCAGCGGTAGCAGCGGCGGTGGCGGCAAGCAGGGCCGGCGTGCGCGCCGCAAAGAGAAAATGGCCTCCGCTGATGCGCGCGCCCGCCTGCTGTCATCCCCCTGAATCAGCCAGCCGTTGGCAGCTTCACCTGCATTGTTTGACTGGAAATCAACAAGCCCGCATGAGGATAGACAGAAGCGCAGAAGTTCTCTGCGCTTGAATTGCATGATGCTGCTCTTGATTTATGTCTTGCAGCCCTCTTTTGCGCAGCAATGTGTTGCTTCACTGAAGGGCTATTACAAGCAGGTGCTGGGGAGTTACGAGACAGGGAATCATGGTGAGGTCATGTGGCTGGTTGGGATGCCTATTGCGTTTTTAAATGAGCTAAAATCCATTTTGAGAGCATTTTAGGCAGAATTGCGGACGGGTGAGTGCAAATCACATTTTCAAGAAAAGACCTAAAAAGACCTCTATTTTGAGCTTCTTCAGAGGTATATCCCTGGTTAATAGAGGATAAGTCATCAAGTAGTAGGACTTCATGCGCCCAGCTGTTTTACCTGGTGTGCACAAGGCACATGTGGCTGCCACAGCTGCAGCAAGTAGAGTGTGAGTTTCTCTGAAAGTGCATCTTGTGACCATGTACAATAGAGACACGTAGAGTCTAGACAGTGTACATTAGATGCAGGTACATGCATATTTCACTGGCAAGCTGACAAAGGTATCTTGTTTGGGATTATTTGCTGGTAGACCATAAGATATCTGAGCCAGCGATGTGTTTCAGTCGACAGATGGTGCATTGCATGCGCATGGAAGATGTAGGGCACTGCAATTGTCAGTGCCATGGTTATGCATAGTGCTAAGGATGAGGTCGCTGGATTTTGTTGGTGATGCATGCTTCAAGCTGTGGTGATCAGGTCGCAAATGTGAATGTCTAAACCCACTGAAGCACCAAAAATAATGGAGTTAACAGCAATTTACATGCTGGCTGTAAAATCGAGTTCCGATATAATATTATCCCATACATAGGGATAGCACTGCTATCATAGCAGAGCGAACATGGTCATAAACTGAAACTTTCAGACTGAAAGGATGTGGCTGCAGCTGAGACATCTGATGTCTTAAGACACAAAACACATGCGATTAGACACTATCAGAGCCTTCACCAAATTGTCCTTCAAGATTGTCCAGGTCAACCTGCACAGAAGGGACATGACCCCTTGTCGATACTTGCTCACCAATCTCTCAAGACGATACACTTTGCTGGCAGACATGTTGGCAGCGAATTGCCTACCTCATAAAGGCTCACAATGCGCAGGCTATCGGCGTCTTCATCTGTTGCTCCAAAAATCTTTGGAATGCTTAGATTTTGAGCAGCCTCGCTGTTTTGGTCCAAGATCTTCTCGCTCTCTGCACCCCAACAGCAGGAGACACATTGCAAGATGGGATACTTGAGAGGACCAGCACACACCCTTGCGAAGAAGAACAACGCATTCTTGCATGGCATGAGGGAAGCAATCCGAGGCTCACCTGCAAGGTACAGGATCTTGGAGAAGAGGGCGCGGCACGTGGCCTTGCGCTCTATGCCCGCCTTGGTCATGCCAGCAGTCTCCAGCATCACATTGCCATACTTCTCATAAATGCGCTGCGCTCGTTCCCTCAATGCCTCCGCCACCTGCGACACCCTTCCCCTCAGTCTCGCTGAGCCATGCGCCCCATGCATGTTTCCGACGCAGCCCCACTCGCGATTCATGAACATTTATGGTAGCCTCCCGTGATGACTGCGTGGCAACCTGCATGCTCAGCTGGTTCCTGCCCTCACGTTCTCTCCACACTGTTAATCCAAAGTGCATGCTCAGCTGGAAGCTGCGCTCACAGACTCTGGCGAAATCATTGATTGGAAGGGTGCCAGGGAGTGCGTGCCTCTTCATCTGTCATGTTGAGAGCGCTGCGTAGGGCTGCTAGATCGGCCACAGCGTCCTCATCAAACTTGCGCTCTCGCAGCAGGTACCACAGGTACTTCCTGAAGATCTCTGTCGATGAGAAGCCGCTCTTCATTTTCAGCCCGCGTACAACGCCTGCATGCACCCACACATCACCCTCCACTCCACTGAAGAGCCACCAGGAACGTCTCCTGGCAGCCATCTTGAAATGTGCCGAGCCAATAACAGAAATTTGTGGCATTGCTGTCCAGAGCAGCGCCAGAGGTCATTGGCTCCTACAAGAAGCCTTCAGGAGTATCCTTCGGCGCCCACCTGCATTAAGTGCAGCACGGTTGCTGGGCAGATATACGTCCAGGCTTTCCACCACCACCTGTGCACCCATTCAGACAGATCAGTAGGCAGCCATGCCACATGTCACGCCACTGCGCTGGGGATGCACCAGCCTTTCAAGCATAGTTTAATGCAGCAGAGGTGCCGTTCGGGCTGACCTTATTGAGGTTGACTGTGCGGGTCCGCTTGGACCTTGGGGAGTTGTAGCGGCGCAGCACGCGGACCACAGACAGCAGGAAAGTGCCGGCAAAGAAGAGGCCTATGGCGCCCAGCACTGGCTGAGCCCACCTGTTCTGCTCCATGAACCGCGCTGGCGCATTGGCGTCCATTCCCTGGGCAACGTACGCACACTGATCAGAGTCTCTCGGAGCAAGATCAAGGTCACCCGAGAGATTCATGAAAGAACACGGAAATCTCCTCAATCATGATATGCTGACCACATGATGACACTTCACAGGCTGAGAAAGGAGATATGGTGCAACCTGATGCAACCGTTTGCCTCCCACGGCAGTTACAATGTACCTGAATGAATGTGTTCCGCTGGGTGCGTCCATGATCAAATGTCTGCTGCTGGTAGTCAGTCATCGCTTCTCCCTGTTCCTGTGCCTCGACTGTGTCTCCTGCAAAAGCTGACTCCTCCACAGGGGGCTGCCCCTCTGCCATCCCATTTGCGCCGGTGGCATACTCACTGCCTTTGTACAAAGTTGGATACTTGACACGCTCACTTGTGCGCAACTCGGGTGGTAGGGGTGGCGCTGATGGAGTCATGTTGGGATCCCCATTCGATGAGGCTGCAAGTGTTACTCTGGGGAGCCGGCAGCTGCGCAGAGGGTGCAGATGTCCTGCATTAAACGCATCCAGTCAGTGGATGCATGTTCTGCGATCTGGAGAAAAGCTAGAGTCTAAAAGACAGAAGTGCGTCCAGACTATTCAGTCCTTTCTATGCAACGAGGATTCTGCTACTATTTTGATTAAGAGGTTCCAGGAGGTGCCACACATTTTCCTCCGAGCCAGTCTGACAACAGCTGTCTTAAGCCATGTACATATTTCAATAGCATAAAAATAGCCATGATGTTATTCCAATAGCAGATATTAGGCTAGGCACCGCGAGGTGTGAGTATTGTAGACATACTTGGTCTCGGTAACAACTGCAGATTCTGGCCAGATTTGTGCTTCTGCATTGGAGAATAACTACAACATGGGTACGGCTCTATCCCAACTCCTCGCATGCTCGCAACGGCACCCACACCTGGCCGACCACAAGTGATGGCCACAACGGAAGTGAGTATTCTTCAGAAGTGGATCAGATACTCCACTCAATTTTAGCTCAAGATTTATTTGTCGTACCGCAAATGCCTTTAATGTGGATTTTGCAGTGGGCCATTCGCATTAGAAAAAAAAGGGAAAAGATAAGACATTCCAGCTGTGCTCCATGTCGACGTCACACGATCTGCCCATAGACGATCAATCTAGAACAGAAGCATTGTTTTCGAGTTGCTACATTCAACCGTTGCATAAACAAGCCCGTCTCTTTAACATCATCGGTAAAGGATACGGCAGTTGCAGCTTCGGAGCTTCCACTGAAAGAACATCACTTCAGTCGGGAGGGAAACTCACGGTGATGTCAGTTTTCTGCAGCAACCGATCTTCTGCAAAACCTCATCAGTGCACTGGAAGGCCTCTCTTGCGATTCTTGAACAGGCGTCCTATACCTTCTGTGCCATGCCAACACAGACGAAAGGTAAGCTTGCTTGGCCCCGACTTCCTGACATGGCTTTCCTCGATGAAGGAGGTCCTCTCATCAGTACAATGTTGACGATTGAATCATTCAGATATTATTGAAGAGCTGGACCCCATCCCTCCACCTTCTCCCCAAAATTGCCACGACTCAAGTTTTGTCTGCAGGCACGCCCAAGAGCCAGGGTGTCAGCTGTCATGGAAACTAAACGAGTGGATGAAGAGCAAGAGATGCAGATTGAGGGTCTCAAAAGTGATTACTGTGATGAGTTCGTCTGCACGTCCAGCCCAGCTGTGGAACAGACAGTTCGGTCCCTTGCCAGGGACCTGGTCAGACGCTCCTGGACACCCAGCCTTTTCACCAGAGATGTCAGATACAAGGTTAGCAATGGCGACATGGAAGCCCAGCAGATCTGTATTGCTATTGGCATTCGTGGCTCTTGAGCACATTTTGATGGTTGTAATGCTCATCATGCTCCAGCTGCCATGCAGGACACTTTCCGGAATTTCAGTGGAGCCGAGAAGCACAAGAGGTTGACGCACATATCAGAGTCTGTGAAAGATGCTAAAGTGGTGCGGAACGCAACAATGCAAGCGTGCACAGAAAAAACCAACCATGCAAAGAATGCAGATTCCTGAGTGGCTTTTCAAGAGTATCCTCTCCTGAGAGGCTTGTCATGCGCTGTTGCAGCTTGTCACAAGGCTGCGGATGCTTGACAAGGGAACAGCACTTATCGATTGGCGATTGAGGGGTCAGCTGGCTGTGTTCCCCATCGACATTGACTTTGTTTCTACATTTGAGTTGGACCTCATCACAGGCCGGGTGGGTTTTCTACAAATGAGCAACAAACCGGCATTATTCCCGACATGTGTTGCAACAAACTGCACTGCAGAGCTCTTAAACTTCTTTGACAATAATAGTGTTGGCAATTCTGAGGCAATGACCGGCGAATCAGTATGGCTTTATCTTTGCTTCATCAGTATATTGGCTCTGTGGCTGGAGCACGCCTGATTGAGTCAGAAGCGCTCGCAGGTGAAGGCACACGAGAGTAGGTGGGATTTGGGCAGGTGCGGGCTGCCATCAAGAGCAGCTTGGCTGCTCAGCAGGGCTGTGTGGAGTTCGCAGCAGGCGGCGCGGGATGCGCGCGATGATGGGGCCGCCGCCCTTAGCAAGCTGACTGCCAGCAGTGATGAAGATGACCAGGTGCACAAAGCTGCCCAGAGCACCCCTGCACACCTGAAGCTCTTCTCCAACCAAATAGCAATGTGAGCATGAGAAGAGGCACAAATTACTGTGCGCAGCAGAAGAGACCCCTGCCACAGCAGGTTACTTGTCAGCCAGGCATGCATGGCATGTCAGCGAGACATCTGGGACTGAAGCAGTGTGTGCTGTGCTGTGCAGAGGAACATCTATGTTGATCCGACGGACCCTACAAAGTTCTTCCAGCAGGAGGACACCGGGACAAAGGTACCTTCTATACTACTTGTTGTCCACTCAGCATTGTCAGCGGGATTGGAGGCTCGATGCTTATTGATGTGTGCTTGTGCGGTGCAGGATTTTTTCTCACTGGCCCTTCTAGCAGCGCTTTTGTGGCTTGTAGCTTCCGCCTACTTTGAACTGGAGAAGATTCGTTGAGTAATGAGATTACCTGACCACAGTAAGCTCATCTGAAATGTTTGATAGAAAGAGAGCTTCAAGAGTGGGTGTAAGAATTGTATTGGCTGGTAGATTAGTCCAGAGTGAGGATCCACTATGAGAAGAGCAATTGTGACATGTGTGGGGCAATTGCTGTGTAAGTTGTACTGGTTTCGAGATGGGTGATTGTTTCAGCTTTTGAGGATACGAATATGCATCTAATCGTGGTGTCTGTTGGGGGTGGTTTGTGAGGAGTTCAAACTTGCAATCGCAGTCACACAGGTGCAAAACAGCACCTTTGGTGCAGAGTCTGCTGGTGCATATTGTGTGGGGCAGGAGCAATTATGGGGCGTTTGAAGGTTCTGGGACAGAAAGATCAAACACAAAGGAGTAGGAAACGCTAGGGCTGAGGGAGAAGACCTGCCCGGCAATCTGAATCTTGAACGCAGACAGTTTACCTGGTCAGGCGGAGTAGATATTGAGTGGACGTGTCTTTCAAGATGTGACTCAAGAGCTCTGGTGTTAACCTGGTCTACTAACCCATGGACACAGGTGTTAGCGCTAGCACATGCAGATGATGAGCTGGCCACTCTCTCAATAGTAAAGCTTAAGAGCTGTCAACCGGCGGCCACAATATGTGGCTACACATTTGCGGCAGCGCGCAGTGCATGCAATTCATGCTTAAATGCAGCAGCAGTACAGGCGCTGGCCTACTGGACATGGATCCAAGAGCAGCGTCTGTGACTGGCTGTGTCTGGCAGTTGGTTGGACTCATTTGCCAACTTGCATTGAATGCAGGCCCCCTGGCCAGGGCAGCTACAATTTGTACAATTCATGATATCATATCATATGCACAGCAGCTGCTGCAGTGCGCTAAGGGCATGCACTTTGTCTTGCATGTCTGTTGTGCAGCACCTTTGCATGCAACATTGCATCTGGACTTTGCCTGCATTGTTATTGGTGACCTTCCTGAGCACCTGTCAGTGCCTCAGTGATCACTCATGAGCTGTCACTGACACGCCCCGGTGGTGACCAGCAGCAGCTGCAGTATTGACTTCCTAGCAGCGCTCAGTACCCGATCGATGACGGTCGTGCATTTGATGTGTGAACTTATAGAGATGAAGTGCATTTTTGTCATCACTTTGGAAGCTTCCGGACGTTCCTCAGGGTACCTGAGTCAGGTACGGTAGTCCACCCCAGCTCTGGAGATGAGGGTAGGGTAAGAGTGAGTCACCCCAGCACGCCTGGAGCTCTGGTGCCGAGGTTTGGCTACTTCACTTTTCCGTCAGGAAACACTTCTGAGGAGAGCAGGAAGGGGCCTCGCCCCATGCGTGGCGACGAACAGAATGTCCCAGCAAGCACACCCAGCCAGGTGAGCAGGCTCACGCACATCCTGAGCCGCCTCGCAACAACAAGTTGTTCGTGGATAGTTGATTTTGAAGGTCCATGCGACAAATGGAGGTGTAGTATATCAGGCTATGAAGTTGCGCTGTCATCGCAATCTTATCATGCCCTCCGTTCGAGGTTTGGCTCCATCTAGTGTACAGGGCTGTTCCACACGACGGACAGGGACCCCTTCTATCAGGCCTCTTGCAATTGGGGGCAATATAGAGTACACATTTGTTTGTGCACGGGTCTCCAGGAGTTGCGGTAGTTGCAAGATTTTCGTCGTTGTGATGATGGGAACGGTTGTGACGGCTTACAGTGCTGAGGCGCCTTAGCCTGGCAGTCACGGTCCTGTCTCTTGGGCGGTGAGGCTCTCGTTATGCATGCATCACTGGTAAGCGTGTTAGGCATGCATCCGCGAATTTTGCAGTCTGTTGTACTTTTTTTAAAGGGGACCGGGGACTGCTTTGCCCGACTCTGTCGATGGGAAAGACGGGAAATGTGTGTCCAAATGCTGTTGACAAAATCCTTTCTACAAGTGAAGGATTATAAAAACGGCTCTGATGAACAAATCGTTACCGGTCCGTTGTGAACAGGCCATCGGCAGGATTCCTGTGCAGCGGAACGCAGTGGTTCGATTTAGAATATACCGAGCGTCCTGTTTTCAGGGTCAATTATCCTTTTATTGGGTGCGCCAGTACTGTTGCATGAGTTAAATGCAGCGTTGCACTCTGTTGTTGCAGGATTCAGGTGTCCACCAACAAGAAGCCGCTCTTCTTCTATGTCAACCTGGCAAAGGTGACCACTGCTTCATGAATGAAGAACGATCGGCTCGTGCCTGACGCTGGTGATTTCAAGGAGGCCACCACAAAAAGATAATAGCAAGCCACCCACGTCTGGCAACTGCTGTGCCTGCTGTGACAGTGTGGTGAAAAGTTTGTTTTGTTACTGTTGCAGCGGTTTCTCCAGGAGCATGGAGAAGTCCAGCTCTCTGCTCTTGGGCTCGGTAAGCTCTTTACCTCCTCATGCAGTTGCTGTTCTCCGCTCTTTTGACAGGTGGCATTGCCCTGAACAAAAAGTCCCTGTGCAGTCTACTCTGCAGTCTAGATCTTCTGGTTTACTTTTGCTGTGTTGCCGTACAGCCATCTCCTCTATGGTGACAGTGGCTGAGATTCTGAAGAGCGGGCAATGGGCAGTGGAGTCAAGTGCGCCCTCTCCTCCTCACTGGCAGCTGCTACTCAAGCTCGCCAAGTTCAAAGGAAGTTTTGTAGGATCATGCGCGAATATGTTTGGTCAGCAACTCTTCTGTCCGTTGAAGGGTCTTCTGTCCGTTGAAGGGACTGAAGGTAGTGTTGGTGTGCAGCATGAGTATGGCATGGAGCATGACAATGTCACTGGTTTGATATGTTGCTTGGCTGCTGCAGAAATTACAACTGGGCTGGACACAACAGAGGAGGAGGGTCGCGATCGGCCGATGCAGAAGGCCAAGATGGAGATTATCCTGACCAAGTCCCCACAATTCGATGAGCTGATGGCCGCCTCATCCTCACAGCAGCAGGGCAGCAGCAGCAGTCCACAGGCCTCTAGCAGCAGCCCCCCGGGTGCACCGGGAGGCCAGCCTGGCACTCCGCCTTCCAGTCAGCTGCACGTGAGCACTGCACACCAGCCCAGCCACATGCAACTCGTGGGTGGAACTTGTGAATCGCCACTGGGAGTTTGCTCTCCAAGACCAGCAGAGTGCATGGCACAGGACATGAAGCATTTGTTGGTTTGGTGCAGGGCGGAGGACCGTCTGAGGTCGAGGGCATGCAATACCTTTCACTCCAGTAGGCACACACGCCTGCTGTTTTCTAATCTGCCAGCCTCAGGCGCCGGCGACCATTGTCAGAGCAGCCGAGCTGCAGCCGCTCCCGTGCTTCGACTCCCCCCATTCTTTGTGGAGCGCTGACAGCTGCGCCGCTGCGTCCGACAGGCTGCGCCTGTTTCTGTCCAACGTGCGGATTGTGTTATGTCGATTTGTGGGGCGGTCCTTTGCAGCGGAGGGGGCGGTTACTCCGCAGGTACAGGATCGGCAGGGCCGGGGGTGCGGCAGGGGTCATCAATCTGACAGATCCGGTAAAGGGGCGCACCCATGTTTTGGACCAGTGCCGCACCCATTGGAGGCCAATTCATCAAGTTGGTGGAACCTCCCCTGCCGCCCCAATGTTCACTGCTTAGAAGCAAAAGTCTTATTCTGTGTTCCGGCAAACCCTCTGTTGCTAGCCTTGTTTTAGCCACAGCATGCGGGAGCACCAGAGCTGCAGAGCCCTTGTGCGAGGAAAGCTCACTGCCGCATTTTTCAACCTTTTTTATTTGGCAAGCCAGCAGGGTGTTGTTGCTTTGGTGTCTTGGAGTTGCATCATGCAGGGACGTGCTCAGCAGAATATCTGTCGGACGCCCACAGGTTTCAGTGATCGGTCATGACACCAAGTATTCGAGATACTTGAAGTGTGCAGCTTTTGGTTCTGGCTGACTGTGCAGCCAGTGCCCCTCCTCGGAAGATTCTTTTGAATATGAAGCTCTTAGCTGACATCCCAGAGGAGGGCGCTGGACTTGCAGTTCCGTGTCGCCACCTCGAAGCTGACCCTTCCACAAGATGTAGGTTTGAATAAGGAGTAAGGGGTCTGCTTGTCCTCTTGTATTGATCCCCAATTAATGCCAGGAACAGGTTGGTGATCAGTCGCATCCTTTGTTGCTGGTGCTCCTGCGATGTCTCATCGACTTTGCCCCAACTGAAGGAAACTTGTTTTATTTTATATTCGAGCGCATTGAGGGACAACGCAAGCCCTGCTGCTGTGTCATCAGAAATGCACTGGAGGCAAGCGTCCGTCCAGCGCAGACACTATTTCGATTTGTGGGCAAGTGTTTTGTGTGCATGCATGGTTATATTGCTGGACATGGCAGGGGTCTGTTACCCTGCCTCATTTGCTCAGATTCCTGGAGCATCATGAACTGAGGGCCTTGACAACCTTGTGAACAGTGCTCTAAAGTGAGCAGCAGAACATGTCAAGGCCTTCCCACGTTGTACAGTGTGTCCGGGCTGCTGATGCAGAGTGTTGCACAGCAGCCTTGAACGATTGAGTTGCCCGAGTTCCTGGGTGAGTGTGCGGTTTGTAGGCAGGATGCAACCTTGATGGGAATGGGGGTGAGGGCATATCTTTTGGGATTGGCTTGGTTGAGCATGACGGGCGCTCCTATTGCAAGATCCTTGTCTCGTCATGCGCCCGGCAAGGCAGCTTTGCTGCATCCATATGGCGCTCTTCATATCTATCGATGATGACAGTATTTCATCACTGGAATGGACAAAATGGGGTGAACTGTGAATGCCAGTGCAAGCACCTTGATTGTGAGGAGGAATTGAACGTTCCAACCGCTGCAAGGCCCTATGCTTTGGAACTCATTTTTTGTACTGGGTCCGAGCTGGAAGCAGGAGTGCTGCCTTGGCCAGCAGCAGTCGCAGATGACAACATCCCTGCAGTGGTTGTAGTTGATCTAGTTGTCCCCTGACTGCTGCTCAATGCTGAAAGTAGTGTAGAGTTGCTATTGTCATCACAGCATGGACTGCTAGAATTGTACAACCACAGCCCTACATCCGATGTCGAGTCGCATCATTATGTTGTTCGACAGTGTTGTGTACATGTACATGCGGTATTGTGTACATATTTGGTGCCAAAGTATGGCAACTTTGTAATACCCCATGTCCTGATCTTGGACTAGAAAATGTGTATGCTGATCTTTCAATGTTTCACCGGCAATCGGATCCGGAAGCTGCTAAACTGTTGCCACAGTAAACAATCCTGCGACTGCCGACAATGCACATGTCTGGCATGCAAAAGAGCGCCTCATCATACTGCAATGGAGCATGCTGCGCAGCCTTCATATATATAGCCGCAAGCGTGAGAGGCATGCAAGCCGGAAAGGGGAACTCAGTTCCACCAAGTGGCAGCGCAGGTCTTGGACAGAATTTCCCTCTTATGTGAACATATGCTGACAAGACTTTGGCCTCATGAGACATGCATGCCAGAACTTGGTGATAATGGGCTCGTTGCAGAGAATCAAAGTTTGTTACCAAACCACAGGGCCCTTTGACCCTGCTAAGTTTTAGAGGATCAAGAACAAGAGGTTGCGTCCGTCCTTTCTTACAACCAATGGGTGCGTAAACAGCGCCGCAGCAGCAAAATTCATGTAGTACGCCTTATTAAAATGAAGGGTTTGGTGATCCAATATGTTGCAGTATCTCTGTTGTGGGCACCTTTCCTTGCAATGCAACTGCAAAGCTCCTTTGCTAAGCTCCACAGAGGATGGCAAGATCCTGCAACATGCTGCATGGGTGGAAGAAAAACAGTACATTCACTGTGACACTTATTCAATGCGTGCAAGGATCGCTGCAGATACACAGGGGTTGGTGGCCCTAGCTCCTCTCGAGTCCCTCAGCAATACACTGGCCATTCGGAACATCATGGCCGGGCCAAATTGCATCACCAGTTCAGCCGAACCGTGCAGGCCTCAGAACAATATCATATTGCTGCGCTTGTCTGAGCAATCCCATACACCCTTACGAGGAGGGCATGCGATTGGGTGCCAGCTGGCCACGCACCACCAGCACGGATGCAAACTTTGCCCACATGTGGCGCCAGCTGGCCGAACCAGGCTCTGTCAGCATGCCAACACTGATGCCACATGGCGTCTGCACATGTCCGCCAGCTGATAGCGAACGGACAAACCGGGCTGAGCACTGGTGCTGCATGGCGTCAGGATGACTGGATGAACCCGAGCCGGCGGAGCGCGGCCGGGCTCAGTTAACGTGGCCGCGCTTGCGCGTGAGCTCGAGGATGTTGGAGAGTGCGCTGGGCGCCGAGGAGCTGCCGCGGTCCTTGCGCATGCGGCGGTTGCGTGCGACCAGGTAGGGCAGCCCAAACACGATGCCGAGCCCGATCATCACAAACAGCGTCACCAACCCCTGCGCCCACGGCACAGCCACCCTCAGGCCACTTTCTCGTCAGGCAGATGAGGCTCAGGGCTTGTATTCAGTGTAGCCAGAAGATTGTGATAGCATCTGCAATTATAGTTCCTTAGAAAAACAGGCCGTAGCCAGCAGCAGGCACACCCAGGTGCACCATGCATCCGTTTCAGGCCGCCTCAGCTGGTGTCGAAAACAGATTAAAGCGCTGCAACAGTCATGACCATGCAGAGGAGCCAAGATCTTTGCACTCTGATAATCATAGCAAGCTGAGCCTGAGCAAATATGTATGCAAAGGATGTCTTGGAAGCCAGATGCCTGGGGCGCAGTGGGGAACAAGCCACAGATGCCAGGTGGGTGCTCACCAGATTAATCTCTGCGCTGGCATCATTCCTGGCCATGGCCCGGTTGTAAACCATCTTGTACTGCGCCTCCATCTCGTCGTCCATTAAAAGGGGGGTCTTGCCGAACTTTTGGAGCGCTGCAGCAACCAGAAGTCAAATGCTCAAATGGGCTGTGCCCCGTGCAGATATCGTTGCAGACAAAGTACATCTCACTGGCACAATGAGCACGCAGAACTGGATGAATGCAACATTGCTCACCAGGCAGCTCAGTTTGAGTTCCATCCGCGCACACTACCGTCAAATCAATGCGGCTGTACTCCTCCTGCAGTTGCACCGA
The DNA here is from genome assembly GCA_020887355.1 of Coccomyxa sp. Obi. Lineage (NCBI taxonomy): Eukaryota > Viridiplantae > Chlorophyta > Trebouxiophyceae > Coccomyxaceae > Coccomyxa > Coccomyxa sp. Obi. Next base: position 1,432,635 of record AP024997.1, read on the forward strand.
CGTGAGAACGGATCGAGGAAGCTATACAAAATTTACTACTGGCAGATAGAGATTTTGGTCCCGCATCCTTTTGGCAGCTGCGACAGGTGCTTTGGCGGACTTCAAACGGGTAACGCAGGGACCAATACATTTCCAGCAGTTGATTCAATGCCCATGAATGGTGCAAGTGACCGAGCACATAGGAGCTTGATGGGGCACACCACGCCTGTGAAGTCTTTGAGGAACTCGGTCGCAATGCTCCACTCGTTTTGAACATACTGTGGCCGGCTTTCCCTGCCGCCGCTGCCTCCAAACATGAGGATGTCATCCTGTCCAGCAAAGTCCCTTTAAGTAAACTGAACAGAATTTGGAGGTATCGGAGGAGGACAAATTCAACCATTTGCTAAATTTATGGCCACATGAAGAGTGACCCCTCCACATGTTCCTCCATATGTACATAGCTGGTGTGCAGGCTATGCAAGCTTGATGTTGATAATTACCTCTTGCGCCACAGAACCATTTGTAACATCCCAGTCTCTGTACTGAGCAGAGTACCATAACACGCGGTCCTCTGCAGAGCGCACAGGCATGGTTCAGCATCGATTAGTCGTGTGACTACATGAATGTGCATATCTTCATGCCACCATCAAGGATGCCTCTGCCCAGTAAAGAACAAGAAAGGGAGACTGCAAGCAGACAACAGAAGTGTAGCTTAGAAACACTCACGGCCTGGCGGGCTCTGTTGCCGCTTGTACAGAGGTCTGCCATTTTCACAAGACCACAATGCATAAACTCCATCAAGTCCTCCGCTCAGGTTCTTCAATAGCTTGTCGGCCCCCTCGATCTTAACATTGCAGGGCTTTGTTCCTGCATGGGAATCAACTTTGAGAATGCCTGGGCGTCTTCAGGCAGAGGCCCTGATTCCGTCCCTAGCTTTTCCGCGACAAACTCTCAGCACATGGATCTGACATGACTCCCAAGTACGCATTAAATCAGCAAAAATCTACGCAACAGAAGCCATGTATCGGGGATTGGACAGCAGAATGTTTGGGTTTCGCACGGGATAGTTACTGTTCAAGCACCACCGTCCTGCAAACCCAGTTTGTAGGGCTGTACCATTGAATACAGGTGAACTGTCAGCCCCGATCCTGCAATCCACCTCCGTCTCCTCAGCATCCTCGAAGAAGTAATCCCCATAGACGTCATCATAGTCTCCTGTGTATTGGTTGTAATAGAAGCCGTCGTCCGATTCATCATACATGTCATAATGATAGCCTGCTGTGTACAGCTGGTAATCGTCATAATAATTCAGATCGTCATTATACCCATACTGACATGAGCTGAGGGCTGCCAAGCACACAAGGGTCAGGGCTTGCACAGCCCGCTTTGCTGAGTGCGGCTCGACCGACAGCCTCATGATCAGAGAGCACACTATAACATTATAGTGCTACCTCTACAACAGGGGATGCTGACTAATGCACGCAGGACGTTGGGGTTGAGCGAGATAAATTCTGAAGAGCGGGAAGTTGTTCGGCACAGATAGGGCACTGCCTCACTTCCCTTGTTCTACAGAAGAGGTCAGGGGTTGTCAATGAAAGGTGCCGTGTCTATTTTTAAACATGTTCTGCAACAGGCGGGGTTCTGTGGATTATCGGATAAATGAGGGAGCCACGAGGACAACGGGAGCTCGTAATGGTTGTTGACGTTTCCAACTGAAGATTTTTCTGATCATGAACAACAATAAAGTAGATGAGACAGCTTTGCTGGCTCACTGTAAGGGCGTGTTCTCAAAGACAGGCTACATCACTGTGGGGACCCCAGAGTACGTTTTCCCTTGGAAACACCAGGAGGGAAGGGTCCTGTCATAAGTTTTGGAATGTATTCGAGCGACTATGTGGTAGTCCGCCTGCCTGGATCTGGGTAGACAGCCATCGTCCCTTCCACCCTCTAGCCCGATATAAAATGAATGATGTATGTGCAGAGATCCTCTACCATACAAACCTGTTGCAAAAGAGCAGGACGAAACAAAGGCTAAGCCGATCTGCACCCAACCTGCAAAGCTAGGGCGGACTCCAGATACCTACTTTGAGAAGCAGCATATTTTCGTGTCTCAGGTGCGAAAACCAGCATGATTTATCACATTCAGACTGTAGGGAAGACATTAACCTTGTACTGGGGTATAGGATCTACCATATGTGGATCGAATTAAATATGCTGAAGCACAACCAGAGAAACCTGGGAAAGGATTCCTGACAAGTGACTACAGTAAGAGAGATGAGTTTTCTTCAACCATCCGCACGGAGCAGTACAGGAGTTTGCTGAAGGTGGGCTACATCTGGATTGCATGATTCCTACTGTTGCAGAAGAATAAGCCAAGGGCCGGCCTGATAGAGAGGACGCCGCTCGTGCCGAGGCATCAACAACGCATATTCAAGCAGCTGCTGAAGGATGAAGTGCTTGAGAATATACATGTTCTACTACCTGCTCAGCATGTCATAGTAATTATCGTTGAGTTTGCATGGCTGTGCAGCAAGAAGAAAAACATGCACGCAAGGCACTTCAGCATCATACTGGCAACACAGGAGCCACAACAGCTAATGACTTGCACCCTGCACAAGACGAGGTCTTTCTTTTTGACTTGGTGAGGGTTTTCTGCAGATCTTGTGTGCAAGAATCCAAGAAGACAGCAATTCACTGGCATCACACATGTCTCGTCATGCTTTCGAAAGTTGAGAGCTGCTCTCAAAAGCTGTCGTCAAATAATAAAAATATATGGCTGTCAAAAGCTATCCGATGTACAAAACCATGCTCTTCGCCTAAAATCATGTTAGGGTAATTGCTTAGAGCTGCTCTCTGTCCCCCTAAATGATGGCATACAACGTCTATTTAGTGTGTTTAATCTCAAAGTGCCAAAATTAAAGCTGAATCTTGAAGAGTTTCTGCCTGCTGCCTTAGGTATTCTTTGATGACTCAAAAAGTGGTCGACACATGTCCAGCAAGCTGAAGAAGGACACCTGCAACCCAACAGCAATGTCGCCTACCAGACACTTTGGCACCTACAAAACTGCCACGCAGCTGTCATATCCGCCTCCACAGACAGTCCAGCCGCCTCAGCACGGGCACCGTCCTGTCATTGAAACAACGTTCTATCGCAAGTCGAATGCGTTTTTGGTTGCATGAGAAGCGTTGTAGTGGGAGGCAACATTTTACAGAGCACCAGACAACCCAAGCACAACGATTGCATGAAAAAGCCTGGTCCATTTCTGATACACACGTACTTCAATTCATTCTCGATCAGATGACTTGTTTCCTGTAGGCTTAGTGGCATTTACTATGTACAAGCCTCACTCACGCAGCTCTATTGTCAAATCAAGATGTCCAATGCCAGAATTTCAGTGGCCCCATGTGAGCTTGTGAGGACACAACAACATCACTTGCCATTGCAATTGCACTTGATGACCAATCCTGAGAAAGAAAGTAGAGAGAACACAACAGATCTGTGATGCACACTCTAAAAAGTGCAGACATATGTTCATTCTGCAATGCTGTAGCCACGTTTTGACAGTACTTGGTTAGCCAGTGTCCCTGGCGACAATCTGTCTGTGAACCTGCGGCCTTTCCAGTGAGCCAGAGTAGCAACAATCTGCGTGGCAGCAGATTGGGCAATCACTCAGCTTCACAACACCCAACCTAGCATTCATTACAAAGACCAGATCGGGCATTCAGCAGCTGGGACGTCAGCAGACCATCAACGGCGGTTTGAGCAAAAATACCGCCATTTCATTCAGTTCAATCGACAATCTGTTTCAAGCTGTGGCAGGCGTTGTAGAGGTCGCAGTTGAGCTGCTGGTCAGCTCAACTTGCGGAGCGGTGCCTGGAGGTTTTGGGCCTGGTCGGATATTGGAGGGTGCACTTAGCACAAATTTTGGCAGGTCGTATTTGCGTCCTGCAATCATATGCCCATCTTGGTGGTCCGCCCTCCACTGTGCGCAAGATCCCAAGGGCACCCCATGACAGACACGAAGTGCTCTGCATACAGCAAGCGAACAGGCCGTGGGAGCAAGTCACCTCTTTCATCATAGCAGACTGACATGTCATCGGACGCAACCACCACTCCAGCACTGTCCAGGATTACTTTTGCTGTCTGCAAGTCCGTTTCACATGCCGCCTTTAGGGCGTCCCAGATCACTGCAACACCACCGGCTGGTCCAGCTAGTACTGGTTCGAGCGAGAACAATTTGTGCAGTTCCTGGATGGGCAAAGCCTTGCATGCTGTCTTCAATCACTAAGAAATAGGAGCAGCAATGTTTGGGGTCATGAGCAGGCTTTAAGAGACCTCGATCGCCACCGTAGTGCGGCTGTGTATCCCAGAACTCCTCACGCCTTGCCTTCACACCAAGAACACATGTAGCTCAGAATACAGAACCTGTACATTACATCATTCAAGATTATTAACAGACACACGTTTCATCACAATTGTGTCGACGAAGAAAACGTACAGAGTTCAGGCTTCAACAAAACCGTTCTAGTCCCACCTGTAATTCAGCCTCGGTGCACGGCTCTTCCGATTTCCAAACTGGCCTTTTCAATCTCCTATTCTTCACCACATGTTCTGGAAGGTCATCAAACAGCCTCGAGCAGAAGCAACCCATCAAGGTGATACGTTCAAGGCAGTGACCTGTGAACACATAAGTGTTTCATAGGGGGCCACTCTGCGCCAGTAACTATCACTCCTATCCTCTGAACTAATATACTGTTTCCAAATGGAACGATAAGAAGCCTTTGAAAATCACACACCAACATGCACACTCACACTTTTTGGGCGCACGTGACCGTCAAGGCGAAGTCAAGTCTCCCTCAAACTTTGAGGCTCAAAGCCTTGGCCAAGATATGGGACCACATCGATATTTCGATATAGATGTTATTTTGGGTGTAGTTGTCATTGACGACGCGCATTTAGGGACCTATTGCTTTAGCATCGGTGAACAACTTGTTGTTGATTGAAGTGCCATAGACAACCGGCAGCTGGCTCAATCGTTCCCTAGAGCTGACCAGTCCAATTATAGTGGCACTGTGTACACTTTTGCACATCTTCTTGCCTCCTTGGAGATCGAATTTGCTGCTGTTGTTGCTTCAAAACATCTTGTGTCATACTTTGCTGGCCGAGATGGTCCACAGATCTTTTTAGAGCGATGGGTGCGGCAAATAGCAATCTTACAAGGTGTATCGAGGACGAGTTCCAGCGCCTGGTTAAGCAAGGGCGCAACTACCTTGTGCTTGAAGAGGTCCTGGCACTGCGCCTCCCACCTTCCTCATGGGCTGTTGACCCCTCTCATTTGGGTGTGCTCTTCACTGTAGACAGGTATGTCATGCAGCAAGATGCCAGCAACCTGATTGTCACTTGCGTGGTAATCATACCTGTCCAGAGTTCAAGTAACTTGAAGTCTCGGTGCAGTAATCACGATGGTCGCTTCACACTGGACGAGCTGCTGAGCTTCGTGGATCTGGCTCGCCAGCGCTCTCGCTGCTACCAGCCATACGAATTCCAGGCGCAGATGCAGGGGTACTGCACACTGCAGCTGTGGAAGACCACATCGCTGGGAGGGGGCCCGGCAGAATTTGTGGACTGGTGCAGTCCCTTTCCGCAATTGATTCCTGCACATCTTCACGGCTTGGTTTCTGCTCTTTGCTTCATGCCCAAGAGTGAACTGAGGTTAAATGGATGAGTCACTGTGTCTGTCAAGCACTTGTGACAGGATCGTCAGTCCTGTACTTGCAGGATGAGCCGACTTCTTGTGGAGAACATGCCGACTAGGCGCTTTGCACAGTGCCCCGGGCAGGTGTACCTCAATCGGGACACCATTGAAACTCTCTATCATCTCCTCAGCGTCAAGGTACATTTTGCAGAGTTCAGCAGACCAGACTGCAGCACGCGAGCGCCAACGCTGCTTACCACTTTGTATTACATGTGCAAGCAATCCCCTGCCCACAAGCACAAATGGTAACAATACACTCCTGCAGTCGATCCTTGCTTTGTGGCACAAATGAGATTTCAACAGTTCCCACCACGCAGTTACACAAAGGTGCCCCTTCCTTCTTCTCTTTGGCGCTCCCATTTGCCTGGAAAACAGCATATGGCCTCTATTTCAGGCCTGTCCAGGAGACGCAGAGCACTGACTTCCAGAGCTTTCTTCGGTGCTTGCAGTGCTTTTATGTGAGTGTGACAGCTGTTCCCTAAGAACCTCAGCGTGTGGCTGTGCAGGAGACACAGGGCATGGATTTCCAGAGCTTCCTGGACCTGCTGCAGCGCGTGGGCGAGGAGAATGGCAGCATGGAGCTGGGCAGCGAGGAGCTGGATGACTGGCTGCCGCTGACAGTCGTGCGCGACCTTATCGCCAGCCTGAATGCTGGCATGCTCAAGGTCATGGCGGACACCTATCCTGCCCATGAGCTGGCAGAGGTGCAGCTGTGAGATGTGACTGGTCATGTGAGATTATGCTCACCTGTGTCCATGCATGAGAGCCATTTTGAACAGGGACAGGGTAGAGGAATTTATCAGCTGTGTCCATGCGACCGGTTGTGGCATGTTCCTGTTCCACAGGAGGGACTGGAGCTGTATCAGGTCGTGATTGCATTTCTGCGAGGGTTACATGTGTAATAATTTCGAGTAATTGTATCTCTGATGATAGAGGATGTATCCATAGCGCACACAAGGATTCACATGAGATCGCCAGCCCAAATGGCGGTTGTAGTCTTACAGGTACAAGTATCACACTGTCAATGCAGTCATTGTACAACTGATTGTATCATATGCAGTTATTTAAGCTGTGCTGCACTGCAATACAATGTGCCCAAGTTGCCACTCAGTAGACGAAGTAATCTGGCAGCATGCTCAATGTACATGGTTGCAGGGCACATCTGTGATGGTGCCCTCAATGTTTGGGGCCGGCAGGTCGTCTATATCGATGCTGGCATCTAGAGCAGTGAAATCCTTGAAGAATGCACAGAAATGGTTGTAGGCATGGGCCATGTCGTCTACTGCACACATCTCCCGAATGCTGTGCATGGCCAACTGCACAACAAGAATAATGTGTCAAGCCTCAAGCCACTTCAAAGGCCTGTCTACCAAGCTGGCCCAACACAGATTTGTCACCATGCACATGGCACTGAACCCTTTGTATCACAGAACTCGCCCTGACACACTGGTTGACATCCAAATGCAAAAAAACAACCGTAGCAAAGGGTCTATTACACCCCAAGAGTATGGAGCAAAATGCTCGGAAGTCTATGGAACGGCAGACAGGGAGAGTGCATTCCAACACTTTGACAGCCTGAAAGATGCACCATCGGCAAAACCATCTGAACATCATCGACATTCAAGGGATTTTACCTGTGGGGCGCCCACATCAACAGTGCGGCAGCCCAGGCCAGAAGCCAGGATGGGGCCAATGGTGGAGCCGCATGCCATGTCAGAGCGCACACAGAACTCCTGCGTGGGGATGCCCCGCCGCGTTGCTATTTCCCTGCAGGGATGCCAGGCTATTACTCGATATATACACAGTGCAGACTTGGCTGGCACTGCCAGAGCTGAGGCAAAGGGTTTGTCTCGGGCTGTGAATATAATGCAGGACAGAAGCAAAGACCCTAAAGGTGTATTCATGGTACAAAGTTGGCCTTCCTCATTTGATGTATCTTCGCTGACATCGTGGCTGATATACTGGCTTATGAGGACAACAGTGGTTCAGTACAAGTCAGGTGCTCAAGCATGCGCTTGAGCTCCTTATCTTGACCCGACAGATAAGTAGACATGCGAGGCCTGCTCAATTGTGGGTTGCCGAGAGAGATGGGCACCTGAAGAGGGTGGCAGACACAGCATTCGTTGCGTAGCGCTGGTTTACATTGTGCTTGAGGACCAGGCCCTTGTGAAATTGTGGCTTGTGATCCGGCTCATGCTTGTCCGCTGCAGTACCAAACCAGAGGCAATCTCAGGACAGAACTCAAGGCTATGGAGGCTGGTGAACCAGCACATCCACCTCCAATGCAGCCAAGCAAGTACATGCAGCAAGTACAGGTACGCTCACCATAGTTGGGATGCAGCGCATGTGCCATGTCTGCGCTGACCAGGAAGGAGTTCTGGATGGCGCGCACAGACGCATCGGCCACCCCTTCTGAGAACGCCTGTGTCACTCTTGTGATGGTGTCACGCATCACTGGGCCGCCAGCGCCTACACAAGCACAGCAACCACTAATTTCATGATGGTTTCATAAAATTCTTCTTTCATCCGAGCCCAGAACCTTCCGATGGTACAAGGTGCTAGGCCTTCTTATTTGTGTAGGCTCAGCTACACCTCCAATGCAGATGCCCACTTGATCGAGTCAGTCAAAAGGAGCTGCGGGCAGCAGACCTTGGGCAGATGCAGAACCGACTTCCTCGTGATCAAAGAGAGCGACTGCTTTGATAGCAGTCTCATCATCCAGTGCAGTGGCGCCACAGGTGGTGTCAATCAGAGCACGCAGGCTCAAGTAACTCATGGCGAGGTTGTCCAGGCGGCCCACAAACACAAACTCTTCCTCCAGACCTGCGGGACAAAACACATTGTGCTTCGCTCTACTTTGACTGACATACATCCGTACGCTCCCAGTAGATTGGGACATGCCAATTTCGGCTATTTCACAGCGCTTGCATGCATGAAGCTAGTTTACGGAAGTACTGAAAGTCAACGGCATGGACTGGTGGCTGAGGCTACAAAGAGGCCTGTGGGTGGTGGCTCACCCCCAATGACCCCTGGCTGTGTGTCACAGACATTGAGCTCAAAATCCACAATATCTTCAGTGCTGCAGTTGAGTTCTTCGGCAAGCACCCGCAATAATGCAGGGTGGTGGTGTGGCTCCCTGCTCTCCTTCTCCTGCAGGCAGTGGCCCCAGAACACCATGATGATCTGCACAATCTGCTCTATATTCCTGGGCTGATGCATCTGTTCAAAAGCAAAATACCTTGGCCTTAGTTGCATCAGCTCCCATCGTCTCTGCCCCACTTCCGGCGGCTTCTGCTGCCTCATCTTCTGTGCCCTGGCTGGCCTTTGCACCACCGGTAGCAGCTGCTTTCAGTGCTGTTGCCAGGATGGGCACGACATGGGTCTGCTTGTTCGGCTTGAAGCCCTGCTCGCCAATCTCGCGGTACAGGTGGATGGCAAGCATTGGGATGCGCATGATGGGCTTCGTGATCTTGACCTGTTCCCATGGCAGCGTGAAATTTGCTTCACATCTCACGAGATAGTAGCACACAAAGGCTCTGCTGCAACACCCCTTTTTGTGCCCACTGCTGGCACGAACAAGAGGTTTCCAAGAATTACTGCAGTGCTGAATTTACATGTTGGAGGGAATGGAACATAGGCCCACCAGTTTGTGCACCATGCGCTCATTCTCACGGACAAGAACACGCCCGGCGACTGACAGATCGCGGTCAAACCATGTGTGCCACAAGCCGCCTCCATATGGCTCCACATTGACCGTGAGGAACCCGGCCTTCATTCCCTTCGAATGAGGCTTCAGCTTCAGACACGGGCTGCAAGCACAGTGCCATCGTGAGATGAGTCTGAAGGTCAGCGCACTGCTGAATGCCTCACGTCCAGCAGAACAGCAGACGCATGCGATCAGCTTGTGCGGTCTAAAACATGGCCGAGATGCTCCAGTGGACATCAAACCCCCACCTGTCAGTGTGGGCGCCCACCATGTGGAATCCATTGCCAGCCTCGTACTTCCCGCCCACAGCAAAGGCAACGATTGTGGAGGCATTCCGTGTGAAGTAGTACCGGCCACCCTTCTTCAGGCCATGCCATGACTGGCGCTCGGACAACTTCTGGAATCCGGCAGCAGTCAATCGCCGGCTAGCTTCCTCTGTTCAAAAGACCAGATTGAGCCAGTGGTCCAAAATAGATCTGGAAGATCTGACTGTGCAGAATGACATGCATTGAAGAGCTCCATCATACCGTCACACCAATGTCCAAAGTGTGGAAAAATCAATCTAAACGACCTTTTAAACAGCTGGCATACGCATTCCAGGCCATCAAGGGTATTGTAGAGTCAGTGCATCGACTCTGGAAAACATGAAGCAAATGCGATATCGCACCTACTGCATGATAAGGCGTCCAGGCTGCATTAATGTAATCGAGGAGTGCCTTGGCTATTGATGCATCCACTGTTTCATCAGGCTTATCCTTCACCATCGTTCCTGCGCTGCCGTCTGCACTGCCCTTGTCGTTCGAGTCTGCAACAGTGCGAGCTTTCACGTACAATTTTTTCTGCCTAACAGATGAGGTTTGGCGTGTATCTGGAGAGAAAGTTCTGTAAGAGGACTGGAAAGGGCAGGAGTTCAGTAGGCCAGATCTCCTCTCGATCTGCAGACGGAGGCTGCCAAAAGATTTGCAGATGGGTACCATCAAAAATAGTGCAATGACTGCGTTAAAACAAAGGATACTCACCCTGCGGTGGTGATTCACTATTCACTATTCAGGCACCACCAAGTTGCCTAGTCAGGATGTCTGGTGCAGGAATGGTGTTTCCTGTCTTAGACAAGAAATCATGCATGCATGATCATGCATGCAGCTTCGGGCAATGTATAAGAGCCATGCTGCAAGGCCAGCTCTGACAACTCTGTTGCTTACGTGAAGCCACATTGCCTCTGATGACATTGCCAACTATTTAGCTGTCACAGGTTGACCCTAGATGATTTGCCAATTGCAGTTGGTCAATTGGCCAATCACTGGCTTCAAGTTGGCCTAATTTGCCGGAATTCATGCACTGATAATTTAGCTAATCTACATCTTGCAGACATCCCAGGCTGGCTACTCTGATTATTCAACACCCTGCAGATATATTAGTGCAAAGCAGACAGTGCACACTAGAATCATTTTCTCTCTGAAATTTCGAACACAAAAAATCAACTGATCATCAGTCATGATATCGTACACGTGGCACTGATCAGTCATGACCTACTAGGCTATCATCAGCAGCTAGTTGCTACCATCAGCAGTATAACAGAGATATCACAGGTAGAGCAGTCACCAATCATATAAGCGCTCAGCTTGGAGCTTCAGCTCATGCTTATAAATAACCAATAGAACTCAACTTTGTGTCAAACTGCCAGTGGCTAGGTCACCTACAGTTGAGCAAGACTTTCGAATACATTCTAGGAGAACCCATGATGGCAAATCCAGGAGCCCAGGCCCGCATCCTCTGGTCAAGCACTGCAGCTGAGCTGGGCAGGCCTTCTATGCAATTCCATCTGCTGAGCACATCATCATCGCACATCTCGGACCTCCACGTCAATCACATCGCCACCCATACTGCTGTCGCTGCCTCCCCCATCCACTTCAATGACTTGGCCATTGGGCAACTGGACCTGGTCAGACACAGACAGCATGTCATGTGTGATGCCTGAATCTCTATATTGGGCTCTGCGCAGTGCAACAGCTCAGATAACTTGTAAAGAAGTTTGAGCACTTTATTGATTGCATGTGGTGACCTTGATGACGACATCTGAGCTTGCGTTGCTCACAGCCTCCTGCACGCTGGCAAGTGCCTGCTGACCGGACGAGCCCCTCACATAGAACTGCAAAGTTGTAACTGTTGTGGACCTTCCGTTAATGTAGCTGGAGGAAGTAGATGTTGAGGACCTGCAGCAGAGCAAGTCTGGTCAACACCATGCCATGTGCTTATAGATGCCGTCACATTTCCAATCTGGAGTAAATCGAGCAAGGTTCAGCGCCATGCCATGAAAAAAAATGTGACATCTTCACAAGGGTTGACCCCCAAAATGCAGGACAGAATGCTCAAAAGAGTAAGGCTGGCTGGGAGGCGTACCCGCCAGTTCCAGGTGCTATGCTGCCGCCAAGGCGCGACGTTATGCGGCTGTCAGACTGCATCCTTGTCAGTGCATACTCGCGCAGCGCTTCTGTCTGCATCCACCATAAACCTTTAGTGAGAACATTCTCTGGCCTGGCTGCTGATAGCGCCCCTGCAGATGGGGGAGAACCAGTCAGTGCTGCACTGGCCCAGCCTTCTGTTGGCCAGGGAACAGTGGCAGGCTAAGTGTCATATGATCAGGATAGCTCTGTGCGCACCTGTTTGTACTGGTCCTGCAACTGCCGCATGGCGCCACCAAGCATTGCTCCTGCGGCGCGGCCCAGCAAACCACCCACGAGGCCCTCCCCAATGCCCAGCCCACCGCGCTCCCGCTCCCTGTGGGGATCGCCTCACTTAATCCACTGTAAAAAGAGGAATCATGATTGGGGCCTATATGGAGAAGCCACAGTGGATGGTGTCCTCACCAGGGATTAAGCTTCCCGTAATCGCCCTCAGCATTCCCGTAGCTGCGCTGGGGCCGCGAGGGTGGCTGTCTCCTCTGTTGCTCCTGTGGCGCAGGCACCAGGGAACGCACCACATTGCTGACTGATTTGCCCACCTTAGACACCGCAGAGGCGGCCAAATTTGCTGCATCCTCTACGCATGTGCACCAAGGCCTCAGCATTGAGCTTCGAGTTCAGGCTGACAGTCTCAGTCAGACATCGCGCCAGCTTATGCGTGTGAGATCTTGATATCAGGTGAGTGTAAAGACATCTCAAAATTTGTCTATGCACACTCAGTGGCATGCTCATGGTAAACACAGGTGGGGCCCAGTAGAAGCATCTGGATGGTCTTCCGGGGTGCCGGTTGTTTTCTCATCGTAAGGCGAACGTCAAAGATCTGCAACCTTGTATCTCATGCTATCTTGCAATTCAAACGAGGGACTCCTGCAGATCATAAGCGATGATACCAATTGGGAGCTTACTTGCTAGTTCACTCCAGCTCTTCTCTTCACTGTTCCTAGACGACGCCATGCATCTTACGGTCAGTGGTCGTACGACAGATGCGGATGGCATTGTCTTGATGTGATGCATCTTAAGGCAGGTATAAGGGCGATATGAAGTCGAACACGCCGCGAGCGTTTGCTGGCTCAACATGAATGTTGTCCCGAAACTCAGTCTTGCTTGTGCAAAAGGCAGTCTTGTGATCATTCAGATCTATGTATTAAAGCGATTTCTCAGCTTTGTATAAGTATATAACTGGAACAGGTTGGTTCGGCGAGTCTTCTCCTAGGAAGGCACCTGATGCGTCCTCGTCAGTCTTTGTCATCATTTCTCCCTCACCAGCTGTGAGATGAACCCAACTTAGCTGGGCATTTGATTGCAAAATCATCAATTAAATTTACTATATACACAGGACTAAACAAGAACACCTTGTGGTCAAGTTTCTTTCGACAGAAAAATTCGATGCATCAGTAGAAGCATCGGAAGCCGTTGAAGCAATTTGTCCGTACAATGGCAGATACTCCTTATCAGATACCATCTGCTATACTTAGGATCAACTGGATGCAGCAAGGAGCGGAAGATCTTGGTGCTTTAATCAAGAGCCAGGTCACTGACCTTCCAAGCACATCAGCTCCTGCCATATTTAGCCAGCCACAGGATGACCGGGGCCAGAGATGCCAGCTGACAATACAACTACAGCAGAATATCCATGCGATCCACGTGATCAGCAATGCACGCAGTTGCGAGCTGTATGCAGTAGCCCCAAACGGCGACGAGACCTACTGTGCGTCTACAACTGGGACAAACTGTGGAAGCGTTTATGCTCTTTGTGTACAAGTGCCGGTGAACTTCTGACTCTCGATGCTGCAACGCCATTCAACCCAGCAAGTACACATTATCATCTAGCCCCTTGTGCTCTCCCTTACTGCCATGATTTGGAGGTCACCCGGTGTGACTGTGTCTGCAGGTAGGAGAGAGGACAGTGAAGCTATGCATGTGCTCCCTGAAGCAGAAGCACGAGTTCCATCTGCATGGAGTAGCCATAATACCTAAGGCAGAAAGAGGCAATGCAGGGCCAGGCGACCTGTCTGCAACGCCCTCCACGCAGATGGAACAAGTGAAAATGCTGCTACGATCATATGCAGCTGATCGTGCCCCAGCAGACGAAGATCCGCGCCGAAAATTCATCTCAGCTCTTGCTAATGCGGCCCTCCAGGCACGTCACCATACCTTTATGTGCTGGGAGTATCAGTGGACAGTGAGCACATGTAATCAGCTTAGCAAGAATGCAGTATAAACACCTTTAATGCTGTACACGCAGAGTGGTCAACCCCAGCAAGAGGAGAGGCATGGGTCTCTGAGTACATCAGAGACTGTAGAGACAGCAGGAAACGCTGCTGCAGCTGAGAGACCTGCAGGAGAGACCCAAAGTGTGCACCTCACATCCCTTGATGCAGCAATCAGCAGGATTCTCGAGGAGAAGCTTTGTTGGTTTGAGCAGAAGTTATCAAACACGATTGATGCAGCTTTGGACAGAATGGATCAAGAAGTAACACAGATGTTACAGAGAAAACTCTCAATGTCACAGTCTCCAGTGGAGAGGTGTAATGGAGAAAGCTAGCTGCCCTGGGTATGCTCGATCAACACTCCAGAAATACATCAGAGGACTGTAGAAATGACAAGGGACACTAGTACTATCCAGCCACACACACAATGCAATCTCACCAATGAGATGATTGACTGAGTTCATGGGATTGTGTTCATGCAGTGTAATTGCCCTACACACATGCTCCCTACTGCAAATTTCAGCTCCGGCTACCGATCAATATAGGTAACCTAAAGGGGAGCCCACTTCAGCAAGACCACTCTTCATAATGTACAGGACCGCAAGTTTTATGCTATGGGCTATGATTCCATTGGAGTAGCTTGTGCTGGAGGCTGCTGGGTAGGTACAATGCTGCGATTGAACAGCAGGTCCTTGATGACCTGCCAATCACCACACCAGTCATCCCCTTTAGCACACCAATTTTAAACCTTAAACCTATGCCAAAAATTCGATGACAGCTCAGAACATCATTGCTGCGCGTGTTGGAAACAAAGCAGGCACGCACCTGCGAGCTGACACCCTTGATGTGCTCCAGAGCGAGCTTGTTAGCATCACAGCAGATTTTGTGCAGCTGCTGGTCAGCGCCCGACGGCTTCTTGTCGCCTGCGCCTGCGCCAGCGCCAGTGTAGCGACCCATGCGGCCACTGTGCGCCACCTGCCCCTCACATGCCTCCAGCTTCTCCGCTGCACATTTCGCAGGAACAATGTCAAAAACCATTTCATGCACCTCACAACAATCCACTCTTCAGCCCTGGTGCTTGCACTGTCTGGAAAATCTCACCCTGAATAAGATGCACAGAGAGGCCAGCTGGCATGGCACACAAAAGGAACCCCATGACAGACAGACATGCTCTCATCATACAAGAATGACATGCGCAATGCGGGAGTGAGCTGTGTTTTTGGCGCGCACCAATGTCCTTGATTTGGCCGGCGGTGAGGTCTCGGGTGGAGAGGAGCGGAGAGGACGCCAGGGTGTTGACCCAATACTTAGCCCAGAGCAAGTCCAGCAGGCCAGCATCGATGCTGGACTTGAAGAATGTGATGTCGAGGCTGTAGTAAGACTTGCAGTGCACGCCGAAGTCCTCGATTTTACTCAGCGGGATCGTCTGGTATTCTGAAGGCGGCTCATCCGGCGGTTTGTAGTGCTGCGCAAGCACACACCCGTGATCTGGGATAGTAAGAGGCTTCTTCCCACAGCCATGTCCATGAGGCTCATCACTCACTGGAATATATACATCCAGGAAATGTGATGGCAAGTTTGAGCTGTCACCTCAGGGTATGTGCGGAAGGCACCAATCTCGACTTTGCCGGCGGCTATGGTGCGATGGGGGTCGACGACAATGGCCAAAAAGGGCTCCTGGTACTGCTGCTGGATAGACTGGGTAGACACGTCTATGCCTGAAAGCCAGCAGCCATACCCCGGGTGGCTGTGGTACCAACCAACCATGTTCTCCAGCCGCCCCACTACCTTCATGGCATGCATGAATGCTTGTCATTGAAAGATCAAACAGGCAGCTGCGCCTCTGTGTCCCTGACCTGACAGGGGTCAAGAGCTGGCAGGTGCCGATGATTGCCTCGCAAATGTTGCAACTGGCACATTTCCCATGTTGTATGGACACCATAGGAGCTGGTCTGTGCCAGTCATGCACCTA
The DNA here is from genome assembly GCA_020887355.1 of Coccomyxa sp. Obi. NCBI lineage: Eukaryota > Viridiplantae > Chlorophyta > Trebouxiophyceae > Coccomyxaceae > Coccomyxa > Coccomyxa sp. Obi. The sequence goes on from AP024997.1 coordinate 1,448,720, forward strand.
CATTATTGCATGGTAAAAATCGAATTGAAGTGTATGCAATGCTCTTGTAAGATGATCATAAAGTGGACCAGAACGCACCTTTGTGCTTTCATTAAAATCGACCATATACTCATAGGCTTCAGCCTGAGCATTTACGCGTGTCTCGGTGCCCTCCACTGGCAGTGCAAAGGCGTCCACTACAATGAATGCATCATCCTGTACCTTGCCGTACAGCATGCCCATGATCTCCAGATTCCCTCCAGACTTGGCGTGCATGGCCATCTTCAGCAAGGCCAGTGCTGAGATGCGAACACTGCAGGAACAAAGTTCAGTTGGCGCAGCCACACATGGGCAGTATAACGATGTCAGCAAATGCTAAATCTTTTGGGCAAAAATTGTTGCTGCCACGTTTTGGTGCACTTGGCTGGAGGAGTGATCAGCAGCTATGATCTGGCCCGCACTGTTTGAAGTAGTGTGGATCTTTGGTCCAGGGCTTCTGTTGCTGCAGCGCCTGCTGCTCTGCACCATCGTAGACATAGTAAGCGTCAGATCCTTCGACAGTTTGGACGCTGTTTTCCAACTCCCATCGTTTCTGCGAAGAGCTGCTGCCTGCCATACTGTGCCTCTGGCGTTGTACCACAAAATCCTCGGGACTACTAGTTTTAGATGACTACATTCAAGACTTATTGAGAAGGAAGAAGAGCTGAAATCGTTCTAGGGGTGCACATCACTTCATTTTTTAATATCTGTTTGAGCTGAACACAACAGAATTGGGAAGCTCTTTGCAAGAACGGGGTGTTCTACTGTCACTACGAGGTTTTCAACGTCCAGGATGGATCCCTTCCTTAGCTTTCCTCCCGAACAGGTGACTTGCCGTGAGTCGGAAGAACGCCGTCGAAAGTGACCCACTGCAACAGGCATGCTATGATTTGCCTCGCTCGGCACCTGGGACGACGAAAAGTTATCCGAACGGTTGCCTCGGACGTTGTGACTCTCTCATATTGGCATTATAAAAACCCTGGGTTGGAGCAAGGTTGGAGCGTGGAGGTGCAGATTACAACTGCAGCTGATCTGATATGCTTGTCCAATCCGCACCGCAGTCGTCTAGCAGCAGCTACAGTAGCCTGGAGTTTTCACATCCAAGATTTGCAAAGATGAGCTTGAGGAGAACCTGCAGCAGCTTGGGGAAAGTGTTGCTCTCAAATAGACCTGCTGTCAATGCGCCTTGCTTCAGTTCTGGCAGGGTGATGATGATGGTCAGAGCAGCGGCAACAAAAGCAGATCCTCAACTTGACGGCGACGTTGCAGCAAAGGTGATGCATAGTACGCGGATTCCTGAGTCTCATGTATTCTCTTGTCGATCTGACTTCTCTGACGGGCAGAAGCACATCGATCCCGCTATAATTTGTTGATGCGCACTTACAGGCAAAGGCACTTGACTCGGTTCTCAAAGAAGTCAACCAGCGCTTTGGGAAGGGCAGCATCATGAAGCTGGGTGGCATTTCACAAAAAGTGTAAGTGGCTTACCGTTGCGGCTTCTGACTGACATTGGTATGCTTATGTCTGCAAAACAGAAGCAGAAGTGGTTGTTGTGTTGCATTTGTAGAGAAACCATTCCTAGTGGTGCTCTCACCTTGGACATAGCCCTGGGCGGTGGGTTCCCAAAGGGCAGAATTATCGAGGTAATCAGCCTGCAATGTTTGTGTTGGATCTGAATGACAATGCAGATGGATGACTGTTTGGGAGTCAACACGGGAAGTCAAGAGCAACCATCAGGATGTTTTCATGGCAGGTGTATGGGCCAGAGAGCAGTGGGAAGACTACTCTGGCTTTGCATGCCATGGCTGAGGTTCAGAAGGCTGGCGGAACAGCTGCACTTATTGATGCAGAACATGCCTTTGACTCGGCATACTCCAAGGTTGCCTTCACCTGCAGCATGACTAAATGTGGTTGACATGACTCTGCGGAGTAGTTGACAGCTGCCAGATGAACGGTCACTTTGCATCATCTTGGTGAACTCGCCTGGGTGATGCAGAACATGGGCTTGGATGTCGAGAAGATCCTGCTCTGCCAGCCTGACAATGGAGAAATGGCGTTGGAAGTTGTGGATCAGCTGGTGCGCTCAAATGCTGTCGACATCATTGCAATCGACTCGGTTGCGGCACTGGTGCCCCGCGCTGAGATTGAGGGCGAGATTGGAGCAGTGCAAGGTGCGTCCAGCCATGTCAATGCAACTTGGCCAACTATAGCAGTGTATTTTGCTGAGCTGTACTGCGTACTGCTTCTGCATGCATCTGATTGTTGTATGTTTTTTCACAGTGGGTGCACAGGCTCGGTTGATGAGCCAGGCGCTCAGGAAAATTGCTGGAAATGCATCCAAGTGCAACTGCACAGTCATCTTCCTCAATCAACTCCGGCATAAGGCAACTCCTTGACCTCTTTGAGAACCTCCCATCCAGCTCATCCAGCATCCTGCATTTGAGAGATTTGCTGTTGACACTCATCTCAGCTGACTTCCACATGGCTCATTGGGAGCTTGCGTTTGCTTTTGAGCAGATCGGGGTAATCTATGGAAATCCAGAGGTGACGTCCGGTGGCAATGCTCTCAAATTCTATGCATCGGTGCGCTTGGAAGTCAGGCGGAAAATGACGCATGAGAACTCCAAGGGAGAGAGCACAGGCATCCGTGTGAAGGCCAAGGTGCATCATCTAAGTCCAGTCAAACTGCTTCTGGCTCGCTCGCAAGCTCTTTGACGTGATGTGTGGAACCTGGACATGTCATTGTACTTATTTTAACAAAAGATGACAATGCTTTGAGTGTCACAGGTGGTGAAGAACAAGGTGGCTCCTCCCTACAAGCTTGCGGAGTTTGACATTATGTTTGGTTCGGGCATTTCTGGGCTGGGCTGCCTGCTGGATGCAGCCGAGGCTGTTGGCATTGTGAGCAAGAAGGGGTCTTGGTACTACTATGGCGAAGACAAATTGGCGCAGGGCCGTGACAAGACCCTGACTGAGCTCACAGAGAAGCCTGCCATTGCAGAGTGCGAATTTGTCACAATTTTAAAGACATCTTCTCCAATCCTTTGTGCTAAACCTGGACATTTTGTCGCGTCATGTGAATGGAATCTGTACTGGCAATAATCATCAAAAATGCTGTGACAGGGCAATCGAGGCGAAGACTCGTGCCAAGCTCACTGGAGAGGTTGATATCAATGATATGTATCAAAAGGTCAACGGTGACATTGCGGCAGAGGATGCTATTGAGGAGGAGTTTGACCTTAGTGATGAGCCAGCCGTAGCACCATGATGCTGCAGTGGTGAGACCTTCAATAACAGCGCTTGGTCGGTTCCAGCAGCTTCTCTGCATTTCTGTCTTCATCATTCAAATGTGCGCAAGAGCACCAACACCTGGCTGGAGGTCAATGTGTTGCTGACAGTCAGCTTTTTGCTGTTACCAGGGGGTAATGGGCATAAAAGACTCAAACCTCATTTCACTGCCGATGTGGTAATCAGAAAAGCTATTGAATGCCCAGAGGTAGGAATGTATCTGTCACATCTTTTACAGGAGCAAAGTGCAATCTCATGGTGCTGTTGACATATTATTTTGTGTAAATGTAGCAAAATTCATTCGTTTTTGTCCAAAGATATCTCACTGCAAGGCAGCATCTTTGTACAATTTAGCAGTAGCTAGGAACTGAATGTCTAATAATCGAAGGATGGTGTCATAACACGCTGCCCTGTGGCACCAGCAGATTGTAAAATATCTGGCAACCCAAGCTTTGCGCAGATTGCCTTGAACTTCCCTCTGAGGTCCAGCATCATGTCTTGCATCCTCTCGTCCTGCGCAAAAGTACTCCCCATGATAGCTGCAAAAAGGGCTTTCTGGGACCCGAAATTGGGAATGAAAAACCATGAACACTTCCATTCACAACGAAGGACTTCTGGGCTGTTCAAAGATTGGCTAACCTTGGGATCATCCAATGGAAATTTCCTGGCAATGTCCTCCATGTTTGCCAGTTGCTTCTCTACCTTTTCTAGCAAAGCTGGCTGCTGCATCTGTAACTCCCGCAATGCCTGCAAGGTCCAACCTGCAGTGGGCCTTATCTTTGCCGCGACAAGCACTGTCCTCATAAAAAACCAGAAAACACAGAAGATATACCTCACCTCACAGAAACCTGCATACATTCCCACCTCTGAGCCGATCTCCAAGCCCTTCTGCTCACCCAACTCTTTTCCCTCCTGGTAACCAGCCACCGTCCCATCTCTGCGGAAAGCCTCCTTGATAATTCTGATCGTGTGCGCAACAATGGTCTGATAAATAGATCTTTAGATCAACTGCACCTCTTGCCCTGCTCGTGACCTTCTTCAATATGCTGCGACTCCAAGTCCAGGCAGGCGTCCAAGAAATCGCCCATGCCAATGCGGACTCAAAGCGTATTAGAACAGCGCGTCCAACAGGAACGTCGTCCAGGAATTAAAGCTTGTACTGCAAACAGTAAGCACAAGCAGCAATACACCACATTGACATCAACAAGAGTTGATAATGTGACCTGTTGTTAATATAATATACTCCCACACGACTCTGCGTCGAAGGATGTGTGCAATGTCTCTCGTCGTCAGGTGGTACCTCGGGGCGCTGGCTGAGGATGACTCAGCAGCTCCCAAGAATTGGGGTCAACTTCCTCGACCTCGATGCAATTGTCACTGGCAATTGGCTGACATCAACATCGCATGTCCAGTCATACATGTTGTTTGGACTTCAGATCCTTCTAAAAGAAGTGGTCATTGAGCTGCAATTTAAGGGTAGCGATCTGCTTTTGTACAGCTAATAAAAACCGATGTGCCGTGCTGATCAGCTCTGAATTGTTCATACTGCGGTTAGAAGGAATATATCAGTGTGGTATGGGGACAAATCGTCAGTCACCCGGTGCATATTCCCCTTCAAAGGCTATACTGAGAGACATCCTTCCAACTGCTTACGCCTCCAGCAGTCCTGCTACATGGGTGCGATAGGGGATCTCAGTGTGATTGAGGGCATCTATCTCGGAAATGTGCTTTGTAAGTGATGTACTCTTGGAAATGCTGGCTCTGGTGAAAGCCAAGACCGGCAGTGCATGCGTGCAGGACCCAAACAGCACCTCCGCTTGGGCATACCTGGCAAATTTGCGCCTTGCAGACGCTACAGTCCAGCTTGCCGCCATCGACTCGCAAATCCGGGAGAGGCTTTATGCTGAGTACTGCGCACAGTGCGCTGATCTTGCCCCTTTCCTGCACCAGCGGGGTCGCAGGTAGGTGCTGTGCCAGACCTGACATGGCCACCATGCACCTCTCACCCAGAGTAATGGAAGTGCTCCAGTGCATTGACGCTGACAGTTCAATGATGCTAGCAGGGTTGGTCAGCAGCTGCTAACTGCCCTGCTGGTTCCGAGCGATCCTCCAGGTGAGAGAAGTCAATGCCCTCAGTGACTTCTATGAGGCAGGCAATTGTATGGACAGTGGCGGGCTTATGTAGACGAGTCATCTGTGCGCAGGAACGGTGAAGTATGAGGAGGATACGGATCGGGAAAAGCCAAACTCGGATCGTCTGGTTGAATGTGATCCTCTTCTTGTCCCAGTGCTGGACCCTTTTGTGGCGGTGAGTCTCAGGAACCTTACTTCTTGGGCAAATACCTCTCCTTTGCACGATTTCCAAGTGCATTATCCCTTACATTTGCCCGAATGCTTGTTAGTAGCCCCAGCCACTAGAGCCCACGGTTGACTTTCGGCCTAAACAGGCAATAGTTTGATGTGGTTGGATGCAGGGGCTGACCGAGCCGTTCCAGGCACAATACACAAAGATTCAGCGAAATGTGGTCTTAACATTTGTTGCTGGAAGCGTGGCGTCCGGACTTGTTGGGTATCTACTGGGCAGATATGTTGGCAAAAGGCGATGAGTGCCACTTGGGAAAAATTGACGTACGATATGAATGCAAACGCCCGGAAATTTTTTTCTTACTCATACAATGTGCCCTAGCTAGATAGGTCTACAGATGGGGCTCAAGTAGGCTCGGCAGTAGAGATGTGGTCAATTTGACAGGTACAAATTATGACACGACTAGTGCTGGCTCTATTGGGGATGGAACATTTTAGTTTTAGAATGCCCCCGTCTACAGCCCATCAGAGACAAAGTTCCGGAATTGTTTATGGTTGCAACCATGGTACAGTGATTTTGCAGGCTGATCTGCAGATCATTCAGCTCCACTTCCTCTGTCAATGTTTGGATAAGATCAAGAGATGCAGTAGAACAATCAAGGGTGTGCGAGCGCCAGAAGGAGGAAAGGCTGCCTCAGGACAGGTCCAACGATCAGAGTCAGACATTTGATCAGCCTTAGGTGCCTGTAAAAAGGTGTAATTGACTGACTGATTGACCGAATGTCACATGACAGTCAGAGTACTTCATGTTCTCGCACACACACATAAAGTGAGAAGCCAGTGCGCCGTGGGCACCTGCAACTTGAATATTTGCACAGCCTGTCTAATCATGGTTACATCCTGAATATGAGGGCCATGCCATGCAGTAGTGCGCGTCTGCCTGGATAGCCTTGATCACATACACACTGTGGCCGCCAGTCAGTGCGGCACTGACTTCGAGTCGGATCCGGAGTATCTATTCAAGTTGTGTGCGGTTGTACATCACCTTGAACTGGACTTCACACAATGCGGCTCCAATAAGAGACGAGCTTTTTACAGTCTCAACTATTCTGCTAGTGTTTGAAAGAATAAGCAAAGGTCCAGTCAATTTACAATGTCCTTGGAGCCCTCGTCTCTGCTATTTTTGGCCCAGGACGGCAGGGGACAATAACCACACAGCAGCCCACTTCATCGAAAACCATGGTCCTTGTGCAGTATCTGCACTCCTATTGTCATTGCCTTTCGAGAAATGTGTTCCTGTAAGGGAGAAAGATGTAGGTCAACAAAAGGGAGACCGGCTCTATTTTCATGGTGACTGGGCAGAAGCGTGACACCCAGTACTTAGAAGCATTGTTGACCAAACGAATTGAGTTTGTCAAGAAGTTCAAGTGTGACTTGAGCGCTAATGACTGTGCTACGGCTCAGACTGTGGCAGCTTACAGTGACCTGGTAGAAGGTGATCTGACCACGCCAGCTCATACTTTTCACACTTCCAATGGAGTTTGAATCTATTAAAGGCATATTATATTGATACTGATTGCTTGGGGATTCCTTGGAGCAGAGATATTGACGGACATCGCCGTTCAAACGCACAGGAGCATCAGAACTGGCACGGTGCGAGAGATCTTTCATTTAATACTAGTGAGCCAACTGTCTTGGGCGGATGGCATCTGCATATCTTGATGAGTTCTTGGACTTTGCCAGGTCTCGAAGGAGAGCCTGCCAAAGACCTGCAAGGTTGCATCCAGCACAGACCAGAAGCCTCCACCACCGCTCCCGCCGGTCAGTTCTCTCTTGCTCAGGTATTGTTTGCAGAACAATAACAGGGAGCTTACTTACTCGCTTGTTGCTGACCTTCTTTTGACAAATGCAGGGCAAGGCCGGCAAGGGTGTTCTGGTGGATGTTTTTGGGCAAGTGCTCACACAGCAGCCTCGAGATGAGGTGACATGTGTACACTGCGGCAGGCGCATTGCAGCATCCAGGTACTTTCCTGCACTGGCTGACATGATGGACATTATTGGATAGTTTCCTGGATTCTCTTTCAGTAAAGCTAGTCCTGATCCATGCAGGAGCTACTGCTTTGTTCTTGACACAACCCCGTATGTTTGCTTGTCCCCTAATCTCCTCACTGGAGCTGTCATGAACCAGGTTTGCTCCGCACCTGGAGAAATGCCTTGGCAAAGGAAGGAATGCAAGCCGCCGGAGGGCAAGCAACACCTGACTCCTCAACTAGATTCAACTGGCATAAATGAAGCCACAGGGGGACTGTGATGCATGCGGAACCGGCAAAGAAGACATCTTCAAGTATTTAATATACATGATAATGAGGCCCCAGCCCTCGTGGAGGACATTTTGTTCCTCCTCCATTATCACGCCTAGGGACAAATCTGGTGCTATGCTTCATGCTGCTGCTTTGATGATTGATTTACTTCAAGTTGGCTGGTGAAGGGGGCTGATGAGAATGGCTCTCAATAGAATATACCTCGTCATTGCACTGCGTGGAGGGTTACAACCCATTGGCAGCCTGCCAAACGTGCTAGACTGCGCACAGCTGCAGTGCATGCGCCTTGGGCGACAGTTGCCTACACTTTGCACATTGCTGCATAGAATTTGCCAGTGCGGGTGACAGAGCCCCATGCTAGACTGAGTGCTGTGAAGCTCTGTTCATTTGCTCAGAGCTTCACTTAGTGGAATCAGCCAGAATAGCAGGACCAATACAATAGGCAGTATACCAGTTGCGCTGATAAGATTATAATTGTACCCTGAGAATCATACTTCGCTGATACTTCTACTCTAGTGTGCAGTACCGCGCAGCAATTTGCAGTGCACAGTATGCCTACAGGTCAGTGATAGGTCAGTTCGATCAGTTATTGCCGCGCCATGGCGGCATAGAAGGCTATTACTTTGGGGTCCGCTTGGAGTGCATGTGGGTGGATATCCCCGCTGATGTGCAGCCCCTGCAGTGATCGTGCACGGCTGCAGCCACACAAAACAGAAAAATCAGCACTTCATGGAGGGTCTGCAACATGTCGGCGCTGGAGGTGCAAACACGCTGAGAATTAGAGCTGCTGCTTGCATGACAATCCAATGAGTGGGTACCATCATTGGACTGTTGGAGACAGGGCGGTGCTAACCTGAGAGCAACATAGGCCATCCCAGCCTCAAATGCCCTGGCCAGGTTCACCTCGACTCTGTCGAGGGTCATGCCCTGGGACTTGTGCACGCTCAGTGCCCATGCGCATGCCAGCGGAATCTGCATGCAGCCGACACTGCTCAAGACTCACACGAACCATAAGCTGTGCACATTCCATAATGGCAAAGAGACGAGCATGCCTACTTTTTCCTTTTTCATCACTGTAAAGCCAACCACCGGGCAGCACGAAACACTCACCTGTGTTCGAGTGGCAAGGACGCGGTTGCCTGACTTGATGGTCCACTGCTCCTTGCCCACCGTGACCTCCAGCCCCTGCATGCATGCATGAGCAGTGGCATTAGGGCCACTCGAAGATTACTACAACAGACACCTACACTGCCATGAGCACTGGAAGACACGATATACACAGTCATGCAGCTTTGCAGTGGGGTTGATAGTGGCAGATCAGGATGTGAGTGGGGTGCGGTGCACTGTCCAGCATGCATGCATCCAGGAATGTCTGCAGAGGCGCACGCTCGCAAAGCGGACGATAGGGAGGCGGATTGTCTTGCCGACGAAGCGCTCCACGACGCCGCGCGCACCGTTGACGAGGCCCCTGTTTGCGCTGATGTTGCGCGTTAGCATCACTTGGGCGCCCGCCTTCAGCTCCACCACCTGCTTCGCCTGTGATGCAACATGCATCCACGTCATCAGCGCTCAGCAATTGCATGCATGCGTGTTTCAGACATGCGAGCATCGAGAGACACATGCGTGCTGTACTGCAGTAGCATTTATGTCATGCCATGACAGTCATGGCAGTCTCCTGAGGCATGAAATTTCCAACACTATGCACAAATGCTGGCCCCTGTGGACATCCTCTTGCCCAGTTGAGCCCACGATCAAGGAGCCTCGGGGAGCTCCAGTTTGCAAAATATCTGATCTCACTTCGTCCCACGAAGTAGGTGGCAGCATAGGAAGCTGGGTCCAAGGCGTACATTGCAAGCAGATTTGAGAGCGTCGGGGTTGCCACTGTCCTGTGCCACAAAGCGCACTGCCTCGCCGTTGAGCTCTGCCAGGTGGCGGCTGTTGATGGTATCCACGTCATCAGTGTGGGTGTACAGCTACACAGGCACATTTGCACCATGTGTCATTCCGGGTAAAGATTTATTGCTGGGCAGGGAGCCCTGAGGTTATGTTACACCTCCTGCTCATTTTCTGATGGATGTACCGACACAAACTTGACTTTGCTTGGGCACTGGTGGTGAGGTCACATTATTCTGAATGTCCTACACTCTGTTGAGGTTCCCAACAGAGCAAACAATGCTCTTCATCACATCCCTCAGTTGGAACCAATGTCAGCCAAAGGGATAGCAGGATAATGGCATACACGACATATATTCGAAAACAATGTGCAGAGGCATGAGGAAAATCGCACCTTTGTTGGCAGGATGCCATCAAGGAGGCCAAGCGGCCGCCTGCACCTATCTTTGAGCTTGTCCAGGACAGCTGCGCTGCATTGGCCGCCGCGGACGGCGCTCAAAATGTCCACAAACTCCCTGTCCGCCTGCCCCCACATAATTGGTCAGTGACAAGAAGAAGAAGAATACGCATCATGCCAGCCGTCTAGGGCTGATTAGATGACCCATAACCACGCGCAGAGTTATGCCGTGACATGTGATGCATGGCCCTGAACCTCGAGTCATCATAATGAAAGAGCAGAACAGCAGAGCAATCAATTCATTTAGTTATGCGCACCTGTCTGTAGACCTTGGTGAGCAGCATGCAGGCACTCACACAGCGGTTCCAGCAGTGTGCCTCGAATGCAAACCGCCGCGCTGCAGGCAATCCATCTCAGTGGTCAGCATGCATTACAAAAAGGGGTCTATTTTCATCCAGGGAACGTTCAAACAATGCTCGAGCAAAATATCTGAGGGGAGTGAAAGGTCCTCCACGCTTCGCCCAAGCCTAGGAAAGATGCGAAACCAAGCACACCTAGCCGTGCGCGCGAGCAAACTACTGAATGCAGTGAAATTGCACTGGGTAATTGACCGATCGCAGTACCTGCTAGATCCCTTATGATCAGTGCAGAATGTTTTCAGCAGTTGATTTTCATGCGCACCGGCCATGGCTTGGCGCCCCTTGGCGACGGGGGGAAGCTGGTGGAAGTCGCCGGTGAGCACCAGCTGGAGGCCGCCAAAGGGCTGCTTGCAGCGCCGCACGCTCCTGGCCACCTCCTCCAGGCTGTCCAGCATGTCACCATCCACCATCGATATCTGCACATTCAGCCCTGCAGACTCAGTAGAGTTCTGCCGGACTGGGTCCCAAACCAGGTGCGAGATGGCTGCTGAAGCGAGCTTCCCACAAAGCACGAGAGTTGCAGAAACATCCTGCAACCTGCAATGCACAAACGCGCTTTGTGCAGAGCCCCAGGGGCCCTCCCTCATTCATGGCGGTGCATAGTGTCACGACACTTCTTGTGGCACCCAGCAGATTGGAAGATAAGGATTTCAACAGCAGAGCATCGATGTTTTGTGGTGTGGTCCATGCTGCTTGTACAGAGCTTCCAGCCTGCACAGAGAGTGGAATTGCAGCAGCGAGGGGTGAATGGCCACCTCATCGATGATGAGAGTGGCGGCTGTGCGCCACCGCTTTGCGGCGTCCGGTCGCGATGCCATCTTCAACATGCCCTGCGCCAAGCACATCAATATCACTCGCAGCACCTCATGCAATCACTGACGCACAGCACCCTGAACATGCAGTGCAAGACCCGGCTCTTCAAACTGGATGCACGACCTTGGGACAAATAATTTTGGACATGTCAATGGGAAGGCATGCTCAGGGGTAGCCCGATGACAGACCTGCAGGCCTCCTTCAGCGCGGCCGATGCCGGCAAAGGCGTTGAGAGTGGTGCCTCCCAGCGCGGATGCAGCCAGCCCGGTGGAAGCTGTCAGGTACGTGGTGGCTGGCGGTAGCGCCCTCAGTATGTGCTTGATCACCAAAGACTTCCCAGTCCCTGAACATGAGTGTCAGAAACCGTGAACAACCTGAAAAGAGCTCTTTCAGAAGTGCCCTTTTAGGTGCCAACAGCGGTTCATTCATGCCGAGAGAATCAAGAGATGCATATTACAGGCATCAAATCATTACCTGCAGTGTTCAGCACGCCTTAGACATTTAGATAATTCAAGGAAGACATGTTCCCCGTCTTTGGACAGGTCTGGTGGCAAGTTTAGGAAGATACAGCAATTGACCATACAGTGCAGTGAGAAAGATATCACAGAGGCACATGAGCTCAACAGCAGCTGTGTCTAGGTCTTGCATGCAGATATGTGGCGGCTGTGGCCCACCAGCACAGCCAGTGAAGAAGACGCTCTTCCCCGACACAACCAAGTCCACCACCCGCTGCTGTTCAGGTGACAGTGCCAGCAGCGGCTCAGCATTCTGCGCAGAGCCCCATGTCAGAAAGCCCTTTTGCTCTGGGCAGACTCATTGCTTCTTGTCGTTTTCTGCCGCTGTGACACCTTCTGAAGGACTTCGGAAGCTATTTGCAGTATTATAACAAGTATCTCCATAGCAAATGGTTCTCACCTGGCTGTTCTGCATAGACTTGCCCGAAGTGGCTGTTGCATGGCCGCTATCGCAGCTTCTGCTGGTCATTCCAGACACAGAGGGGCAGCATGAGTCGGGAGCCTTCCTCTTTCCCAGGATCTGTCTGCCCTGGAGGTCATTCCCATGCATTCAGATGTCTTCTTGACAAGAGTAATGTGTCAGACAGAAAAGTCGGCGTGATTGAAGTGCACCTGTCTCGCGTGCATGACATTTGGGTCCAATGGTCTCAGAGGCTGGCCCATTGTGCCCATCATGATTCTGTGCAGGCCGTTCCTCAGTGATGCCAGTTGCTCAGGGTCACCTCCTGAGATCATCACCTGCATCACACCAACCCATGATACTATTGATTGCCCTTCATTGTCCCTGGAAACACCAAAAATTGTGAGGCGCTCATGCATCCAGATGGAAACACCAACCATTGACTCCCTTTGTCACACATCACCTACTTCTTGGTAACCCTGAGCTAATTGCGGTCACCTGCACATTGCAGGGTGGTGCGAACGCATGGAGGAGCACCCTCTGCAAGCGTATGGTGAGCAGCCCCTCTCCTAGTCGTGAGGAGATGATAGAGAGCGGTGGCTTCACTTGGAAAGTCTCCTGCGCAGTTAGCACTTTTAAATAGAAGGTTAAAGTCGGGGCAGTTGCTGTCTCGACGGTAGGTCACCAGCCCTTGGTGATGCCCCTTGCATCCCACCACTAGCAGCAGCAGGTCTATGGATGTAAACTCACCTCCCTGGGCGGCAGATCAAACGTCAGATGAGCTGAGCCGCCACTACCACCGTGTTTGAGCTCCACTTTGGCCCCCCTGCCTTTCACTTGCCTCTGGGCCATCCCTGCCAGATTCTGGTATTCTATGCACACCTGGCAGCACGAAACCATGATAACGACTATCCTTAATCACTGAAAAGAATAGACTATAAACGCATTTGAAAGGCCTTGTGGTGGTATCTGTTCTCGATTCATTGTCCCAGGGCCTCATTTTGCTAGATCTTGGAGCACTCGTGGGGTCAGTAGTAAACGGACACTGAAGCAAGCGATCTCGAGAAAATGGTGTGAATCACTCACATTGACTGCAAGCACAATGTCCTCCATTTCCATGTCCGTGGTAGAGAAGTGTTTGAAAAACCTCGACCAGCATTTTACCCAACGGCTACTTGTTGCTGAGTGCAAACCTTATGCACCAAAGAATGCCAACTTGGGCGGGAAAGATCATTTCGTGGAACTTTCATGCAGATTTTTATGTCCAGATCATGCAGGAGCGATGTCTTCCTTGAGCAAACCGAGAGTCGTGCTTTCCGGAAGCTGTCCGGAACCAGAATTGCACAACGGCGCAATAGCCAAAACAGGCACGCACCAGGGAATTCCACCTGGAGCCGCCATCAAAATCATGTTTACGGCATGATCCCCCGTTGGGGGGATTGGATTATGCGTTCCCCTTCTTCTTCTTCATGCATGGCCAGGCCTACCAGGCAGCCGTTGATCATGATGGCATTCATGCATATGCAGGATCATAGGGCTTCATGAGATCTCTATAGCTAGAGCTCTGAAGACTCCTGTTCATACCTAGCGACCGCGAACCTAGTGCTACCAAGCGCCTCATCTGACGGAGCGCCTCAGCCGACACGCGCCTCCAGTGTTCAGGACCGCAATACACACGCTGTGCACTGTGTTACAAATGGCATGCAGTCCACTGATTTAGAGCAAATCATGGCATGGCACTGGTTTGGCCAACCTGCGCAGATTCCATGCAGCCAGCCAAAAAATAATATATTTAGTCACTGAAGCTGGCAGCGAGTATACACTCATACAGCGTTAGTATGTCGCAGCCGCCGCGGCGAGGGCCCACGCGCTCCTACTGATTGAACACTGCAGGGCAATGTGTTGCATGTGCACCAGTTCCACAAACATGAATGTAGACCGCATGCAGCAAGATCTCGGCCAATCTGTTGCCAAGCTCGTGCTCACAAACTGGTTGTGCAGCTTGCGGCACGGGCAGATACACTTGCGGCATGCCCTATATGTACTTAGAACACATGCCCCACTTGTGTACACTGGATGCACTGTATATATAGCTCACAGGAGCATTGCACCCCAGTATTCCCATGTCATGTGCACATTAGCACCTGCATTTTGCACCTGAAGCAGGCCTGTTGCATCGCAATTGACTATCTTCTTTGCAAACTTGCCTTTTACTTCACAAACCGATCGATGTCACTGGGATTCAGAGCTATTAGTGAGCTGACACTGAAAAAACACCTTATTCATAGGGTCTTACCACTGGCACAATGATTCGATGGTGCGCATTTCGTCAATCCGCGTTTTCCCCACAATTATGGCTGCACAACAAGAGGATAGCAACTCTCAACGCAGATCATCTGTTTCTAGAAGAACGCCATCAGCTGGGGGTGTGCAGAGCATTTCACAACAGGACAGGTAGGGATCAGCAAAACTGCTGTCGCCGGCTTCCGGCCGCAATCTCATGACTCCATGGGCACAGCCGTGTCATCTGCTGCGGCCTCTGCCACACTGCTGTGCCGTGTCTGCTTGGTGAAATGCAAGCGCACTATTTGGTACGATTTCCCCTTCACTGCTACTCCCGTTGGGCTCCACTGCGCAGATCAGGAGGAGACCCCATCAGAAACCCAGGTGAAACGCTTGCAAACGTGCATATCAAGACTTGCACCCTCCTCTTGCCAGACTGAGTTGCAAGTCGACAAGAAGTTCCCTCCAATGCACCAGCAAGTGCGGACTTTCACATTGTGCAAGGACAAAATAACATGCTGCTGCACCGTATGGTGTTGTGTGGCAGGGAGAAGTGATGCTTGCCCTGGTGTCACAATTCCAAGACATGAAACCATGTTTTACCGTGCTTGAACCACAAACTATCGACAGAAATAGGACCAGCTGGATCACCTGCAGGTCCTCCCAGGCCAGGGCAGGCTCCAAGACGTCCAGGTAGGACTCCGGTAGTGGCATTCCCACGCGCCGCAGTTGCGTCTGCGTCAGTATTCGCCGGCACCGTGCCCACCGGAACACCTCCCTCTGCCCCCACACACATCCATGCACCCCCTCAGAGGCCCTTTTCTACACAACTCCAATGAGGACCAATGATGAAAGCCAGCTTGGGCAGCCAATAAAGTCGGAATGCTATCGCATCTACAGTGCCAGCATCAGTAGAGTAGCGTCAGTATAAGGGAGATGAAAAGAGCAGATTCGATTGAGCGACCATTCAGATGGTAAGATCTCAAGCCAATTCCGGTAAAAGTTCAATCGAGATGCAGCTGTTCTGCATGCCTCTGCCTGAAGGCATGCATGTCTGCCAATGCCCCTACAGCAGCCTGCCGGCAAGCAATTCCAAAAGACTCCATCATGCCAAGCATACATGATACTGCATCATATTCCATCATAGAGTATGCAGCCTTTCACAGCCAGAACATTGCTGCTGGAAGCCTAGGTTCCACTCGTTCAGCATTACTGGCACCATTCCAATGTCAAGGAGGGATCGCACACCGGTGGGGGTTCGGCGCCGGTGGTGGAAGGGGTCTCAACGCGGGACAGCTCATAGCGCTGCTTCTGGGTCTCCAGGTAGATGACCTCCTTGTGCAAGCGCGCGCTCGTCCACTGGCTGGGCTTGAGGCCCCTGTCCGCCACCGCGGCCATGCTGTACTTGAGCCAGGGCTCGTTGCACAGGTTGTACTGGATCGTCACCTCCTGCGCTTGCAGGCTTCCCACCTATCAGCATACCTCCGCACCCTTTGCCAGCATCAGAAGCATCAGCAGAAGCCAGCGATACAGTTATTATCAAGCGCATTTTCTGAGGTGATTCAGGCAAGTTCCTGATGGATAGACGACTCCTCTGACATGCCCTGGCTGCATGAGCACATTAGCAGGGTGTGTGTCCTGCAGACAGATCATGTGAGGGGCAGCTGGGTGCGGACCGTCATGGTGCGCTGCCGGCGCTCCATGGAGGAGGCAGCCGCTCTGGTGTTCATGGCGCGCTCAAACTGTGCAGGTGTGAATGTTGGCACCACGGCCGCTGCGCCATCTGGGCTGGGCTCCAGGTCTGTCAGCACCCCGCTCCTGGACACCAGCGTGCACCTCTCCACCTGCCATACATCCCCTCAGCCATCAAGCTTGCTCCATCTTAGTGACTGCAGTGAGATTGTCCATGGTTGAACTCGGGCACAGACACCTCCTTCCAGCCCTTAACTTCAGTCGGGCATCCTGCATATCTAGATATTTGGGCCGACACAGTGCGCGGCTGTCATCGAGGGGCGCTGCAGAAAGGGTCAAGGCAGCCAAAGGTCTATGTTTGACCTCTAATATTCTGACCCCAACTACAGAGAAGGCTATTCTACTTCTATTCTACTTCTGCTTGTCTTTCAATGCGCCAATAGGCTGCGCACCCGATAGGAGCAGCCCTCAACGGCGGTGCCCCAGGCACGGGAGCGGATGGAGTTGCGCGCGCTGGACTGGTAGGCCGGCTGTGGCGGCAGCGGCTGCACGATGGCGCGCACCTCGGCGACTGATGAGGGCGGCGCTGACAGCGCCTGGTTGTAGTAGCCGCCGTGCATCAGCACCGCCACCAAATCGCTGTCCTGCGTGTAGATCTCATTGCCCCACAGCTGCCTCGCTCTCACCTGCGCATTCATCCCGCCCACATTGCTGTTTACGCAGGTGCCAAGACTTGTCCTACAGAAGGCTTGGACATGCAGATTGGTTTCAACCATCACAGGTGCCAGAAACTATTCCTCAGAACTTTTGGACTGCCAACACACCGAACCGTTTTGTATCCTGTGAGCAACTACAAGCCATCCACAGACCTGCACAAGAGCATGTGTTCTGCTGGAAGAAAGGCTGGCCCTCGCTGATAAATGCTGTACATCACGCACCTGCCTATTGGCGTTGCTCATGCACTCCGCTGGGATCCTGACCTGCGACATCAAGGGGAGCGCTGAGGGGGTCAAATGGAGGCTGTCTTTTTGGAGCATGATGAGAACTGAAGCATGTACAACTTCTAATGTGACACAAGGCTCACCTCCACATACTTGCCCTCCCCATCGACAAGGAACTTTGAGAGGTCCTTGAGCGGCTCCCCCTCCTTATACATAAGCACTGGCAATGGCTCATCTGGGACGTCAGCAGAAACAACCACACATGAGTACCGCAGATTATCCACATGTTGGGATTTCAATGCGGAAACGAGGATTGCATATAACTGCATGCATCTCCCTGTGGCAAACAATCACCCACCATTCCGCAGGCTCCGCTTGGGGAAAGTCTTTGGTCGGGAACTTCTCCTCATGATCTTGCTCTTCTCATCCTGCAACATGACAACGCATGATTGAACTCGTAATTTGAGATTGTCATCAGGCAACCATGGGTTCAGAGCGCGACATTGAACGCAGCGCTCCGAAGACAGAAGGACAAGATATGCCAGATACTGCACATATTTGCGGTAGCCTGACTTTGGGTGCACTCCCCTTCATGCCACTTTACACAATTCAACTTGATCCGAGATGTGGACTGTTGGAAAGGTGCGAAATGAAGACTCTTCCCAGCTTCCTGAGCAATATCCCCTACACGCCTTTTTTCCAGAGTCACTTGCTGCTCACGTGTACTCTGTAATATAGCTCTTTTGACACACTGACACTCAACACGGACCCATTTATTCCCGTAGGGGCAGACAGCAGACGCAGCATCACCTCAGCATGGGTGTTGGCTGATTGGACGAACACAGCACACAAAACATTCAAGAGCAGGTTGCACTAATTTTCGTAAGACAATTCACTAAAGGATTCCGAGAGCTAACATAAGCGCTCCTGAACGACAGTGAAGTACACACGAACAAGAGAAAGCGATTGTCCTGCTGACGGCCCTTTCTTCGTAAACCCTTTCGCGGGACGGCAAACTTGTCCTTGCCTGCTCTACCTCGTTGTGATATCAACTCCAGTCGACATAAATCGATGTTACCTCTTCACTTCGGTACTCTTCCCCTCCTTCTCGCTTTTCTCTCCCTCCCCTTCCGTTAGCCAGATGTTCCACAAGTCCGTCAGAGCTTTCCGACGCCATTGTAATCAGTGCTCTAGCCAAGTCCTTCCACTATGCGCAGCAGCTGGACAAAATGAGACGAAATCACGCGCTACACGCGTGACAACTGAGTCTCGCAAACTAAATTCTCCAATCTGCTGGGCTGAAAAACTTCTCTGCCAACACCACTGAACAAAGATCACCATACCATACCGAGTGATCTATCACACACTCATAGCCAGAGGAATGAATGTGAGCTTTTATGGTCACATTGATAAAGAACTGGATGACCTGGAGAACACTGGACGCTGCAAAGAAGAAGTGCCTGTGTTGGGTGGATTTGGAGGGAGGCTGCAGCTACGCTTACGCCTCATCTCCGACACCGAGCTTTCGATTCGGAGGACAAAACCTTTGATCCAGGCCGGTGGAGGAGAAAGAAACACTCTGAAAACATTGCAAAACGTAGCATCCATTGAAATGTTTGGGCCGCTGTCTCTTTCATCTTTCTTGCAAATCATGCGTAGAAGCTGCCGACCGTTCTGAAAGCGATAGCCGAGAACCCTGCTGATTTGTCATGAATGGCGAGGGCAGTGATCTGGCAGGTGCATGTGAAAAAAATGATGATAGAAGTAAGATGCAGCACAGTGCTTCATGCTCCTGCTGTTACGAGGTCATAGAGACATCATACACGAGGGAAGAAAAAGCTAGAGGTGACTTCAGCGCAGACTGACCTAAACTTCTCTTCAGATCGCATCAAGGCACCTCGTTGAGGTGAATGCGTTGTTGCAGGTCTGCCTTGCTCCTCAAAGTGGCCTGTTGCCCAGGTGTTGCGGCAAGTCGGGACGTGTGCAAGGGTCAGCTTGTTGAGGTAGCCCACTGCATATTGATCCCAAAAGACCAGTACAACGACCACATGAGGTGCGCAATGCACTGCGTGAACAGTGGCTGTGTGTTGCCAACATAAGGGGCAGCAACATCACGTCCATGCAGTGACTCAGGCATATGGTGGCCAGGCACACTGTCCTCGAGCACTACCTGTTCAGATATAGAGGAGAAATGCTCTTGTGCCTTGGGGTTGGCTCCCTCTTCAACCACTCGCGCACGCCATCATTGGACTATCGGATTGATAGAGAAGAGCTCATCATTCGCTTCTATGCAGCACGGGATGTCAGGGTGACACCTTTTGCCCGAAGAGTCAACCTCCCAATTTCCAATAAGCAATGGCCTTCATGTGTTGAATATTTTCCTTTCCTTGCAGCAAGGAGAGGAGCTTACAATATTCTATGGGAATGTCTGGTTTAATGATGCGGCCAATCCTGGCAATGTATCAAGAGAGACTTGCATGCATGATCACATGGATCATGAGGACAAATTTCTGGCATCTTTAGAAGTATGATATCTTCAAGTGGGGATACAGCTGGTATTGGATGCACCTGCATGGTAACCTCAAGTAGTGCCTCAATGCAGTGCACCTCGTGGTGTGTAAGGCATGTCCACAAATTGCGTGATGCTCCTTTCCATTACAACTGTGATCTTCGCCAGAAGCATCGCACGAAGTCCTCACAAACCCAGTCTTGCCAACCAACAGGTAGAGTGAACAGCATCCACAGAACACCATGGAATCCGGGGCTGCAAGTTCCACTTCAGCATATTGCAGTATTCTGCAGCTGCCAAGTTGACAGTATCATCAGGAAGGCTTGCATATTTGTCAAAACACACTGGGACTGGAAATAAAGAAGCAAATTTCTGAACGTCCAAATGTCCAAACATCCAGTCAAGTTCTGGACTGGTATCAGCAGGTGCCTGGCATTGCAGGGGCCACAGAGGCCCTTACAGCAAGATGCCCATCTTGCCCTACATTCATTGAGGGGCCCCAATCGCCGAACGGCTTAAGGAGGTTTCTCCTCAGGATGTCAAGCATCAACAGTCTGCGCCTCCTTCTCAGTCTTTGCTGCCTTCTCCGCCTCGCGCTCCGCAGCCTTCTTCTTCTCGCGCTCATACATCTCGTTCATCAGCTCCTTGGCTGCACTCAACTTCGACAACACTCCCTGCAAAACACGATGACCACGCCCCTCAGGACAATGCAATGCCCCTGTGATTACTGGGACATGCCTATCCACTCAACTATAGTCATGCTATTATACCCAGCATGTCTGGTACAGGAGGCCGAGTGGTGTGTGTGTGGTGTGGAGGCATATTTCGCGCCTTGTAGGTCATCAGATCGCGGCTGACAGACTCTTGAGGGATGTTCATGGAGGCGACCAGAGCCTCCAAAGCCTTGGGGTCCTTGGCGCCGGTCAGCTCCAGCAGCCGGAAGAGGCCAATGGCGAAGAACTTTGTGTACAGGAACTTGCCCTCCTTGGAGCGCTCAGCAATGGCGGCCAGCATCTTCTGCAACTCCCCGCCATCTGCCTCCGGCTTCAGGTCTGATGGCCCACTCAACTCCTTTGCCAGTGCTTCAACTTTCTCGGCATCCTGTGTGTGCCCAAACATGCAATGACTACCTAGATTTGCTTGCTAATTCCCCACCTGGGTTGTTTGTACTATTGCTGAGTAGCATTGCATGGTGCCGCACCTTTCTGTACTGGTTTCCATCCTCGCCGAGTGAGGCAATGTACGCATTAAATAGAGCAGTTCTGTCATTGTCTTTAAGACCTTCAAGCACCTGGTCGAAGACACTGACAAACCCGAGACCAAACACCTGCATGTTGGCACAACAGTCATCACCCCGACCATCAGGCTGCATTGCCTTTCCAGCTCGTGCAATAACAATTGAACGGTCTGAACAGATTCAAAGTGTACAATCAACAGCTGCTGGTTGTAGTCGTGCAGGAGCTGCTAGACTTGCCTCATCATAGCTGTAGCTCTTGTTGTACCGCATGATGTGATGCTGAACTAATAGCTCCTGGATGACGTTGCTGTATATGCCGGGAACAGGGCGACTAAAGCCCTCATAAAATTTTCTCTTGGTGTCCGCCACTGTGGGTGGATTCCAGTCTGCACACCCATGCAAAATACAGCTCAGAAGGCACTCCTGGATGTGTGGGCCCTCCTGTGAGATTTGGCGAGAAAATGCCCCAAAGTTTCTATCAAGAACTCACCTCCAGCACGAACCACCAGCGAACGTCGAGCAGAGTTGGAGTCTGTCCTACACTGCTGCCTCCTGCACAATCATCAGTCCTTTAAGCACTTGCGAGATAGTACCAACATACAAGATGACTGATGACCATGGCAGTCTGACCAAGATCTGAATTGGTCTTTCCTTCATCTTTGAAAGCAACTTTGCGTCGTCCCAGCTAATGGAACACCCAACAGAGTACACTCAAGAAAGCATTATCTTCTGGGCAATGGGGTCTGGATTGGACCGGTATTTTTGTACTAAGCAGGTGGTACATGCCTGCTGATACCGTTAGCTAGCTGTCTGCATGCAACGTGCTGCTTGAAAAGGAAAGCAGGATGATAGCTTGTCGAACGGCTGGCCGCCAAGCTCGGCATCGCTTGCTCTAACGCGAACCCCATTCGACAACACCAAATCTTCAACACTTCAAAGACCTCGCCTTAATTTGAGCTGGACAAGTGTGGAAACTGACACGGTGGTTCGCTCTCGACCGGTGATTGGAAAGCGGACTGGATTCTCGAGATCTGCCGACCCCTTTCAGGGTTTGTGTCCGGACCCTCAACCTTAGAAGCCCTATGCATGGGAACGCATTTCGTCCAAGGTTGCCAGATTGAGATCCACTGAGTCCTTGAACTCCATCATACAGCTCATCTTTATGGTTATTACTGACTGTGTCCTTCCTACTCTCCATATCGAAGATTGCAAAGCAACCATGTTCTTCAAGTGGCAGCACCTGCACCATCCGGCAGTGTCGGTGGGCACTTTCGTTGTCAGCATGGTGTTGGTGGTTGCCAGTGTATCACACCTTACGCACCGAAAGTATCCAGCAGAATTGCATGCAGTGCAAACATCGCACGCAGACGTTCCACTGTCTCGTTATCTGAACGATTCATTAGCTGACATTTTGATGAAAGATCTTCAAGTCGTCTTCGTGCTTGATCCCAATTTTCACCTTTGCTGGGAACACATACCCGTAAATGATCATACACGTGCGACGTTACTGCCCTGGGTGCAAGGTCTGATGGACATTTTTGCCGAAACAGCGGAGTATCTTCAGGTGTAACATTCCCTCCTCCTGATTCCCACTCATGATCAATGCCTATCTGCACAACCCCGCAGCACACTTCCAGTATGACACAGAGGGAATGCGCTAATGCAGATCCCAGACAGGAATCACAGGACACCAGAGCTTAAGGCCGTTCCATACCACAGCTTCAAAGAGCTGATTGATAATGTTTTGGCGCATGGCAACGAAAGCGTGACGCTGCCTTCCAACCTTGTCCTCATCTATCAGGCTGCAATGTGAGCTTCGTCATCTTTGCGCACAATCAACCGTGATGTGCAACGGCAATACTGAATTGCGGCTGAGTGAAGTTGATGCGCATGTTGTGATTTCCGTGTCCTGGGAGTGCTTAAATAGCACTGCTTTATTGTTCAGCATACACTAGCAAGGTAGGAGTGTCAGTGCAAATTAGTTCCACATGGGTAGGTGACATGGCGAGGAGTCATGCTAGAGAGATGTATTCACATGTCAGGTGAAAATACATGGGGACAGTTCTGCAGGGCAAATGGCAGTCTCGGAGAGCTCGGCCTCCTGGATGCAGCACATCCTTTGGCACACATTACCATGGATCTGACACTTGACCGCCTGCATGTGACATCAGTGGACAACTTCTGGAAAGCCGCGCTAAGTGCTCTCGATTCTGGCCAGGTTGGACCGTGATCATGTGCATCATGACAGTCTATTGGAAAAGTTGGATATAATTTGGACTTAAAATACATGTGCAACAATTAAAAACAATTCCTGGCAGAATTTTTTTGTGCGATGCAGGTTGGTCATCAGGAAGCCTCGAATGATGAATTCAAGCTCAATGCAGGTACAGCTCCTCGAGTTCCCCAGCCCATTCCTGGACCCAGTGCCTTTGTTAATCATGACAATTGCTATTATTGCTCTTATTTTGCAGTCATGCAGCCAACAGAGGCTAGTTGCATCTTGAAACGGAGATGTCGTACTGTCATGTCACTTCCCCACCAATCGCATGGAGTATTCGTCATCAAAGTATTGGTCTGTGCACTTGGGCAGTGAACCTTGCACAGTCTGCAGACCTTCATAAAGCAGTGCTTCTGCTGCCCCGGTTGGTGCCGAGACTGCATGAGACAGCCATTGAGCGCACGCCCGACCAGGACCCCCGGGCCTGGGATGTGGCCCATGTCATCAAGCAAGTCGAAGCTCTAGTCAACCTGACCGGGATCACCACTCTACCAAGCTTGGAGGAATGGGCAGTTCTGGCAGACAAGGTGCGCTGCACACTTTCCTCTGAGTTGGCATGTATCTTGCCACTTCTCCGCAAGCAAAATGTGCTTTACCATTATTAACTTGCAGCAGCAACTCTGATAAGTCATGTGTGCGGCCTAAATTTCTGTGCTGGCATCACAGAGGCAACTCCATGAAATGTACAAAGTGTACTATGAGGCAGACCCTGATCACAGGACACCACCCATACCCACAGTTTTTCTGGACACACCAGGAACCTCTGAAGGTACTACTAGTAGTGCTGACTCAACATTGCTCAATCAGCTCATGTATGCAGCATTGAGGTCTGCACCAGTCTCCCACCTGTGACAATACTGACTCTAATGAAAGGCGAGCTGAGTGTGCACTTTTGCAGAGCTGGTGGCTTTATGCTACAGCAGTGATGTGATCAGCAGCGATGCACACTTGGAGACTGCCATGGAAGTGATATATGATGGACTGCTGCGGCTGGAAGCAGAGCTGCGAAGGCTGCGGACACATGGCCCTGATGTAAGCAGGATCAGCGGTGAGAATATCACAAAACAATTGTCCACTAGGGAGGTTCTTGCTGGTGTGCTACCATTTCAGTGGCCTGTTGCATGCAGATAAACAAGTCTTAAACGCACAAGGTGCTGATTAGCAACTGAGTTGTGTGGGATGTTGCCAGGGGCAAAGTTGCTGGAAGATGGCGAGCAGCTGTTCCAGTATGTCATCAAAAGGGAGTTTGCGGAGGGAGCCATCATGATGACATCATTTGACTTCCCTGCCAAGGCACTGCAGTTCGATAACCTCACAGGAATGCCAAGGATGTACAGGTGAGATGCGCCCCTTGGGCCTGCTATGATCGCATACACAAGACTTGAAGAAGGAAATGCGATTTTGGTGGTGTGCTTGAGTGCTTGCAGCAGCAGATCTACAGATAAATTGGTCAGCCTCATCAAAGAAGTGGTTTGCATTAGGAGCACACACCCAAACAAACAGCTGATTTACACTGAGTACATCAGAGGGGATGCCAAGAGGTGTTGCTAGACGTTCCTAGTCCATAAGGACTGGAAACGTGTAATAGTAATAATACTTATAATCAGAGGGGATGAGCCGTGGAGAGCCAAGCCGCCATTGCCGGCGGGTCTGTCAGAGGAGCTGCGCCAGTCTGGGGCGCTCACAACAGAGTTGTACCTGCGCGAGGCTGCCCAGCTGATGGCATCGAAGAGCTGTGGCGAGGGCTGGCTGCTGCAGCCCAAGATCATGGACATGCCCAACCTGGAGTACAGGTAACCCATGTCAAAGCCCATCGCGCACCTATTTCCCTTCAGCACTGCTCCAGAAAGGATGTCCCATGCATCATGATGGATAAAGAAAGTTGTGCTCCAAAAGGTTTGAATCCTTTTATCCAGAAATGACATGTCCATTATACGATGGCCAAAATTTGAGGGATCATTTGTGTGGAGGGTATATCTCATCGGAGGGGCAAGTGCCAAGGGGACGCCGGAGGACACCGTGGTTGTTTACACGCCTGCCGTTCTGGACAGCGGCATCTACATGGCGAATCTGACGCTCCCACCCGGCTACTTTTGGAGCGACGTCATTGAGCCTCCAGGTGTGGCTTTGCTGAAGCTCAGCTGAACAATTTGAAGGGCTGCTAAGCAGTTTTGCCACTGACCAATCAGCCTGAATACTGTGTTGAAGAAGAAGAAGATTACACATCGTTTCAGCCGTCTAGGGCTGATTAGATGACCCACAATCACCCGAAGAATTGTTGATAGCGGAGTGGATATCACCGTAGCAAGCAAGCCTCTCATGAATTCTTTCCTTGTCATATGATTGTGTCGACGATTTGGTCGATTGCAGGGGGCAGTTCTGATGACCTGCGAGCATCAGCCATTGAGGAGGGCCTGGACACAGCCAGTAAGCTGGACCAGGAACGAGAGCCATGGCACTGCCCTGAGCTGTACCAGAAGCTGGTGGACGCTGCGCTCAGTGGCGCACGTGCTATGGCTGCATATGGCAATGGCTCGCTGACCACGGTGAGGACCTTTGTATCTCGGTCATGTGACTTCTGAATATATAGTAGTCTTCAGCAACAACAACTTGCAGCGAACCATCTGCGGCCTGCATGTACGATTGATTCCATACTTCTTGGGTTGCTTCTACCCACATGACCTCCAATTCAGAGACATCGATGTTGCAATTCCTGGCAGGTGACGCAAATGTTCGTGCGGGTGGATGTTGTTTTGGGGACTTACTGGGACGATGAGGGCAAGAACATGTTTGTGGAGCCCCTCATCAATGAGATGGACTGGTTCAACTCAGCATCGCAGATGATCCCACACTGGTCAACTGGTGGCCCAGACATGGGTCATGTGGAGGGTGACAAATTTTCCTGGGGACAACGCCTGGCAATTCCCCTGCTTCGAGAGATTGCTCGCAGGTTTGATGAAACCAGAGACTCAACTTGCAAGTCTGACTTGTGATGAGATATACTGTAAGCCAGCATCCATATCCGTCCTCGACCTCAGGAGAAGTCAATTGTCATACAAAACCGGAGCTCCTTCGCATGCCATGCAATTTTACACCTGTGTTTGCTAGTCCGAAACAGCCGCTCGAGTAATCACACCCAGGACAACAGCCTTCAACACTTCCCTCTCCAAAAAGCACAGCTGTGGTCTTTGGTGACAATGAATGTAAATTGCTGGACACTTTTCAACATAACAGGTTGGACATTTGACATGGTCCGTTCTCATTTGATCAAACAACAGCTGAACCAGCTCATGCATGCCAGCCACACCTGACCTGAATGATGTAACAACTCCTTCCATCCCAAAGCCTCATCGCTAGATGCCGCACCCACCCTTTCTGATCTGTCAAGGGGACACCTCTAAATGCAGTGGGCGCCTCAGGCAGCTCAGGTGTCATCTGTCGATAGGTAGGGCCATCTCCCTGCAAACAGCTATTGCTGGGGTCAGGGGCAGGGGCATGAGCGGCCTCATTGTCCTACATCTGCGGATGGTGACCTGTCCATCGAAACGCTGCTGTTGCTAAGGCTTCCGCAGGGGCACCCTTGGTGTCACCTATCTGCGGACGGGAGCCTGTCCCTGGTACTGCTGCTGTGGCTGCGGCGGCAGCGGAGGGGGTGTGGGCAGCGGCATGCCTGGCTTGAGCACATGGCGGTAGCGCTCCAAGTGGTGCATGATGAGCAGCCGGGGCCCAGGTGGGATCTTCACTTCCCTCAGCGCGCTGCCAGCACAGCACACACCTCAGCATGCACAGCGCACAATGCAAGCAGGCTTTGAAAAAAATTGAGAACGGAGCACAGTAGCCACTCATGCACAGCACAGAATGCATGCATAAGGATGAGGGCTGGCAAGGATAAGCCAGATAATCGCTGGGGCAAGGTCTCATCAGCACTCTGCACCGCACATCTGCGCTCATTCTTGCCAATCGCTGTGATGTAGAAAGGCAGCTTACCTGTCATTCCAGAGCATTAGGGTGGCGTCATTCAGCTGGCCAGCCCTCAAGTTCTTCTGGTACTTCTGCGGTCACGAACACACGGACAGGGTTGGTCCACAGAGAGAGACACAACTTTGAGTGGAGTACATAGGCAGAAGACCTCTCATGGAAGTATGGGTTGTAAATCGCTCACCTGGAAGCCCAGTGTGGCGAGCAGATGTGTGGCACGAGCGTATTCTGGCAGCTCTTCGGTGGCGTTTCCAGGCTTGAACTTCTTCCCAATCTGCATTGCACCCCTTGGGTCTCAACACATTGCAACCACGAATATGTGTCTGTTAAGCACCGCATGAGAAAATTCTAAGTGCAGAAGTTCATAGGAGATGGCACCTGGTAGAAGGCGCCCTGGAAGAGGGCAAACAGGGTGCCCGTGGTAAATGCCCCCTGAAACTTGTTGCCTGCCGCCATGCCGGACACCAGAGAGAACGCCACACCGGAGCCAAATGCTGACGCCATCCTGTACCCACTCACACTCCCCATCACAACAACTCCTGAACAGTCTTCGACTTCTCCTGTGCATTGCATGCATGTCGCCAGTACAACCTCTTGAACATGCAAGCACTTGGCAAGATCCATCATGTTTCTGTCATGCACTGCAACGCAAGAATAAATGCGCACGTGGAGTACACGTCCTCTTTGCCTCGGATGCGCTTGAGGGCCACTGTGAGTCCAGCTCCAACACCAGTCAGGACCGCAAAATTCCGAGCTTGCACCCAGGGCCCTCCTTGCTGGAAGGCTTGCATCTGTTTAACCATGTCTGCAACACACGATGCTTTTAGTACGTTGGCACACTAGTATGCACTTGGTTGCAGCTGAGAGCGCCTCTGTGGGACTGCAGGCGCACAAGAGCCAACCCACCTGGGTTCGAGCCAGGTTGATTTAGGAGCTGGTTTGTTGAGCTGGGATCCATTTTGGTGATAGATCCCATCACACCACCCAGCAGAGCTCCCTGCAAGGATATGAGCCCCAATTGGATGTTGGCTAGATCATGCAGCTTGGAGCAAGTATACCCCATCTATACTCCCGCATAGGCTGGGCAACTGCATTAATAATACACACAAATGAAAAGAATGGAAAGTTGGACAGACAAATCCTCAAAAAGTGCAGAAAGTATGCCTACTTGTCCGCTTCCTGCAAGCGTTGCCACCAAAGCTTCTACAGCGATCGGCTGTTGGGTCACCCATGTCTGAAACCTGCTTAATAAAAGTTTAGGCTGACGCCAATGTTCTCTGATGTCCTCAACCAAGTCAATACTTTCTTCCTTTGGCTGTCCCTGCCGTTGCTGAAGTGCCATGTTGACTGCTGCACCGTTCCCAACGGCTGGAATGGTGGGCGAAAGGTACCTTCGTCCGATTTTCTGCCTTGTATGATGAACTCTCGCAAAATTGACGATGCCACAGGTGATTCAGGGCCGCCTCGTCCCCCAATCTCGAAAGGGAAGTGAGGGCATTGGAGTTGGGATATCTCGAACGTTTATCCGACAGTCCGACAGTCTTTCTTTCTTTCTTTCCCAACACGAGCACGATCCTTTTCCTCCATCGGCTCTATTCTTCAGAACTCTTCCTTATGGCTCTATACTTTGACCCAAAACTCAGCGGGTGGCTTGTAAATCAACGACCAGGTGCGAACATCCCAAGTCGATCTGTTGATACAATATGTCTGAGCAGCAGAAATTGGCATTAAACAACAGGCATGTCATCGAGATGTTACGTATTCCCATCGTGCAGGAAGATGCACAGGTTGTGATGTTGCAAGCTGTTCCCCTCGAGTTGCTCCCACCAGAACAAGAAAACTCCTCACCTGCGCAAGGGCTGCTCAGCAAGAGGGAGGGTGCGCACGCTGGTGTTGTCGCATTGTATCTTACTATTCTTGGGCAACATGCGGTGTTGTTGTTTAGATCGTTCTCTTGCATGCTGTATGGATTCACCAGCTAAGACACAGTGCTCTTCAAGGGGCCCAATGGATGCTATCAAGAGGGTGGCCAGGCAAATTCAAGGGGCTTTGCCAGTTGTTGGATTGCTGTCACGGTTGAGCAGCCCGTCTGGTGGAATAGGAAACGACATCATGGTGATGCCACCCTCCAACCAAGTCCCCGTCCTTGTTCGACCATTGCATGCTAGAAAGTGATCCAGCATGTGAAAACACGGGTTATAGAGCTCAAGACAAGTGCATCAATATGTGTTTTTGTGCTCTGAGTTACAGGCCTATCCGGAATTTGCCAGACAACTCCTCTATGAATCAAATCTGCCAGAGTTTGTGGAGGCAACGGCAGAGTGGGAACGG
Organism: Coccomyxa sp. Obi; assembly: GCA_020887355.1. NCBI lineage: Eukaryota > Viridiplantae > Chlorophyta > Trebouxiophyceae > Coccomyxaceae > Coccomyxa > Coccomyxa sp. Obi. Next base: position 1,478,337 of record AP024997.1, read on the forward strand.
GCTTATGGGAAGGTGAGCGATAATGGGTCCATGCAGCTTTCTCATGCTCAAAGCATTAGAAGCCCAGCACCATTAGACATTTTAACTTCACGGTCTCGGTCGCTGAACAGCATGTGATTTCTGCATGCGCAAGGTGGGCCAGAGGAAACTCGTCCTGCTGTACTTGTACTTTGCTTCTACAGCAGGCGGTGTTGTCTCAGGAAAGCTCATCATGGCATCAGCCCGCCGTGTTAGAGTCACGTGCGCAACCACATACTCTGATTCCGTGGGGAAGAAAGGCACTGCATGTCAGTCCCGATGCATCAAGATTTGCATGGAAGTACCTCAACCCTGCCCTTTCTGTATGTGCAGGCAGGATATCGAGATAGAGATAGATCGCATTGACAACGCCAGAGACCAAATTTACGAGGTGAATGTGTTGTACAGGATCACACTTTGATCTTCTGTATATAAAAATGACATCCCTGCTCTGAAGTGGCTTCCTTTGTGTGCCCCATGCCTCTTAGCTGCTCTATGCTTGGCCTGCAGAAGTACAAACTGACAGAGAAGCCCAAGGGAAAGCTGCAAGATAAGATCGACATCGCAGTGGACTCCATTGTTCAGCTTACATTAGGTGCGGCCCAGACCACCCTGTGTCAACATTCAGAAGCCATGCTGTTCCTCTCAAGATGCTGCTTTTGACCTGCCGCTCTTCCTGTCCTGTCATGAAGAACACAGGACCTACCAAAAAATGCTGGCATTTTGAGTAGGATATAGGGTGCACGTATAATATCGCATCGTGAGGCTGCATGCACTCTGCGCAGGGTTGAGAGAGGGAGAGGAGATTCCCCCTGCAGCCGCTTTCATGCTGGTGCCAGTAGTAGCTGGAGCCTTCAGCACAAACCCAGACATTAAAGACCTGGTCAAGAAATCCATCGAGAGTCGAGCTGCCAGAAAGGATGCGTACAAAGTGTAGGTTCTGATAGACAGATTGGCTTTTGCTCCTGTGCGTTTGATGAAAGAAACTGCTTAACCCTTTGTAGATTAAACCGGAACATTTGCCTGTCATCATGAAATTTATTGGGGTCACCAACTTGGGAAATGCCAACATGAGTGTCCCTGGCCAGGGGATCATTACTGAATACTCGACCAACGTTAACGTGTAATTAACAAGACTCCTGGAGTACCTGTATTCAATATCATACAACGATTGACAGCATGTCTGCAGATATCATTGATGCGCCAGCAGAATACCAAATATGGACCTTCCTATCAACAAGGTGTGGCTCTACAAACCTGTTAAGGTCCTACTACATGTACACAGCTGATCACCCCGGGAAGTACATGTCCTTGATTGTTTGCTCTGCATCACTTGATCGTATGACCAACCTTCCTTGATCACATGGCTGACCACTGATCAGTCATGAGCCAAGCGTTCCACACTGGGCAAACAATCCGCTCAGGCTCTGTGCAACTTGCGAACTCCCATACATTGCCCTGGCCAGAGACGCAGCTCTGGGTGTACAAACAAATCCTTTCACGTCAAAATAATCAACTGTTGGGATATGGGAGGAGCCATTAGCCCCACTAACAGAATTTCCACACACCAAACAGTGCGTCCCTATGTGGAAACACAGGAAGCTTTTACAGCTCCAAAGCTTCAACAGCTAGCCCAACCCAGCCACCCAGCTCATCCCTGACAGATCAGTTGATTGTTGCAGCCGCCCATGCGCTCTGTTACTTGACTGACAGGATGTGCATTGAACAGATAATTTTATCTTGTCCATCTGCAGCTGTAAGCAGGCAGGCGTCTATAACTTGAGGCTGCTGACAGCAGCCGTGGCTTTGGCGGTGGAGTCGACTGGTTTGGGCGTGCGCTGTGACATCTTGATGTGCAGCAACGAATCCACATGGTTGCGGCAGATCGGGCACTTGGACGTCTGCTTGCGCAGCTCCTGCGATCGACACAACACCCCATATCACACCATGCACACATTCGCCATACGCTATCATGCAAAGCATGACAGGATTGAAGTTTCCCTGCAACAGTTCTGTACAAGAATCCTGAGATGCCTCATGCAAAAGAATTCTGGCCACGTCATCAGATCAACTGTCATTGCAAGAATTGCTCTGGACCACACTCCTAGAACATGTCCATATACCCGCCAATGCCATGCGCAGCAGATGCCATCTCTCCTCAGCAACTTCGACAGGACACCAATTAGAAAAGTACAGCCTATACTTACGAAGCACAGATCAGAACTAGCAGAAGTCGAGGAGATGGTTGCTTTGACAGCTCCTCTGGCAGGATGATCTTGAGAATGTCTCAGTGGATTTTTGGATGTGATGCTGGGTGCTGACTCAGACAATTAGAGTCAGACACCTGATTAGGTGGCTGGAAAAGAAATAATTGACTGAATGACTGATGGTGTGAAGGGGCACCTGCGCGCAGTCGTGGCACATGCAGAGGTGCCGACAGGGCAGCACTGTTGTGTCTCTCTCGTTGACGAGGCAGATGACACACAGCCGCTCCTCGTTCTCCTCCAAGCTGCCATCCGCCTACAAAGCCAGCATCACCCTTTATTAATTCCCCTCAACAATCCATCCCCAAGACAGCATGACAAGACCATGTTTTTAAGTTTATCCCACGCGAAAGCATGTCCCCACTTCCAGTCCACAGTAAAACGCGAACAGCATGGCACCACATCAGAAAAGGGCTAGGGTGGGTCAAAAGCTGTTCCACTAAGGCTTCCAATCACTAACACTCTGCTCTAAGCGACAGGCGCTCTGGCATGTCTGTGCTGTCTGAAACGCCCTTCTGCATGGCGTGAGCGCAGAGCTTCCACAGCAGCCGACTCACGCAGCTGCACCTCTCCAATAACAATACTGGAGCATTACAGTACAGAACTGCCCCTCCTTCCTGTTGCTCACCCCAGCGGGCGCAGCGGGCGCGCTCTCCATGCCATAGATCTCCTGGAGCTCATAGCAGACGCCCTCGACCCAGATCTTCTGCTTCACCACTTTCGGCTGCCAGTTGCCCTCTTCATCCCTCAACAGCACCGCGCACGTGGTCTGCGACTGTACCCAGGCAGCCTGCGGCGCACCCGGCCGCAGCTCCTGTCCACACACCAGCCCCCTTGTAAGGTCACTGTGAAGCGCTGCTAGCCTCTGCTGGCCTAGCAGAGGGACTTTGATACTCAAGTCCTTCTGACCAATTTCACAGACACCTTTCTCCTTCGAGAACACTGTGTGATAGTTCTGAGACATGCTGACAGCCCCAAGTTGCGACTTGGCTGCAGTGAAATGTCACATTGGCCCATGACCTCAGCGGGTTGCACAGGGAGAACAACAAGGTGCATTTCAGGCAGAATGGCTTATGCGATATAAGTCTGCGTCAACATGGGAAACCTTGGTTGTATAATAGACTCGGAGAGGAAGAGACGTGTCCCTGGCGGGGCACCTGCAATGTGTGCTTGTCAGCCTTGCCCTGTTCAGTGATGCATTCCAAGCGAATGACCAGCGGATATGTGTCCTTGTCATGAATCTCCATCAGCTGCCGCTCGTCATACAACCCGACATCCAGCACCATATGGGGGCTGCCCTCTTTTGGGTACTTCTGGCCCAGCTGCACAACAGAGTACACCGGTTCAATGAGGCGCCGATCATGCCTCACAAGCTCATCAGAATACAGTGCACAGGAAATCCTGTGCAAGTCATGAACCTGACAGGTATCTGCACAGGAAAAACGTGACGCACCCCTTTCTCGTATATTACAGGTTGTGAGACAGCCTGCTTGGACTGTGTCAGCTTGCACCCCCCCTCCTTGGAGGGGTCCTCAGTCGCCACCACATATGTGGTCACCCTGTGCCAGCACACCTCTACAGGCTCAGGTGTGGCTAAGGTCAAGCGCTCTCCTCAGAGTTCTTGCAGAAAATCCTGACAAACACCGGTAGCGAGGGCCAGAGCATCAGGATAGAGCCTTCTTGGATGAGGAATGCACAGTGCAACTTTTGCGTTGCAGTTCAGGTTGGTATCCAATTTCGACGGGATGGGATGAATTGGGCAATTGCAGCGTATTGCTTGATGGCATGCTAATGCGGTATACCATGCCGGGCCCGTGCATTGCAGCGCATTGGAATCCCCCTGGCCTCCAGCATGAACCCTTCGGAGGCCAGGATTTTCCTATGCGCTGCAATGCACAAGACCGGCATGGCATATAATCATGCCATCAAGCCACTGGACTTTGTTCAGAAACCTCGAGGCAGCTTCCCAGTGACCCGCTGTTTGCAGACTTGCGACACCTCCTTAAGAAATTGGAGAGGGCTGCAGTGCAGGAGATGTATATCTGAGGTGCTGGGTGCTCACGCGCAAGGCTCGGAGGCGTCAAACTCAAAGTGCACGGCGAGGCGACGCGGATCGCCATCAATGGGCTGGAGGCTGAGCGTGGGCTTCTTCAGGTTGACTGCGTTGCGGATGGTGGCCGTCAGCTCCTGCGCAGGTGCCATTGGGGCCACCTGGTGTACTGCTGGGTGTGGTGGCGGATGCATGGGCGGCATCGGCGGCCGGAACTGCGGCGGGGGCTGCACATGCAGCAAAAGGCCACAAGGAACGTCAGACTCTATCTGATCAGCATGCGCGCCACGCGTCCTGATGCGCGTGTGGCCACCCAGAGATGAAGTTGGTCAAACAGCCTGCCTGGTTGCACCATCATGGTACAGGACACGCCGCATCACCAGGTCATGTGCAATGCTTACAAACATGCGAGGTGCATTGATCGGCGACGTTTGCAAGATATTGCTTCCATTGAAGCTCTGCCAAGGTTGACGCTCGCATACCGGTGCAAACGGCCCAGCAGGTGGATATGGCGGCCTCCATGCACCATAGTTCCCATTGTTTATGTAAGCAGGGTCAGGATAGTAGTGCGGCAAACCCTGCAAAGCAACACGCACTGGTTGGAAGAAACCCTTGTGTTGTGTGTTGGTCATAGGAATAGAAAACAGAAAACTTTAGACAAAAATTCTTGCGAATTCTGAGAAAATTGACAACAAGGAAGTTCTGGCTCCCCGCAAAAGAGGGCGATCGTTCTTAAAACACCAGCAGCGTTTCAAGTCAGAGAACAACCTGCTGCTGCTGATAGACGTGCGGTGGTGGGTATGCCTGCTGCTGTGGCCGTGGTCGTTGTCTGCTTGGGCCCGCGCCCATCACTGTAATCAAGATCTTTCAACTCTTGCTCTGAATGAAGAAACGCTTTACTAAGCGAACAAGAATATGCACTACAAACAATACTTTAACCCGGAACACGATCAGCTCACTGAGAAGAAACAACACGGTTCTATTCACAAACGATATACACCAGGTCTAAAACCGATCTGAAGCGCTGAATGAAGCTTGGAATACAACGTCAGTGCGTTCTTGTCATAACCTTTTTGCGTGATCCAGATCTGCGACGGCGTTGGAGAAATTTCATTTTCTTGTCTTTGTGGCCCGTGATTGGTGGGCTCCTCAGCTGGAAAGAGCAGTTTGTCTGTGACTTGGGAGGGATCAGAAGTTTGAAATAAATAATGCTGCGAAATGTGAAAGCGGGGTAAGGTCAGGAAGCCGTGCTGATGAAAAATTCCTGTCCTCAGCACATCATCTTTTTCAGGAACTCCGCGCGTTGAGGAGCGATGTATGGAAATTTTGGTGGGGGATTCAATGGCAACTTTCAACCAAATCCGTATGCGGCATATGGCATGCAAGCTCCTCAGTGGATGGCGGGGGCAGGTGGCAACTTACAGCAACAGTGAGCCCCTCACTAGGCAACCTGCCTCCATACCAGTGCCCAACAACCTGTGTACTGATGCAGCGATGTCTCTTGTGTCTCTGTAGACAATTCTTTGGCACTCATTCTCTGTGTGGGGATCTGGCTGTTTGCTCAAGCTTAGATCTTATATGAAAAGTCCAGTTACCAAAGAGCTAGTTTAGCTGAAGCAAAAGCTTGACGACTTCTTGCCACAGCTGATGCTTTAGCGTTGTTTGACATGCGATTTTGCCTACTACAAAGCGTTAACACTGTGTCGGGGCGTCTTGAAGGCTGGACCCACAAGCTCAGTTGAGATACGCGGCTGCCTTGGGCGGTTATCTTCCCCAGAATGAAGTTCCCTTGCACCCGCACCAGGCCTATGCAAATGCGATGCCGCACTCCAATCAAAGCCTGCCGGCAAGGTGCGTCCAACACAAGTTGCGGCGCCATCCCCGCTGCAAAGTAGTGTCGAACCCATCCTTATATTGGAAGATGGGAGCTCTGTCGCCAACTGTTTTTGCTCTGTGTTCCACAGGAACAATGGACAGGATGGAGATTATTATGAAGATGACATTCCTGAAGATGAGGAAGGTGGGTGGCTGTACAAAGAGCCTCGAGTGGCAATCCTGTCAAGGGTATTTCTCACCTTTCTTAGACGGGGAGGCATTTGCACGGATCTGTGCGATAAGAATGTCTTCTCTAATCTAAATAGGAAGCCAGTCGTCTTGCACTTGTGTGGATGCTGCTGCTTATCCAGGGAGTCTCCGTGCACCAGGTGTAGATGGAGATGACAGTGGCGATGAGGACTATGGGCCACAGAGCAGGAAGCCTAAGAACACTTCACACAGCACACGGATAAGCCCAGCTCCGCGGGTAGCCACCTCACAGCAAGCTGCCCAAATTTTTGGCTCACGCACTTGCCCGATGTGCTTGAATACTATGGTTGGCATATCCCACTGCACTGGTGTCCCTGACAGAAGTGGCAAACTTGCAGAGACGGTCAACTCTCCAGGACTCAGAGGATGAGGACTCAGCACTGGCGCAGCGCTTACAAGCTGAGTACAATGGCGGAGGTGCCCGGCCCAAGAGGGCTGCAGCATCCATGGCCAAGAGGCGCTTGGCATCGGTGAGCTCAGGCGCTCACTTACGGGTCTTAACAATAGACATCATGCCGGGCTGAGCCCAAGGGACTTGACCAGTTGTGAGGTCTGGCCGTCTTCAGGGTGGATGTGACAAGGGACATATCCTCCTGCAGGATGGCGTTCCATTGCAGTTCTAATCTGAGATGAGGACAGGACAGACTTATCCCTTCCTCTGCTTCTACAAGCGGCAGTTTTTTTTTGGTTCCACCCATTCTAGTGCCTTCATATGATGCATGTCCCCTGCTGTGCACACAGGTAGTGGCAGATGAGGATGAGGAAGAGGAAGAAGAAGAGGAGGAGGTGGTTCAGAATGACAGGTATGGGCGTGCGGCAGGGTACGGGCAGGTGCACAGGCAGGCACATCCGCAGGCACATCCGCAGGCTTATGGGCATGCACAGCAGCAGGGGTACGGGCAGGTACACCAGCAAGCTTACGGGCAGGCATATCATCAGCAGGCATACAGACAGCCAAACCCGTACCAGGAGCAGGACTTCGAGATGGCTCAGCGAGCAGCCCTCGGCCTAAGGGTCCGCCCGGCCCAGGTGTGGGCGCACTCGTCTGCATGCAGACACCTTATCTGGGTTCCTTTAGAAAAGAACAAGTGGTGCAACACTTGCTCAGCTGCACACTTTGGTGGCATGCCACCGCTCTGGTGGTCAAGGATGCCCTGGGGAAGGACACCATGCAGGATGTCATCCTTGAAGCGACTCAACGCTGCTGTGTACCATCAGGGCTTGAGCTGTGCTAGTGTCACAGTAAGTCCTTGGGCAGGAGCGAAAATGTCCTGTCTGCGGGAGAGTGAGAGATAGACTTGGGACATGCGGCCACATGGATGATGGATCCTTGGGGAAGGCATGCGGGGATGGGAGCCAAGATGTGCTGTCTTGTGGAGGTAGAGAGGAGACCATCATGCATGTCAAAGAGGGGCCAGTCAGCGCAACCTGTGCGCATCGCAGGCGGATCACTTTCAGTTTGCGCCTGAAGTGCCCGCTCCGATGCCCGCGGCAAAGCGCCGGAAGGGCCCCAATGGGCGGAAAAATTCCTACTATGACGACGATGATGATGACGATGACATGCCTCGCAAAGGACGCCGCTCCCAGAGCAAGGTGGGCCCTCCGGCAGCAACTCTGCAGCTATCCCCATCTGCAAGCCCTGACAATCAACTGCTGATCTTGATGAGCCGTCATCTGAGGCTCAAAACGGGATAAGCATGCAAGTGAGCACGTGCTTACCAATAAAGCATTCGCTCAGAGACTGCCGGTAGAGGGAGACATAGCAAGGAAGGGGATTACGTTCTGGCCAACTAATTCAAGGGTTTTTTGCATGGGTGTGCATTTGTTGCAAGTACAGTGCAACACTTGTACATGCATTGAAAGTGGGACAAGGTGTTGCATGGGTGTGGGTACAGGTGTCATACACGGATGATGGCGGAAGGGAGAACAGCGACTTTGAGGACAGCGAGGCAGAGCGGCGGGAGCGCGCAAAGCTGCAGAAGGAAATCGTTCCCGCTTTCATGAGCAGCCATGAGGGTCTCGACGACGAAGTTGAGCGCGTCCTTGGCCACAGGTCCGACCTGAACACTGCAGGGGTTGCATGCGAGCCTCTTTGGTGTATGCGCCTCCTTCTGCATCAGGGGTGTTCAAGGCCCCATCTGCACGCATTAGAACCTGCTGGAGGGTAATTTTCTTGCCATGTCAGATGCTTGTAAATCAAATCTTCTGCCAAACATAAAAGATTGCCCAAACTGTCGGGCAAATTTCTTATTTTGACCCAGTGCAATGCACATGGACGCTCCACTGGCTTGCCGCACTGAGTTAGTTAGGCAGGGATGCTATGCACAGTTCTGAACTCCTCAATATGGGTTGGTGCAGGGACATGGAGGGTGTGGAGCCCATTCCGGGGGATCCCTGGGCTACGCGCGAGTTCCATGTGAAGTGGAAGAGGTGGAGCTACATCCATTGCTCCTGGGACACGCGCGAGACGCTGTCCCAACTGGGCGGCTACAAGCGCCTCGTCAACTACATGAAGCGCAGCGACGAGCAGCAGGCGAGCCCTCCATTCCATGCTGAACCATCCGGCACATGGGCTGTCCATGGCCAGCTTAACCATGCTGGAGGCTGTGATCTTTGTTTGATGGATGGGGCAGTTTCTGGGGACTGGAGCGCTTTCCGGTCATCATGACAGGATCTTGCATTGACAGCAGGGAAGGAGTGTCACTTATTTTGGCATGCTTGCAGGGCTGGGATGCCCATGCATTGGTGCTTGCAAGGCATGATATCGGGTTTTGGAAGGGTGAATGCCTGCAGATGGCCGTTGGTCTAGAATGTTGAGTCCAATGGACGGATATGAGGAGGGTCCATTTCATGCCCTTGCATTTTTTGAAGAAGCAAGGGCGCTGTTTTGGCTCTTGAGCTTCGTGTGGGTGGCCCCCAGGCCCTCATGAATCCAAAACAGGAAACAAAATCCAGGAAAAAGTTGCGATAGCCGGGAATTGAACCCGGGGGTGCTACATGGGCATTTGGTTGAACATGGGTGGTGCTGTGTGCAGGCACAGCGCAAGTGGCTGGCACCGGAGGAGGCAGAGCTGCAGGACGTGGAGCGGCAGATGGAGGAGGAGCTGGTGCAGCAGCACATGCATGTGGAGCGTGTCATCTCCCAGCGCGCCGAACCGGACGGCTCCCTCCGCTACCTTGTCAAGGTGCACTCCGCTCTGTTCACTGTCCAAATCAGGGATGATCCACAGTAGGAAGGTCTCCGGTGAACACGTGACTTTTCCGACCCTTCTGCCAGAACTCACCGAACAATATTCTGATTGTCTGTGCCCCTTTCCCTCCCTGGAATAATGAACAATGTAACTCTGCTGTATTATCGAGGGCAGGGACTTCCTTGACACCAATTGGTGACCTGCCCTTAGGGGTGTAACATTTTCCGGTGTAAGGGTGTTTGCGGGCAAGCCTACTTGCTAGTCTGGCGCTGACATAGCGGGATGTTTCGCAGTGGCGAGGTTTGCCTTATGGAGAGTGCACATGGGAGACTTTCCAGGACATCATCAAAGCGGATGGCCAGCAATGCATTGACCAGTTCCAGGTGCCACTCTCTTCCCTCGTTCTCCTACTGGCATTGCACCCTCATCAATGCACGAGCTGGACAATGTGCTGCATCTGTAAGGTGCATGCACCTGCATGCTTGACAAGGCAACAGGGCAAGCAGTGGTACATGACTTGTGAGGACTTACTGAATACTATTCTTCCCGCTGTTATGCACTTGTTTTGGCAGAATGATCTTCTGAATGTTTCCAAGGTCTCTGTAAATGTTTGGATGTGATGCTGGGTGCTGACTCTGACGATCGGAGTCAGCCATCTTAATTAGCCCTAGGAGGCTGGAAAAGCTGTGAGTCACTGACTGACTCACTGGTGCAGGAGCGGGAGGCGCGGCTGATAGAAGGTGTGCGCGGGCTGGAGGCCCAGCGGCGAGCCAGCGAGGGGCAGCGTGCTCTGCTGCAGCAGCCGGACTTTCTGCGCGCGGGGCAGCTGCGCGACTACCAGCTGGAGGGCCTCAACTGGCTCATCTACTCCTGGATGCAGAACAACAACTGCATCCTGGCCGATGAGATGGGCCTCGGAAAGACCATCCAGTGTGTCTCCTTCATCGGTGCGCGCCTTGCCTACCACACCCCTCCTCTCCCTCTGGTGCTCTGTCGGTTGCGACTGCAGCCCACTCACTTGGGGTGTCTCCTGTGGCTACCTCAACCCCTGCTGTCTGGCGCTGTTTTGCCCATGCAGCACTCGAGCAACCTGCAAGTTCAGCAGGAGAGCAGATCATGCACCGCTGTGCTTTCTCCACCTTGAGCAGTGCAGGGATCATGCAGCAGCAATTCACAGGCAGGTGGGGCTTGGTGCAGGGTACTTGGCGCTGTGGCAGCAGATAGCGGGCCCCTACCTGGTGGTGGTCCCCCTGTCGACGGTGCCCAACTGGATCAAGGAGTTCCGCAAGTGGCTGCCCCAGGTCAACGCCCTCGTCTATGTCGGCGACTCCAAGTCCCGCGAGGTGCGCTCTCAATCCAAGGATGACCCTGTCACATCCTCTGCAGCCAATTTTTCTTCCTTTCAACCTTTGTCCTTTCAGGGCAGGTTGCTGCTAGAGCAGCTTTCATGTTGAAGCCAGTAGAGAATGTGCTTGTAGTCCTGGGACCAGTGAGCTTGCATCAACCATGCCTGATTTCCATCCGAGAACACACAGAACAAATAAGCAAGATGGCGCTTGAGTTGCTGGATGGACTGGGCTGCAGGTGATTCGGGCCTTTGAGTTTTACACGGGCAAGCGCAGCGGGCGCATGTACAAGTTTGACGTGCTCATCACCACCTTCGAGCTGGTGCTCAAGGATGCGGCCGTGCTGAGCGAAATCAAGTGGTCCTACCTGGTCGTTGACGAGGCCCACCGCCTGAAGAACAACGAGTCTGCCCTCTACAGAGTGCGTGCCTGGGGCCACCTTTACTGCAAAAGTGTGGTTGAATTTTTGCCTCAGGACCTTACCCAGAGACCTATCTAAGTGTTTGCTGTGATGCTGCAGGAGCTGGCCACATGGCAGTTCAAGAACAAGCTGCTGGTGACGGGGACGCCTCTGCAGAACAGCATGAAGGAGCTGTGGGCGCTGCTGCACTTCCTGGAGCCCCAGAAGTTCCCCAATGCTGAAGACTTTGATGCCCGCCACTCGCTGAAAAAGGCTGAGGAGGTATTCCTCCTCATCAGCGCAAGCCTCCACAACACACACCTGCATGCATGTCATGTGTCTTCTCCCTTTAAGGCCTCCATGGTAAAGAAGCACTGCTCAGCATCACATTCGGTCTGCAACTGCTCTTACAGTGCACCTGACTGCCAAAGATGCAGGACAAGTGCTGGTTTTCAGCTTCTCAGCTACCGAATTAGTCAGTTCTGGATACATTCCAGGATCCTAAGACGTCAAGTTGTCCAGCTGGTGGAATGCATTTGCCAAGGTTATGGCGAGGCACTCATGTGGGTGTGGACTGCGCTTTGTTGCAGTTGACACAGCTGCATGCGGAGCTGCGGCCGCACCTGCTGCGGCGCGTGATCAAGGACGTGGAGAAAAGCCTGCCGCCCAAAAACGAGCGCATCCTGCGTGTGGCCATGTCCCCGCTGCAGAAGCAGTACTACAAGTGGATCCTCACCCGCAACTTCAAGGAGCTCAACAAGGTGTGAGTTCGCCCCATCTGGGTCACACCTGGACTGTGAGCCTGACCTGCCTACCTTGGAGTTGGAGTTGTGAAGCACTGCGCACTTGCGGCTCTGTCAAGGTGCTCTAGGAAATTGGGCCATTCCACAATGCAATGTAAAAGTTTTTGAGGTCCAGGGTACATGTTTCATTGATTGCTGGGTGAATACAGGGCACGAAGGGGGGTGCCCAGATCAGCCTGCTGAACATCATCACAGAGCTGAAGAAATGCTGCAACCACCCATTCCTGTTCGAGAGCGCGGAGGCCGACTTCCGCGGCTCCAATGATGACAGCAACGCCGTGGACCGCCTCGTCGTGTCTGCCGGCAAAATGGTGCTCCTTGACAAGCTCATGCGCCGCCTCAAGGAGACCGGCCACAGGTATACTTTGTCTACTGTTGCTCATCACTTCATCACTTTGGTACCTTTTGTCCCTCGAAGCATTTTTGGCCATGCTATTGTTTTGTTTATATGATGCGTCTTTCTGTTTGCGGTGCCTCTTATGGTGCACTTCATGATGTCTCTAGCATTGGCAAGGTCTCTCTGCAGTTTGCATTGCGGGGCAGCTCGTGAAGAGGGGGCTCTTCTGTTTAGGTGCAGAGAGGGATTGTGGCCTTGTCGCTTAGTTGATGTGCATGCGCGTTTTGGGGGGCAGGGTGCTGATCTTCAGCCAGATGGTGCGCATGCTGGACATCATCAGCGACTACATGCGCCTTCGCGGCTTCCAGCACCAGCGCCTTGACGGCTCCACGCCTGCCGCCCAGCGCCACCAGGTGCGTCCCCCACATTCTGACCTCTATTGCTCTTTCATCGCACCTGACCATGCGCCCAAAAATGTCAATAAGGTGTCTCTGCAGACCTTACAATTGGGCCCTGTAATTGAGAGGGACTGAACAAGTTGTTCAAAGCTGGTCCGTGCACTCCTCTCATCCTTGTGCCTTGCTGCTGCCCTGGGGATGCAAGTTTGAGTGCTATGGTTGAGTCACATCACGATAGGCACTTCCATGTTGCCAGAAATTGCCACCCAGATATTGCACTGCCTATTCCAAGATCTCATTGGATCAAGCGCAAGCGCTGTTTGCTGCAGGCCATGGAGCACTTCAACTCGCCCGGGTCGACGGACTTTGCGTTTCTGCTGTCAACGCGTGCGGGTGGCCTGGGCATCAACCTGGCCACGGCGGACACAGTCATCATTTTTGACTCTGATTGGAACCCCCAGAACGACCTGCAGGCCATGTCGCGCGCCCACCGCATCGGCCAGACCGAGACCGTCAACATCTACAGGTATGGCACCCCATGGCTGCTCAGCCCATTGTCAACTGCTCTGCTAAGCGCGTCAGCTTTCCTGCATGCATGCAAAGCCACAGCTAAGTTTGGCCGTTGTCAGATGGCGTCAGACTGAGACCCTTGCCCTGACCACCACGCAGGCGCACAAGTAGTGCACCAATTTTGGTGTAACGATGTGGTCTTGGCTCCTGATGTGTGCCTTCTGCATGCACACACAGCTCCATGCAAGGACAGCTAATCCACAATTTATGAAGATGGGTCTCGATTGTGAGCAGGTTCCTGACGAGCGGGAGCGTGGAGGAGGACATCTTGGAGCGCGCAAAGCAGAAGATGGTGCTGGACCACCTGGTCATTCAGCGCATGGACACCTCCGGCCGCACCGTGCTCGACCCGCGCTCGGCCGCTGCCGCCTCCGCCAAAATGTTTGGCAAGGACGAGCTCACTGCCATCCTGCGCTTTGGCGCGGAGGAACTCTTTAAGGTGTCCGACCTTGGCTGTGATTTTTTCATTTCATTTTTTAAATATTTCCTATGTTTATATTTGTATTTTAAGGCTAAGGGTGTAGAGTTCAGTCTTACCTTAAACCTATATGAAAAGTATTTAGTGCAGCCAAATCATTTTTGGGTTGTGATGGGACATCATTACAGTGCTGTGTTGCACCGTCAAGTTTGGGAGTTTGCCACAGTGGAGGTGCACCTGCGTTAACACAGTGCTGATGCTGCCGCAGGAGGATGAGGGCACTAAGGAGGCCAAGAACCACCAGCTGCTCACTGAAGACATTGACAGCATCCTGGCACGCGCTGAGGTGCGCGCCCCATGCACATGAAAACTTGATCCGTGCCGATCGCTCTCAGGACCTTCGCCCCTGTCATGCCGTCCATGCACAACACTTCAGTCTCTAAGCTGCGCAGCAGAAGCAGGTCATATGCGTGCTTTAAAGGCTGTGTCAATAAGACAAGGGTGATCCAACCATGGCCTTAAGCATGCATTTGGTCGAGCTTTCAATTTGTTTAAAGGAAACTTGAACCTATTTTGGGTTCTACCATCCTTGCAGGTGGTGAATGAGACGGACGCGGCGCATGCGGACGCGGGCGGCGATCTGCTCAATGCGTTTAACGTTGCCACGTTCAAGAACGAGGAGGATGATGCAGCGTTCTGGAACAGGCTGATCCCGACCAAGGAACGCGCGCCCTCCGAGGAGCCCGAGCAGCTCGGCATCCGCGCCGCCCGCCTCAAAACTGCCGATGATGTGCGGCGGCCCCCTGTCTTGTAATTTGCATGGTGCACTGGCAGGCTGATCTTGTGAGTGTCTCCAAGTTCCTGCGTGAATGTTTGGATGTGATGCTGGGCGCTGAGAGTCAGACATCTGATTAGCCCCAGGCGCTGGAAAAGGTGTAATCGACTGAGTGACCCCTCGCTGAAGGGGCGCGATGTGCGCAGGGGGCGAGGAGGGCGCAGCAGGATGGGCTGGCAAACGGCAAGGCAAAGAAGGGGAAGGCCAAGCGCGGCGCCAAGGGTGCGTCCGTTCGGCGGCGTGGCGGCGGCGATGCGGCCGCGGCCTCTGAGGCCGGGCCGCCTGTCGCGGGCGCGCTGCTGCGCATTGACACGTGGCCCTCCGACTCCACCTTGGAGCCGGTACTCACCTCCCACATCAACCCCGACATCCTACCATGATGCCAGTTGAACCTGATGTGGGGTGGCATACTGTCGGTATTGGTGTGTGTTAGGGGCATCTGTCATACGATCACTTCGTTCGGGGAAGGGGTGAAACGAGCACTTCTACTCTATAGCTTGATGGGTTACTCAAACATAGAGTTCAGACCCGGGCGCAAGCTGGCTGTGGTGACATGGTTTGCTGTGTGGCATGCAGGAGGAGGATTGGCCCAAGGCGCTGAACAGGCGGGAGGCCGGTGCATTTGTGCGCGGCGTGAAGCAGTACGGCCTCGAGTCGCGCCTGCCGGAGATCGCAGCGGAGGTTGGACCCACCCTCGACTCTGCACCACCAGCCGCCCAGTGCGCCCCTCTTCTTTGAAATGGACTTTCTGCTGTGCTGCTCCTGTGTCCTGCCTGCGCTGTGTCATGCCTGACATGGGTGACATCCTCCTGTCACCTGCTAGCCACACCCTATTCGGTTCATTGTGCTGTCTACGCCCTTCCAAGCACACCCCCGACTCACTCATCACTCATCTTGACTGTCATGCATGATTGCTTGCAAGAGGTGCACCCTGAGAGGTTGCACTTAGTGCTAGCGCGAGTGTCGGACAGACGCCCCGGGCTTTGGTTGACTATGGGTGATGGTTGAGTATGTGAACATGTGCAGGCGGGCGCTATGGGCGGGCTTTGTAAAGGCGTGTGAGCGCGTGGAGCGCGACGCTGCGCTGGCGGGCGAAGACCCCAACGCGGCCGTCCTCGACTGGTTCGGCACCGCCGTCAAGGCCGCCGAAATCCCCGCCCACCTCCAACGCATGAAGACCCTCGCCCGCAAGGTGAACTACTTCCCAGGAATAGCCACCATCACTGGCACACAGTGCGGTCTTGTGCTGCCCCAATGTCTGTGCAATTAGGTGACGCTGAGCATCTGACTGCAACCCAGCCCGCCTTTGGCTGCTAGAGCCGGCTCGGCCGGGTGCATATGCACCACTTCACTATGGCATCTGCATGCACACACTCGGAGAGTGATTCTAGGAGGGTCAAGAGCAGCTGAAACGCATTTGCCTATGGGTGTGCGCAGATTGAAGCGGTGGGCCCAGAGGCGCACAAGGTGTTCCGGCTGGACGCAGTGGCGGTGACGCTGCCCAAGTGGGGCCGCATGTGCGACTGGACGCCCCACGACGACGCCATGCTCCTCCTTGGCATCTACTGGCACGCCCCCCTCTCAGAGATGTTGTTCAACGACAGTGTACAGACAAGAAGCCCCGGCAGGCCCAATGACCGCCACACCCTGTTTCCCTAGCGCTGCTGCTAATGCATGTGTCCTCCAATGGTGCCCTGCAGTGCCTCTTTTTTTATACGCTGCAGCGTTGGTGTTCTCCAGAGGGAAATGAAAGGAAGGGCGCTCTCATGCGTTGTACCTACAGGACTGTTGGCTGACTGCTGTGGGTGCTCGCGCAGGCACGGACTGGGCCACTGGGACCAGTTGGCGGGCGACCTGCGCTTGGGCCTGGGCGCAAAGCTGGAGGCAGCTGCCACCGAGAAGCGCGGCAAGAACTATGAGGCGCCCGAGGACCACAAAATGCTGCCCAAGGGTGCGCTCCACCTGCTGTCAATGCCTTTTTGCATCACCGCGTGGATTCCGGGCACTTGCATCCAAATCACATGAAACCATTGTTGCCATACATGCCAATCGTAGACAGGAATTGCTCCCTGTGGAGGATGCTCCGATAATGTACAGGACCAGACAACTTTGGTGCAAAGTCGCTGATGGCGCCTATCTTGGCTGGGCCAGGGTCGCAGCTGGAGACGCGGGCGACAGCGCTCCTCAAAAAGCTGCAGACGGCAAACCAGCAGCCGCTGACCTTCGGCGGCCGCGGCCGCACCGGCCGAGCGCCGAGCGCGCGCACTCCGGCGCGCGGCTCCTCGGCCGACGGCGCCATGCCGCCCAAAAAGCGCGGCGGCTACTCCCAGGCACATGCCGCCGGAGGGGACGCCTCCGACCGCATGCGCAGCCACTCCGAAGCCTCTACCCCTTCCAAGAAGTGCGCTCACCTCAATCCCCTATTTATATTTTGAAGTGTCGGTGTCCGTCACCTGCCACACCCTGTAATTGTCGGAAAGGCCCAAACGTTGTTCTGCAAGAGCTGATTGCATAACCTCATCTGATGGCCTGATGATGTTTCAGCTCCACTTTCATTTTTGCCCTCCTCGGCACTCTGCTGGTGCTGTTGCCTAAGTTGTAACTTCACGTGCGGTTGATCAGATCTCAGTGGAGGTATGGAGGTTCTGTTAAATCAGTGTGTGATGTGTCAAGCATCATGCAGCTGTGTTGCCACGGTCATGTATATGATGATTGAAGGGGAGGTGCCCCTAAGTCTGCAAATTAATTGCCCTTGACCCGGTCGGACGGGTGAACAAACCAATAGAAAACAGGTTTGAACCGGATAGCTGGCGCAGGTGGGAGGGGATGCTGGGCGAGGAGGTGATGCTGCACGTGAAGAAGCTGCGGCTGCTGCAGAAGCGCGGCGACGACATCCCCAAGGACAAGGCCATCGAGAAGACGCGCAAGTACCTGACTGTCGTCGGCAACGCCATCTCCCACCTCTGCTCTCGCGCCGCGGCCGGCACGCTCCCCGCCTCCAACAAGCTGTCCTCCGATGAGCTCCACTCCAAGCTCTGGCAGGCATGGCTTCATCCCATCACCCTCTGCTGCATGGCCCTCATTGAAGCTTTTGCTCACATTTGGCAGGATGATGTCGTGATTGCATCCAAGTTTCTCTGTGAATGTCTAGATGTGATGTTGGGGGCTAACTCTGATGATCAGGGTCAGACATCTGATCAGCCCTAGGTGGCTAGAAAAGGTGTTATCGACTGACTGACTGACATCTCCTACAGTGTGACACATTTGTGCAAGCTGTGCTAATGTCTTGCCTGTAGGGTGGGTGATAGTCCTCAGCTGTACACAGCACTTTGAACCCATGCGCCAATGTCAAGCTCGTCCGCCTACCTCAAGCCAGGCAAAGCGAGTGGTATCTGAAGCTCCAGCGAGTTGTAGAGGGTAGCAGAGAAAGCACTGAGACAGTCATCTGCCATCCAGTCTGACCTCGTGGGCATTGCGAGCAGTTTGTGGCGCGGTTCACGGAGAACAACCTGGACGGCGAGAACCTGGCGCGCATCTACAGCCGAGTCAGCAAGGGCCACGCTGCGGCGCGCGACTCTGCCGCGCTCGACCGTGACACCGCGGCCGCGGGGACCTCCCGAGGCGCTGACCTGGCAGATGACGAGGACTATGTCGCCCCCGACAGCCGCAGACGCTCCTACTCCGAGGTCATATACCCTTCCGCTCCCTTGGATGGCGAGAGTATGCCAAAATGACATGAGGAGAAACTTATGTCACCCCCAACGTTATCCTTAAATCGTGTATGGTAAATTTGTATTGCACAATGATTATAGTGAGCGCAAGGGCTGATGGAAAAGGGCGCTCCTGGTTAAGGGGAGGTGATGCAATCACACCTTGGAAGCACAGCAACCTGTACAGGGAGCAGTCAATGTGCACCGTATTGGAGCATTGCAAATACTCTTCTTGCACCTCCCGTGAGCTTCTAACCATGGAATGACATGTCAGCAGTACAGTTCCTCTGACTGAACCTTGAAGTGTGGGGTGTGACAGGCTGGCACGGATGATCGGCGGCAGCAATGGGAGGAGGAGGAGGATGACTACCAGCAGGAGCCTTCCCCTCAAGAGCACTACCCCTCTGGCAGGTGCGAATGCATTCTTACTGCGTTAATGATTGTTTGCTGGTGTACATCTCGTGCTGGGCATTCTCTTGCGGTCGAAGGTCGCCCATGACACAGCGTGACACAAAGAAGTCCGCGTGCTTGTTCTGTCATATGTTTGTCAAGTGTTTGACCCTGACAGTATGGGAATGTCCCGCAATGCAGCCAGTCCGGGACAGATTCTTAACCTGTTCGGGCATGGCACAATAGTTAAATATGCAGGCTTTCATGTGACAGGACAACATTGTTGAAGTTGCTCATTTTATGCAGGCTTGCTTTGTTGCATTGAGTACTACTGCGGGTGGTTGTGGGTCATCTTATGAGCACTCGATGGCTGGAATGATGTGTGATATTCTTCTGACAAAGAAGCTGGGGGGGCGTGCAGGCGAGACTGGGACAGGGAACGGCAGCGTGGCTGGGACTAGCAGTGGTCACGCATCATCATGTCCTTGAATTGGAGAGTCAAAGTCTTTGAGAGTGCTTTGTGCCGGAGGGAAACCTTGTCTTCAGCGCGGTCCGGTGGTCTCCTGAGGTGCACAATCGTGGGGTCCAGAGATTATTATTTTGATCATACCATGCATCAGAACATGAAGTTTTCCCTGCCCCACTGGGTAAGGGGCATTGTTGCCCCCAAGTTGGTGTCATAAGGAGTTGGGTCCACTATGGCTTAAGGTGTGCTCGGTGGTAGTCAAGGTTTATGCGACAGCATTTTAGGCCTGCAAGTGTATCGAGAGACGTGCAAGATATCTCAAGAAGTCCTGAAGAACTGAGCGCTCTGTCGCTGCAGGTGGTTGAATTTAGTCACCTTGTCATGTACACTTCAGCAGTAGATCTACTCTAGAGGCTTTGCACGCTTGCTAGGGAGTGGTCAGTACACTTTCTAATGGGACTGCGACGGTGTGATCATGTTCGATTACGCGCACACTGCGCTGTTACAGTCAATGTCTAGATACAGCATACGAAAGCTGTGATATACCAGCTGATATCCTTTCCTGTGTCCATGCTACACAACAGACAATAATACATACAATGTGCCTTTCGTGAAATACTGTAATGTTCTGCAGAGTATACTTATACGTATAACTGCCAGTCATAATACCTTTTTCACTCTCAACTGCATTGCTGCTTTTGCTAGAAATCTCTTCTCCCAGATGGAGGAAAGCCCTGAATGACGGCTCGACACGTTAAGCAGCATATGAAGTGCTGAAAGCTACACACCTCAATCATGGCCTCATGATCAGGATCATTGCTCCCCTTGAAGATCACGGCAGTGCGAAATAGTTTAAACTCCTCCCAGAGTAATAGCTGTTGCCATGCCTCAATCTTTCAGATAGTAGTGTACCTCAGCCACGCCTCGCACGAGAGCTTGTTCAGGAGAACAAAAGCATGTCCTATCTAGACCCCAAGTAAAATGGCAAAACAGCAATGCTGAGTTTGTAAGCATCTGGATGGCACTCGCAGACGCCAGACCGGTCGACCTTTCGCAGGCAACTTCCGCCTGTTTCCGCAGTCAACGATACCAAAAGCACTCTGCGAAAAGCGCGGCCAGTACATTGCTTCAATGGATACAAAAAAGGGAACAACCCCCAAGAGGAGCATGCTTCTACAAGCGCCTCGAGGTTCCTGCAATAAGAGAGAGAGGGGAAGAGCAGAGAAACAACAGAAATTAGGCTTCATGCAGAGGCTCGGGGTGATTGAATTTGCAAGCAGGCCCGAATTTACAGGTGAGTGTCTTCTCAAAGTGGCTGCACACGGCCTCGCCGTCCCGCATCGGCAGCCCCAACGAATTCAGGCGCACCCCAAAGTGGGACGGGTGATCAAATTTGCAGGCCTCTCCGAATTTGCAGTGCCCCGTCTTGGTGTAGAAGTCGCAGAGCGGCTGACCCGGGCGAGAGGGAAAGCTCGGCTTCTGCAGCTGCATCATTCCCTGCCTGCCACCCTGCTCCCCCTGCTGCTGCATAGACATCAACCTTGTGCTTGCAGGGAAGACGCCCTCCCCCAGAACCACCCCTTGCTGAGGGGTTGACCTTGGGGGTGGATCTCTGGGTGGCGGTGGCGGCCCCGGCGCGCTGCCAGGAATGCCGATGTGTGGCTGCGATGGTACTGCAGAGCGCGACGAAGACGTTTCCGACGCCGATATTTCGCTGAGGGAAGTGCTGCCGCCCCTCAGCCGAGCGCTGTCCGCCAAAACGCTCAGTGTGGACCCTGCATGTCGTCACAGCTGGCTCAGACAGATGCAAAGGAGAGCTGCACAGCGCCCATAGTAAGCATGCAAGTACTCAGCAACCGACACACACTCATCCACCGTTCATTGCACTGGCAAAGGGAAACGTGCTTGAAGAAGGGGGGCGGCGTACACACCAGGATGCATGCCCAGTGGGGGGATGTTGGAGGGGTACTGAGGCTGCTGCGGCGGGGGCATGTAGCTCCAGTTAAGGCCCAGCACGCTGGTCTCGCTCATGCTCCAGATGGACCCGCTGGGGCTGCTCCGCTGCAGCGACTGCGGCGGCTGCGGAGGATACCCATTCCTCCCTATATCCCCACCACAGCACCGCTTAGACTTACATGTATTGATGGGAAAAACGCTTAAACACTGTTGCACTTGAGAGAACAGCGACACTCGGCCACAATGGCCGCAAGCAGCATCCACACCCACTAGCGCTTTGCTTACTTGGGTGCTTCTTGTTTTGAGTTACTGACTGGGTACTTCTTGGTGTAGCACAACGGTCGATGTAGGTTCACACTGCTGTTTGTGGATATATGGCAGACAGTGGTGGGCAACTGCCACTCACCGCTGGACCTGGCAGAGTTGCTGGGCGAGGGCGATCGGTGTCGGGGCAGCGGCAGCGGCGGGGCCTGATTTGTGAAGCCGTTGCGCTGGGCACTTGCACCGCTCGTATCGGCTGAGGAGCGGCCAGAGCCGCCGCCAGAAGTTTGGCCCTGCACACCCAATCGCTCGCACGTTTCAGCGGAGAATTCACACAAGAACACAGAGAGCAAGTGAAAGGACTGACGGAGCCAACGAGCAGCAAAATCAAAAGCAGCTGCACTACACGGCAGAGCAGTAGTATGGCAATCATGGAAGCAGCCAGCTGAAAGGTACTGAGAGCTTCACTGCTCGCCACTGCAATCACTCTACAACCAACTTGCGCACCCTGGGGGGTCTGTCTGGGTGGAGCATGCTCGGCAAGCTACCTGTGCAGACGGTTGGAAGGCCGAGTTTCGCATGGGGCCGGTGCTGGTGAAAGGAGAGCCCTGACTGGACCCTTGCTGCCGATGGTCATGCTGCGACGCAGATGAAGAGGGAATGGGCACGGACGCTTCCGGAGCCGACTTGGAGCGCGGCTCTCCCACCACCGCAGCTGGGGACTCCGGGAAGAGCGGCGCCACTTTCGCGCCCGGCAACGGCATGGAACGGGTCCTCTGCTCCACGCCCTGTGCCACCAGGCAACGCTGACTCAGCGCGTGCTCCAGTTGATATACCAAGCTCAACAGGCGCCTTTTGTCTTCAGGTTGAACCCTCTTGGGAAATTGAAATTGCGAGGAAATTGAAGGATGAGCGAAGGACACATCCTTCTCGCTGGTGACTGGGAGAGGTAACCATTATCACAAAACTAAGGCAAGGCTGCTCAGATGCTGGGACAGGGGCAGATGAAAGGTTCACAGGTCTCAAGGAAATGTGACACTGCATGAGTCTAAGGCAGGAGCTAAGGGAAGGTGGTGCACCCTGGCTGCGTCGACCTGGTTGGTGGCAGTGGCAGCGGCAAAGCGGGAGGACATGAGGTCGAGGGGGAACTCGCGTGCGCCGGCCGGGTAGTACTTGGCCAGCATGGGCTCCTCCGCACACCGGTGCAGCCCAAAGCAGTACGTGGCCATCAGCAGGCTGGGGAACCGCGACGAGAAATAGCTGCACATGCAACAACCCGCGCCTCAACACACACACCTACATGACTGTTGAGCTGCAAGGACCCTGACCACATGAGACTCGCCCTGGACATGCATTCAAAATCTCCCTCAAATTGCTCACAACCACCTTGCTGTAACACAACTTCCTGTGATATCCGAGCTGCACTTCATCTGAGAATGACCTGTCCAGACTGCATGACCCGTAATGAAGGCAAAGGAATCAAATGCATTGCTGTTACGGGTGAGGGCACCTGAGGAAGCCATCGGGCAGGGGGCCCAGCTTGGCCTGGAGGGCGTCGGGGAGCTCTCGGAAGTGGTTGTGCTTGTTGCGGATGACGCGCAGCAAGTCGCGCAGGGAGTCGGGGCGGTACTTGCGGTAGCGCCCCAGGTTGTCCAGGAAGTCAGGGTCCAGGCGTGCCATCCAGTTGCGCCCGCCCAGTGCCTCCTCACTACATGCCTCCAGTGCAGCCAGCAACGATTGGTCCTCCTGCCGCAGCCGGCAATTCTCAGCCCCATTCCAATGCGCAAGATTTCCAGCTTTGCTCGGAAACCTCTATATGATGGAGACATGCATGCGCTCTGCAGCTGCAGAATAGATGCATTGGGAGGCGGCCGTTAGCGCGCCCCTGCTCTTCCAAATGCATCTTCATAAAGCTGCTGAATACCACTCACTTGAATGATACTCTGATATATCTGAGAGGCAGCATCGCCAGAACAGCAGCCAATCGTGCGAGTGGATGAACGAACAGGGTCTTGGACAGGCACGAGGGGTGTGAGAAAGGACAGCGAGGGCCACTTTGCCGAGGCCCTCGACGCCTTGGGGCCTTCATTGCTGGCCCCGATGCGTCCCCGCAGCAACCGGACCGGTGTGAGCAACCAGTCTTGAGAGTGCACTTTTAGCCACCAGTGATGGTGGGGTAACAAAGTGGGCGGCGCACCTCGCGGTCCTCGTTCTCCATGCGGTCGGAGAGGTCGACGAGGAAGGAGAGGCGGCGCTGGGGGGGCCACCAGAAGGGGTGCGCCATGACGCTGGCCACGCTGGGCCGCCGCTTGGGCGCGGCCACCAGCATCGCGCGCACCAGGCTCTCTGCCTCCTTCAGGTGCGCTATCTCCCGCAGGTTCGCCCGCCCCTGCACCATGAGTACTATTGTTGTTAGTCACCCTCACTAATCACTAAGTCACCATCCTGACGTCAGCATCCAGCGCGCTACACACTCCTGATGCTCCTGCATGGCTCTCTCGGCACCCGTCATGCATGCCTTTCCCCATCACCCAGTGCTGGCGGGCGTGGCCATCATCGGCCTTGAAACAGGTCTTCTAACTGATGCCATGTGCCCTGGTGGCACATAAGGCTTTTGACAGCTACTGGGCCTTCTGTTTGCCTCAACTGTGGAGAAATTCTGCGGAAGGAAGAGAGTTTTAAACCTGCTCAAGAGGATGATACAGGGAAACGAACAAAGCAGATCAGACCAAAGAGCAGGACAATGGAGCTTGCCTGGAGGATGTTGAAGTCACGCTCGTAGCTTTCGCCGAAAGCATGCTTGCCTCCGGTGAGGCAGTAGAAGATGACAAGGCCAAAGGAGAAGATGTCGACGCTCTTGCCCTGGCGCACATCCCCGCCGCTGCGGCTGATCAGCTGCTCTGGTGCCTGCCATCCCGTGCTGCCACCTGCAATATGGTGTACATAAGGAGGCTAAGCGGCACTCAAATATGGCAAACAAGCCGGCAATGACCAGGCAATTGCACTCTTTGGACACAGAAGAGGCAGATTGCATCAGACATGTGACCAAAAGAATACCGATGCGTCAGCTCGGCAGGATACTTTGCTGTGCAAGCCCGAGAGGGGTTGCTTGCCTGGTCCGCGGCTCTCAAACGAGGACTGATCAATGGCGAGGCGCTTGCAGAGGCCCATGTCGGACAGCTTGGCATGGCGGCTCTCTGTGAGCAGGATGTTCTGCGGCTTGATGTCCCGGTGCACTATGCCCCGCTGGTGCAGCGCCACCAACCCATGCCCAGCCTCCTCTATCACCTGATCACAGCAAGGAACACCCAGACCATGAAAACATACTCTTGTCTCACACCATTTCTGCTCGCAAAGGCTGCTCACACTACTAGATCTCGCTAAACGCGCAGCATGCATCCTGATGCACTCAGCAGCAAGGTCGTGCTGCTGATCAAGGCATTAGAGAGCCCTGCCTGGATGCAGGCCACATGACTAGATCTCCCTAAACGCGCAACATGCACGCTGACGCACTGAACAGCAAGGTTGTGCTGCCAGTCAAGGTAGAGAGTCTTGCCTGGATGCAGAAAGAAGTGGGCCGGCGGGCGTCATCCACAAAGGCAGCAGGGCCGTCGTCGGTATTCATGAGGTCATTCAGGGAGTGACGGCAGCGCTCCAATGCCAGGTAGACAAACTCATTGTCCTCCTCCATGGCAAAGCAGCGCACAATGTTGGGGTGCTCATCCGACAAGATCAGCGCCCCGATCTCTTTGCGTGCCAGCTCATAGAACTGCGCCAGACACATCCCCGGTTGTTACGCGTTCGCTCCAATCTGGGGCGACCATTTGCTGTGGTCAGGTGCAAATCTGACAGGCGCTGCATTTGGAAGATGCATGCCCATGCTCTGCAAGCATATTTGCAACCTCACAAGGCCAGCCACAGACATGTTGAGGCCACCACACCAGCAAGTCCAAGGCATTTCTTGGGAACCATCCAGCATGAAACATACCTGGCTCAGGATGCGCTTGACAGCGATTGGACGACCATGCAGCGTGCCCTCAAACACCAGCGTTCCACTGCTGCCATACCCCAAAATGTCTGGGCCGATCTCCATGCGGCCCACTCGGCTGACTCCCGCCCGCGCCACCTCCCGGCTCTGCAGGGCAGAATGTATCTGCCATAAGCGCTCTGAAGGCATGACAATAGGTACCATGCCAGTGACCCAGCAAAGAACTGATCCGCAAGTGATGTTGGGCGCAACAAGGCATGCACTTCCCAATCATTTACCCGCCATGGTTAACATGCGATTGCAGGCTGGGACAAGGATATTGATGAGAAGAGGGCCAAGGCAGGGAAGACATGCCTGCACAGTAGAGCTTCTGCCGCTGGCCTCGGAGAGGTCTTCTCCAGCCTGCAAGAGGCCTGAGTCGTCCGCTTCAAGAGCCCCTTCCTCATCTTCATCCCCTTGCTCATCCTCCTCCTGTAGACCAGCCACATCCTGCCTTCTGATACAATTCTGCTGAGACATGACTTGCTTGCTTTACAAGAGCAGATAGGGTGCTAGATAGTGAATGCTAAATACTCTGAGAAAGGCAGGTGCTGTCACACTGCACACCTCATCCCCGGTTGCGCTGCTGTCGCCCTCCATCGCAGACTCTTTGATGGCCCCCATCATCTTGTTGGAGTACCTGGGATCCCGCAGCTTCTTCCACCGCTTCTGCACGCAGATTGACCCCTCTCAACATTTCTCAGCACTTTCCCCCTCCTATATTGGAATACCCACCACACTGTCAAACAAATGCACCTTCACTTTCATGGCCTCCTATCCTCACCAACCCTGCCTTGCATGCAGGGTTGTAATGTACATGTAGACACAGAGCAACCACGGCCTTACAGACATGCACAATGGGAGCATCACAGGGCCATCCCTCCGACCACCACAGAATTGCAACCCCGATTTTGTGACCTCATCTTCGTTAGGTAACCATTTTACTCCTTGCATGTGGAGGTGGAATGGGAAGCAACCAGGCTCACAGACATGCACCAGAATAGCAACAGAAGGGCGGCCCACCCTGGCACGGCGGGCGTTCTCCTTGGGATCATTGCCGATGCCGGAGCCGGTGTGGTCGCGGATGGTGGACAGTTGGGGGGTCGCGGCGCGCGCTTCCAGCTCATTCTTGAGCGCCGCTTGGGCCGTCTCCCGCGCCTCCTGCTGGGACCCCGTGTAGCTCATCTCCATGGTCACGATGCCCTCCGCCGCGTGGGTCTTGTCCACTGTTGTCCATACTGCAGTGCCAGCACATTGCCATGTTACCACAGGTGGGAAAGCTAGTGATTGATGTTGACAGTAGCCACTCCCAGGCTCACTAAACAAGACAGGACAAGCGGGCTGGGATTGTGTATTCAGGCAAGGAGTATGGATGGTGCGCAGCGGAGTGGAAAAACACAAACGTGTGCACAGCATCATGGATTGGCGCGGAACATCATCTCAGCAAGAAACCATAAGGGGGGTCAACTTGAGGAGGTGCTCACGTCTGGGCTTTCCAACTTCATAGCTGTGAGTGAGCATGCCCACCACACACGCCCCCACCAGTGCGCCCGCGCCAACCTGCCACCATCCTGCAAAGGTGGTGCACACACCATTAGCATAGACTCAAGAAGAGCCCAAATAAATGGCACATGTGACTGGAATGTCCGAATGCAGACTGTGCAGAACTAAGATGTGGAGCCTTTGGGGACACACCCATAAGAGTCCCACTTGAAGAGCTGTCAACCTGATCATTGTCTACAGCACTGTCACTCGCTTTCCCTGGCGGCAGAGCAGCCAGACTTCCAACCTTGATTTCTCTGATAGGAGAGATGTTACGGCTCGGCGGCAAAAACTTTGCTAGCTGACTCTGCCTTTGCGGAATTAGCTTTCCTACTCTATGCTCCCCGACTGGGCATGTCCCAAAGGGATTCTCTTTGAGATGCACAGGGACTATCCCTCTCTCGGCCTGGCACAGAAAGTGAAGCGCGTTCAGAGATATTTCAGATATCACATGAGCAAAGATGGAACCATAAATCTTTACTCAATTAGAGCTCAAGGAGATGGGATCTGCACAAATGCATGGATAAACTCCATCTATAAACTAAAAACCCTCGGTCCTGTCCCTTCAAATATACCTGCATGAGGCACTCACTCGGTTTTACTTACAACATTGTAACCACAATGTGGAACGGGGAACACCTGTACTGGCAGAAATTTGGATGCCTCCGAAGGCATGACCACAGCCTTATCCAACTCGTCACGTGGACTTGTCAGGGCATATAGACCCTTAACCCCTTGCCTCACCAGGACCACTTCGTCGCAAACACCGTCTTGCTCTGACATGAAGAATCCTGTAGAGGCACACCAGGCAGCACATCTCAGACGCTGAAGAACACTGCAGATCAATGCACACATGATTCGAAAATAAAGCACGCATCCAAATCTGCTTGGCTTGTCCACATACTGGCACAAGGGAGGACTGCTTGACATACTTCCTGGTGTGGCTGCAATTGCTGTGCCTGGTGTGGAGATTGGGACTTGGTGCACTTCAGTGAATTTAAATGGTACCACAGCCCCCGACGGCAGGAAGGCACCAAGGACTGGAGAAGACAAGAGCAGGTCCCACATAATCTTGCCAGATGCAGGATCCCGCCGCACCAATCTACCATTTGAGCTCGCTTCAATCCCAGTCAAATCTGCATTTACACACAGATTTGCATGTAGCAGAAGTGTCCTCCAGCAGTTCCTCAAGCAAGTACAGTTTAGTGCACATGGTGGAGGTGTATGGTGACTTTGAGACATGTCAGGTTACTTACCACTCAATTTGCCCTGATTTGGGCCAATACCATACATTCTGCGGTGGACTACATGCCAGAGCTTTTCATCCGTCCAACTGTCCTTTCCCCACAATACGTATTCCCTCCAACCCACCAAGTACCGACCAGAAGAGTCCCCCTGCTCTGGCCCGGCCAAACCTGTGGCCCCCAAGCACAGCTTGTTATACAGAACTAGTGCGAGATAGCGAAAGCGATGTGCACCCGTCGCCAACAAGGAAGCAAATGACAAGTTCAAATATGCAGAGCGCAGAGAAGGTGCCCAGAGAGGCACACCTGATGCAATTCCAGTTGCAGAATCCAACTTGTACTCGCCACCAGAGCTGTTCCCTGTCACCAGGATCCCATCTCCCAACAGTTCCGAGTCCAACGTTGCCACCTGAGCCATGTTTATCGACAACTCCTGCATCACAGAAAGTACAACATGCATGGCTGAGTTGCAGCGTAATCGCTCGCCTGTGTTCACTTTTCATGAAGTTGCAGAATTAATCCACAGTCACATGCGTTCCATTGCCCTGCTTCCTGCCATGCCTGAGGGAAACAGCGTAAGGTACAGACCTGCAAGGCCAGTGACTCGTGCTCATACGTCATGCTGTACAGGCTGCCGTCCACAGCTGGGACCAGATTGCCTGAAGCTGACAAGAGCGGCTCGCCACTGTCATAGGTCCAGAGCTTCCTCCCAGTGTCTTGATCGATGGCAACGAGGCTCCCATCTAGCAGACTGACGAGCAAAGGCTCATTATACCTACATGCATGTACACCTGCACTATTTAGAGCACCCTCCTGCAGAACGTGAAGGCCATGAAGTGTACCTGGATTGAAGAGGCAACCCCTCCATGATATTCCTGACAATATTCTTTGAAAGTGACACCCCTCATGGTCATGCACGAATGTTTTCTCTTGTCTACACACCCTCCCTGTGGAGTACTGATGGGTTACAGGATCGTGCGCCACTTCACCAATGTGGCAGACGTCTCGCTTTTGGTGACTTGACATGTCAGAAGAGTGATTGTCAGTTCTTGATAGTGGTTGCTCGCACCTTTGAGAGGTTAAGCTTGCTACAGGCACGAGTGCTGCAGAATTCTGTTCGATGGGGTCGCGCGGAAGACTCTGCTTGGCAGAGCTGTTCCCAGCAACAGCCAAGATTGTTGCCAGGCCCAAAAGGGTCAGCAAAAAGGCTCTTAAGGTCGACTTCATGCTATCATTCTGATAGAATCTGGGCGTGCAAAAGGCATTGTGCGAGCTGGGAGGCACAGCGAAGTTGCATCAGATCCAAATACTGAGTCTCTCCACGCACTTGACTGTGGTCTATTTGTGGCACATATCGCTCCCGCAGGAGGTGGGACAGCGTGTAGCAAGACGCTTTTCGCAGCTTCGGGAGCTTCTGGATGATCGGCCAGCGGGCGTACCTCCAACTTTGATCTGCATCCCTGCTGATAGCCAGAGCGAACCCCTCGAGTGGTCTGTGAACAATGAGGCAAATGCCCCCACATGTACTGTCATAGTAATATGCACTCGTGCAGGTGCATGGCAGCAGTGCTGCACAGCACTGTGTGACTGACAGTGTCAGCTGCAGCGGGGCGGTATCGGTTGGCTGGCATGCTTGCACAAGTGTGCCCTTATGTTTACCAGCAGCGCGGCCGAACGATCAGCACTCAGCACTGCCATGTTGGGTCTTTACGTGGAGTGTGCTGTCCTCCTGCACCATCGTGCACCACTGTGCCTGTGTTCCATACTCATCTCTGTCGCTCCCTACCAGCTACTAGCTGGTTTAGTAAACATGACAGCTACTTCAAAATTTTCCCTTGCGCTGCATTGTCGCCACTGGTAAGGACTCCTCAATGTAGCCTCAGCACGTGAGCATACTGAGGCAAACAGGCCACCATTGAAGCTCAAAGGCTTGCAAAGTTTGTTGCAGTTCCAAGCAGTTTTCCATACTTATTCCCTCAATGCCCAATCAAGGAATCATTCGACAGTGCATTGCCTTAAAGCTTCAGCATCAAGTTTGGTTTGACCACAATGACGTGCAACATAATCCAATGTTTATTATTGACACTTCCACGACGTGAGCCCTAGATTCTACTTTTCCGGGGCTGGAAACCTTCACACTGCTTTGCTGTTACCCAGGCTGAGGAGCAAAGCTTATTGCTCATCCTGATCTGAATCAGGAACCTCATCTACTCCAAGGTTGTTGCGCAATTGCAGCCCAGGCATGTCTTCCCCAGCTGCATGCACAAACACCACGCCTTCCTCTCCCTTCTTAGTGACCTCGGCAGCCCCCCACGCTCCCTCTGCTTCACAGCCGCCTCTGATGGCCCCTGCCAAAGCTGCACCCGGGTGCTGGCCCTGTCTCAAGCACCCTGACTGAAGTGGCAGTTGCTCCCTTGGGCATGCTGACTGGCCTTGCACGCCGCCCTTCCCATGCACTCCACTTTTCAGCGAAGCCCACTGCTGCGCATTGCTATCGACAGGCCGGCCGTTGAACTCCCTGAAGTCCTCGTCGCTCACGTCCCCTTGCTCCAATACGAGAGGAGAGGCATGAGCGGGGGCGGCCGCGGCTGCGGCTGAGGCGAGCCTGCCATCTGATGCGCAACTCTCCTCCTGCTTGGGCTGAGCAGCTGCTCCGGCACTCTGTTCGGTCTGCTGCGGCTGCGGAAGAGACAGAGCCTGCGGCTGCGCCACTGCAGCCTTCTTGGCATTGCGTGCCCGGGCAGTCGAGATGAGCTCCTCAAACGAAGAAGCACCTGTGTGCATGCCGTGAAGCTTACATCAGGTGTATATTCCTCTCATCACATGGCTGCAAAAATGTGTGATTCAGTGTTGCAGGTGCAGAATCAAGGCCTGGATTGAGCACCTGGAACAGTCTCTTCAGCTTTCTTGCCGCGGGAACCGATGAAGGCGGCAGCAGCAATTTTTCGTTCCTCACTTCTGACCCTGCGCGCCAGCTGTTCCATGGTCACGTTCTCCTCGCCATCCAGCGCAGTCTGAACCTCCACCCGGAAGCTATTGTAGCGCCGCTCCCAGTCCTAATGGCACAAAGAGTTCAGCAAGGTCACAACACGGTCCCTCGATGCCACCTAAAATGCAAGAGCAGATTAGGATAAGGCAGGTGGATCAATGACAAAAATCCCAGTGAACAATTAATGCAGAGGTTTGAAAAGTGCACCTGGCGCTTCCCATCTGTGGGCAGTCCATAGAAGCTCAGCTTGGCCTGAACTTCCTTGTTCTTCAGCATGGAGAAGGCCACCTTCGGGGGCACCTCCAAGCTTGTTGCCTTGGGCACTGGCTGCCCTTTCCTGGACTCCTGGAAGTCATCATCATTTCCCCCCACCGGATGATACCTGTCATGCAAAAGGGAATTCTAGCTGTTTGCAGTCTTTTCAATTACATTTCATGAGAGGGCACTGGTCCCAAACAGGGGAGCACTGACGGTACTCGAGTATCTATGACTAGAAGGACATGTACATGAAGATGCAACATCAGGATGACACACCTGTCAATATGTTCACCTAGCAGCGCCTCCCGGACCCGCATGCTGCAGGCAGGACACTCCACAAAGCTTGGTGGCAGCTTGCTGTCCTTTGAAGCTGCTTTAGTTGCAGTGACAATGCTCTGTGTTGCTTTGCCGCTCCCCTGACGCTTGGGCTTCTGTGAAGGTGGCCTGCAGAATCCAGCAGCATCCTATCACTACTATTCCACTAAGAGGCCCAACCTGTCACCCTATTGAATTTTCCTTGATATAAGTTGATTACACCAATGACTTGAACAACGGCCATACTGCTCACTCGCTTCCCCAGCTGCTGTCTGAGCTGAGACTGAGCTCAGTGTCCAAGTCAGATCCATCTTCTCTGGCATCAGGCGCGCCACCGCTCAATTTTCCATTCCTGGCTGCACTGCTGCTTCGCAGCTCCCTGCCAGAGTCTTCCTTGGTCATGTCAATGAACGTGCTTGCACTCCTTGTACTTGCATGCCCAGCATCCTGCAGCGCAAAGCATCGGTCTGTCGCAGTACAGTGTTGCTCTTCTGATGGGTAGCAGGACAAACTAGAGACTTAACAACAGGCAATTAGCCTTGCAATCGAGAAAGTCATGCCTGTGTGTCGCGGCTGCCGGGCCCCTGCCGCGTCTGCCGGTGTTTCCTGGCCAGCTTCTGCGCCTGCTGCTGCTGGGCTCCATGTTCCACACCCTCGTCCTGGCTGCTCCGTTGGCGCTTCTGCACCCGTTGGCTCATTCTCCTCCCCGCCAGTGGCTGAGGCGGCTCAGCAGGGATGGTCAGCTGGGCAGCCTGGATGAGCAGCAGCCGTGCAGCAGTGTAGCCCTCGACAAGGTCCTTCAAGGGGTGGCAGGGCCTCAGGTCTCTCGAATCACACGCCTGCCGACACTGCGGGCACTTTGCATTTCCCTGCAGCTCCTGGGACCCCAAGTAGCTCCTGATGCATGCTGAGCAATCTGCATCGAGTACATGTAAGTCAGGAGCTCCTTTGGATACCTAAGCTACGTTTTTGAAAGAACGGGCAAAGACTTAGCAAGGCAATACCAAGCTGAGAGAGTTCCACATCTTGGCAAACGTATCCCTGCATGCATATGTACTTGTGAAACATTTGCTATACAAATATGCCGGGGCAGCAGTTCAGAAACGTACAGGCGTGTCCACAAGACAAGCTCAGTGGAACCCTGTAGAAATCGTGACAGATAGGACACTTCGCCAACTCATCAAGCTGACAAAACGTGGAATGTGAACGCCCGGCCGGCCAGTCTACTTCCTCCATTAGACAAGCCTACTTACTTCTGGGGTGCAAGCAATCACTGATGGGCAAGTGCATTACGTCGGATCCGTTTAATATTTGTGCATTATTGACAGCAGTGTCATATATATATGATCCTTTTTGCACCGGCACCTTCTGCACCCGTTATGAACTTGAAGTTACTCCATTCCCACTGTCCAAATGGCGCGTGACATCACCCGCGACACGTGGCACAGCATGCAATTCTTTTATTCTTGGAAGCCAGCGTGAATTTGATAGAGAGCTTAGCGCTGCACTTGGGAATGCACACTGAGTACTTGTTATTGATGCCTACAATTCAATCAAATGTGCGAGTCCAAATGCTCGATCCTGAAGAGTGCATGTGCTAAGATTGTCCAGTCGACGTCCCAACGATTAGGTCTGAAAGGTTCTTGGATTCTCCTTCGGAGTAAGGATGAATAAGTAGCATATCTATCCACACAACCCACAGTGTTCTCAGGGCTATGTGAACACCATGAAGCCCGAGAAAGAGCATAAAAGCAAACGAAAGAAGGAAAAGAAGTCAAGCAAGAAGAGGAGATCACAGAAGAAGCTCCTGAACCAGCTGAAGTTAATTTCTCTAGCTCAGCTTGGGGATGTAAACAAGGTTGAAGAGTTTCTTGCTAGCCAAGGAGTTGAGGCCATCAGTCTCTATGACTCCGAAGGATCCACGCCACTGCATCAGGTGATGCATGGATTTGATGAAGTATGGCATGTTGTGACTTCGTTGCGCCTTCCCTTGTATGCATGCCTGGGAGCTATCTCATCGGGTGCTGTTGCAG
This sequence comes from Coccomyxa sp. Obi, assembly GCA_020887355.1. Classification (NCBI taxonomy): domain Eukaryota; kingdom Viridiplantae; phylum Chlorophyta; class Trebouxiophyceae; family Coccomyxaceae; genus Coccomyxa; species Coccomyxa sp. Obi. The sequence continues at coordinate 1,512,243 of AP024997.1, forward strand.
GCTTGCCGTGGAGGCCACTATGAGGTAGTTGAGTGCCTTCTCAGGTTGGTGCCTTTTGCACAGCTATATGGGACACTGGGTCAAATCTCTAGCAATGCAAAGGCATTGAAGCAGCATATACACCAGTGATGGCATCTCAGTCTGCCTTTCTTGCAGGCATGGGGCAGATGTGAGGGCTGAAGATTTCCAGGGAAACACTCCTGTCCATATAGCAGCCCAATATGATAAGGTTGCAATTCTGCCTCTTCTGCTGCAGGTAGGTGCATCAAGCTTAGACCTGCTGCATCGGCTCACCCTTGCAGCACTGGTGTTGAAACTCATGTGCTGTCCTGTGACAGGCAACACGCGCCCCCAACATTGATGCATGCAATGCTGCTGGAGTGTCCGCTCGGGAGCTGATTGAGGCAGCCATGCACGCACAAGAAGTCCGGTAATTCATCATTTCACATGCACGACTTATGCCTTCTGCAAACCAGCATGTGCGGACCTGCTTAGAGAAGGAGCTCTTGTGTCCTAATGACAGGTCATAAGCAATCCTTCCAGGCTCAGGCTTCAAGCAATCCCTGCAGTCTCAGGCTTCCAGCAATCCCTGTTTGTTGGTAAATCTTAGATGCCATGCCATGTCTGACTTGGGAATCAAGAGTCTGACATCCCCCGTGTATTTGCCTGACTCACTGGCTAAGTAGTAGGCTGTTGTTTGCTGTCAGGGACCATCAGGCAAAGAAGAGGAAGCTGCATGCAGATGAGAGCAGCGAGTGGGAGCGGCTGATGGAGGAGGATGGACCGCCGGATGAGATGGACGAGGGGCCAATGCACTACAACTCGGGCGATGAGTGGGAGGAGCGCCTGCGAGAGGAGGGCGGAGCCGGTGAGGATGCAGACGAGTGGGGCTGGAGCAGGTGCCAACTTTGGACCCACACATCCCCTGAATCCTCCCTACAACCTTGAAGAATGCCACTCAGAGTATGACCTCCTGTTGTTCACAAGGTTTCCCCACAATGGCGAGGACGTCCTCCCTTGTGGCGCTACACTTGCCAGGTGAGGTGGCAGTTACTGTTGAGGTGCTACCCATCTGTGCTCTTTCAGTGTGGTGGGCCCTGAGGATGACACTCATCATGTCTGTGAACGGAGCCTGAGTGCTGCAGCTGCTGTATGGGAAGTGGCAAGCACTTTGGTAAGAGTTGCGGTGGCGGTCCATGCAGCTTTGGCGGGGCATGGAACTATGGCAACGGCGAGGCAGAGGCAGAGATGGATGAGGATGAGTATGCGCAGCGCGTCTGGGAGCGCATGGAACAGAAGAGGCGCGCCGGCAATAGGGCCAGCGCGGCCGCACGTGAGCAGTGGGGCAAAGCTGACGATGCTTCTGCTCGCAGACAGGTCCGCGCTCTGCCAGCCTCAATTGTGTTGCTTTCAGATTGTGGATTTCTGGGAGGCTCTCACATTATTCTGCATGTTTCTATCAAAAACTGGGTGGAGCTCTGAGCTGTACTAGACGGTTGCTGTGTGGTTGACTGCTGCCTGTTGTTCATGATGGGTTGCAGTTTGCCTTTTGCAGGCTCGAGCAAAGGAGGCTGAGGAGCGGTCCAGGAAGATTCTGGAGGAGGAGCGGGCGAGGGAGGCTGCCTGGCGACAGGCTGTCCTCAAGGTATGTTGGATGCTTCTTTGTGGATTGCGAAGGATTTCTGTAGTTGGCACCTGTAGGAGGGAACATCTGGCCTAAGAGGGCATGTACTTGATGTCGCCAGTCAGAGTATTGGAGGCGCCGTTTGGCAATGTCAAATTGATCTCTGCTGAGGGCTGTATGCTGCAGGGCAATGTGGGTGCGAGGCGCGCACGGTATGAGGCAACGTGGCACACATTTGTCACAGCGATTGCAGGTGGGAAGAAGGGCCTCAAGTATGCTGACATACCATGGCCAGCAGAGGACCCTGATGATGCCAGGGCCATTGTCCTGTATGGCACCACAACCCCTGCAGAGGTGTGTACTCACAACACATCATGTATGACCACTCCACTTCAACCTCACCAACACTTGTGGCCCTACAGGATGCCTTGCATGCAGTCAGTTAGACTGTGTTGCCAGTAGGCTCTGCACAATACTCGCAGATCGCAGGGGGGTGAATAATCAACCTTTCATGTGTGTAGGTACGAAAGAGGATCCGCCAGGAGCTGCTGCGATGGCATGAGGACAAGTTTGCCAAATATCAGGATCGCCTGGACTCCTCAGACAGTCAGCGTATCTTGCAAGGGGTCAAGGCTGTCAGTCAGATGCTCAATCATTTGGCTAGCACCAGCACTGCATGAAGTTGTTGTAATAGAACAACAATGCCATGATTACAGTTGCACTCCCTACCTGAGACCATGACACCGTGTGACACATCATGATCATGATTTTTGCCCACCCATATTCTTTACATGGACGCATCAGCAGTTTAAATTGAAGACCGGAGAAAAGTTAAGGAGAACTCTATACTGTACTGTCCGACAACCCTTCCGAAGGCTTCAAACAGAAATGTATTTGCATCATGATCAACACCAGCTGAGCTGCACCACTCTAGCCTGTTGCACCAGCACATTCGCTCAATACATTTATAAACTGATTAGTGCCAAAACTTGGAGGCTCAATGGCGGGCATAGGGTGCCAATGGAAGCACCAAGCTGCAAGATAAAGTGCCCTACCCTGCCATTGAAGAATACAGTAAATGCAGACCCCGCTCTCAAAACACAATAGCTCACACACTACACTCTCCCCACCTATGGACAACCGATGCATGTTTGACGTGTTCAATCGAAGAAACCAAAGCCTGAACTAGCTTTCTGAAAGAACCCATTTTCGCTGGCGCTGTTCACTGTATGATTGATGCCTGCTGCCGTGTCATCAGCAGCTATTGGGCTGATGGCCTCTGTCTGTAAGTGCTGTCCATCAACACCGTTGCCGCCATTCCCATCTGCACACAGCACATGCACTTTATTAACGCCCATCAAGCAGTAGGTGACAAACTCTGAAGACCATGTCAGAGAAAGCTTGAATCTGCAGTTAGAGGATGCTGGATGGTGATACAGGATGCTCTTTCTGCTCAGAGAGTGCCCTACAAGCATTGGGTGCTTCAATTCATTTGAAGCTCTGATTGGGAGCATCAATGCAAGCAGCGTACCTGCGTGCCCAATGTCCTGCCCACTGCCCACTGCAGACAACATGGTATCCTCGGTGGGGTCGCTACCATCTTCCAAGCTCGACTTCACCTCCAGAGGCCCAAAATCCGGAGTTTTCTGCGCATGCACTATGCTATCATATGCGAACAGCATGTCCAGTGATGGCAACATGCAGGTAAGTGTCATGCAGGAGTAATATCCTCGTCCACCATGGGTCACTGTGGAAGGGACCACTCAGCTGCATGGAGGGGGGTGGACCCACTGGGAGGACAGCTGTCCTGGGACCCGTGAGGGATGAACTTACCTGGAGATAGGCATTGATGAAGCTGCGTGACTGGTGGAGCACCTTGCTGCGCCGGTCTGCGGCCTCTCTCAGGGCTGCATTCTCACTCTCCAGCGCCGAGACACGCTCCAGGGCCGCCTTCTGTGCAGAGCCCAATGAAGCAAACAGCTCAGACAAGTTGGAGGAGGTGGCTGTCAATTACATACCAGAGCATTTGTACTGCCTTCATGTCACAAGAATACACACATAATGCAACACATCCCCTCGAGCAGCAATGCAGCCAAGACATCGCCTGTGATGAGGATGTGGAAAGCATGAAAGATCATCGCTGCCCCAACATCCGGATCTGGGCAATGCGGGATCACAGGGAGGGTGTTGGTGGTGTTGCGTGCAAAACACACATAAGAGGCTTCCAGATCGCAAAGTGGTTGGGCCAACACTTGAGCAGTGACCCCCTATTTCAGTTGTAACCAGAATGCAACTCCACAGGTAGTATTCTGGCTGTCCAGTGGCCACTCAACTTCCAAGAAGTGTGTGGCTCAAGCAAGGTGACACTGAACAGGTCCAACTGAAAAGGGGGCTTTGAATTAGGAAGGAGGCAGACCAGGCGCCCGTCGCGGCCAGAGACGGCCCTGATGTCTTCCAGGGAGGCCCCCGAGCGGGCGTCGCGCAGCTGCCGCTCCAGCGCGCGCGCATTCTTGCGCAGTGCTTTCGTCTCGGCCGCACGCGCCGCCGCGTCTGTGCGCGCCGCCGCCAGCTGCGCTGCCAGAGCCTCCCTCTCCGCACTGTCCCCGCTCCTCTCCTGCGCGAGCATCACATGATGTCTACACGTCGAAGAGGTGCCCACTCTACTTCAGCTAGAGCCTCCTTCTCTGCGGTATCCCCGCTTCTCTCCTGCGTGAGCATGCCATGATGTCTACATGTCAAGTGGTGCCCCCTCTATTTCAGGTGACAGTGGACTCCCAGCAAGAGCTGTGCATATGGCCCCCAAGCCTCGCTCTCCGCACTGTTCCCGGTCCTCTCCTGCGCGAGCATCACATGATGTCTACACGTCAAGAGGTGCCCTCTCTTGCAAGGGACACTGGGTGCCTTGCAAGAGCAGCGCATATTGCTCCAGTCCCTTCACATTTGGATCTATAGTTCAGACTAAACCTATGAAAAAATAAAAACGAAAAAAAAACCCTTCCACGCTTAAACATGCACCTTACAGTAACAAATGCCTCCAACCACAGTGCATATTTGCACTGAGCAAGAAGCAGCCCTTGCATGACAGTACGCATGACCCAACGAGACGATACTCCTGCAATCCCTCTGAAGCCATGCATGTGGTGTGGCTGACCTGGAGCGCCGTGTAGTCTGCTCTCAGCTGTGCCAGCTCGGACTCTGCCTTCTGCACGCGCTCGTATGCCTGGGCGGAAACCTCAGCCTCCTCTTCCAGCTGCATCCTCAGCTCCTGCACCTCCTCAATCGTCCCTGTGCACACGCATGTCCGGAATGAGCCACGGCCTAGATTCAAGTGCTCGTTGAATTGTATAATACAGCACATAGCGTGCAAGGATTGTGCCACAAGATGAAGCACATCCAATCCATCCCTGCCCTGACATTGTTGGAGCACCAAATTATAGCAGATGCACTTGATGACATGGATAGGCTCACCCTGCTGTGCAGCCATGCTCTCTGCAAGCTGCAGCTCCTCTAGCGCGGCCTCAGCCTTGGCGAGCAGCTCAGAAGCAGCATCGGCCTCCTCGGCAGCCTGTGCATACCCGCACCTCTGAGCTGCCACTTCCCTCATTGATGCATGCGCGGACAATCAACACAAGCACATGCGCCTCTCCATGCATACTGGCGAACATGCCGCCATCCCCTCCCCGGCTTCGCCTGGGCGATGCTGCACAACGCTCCAATCTCCTTCCATTATGTGATGAGCTGTTGCAAGATATGGTGACCAGTAATGATTGAAACTGCACCGGCTCCATATCTTGTCACAGCTCGTCTTGTCATGGAGGAGGTTGGTATGTTGTGCAGCACCGTCCAGGTGAAGCTGGGGAGTGGATGGCAATGGTGCAAGGTACACACGTTTGCCAGTTTGCATGCAGATTCTCCTGAGAAGCTTGCATTCTTTCTCATGCACGATAGGTTGACTTAGTGCAAGTCCCTGTTCCGACATGAAGAATGGCTTACTAAGCTGGCACCAGCAGATGCTGCAGAAGGGCTTGTCAGCTTTAATATTTGGACTGCGTTACTTTGGGAGCAATACAAGGAGGTACCTGGCGTCTGAGCTCGCGGATGGCGTCGGACTCGGCAGCTTCTTCGGAGGCGGCCGCAGCCTCGAGCGCCGACACGCGGCGGCGCAGGTCGGCCGACTCGCGCTGCGCGGCCTGTGATTCGCCGCGCGCCCGCGACAGCGCCTCGGCCGCCTCGCGCTGGGACGCGGCCGCCGACTTGAGCGCACTGTCCTTCTGCTGCAATGCAGTCTCCAGTCGCGCCACCTGCAGCAACCGCATCATACACCCGCTCATTCTGTGAATTGAGGCGTGTACCAATTCACCCAGGTAGTGGGCTTCATTACACAGCACGTGACAGGGTTGATGATTGTATTGCAGAATGGTTGGACCATGAGGCAGTGCCCTCTCGTCGGCAGTGGTGCTTCAATCAATGCTAGAAGCCCTTGCTGAACCGGCACAGATGAGCTGCACTTTTTCAGTGTATCTCCGACTCTTGTCCTCTTGCAATATGCATATGATACACAAACGGAGAGGTGGCAGCTGCGGCAGTGCTCATGCAACCCACTGGGAGCATGCCTGAAGGGAGTACTCCTCGACTTCGCGGACAGCGTGTGAGGCTGCATCGGCGGCCTCCTGCGCAGCGTGGGCCTCCTGCCGCCACTGGGTGATCAGTGCGTCCTTCTCTTCCAGCACGTTTCTCAGCCGCTCCACTTCGCCAGTCAGCACCTGCCCACACAGCCCGCCTCATGAAGAAGAGCCCCATGCATGGCAGCACTTGACAGACAAGGCACCAAAACCATGTGCAACTGCACCAACCAGCGGTATAGATATCCTCAGTCAGAAGTTCGTTCTTATTCAGTTGTATCTTGCAGCAACAAGCAGGCCACGTTTCCTACTCGTGCACCTGCGGTACGAACATGGATCCACAGGCATAAACTTTGGTTGGTGGGGACTGGAGAGGCTCGTGCCTGTGCAACCTCAGAGGCCTCCTTGAGCTGGGCGGCCTTGTCAGCATCTACTGCCTGCAACGCTGCCAGGTCAGACTTTGCGCGTTCGTAGCCCGCCAGGGTGTCCAGCAAGCTGGCCTCCTTCTCTGCGTCCACCTTCAGCACCTCCTGTAGCTCATCCTGGAGCACCTGCACCAACAAGCACTTGCCATGAACAACAGCATCAACATGCCGTGCTCTCGTGTGGGCGCAGGTGTAGTTGCCCATGACACAACTGTGTGGCTGAGGATCCTGCGCATTGATGTAGAATCAGCAGCTGCAATTGGTACAATTTGAACATGCCAGCAGCTGGGCTAGGTAAGGGATTGTCTTGGGAGCGGTGTGCTTGAACTGAGCTGAAAAAGTGCCGGTGACGTGCGAGCGGAGGGTGTCGCGGTCTGGAGCATCAGCTCTGGTCTGGAGCATCAAGTTGAGCTCAGCTGACGTCCACACCACTGGCACACCTTGCTCCACTCTGTCATGAGCAAGTTCTAGTGCAGCCACTGCATGGCCAGGACGATCAAAAGCGCCAAAGAACAGCGACACCGACCTGCAGCTCGAAGTCCCGCTGCGCCATGCCGCTGGAGAACTCTGCCAGCTCAGCGCGGAGGCGCTCCAGCTCCTGCTGCATCTCCTGCTCCGACCCGCTCTGCTTCTGCTTCAGCTCCGCTATCTGCGCGCTCAGCGCCGTTTCCCTCTCGTTTGCAGTGCTGAGCTCAGCCTGCGCAGGCGCTGCTGAGTCGCCTACATGCATCTTATCACCCATGAAATACACACACCTTGTCAAGCAATACCACCCATGTCACCTACCTGCAAATCTTGGCACTCTGGAGTGAAGTACTTTGAACGGGAGACATGAGTAGTAGTAGAAGTTATTACTGGGGAGGGAAGGCCCATGCAGCTGACCTGCAATGCCTTGATGACATCATCCTTCTGGCTGGCAGCCGACGCTGCCTCGCTTTTCAGTGCGGCCAACGCAGCGGCAGCATCCTCGGCTGATTGGGTGAGACGGGTGGCTTCCTCTGACTTCTCCTGCAGCGCTTGCTGCACGGCCGCCAGCTGGTCGCTGACCTCCTGCAGCTGGCGTTCCCTGTCCTGCACATGCATCCGTGCAGCATCCACCTCTGCCGCCTGTGCCGCCATGCGCCGCACCTGCTGCTGGCTCTCCTCTTCTGTGACACCCGCACCGAAGAAATTCACGAAGAAGCATCTACCACATGGGAATGCTCTTCCGCGGCGCATTGCTTGTAGGTGGCAGAGAACATTCCTTTTGCCTCTTCGTACCAAAATGCATGATCAAAAGCAATTTGATGTTCACAGTGCAAGCACCGTGTGTTGGCCCCTTCTTTCAGGAACTGCAGGAAGGTCCACCAGCAGCCCAGCAGGTGCCACAGATACAAACTGCAACTGTCCTGCGAGCCGAGAACAAAAGGAAGGACGGTGGCTTTGAGACAAAGATAGAAACAACGCACTAATGATGTTGTTCCTACCTAATGACTTGATGGTAGAGGCAGTGGAGGTGCGCAGGGACTCCAACTGCTCCTTCACAAGTTCCAGCTGCGCTTCGGTTTCAGCTACCTGGCGCTGCAGTCTGTCAGCCTCCTCCGCAAGCCCTGAGTTGGAATTCTTCTGCAGCAGAACAATCACGCAACCATTCACTACAAGGATGCGGCAGGTAAGCATGCATTCAGCACACCAGCGAACAGTTCCAGGCCATTTCAGGGGGATCTGCTGGCAGCTGAGAACTCCATGAAGCAGGTATTGCGAGCACCGAGATTATTACATTGTAGTGATGGTGCCTATACCCCAATGACAAAGGTCTTGCACGTAAGGGCTCTTTATTGTTTCAGGTGCACGCTCTCATTCACAGGTGAAGGCCCAATGTCCCACCTGCTCTTCAAGCTGCTGTTCCAGAGACTGGGCACGGGCCAGGTACTCTTCCAAGCTGCCCTCTGCGGCGGCCTTCTCTCCTTCCAGGGTACGCAGCCTGTCAGCCAGGGAGGAAGCTTCCTTGGCGGCAGCCTGTGCATCAGCCTGGGCCTGCGCGAGTTGCTCCCCTGACCGCCCCAGCTGCTGCTCCAGAGTGGAGGCCCGGTCTGCTGCGGCGTTCCTGTCGGCCTCAAGCTGCTTCAGATGGGCCTGCAGCGCCTGTGCCTCCTCCCTGGCTGTTCCCTCCCGTGCCTTCAGCGCCACCAACTCCTCCTCTAGCCTGCCCACCCGGGCCTGGGCCTGCACAGCAGAGACCCACCTCAATTCTCACGACAAAACACACACACACTTTGGACCATTTCGATGCTGGAGCTCCTTTGGACTCCTGTCTTCTTATTGCAACCATAACCGGCTCTTCTGGACCACACAACTCAAGACATAGGCCTTCAGAAGGTAGCACTTGAGGTGCTACACGCAGTTTCACTTTTGATGCAAGGCATTCTAGTGGATTAAGTATATCTTGATGAAGGACGAAAGGAGGTATGGGGACAGGAATGGAGGAAAGGTGCCCACCTGGGCAGCCTGGCTACGCAGCTGGTCCTCTGAAGAGGATTGCGAGGAGGCAAGGTTTTGGATCGTGGCTTCCAGCTCGCCATTCTTAGCGCCCACAGCTCGCAGTGCGCGAGTTGTGTCATCCGCTTTCTTTCTCATCTCCTCCACCTGTGGACCCAGGCTCAGTCTAAAAATGGCTGTTTAGAAACAAAAAGATTGCTAAGGATTGTTTTGTACGTCATCACTCCTCAGGCACTTTCACCACTCATGATTGCACGCCCAGAGAAAAGATGGCATGTCTTGTTGGTGCTGACCTGAGCTTCTGCCTTTGACAGGGCCTCCTGTCTCTGGGCCAACTGCTGGTTTGCTGCGTGCGCCTGCTCCCGAGCCACACTCTTTGCCTTCTCTGCAGCCGCAAGCAACTGACGCAGTTCCTGGACGGCCTGCTGCTCTTCCCTGTCTGTGCCTGCCCTCAGCGCGTCTGCCTCCGTTGAGAGCGTGTCAATTTTCCTGGATGCTGCACTGAGCCTCTCCTCGAGCGATGCTGCAGTGCTGCGCAGTTCCTCTGCCTCGGTAGTTGCCCTTTCCTTTGCTGCCTCAGCTTCCACTAGGGCTGCGGCTGTTTCCTCTGCTTTGCTGACCTGCACGTAACATCCCTACCATGTCAGAATGGTAGAAACTTTCTGGGAATTTGCAAGCAGTTTTGCCGAGCAACCGTGCGCTCTCTTAAGATGTAACTGGTGAGAGTCTCCAGTCATTGGCAGGAGGGCACCTGCTCCTTCAGAGACTGGAGTTCCCCCTCCAGTTCTAGTAACCGCTCGCTTGTGGCCACTGCGTCCTGCTGTGAAATCTCTGCCAATCCCAAGACTTCCTCCAGCTCCTGAAACCTGCACTCATCAGACTACTGTGAATACAGACTTGCGCCGAGCCTTCAGACAAGGCATGCCTCTGCAGGGAACACTTCGTCAGGTAGCATAACACTTATACAAACCAGCTGTTTGTAGAGTCAAAACAGCACTCGTTGCTCTCGGACCTTACCTTGCAATGGTTTCTTGGAGCTCCTGGGCTCTCAGCTCCGCAGCAGCCGACATCTCCTGCTTCACAATATCCAGCGCATATGTTTGCGCCTCCAGCTCTTTCCTCAACTTCTCTGCACTCTGCGCACACAGGACAAACATCCCAAGATGAGCATGTGCTCAATCTTCTCGTCTGTGCACCTGCAGCAGTCGAGTTTAATGCCCTCGTATCATGTGACAAGCTGACAACCCATGTGACACAGAGAGTTTGAAGCACCTCGGCCTCATTGCTGACATCCTCAAGGTGACTGAGAGCCTCGTTGAGGGCTGTCTGTGTTTCCAGCAGCTGCTTCCTCTCCGCCTCCCTCTCCTTCACCAAGGCCTCCAGCCTTTCTGCTGCTGTGTGCGCCTCTGCCCGCATATTCATCATCTCTGCTGCCAACGCGCGCCCCTGCACATGGCATGTCCCCCACATAACACTATGCAGGCCGGAAGGCATAGGGAAAAGCTAGCATGCATGGTGAGCGACTGGAAGGCACAGGGAAAGGCCAGCATGCGCGGTGAGCGACCCTCAGACTCAGAGGCATGGCCAAAGCAGCACCTGTTGCTGAACATAGGACAACCATTCCTCATCCATGTCCCTGCCATGGAGGTCTATACGTGCAGAAACAGGCCCGTGCTGCTGCAGCGCCTGCACATTGCCAGATAAATATGAGTCGCCCTGTGCAGATGCGGTGTTACAAGCTGAGATGGTTCAAAACAATGCCTTGGCGTGATAATTGTGCCAACAACGCTTTACAAGGGGTGCCTGGACACAAAGGCCCTGTACTATACAGAGCATCTACCTGCAGGACCTCCTCGAGATCACGCAGAGGTTTCCCTCCCACCTCTTCCAAGTCAGTAGTGCTTCTTGTCACAAATCTTTGCATGCCCTTTCTCAACCGGAACACCGGAAAGACCCCGCCTTGTGGCACACCATGGGTGTGCCACCTTCTGCCCAGCTTCAAAGCCAGAGGCTTGTTTTGCATCGGAATTTGACTACGCATACACATGCTATACCTGCACATGCCTTGCCTAGCGCTTGCCATGGGCAAGCGGGCAGGCTTTGCGAAAATGCTCTGTCAGCTACTACTCTTGTGCAGGCACGGCAACCATTCAGGTTGAGGGAAGGGACGACACTGCGGTAGCGGTGAGTGACACTTGCTATTTTGATAAAATCGTTGATGTCGAAATGGGGGAAACTTCGGCTTTAATAGCTTTCCACTGGCTCCCAGATCAACAGCTTCGTGGGAGATCAGCTGATCCGCCCGAATAGGCAATTGCAACCCTCGATCGAGCCCTGCTGCTCTTCTTGGCTCTCTTCGGTGCTATTTCGGGTAACATCACAACCTCCACGGCATTGCAGAGATGTCTCGTTCATACTCAGCCAACCAATACGAACAGGATTTTCAAGCGCATAGACTCGGTAATTGGGAGGTCCCTGCACGTCAGGTGCGATCTCGCGTGCCTGTTGGGGGTTTCTCTAAATGCCATGTCGTCCACTGCTTGATGCTTATGAGTGGTAAATCTGCAGGTTCTGTCAGTAATAAAGAAAGAGGACAGGCCCAGGGCTCGCACTGGAAAGACGGAATTCATTGCAGCAAACAATGGCTATCTCCTCGATGGGAGGAAAGTTCCAGGCTCAGCCTTCGTAGACAGCCTACCTGACAGATGTAGGAGCCCATCTCGTTGGCCAAAGGTAACAGAGCCTCGAAATTCTGCTCTCGCGACAAGCTATGCAGAACTGGTGGGCGAGCTGCACATCCGTGCACCTCATACAAGTTTGATAAGATCAGGATTTATTAAGTTTGATCTATGTAAAGATTATTTAGTGATGATACAGGACACCTATACATATCGGGCTGCACCCTGCGCCACCATGGGCTACAAAGGAATCGCCACTAGTTACCTGAACACCTCCACGGTCACAATCCCCAATGTTGAAATTCCTGGCTGCAAAGAGAAGATCTTCAGATAGCCCTTGATAAACAAGCATGCGTCATGCCCACATACGTATGCAAGTAATGCCAAGGTGCCTCAAAGAGCTCACTAATCACAGGACACCGGTACCGTAAGGTGATTGCTGCAGTGCACTGTAATCCATTTTGCAAAAGGAAATTTTTAAATGCAAGTCAGGAACATTAATCAAAATGAGACATTCCAGTCACTAAGTATTTGATTTCTCCCAAGTATTTGCTTACAGCCAATTAAAGAGCACCATTTGAGAAGTGAAACAGACAAGTTTAGGTGTCACGGACAAGGTTGCAAAGTGTTTCGCCCCGAACAGACACCATACAACAAATGCATTATAATTATGCCAGAGTGGTCAAGAGGTGCTGTCCTACTTCAAGCTTGCTGAGCACACAGCCCCTATCAATAAGGCTACAGCCGTTTCACAACAGCATCACTCGCTGCCAGACCGCCTCTCGTCAGCAGCCTCGTTCTCCTCCCTGTCTTTGTGGCGGTGCTGCTTCTTGTGCTTCTTATGCTTCTTGTGGTGCTTCTCCTTGCGCCGCTCCTGCCTGTCATCCGCATCGACCGGAGAGGGACTCCTGCTGCGCTTGCGCTCAGTGCCCTCCCCGCCATTCAGCTGCTCAGTCCCTGCATTGGCACCGCCCTTTGCGTCAACCTCAGCTGCGGCAGGCGCGGCCTCTGTGACCTCCTCGGCTGCGAGGACAGGTGCGGGCGCCTCTGATTGCACGGTCTTGTGAGGGGTGGAGGTGGCGTTCAGGGCCTCCAGGGCACGCTCGCGCAGCCTGCGAGCCTCCTCCGCCCTCCGCTGCTTCACCTTCGCCTCTTCATCGTCCTCTGCTGCCGCGGCTACCTTGCCCGCATCGTCACTCTCGCTCCCGTCCTTCTGCCTGTCACCGTGACCATGCCCCTCGCCATTTCGGCCGCTCTTCGAGCCAATATTGCCGTCATCCCTGTCTTCCCTACGCCCATCGACAGCACGTCCACTTCTGTCTCCCTTCCGGGAGTCCCCTCTCCTGTCAACATCATCCCTGTGCTCGCGATCTTTGTCAGCCCCATCCCTCTCCCTGTCACGCCTGTCTTTGCCATTCCTCTCCCTGTCCTTGTCCCGCCTGTCTCTGCCATCCCTGTCCTTGTCTCTGTCCTCGCGCCTGCCCCTGTCATCCCTGTCGGCATCCCTCCGCTCGCGCTTTCGCTCATCATCTTTGTCGCGGTCACGGCGCTCAGAGCGAGCGCGCTTCGGCTCATCATCTCTGTTGCGGTCACGGCGTTCGGAGCGAGCGCGCTTTAAGTGGCTGCGCTCGCGCTCGCGCTCCCTGTCGCGGCTTCTGTCATGGTGGCGGTCCCGGCTCGCGTCGCGGCGGCGGCGTGGCGGAGATGGTGATCGCCGCCTGCGCACCGGGGATGGCCGCTTTCGGATTGTTGGGGACACCTCCCGCCGCCGCTTCACCCTAATGCACACCAGTCAAGTTTTTTCAGTAAGAACGGCACATGAAATCTTGCCCCCTTCAGTGAATTGTACAAAAGGGGAGCGCAGCAAGTCTAGTCCTTGAAGTTCTGCCAGGGAGTTAGGAGCGTACTTGGAGGGACTGACGCTCCGCTCGGGCGCTTTGGTCGGGGCAGGTCCGCTGCCTGCCAGCCGCTTGGACAGGGCGGCAATGGCAGACAGGGCTGCTGCTTTCTGAGATGCTGAGTTCTGAGGGGCACCTGCACCAGACAGCAGCACACTATCGAGACACCTCTCTTCCTGTCGGCATAGAGATTGAGGGTTGAATATTAATATACTCCATCTTAGAAGCCGCACAACATGCCCTGTGTAGTGGACTCACATACTTATGATTGAACGGACTGTAAGGGGTAATTGCTGGGGCCACACCTGGCGCCACCACGCTGGTGGGGTTGGTTTTGGCCTGCACACGCATGGCAGCAACCTGCGCTGCCAGCTGGGCCTGCTGCATCTGCGCCAGCATGACCTGTTGCAGGTGCGCCGCCTTGATGGCTGCATAGGGGTTTGCCGTGCCCTTCTCCTTGGACTTTGCTGCAATTGCCGCCTGCTCCACAGCAATGGCTCGATCCACAACCTGCATGCCATTCATTGCCGACGCTGCTCCTGCTTCCTGCACAGCAGTCCTCACAACTCAGAACTCCACCTGGAATGCAATGTACTACAAGGTGTCGTATTCCTTCACCCTACAAACTCAGGAGTACAATAGAATTTAAGTCACCGTATCTACTTGCAGCACAGCAGTCACCAAGCATCCTTCTCTACAAGTGTACGATCCCTTCTATAACTGCCATGCAAGGAATGTTCTAGGAATGATCTTGAAAGTTGGAGTCACCTGAGCTGTGGCATACTCGACAAGCGCAAACTGGTTCTTGTCGCCCGCCATCACCACATTTGTCACCGAGCCACAAAAGGCGAACAGCTGGCGTATCTGCACGGCACAAATGAAGTCATACCCAGCGTGGATCTGGCAAACAAAGCAAGGACATCTCAAGAGTACTGAGCTTGATCATATAGTAGCTTCGAATGGTCGTACCTGGTCCAAAGTGACAACAGGATTGAGGTTGCCCACAAGGAGAGTGCGATCGAGCACTTCCGCATCTGCAGGGAACTGCACACCAGCTTCATGTGCAGGTGGTCCCTGCGCATGCAATGCAGAGAAGGTTAGAACCTCGAAGGCCTAAGCATGTCCTTGACAGGTGATACGATGCATATAATATGCAAAGCAAGCGCAGAAGGGTAGATGCATGCTCACCAGCACTGAGGGCGGCTGCATCGCAAGTGCAGCATTTGCTGTGGACATCAGCGTAGCATCAAGGGCAGAGGATGCTGCTACTGCTGAGTCCACAATGGAGGGGGGCTGATCTGTCGCGGCAGATGCGGGGGTGGGCTGTTCCGCTGCAGCGGCCTCCGGAGGACTGAAGAAAACAGGGAAAGGTGACCCGCCAATCGGCGATCCGTTTACCTCGACACTCAGCTAGTGTCAAACGCAACAGCCACACGCGTTCAGTCTCTTGGTCGGGAAAATCCTTGAGTAACAGGTCATGTGCACAGGGATGGGTTCTCATTAAAATATTAATAATTGGCATCACAAATCAAGCGTCGAACCGTCTCTTCATTAGCTTAGGCGGCAAGTCTAGGCAGCAAGTCTCACCTCATAATCTCCACGTGCAGCAACAGAGTAGCTTGCAGTGTAAGTTCCGTCGTTGTTGTCCTTCACTGTTGCAGTAACGACATCAGCACCAGCAGCACGAGCAGCGTTTCCGGGGCGTATGGTAGCAACCAAGTATGCCCCACCCTCCCTGATCCTGGTTCCTCGCTCATCCTTTGCTGTGACAAAAAATGATACAGTGGATTTAGCAGCCCCTCCAGTGTATCCTGGACCCCCCAGAGTGCACTTCTCCGCACAAATAGGGCCCGGCGGATACTCCATCTCGTCTTCAGACTCAGAGCCCTCGTCCTCTGATGTATCTTCTGCATCTCTTTCTGCTATTCCAGATGTTGCAACTACAATAGCCCCAGCATTTTCCTGCTGCTGCACCCATGGTGGGTTGGCTTCTGTGCTAGCCATAGTGCTGCCTTCTTAAAGAAGATGTGAAGCAGAAAAAACAAGAGCGGCGCAACGGATGGGACACCACAAATAATTTGCTGGAAAAGACTCTGTTCTCACAAACCAGGGTGTAAGGAGGACGTTCGTGGTGGAAGAAGCCGCCGAGGTCAGAACTGTGGAAGGTCAGGGCAAAAATTCTAACCCTACAAGTAGAGAATAATAATTCCCACATTCTGAGGGAAGTAACAGGGTCTGCAAGGTGAGGTGTTTTCTTGGACACGGTGCAGTTGGAGACACACTAGGGCACGGATGACGGGCTGTTGCTTCGGAATGGTGTCATTACGTTTGCATATCTATGTCTGTGATGAGCCACGTTCCGCCTGTGGTCGGCCTTCAGCCGGATGAGGAATTTGAAACACGTTGTTGCTGCCTCTTCAGCGCTCTTCGCGTCTTTGAACTTCACGTGTGGTAATTAGAACAGCTTATGATGGCGGTTGGCTACTTGAGCACGTTGGTCCTGTCGTATTCAACAAGGTTGGAGATCCTGTTGGTCTACTGCCTTCTTGGTGGTTTGTATCTGTATAGTGTGGCTAGCAACACTGAGGCAGGCACTATGAAAAGGACATTTGCTTCTATTCCCATCTTGATTGGGAATATTTCCGTTCCTTTCTTATTCGATCCCGAGAAAGAAGTATGCACAGCCATGGCGATCTGTTTCCTCCTGGCTTGGCTCGGCACTTTCAAGGTACGAGTAGTTAACGACATCATAGTGTTTGTGCAACTTAGATTGTTGACTGCCTGGAGTAGCTCTTTCTTATGCTCAAAATACTGTTTCCTGTAGGTCTTGGGCCTATGTACAAACAGAGGGAGCCTTTGTGAGCGTCTCGATTGCCTTCAATTTCTGGCAGTCCTATGGATGCCAATAACTCCACAGAGCATCCAGCAAAGTAAGCCTCCATTTGCTGCACCACTTGGATGCAGGTTACTGCTATTTCCTTGGAATGCATGATACAATACTCCAAGTAGGGCATCTGCTTTGAATCAAATGTAGTGTGAATTCCAATGGCTTGCAGATCCTCTCACTGCGGCTGTCGGCATCACCAGGAAGAAAATCAATCACATGCCGCGCATCCCATCAAACGCACGAATTAGTGAAGAAGCTGGAACGTACTGGCAGCTGCTGTCTGGCTTCATTGCCAAGGCCGTGACATTGGGAATTGTGGTGTATCTTTTGACAACGTTTTCCTTGCCGCGTCAGATGGTAGAGATCTTGTATGGTGCGCTGTCGTATTCTGGCTTAACTGTTGCAAGTGCTATTCTAGAGGAGCTAGTGCGAAAAGAGCGGAGGGAGCAATATTGAATGGCACATTACTGCTTGGAGAACGAGCCAATTTTGACGCATCACGGATGCATCTTCCGCTGTCACTCAGCTTGTTTGTACATGCGCAGCTGTGGGCTTGTATGCATTCCTTGGACTGCTCATGGATGGTCCAGCGAGCCTGGCCTCATCTCTGATAGGTCTGAAGATTGCTCCACACTTTGACAAGCCCTTCTTATCCTCGTCTGTTACTGACTTTTGGTCAAGGCGATGGAACTTGACAGCCGGCAACGCTCTCCGATTCTTGGTGAGGCCCTTTCCTGTGCTGATCAGGACCTCTGCTCATGCAAGATTTAACCATCTCTACAATGTGCCAATTTTCTTCTTGTTTTCGTTCAGTCTGCATCTTTCTGCTTCAGGTGTATGATCCCATCACTGAGAGGCGCCTTGTGAAGACCTCCAAAGGAACAGGCATGCCGAGCAGAGGCCGCCGGAGGCTTGGCGTTGCCGCCTCATTCATAGTTTCTGGCATTGTGCACGAGATCATCCTCTGGTAAGGCCTTGAATGCTTGGCATTGCCGCCTCATTAATAATTTCTGGCATTGTGCTTGAGATCATCCTTTGGCAAGGCCTTGAATCCTTGGGCATTGTCTATTCTTGATCTTGCTGGAAATAAGAGATCTTGCTGTGGCTCAGATGATGGGGAGCCTTCCCATTGCTCTTACTAAATATATTGGTATGCCATATGCAGGTATGGTATTGGGTATGTGGCTGGCGTGTCAGGCGGCTGGTTCATATTCTTCTCAATACAGGGCCCACTGCTGGCTGTGGAATCAGAATTGAAGAGGTGGGCGAGGAGGAACAAGGTGGAAGTGCCACGCTGGATAGCTATTCCAGTGACCCTCACATTGTTGATAACGCTCGGGGACTTCTTCTTTTTCAAGCCTCCCATGGAGGCAGGACTGGCAGATACAGTGGTAGAGAGCTTGATGCACACTTATGGGGCCATGTGGACATCTGCAAGGCACTTGCTGGGAATCTGATGGGCATTTGATGCCCTGAGAGAGTGAGACCCAATAGATAATGCAGCTGCAGAGGAGGGTAGCTTGATAACAGAGAACGAGAAGCATTTCTTTGAAACATGGGGAGCTCAAGGTGCATTAGAGCGCTTTGCTGACATTGAAGACACCAGGTTTTGTGGAATGACTGCTCCAACTCAACGCTCGTGGCTCCACTTTGCGGGTACAGAATGATTATGAGAGATATCTGACTACTTGTGTTATCAAACATTGTGTGATTATTCTGCTTGCTGCTGTCCACAAAGGACAGATCTGCTCAAGCAGAATTTGAGCATATGAGCTGCAGACTGCGCAGACTGCATGCAAGAGAGCTTTTGACGCTGAGCTGATGAAAAGGGCTTGTAAACATGGGCAGACTCTTGAACTTGAACAGTTGGAAAATTTCTGCCTGCTTGATGTATCCAGATCGGTCCTGGCAAGTAAAGTGTTAGCTGCTTTAGGAGGTTTCTGAGGTTACCAAGCCTGCCAAGGGATATGGTACTCAGGCATGCGACTGTGGCTTAGTGAGGTGGGATGTCACAACGGTTGTCAGACTTGTTAACACAGGTACTTTGTGGACTCCTCAAGAGAGTCTCATGGCATGAGACTCATGCGCTCTGATGGGTCGTGGTTCCATAAGTTAAATTGGAAGATATCATCACAGATCTGTCTACACAGTGCGAGCGTCTGCGAGAGGAAGGCTGCCAAGCGTTCTAAAGCACAGGGCAACATAGCAGTATTTTTGACTAACGCAACCCCGAGCCCAGGAGCACGAAGGTCACTACCTTATGTTGCAGCCAAGTGTGGCTAGAGAGGATTATTACAATCAGCAGAATTATTTTACAGCGAAGTATATAGCACAGTTGACCCCTATGAATGACTACCAGCTAAGTGGGGGTACTGCGCTAAGTTTGATCGTCTTTGGATCAATCGTCAGTAGTTCACGCTGGTTTTGTACATGCAGGCTCAAAATATGGGCGACAATCACATTGTCATCCCCCTTGATAGTGCGCAGCCCAGAACCTTGTCTCCATGATATTTTTGGCTGCCTCTGTGTATCCAGAACTGACCACACACAGGTAGCTGCATCAGCGCAGCGGTCCACTCAAAAGCTGTTCTGATGTACTCTCCATGCAAACCAACGGCGACAAGGCCGCCAGTCGCCACAAGGTCGGCAAGCTCAGAAAGAACAGCATCTGATGTACACCTGATCCTCCGTGCCAGTAACTCGGTGAAGCTCACAGACATTGCGTGTGCCTCTATGGGGAGTCTTTCTATGACTGCCAGGCGCCCACAGTCGAGCGGCGTGAACATACCTGCACCCATGCCGTTGCAGCCCTTTCAAGCCCTGGCAGCCCCAAAGGGTCTTTTCACCTTATGGATAGTCACAGACAGCATGCTTAAGGGGGCTGTTGAAACATGTGCCTATCAAGTAAAGTGCGTCAAGCAGCAATTGCGTAACTTCTGCCACAACTTGCGAGGTTGGGCTGGCCAAGGCATATACGGCTCACAACCCTTCGAAGGTGAACGGAAAGAAGCAAAATTTCTTGCTGTCTTGACTTCCAACAAGAGGACAGGAGATGAACTCGGGAACACCAACGCAACACGCCCTTACCTCACGAGTGCGCAAGTGTCAAAGGCACATCACTCTGCGGTTCCGCACGGGCAGACAAGCTTCGCCGTTTGGCTCTTGAACCACTCATCTAATTCCTCCATGTCCTGCAGAAATTGTGCGTCGTCCAGCTCAGCTGCCTCCACAACCTGTGGCTCTGACCCCTGCACCTACACAGACACCAGCAGATTGTATTGTCACAAGCTTGCACCGCCAACGACCCTACCCTGTACACAGAAGCAGCCACAGAGAGGGACAACCCTTCCAAGCCAGCAAAAGCAGGGAAGGTGGCAGACTATGCTTACCTGCCACCTTGCTTGTGGAGGGACCTCCTGAGCGGCTTGAGCTGTTTTAGACAGGAATTCCAGGTGGCTCCCACCCGCATTAGGCTGTGGGGGAGCTTTGTGAAGCTTCACCTCTGGGCGTGACACTACATCAGCTTTTTTCTGGCGCCGGGTGCGGCCACACCTTGTAGTCATGGCAAGGACAAGGCGTAGGCTTATGACTAGCGAGTAAGTGGTCAGGCAGGGAGTCGATCAAAGCAATGGGCTAACGAAATATACTTCCAACTCAGAACTGGGAACCCAAGCGAAATCTCTGATCTCATAAGAATTCTACAAACTACGGTACAGAGTGTCCTTGAAGCTGATGCCAAGTTGATGAACAAATAAAAACACAGTCTGGCCAATTGCAAGTGAAATATACTTTTCCTGAACAACTTGCTTGATATTCCTCAACATGTACATCTGCTCCGCAAGGCAGGGGACTCTAAATCACCTGATCAAGCATCAAGTTATCATCCCTATTTCTTGTTCCAAACAAGATATCAGGAGATGAACTCAGAAACAAATACGCCCTTACCTGAGAATCCCGCAAGTATCAAACAGGACAGGCACATTACTGCGCGGTTCCGCAGGGGCAGATGAGCTTCGTTTTTTGTGCTTTGAACCAGGCATCCACTTGGGCCAGGTTGTGCAGAAGGTTGGCTCCGTCCAGGTAAGGTTCTGGCACTTCCTCTGGCTCTACCCACTTCACCTACACAGACACTAGCACTTTTACGTTATAGCTTGCACCGCCAAGGAGCCAACGCTGTGCACAAAACCAGCTACAGGAGGGACGCCCTTCGAAACCTGCAAGAAACAAGAAAGGTGGCAGACTATGCTTACCTTCGGCTTTGCCTGGGCAGAGACGTGCTGAGCGGCCACAACTGTGTTGGACTGGATACCCAGGGAACTGCCACCCGTTTCAAGCTGTGACACCGCTTTTTGGTGCTTCACTTCTGACCGTGAATCGACATCAGCCCTCTTTTGACGGCGGGTACGCCCTTGCCATGGGGAAACAGACCGTGTAGACATTGAAATGAGAGGTTGGATTCAGAAATTCTTAATAAGAATACCGAGCCAATATAGAAGAAGGTACAGAGCCAAAGCGCCATGCCAGGGCAGCTGAGAGAGAAACTTCCAGGCGGCTTCCCACGAACGCTAAGAGACCCCGTCTTAGACAGTTCAGCCAGATCTGGCTCCAACCAGCCAGGTCAGCGCAATAGGCACTTGCATGTGCATTGTTGTCTGCGACTGTATGACTGACTGTATGTGGAAAACCGAATACTCGCTTGCTGAGCAAGCCTTGCTCGACGCCACCGTGGCAGATAGCGGCAGCAGGTTGTGCATGCAGCTGCTAGCGCTAGACGTCTGGCATCCATATCTAGCTAGATATAGATGTGATCATGATGGAAATCACACACACATGGATATATGTGAGCACTCCTGATATTTTTTTTGCGAGGCAGCCCTTCCTCTTACTGGCGCTCTTACATGTAGCATGCAGCCGCTGCTGATTGACAACTAGTGTGCATGCCTCTCACGAGCACAAGCTGACATGTTTGCAGTACAGTCAATCGGCTCTGAGAGTCTCCCTACGAGAAGCTCCTTGGTGGTCCGTCCCTCTCCACAACAAGTGTGTCGCCTCGAATATCCTTCGCAACTCGCAACGTGCGTCCTAAATAAATTGTGTCAAACCTGCATAACAATGAAGTGAGCATGTAGCGTTCTGACTGCATGCATGATTGCACACACACTTCATCTCTACATTGGGTCCGACAATGAGTCATCTATGTTTTCAATCCGAGACATGACAACTAGGAACCAATCATTGGCAACTCTGAAGTGGCTGATTTGGGACGAATAACTCACCATCCTTGACCAAAGGGCGGCAGCGATATGGAGCGCTCGCTGAGTTTCAGCTGTGCGCCCCTAAACTTGAAGTTGGTCCGTTGCTCACCGACCACATCAAGCGAGGAATCTACAATAAATGCTCCATCTGGCGGGAAAGTAATCACGTTATTCAGAGATCCATTTCCGACGTCAATGACCTGCAACAGAAGGTTCAGGGGATGCAGAACAGCATCAAAATCATCTTTCCGATACTGGTGTATCCAGAAGAGGCCTGGGAGTTGTAAACATACAGCTGCTGCAAAGGGCCTCTCTGTGAACAATCAGAACAAGAGCAGAGGCATGAGGGTACCTGAAACACTTCGCCAGCCTCCGTCCCAAACCAGCCTGCATTCTTCAGAATGAAGAGAGTCTCCTGCAGATACACAAGCAGCTATAAGCGGGAGAGGTACATCAGCGCCCAGTGATGTGAGAGTCTTTTAGCAAAATGATTTCTTAGGACCTTGAGGGATGCATATTGACATCATGATCAGACAGCTGCATGCATGCATACCAATTAAAGCACGGCTGTATATATACACGCTTCCTACCTTTTCAGTGGTCCACAAGAGCTTCCATGTGGCACTGAGCCCGGTACCTGTTGTTACTGTACCCTTCCCTATCTCTTCAAGCTCGTTCACTGCTTGGAGTATGTCTTCCCTAGTGGAAGGAGGAGTCTTCAAGCCACGCTCTGTGTCCTTTATAGCACTCAAAAGGCGTGTCTCCGCAGCAATGCTCTGACCTCCTCTGGTTCTATTGAATATACCATTGTTGAATGTGTCCAGAAGGCCACACGAGATACGGACAGTTCCCCTGACTGCATGGATACGAGGGTAAGGCAGGGGAAGACATGAAGGTAGAGATGGTTGTGTAGTGCAACAAACGTGTAGTACACTCATTTGAAAGTGTTGTGAAAGGGCAAGATGCCCCAATCCGTCTGAGATCACCTCTAGCAAGAGGAGAAATGAACAAAGAGTGTCGGAAGGGCAGGCCAGAAAGTTGGTAAGTCCGGAACTACTTCAGCCACTGTCAAGGCCTGAACTACTGCAGACATATTTATTCTTTTACAAGCATGGCAATTGACGGAGGTGCGGACGTCCATCAGTATTACTGCGTCGTCCTCAGTGAGACACTCCCAAGCCTGTGGCCTCTGTGGCAATATACCGTCACATCGTTCATGACGATCCCTCTGTGGAACTGTTTAGTACCCCTCGAAAAAACATAATATTTACCTGCTCTCTCACAATGTGATTTCTTTCAAATGTTGTCAAATAGTCTTACTGCTAGCACCATTGTTTGATCCTATGATGAAGAACTGAGTCGAGCTGGATGCCTGACAGGCGACAATTCTACCGGCAGAGAGGGTATTAAAAAGGCTAAAGGAGCTGCTATATTGCGCCTGCTTCGATCAGTGCGGTGCCAAAGGACAGTACTTCAAAGCAGCGATCCAGACGACAACTTATGGATGGAGGATATTCTCCGTGATGCTGGGCTGACCTCAGCAAGAGCTGGTATGTTTACCGTAGTGAAATCTGACAGTCCTCGGCACAGCACTAATCTGTACCGTCCTGGGCTTTGTTGACACACTCCAAGGAGACCAATCAATCACTTACCATATTATCGAGTGAGGTGCAGGTCAGGACGTCGGTGATGGACCCTCGCATCATGACGTGGTTGTCCTTAATGGAGAAAACGACACCAGTGCAGGTAGATTGGGCAGTGCATCAAATGCCAAAGTACCGTTGCTTGAACATGCATGCCTAAGCGTCCAGCCTTCAGGACAGTCAAAGGGTGGCCATGTCTTATGGTGTGGTCATTTCACCCTGCTGGTTTGCAGAGCGGTGCAAGCTTATCATCAACATGGATGTACCTGAAGAGTCGTCCTACATGCAATCTCTGACAGAGACGGACTGTGACCTGCCCACCCATGCTATCATCACATTTGTGACTCCACCAGAGCTGATCACCCTCAAGAGCTTTACTCAGCCAAACCCAGGATGGAAGGTATGTGGATTTCCGTCGATGTGGGTTAAAATTGCCAGATGCGTTGTTGGTTCACCAGCATGTGACTTTACCGTGATGCCTTGGCATTGACGTTGCAGATCAAGCCATTGCCAGAGGAGCTGCCTGGTCTGCGACATTCTGCAGAGGAGGATCAGCAAAGGTCCTCTGCGCAACCATCCAGCATGCCAGAAGGCTTAGCAACAGGGAGCGTGCACACAGGCCAGAGCAGTGAAGAGGCTGCACAAGGACAAGAGAAATCACAGAGCACAGTGGAGGAGCTCCGAATCAGGAAACAGAGGCTGCTGCAGACCTTGGATGTTCTTGGCTCTCACCGCACTGGATCACCACAGTCAGCAGCAATCCCAGCCACAAGCCAGTCAGCCCAGAATGGCCACGGCCATGTCAACCAGGAAGACATAGTTGAAGATGAGGTGCCCCCGCCGCCGCTTGGCTCCCCCACGGCTTCTCAGGCAACTCCAGCTGTCGACGCAGGCATCTTCCAGAAAGCAGGGCAGCATGAAGCTGCGCGAGGGGCTGCATCTAGTGGACATGAAAACCTTCACAGCCAGGCAGCTGCAGTGCAGCTGGATGGGCCTCCCTCCGCATTTCTGGCCACTTCAGAAGTTGCAGGTGTGTATTTGCACGCTCGCTGATTGATAGGATTGTCAGCTAACGGTGACAGTGTCGCATGCAACATTTTGCTATTGCCCTCAAGTCAAAGGGTGTGAGGAAACGCCACTTTTTAGCGCACCCTTGCTTCTGGGAAGGGTATGACCATGGATGAGGACGTTCACCCTGCGCCAGCCTGGACTGAAGGCTCTCAGGTTCGCAAGTTTGGCCTGTTGTCCTTGCCTGACGTCCTGATGTTTCCGACACAAGGCGGAGAGAGGCGCGCACGGCAGCGCTCGGCACAGGACGCGGCCGCCAAGAAGGAGGAGCAGCAGGAGCTGGCACTGGAGCGCGCCATCCTGGAGATCCACTGGCGGCAGGCGGCCGAAAACGGGGAGGACGACGACTTCCTCGATGGGGAGGCCGGCGATATGGCTGAGGACGAGGAGCCTGAAGAGGGGAAACAGACCGCTCAGGAGGCGGCTGCAGCCGAGGACCAGCCCATGCCCGCAGCAGAGGCGGCACCAGCATGGCACCAGCACCTGCCTCCGTTCTACCAGCAGTGGGGCCGCTCGGCTGGCGCCGACAGCTCGAGGGCAGCGGCGGGCGCGAAAGCAGCCGATGCCGGTGCAGCGGCACATGCAGAGCCCAGTTCTCAGGCCACGGCATGGGACGAATGGTATCGGCAGCAGGGATACGGCGGGCAGGCAGCCGATGCAGGTGCAGGGTCCGGCGCGGGGGCCAGTTTTCAGGCCCCGGCATGGGACGAATGGTACCGGCAGCAGGGCTACAGAGGGCAGGATGCGGCAGCACAGCATGGTGCAGGTGTGTCTACTGACGGGACAGCTGCAGGTCTTTGGGAGCAGTGGCACAGTTGGCAGCAGCATCAGCAGGGCAGTGGTGCCGGCTCTGCCGCAGACTGGGGCTCCTGGCCAGCAGGGAGCCAGCCAACTGGGGCCTCCTCATGGGCAGCACAGGGCATGCAGGTTGGTTGCTCTCCTGTCGCATTTCTCTTCTTGTGGTTAGGATTGCGTAGCTCATTCCGCACACCAGTCCCTGTATTGCGGTTTACTATGCTGCATCCTTGCTCTGGCAAGCATGCATGGGTCCAGCATGTACTGCAGGCATGCAGGGAGGTCTGTCTGTCTTGTATGTAAAATCACTGGCAGGTCATCCCTCTGCTTTGCCTCAAAGTTACCGTATTCTTGTTCTCACAGGGGCCGGGCAAGGAGGGGTTCGTGTCGGTGCCGGTGGCGCTGGTGCAGCGGTACCAGATGTTGGAGTGGGCAGAGTGGTGTCGGCAGTATGAGCGCTGGCAGGCGGCCTATGAGCAGTGGTACACCTGGTGGACCAGCATGATGTGGCAGAGCAGCGCGTATAACAGTGCCAGCACAGACCACAATGCCGGCGCCAGCTAGAGTGTCATATGCAGTGGGCGACTTGCAGGCTAATCTTAGTGGTGCATGGAAGAATGTGCATAATCTTCACAGTGGAAATAGGCCTATATTGTATGGGCAGATTATGACAATGTCTGTTACAAATCTTGTCAGGAATTATCAATTGTGCACTTCTGTTCAATTCCAACTCTACTCCCTTCATCATTCTAGAAGGCCCTCAAAGTGCGACCTTAAATACTTGTCCGCTGTATTTGCAGCGTCTGAGAGGTTTTCCTGGCCTCGGCCTTCCAACACAATTGCAATGCTTCGGCATGCAACCCTCTTTGCAATCACCCAACAGTCATGTGCTCCCCTCACGATCACCTGCACACATGGCATCATGACTTCATGCACATGCCTCTTGAATTGACAGTTTTTCGAGTGTGCAACAGATTTTCTGCATGTACATAGTGGAGTCCTTTGTCCTGATGGGCCAGGGTACTGTGTCAGGGCACCTTTCCTGCCAACCCTGGCGCCTGATACTTCCTTTGGATTTAACATACCAATCTTCCGGCACCCAGACCCGAACCGATCTAACATGTGGATTTTTCAATAACAAGCGCACCTCCGAGTCTCCTTTAAGAGCAACTGCATCAAGGTCGGCTCGAACTGAATGCACCAGGGCCTGGGAGTCTCTGGACAGCGTCGCTGCCTTGCTGGCAGGAGATGCTCTGACGGCCAGCAGCATGTCATCCATGTACACATACCTGCAAGGCATGACCGCCTATTAGTGCCTGTCATGCTAATGACTGTTCCTACGCCCCACCCTCTTCCCGGGCCCTGTCCTGACCCCAGGCAGGGCAGAGCAGAGTCCCAGGAGGTGGTCGGCTGGGCTTATAGTATATCTCAAGACTCGAGGGTTGCCAGGATATAAAACGGTTACTCGCTCTTGTTCTGGAGCAAAGCTTCCTGGCCTCACCTTTCAATAGAATAACAGAAAACCCAGCAAGCCCAAATGATCAGTGCTGACATGCGCAGCGTTCCGGGGGTATGCCACCGTGTTCCCTCAGCAATCGCGTTCTTTTTAATACATAACTTGTATTGAATATACATGAAGGCAAGAATGCTCGGCGCACCTGATGCTGGGGATGTGCCACTGGTTGGCGGTGGACAGCTCGGCCGCGGTGCTGTGCGCAATGGCTGTAAGGCTGGGGAGCGCAGAGGCCGCCAGGCTGCGGCACAGGTCCGGGCCGGCCGCAACGCGCTCGGCCAGCAGCAGCAGCAACAGGCAGCCCCCCGCTCGTAGCCCCAGCAGCCCACACCGCTCCCCACTCTCCTAGTCAGGTTGTAAAGCGCTTGAGCCACTCATTCTTTCCATACTTTCCGTCGTTGACAGGACACCGCTGCTGCTGCAGCCACGCTGCAGAGCGTGAACCCATGCAGCCTGGATACAACTCTTGCTTTGATGAGGATTGCATGGTTCGTCTCTTTCATACAACCTTGACAATAGACAAGCTTTTTTAACTTTCATATAAAAGCCATGTTAGATATCACCACTGCTGCTTCAACGCTCAGACTTGTGCACAGTGAGGGAACGTCAGTTTGACAGGCTCTTCGTCACATTTTCCTGTCGAGCTTAAGAACACTGCATGTGGTGCATCATGAGAAGAGCTGCGTCGTGCACAGAACTGTCAAGAATGAGTCAGCACCTGTAGCCAGATCTGTGGCAGATCTGCAGCGCAGGCAGCATCCATCCCGGGCGGGGGCTGCAGCATGAGGAAGCCCGGCGGCACCAGGTGCCACGCCTTGCGGTCCAGCACATGTCGGGCTGCCCTGTCAGCCTCCTGCCACCTGCCAAAGTGATGTGCACTCATTGTGGAGCCCCTGTGCCCCATATGGCCACAGGCCCTGCCAACACTCGTTGGTGGGTTCTAAACTTCATCATATGGTGAAGCAATGAGCTGGGTAGCCAGTACCTTCACCTTGACCCGGGAATAACGATTCCAGTGACTTAGTGAGGATTTTCTAGACGGTATAAGACAATACTCGATGGTCTTTCCACGGTCATCCCTGGACATCCTATTTGACATACTTCAGTTTCATCCCACCAGTTCCACCAATTGAAACAGCCGCTCTGTTTCACATCTTCACTCTGCAGCCATCACCATCTTGCACTCCATCCATCTTGCAGTCCGTCTGCGACAGGCTGACATTGCAAAGGAGTACCCTGACCATCATACAATTCTTTTGGCAGGACGATCTTGTGTGAATGTCTCCAAGTTTCCCTGCGAATGTTTGGATGTGATGCTGGGTAGTTTGACGATCAGAGTCAGGCATGTGATCACCCCTAGGTGGCTACAAGAGGATTAATTGACTGACTTGACGGACTGACCGCAGGGTGGAGGTGATGCGGCTGCCGAGGGAGGGCTGCTCCGCGGCGTGCGCGGCGGGCAGCAGCGTCAGGGACGCCAGTCGCACGAGTGCGGCCGTGTCGGCGCGATCCAGGCTGCTCCACAGGCACCAGTGCTCATGCATGAGCAGCGCGGCCTGCACCGGCACCGCGCCGCCCACCTGTGCCACCAGCAGCCGGCTCACCAGCGCCTGCACCCCTGCACCAGTCATGTTCACAGGTGGGGTTTTATTTTTTGTATTAGTAGTACTAATACAATATGTGTTAAATATTGACACCAAACCCTGAACACCCTGAAATATGAAAAAAAAAACCCCTGAACCCTGATCCCTATGCTTACGCAACTTCTTCCATGCTCCCTTCCCCTTTGTCTGAGAGTTGAAGCTGATTTTATTTCCTTTTGTGCAGCCATTCCTCTTACTGGACCTTATGGCCCTGGCTGCCGTGGCCATGCCCTCCCGGCCTGCAACTCGTTCACCGACCTGCAACTGCCTGCCTGCATCTGCTTCCATAGATGATGCGTGCTCGTTGACTGAGGTATCCAGATGGCTGCTCAGACCCTTGCCAAAAGAATGACCCCTCCCTACTCCATGGTCTTGCTCTGCCGGCCTGACATTGCAATACTAGCAGGTATCTATTGCTAATTCAGTACTGTTCAGTGCTAAGCCAACCCCTGTCCGCCAGGGCTGGTTAAGCTGTCTACTTGTCTATATGTTGCCAAGAAATATTTGCCATCATTGGCGTGGCTGAGAGCCAAAATACTGCAAGAAACTGGCTACCACTACAGGACTCGAGCATTGGCACCTGTGAAGAGAGGTCTTGAGAGGGGCAGCCATGGGACCCCTTCCCTGCCGCTGAGGGGGTTATGCAAAGACTGGTAGAGGGCGCCTTTGCTGCTGCTGAGACGCTCACCCCACTGCACCATGAGTCCGGCCAGTGCCTCTCGAGCCAGACCTCCGCTTGGGTCCTGCCAGTGATGAAACCCCCTCAATGTGTACCTCCACACTGCTTCAAAAATGGTGCATGAAACTGCACTGCCTCAAAAAGCGGGGTATGAGGCCCTCTTGAGCAGATGCAGGAACTATCAAGTGGTTGCAAACAGCCTGCTGGTGTGACTAACCTGATCCAGGAGGCCTTGCAGAGGTCCATGCAGAAGGGTGCCCACTGCATGCAGCTGCTTGAGCGTCTCTCGCAGAGCCTCATCTCGCACCGGCCCTGAGAACCAGATCCTCTGTGCAACCAGCAGCAGCCACAGGCTAGGCTCACACTCGTGAATGATCCACACGCTGCGCTCTGCATGCATGCTCTCACACGAGTTCTCCTGCACAACCAGCGCAAGCACATCTCGTGATCTGATTGCCTCAACACCTCATTCAGAACGTCCCTCCCCTCTTTTGTCACGATGCTTGCAATGAACTCACAAGCGTTGCCATTCCCTTATGTAACCTTTGGTATGGCAAGCATCACCTGGTCAAATATGGAAGAGAAGGCGCTCATGGCTTGTACCAGGCCTACGACTGAAACTTGGTCTATCGCGTCTGTGCAAGAGGGGTAGAAGCCAAGCACCCTGTCTGCTTCCTGCCCCTCGACCCTTCCTCTACGCACATCGAACGTGCAAAGCTGAAGAGGTGGGACCGTCTTCTCCTGATCCCTTTTCGGCGCTGTCATGTTGCCCTTTTGCGTGTCCGGTACGTTTAGGCCCTCAAAATTTCCAGCAGCAAGTATGTAATGGCACACCGACTTCTCATTTGCAAGAAAAGGTGCTTCACATCTTGACACCTTCTCAGTTGAGACAGGTCTTTTGGACTATGGACGCGGTCTATGAAATGCAGCAAATCAGATGTACACGTTCACTTGTCGTACCCAGGGATTGTATTTAGCCTGGATATTAGTTTCTGTGCTCCCAGTGGCAATCAAAGCAAGTAACACGACACATTAAGGTGAGTAGTTTATTCGAGCCCTGACTACAACTCTACCCCTTGATTTTGGACTACTCAGCATCGACATCGGTACAACATCGTTCGAGTTAAAATTCATTGATGTTGATGTCAACATCAACCGTTGGAATTGTCGGTTTCCCCTCGTCGCTTGCTAGCTTCCGCTTCCTCGGCAGCCAGCTAGATACACACAACACCAAGATAAACTTTATCTTGGCAGAATCCTTTTGCTCTTGGAGACCTTGGACATAGTGTCCTGAAAGACAAATTTTCTTTCTGTTCGTCACTGTCTGTAAAGAGCATCGGACGCAGTAAGAACGCAACAACAACTGTGATGGCATCGCCACCAACGTTGCAGCTCCTGGAAACCCGTCTTGTATGCAAAATTTTGACATGCATTGTACACAGCAAAAGCTGCTGTGCTTTTGACCAATTGAGGTTCAATTTTGCGGCGAGGTCAAGAAGAAGACCATGGCTTTCACTGGGTCGGGGGGCAATGTCTTTGGGACTTCCAAAATCAAATTCAAAACTCCAAAGGCGGAGTTGTGTAGAAGGAATGGATGTAGGGGCTTCTGCCTTGGAAGGTGTGCCTTCACTGGTGGGGCTGGTGCTATGGCCTGTGATCTCCACAGATTCAACTTTCTATCACCTGTGACAGATCGCCACCGCAGTCCTGTTTATATGAAGAACAGAAAAAAACTGTGGCACCATGCAGGAGGTGCACCTCAAGTTGCCATGGATGGCGACACAGTCGTGATCCACTACATTTGCCGGGATGAGGAAGGGAATGTGGTGGATGACTCCGCTGACAGCGAGGATCCAGTCAGCTTTGAGGTTGGTGCAGGAGAGATCACGGGTAACCCTCTCTTCCAGGCCTTCGATGAGGCCATCAGAGGGCTTCCCCTGGGCTCAACTACCATCTTGGAGGCAAAGGGGGGAGATTGGAAGAGGGAGCTCTTCTTTGAGGTGCTTGGATGTCTCCAGCTTGATTTTCCGGTGAAATTTACGAAACACTGTTGACGTCTGGAACAGTGAATTCTTTGATGACAATCAGTGCGTGTACAGGTCCCAAGAGATCATGAAGAAATGCTACGGCTTGAAGGGAGGTACAAAAATCAAGGGGGACTTCAAGATGGGCTGGTAGTTGAGCTGTCAAATGGTGCTTCAGCAATGGTGGTGGCTGTGACAGACACTGTTGTGAAGATCGATGCCAATAATATGATGGCTGGCAAAAGGCGGATATTTGAAGTGACACTGTTGAGTATTGAACCAGCTCAGAGATAGCTGTTCTTTTTGCTAAATTTATGGATAGTAGTCAGCTCTTCTTGCTCTGTAGAACGTCAAACTTCAAACTTCTGCAGCTGCTATCAATATGTGTGTATTTGATTTGCGTTCTTTTGTGTCCTCAGTTGGGACATGTGCTTTACAGTCAAGGTTTGAACATGCACACTTGATATACTGCGAAACCATCCAGCACATTGTTCACTGGATCTGTTCCATGTTATTCAAGAAAGCTGTGCATGTTGGGCAATGTCACACATTCAGCATGCTGCGCAGTCAGAATGTAAAGTCTTCAACTGCATACTCCTCCACTGCCGCAGTCAGCATCTCTGCTGTGAATGTGTCCTCGGGCCGCAGTGACAGTGCTTTGTGGTAGTTTTCTATTGCATCCTGCATCCGTCCCTGCAGATACAACCCATTGTGGATTATTTTGGTCTTGCAAGTTTATTCTTGAGACCAAGATATGAATCTTGCAACCGCGACTGAGGATGGTCCCAATCGACGAGGCAATGCACAGAAGAAAATTTTGAAAGATGAAGGAGAATGAAAGGTAGACAAGGGGTTATCTGCATAATTATGCGCAGTTTGCCAAACTTACCTGCAGGTGGTAGGTGTAGCCTAGTGCAGAGTAGGTGCCAGCTTGCCCTAGAGACAGGCTCAGCGCCCTCTCAAGCATCTTGATGGCCTCATTGTAGCGCTTTTGCTTGCGCAATGTATGCCCCAAGTTCACAAGTGTCGGCTCCAATGCTGCAACCAGCCAGGAAAAAATTTGTTGGCCCACAATTTGCCACATTACACCGTGCCCAGATGCTCAGCATTGTGACACGAGGCAATCTTTGGGATTGAAGAGCACATTTGTGGAAGTTTGTTTGCCAGAATGCTTGGATTCCATTTTACTAGACCACAGACAGAGGAGGGCGACGACAACACTGCCTCGTCAAAATATCCCGGGAGACAAAGGGATTGGAATGCTGACCTGCATTGAGGCGGCCAGGCATGCGTTCAAGAGCACGGGAGAGCCACCGCTCAGCCGCATTGTAGTTTTTTGCTCTGAACAACAAGCAGCCCAGCTCATTACACGGCAGCGGATCCTGCAACATCACATTATTGATGCTCAGCTATGACGCTTGCTCAGCAAATGAACAAGATTGCGTGGGATGAGTGCGTTCAACACTAGCCCTAACGCATTGTCACTGGGCAACCTTGCCCTCAATGGCCAGTCATTCTAGCTAATAAAGAAGAAGGCAGGCCAAGGTCACCCCCCACTCTGTTATCAGCAGGACCCTGTGGTCCAAACAATGTCCAAGCAAAGGCCAGACATCCAAAGGTCCAAAAAGGGTAAGGCAACAGGCATGTGCGTTCACCTGGGGGCACATGTGGTGCGCAGAGAGCAGCAGCTGCTCGGCCAGAGCGGTATTGTTCATGCGAGCATACTCGCAGCCCATGCCCAGCAGCGGCAGGTGCAGCCCTGGAAACAGCCTCGCAGCCGTCCTGTATGCCGCCATCGCCTGACAGGCATCAGCACGACAGAACTGACTTGGCGCAACACAAGACCATAGCAACGGGGGTTTGGATGTTAAGATGCCAGAAGTGTGCCACTGTTGGCCCCTGTCTTATGTAATACTAGGTGCAGTCGACATGCACAAGACAGGCCTCCTGTGAAATGCTCTGGGCAGCTCAAGTGCTGCTGGTGTTTTCTTGCAGCTAATTACTAGCTGACTTCAGCTGGAATCTGGCTATAAAAGCGTCATTTCCTTGCCGACCAAGGAGCCCAGTGCCATGAAGTGCTGCCAGTACCAAGCTGAAGTCTGGCTCGGTGGACAGATCGGATAACAAAAAAGGCAGTGTGCTCGCCTGATCGCTTTCATCCTGCGCTGCAAATGCATGCCCAAAGCCGAGCCAAGCAGGAGCAAAGGAGGCGTCCACAGTGGTGGCCTTGCCAAAGTAATTCCGCGCGCTCTCATACCGGCCGATGCACAGGTAGTAGCAGGCCACGCCAAACCAGGAGACTGCTCTGTCCGGATACTCCTCCACCAGCCTGCGCCCACATTGCCAGCTTCACGTTCCGCTTATGCAGAGTTGTCCTGTGCGCTGTGTTGAGTCAGTCGTTACACAGTCTGCACCCAGCATGGCATTCAAGCATGTGCAGTTAACATTAAATAAGTACATTTCATTGGCCTGTCAGAAAAGTGCGCCATGCAACATTAGCTTCTGCAGCACGGCCTTGAAGAAAGCGGGCAGGAAGGCTGATCGCTCACTTGTGCGCTCTGAGGAAGAGCTCATTCTTTTTGCGCAGCTCAAGAGCGGCAGCCAAGTGCACCGGCAGGGCTTCGATGGCGTAGGGGTCCTGGTCTAGCAGCTGGGAGGTCAGCGCATGGCATTCCTGCACACACAGCACATGCTCAGTGCGCAGTTGAACCATGATCCCTATTATAAGGGTGGATGCGTGAAAGTGTTGCATGTGCAGTCGAGTGGATGTCCCGCACCTGGTATGCGCCGAGGTGGAAGTACCACTCTGCGCGGCAGACAGACACATCTAGGTTGCCTCCCAGGCCGCAGCCCCCCTTGCCAGCGTTCTCTGCGTCCTCATCCAGGTCCTCCTCCTGCATCATCTGAATACCAGTCCTGTCAGCACCTCCCAGAGTTTCCATAGCTAGCTGAACCAACCAGCTGACATCCTTGAGTTTTGCACCCATGCCCCCCATGCACTAAAGTACCCCAATATCCACGTGCAGGGTCAGCAGTCACCGAAGGTAGTGCAATCGCGGCTGTCTATTAAATCTATTCCCACTGAGTACAGTGTGATTGCTTGTGCGAACTGTTCTGCACCATTCCTGGGCATGCACTTACTGAGGAGCAAGACGGGACCGCAGAAGCTACCGGATGGTGTGCTCACCATGTCACTGGGGGAGGAAGAGCGCTGCACCATGGAGCGCGTGCGCACGCCGGGAGACAAGTCTGTGTCCTTGTGTGCATTGAGCTTGGCCGAGGTCGATGGCTGCAGCGGCGTGGAAGTCTCCTCCGAGGGTGCAACCGGTGCAGGCACCGGCACTGGGGTGGGTGCCGGCGCTTCCAGGGTCTCCAGCGTAGCTTCCATCGTCGGCTGCTGATCATACTTCTTGCACTTTGCCCTGCATGATGTCATGTGATACTTCTGAAGCCACGAACTTCTTCATAAGGAATCTAAGGATCTGCACAGGATTGTGGAGACCGTAAACATGAGGCAAGTGTCTGACAGACAGCAGTGGGTACAGACGGCTTTAGGTCCTTGACATGCCAGTCTCTGCACTTGTTCCAGTAGAGCCGCCAAATTTTGGAAGTTCTCTTCAAGTTCTCTCTCTGTGCCACATGAGACGCACCTGTAGTAGAGATGCAGCCACCTATCTTCTTCCCGATAGTGCAGATTCTCGCGCAAGGACGCTTCCTCCCCACTTGTCAACATGTGCCCCTCTATCAAAGCCTGGTACAACACATCACCCTCATCACAGCCCCATTAAAAAGAGGCACAGTTCAAGGACAGCAGGAGTGTAGGAAGAGATGGCTCACCCTGAAGGCTTCATAGCAAAACGGGTCCATGTGCAGGGCTGCCTTGTACCACCTGATGGCCCTGCCGCGATTCTCAAGCGCCTCGTAAACACGCCCACGAAGGAGGCACATTGCAGAGGTGTAGCTCACCTCCCGGCCGATGTCTTCCTCCAGTGCAGCATCCTGCCAAATATCCAATTGTTTTGAGACCTCTCCTGGAAGAGGTCTCAGAAGCGCAGTGTAGACAAGCACATGTGGACTTCAGAAAAGCAGTGTGCATGAGTCCAGACCTGCATGCTCAAAGCTTCAAGCTCTGACTCATCCCAGCCGCCAAGCACGTTCAAGCATTCCTCCCAGTCCTGGACCTCTGCCAAACAGCGCGCTGCCAGGTATCTGCAGCGGACATCGGCCTCGATGAGGCCTGCATTTCGAAGCAAGGCGAGGGCTCTGCGCCATTGCTTGCCCATGTACAATGCCTGCAGCATTGCATCGTGATAGTTGATTATATCACGCTGAGGCATGTCTTTATCGTCTGTCTGGTTGGAAAGGCCCTGATCAGTGTTGTTGCAGTCAGCTACATCATCTACAAATAGCGGTGAAACACGATGGGGCAGAAGCCTTCTGAATCACCTCAGCAAGGGTGTAAACATCAGCTGCGGCGCCATTTGACATGGTCATGAGCTTGTCTGCATAGAATATGGCCGAGTCATAGAGGTGCTTGGCCAGGCAATCGTGGACCAGTGATCGCATACGCTGACATAATCGGTCCATTGAAATGTTCGCCGACATCGGTTACGCAGCAGTTGTTGATCCGACTGCAATTACTCTGCTTTAGTTCGTCAGTGAAATAGCTCAAAATTGACTACTTGCTTGACCATGAGAAGCTCTGGGGCTCAGCATCTTCAGATTCTGGGGCTCTCAGTGAAAAACAATACGCCAGATATCAATTTAATTGAGCAAAGTGAATGTGATAGAGCTTCCACGACTGCATGCTGAGACGACAGACTCTCATCAGTTCTTGGAAATGACTTGTGAACACTAATATCTTTTACCCCACAAAATAGACTCGATGAGCATTGATATGATGGCACTGGAAACGTTTCCCAACCTAGACGGAAAGCTTTGAAGAAGATGTTCCCTTCAAAGCAGAGTTTGGTGGTCAGCAGTCGAGCAGTGCCCGCTGCCCGACTGTCTGGGCACAGCATCAGGAGGTTGATTTGCCTCCCGCCTTCAGACTTGTACAAGGCTTGTACATTTGTTTTAATGCTTGGAGTTGATCATGTAAGGAATGTGTGGATGGATTATGGGCAAGGTGGCCCTCCTGCGAGCTAGTAGTTACTGTTGAACAGACACCTTGTGAGAACTTCTCACTGAGAAGTTATCATGTTCTTGTTGCATTGGCAAACACCATTGCATGAGGGAGCATTTGCCCATCCTGGCACCATGCAAGTTCCCTGGCCACCGTGTAAGACATTGATGTCAGTATGCAGTAGCTTGCAACAGTCGCTGGTATAATTTTCAACGAGAAAGCAACAAAGGCACAATGTCAAGAACAGCGCATTGTGCCAACGCCCATATCAGCAATTTCAAGTGAATATTCCAAAAAGAATGTGCGAGAAAACAGCACAGCGTGGCTCATCATACACTGTGCTGTGGTGTACCCCTTTCATCTGTGCGTACCATGCAAGCACTGGCCAACTGGACCGCTTCACACCTCGGTGTTGATCTTTCATATCAGTGCGCATACTGCGAAACCAAAGAACAGGCAACACAGGGCTGCATCGGCACCTCGCTTAAATAATGCTTCCCCTCAATTCTCCGTCAGCTGGTTGCACTATTACCCACTGGTGCACATGGCTGACGTTGACACTCACTAGTGCACATGACTGACGTTGACACCCAAGAAGCGCTTCATGGCCTCAAAGGTGGCCCAACAGATCGCTGCCGCAGGGGCATGCCACAGCGCTCGCGGCTGCCATCCTCTCCACAGCGCTCCTACGCCCTCCTCATGTGTTATTTGCCTCATAACAGAAAAGGCATTCACAGCGCTCCTGCAGCAGAACCCCCGAGCCTTGATTCCTCAAGGAGCGCTTGAGACCACCCAAATTTGTCAAAACAAGAGCAAACTGTTACGGAAACAGGAGACAATATACTTTTTGGAAACCTGTCCTGTCAGCATGACGTTTGCAAAATACATTGTATAGTTTCTGCATGTCATGTGCTTCTTGCTGTGCTTGATTGGGATGCAGGCTTGCCTGGCCGGCACGGGGCTGTCGCTCCCCAGTTGCAACCGGGTCTTCACTACATCAAAGGGAGTGGTCAGAGCTGCTGCCACGCCTCCGGCAAGGCCACCTGCAGCCAGCTCCACCACAGTTCCCTCCCTGCCCTCTCGTCCAGGCGCCAGCAGCTTCTTGGACGACTCGTAGATCGGAAAATGCAGGATTGTCCAGGGAACATTCATCAGGAGAGTTGCCGGATATGACCTGCGCATGATCAGAGTTTGTCAGACTCCGCAGCGTCAATGCTGCAAATTCCTTCAAACATGTGGCGGCCTCACCGGTGTTATGCACATCTGCACACAGGGCTTGTGCATGCCACAAGAGATGGAGCCGCCACACGTGTAGAAAGCTGCAATGCCCCCTTCTTGCCAGACGCGAACAATGCATTTCAGCACGCTTCCGTTTTGACCTCTGGAAACCTGCAACCGCTGCTTCACAACATCTGCTGGAGTCATCACTGCATCATTCACCACAGTGGCCGCAACACCTGCCATGGAAGTGGAACCTGAATAAAGAAGTCATGCATGCCATATTTCGCTGACGAGCAAAAATTTGTGTGTGAAGATCAGAAGGAGTAGTGCAAGCTGGGAGTATTGCAAAAGTGTCTCATGCTGATGTGAGGAGCATTGCTTGAGCACCTGCTGCTGCAACACTGAAGGGTCGATGGCCGCCCCTATTGGCGCCAAGCTCCTTCTTTGTCAACTCATAGACAGCATAGTAGAGTGCATGTGCAGGGCCCGCTCCTGCTGTCGCAGCAGTGAGCCCCTTGTAAAGGCCTCTTACACCTTCCTCACGCAGAATGTGCACCAGCATGCCAGAAAGGCTGGGACTGCCTGCCCGGATGGTTCCCACGCCCTTCCCATGCTGTGATACTATTGTTGCCTGCATTGGAACCAATCTATAAAGTAAAGGGACCGCTGGGACAACCAACCTTCGGTACAGTAGCAAAGTAGCTCCTAGTCATAGCATAGTATTGAAGGTAGGTATCAGTGTGTTTGCCTGCATCCTGGTTTTGATGGTGTCAAGAGGGTACATCGCGGCCGTCTCAGCCATGCCAGCGGCTGCTCCTGCCAAGCTGTGAGCAAAAAAGGCGCTGTGGGCTGGTGATTCACCCA
The DNA here is from genome assembly GCA_020887355.1 of Coccomyxa sp. Obi. NCBI lineage: Eukaryota > Viridiplantae > Chlorophyta > Trebouxiophyceae > Coccomyxaceae > Coccomyxa > Coccomyxa sp. Obi. The sequence continues at coordinate 1,550,685 of AP024997.1, forward strand.
CAAGTTCAGGGCAGGAGCAGTCTGACATTTTGTGGAAGGCCTACTCACTGTGAAGATTTGCCATCAGAAGGCAGAAAAATTGCACAAGATAATGTTCAGTCGCCCACTAACACGTTGCTGGTCGAAGTCGTTGCCCCAGTAAGAGGTCCCTGCACAGTCTATTGTTTGACGAAGTAAAACTTTATCAAAGGTCATGAATTTCGGCATTTAGCGTCTCACAGCTCTACAGATCCGCAATATCTCTCATGAGCACCAGCGAAAAGAGGGACATAAACTCCTCCAAGCAAACCCGACCAGCTTCCAGAAATTAGGAAGCTACCAGTTGCACGTGACAAGAAGGCATCGCTCGGAGAATAGATCCTCGGGATCTTGGTACTGCCAGAGTGATTAGATGTCCGTGTCGTATGCGGGCTCTTTGCAGTCCGAAGGTCTAAGCCCACACTTGCCTTGCCGATGCTGGAGCAGCATCTCACCCTTCATTGACAGAAGAGCCAAAATGGACCCTCCTCAGCCGCCCAAACAAAGCAAATGGCAGTACTTGCGATGCACACCCAGGTCCACTTTGTTCCAGCTGAACAATGAGAGCCACAGGTCACAAGTTCTGCTGCATGCCGTCAGCAAATGGGCCAAGGGTGAAGCGGCTCCCACCAACTTAGCGAAGGGAAGAGGAATTTGTGTCAATAGTCACTTCGATTCTGGAAATATCGAGGTACGGTTCGTGCATACTGCCGCAAGGTAGACCCGAGGTTGTCAGGTAGGTGCATATTCTGACCGTGTTCTTGAAGTACAGGTGGTGGACATTTCTGATGCTCAAGCTAGAGGCGTGTCGCACGAGCTGAATCTGCGAATTCACGCGTAGGCTCTCCGGCACAATGGTCTATGTTTATTGCAGCAGTAAGTGCCTCATAGCTTCTCATGAGAAATTCTCAAAGCTGGCACTCTCTCAGCTTCCTGGTGGCTTGCAGGGATCCCTATTGTGAGAGCGACGATGTCTCTCATTTCATGTGAGTTTTCCCTCTTCCCATCCCTCAAGATCATGTCGCACTGCCATTCTCACAGGGCTTCACAGGGATCCTGTCACTTGCTTTTGTTCAAAAGGACACATGCCTACCAAGAAGACTGTGGCTGCTTGCAGGTGGTTTTATTTCCGAGTGACAGGCGCCAAGGGTGAGGAGCTTCATATCAACATCACCAATGCAGGGGAGGGCTCTTTCCCAGTGGCCTGGCCGGGCTACCAGGCATGTGCAACCTACGACAGGAAGTTCTGGTTCCGGGTGCCCACCACCTATGACAAGGACACAGGAGTGCTCAGCTGGAAGCACACCCCAGCGCATGTGCGTACTGAGCATTACTACAGTCACCAGTAGACGGCAATGTAACCGGCCGCATGCAGCTAGATATTTGCTTAAATGCTCGCAGATCTTGGCGATGTGAGCTCTGAAAAGCTGCTGAGTGCTAACGTGGGTGGTATGCATGCAGGATGCGGTGAGGTATGCATACTTTGCACCATACCCCTACGAGCAGCATCAGACGCTCATTGCCGACTGCCAGAGCAAGCCTGGGGTCACACTGGAGATGCTGGGTCAGACTTTAGATGGACATGACCTTGACCTTCTTCGCATTGGTGGGTTGCAAACGCAGCCGAAACATATTTCCAACTTAACATATATTTGCAAGTAGTGATGTCCCTTTTATGTTCATCTGGCAGTAATACTTGATGATGTGGTGAAGCTTCATCAGCTCCACATGGCTTGATTGGTGTGCATGGTCATGTGCAGGTGATGCTGATGACAAGGATAAGAGGAAGATCTGGGTCATTGCTCGGCAGGTGAGATTAGGGGCCTGAATTTGGCGAAGTTGAAAGTATGCAGTGCCTTAATAGCTTTTCATGCTGTGCAGCCACCCACGGTGTGGCCGCAGGCGCGCTGTGTGGCTGCCCTACGGCCATTGGGCTCTTGGGTTGCCAACCCTGTAATTATAATAAGAGGTGTCTTCAGAGCTTTTCATGCTGTGCAGCACCCCGGAGAGAGCATGGCGGAGTGGTTCATGGACGGCATGCTGAAACGCCTTCTAGATCCCCATGACCCTGTGTCACGCAAGCTCCTCCAACAAACCGTTTTCTACGTCGTGCGCCCCAGCTTTACACTCTTCTATGTCATGCGTACTCGTGCCTTTCATGCAACAGTCAGGCCAAGCAACTCATATTTGTGCATGCTTAATGATCTGACTTCAACACGCAAAATTCCACAGCGTGCAGTGCTGAGTTGCACAAAAAACCTACTGTTGGTACGACCAGCCAGGAGCTACATGATGCCCTTGCTTGCAATGCAGTCTCCCCCCAACTCACTTTCTTCAAACATGTGGGCCTACTTGTCGCGTTTTATGAAGCATATATGTATGCAGGTGCCAAACATGAATCCGGACGGCACATGGCGGGGCCACCTGCGCACCAATGCGGCCGGTGCCAACCTGAACCGCGAGTGGGACAACCCCACCCTTGAGCACTCCCCCGAAGTCTATTATGTTCGCAACCACATGGACCTGGTACAATTCCCCGCCATCCTCAGCTTGTCCTTCTTTGCAACGCCATATGTGCAGTAGCGGTAGTCCGAGGAACTTGTTCGCTGCAATATTAAGCTTGCTCCTCGTTGCCAGCGAGCTAATATCGCAGGTCTTTCTTCGGCTGCAGATTGTGAATTGTGCGGTGGGAAAAGGTAGGTTCTGGTTGAATCTGTGCAAACAGAATAAGCCTGGTGCATGCAACAGGTGGGTTGTGACTTCTTGGCAGACATCCATGGAGATGAGGAGATTGAGTACAACTTCCTGGCTGGCAATGAGGGCATCCCAGCATGGGATGACAGGCTGAAGGGCCTGCAGGATGAGTTCTGCCAGGCCTTCCTGCATACCTCCCCAGACTTCCAGCTCGGGTATGTCTCCTTACATGCTCAATCCAACTGTGCCACAACTCTAGCTGACAAAAGGGGCCAGGATGTGATTGTGGGCACTCTTTCCTTTCACTTGTGATGGTGTCCATTCTGCTCTATTGCAGATATCCTTCACATCGATATCCGTAGTGCATATGCATGACTGCACGGTGCACAGGATGCATCTTTGCACAGGTATGAAGCGCGATACTGCATCTTCTGCCTGTTTGAAAGTACTATTGGGTGATTGGTGGCTGATATGCGCTCGCAGGAACGGCTATGGGGTGGATCCACCAGGTCAGGCAAATCTGGCAATCTGTTCTAGCGCAGTCGGGCAGCGCTACAACTGCCTTGCTTTCACCCTGGAGATGCCATTCAAGGACGTGCACTATGCTAGGGAGCCTGTCCAGGGTTGGAGTCCAGAGCGCTCTGTGCGCTTTGGAGCTGCCATGCTGAATGCAATCCTGGCAGTCGTCCCCAGCTTGCGGTGATCCAGATGATCTTTACAAATGAGCGCACGTTTGCAACCAGCTTACGGATAGCATGTGATTCTCCGGTACCGTCGTCTTTTTAATTATCCGAGTACCTCTGCTGTTTATAGTAGGCAGGCCTATCCTAAAGGAGCTATCATTTTTAAACAATAGCAGGGTCTCAAGCTTTTGTGTGAGTGCTTAAATACCCGGAACCTGACAATACTCAGGGAGTCTCTCGCCATCAGGTTCTTCTGTAGGTGTATGTCTATATCAGATCACAGTTCTCTGACGAAACGCGGCACAACACAATTATCAGAGGTGGGGATCAAGGAGAAAAGAAAGAGCACGGTTGTACTTAGACGCTGTAATTCCCGCATCTTAAGCCTACAGTCATCCAGCACCCCTGCAGTTAACAATGTTTGTAAGAGCTGCATGCCTCATACTTCCAGCAAGAGGCTGAACTTAGGCTGGAAGGCTCATACCCATACCCAAGCAGAGCAACCTGCACCATGCATCGTGTGACAGCGGAGCTATGTCAAAGGAGACATACAGTTCAAGACAGAGCACCTTGTACGGCCCGACGTCCACACGCTCTAGGCAAAAGGTGAATACATAGGGACGCAGCCTTGCTTCACCCTTCTGCTGCAGTGCCTGCACCTCCACTGCCTGTACTGCCTTGTTCCCACTGCGACTGCTCGGGAAGACTACTTTCGAGATTGCCTGCATCGTCATGACCAAGACATGAGGGGAGCTCCAATGCTATTTCTTCTCCAGTTGTGGTCTAACTTAGTTCAAACATATCGTAAGGATTGGCTCACCCTCCAAGACTCGCAGTTCAGGAGGACGTTTTGCGGGGGCGAGTGCAGAGCATTGGAGAACTCCTTGAACGGCACCCAGGTCTCAGTACCCATCCAACTGTGGCACTCTGATGGCGTTGCCTGCCACAGAGGCGTTGACGTTATCAATGTTGTCCTTGGCAGCTCATGCGCACATCCCATGCATGTACACATTGATCCAGATGGAGCAGGTAGGGAAGCCTGGAGGGAGAAGACGCACTCGGCCGGCAATCATGTTCTCACAATCGTACGGCTTGCTGAAGAGGAAGGCTGTTCTGACCCCCGCATCCGTCTCTGGCCAATCGTTCATCTGCAGTGCGTCCAGCTGAGCTGCCACAACTGCACATGGTGACAGCATGGGGGTGGGGCCCCTGTGCTCAAGGGGGCTCCGGAGACCCGCTGTATTCACATGCCGGGAGAACTCTGATGCTAAAGCAGTGCCTGCATTTGACGGGGTTGCACTGCATCGGGCCACTGGATATAGGTAATGGCACCGCATTGTTCAGAGGCATGTGGATTAACTCTGAACATCACTCACACCTTCTGGGGGACTTTGCCCTTCTGTTGAGCATCTACACATCCCATTAGATTTTATACTGCAGTATCGCTGCTTCCGGGTGCGGGAACATGGTGCAGGGACTGCAACATGCTTCTGCCACCGTTCGGTGAAGGTAGTATAGAGCTCGCCACTCACGGTACTGGACGTGATCCTTACCATCAGGGAATCTAAGAACTTTTTTGGTGAACTAATCTAAGAGTATGATCATCAACAGATTGACCGTTCTTGCGACGGTACTCTGAGCACAGTGGTATCCATCAGAGTTACCCAGCAAGCAATGGCTTTATGGATCGGTCATTTCAATAGGTGATAACATAGACTCCCATAGGATAACATATGCATTCCCCAGAACACTTGACGAGTTGTGATGGAGTTCCATCTTCAGATGTCCTTGCTGAGTCGTCTCCTGTGGCAGGCCACAATCAACAAAGGACCGTTTCAGCTCATGTTCACGTCGCGAACGCTCGTACTCATCTTTAGAGCCCATTAAGCCTTCGTAACATTGTATTCTGACGACATAATTGGGTGTGACTTTTTTGACGAACCAGTGTTGAGTTATCAATACCTCATCAGCCACAATGAATCAAAGTGGAAGCGCTCCGCTCAGCGACGGCGACTGTGAAGACCTCAGCAATCTGGTGAAGCAATATATGAGTGCTGATGGCATCATTGAACCCGAGAAAGCACCGCCTGACATGAGAGTGAGTACTCACCTTCACGGACGTCCCAACCGCTCTCATTCGTATTAGATCGTAGAAAACATTAACTTTCGGGGCTATATTCAAACTCTGGAATCCCACAATGCAGTAATGTCGCAGGATCTTCTAGCTCGCCTGCAGGATATCCAGAAGCAGGCCAGGAGCACTCAGCAGCAAGGGGTAACAGTCACTCCAGAACCAGGGTAGGCATGTCTCCTGTCAGTGTACCACTGTACATGTACCTCAAATTGGAGTCTTTTATGCTCTGATACAGTGTTTAGGAAGCTGTCTAGATCCCAAATAAACTCCACATTTGATCAGCGCCTGGCCGCATGTGCAGGTTTGTGATCAAAACCGTGGACGAGAAGGGCAGAAAGGTGTTCATCAACGTCTGCGGCTCATCTTCTGTGCTGGCACCAGGTGGCTGGAAGAATGGACAGGTGAAAGCCCTCCCTGCAGTTCCTTGGTGTATCTGCAATTTGCTGAGCCCGTGGAAGGGTGTGTCAGGGCACGGCGTCCCAATTGCTGAGCCAATTGCAGTTGCTGAGCCTGTGGGGAGTGTACACCGCCTTTGAAAGGGCATGTGAGCATAGCAAAACGCTCTTTTTACTTGATTCTACATCTCTGCGCTGGCAGATGTCTGAGGAAGTCCGCACAGCGCTGGAAAGGGCGGAGCTTGAGGATCCTGGCGACATCCTTCGCTTTCCACTGAGCATGGGAGACCTTCGCATGGATCGAGACCACAGCGGCGAAGCATGCCATGTGCTTGATATTGTTTTCAACAACGATGTGCTCAAGCAGGCTCAGACCTTCAGGTCTGTCACCATGTCTTCCGGTCTCCGGTCTCCCTCTCCCTGGCTTCCCTGTCCCGGATTCCAGAAGGTTGTAATTATATATCTGTGAGCTCAAATCCCGTAAGGACAGACAGGTGGTTTAGCAGCATAGTGTTGGATCAAGATCTGTTGGAAATAGAGACTTGGTTGTTGCAAGACGCATGCATGCCAGGGAGTGTGTCAGCACTGCGGGGAATTTTAACATGCAATGCGCTACACAGGAAGCTGAAAATCTTCTTGGTGGAGCTGGCGATGGGCTGGGCCACCAAGAAACACAGCGTTGCACTTTCCCCAAATTGGAAACTGCCGAAATTGCGCTACAAAGGCGACAAAGTAGTTTCACAACGCCTGCGCCTGGACCGAAAGCCTGTGAGTTTTGTGACTCACTGACTTCTGTCTCAGTGTTTGCATAGTGAAATGCAGCTGCCATTGTTGATGCAGAGCTTGCACATTCTGCAAGAGCTGCTACCGTATTGACTGTTGCGGACTGTTTGTTCACAAAATGCAGCTGATTTATTTCAAATATAGTCCGTGCATGGATTGCCAGAAATGATGAGCACATGTATTTTCTGGCGCAGCTGGTGACAGACTTGGGCGATGTGATGGAGAAGCCATCCTTTCCATTGGTGGCAGACAAGAAGCAAACTCCTGTGACACCAGCCAGTGCAGCCAAAAAGGGTCCAGCAAAGGAAGGCCCATCGGGCACACTGAAGAAAGATCAAGTGCCAGAGAAACCTGGCTCAACATCAGCTCCGGCTGCTGCACCATCCTCTTCTTTTAGTTTCAGCAGTGAGAAGGTAAGGGGTCAAGTTTTATGCCTGTACCTGATGAGTCAGAGGTGACTACATGGGAACTCGTCACTAACTCTTCTAGTACACGTTAGAAACCATGCTTATGTGGCTGCAGCAAGGTGGTCAGCCTCAGGAACAAGGCATCCCTTCTCATGAGGTACAGTATCAAGGGCGGCCAGCAGAGGCAGTGCAAGTCAGTGTCTGCATAGAGCAAACTGATCCAAGCAGCAGCGACCAAGTGTCCGTGCAAGTACATCTGGACCAGGTAATTGACAGCTGCTTTCTCCAGTGCCAATGATGCCGACTAAGAGAGTCTGCTGGCAGTACAATGTTGGACTGAAGACAGCTACTGAATGTAATTGTGCATCCTTGATTTTCATGTGTGTGCAGGTTATTGTGAAAGTTCCAGGTTATGCTCCTCTAAAGCTGAGCCTGCCTTTTGCTGTTGATGCCAACCTGGGAAAGGCAGAAATAACGGATGGAGGCAAAAATTTGCTTCTACTGCTGCCTTTCAAGCCTTATCGCAGCTTCATAGAGGAGGTATGCATGCCCTGCATACATCATGTTCGCCAAGTCAGTGTCAGAAATGCGGATTCTCAAAGAAATATCAGTGGCATCAACTGTCTCGAGATGATAATTACCATCGCTTAATTCTCTCTCTCTCTCTAATCAGACGATATCGAGCATACCCAGCGCCCCTTGACCTCGTCCAGTGTCTTGCAGATGAAGCTTGAGGGGAATGGGCCAACGGATTACATGCACTGCAGCTACATGCAAATGGAAGCATGATTGTGTAGCTGCTTCGGCATGGAAGCGATTGCTGCATCACCATCACCATATAGTTATCAAGATTTATATTGAAGTGATTTGACTCATAAATGATAACGAACTACCTCTCCAAAGCAGGGACCGGTTCTTTGATACTTTTTATCGATGTCTTCTCTGCATTGCATGGCATGCCCACGATATGATGTTCACATGCCTGAATCTGTCGCATGCGTTCCAAGCCTCTGCATTTTGCCAAGTATGATACTGGCTCTCCCATCACCATAAGCCTACCTTATAAATAATTACATATGTATCCAGTCCTCACGCACTGGGAATATATGGGTCCTGCTTCATTCTTCTGCCACTGGTTGCTGACTGAGCGCTGCATGAAGGATGGGCTCAAGCGTGCCCTGCAGCTTCACCAGGGAAGTCTGCAGCTTGGCCTCCAGCATTGCCCTCTCCCTCAATAAGCGCAGCTTTGCATCCACATCTTCCGACACACCCAGCTGTGCACAGCAACCCCATCACTACCAGTTGGCCAAGCACGTCAGCCAGTCCTCGACTGTACACCCAACATCACAGCACAAAATGCATCTGCATTGCTCATAATCCGCAGCAATGACTTGGCCTGTGCTGGAGCACAGGATGAGTCAGTCAGTCAATTACACCTTTCCCAGCCACCTGGGGCTGATCAGATGTCTGACTCTGATCGTCAGAGTCAGCACCCAGCACCACATCCATACATTCACAGAGGCACTTGGACACATTCACAAGGTCATCCTGCCAAAAGAACTGTATCATGGTTGAAACCCAAAACAAGCCTGAAAATCTGTCCCTAATGGACTGTAGATGGGGGCACTCAAAAACAAGATGATCATCATAGTGGATAGCGACAGGGTGAGCTCGGGCCTTACAGCTGGGGCATAAATGTCAAGGATGCGGTTGGTGATGCCGATGAAGAGGTCCGAGTGGCGCGGGTCTGACAGGTGCTTGACCAGGTGCGTCAGCAGCGGCAGCAGCGACTGCGCATCTCGCCCGCCTGCACAAGCACCAAGAACACTTGAACCCGCCAAAGATCACAAACTGCCGAATATACAGCTCCCACTATGCGAGACAGAGCTGAGCCATAGCTAGCAGGTTCACTGTGGTCCGTCCACACAAACAAGAATGCAGGCATCATCCTTCAACATGTGCATGCAAGCACCACACATGCAGGATGAGCAGTGGATAGGCATGCCCTGGCAACAGCGAATCCACCGGAACGACACCAGCAATACCTTCCAACTTCCAAAACACCGTGGAACGGAAGCATTAGGTGAGTCACCCTCCATGCAACTCTTTCAGCGGCGAGCTGCGCACTGTGCTCAAGGTAAGGGTGACAAGAGTTTGAATTGAGAAGCAGCACCTAGCGCGGCTGAGAGGCCGGAGCGCGCGGCCAGCTCCTCCAACAGGTTGACCACAACTTCCACCTGCTCTGTTGCCACTGCTGCATCCAGGGCCGCCCGGTACCTGCAGCAATGCACCAGCGTCACCACTGCCTGCAGCTATACATACACTGTTCCAAACCTTCCCCTAGCTCAGGAGCTGCATCATGGGAGGCAATCAGCCCGACAGGCGCGCATGCTCTGCCCTCTATGGACAAGGTGCAATGGCCCAGGTCAACGACAGCGAGGCCATCAGCCCAACAGGCATGCATACTCCGCCATCTCTAGACAAGGTGCAATGGCCCAGGTCAATGACAGTGACACGTCACAAGAGAAAGCAGGTGTGAACATGTGGTTTGGAATAATAAAATCAGACGTCACAAGAGGAAGCAGGTGTGAATATGTGGTTTCGAGCAGTAAAATCAGACGCACTGGAAGTGGCGCAGCATGTGGTCATAGGGGGCAAGACGCCGCATGCCGGGCTGCGAAATCTTCACGTCGTCCTTGGACGGCTTCTCCGTGGTGCCACGCTCAAAGTAGCGGTAGGTGGCTGCAGTCAACCTCTGCTGCCACACCTTTTTTGGCTTTGGTGCACCTGCATGCATTGTCCCAAAATCCTCAGATGACAATCCAGGGGTGGCAAAACACATCATGGTGCCAATAAGAGCAGCGCGTACACTTTGCATCAAGTTCAAGGCTTCCTTCTGTACAGGCATGGCATCACAAATGTGCGCCGTGACTGCTGTGTTGAGAAAGTGCCCTTCTCATGTCAATCTTTCTGCGATGCATGGCCACTCGGTCAAGTTTCTCTGACCAGGAACGCGCCTCCAACAGGGCCCTTGTTATGGGAGTGCTTGCGCACTGACAGCTGGCCGTTCTCCATGCCCACAGCCAGCAGGGCAGCATTGGGGGAGATGGCCACGCTGAGAACAGGCGACGGGTACTTTGAAACGTGCGTCACCTTGAACGCATCCAGCTCGTACACCTGCAGCCAAAAAGCCCTCCTTCGTCAGGTGCCGTCACATGATCAGATGTGGAGCAAAGCTCATGGGGCAAATTCTTCTCATGCTGGCCGCACGCCACAGCTCCACTGCCACCCATACAAGCGACACCGGAAGCTTTGCATCCACTTACTCCCAAGTCTGCCTTGCCGCCCAAGCGCAGCAGGACAAAAATATGGTGTGGCTGGCCATGAAAGTTGTAGTCTGCGCTGCAGACATCTCCAAGAGACTGAAGAAAAGGATGATGTTGGTGATAAGGGCTGCACAGGCTACGAAAGCTGAGGCCGAAGAGACCACAAAGAAGTGCAAACAGCCACAAAAGGCAGTTTCAGATGGGTGTTCAGCAAGCCAAAGATGAATCAGGGACCGGATGTTGGGGTAAGCGCAGCACAGGCTACGAGAACTGAGGCAGAAGAGGCCATGAAGAAGTGCCAACAGCCAGGGAAAAAGCACCTTCACATGGGCGTCCAGCGAGCCAGAGATGAGTCGGGGAGCGGATGTTGCGACAGGCCCGGCCAAGGGCGCAACTGCCAGGCTGGTAACTGTCTTCTGGTGGTTGGCAAGCCGGGCAAGCAGGCGGCCCCCTGCCAGCATGCTCCATATCCTGCCACATCACTCCTGCAATCCTTATTGAGCCCTACCTGACACTGCTTCTCCTCATATCCCCCTTGGAGTTTTTGCACAGCCAGCATGCTGCATGTCCTGCCAGATGCACTCCATATTCCACATCGTACATTTCTCGACAACTTCGCACCGAAGGCACCATCTGATGCAAGCCCATTCAGGCCCATCCATGTTTCAACATGTTTTCATGCTTGCCACACCCAGTCCTGCACTCCTCTATGAGTTCAGCTAATTCCCATATTTGGCCCTATCATGTCTTTTTGCATTGCTAAGACACAGAAGGATAAGACAACTCCAGCTGCCTCAGTGCTACTGGGTGCGGTTTACAGTATGTCACAGCGCTTCTTTGGTCTGGGCGAGTATGCTCCAGCTCGCTGGCTCACAGGAACCCCTACTCAGGCTCAAACTAGAATGCAGCAAAGTGCTTGCATGCAGACATTCTTCTGGGTGGACAATCATCGGCAACACCACTGCAGTGATATTGGGTTAAGGTGCCAGGGCACGGACCTTATCTCTGTGCCGCCAGCAGTTGCCAACAGAGAGCCACCCGGCAGAAACACTGTGGCCTCCACAGGGGCGCCATGATCCAGAGTCATCGTACACTGCGCAGACGAGGCGCAGTTCAACTTTCAGTTTCACTGTTTGGAACATTGCTCTGCCCATGTTGCAGAGATTGCAGCAGCTCTGCCTGGTCGGCTGTGGAGAGCATGAGGATATGCACCCCGCAGAATTCACCAGCTTGCTAGCACAGATCTGATGCAAGGCACAGGGCTGAATACACCGTGGGTGAGGTTTCAGCAGTTGGTAATGGGCTGCAGAGGGCTCACCTCCTGACTCCTGATGTCCCATATCCGACATGTGTGATCATAGGACCCTGAGCATCCACGGAGAGATTTACAAAGGTGGTGTGCAGTCTGAGCAAATCAGGCATGCACCTCATTACTGACAGCCCACTTGTCACCAATCATGGCAACAGTGCAAACTTCCAACCTGCAAGTGTGGCGCACAGCGGGGGGATCACCTGTGGCCCAGGTGTCTGAAGATGAAGGACTGCAGGCAGATGATCGGACATAGTCTGTGTGGCCATCCAGCCTGAACAGTTGCTCCTCTGTAGTGATATCCCACCACCTCACCTGCACCAGACAGCTATCATTCATGTCGAGCCAACAGACAGGGCATCACCCTCACAAATACCTCAAAATGACCTTCACTGACAATGCAGCGCTGCTCCTGGCCTGGTAATTCGTCAAACTTCAAGGCACTGCTTGAAAGAACAACGACATGTGCCAATCATAACTGCAAAAGCTCCCCAGTGGTGCATGACTGCCTTTAGAGATCAAGACCCCCACCGTAGCATCATCTGACCCCGACAGCACGTGGAACTTAGAGGGCGCAAAGCGTGTGGTGTGCACAGGCCTCTCATGCCCCTTCAGCTGTCGCACCAGCCTCTCATCTTTATTCCCGGCATACGGGTCAAACACCTGGACCACACCACGGCACATGTCAAAGGCAGCCCACTTCTTCCATAGCTTTGGCAGCATTCCTTCCAGAGACATCTGCAATGCAAGCATCTGAGATGCGAGCATCTCATTTCCTCATTAGAACAGCAAAAGTCCTGGAAAGCGACAGTGCAAAGGCTGACCTGGACTCTGCCGCCCTCCCCACCAACAACCAAGAGCCTGCCATCACTTCGGAAGGTGCCGGAGTAAGTCTTCTCCTTCAAGGGTGACCACGTCTTAATCTGCTTGCGAGTGCGCGCGTCATAGATGAGCACGTTCGTCAGCGCTGTCACTGCATAGTTGTATGGGTACACAGGACTGAAGTCTATGCATGTAATAGCACCACCCTGCGCACAGCAGCCGTCTTGATCGTAGACCGATAGTTCAATTTCGACACTGCACTGAGCAGCTGAGAAAAGGGGTAATCTGTATAACGCCCTGTGGGCAGTGCAGTCGTTCAAGGTATGAGAAATACCGGGTGCGCCAAGACGGGGGCGCGGAATCGACGCCAGTATCTGCTTTCTGCGGTCTCATTGAGACTCCGTGCTGGGTACTGTTTTATGACGGTCTTCTGAAATTGACCAGGCTGGTCCTCCATGTAGTCTAGTACAAGCACTAAGCTTGTATCATGGCGGTCATCCCATTGTAGATGTCAAATCTCGAAGGATAGAAATTTTGAATGCACTCTTTCTGCAAAATGCAAGATTGCAGTACGGAAATCTCCTTTAATATATTGCTTTTATGGCCTCCGGTTCAATAGTACTTCACAACTTAGACGCAAGCACCTCTCAGCCGATCTCGAGAACGAACTACACAGAATGTCGCCCCAGATAAGTCTTAATGTGAAACTTTTCTTTCGCAATCCGCTTTGCAATCAATTCACCAGACTACGCCGACTGAATTGTGCGACGTACAGAAACCCCAATCGATTTAATTTCAGGGGTTTTGATACTAAACCCTCCAAAAGCAGCAAGGCTTTGGGGCCGAGACAGGATGTCATGTTGGGTGCTGACTCTGACGATCAGAGTCAGACATCTGATCAGCCCTAGGTGGCTGGAAAAGGTGTAATCGACCGACCGACCGACCGACAGGAGCCACCTTCAACATGTGGCAGGATGACATTAATGGGGTTGCTCGTTTCATACAGGCTCACTTTGCTGCATTGACTGATTGACTGATTCTGCGGGTGGTTGTGGGTCATCTAGATCTAATCAGCCCTAGATCTAGATGTATAGACGGCTGGAATGATCATGATGTGTAACTTACAAATTGAATTGGCAATTAGTAGTAGTAGTTATAACCTTCTTCGAATTCTTCGTCAACGGTGTCTCTTCATGTGCCAAAGTCCAATCAACATATCTCATTCATTGTCGCCTGTCGTACTAACAGTTTTCCACTTCAACATCATTGGATGATCCGGCCAACTAAGTCACTGTGATCAGCATGATGCCATGGTGGTGGTGCCAGTGGCACATACCTGTACAGCAAATGCTGCATGTTGCAAATTGCCGGTCACCAGTATTGATCTCTCCGGTCGACAGTAGTGGCTGTGCTGACATAATGCATGCTTTGTCCCTCTCATATGATGGGCCTGCTGGGGTCGCTGCAGCTGCCGGAGTTGAGCAGTCGCTGTACTGTAAGTGATGGCATTGAAATCACTTCAATTGCATGTACGTGAGTCATAACATCAAGACCACATGTGATGCTGCTAATATTCACATCCGCTCGTGTACAAAGATGCTGCCCTTGACCGCGGGGTCCCCTGCATACACCTCGCTGACTCGCAGGTCTCCCGGCTTCCCACTGTTCTCCACATACAACTGCCTGAAGTAGTTGATTTCGTTGCCCAGGATCGACTTGCGGCCACCGCCCGGCTGTGTGTCCTGGATAGGGATGTTGAAGCCCGCCACTTTTGCCTCCAGGTAAAATGGCGGCCCGATGAGCACTGTAGTGTCGTCCTTTTCATCCGGCACTGCTGCACTGGACAAGCGCACCTGCATGCATGCACACGCTTGCGCTCTCTGCAGTCATTGCAACACATCTGATTGAGCGTGGAGCGGTGACTTCGGTCAGGCAGCTCTCACAACAATCTGGTGAGCCTTCTCACCACAACAGTGCCATTGCCGATGTCTATAAGATTGGCGCCACGCCCCTCATCGCCAACAAAGTCCTTGCCGAGCAGTTGTGTGCTCTTGGCAGGGATGGGCAGCTTCAGAACGCGGCTTACCTGCATGCATAGGTCCAGCTTAGAAGAGACATGGGAAGGGACTTAAGATGCAGCACCCGGATGTGGCCAAATCTCACACGTGCCTCAGCGTTAGATGAGGCCCACAGCAGCTTCCATTTTCCATAGATGGTGGGGGACTTGGCAGGCGATGGTGTCGGGTTCTGCTCAGCTAATTTGCGTAGTGCTGCAATCACGTCGTCGTCCCCTTTTTTAGCTGCAATTGCGTCCAACAACGCCTGCCTTGCATCTGCAGGTGACATGCCAAACTCAGGGGTGCATCAGCTGTCCCTCCGGTGACATACTCAATGTCTGGTTCATAGTAATATGAGCACATGCGGGAAGACAACCTACCTGAGGACTCTGCACTTGCTGTCAGAGGCCAGAAGGTACCCACGGATGCTGTAGCAGCCAGATGAAGCAGCTGCCTGCGCCTGATTACTGTAACCACCCACACAGAGGACACAATCAGACGTCCTGCTCAGAAGTCAGCGATTTTTTTTTGATCTGCACCTGCCGACATGCGCTAGGGGAGACTGTTGCCAACATAATCACACGTACCGTGTTCATGGGCGACGATGTTGTGACTTCCTGCATGGCATGTCACAAACTGCGACCTCTGTCTTCTGGCAAACGGCTGTGAGAAAGCCTGCATCATCCACTTGCACTGTCAAAGCTTACCATTTATATGGCATCGAATAAGCTTATCGATTTTATCCTCGATCAAGAACTGCTTCCTGCCAAAGGTGCTGATGGCACTGATGATCCTTCAGGACTGAGTCGTGTCGAACAGCTGCAAATTTGGCAAGACATAGCTTTGTTGAAAACATTTCGCTCTTCTTTCGCCTTATTTAGCGGATGTAGCTCAACCTTATGAGTCGTGAACGGACGACTTGTCCTGGCTGCATCTGCTGATAAGCCCACGACACTCTGCATTGGTGCTTGATTGCGCAGTCTTAACAGATGCCAATGAGCTCCTACAATGCTCTGTTGTTGTACGACCTTGGTTAGTTATTTGTTTTCCGGAATGCAACTGTAGTGATGTCGAGCGAGGGGTGAGAAACAAATATTGGACCTCGATGGCTTCATCACTGTCATCAAATCCTGGCTTGCAAGCAGAAATTTTGAGGAAAATTAGTTCTGAAAGGATGACCATGACTACTTGCATGTGCTTAGAGAGTCAGACATCCACTTCTGGGAGGACACTTCAGCAGCACCAGAGGCATGGTACCAATAGGCATGCCGGCATCGCAACGAGGTATCCCATGCTGAACTCTCCTTGAAGCATTGCGAGATCTGCTGACTTGCTTGCTTATCGAATCCGTGTCTAAAAAAGAAGTTCGAGGGGTCAACCTTGGGAAATGTGACTGCTGTAGGCGGAACACCCTCTTTCTTTTGGTGGGTGCAACAAGGCTGCTGCAACCAAGCACAGCCACCGCAAAGGAAGAGGAGGACTCCTTGTATGCATTAGGCGAGATCAACAACACGCTGAATGCTTGTCCATTAAACTCGCCATCATGCATATCCAGCCAGAATGATGATCAATTCCATTTTGCGGCGCCTTGGCAGGCAAGCCCCAACTTGTCAGCATACAGCACCCACATCTGGGGCGCTTCTGCCCCGGTTGTCTGCGTGCACGCGTCCTTAACATATCCTTTCCCTAATCTGCATGGGCTGTTGGCTGATAGATGTCCTGCATTGCAGTATGATGGGAGTATGGCCGAGGCGTGCAATCACCTTCTACGCATTGCCACAGGTGATGTAAACCATTCAAGTGACTCAAAGTCATGTTTTTCACCAACAGAAAATGTCTCAAGTCTGCTCAGTGGATCTATAAATCCATTGCTTGCCTGCGCAGGTGGCAAGTACGATGCAATGGTCGAAGGCGCCCCTGGTCTGCCTGGCATATCCAGAGTTGATGCTGCGGCTTTCATTTTGGAAGGCTTTGGGAACACTCTGCGTGGTAGACTGCAGCCCTTGATCTTGCAGCCGTGCTCTTCTTGTCGCTGCTCACGAAGCTTAGTCCAGTGCATTCCAACACTGTAGCACTGATGGTGGTATTCATGATCAGGTGAGAGGCTGCCAGAGAGGCCACAGAGGCAGCTGCAGGCTTCACCCGTGCGCTTTGATGGTGTGCTGGCAGACAGGCATACAACAGAGGACGGGTCTGAGTACCTTCACATCATCTTCAACAGAGGAAGAGAGCCTGCCGCAGTCATTGATGCCGAGTTCCTATTTCTGACAGGTGATTAACTGACCCTGCCAAGACAGTCTGAGCTCTCCGGCTGTCATCCTCAAATCGTCATGCACGCAAACCTGCTATGATACTTGACCATTAATGCAATATTGCATATCAATCACACTTTGCAAACGATGACTGTTATATGGCCATAATCTAATGGCTTAGATTCAGAAATCTCACTACTGGTGACAATTTCTGTGGGTGTCAATTGGGTGGAGTGTGTAGTTGCTCCGTAACATGTCTGGTGCGAACAGGTGACAACATCGTGGACATCTGGGCTGGGTCGCGAGGGCGCCCAGGGCTGCAGGATGCTCAAGTGGGGCTTTCATTTTCGGAGGGTGTAGTGTACGACAGAAACATTGCCAAAAGGCGCATGGAGGAACTCCGTAAGGCTCTGCAATGGGAAACTGCCCCTGTCCTGACCGATTTTGACCCGCGCTACAACAACAAACGGTTGCTGTGGTTTGAGCGGCTGTACCAGCCATTCTTGGGCCAAAATTATCGTGTTGACGAGGAGCCCATCTATGACAAGTAGGGTCTACCAAAAGGACTTGAATCGCAGTGTGCAAACAGCTGTCACCATCATGTGGTGACCCTGTATTCTAGCTGCATCTGTTGCCGGTCATACACTGTTGGCAACCGACCGGTCCGACCCATAAATGCAAGCTTGAGCCTTGAGGGTGCTGGTGCATGCACTGCATCTAAGGCTCACTTACAGGGGCCTAAGGTTGGCTTCGTTGGAGTAAAAGATATATAGTGACTGATTGTTGACAAGAGGACAACATAAAAATACAGGACCACACGTTCGGAATTTGATAGGGGTAATTAAGATACAACTTGTTAAGGTGTTATCTTAATTGCCCCTAGAATTTGATAGACGTCACCTGAGGCCCTCAGGCTGAGGGCATGTGCTGCTGACTCATCTCCTTTAAGCAGCTGAAAGGACTTTGAAGCACCCGAAAAACTGCGCAGAGTGAGTAAGCTTTCTTGCCTGGTTGCCTTATTGCCAGCATACAAACCCAAGATTATACGGCCGTTGTAGCTGAGTTCTCAATTGCTGTACATCTCAATCTATACATGCAGAAAGGAGAGGTGCCACCCAATAGACCGATGGAAATTCGTTGCAGCAGAGGGACAAGCTGCGATGAAAAGGGCAAAACGAAAGCAGAGCCCATTCAGACGCAATTTCAAATTGTGATGGAAGGTTTTAGGAAATCAATTGCATCTCTTCGTGTTGTGGCTGACACGATTGAACACGACCTCCATCACCAACATTGTACAGGGTATGTAATCATTGATACGCCGATCTCCAGTTTTTCAAAGACGGTTAATGACAGCCTTCACACGATAATGCGAACATTTCTTATGCCAGGGGAGGACAAGCCCTGGCTAATGTACAAGAGTCAGTGAGGAGTTGTAAAGCTGCATGGGAGGCTTTTCATGACGACATTGCAACACACGAAGCAGCAATGCAGGGTTCAGAGCGTGCTGCGCGCGTCCTGCACCTGGTAAAGACTACAGACACTACTGGCCACACCAGCATATCCAATCCAATGTACCCTCAGTGGGTTCACTGCCTAGAGTTGAAAAGGCTGACACCTGAATTGTCTTCCCTCAGCAGCTGCTGATGTATTTGCTCCTGAAGGGCGCCAGCCGGTGCAGGGTTGCCAGGGAGACTGCAGACGGGAAGACTCTCTGATTTCCAGGGTTGCTTGATCCGGAGAGTTTTGCTCATTGATCCAACTCAGTGGCTAGGGATGTTGAGCAGTACCTAGTCACTGGAGTGCAGTGGTCTTAGGAATTAAAGTCTGGCGCAACCAACGCTGCAGTTGCAACCCATCAGTTGCTTTGCTATTCTTTCTGATCCTTGTTCATGTCTGTCTGGCACACAGCGCCAACTGCATGTCCACGCACAACCTTGCAAGACCTTTCATGCCTGGCAGACTGTTTCATCCGTACAGAGCAATGTCAAAGCCAATCTTCCAAGGTGCAAAGCAGGTGGTAAGATGAACTGCAGCTGGTCTCTCAGGAATGGCTTTCGAAAAGAATTCTCGCCAAAATTTTGTTGTGCAGATGTCTACCAATGAAGCCAACAGGTCACCAAATAGATCCGGCTGGTAACCAGCTTGGGTCTGCCAGTGTTCAGCCCAGGGGGCCACGCATGTGTCAGCCGGCTCATGGCGCCAGTGCGTGTACATGCATGGTGGCGATCGCGATAATTATCATAATTATTTTGCGATATGGTGGCGAAAAGTCTCGTTAGTAAACATCATCCATGCTATCTTCACTTGTGAAAGAGTGTCCGCCATGTCCAGTACTGTATACTGGCACTAGTGGAATGGCTCTGCTGCATGCATGCATGCATGCGCAGCAGTTGAAGGACATTTCACATTCAATTTTGCATCTTACAAGTTCATGCCATATCTATGCCGCATGTGCATAGTGCCATGAATTGAATCACTCATCAATTTCAAATTGACAATTTGAATGCCCTGCATGAATTGAAGTCCAATACATGCCAAGCCATCAACGCCGTCAGTGATCATGTGAAGTACACTTCCGAAGTCATGCATGA
Organism: Coccomyxa sp. Obi; assembly: GCA_020887355.1. Classification (NCBI taxonomy): domain Eukaryota; kingdom Viridiplantae; phylum Chlorophyta; class Trebouxiophyceae; family Coccomyxaceae; genus Coccomyxa; species Coccomyxa sp. Obi. The sequence continues at coordinate 1,570,156 of AP024997.1, forward strand.
GTCATGCATGCAATCAGAGCACTCTGCTAGCATCCGATGCATGAGTCATCATGATGCCTGATCATCAAGCCCTATGATGACTCTATGATGGGCAGTACCTAGTAAGTGGTTGCGATCGATGATGAAGAAGGAGGGACTCTGGCTTTGTGGGCCTGGTCGAGCCCGAAAGAAGCTTGTGATGTAAATGTTGTCTGTCAGCAACTTCTCCCTTGGCCACCAAAAATTCTGGGAGGACCACAAAAAGTCCGTGATGTGTGAGTCATCTCAGGAGAGAGACGACATCGAGTTTACGTGATCACGCATCACAACACGGACCTTCCCGCTTGAGCAACTTTTATGCGACACTTTCGAAGCTTTTCCGGCGCCGTGACATAATGTCAGACGGTCTGTCGTCAGACGACCCGAGCTCGCGAAGGGCTGGGGCCTCGTACGATGACGGCAAGGACGATGATGAGCTCATGGCCGCTGGCGCCACCGAAGGCAAGACGTATTGTGTTTGCAAAGTGGATATCTTACAAAGTTGCCGTGTGCGCACCTCACGTCAAGTGCAATGGGCGTCAGTGAACGCGAAGATATATTCTGTTCGAAAGGAGTATGTTTGAAAGGATAGAGTTTAAAGACTCAACTGGAGTTGCTGGGTCAGCCTGCTGCATAATGCATGTTGAACGTTGACATATCTGAGGTGTTGAGTCTCCTTATGCGAAGAGGTATGCAGTGTCTTAAGTCTGGCTGCTGACAGAGTGAATGTATTTGAATCCGTCTGCTTGCGCCCCAGGCCTCAATGACCCTGAAGCGATTGCCAAAGCCATGAGGCGTCATGAACTCCTTAAACTGAAGAACAGACGTGCACAGGCACGTTACAGAGAAAGGACGAAGGTGCAGTACTGTTTGCCACCTCTATTCTGACTAAGGACCTACAAGACGTGTCGAGTTGCCAGGGTCAGGCTCCTGTTGGTGTAACGGTCTTTTCTTTTGGCGTCAGCGAGCGTCATGGGATTGAAAAATTAGAGCCTGCTTTGCTCACGGACAAGAGCCGGTAGGATCGTCGTCGTACCAACGGAACGAGAGTATACTTTACGTCACGGAAGAGAGTCAGGGACTGTTGAATGACAATGTGATACCTGGTCCTTAATTGTCTCACATGGCATGCAGGCGAAGGCCCTCGTCTGGCAGGACCAAGTCGAGGTGTTGACAGCAGCCCTCCAGCAGGCCAACGCAGAGAAGGCTGTGCTGGCAGCTGACAAGGCAAGGCTTGAGCAGGAAGTAAGTCGCCTGCGCTTGCAGCTGAGCATGGGCAAGGCTTTGGAGCGGCCTGACAGCAAGCTCAGTACTGGCCACGGCATGCACAGTGTGCTCCACGTGAGGCCCCTGGTTCCTGGAGCAGCAAAGAAGACACATTCTGTTGTGCACCAACTGCTCTTGTCTATCCTTGCACATCTTTTCTTTGAAGGCAGTGCCTTTGTGCTGCTTGATCCCTAGCATGCAAGCACAGACATGAGGAGAGGGTGCGGTGCTCAGGAGGTGCACGCACTGGCGCATGCACAACCTGCAAACGTGGAGGCAGATCCAGACACAACTCGCGCAGTGCAGAGGGTGTTTACGCTGGTGCGCAATGGGGATGCCCCCACTGACGCCAAGGAAGCGCCCCTCAGTCTGGATGACGTTGTCCGCTTCTACAATGTGCGTCCGTCTTCATCTTGGCGCAACCACATCACTGTCATGAAACTTCCGGCATGTCGCAAAGCTGTGCATGCATGTCACGGACCCATTTTGCTAAAATTTTAGCATCATTACACCTTATCGCTTGTGGAGCACCCCGGGCAGTGCCCAGCGGTTGCCATGAGAGTTGCACATGGCCGAGAGTGTGCATGCATGCACAGGTGTGGGTGAGGGAGCTGGCAGCTGCACTTATGGACATGGGTAACAAGCCCAATTCTCCCGCCCAGGCCAGCGTGGAAGAGCTTGTCTTGGCAGGGGTGAGTGACTCAGTTTGCCGCAATGTGCCTCAATCTTGGCAGCACAATGAATATACCCTGCAGATAATGAGAGGTCCTCCTGCAGCATGCTGTCATCAGGAAAGAGATGCCTAATATGTCTGCATATTCTACTCGAGGTTCCCTGGTCGCTCATTGCAATGGGAACATGTGAAGTGACCGCTGTGGGAGATCAGGGTAAACCAGTAGTGCCGGTGCTGTCGAGATGAAAGCTATCGGGCGGCAGGAATCAGGTGGCCCTGGCAGGCTGGAAATGCGGATCATAACACTATTGGGTGCTTGCAGAGGGAGGTCAGCAAGAAGCTACACACACGGCTGCCAGAACTGTCCAAGTTGCTGGACGCCACACTGGCCAAAGCCCCCAAGGAGCAGTTTGGTCCGCCATCCGCCCAGCTGTGGAAACGCATCGTGGTGCGCCTTCTGCTACTATCCTATCACGCCCCGAGTGTGCCATGTGCTCTTCCCCAACTGTCACGCACTGGTGGATGACATGCACAAAAGCCATTACCAGAACTTGTAGTAGATCTGGCTCTTTGGAGAATGTGCGTGCAGAACTGCATGCATATTCTGCAGGTACCCTCTGCTCTGTTGCCACTACCGCATGTCAATGGGCCACTTTAAGCAGCCATTTCTGTCGCAGGAGCGCGTGAACCTGAGCTCGACTCAGCTCAATCAGATTGTGCGGCTGCGCCATGACCTGTTGGAGCAGATGTACGCCATTGTCGAGGAACGCAGAGTCTGCTTTGCCAACCTGCAGGTGCCGCACTCTCCCTCAACTCCCCTCCCACTGCTCCTTTCAGTAAGGGTCATGTTCCAAGGCACCCTCTGGCTTCATACTATGCTTAGGACTTTGATGGAGTACCGGGATTCCCAAGGCGAGCTGTGCAAGACTCACCATCCTGCATGGGTCAGACACGCGGACAAGTGTTCTGGCTTGGTCTGAGGGGTGGTGCAATGTGGGGCTGTGCAGGTGACTGCTGCAGGTGCAGATGAGGCCCGCAACGCAGCAAGCGCACTTCTGGCGGCCAGCCAAGCGAGCGCGCAGCTCAAGGCCAGCAAGCTGCAGGAGCAGCAGATCATATCCACCTTCCTGCACCACTTCTGCGAGAAGGTGCCCGGCCTCCCGGCCTTCACTCGTGAAGCAGGCAGCGCCATTTCATCACCTTGCAGCCACCTGAGTGTGTTGGTGGCAGCCATTCACGGTCGGCAATTTTGTGCACATACATGCCCCATGGGCGCGCTGAAATTAACACTCCCTCGGAGTACATAAGGTGGCCTGTGCAGGGGCCATAGGCAGACGATAGTGACCTGCTGCAGATTTTGCAGTTACCACAGGGAATTTTCTAGGGACTGCTAGCGCGCTGTTGTGTGGTTTGCTTGTAAGCATGAACAGGGGATGGGCTGAAGGGTGCTCTGTGTGTCACACGGCAGATCCTGGAGCCGGTTTTTTGCTTGTAAAGCATGAAAAGGGGATGGGCTGAAGGGCGTTCTGTGTGACATGGCAGATCCTGGAGCCGGTGCAGGAGGCGCGCATGGTCGTTGACGCGCACCCCTACATCGTCAACGCATACGCGCTGAGCACCGCGGTGGCCGAGGCGGCCGGCGCCAACGCCACGCTGGCCGCCCCGCTGGCGGCCCTGCTGGCAGAGGAGCACCCGCCCTCCTGGTCCCCCCTGCCCCCGGACTCCACCTTCCGCGCACTGCACGCCGGCGAAATCCGTCTGCACCAGGGTGCGGCCCCCGTCTCCTCACGCTTTTGTAGAGGTGCAACAAAGTAAGTTTCCCCTTCCTAGCGTGGTCCGGCTGCACTAGGGTGCCCCCATCTCCTCGCGCGTTCTGTAGAGGAGCAACAATCTCAAGCACTCTATTCCTGGCGCAATTTTCCAATTTATTGAAGGAGCAACTCGATGTATGTGGATCAGGATGAGATCCTCTTCCCCTGCCGCTTCGTCAATAGAAGCACAATCTAATATCTCCCGTTTTTCAGTGCGATTCACCACTGAATGAGTAACTCAGCGTTTTCAAACCAGGATGGCGTCACCCTTCTCCTAGCGCTTCAGCAGGGGTGGACCATGTTGGGGATTTCCATTTAGCTTGAGTTACCTGTTAACAAGTGGTGTTGAGCTCTTTTGCACTGGATGTGCTGCTCCTCCTAGCGCTGCTTCTTCTAGCACTTATGGGTGGCTGTGGCCTGGCAGGTGCCGCGATGCTCCTCAAGCACACTGAAGCAAGCAACCGCACCGATCCTGGCCCAGCCGCCTAGTGCGTCTGGAAGGCCCACATGCTTGCCGGATAGATTGAGCATGCCCTCAAACGAAGCCTTTCGCAGATCCTAGAGTCGGTCCTCTGGGGAGGACGAATCACATGACTCAGAACAAGGGGCAATCGAAGAATAAAGTATCGATGCAGCAGTTTTTGCTGTGCACCTTTGCAAAGCCCACGGATTTGCAAGATGCCTTCCGAGAGCTACTGCATCCCATGAAGCCCTTGGTTGATTCTTTTGCGGGGCTGAGAGTTTTCAAGGGTAAGCCATTGGTGTGTGACTTTCTGTACGGTCCACTTGGGAGCTTGCTGAAAGTGCCACACATCTTGCCTCATTGTCACCGCATATTTTAGATCGATGGGGCCACTGAGAAGGAGGTCTTCTGTATCTCTGGTTCCCCACTTTTTCATGCACACAGAGCTGGACTTCTTACTAGCAGCCATGCCTGTCGATTTAGTAGTTGCACGTCATCAGACCGGGATTTTCATCAACACAAAACTGACGCATGTCTTGGATGTAGAACTTTTGCCATGTCTTGGCTGCCTGTATTGGACACTTGGGCAGGCTTACACAAGGTGGATGCTCGGGGCTTGGGAACTGAAAAGGCGCATTTGCCATTCAACCCAACAGAGCAGTATTCTTGACAAGCTGTGTTGTTTGATGGAAGCATGGCATGCTGCGAGGTGAGCTGTAAGGCCCACCTCATCAGAGCTGCAGGTTTATTGTCCTTGTTGCAACTGCTCTGTATATGGCACATACTATGTGCACGCTTGCGCACAAGGGTCCTGACTCTGGGAAGGGGCGGTGATTAAAGGGATGGCTACTCTTTGTGTATGAATGATGTCCGTGATATTTTCTAAGTCGATCAAGTTTGTGATTGTTTGGTGCACGTTACACCTTGAAGCATGTGTTGAAGTTAGCCACAGATAAGGGACATGTGTCAAAAGGGGCTTTTGCAAATATGAGGGTTTCACGGCCACTTCTTGTTTCTGCTCAACCTTGTTGTTGTTGGGGTGATTTGACTTGCTTTGGGAATAAATGGGATCACATGCAGTTGCATAAATCTCATGGAAACATGTGGGACGTCGACGACTGAAGTCAAGCTTGCAGTAGAAACTGAAGACACTGTAATTTTTTGCATATGTTCAACCATCAAGCTTGGTGCGCATGTAAAACACTGCATGCAAGGGCATCATCACGTTGCCTCGTGACTTATGACAATGCACAGCTGTGCTAACTGTCACTGCAGCTTTGGTCATGCACCATTGTGCAGCCGCAAGCACTTCTGAGCGAGTAGATGAATGAGTGGTTTCGTGCTATGCCAGCACTGTCCAGCCCTTATACCCCAGCAGCATGCATGACATGTGGCACCAATGGCCCCCAAGATTGCCATCAGGGGCAGTCTGCACAAATGAATCCAAAGGTCAAGAAAAGAACGATCCCAAATTACACTTGATATTATACACTTGTTGGCAGTGGCAGAGCATCTCCACCGTGGAGATGTGGCACATGATGATGCAGAAGGACAACGAAATACTGACTGCAACACAACACTAATCCCAGACATTGTTGCAGAGGTGCCGGACCCAAAACGATGGTAAAAAAGAATAGTAATTCCGACCCTTCAGGCGTGCCGCTTGCCTGGTCTGGCGACCACTGCATGCCTTAAATTCCCATTCCTGCTGCATGTCAGCACTGACTTGGTCTTATCTATGCAAACACGAAATACTTCCCATGACAAGCACATTCCCTCTTTTCTTCACCAAAGCGCAATAACAAACCATTCCCATACCACCAAAACGCTCAATAGGTGCCCCGCAGCACTCATGAAATACAAGGTCCCAATGGCAATCACATGGTATTGGTGATCCAAGAGATGTCCACCACTGATACACATGCATCCCACTACTTGTGTAGCATAACCGTGTGTTTGTCTTTCTTCCATTCCTGCGGATAGTGTTAGGAGCTGGGCCCCACTGTACTAATGTTTGTTTCGAGCCATCAGGGCTCCAGGATTCGCACTGTCCAGGATTTGCACTGCAGTGCCCATAACCTGAGATGCAGTCAAGCTCCTCTTGTGCTACTCTTCAGTCTGCATCATCTCTCTAAGCATGTTCCCACAGAAATAAGAGAGCCAGGGCTTGGCCATGATAGCAGGCTCTGCACATGTGGGGAAACTGGGAACAAAATGTCATGTGCCAGGAGCTTGTCAGGGATCTGAGGTGCACACAGGAAAGCAAATGCATGCTGCTGATGAGGCATGTCGGGTACCAGGCTTCAACTGGCAAATATGAGCAGGACGTGAGCCAGCTGCAGAGCAGGTCTCTAATCCTCCTCTGAGCAGGAAGCGCTGTAAGGAGAGGTGGCATCGTCCTCGAGCACATCCCTGTGCAGCTTGAAGGTTGGCTGGGGCCAGACTTGGAACTGCCAGTGTGAAGACGCTGTGCTGTGTGAGCTGTGATCCCTGCCTTGGACATTGCCCCGGACGCTGTGCCGGGGACAGTAGTCAGGCACCGCGAGAGCCTCGGCAGGGCCCCAGGGCATGCTCTCTGCCACATCCTCTTGGTCATCCACTGGACAGCTCCGCAGTCGCTTGCTCTGGTGATCTGGCAGGGGCGCACTTCTTCCGGCCTCCGGTCTGTTCGGATCGGATCGCCAGCACGGCAGGTCCAGCTGCTCGGTGATGCAACTCTGGAAGGGGTTATGCGTGAGGAGTGATGCAGGCCTGTCCCTCTTGCAGCCAGCCACCTGCCCCTGCATGCCAGCCATGCCCGTTTTTCGCGAATGATATGCGAGGCCGTAGGTGTTACCATGACTTACCGTCAACCTGAGGCAAATAGCAGATTTTGGGTGCTCAGCAGTGTTTGAAGTGTGGTACACTGGAACAGATGCTGGGGAGATGGAGCAGCAAGGAAACGCACCTCCGCCAAACACGGAATGCCTGAGTTGGATTGCTTGAGCATGGAAATGTAGTACGCCAGAAACTCCATGCCGGGGCTGCCGCGGTGCCCTGCAGGAAGACTCCGCTTGGGTGGCTCCCAGGATGCAGCCGTCTTGTACTGGTGCTCTGCAGTCGAGCAGCTCTGCTGGTGGGGATTCATCCAGTGATATTCTTCCCGAGGATTTGTTTATCGACCAACTGCACGAAGACAGCAGCCGATCAGAAAAAGAATTGTAGTACAGCGTAGAATTGAGTACGACGACTTCAAAGTGTTCGACTACATCGGCATCGAGCAGATGCAGCGACCAATTCAGATCGAATTATAGAACCGGGACAGTTCAACGTCCTTCTATGCACATTGCAATGTCCGTGGCACACAAATGCGCGTTCAAGACAATCACGAAATCTCGTTTCTCGGTACGGCACAAGGCTGTTTCCTAAAACCGCTAACGGGGATGGAAACGTGCTGAGCGAAGGATACTGAGCTGGAGAAGCTACCTTGGTTTGGTTAAGCGTGAAGATCTTGCGCCCATATCAGGACACTATGACACACGACACTGTCGTGCAGCTGGACGGGCCCCAGCTGCACTTTGTCTGAGGCGCCTGATTTCCCGCAACAAATGTCCGACTGTGAAAGCGATGTTTTGTTTGTCTGCCAGTGGCTTCCACAGCAGCACCGTTGCAAATCGGGTCGTCCGCTGCAGTGTGTCGAGCCTGGTCAAGAAGTTGAAGTTCGATCAGCCAGTTTTGAATACTTTTTCTCCTGCCCATGTCCTTTTCCATCGCCAGGTGGCGCAGATGACGAGGCAACTGCCGCCTCTTTACGCTTCAAGTTCCCGAATCTTCGACCTGCCGATTTTGCTCGTCTTTCAACGCGCCAATTGTTGCAGGTCCAGGGAAACGGCGAACTTTCCGCAGAAGTGTGCCTCTCACGGCCCTGCAGACATGTCAGCCACCGTCATGTGATTTCCACATTTGAAATTAGCTCTGGCATCCACGAGCTCTGGAAGATCCTGCATGCGCATGGATGCATTCGCCATGAGCATGCCCCAATGCACACTAGTATAGTTACGTAACAGTACATGTATTGGCCATCAGTGCCAGATGCTGAAAGGACAAAGCACTGCTGCAGCGCCGTAAATAAATTATCATTCATGTTGATCAGCCAAATCACATGGGTAGCACCTATGCTGCAGCTGATGACTAGGACTTAACCAACAGCTGAAATAGCCACTCAAATTGCATGTGCATGCATGTAGATGTGTTAGGTGCGCCATGGGTGACCCTTCAATGATCTCCCTCATGACATGAGGCTCATGTTACTGACTGGTGATGTCATATCGATGTTCCTCAGAGAGGAATCCTCACGATTACGCTTTCAATCATCCCTGTGATTGATCACAGTGATACATATGAAGAATTAAAAGGGAAAGCAATCGTTGCTATATACGGTAGGTAGAAGGTGCTGCAGCATGACGCACTGCACATTGAAAAGTAACACCGGTACCGTGTTGTTTGTCGTCAAGGTATACCGTATTACGTAAAGCCAACATTCATAACTTTGCACAACCAGCTCTGCAAAAAAATGTTTTGCACTCATGAGAAATGATTCACCTGCTTTCGGAATCACCGACACAGTATTATTATAGTATCAATCTATCACGCCATGTTTTGCGCGAGTGTCACATCGGTAACAATCCCATTAATCAATCCATTGCAAACCACGCAATGACAAAGCTCTAATCAACACCCAACATCACAGCAGTTCCCCTTTGAAGAGTTCTGGAGTAACATTCCATTTTAAGACATGACAGATCAGATGCAATGGACCCCGAGGGCCCAAGTGGGCACACGGCATGCTGGGTTTTCGCAAGACAGATCATAACGTCCCAGTCCATCACAGAAAGTATTATGTCGAACAAAATCTCAATTGAAGCGAGTGCCCGGGACGAGTGTCACATCCCCAGGAAGCACACTTAGCTTCTTGGCTGCTATAATAATACGCACCATCTGCCTCCACAACTCCTACAGAGCTTTCCGATGCACTGCACCCCCACTGGACTGGACTCCAAAAGATATCTTTTTGCATGTTACATGCGCTGTTGTCACAGACTCAGGGCAGAGCATATGAGGGTTGTTTCACTTTGGCACTGATGGTTTGGGAACCAACACCAACATTGCAGCCGTGGTGCCAGTCTGTGACAAGCTCGGGGGGTGCACAGAGCAGCCTGAGTCAGGTTTCCCAACGCAACGGGGCAGGCGGCTCCACAGTGTGGCAGGGGTCCAGCTCCTCTGGGAGAGGCAGGCTGTCAGCAGCCAGCAGCGCCGCGATGGCATCTGCTGGCAGCTCGCCCTCCGCACCTGCCCGCCACACACAGAAATCATTTCTCAAACACTGTGCTCACGAAAAAAATTAGCATTGTGAGGCCCCATCACCTCAACCCTAAACCCTAATCCCCTAACTCCATAACCCTAACCCTAACTCAAGTGTGTGAAATTTGTTTTCTCTGAGCCCGCCACAGCGCTGACCACCCCTCAGCAGGCCCCAAAACAAATACTCGCACTATTAAGGGGTGAAAGGCACATCTGAGCTGATGAGGTCAGGTCAATTGGGGAGGGTGAGTCTCATCCCCCCACTGAACGTCAGGCTTCCTGAGCGTCCAGAGAAAACCACAACACGTCCAGCGCATCCACCTCAGCAATGACAAGTGGTACACTGAAAGCCCAAAACTTTCTATGGAAGCATCCCTGCAAGCAATGTGACTCTGGACTGAGGATTCACAGGTTTTGACCACCAGTATTGCTGCTCTATAAACCAACCCAATGAGCCTCTGGCGAACCAGGGGGACAGGCCTCGTGCTCCTGTGGTGCCGGGCCAAAAATAGGGCGGAGAGCTCATCCACCTGTGACGCCCTGTGACGTCAGCCTTGCAAGGGGAATGATGGATAAGTGCTTCTGCATCAGTGGCTTGTCGCTTCTCTAGGCCGCTGGCTGATCAGTGTCATTGGCATGGCAACTCCAAACTACAAGGCATTTGCCCCAAAGCGAGGGATCAGTTTGGCCACCTGCTGAGGGTCCAGGTAGAGAGCGGTTTTCACGGCTCCCCTGGACTGCACCAAGCGCAAGGATGAGACTGGGTAAGGTCATGGAGTGTGCACCTCGGCTGAAGGGGTTGATCAACAAGGAGGCTGCAGGGGTGGGTGTGGCCGGGGACGCCGCTCCGAAGGGCTCCTGGTGCACGTCCAGGCCCTGATACACAGCTGGCCACCACGAGTCCTCCTGCAGCATGTCCTGCCCCGTCACCCACCTGCGCAGTGCATGGGCAGCTTAGAATCGGAATGGCCCAGTCGAGTGTGCAGGCGAGCGCTTGAAACGCTGCACCTATGGTGAGTTGCTTCCGGGTGCCTCTCTCTGCTGCACAAGGCTGTCACTGAGCCCGCAGTCTGCATGACATGACCCCGGCGCTGCTGTTGATCTCTCGGTTTTCTGACTGATCTGGCTCCCTTCCTGCGCAGCTCCTGCCATGTGGCAAAGTGGCAACAGCAGTGAAAAGTTCCTGCTGGGACCAGACATGCATGTGTGAGACAATGTGCTCATGAATGCCATCTTACAGGCTCACAACCCTAAATTACCGCTTTCTGTACGGATGCATGCGCTGCAAGGAGGTCTTACCAGTAGGAGCTCATGGCACTAGTGATGGTATTCATGTCCGGCAAGAGGTCCAGGTCCACGGCCGCGCCCGTGTCCTCGAGATAGAGCTGGCTGCAGATGTACAGGATGTCCGGCATGTGCGGTGCGGCCGCCACCATGCACCGCGCATGCTGGATCGGCGTGATGGTCTGCACACAGCATGTGCGTGTGCTTGCAGCCTCACCAATTCACGGCACTGCAAATGGGTCTTGTATCTCAGAGGAGATAGTGGTGGGGCCAGCCTGCCAGAGAGGCATGCCACAATGTGGCTGAGCACAATGGCTGTTTATCAAGTTTGCTATCTGAGAGGAGAGTCTGACAGAGACTTAGGTTTGATTAAGTGGCAATCCATATTGTCGATTGAATTTGGGAGGCCATTTGGGGCTGCTAGCCTAAAAACCCATCAACAAGCAATGACACAGCATGCATGCCTCAGAACAGTGATGAAGGGTGAGTTAAAGGACATTCCCGGGGAGATGCGGGGAGGCGCTCACCTCCTGCACAGCCTTTGTAACAAAGTGGGTGACCAGCTGGTATTCCCTCTCCAGGTTGGCTCTCAGCTGGGACGTCGACAGCTGCGCCTTGAAGAGGGTGTTGGAAAATCCCGACATGTTGCCAGGGTGTGGCAGCATGGCCTATGCATGACATGGTGCAGACCAGTGAGATGCACTGGAGAATTCCTGCCAGCTATGGCAGCGTGGCCCATGTTGACACAGTGCAAAACTTGGACATGAAGATCCCCTGAAGGAACTTCCAGATGAAAACAGGATGCAGGGGCCATGCTCAAAGAGGAGATACGGCCTGCCTTCCATTACACATGGCTGTTACCTTGATGCCTTGCGTCAAGATGCGCCGCTCTGCCACCACTTCGTCGATCTCTTTCAGGAACTTGGCTCGCAGCGCTATCAGCTGCTGCCGCTGCAGCGGCGAGAATTTTGCTGCTGCCTGCATGGTAGCCAAAAAGAATATGTCCACTTCCATCATCAGCTGTTTATGTATCAAAAGCTCCAAAATTTACGCTATGGCTATGACAGGAGTCGCCCACAACAAAACCTGGCAAACACAAGTAGTGTCTTTGTCAATTGTGCGATGAGTACCACGACAGATCGCCACAAGGCCGGTGTGTGCGGGCCCACTTCCCTGCATGCCTGCTGCTGGATGTCTGCCTTGATCCTGGCAGCCTTGAAGGGGAACATGTGCACCAGAATCTGCTGTAGCTCCCTCTGCATCATGACAAGAAGACCTCAGCTTCATACAGAATTTACCACAACCTCATCTTGACAGATCAGTCATCGGTCACGTTGACCATGTCTGCAGTGTGCCATGCACAGGGAAGTTTGCAAGCACGTATTTGTGAGGCAGACAGCGAGAAGTCCACTTGAGATACAATGGCAGCGGTCCAAACCATACCATATGTTGCATCAGCACTATCGCCTCACTGTGAGCTGGTGATGACTCCACTTCAGCAGCGCCATTAGCGAACAGGAACTTCAGTTTCTCCAGGACTTGCTGCACACGGGATGTTTCCTCGAGTTTGAGTACTGAGCACAGGTGAATAACGAGTGCTTGTCAAGCAGAGGAGAACGGTCTCCAGCCCACAAAATAAAAGCCATACCCTGTGTTGCTGCAACTGCTCCTCACGTGATGCTTGAAGAAAAGGAAAGGACTTGAGTAGCGAATTTACTGTGCGGGGCGCCTGCAGCCCAGCATACTCCTCAGCATTGGCCATAAATGGCTTCCCACACAGAAAGGCCCAAACAAGATTGCGGGGAGGATGGTGGAAGAGCAGCACTGCAGGACCAGCAGGATCAGCCGTCCCCCAGAGCACTTGCGATATTGTAAAGCAAATGGTCTTGACCTGGCATGGGGGTGGTGGGCCATGACTGCTTGCAGTTGGCAAAGTACCAGACTGCATGATGCGCTCCAACCTGTCCTTATCAACCTGAAGGGCTCTCTTTTCCTCTGCCATCTGCCGCATTTTTGCGTTCAACTCTTTAATCTGCGTTTGCACGCAAGCTTTGTGTTCAAAAACGATCTTGCTGAACAGCAATTGCTTTCGTGATGTGTGATGGTTGCACCTTGACCCTTGGTTCGTGCTGAAACATACTCTGTAAATCCTTCCGCCCTCACCTGCGCTCTGTATTGGTCCACCTCGTGCATCTTCTTCTCTCTGTACTTTTTCTGCGCTCTTCTGTTTTTTGCCTTGATGCGCTCTTGTCGAAGATAGTCTTTTGACATGTCAGGAGGGTTCTGGTCCCCCGTGCACCCGTCTGAGGCATATTGACTCGTACTGGCATCCATGCCAGTGCTCATTCTCGCTTTGTTCTTGGAAACGCTGTCGGTGGAGGCAGTGCTAGGATGTTACATTATAATGAAAACTAAGCAGGATGTGCACGACAGATGGCATATACAGGTAGCTAAATGGCCTGGCACTTGGATCCCGGTGTCAGATCCGCCTGATATTGTCAAAAGTTCCTTTTTGACAAATTATTCCCAGTCATCCGAATTATTGTACAACGACAACTTGTACCTCGAGCTTCATCTCAAAAGAATCTGTTCCATTATCACCCATGTTGCATGTGCCACGTGACGCCACTTGCATAGTGAACCGAAAGTCTTTCGGCGAAAGAGATACTGGGGACTTGTGCTTGGAGACGACGATTGTTTGAGACAGTAACTTGATTGAGGGCGTCTTTGCTGAGGGAAGCAGCGCAAGGTTCCTGGGACACAGGATCCCCAACCAGAGAAAAATAATGGCAGAAGAGGAAGACTTCGGAGGAGACGCTGGGTATGTTTGCAGCTTGATCAGCGAGCAGGAGCTGTTCTTGATCCAACATACGATAGACAATCTCTGTGACTTTGACGTATTGTGCAGTTAGAATGTTGTCTGACCTTTGCAGGTTTGAGGGAGATTTCGACGAACCAGAAGTACCAGATGAGGTATTGTCAACCGCAAGCAACTTTCATGGTGGCTGTGAACAGGGGAAGGATGCCTCAACATAGATGTAGATGGTCCCCTATGTCCTCCTTTTGGCACTCGAAGCATGTATTACTGCTCAAGGGAGAGGTCGGCTCTTCTTCTAAGAAGACAGAAATTCGTTTATTCGCAGCCGTTCAACGATGGGGAGGAGGAGGGGAATGAGGCTCAGCCAGAGGGAGAAGAGAGGATGGAAATCTTGGAAGAGCAAGCACAGCCCAGTGACCGGCCGCGCATAACCACCCGCTACATGACAAAGTATGAGCGCGCTCGCATACTAGGAACCAGAGCCTTGCAAATCAGGTAAGCGTAACCTTCAACATGACTGCAGTGGATTGCACTTAGTTCTACCCTGGCTTTTGGCAACCCCCAGATTCAGTAGTAGCTACTGACATGGTGCAACCTGGTGTGCATTGCAGCATGAATGCGCCTGTGATGGTGGAGCTGAATGGAGAGTCAGACCCTTTAGAGATTGCCATGAAAGAGCTGAGAGAGAAGAAGATTCCCTTCATTGTCAGGCGCTACCTTCCTGATGGAAGGTGCACACTCTAGCTTTCTTTGTCTAGAAGCAATGCATGCGCTGGAGGAATATCTTGTGCTGCATGTGTGAGGAATGGTTTAGACAGTATCCAGGGTCTGAGCCGGTGTGATGTACTTCCAGATTCATTGACAGTTTTTCTGGTGCATTGTAGCTATGAGGATTGGAGCGTAGAGGAGTTGGTCCAGTCTGACCGATAAGTGCAGTGCATGGGAGCCACGGGTACTCCTCAATGTGCCCACCTTAAACTTCTTCATCCCAAGGACTTCAGTGGCCCACACGAAAAGCAGAGAATGCGAGAAACGTGAGATTGTTGCAAAATGTGTTTAGTATTGTATAGCTCTTGACCACTTGCAGTGTTGGTCAGAACCTTGACATGCATGCTTCCTGGTAGGCTCTCGATAAGCGGCACTGCTGACACTTGTCATTTTCTGCAGTCGATTTACGTTTCAATCAATTGATTTTACAGTGTGTCATATATTTGCATCGGCATTTTGCCCAAATTAGATTAAATTCCAGTGCAATTGCCAACTTCAGTACAAAAAACAAAAGAAATCCTGGAGAGGTAAATCAATAAACACAGAGCTGAGGAGCAGGCTGGTCAATTGCAATCTTGTCACCACACATTGATAGTTGCCTTTTTTGTCAAAGAGCACTGCAGATCAAATGACAAACCAACCTATCATTGTGCTTGGCTGCTGTTTGGAGCCAAGCACAATGCAGCGCATTATGCAGTGGTCACTAATGCCACAGCACGTCATTTGATTTTCCATGCTCTCAACCCCCTGAAGCCTGGGCGTCCTGATCAGGGCACATACAAGGGAACGCCCCAGTTCTCCCAAGCCTTGCCATATTCTGGGTACCAGCCACTGGCACCTGGCCGCAGTGACGGCGGCGTGTACACCATCGGAGCCACCCTCGCCTCTGGTGCCGCCAGTGCTATTTCCAGTGGCCTGCCCAACCACAACAACAGTCGTCAGTTCAAATGCCACCTAGATTTCACGGACGCTGTATGCGGCACACATCAGTTGTCAATTCATGTGTCATCAAGATTTCACGAATGCTACATGCGGCACACAAGCCATCAACAGGCGCCTTTCCTTCTCTCCCAATGTGCACAGCTCACCCGGCCACGCGGCAGCAATGCAGCCTTTCAGCTACGAAATGCCAGAAGGCCCCAACAAGCTGTGGAAAGCACGGCAAGAAGTGGCTGCACATATTGCAGCTGCTGCATGAGCAACAGAAAGTGTGAAGTTGTGTCGATGTGCATGGGTGGGAGCGCACATGTGGGCAACTGCCTCTCCATAGCGCGCCCTGGCATAGCTGTGGAACTTGTAGAGCAGTGGTGTCAGTGTCACCCACAGCAGGGATGCCTGCACATATGCTGAGTTCGCCAGGAACACACAGCCTGCATGCCAACCAACGCACTCAGAACGTGGCTCTGTTGCACCCGGGTGAGGATTCCGATTCCAGAAGCCCTCCTATTGCGGTGAGATGCTTAAGCGCAAGCAGAACAACAATAGGAAGCCTTCTATGGGATGTAAAGCTGGCCGAAATGATTCCAAATTTTCAACAAGGCGCAGGCCTGGCTGGAGGGGTGCTTCAGTATGTCTCGTCACAAATTCTGGCCTCACCCAGGCGAGAACATGTCCTCACTGCGCCTGTAGGGCAATAGCATTTGCAGTCAAGAGAGGATGTAGGCGCGCACCGGTGAAGAACTCAAAGATGAAGAGGCACCAGCAGACGTGATTGAACACCTGGTCCCACAGGAGGCCCCCAGACTCGTAGCAGCGCTCTGTCATGTACAGGATCGTGTACCGCCACATCACCTGCGCCATGTCCGCGGTATGGTGTCAGCATCTCACGCCTTCCACTGCCTTTGTGAGAGCAACCTTTTGCAAGCCTTCGCATCCTCGATACTCCACAGCAAGTGCCCTTGAAGGAAAGGTATGTCAAATTTTGTGTCAACTGCTGCTCGTCTCCAAATGCGGGGTGAATGGCCAAATTGGCGTATGAAAGGCTCACCCAAGCGGTAAGGAAGTAGCAGAGGGCAAAGGGCAGGATGATGGGGGACGAAGCCGCATAGGCCAGGGATATGATGTAGATGAGCATGATGACCCCAATCTCGCGACCATAGCCGATGCTCAAACTGCTGTTGAGCCACACCTTCTCCTTCTCATTGCGCGGTCCTGTACATGCAACACTACTTCTCACCTCCTTGGCTAACAATCTTGACTATAAAGGAGCTGAGAAAAACAATCGCACTGATATCATGCTTTATACCCTTAAGGTTCAGCACCATGTACAACCATCTATTGGCTTATGAATTGCATTCAATGATTGAAGCCATGCTGGGTTTTCTTTGGCAGCACTTTAGTGCAGGTTCAGAAGAATGGACATGGACAAAAGCAATCCCCAAGGAGTGGGTGGGTAACAGGTGGGTTTAGTGGATGGGAGGGGCGCACGGCAGCAGCCGCAGCACTGCAGCAAGTCGAAGATGACTCCAAAGTGAGGGAACAGGATGCGAGAAGGGTTCACTGCAAATGCCTGCACATTACAAGACCCTTCAGGAATGAGTCGAGGTGAACATGAAGGATGCATGCAGTGCAATGGCAGGCATTCGCGTTTGCTGGGAAAGGCACAGCATGCATGCATGATGATCCTGACCTGGATGATGACAAAGTTGATGAAGAAGTTCGAGGAGGTCGTCAAGGCTGCTCCGAGGATGTCTGGGGTGTTGGCAGGGACCTCCAGGATGAGGCGGATCTTGCTGAAAATGCTGCCTCCCTGCCCACAGAGACATGGTCAGCATGTGATACAACTGCTCCATGTCTCTGTGGAGTATCCCCATTTGAACACAGAATGGATTATGAGATACAGCAGCCGAGACATGACATGAAGGCAGGGTGCTCACCAGCATTGCGCCAAGGAAGACATTGAAGACACCCTGCAAAGCATGGCCAGGACAGATAATCAGGAAAAGCTTGCAGACTTCAGGGTAAGACACTTATAGGAAATCGCATTGGATTTCACTGTGTTAGAGAAGTTGCATGGGAATAATGAGGTTGAAAAGGGCTCCGGAAAATTACAAGAAGGGGTACGGAAATGCTCACCCATGTGAAGAAGAGGCCGGAGATCCGGCGATCGAGGCTGCTGAGTGAAGCATGCTGCCCCTCCATCTGCGCAAATCTGCAGCACCACACAGACTGGGAGCTTCAGCATACAGCCGTCGCAACATTGGAGGAACAATCATGTCGTGGCAAGCAAGCACGTACACATACATTCCATCCTCTTGGGTAAGCACAACGGCTGCGCACCGCAAACGAGCAAGCCAAGAGGCAATGTGAAAATCTGCAGCCCAGTCAAGTTCACAAAGCAGGGATGCAGGCGAGAGGGCGCACATGTAGAGGACGATGGGCATGATGAGGGACTGCCAGGTGGTGAGGAGCAGGGAGGGAAGCAGGGAGGTGATGAGCGGGCGCGCCAGGCTGTCATCGCGACAGTACCATGAAGTTGCGAGGAAGCTAAGCCGGCCGCCGCCCTGCGCCGCGCCCGGGCCCCCGCAGATTGCCGCGGTCGCCTGCGCCAGCGTGCCTGTATCCATGCGCGCCGCATTTTAGCCCTTTTACCGTTAGCCATTTTCCTTTAGCCTTTTAGCCATTTTAGCCTTAGCCTTACACGCTCTGCAATGCTAGGCCAGTCATGCGTTGCATTCATGCGGCAGATGATGTTGTGTGTCTCCAGCGCAATGTGCCTCAGCGGCTAGTGATGCAAAATCGTACTGACCAGCCATAAACTGCAGCCAAGTCCCGCATGCTGGCTGAGCACATTGCGACACAGAATTTCACAAGAGCATCGGCTCCCTTCGCTGCTCCCATGAGCTAGACGCATGGTAAGAGGGCATCACACTCCACCAGTGCAGGCAGGGCAAGCCACACATTGAGAGGGGCCAAGGTGCACCTGAAAAGAGGCCCATGGGGACGAGCATGATGAAGACGATGAGCGGGAAGACCAGGACCTCGCGCAGGCTGCGCTCCCTGCTCGTCTTCCACAGCACTTGCCAGTTCACCTGCACGTGCACACATCATCCATTTCCTTCAGCCACATTCTTAGACAGCTGCACAGGGGGAGGCATATTCTTGATCTCTCCAGGATCTTTGCTCAGCCAGTAGGGAGGTGAGACGAGCTTAAAGGGTGAAGCACCTCTTCAGGGCCAGGTGCCTCTGTCACTCTGAAGGAGTGCCCGTCCTCGGAGTGTATCCGCGTCTGCGCTGCCAGCGCCGCATCTTTCTGGGTCAGGAAGAACGCAAAGAAGGAAGGCGTGGTGGGACCTGCACATGACCTCATTCTCAAGCCACCCACACACAATAGCGCACCACATGCAGACAATGGCGCTCAGCGGTCACAATTCACCGCTGCTTGGCCCATGCATTGACTGTCCCGGTACCCAATTGTAATATTGCCTAGATGTGCTGAGTTGCTGAAATCTTTGCTTTCAAGCCTGAGGAGCGTGATGAGATTGAAGGGCAGACCTCCGAGGATGCGGTGCTGCTCGCGGTGGATGGCTGTCTCGATCTGGCGCACACGCTGTGCCCAGAAGTCAATGCTGTCCACTTTTGAACCTGCATGGGGCCTATATTTAGGCTCTTAAGGGAAAATGAAAACCAAAAAATGAATAAATTATAGGCCACGCATTGTACACATCTACGATGGCGCCAATCGCTCTCCAAGCAGGCACCCTGTTGCTGCTGTGCGCTGGCTTGGCTAGGTACTGTCAGGTGCTGCACACGGCACTAGCAGGAACAGACAGGGTGCTTTGAGGGTCACCTGGACCGCCGCAGCGCTTGGTGCGGTGCGTGGGCCGCTTGGAGCAGCCACTGGCCTCATAGCGCGCCTCCGCCCTCAGTAGACGGCTGTATGCTGCATCCCACTGCCACAGCAACTGGTCCACGCTCTGCGCACGAGCAGTCACAACAATTTTGTACCAGCGTGCACATGTAGTCCTGCACCTATGTTCGTCTTGCACCTATGTTCCTCTTGCTGAGTCCATCTCAACAAGAAATGGACTACAAATGACACTGTACAAGAAGGCATACAGGGCTGTCCCGAGTGCTTGGACAATTGGATTGTGCACATGCACTGGATGACAGTGGAACTTGCTTTTAACAAATCTCTTAGCAAGTGTCGGTGGTCTGATGGGAGAGTACCTCCCTGTACAGAGAATATCCGGAATTAGTACCCGGCTGATACATAGTTCACCTTAGCCACAGAGAGAGTAACTTGCAATGGCTTCCTCTGATGATGATGGAAAATGCAACATCAGTGGGGCTCCTAGACATGACGCATGCACACACAAGGCTGCGGACACTTCGACAGCATTTCCAGGCGTTACAGGCTGGAAAGCCGTTTGAGGTAGATGCCAATTGGTAGAGCTGATTTTCCATGGAGAGTTCTGTCAGGAGCTTTGATGCAGCACAGGTCTGCAGAGGCAGGCCATACCTTGTGCTTCCAGACGGGCAGTGCATATTGGAATGTGTCTGGGAAGAGGCGGCGGAAGGTTGCCTCCACCAGCTGTGTGGGAGTCAGACTTGCCACCTCCTCATGCCAAGACTCCTCTCCAGCTGACATGGTGCTCTCAAACACCTCCTGCACCCTGGCCTCTGCCTGTCAGGCACACCAATCCCTGCTTGAGCTTCTGTATAAAAGACACAAGTTCTCGTCTTTACAGGTGCAGGTCTGTGGACTGTGGATGAAAGTGGCCTGTCACCCCTGCCTTGCATGTTCATTGAGTGAGGAATTCAAGCGTCTGTATCACATGCCTCTTGGAGCCTTGCATGTGAGGACAGAAGCCTTGCATTAGAGAATTGAACACAGAGCAGATTGAAGCTAGCCCCGCTCGCATTGCTTTATATAGCAGAGCATGGTGTTTCTTTGGCAGAGGACCAGGTGGCAGAAGTGAGATAAGCAAACCTTTGCAAGAGATCATGTACCTTGGCTTCGACTGGACGTGTGACTGGTTTGTCTCCTTCTTCAACTGCAGCGTTCTCCTCCGCATAGAGCGATGGCAACCCTGCATGCATGCACCTTCCTTACTCGCAAAGACCATTTGGACCTCGAAGCAGTACATCAGCGTATCAGAAGAAGGCTTTGTCTAAAAAAGTCCTCCTCACATCTGTCACAAAGGTGCATGTGTTACCTTTGAGGTCCAAGCGGACTTCTGCGAGGCTATCAGCGGCAGCCAAAGAACCAGTTGGGCTCTGATCCCTGTCTTCTACCGCGGAGTGCTTTCTCTTCTTGACTGCCGGGTACAGCCATGTCTTGGCGCGCTGCCACCATGGTTTCAAGCCGCCCTTACGCAGCCTGGATTTCCTGCACCCAATATGAACTGTGAGGCCACGGACACCATGCATCCACAGTCAGCAGACGTGCATCAAAGTGCTTCACCCGTGCATGGTCAAGACACGCAGCCGACAAAATATGTTGGGTGGATTTATGGCAGGCTTCAGGTGTGTTCCACTTTCAAGGAAATGTCCACCAAAAAGACGTGTCTCATACTTTGAAGTGGTTGCATGCTATTCAGGAGCGGGGTGGGAGGATGTCATGCATTCAACAGTTCCCCACAGCGGTATGATACTGGTGCACTATCTGCATGTGGTGAGGAGCGCACTGGGATTTGCTGGTGACGCGGAGGTCGGGCACATCGAGCACCAGCACGGCGTACTGCTGTGCGTTGACGGCCACACAGCGCCCGTCGGCGGTGCGCGCGTTCACGGTCTTGCGGAAGAACACGCTCGGCTTGCCCGCCAGCGCCTGCCCGTCGGGCGCGCCGTCGCCGTCCCGGGCCCACCACCTCGCCAGCCGTGCGCCCCCTGCGCATCGGTAACCCCTCATTGGACAATGCCCCGCTGTTGATTTTTCATTTGCAATGCCCCTGCTGTACACTGATGGCATCTCCTCCACATCGCCAGCCCTCACAAAATTTTCCAGTGGCCGTCTCAATGCTGGGCAAGTCCAACCTTGGTTGCCCACAAGAGGGACTGCAGTCTGATATCAGCATCAGGGAGGGGTGGTCAAGTGTATTCGCTAGCACAGGCTCCCTGGTCTGCCAGCGCAGTGTGCCTAGTCAGCAGAGCTGGCCGGCCATTTCAATTAAGCTCTATCCCGCCGTGACATGTGCCCCTTCTGACATGTGCCAATTGGTGGGGTAGCGAGGCATCCTTACCTGCATCCTTGGGAGGCTTGCTCTCATAGCGGCTGATCGGCTCCGCAGTGCGCCCACCCAGGCCGGCCTCCATGTCCGATGCAGACGAGCTGCTGCCCGGCGTATAGCGCAAGCGCAGCGGCCCCATCGTGGCCGCGTCACTCTCTCCTGCTGGCATGTCTGCCATTTCCTGCTCCCGAGTCATGGCCTGACCACACCAGCCATGCCCCGGTCACACTCTGACTGTGCACATACCGGTCAGAACTGCTATCCAAAAACCTGACACCAGGTGCAGATTATTCATGGCTGCTTCCTCCTGTCGTGTGCTGTGCACATACACGCTCTCATCACTGTGGAGGGCCCTCTCCCGGATCTCAACTTTTGCATGTAAGAACATATCCTGGTGGGTATAGAAAAATGAAGCCCATGCATGGTCTGCACAGCTCCCACCTGCCCCGATGGTACAGCGCCATCCTCGCCCTTCATGTAGCACGACCTCAGGCTGTAATCCTGTTCCACATCATCATCTTCTGCGCAGCACCGAAAAGCAACCATCAAACATCGTTTTCCTGTGTCCTCCCAACTTACAGAACTCCCAAGAGTGCACTGCAGATTACAGCCAAGCTGAGGATAACTGTAGATAACTGCAGGATAACTGCAGATTAAGGTCAAACTGAGGATAACTGTCCTCAGTTTGGTGGCCTGTGAGCAAGCTCAGGCGAGCATCAGAACTTGGTAGCCTCATGCATGGCCGGGAGTTGTTATCAGATGGACAAGTTGCTCCGAACCTGGCTGCGTGGGCAGCCGCCGGCCATTATGCATGCTGTCCATGAAGGGAGACTGGCGCAGGTGGGCTCGCAGGGCAGCTGAAGAGGTGACCGGCAGCGACTTGAGGCTCACGTCCTCCATTGAGGACATCTTCTTGTCAGGCATGATGTCATACCTGCGCAGATGACAAATCCCTGTTGGATCAAGATGTCAGGAACGCAAGGGACATACGGAGCCCTGGCAGGCAATGCAGCGGAAGCAAGCGTCAGAGTGTGAAATGACACATTGATGCTGCATATTCTGGCATGCATGCACCGGCACGATGTACATCATGCTCAGATAAAGCCCACGTGTCCAGGAGTGGCATCCAAGAATCTTTAAAGGCTGTGTCTTTGACAAAGTAATAGAATCTGTCCGTACCTGTCCAGGGAATTTTGGCGAGATTCGCCCAGGCTCTCTGTGAGATTCCCCATCTGCATGCCACAAATGCAATGATTAGCTTCAGCAGGCGGCAGGACCCATGGAACGGCACATAGACACACAAGCAAGCTCTGGTCAGAAGACTGACAAAGCTCAATGAGCACGGGGTAAAGGCTGCACCTGTGTGTTCACATCGATGAGCCCACGAACTGCGGTCCAGAACTTGGCACTATCTCCTTCTGTGGCCGGGCCACCTTCTCTGGGGAGGGCAGGTGTTGAAGCTGTTGCCTTTGCGGTCAACGTGGAATTGGCCTGGCCA
The DNA here is from genome assembly GCA_020887355.1 of Coccomyxa sp. Obi. Taxonomy (NCBI): domain Eukaryota; kingdom Viridiplantae; phylum Chlorophyta; class Trebouxiophyceae; family Coccomyxaceae; genus Coccomyxa; species Coccomyxa sp. Obi. The sequence continues at coordinate 1,593,267 of AP024997.1, forward strand.
TTGATAATCCGGTCATGCCACTGATTAATAAGCGCCTCTCCACCAGTCATGTATCGCTGCCTCAGAATTGCATGGGCCTGTTGCACCACCAGCCCTCTTCAGACCCGGAAACTTGATTATGAGGTGAATCTGTTTTGTGTTGCAGCTTGGCATGAAGTATATCAGACATCAGCAAAGGCCAACTTTGGGATGACTCACCTGATAGTACTTGAGCAGCAGCCAGCAGACGTAGGCTGTTGCTAGATACACAAAAGCAAAGGCCACCCTGGTTCAAACAGTAAAGAAGTGTCAGACTTGCTTTGAATCTTGTGCTGAAGGGCCCCAATGCTGCAGCTATCAAGTGGGGCCAGACAACGTACCAGTACTGTTGCGATCCGCGCTCAAGACTGGACAAAGTGAGCCTCTGGAATGCCACAGCACTGGTCATGACGTCCTGAAAGTGCTTTTCCCGCTGCCCGTACAGATTAAATGGCAGCACTGCACTCAAGCCCCACATCAGACAGCGGCCATAATGCCTGTGCTTCTTCAGATCCGGTTGTCACTGGTGCAGCTACAGGCATGCCAGGAAGGATGCTGAAATGCAGGAACGAAGGTGGGACTCACAGATAGCCATGCCGAAGATTGTGAGGGGCAGAAAAATCTGGATGCCAAGGGATGCTGTCCAGACAAGCATGAGAGAATCCAGCCCAGCAGTCCGCACAAGATCTGCATCAGATGTGGTGAAGACTGGGTAGAGCCATGACCTGCCATACCAGACAGAGATTACCATGTCAGGACACCGAAAACTATTGGAGGTCTTATGACACCTCGTGGCTGCTGTGAAAATGGATGATGTCAACAGCAGAGCGCACCACAACTGCTGAATGCCTCCCTCTGGCAATGGTGGAGGCTTGATCCACACATTAGGCATTGTCTGCGCACACACATGCATGCATGCATGTAAGAGATATACCCATCCCGAGTAGCCCATGCACACAATTAATGTCACCCAAAGCTCCACCTTGTGTTCAACAGAGGCACAGTTGCTGCGGTAATTGTCCTTACCAGGCGCAGCTTGTAAGTAGGCACCCATCGCCTGAATATTCCAAAGGCAAACAGCATGATGATACCCGCTGCCATCGATACCCATAGCCTGCGCACACATAGTTTCGATTATAATTTGCATAGGTTTCAAGTTGATGTGATATCAACTGCGAGTGAGAACGCTTTCAAAGCATAGTGTCTTCTTAGTGAATTTTTAGAGGTCCAGTGCCATACGCTGTTCTGATCTGGTTGTCAGAAATCTGATTGTTAAAGCAGTCGAAGTGCCCTGGTGGGCAGCGAAAGGTTCCCAAGCTGGTGCTTGGGGGAGGGGGCAGACCATCTCCGGACATGCTGCGTGCCCTTGGATCTCCTCTAGTTGCCTAGTGAGCACAGCTTTTGTGATGACTTCCAAATCGAACACACACAGAATGCTGTAGAGAGCTGCAGGTAAATGGCCATGCCCAATTAACTCGAGCCACGGCACTGGCCCGCGACGACTTGAGAGGTCGTTAAGGATGAAGTTTTTGACCTGAATTTAGAAAATGTGGACTGTGCTCATTTGTCGCTTTCGCCGCACGGGCGTCTTGCGAACAACTCAAAGTACGTACACGATAGCAGTTCGTAGCAATCTCAATGAGACTCACCCGGAGTAAGGTCAAAGAAGCATGAAATATCTTGTTACTTATCAAGATGCAGCCAAGGTCCTTATTCTGCTCGGTTTGCGGTGAAACAACAGCTGTCTATCACCGTTGCATCCGATCTTCCGAAAGTGCGTTCTCCAGTATCTGACCTCCCGATACAGCGATGCCAGTCGTACCAACAACCTTATTGACAGAGCTTGTCAACAGCGGTGAAGATCAACAGGTCCGCTAGCAATCCCACAAGGAGATGAATGGGAGAATGATCAAGTTCCCAACGGTAGTTAGTGGGCAGGCCACAATGCACTGGGGACTGAGCTGACGCCAGCACGGAAGCTAGGGCACTGGTGCAGAAACAGCCCTAGGATAGTTTTCACACGGGTGAATGACGTGTCACAATGGTTCCAACTTATATAGTCGTCAAGATAGCTTGCTTGGCGCCCACCTGACCAGGCAGAAATTTCAGGCACCTGTGGGCCAAGCTTGGCCCGGCCCGCGGCCGCCCACTTGGGCTGCCCAATTTGAGCACCGTGCACAGTGACTGCAGTACTGCCAGTGAACATGTGCACGTGAGGCACTAGTGAGGCCTCACCAGGAACATATGCGGCGCCTGGCGGCGAGACCGGTCAGTGTTTGGACGGTGAGGGTTCAACAAGTTGTCAGAAATACTCCTGCATCGATCGATGGCCAGCACCAGCCTTGTGGACACCAATACTGGCCCACTCCAAGTCATGAGTCACAAATCAATGGGCCCAGCCCGGGCCAGCATTTAGCTATCAGAACCCTCCCTGTTTGTCTTCAATATTGTGTTCCTCACGCCTGCTGTACTATATCCAGTTGTGCTTTCTGTGTTCCTCTAGAGGAATAGATCTACTCCCTTTTGTAACACCAACAATTCATCACTCCGCTTGACCGAGCTTGCCATCAAGCACAATAATGTATCGCTGTTGCACGCACCCATCCACGTACTAACAATGTACTTCAGGAACTCCAACATCTGGTAACATTGTGCACGTGTCTGCGATGTCAAGACGTCATCATGTGTTCCTGAAATAATGATGGGGCTTTTATCAACAAGAGTTTCGGCGGCCACTGCCGCGCCCGCCGCTCAGCAGGGGCTCATGCAGGTGGTCGGCTGGGTGCGGCTGCTCGTGACCACTGTATGCTGACATGAGCGGTGGCCTTGGCGACTTGACAGGTTGCCTTGAGTGCGCGGACGCTGCCCGTGACTGGGTGGATCCGGTCGCCAGGCTTGGCATGCTGGGCGTGCTCTCCTGCACAGTCATGTGACATCAGCAAGCAGTGATGAAGACACATCATGCCATGTCAGCACAATGACATGCGTGCATGTCAGCCAGACTGGCTCTTCGATCTAGAGGCAGCTTTCAGTTAGAAACAAAAGTGCTGGCTACTCGGGCAGTGCTCCTAGCCACGTCAGACTGTTTAGGATCACCCATCTGCTGTTTCTGCAGTGCAGGGCTTGATGTGGAGTGGCTGCTGTGTCTTTTGCTCACGGCTGAACCTCACTCAGCCCAGTAGTACCACAAGTTCTCCTTGTTCATTGTCTCCCATTCGTTTCCATGCACAATGTGTTTTGATATCCAGGCACAGAGTGCATAATGGACGCCACCCCTCTCAAACACAGGCTTCAACAAATCAGACTTACCAGAGCGGCGGTGCGGGCGGCCAATGTGCTCACGATGCAGACGGCAACACCGATGGACGCCAGCACGAGGCCGAAACCGGCCGCTGCCCATTCGAAGCCCAGCAAGGCTGCCAGGGAACCCCCCAGCAGTGGGCCCACACCCCCTCCCATCGAGAAGCTGCCGCTTAGCAGCCCCGACACCACATCAGCCAAGCCCTCCTCCTCAATGCCCACCTGTGCGGCAAAAATTCCTCACAGTATGTCTTTCAGGCCTATCTACATGCCTGCTCTACTGCAAAGCACGAAGCCATTTGAATGCTGCAAATGCACAAAATGAACAATCAGTCGCAGCTGTCCCCAGGAGTTCGGAAGGGCAACGCCAAGCAGATCGTTGCAGACCTCTAGTGTGCCTCAAGGAACGGCATGCCCCATGGATACGTCCAATGCAAGCCACGCAAGCAGTATGAATACAGACAACAGATCAGGAAAACACAGGTGTGACCATGAGACACTGCAGTCAACATGCAGCAGGCCGACAGTACAGCAGCACAGGGGCGGATAGCAACGCACATCAGCGAGCCCATTGAGCAGTGCAGGGAGCAAGGGGACAAAGGCCATGCCCGCGCCCAGACCGATGAGGCTCAAAGAGAACCAGATGAGCCACGAGCCAAATGCCCGGCCCAGTAGCGCCTGCAGAGGCGGCGCAGGCCCCAGCAGGACATAGCCGATGGCCATGAACACAAAGCCCGCCACTATGATCACCGACATGCCCACCCTATCGCCCACCCACCTATGCGCAGAGTGACAATAACAATAAGCCAACGAGTCTTGCGCTCATGCTGCTCTGGTAATGCTCTTGCATGGAAGCATAGATGCGCTTCAGACCATCCACGCTGTCAGCTGTGTTCGACACATTGCAGATGTGAACATGCTTCAGGCCATTAAAATGCTACTGGTCGCGCCGGCAAGTCTATCCTTGCACTGGGCCTGGACTTTTATTGTAAGTGCTGTGAAAGAATCCCTCGTACTGCGAAGAGAGCCTTTGATTACTGCTTGGCAGCAAATAGGATGTCTGGAAGTAGGCAGGGAAGTGGTTGGCAAGGGGTGGCACCCGGCAAACGGGGTGATGATGGCGTAAAGGATTGCGCAGGTGCCAAAACCGAGGCCGATGGTTGCCACATCCCAGTTCCAGACACGCTCCAAGAAGGGGCCCAAGGTCGGATCCAGAAAGGTGAGCGACCCAGCGGCCAGCATGCCTGCCACCAGGAGCACGCCAACGATGGGCTGCCTCAGCAGCCGCCATATTGTCACTGGCACCTTGGGCCGCTCGGCTCCCTCTACCTGACCTGCAGCAGCGGATGCTGCAGAGTTAAAGCAGACGGAATTATGAGACATTCATACTCAGAGTCACTGTCACTCGTTCTTCTAGCCCTCCAGGCATACATGCATTGCAGCGACATATCAACAAATTCTTACCACCCCATCCTCGCTTGACAATCCCTCCACCGATGGCGTCACAGTCCCATATTTATTACGTCAACCCTGACACAATTTTCACAGTCAACTGTGATGCAATTAAGTGCATAGCTGTACTGCTGCCAACTCTCTTTATCGGTCCCACCCCGCACTGTGAAAAGTCTGCAGCGCATCACTGTGCGCCCTCCGATCCACATCCATGATGCGCATTGGAGAAACAACTGCCATGCGCACAGTGTCTGGGACTACACGGGCAATGTGCTGACAAAAACAAGAAAGATGCAAGCAGAGAAATAGCAGAGGCCTACTTTGTGGCATGAGGAACATCAGGGCAGGCACTGTCAAGACGGTGACTGCAGCCGTCAGGAAGAACGGCGCGGCAAAGCCGGCAACCTGCGCCGCATACCCACCGACCAATGGCCCCACGATCCAGCCCAAGGACAGGAAGGATTCTGCGATGCCCATCATCGTCCCGAATGCCTCGCTGTCTGCATACAACCTGTAACATTGCACACAAGCACGCATCACCCGTTTGTCCAGCTGTGCTCGATTTAGTTCGACCACACGGTGCAAGCAGTACTTTGTCTCGTGGCACAAACACTTACGCGAAGACTCTTGCCATCAAGGCAGGTGGCGGGAGCGCTTGTTCAAGACAAGGAGTTCATGAATGTAGCTAGTGTAAAACAAATTTAATATCATGGTGTCAGCCACGTGCAAGAGCGGCACCCTGAGATCATGGAAAAGGATGAGGTGTCCACGGCAGCGCTCCCCACCCCATTGACCACCCGCAGCAGCAAGCAGATTGCAACGAACGCATGCGGGTTCCGCACCAGCGTAACCAGCCCAAACGCTGCCGCTGATCCACCGCAGATCAGCAGACCACAAAACAGCAATGTCTTCCGCTGAACAGCCCTGAGAACAGAGAGCAGCTGTTCATTGGTTGTCCAGGTCTTGGGCATTGGATGATTGGTGACAATGGCAGGACCCGCATGTGAGGTGAGGAGAAGAGATGCTTACCCTGTCTGTAACGCCTTGCCGAGATATGGTGACACTGCAAAGTTTGCAAAGGCGTAGATGCTGAAGATCAACCCCACTGCGCCCAACCCGACTCCTCGACTTTGCGCCACTGCACCACTCTACACAACTTGCACATCTGGACAAGTGCACCTGTTGTACTTCTTCTTCAAAGGAAGCGACTTGGTGTCCTCCTCTGTAGGCAGACTGGCGAGCAAACCTTGTGGCAGAATTGGGCCCATGATTGAAAACGTTGTGTTGACTACTACGAGACTCAAACAAAGTGTGAGAAATGTCGATGTCGCCCTGTCAACAGCAGCAAGAAAAGTTACCAGATCGACCTAACTTCAATTTTTGCGATCTCGCTAGGAAGGGTCCGTGCCTGCTTTTATGATTGGAGCCGTCCCCATTGGTGTGCGCATTTGCATCACTTAATAGAGGATCGGTGTCAAGACTATTGGTACCGCGTTCAGCGGTGGTGCTGTCCTGCATTGAACTTGACACCTCCGAACTCAGGGTCTGGTCGACGCCTCGCCTCTTTCACTGATCAAAGTGTGGTGTATCAATAAAAGGGGACTAGCATCCACCGAAGAGAAGCGTTCCTGGAGTAAATATCCTTTAAAATCCCGGTTAGGTTCGTGCTCAGCACGAAGCCTCCATCATGAGGGTATTTCCCTTGCTATGATGTTATCTACCACTTTGGGCGGGCCAGCTCATGCACATGCCACAATTTCTCCACAAAGGGCGGCACAGCGAGGGTGCAATACTCAAAAGGTGGCGCCAGTGATTGGGAGAAGGGCCTGACATTATGCCGGCCAACCAAATTCAGTACTCTGAGAAGTACTACGACGATGTCTACGAGTACAGGTTTGCCACACAAGCCGTGGTGCCAGTGCCTTTCATTCTTGCATTGTCCAGAACCTCTGCACAACAATCATATTAAAAAGTGTACCAGGAGGTGTCACTTGCAAATATCCTGGGTTCAAATGAATATAACGGCAAGATGTCCATCTTGACAGTTTGTTCTGTTGAAACGCAGGCATGTGGTCCTGCCATCGGACATAGCAAAGCTGCTGCCCAAGGGAGTGCTCCTGTCCGAGGTATGTCGTGCTCTGAAGAGTTTACGCACTTCCTTTGTCTGTGGCATGGCGTGGGGTTGTTAGCTGACAGTGGGCCGCGCCTGACAGAACGAATGGAGGCAGATTGGCGTGCAGCAGAGCCGCGGCTGGGTCCACTATGCAATCCACCGCCCAGAACCGCACATCATGTTGTTCAGGTTAGCGCAATTCTCGAGCACATGTTCAAGATCCTGAGCACGTCTTGCAGTGCCTGTGCTTCAGAAAATGTATTCTGTATGCTTTCTTACGTCCGTCTTACTTCGACATAATACAGGAGGCCCATTAACTATCAGCAGAACCAGGCGGCAGCTGCTCAGGCAGCACAGAAAGCACAGCTGCAGGCCCAGCAGAGGGGGGTTGTTGCTTGATGTGGGCCTGCCAGAGGGATGTGAAGCACAGACTCCTGTTGCCCTTTCTGAGCTGTGTTTGACTCACTCTTTGCTGACCAAGGTTGAAGGCTCAGCCCACCCTTACACCAAGAACTTTCAAGGAACGATACTGAACCGTGTTCAAGAATGCACCTAGTGCCTTATGTATACACAGGATGATACTGAAGGGTAGTGTGGCAGGCAGCACTGTTTGGACACAAGCTAAATGCACTTCCTGTACAGCTCCTTGTTGGGCCGTCCTCCTAGTTAGTGCCTCCAAACCTTTTGGAGGCACATAAGATATTTATAGGTAATGGATGCTGCCGATTGGCCACGTGGACTGCGCTGTGCAAGTCTATCAGTGAAGGCATGGCTCACTGAAAGTATGTGGGGTTTCAGTCTTCTTGAAGAATGTGTGGATGCAAGTAGGTCGATATTGATTGCTCAAACTTTGACTGGAGCTTGAAGCCCTTTATCTGGCATTAAGTTGCAAGAGCTACAACTTGCAAGAGCTACAAATTGAATAGTTGAACACTGGCAGCTCATGATTCTGCCTATGCATATGATCAAATGCACATCATGATGAACATCTGGTCGGCTGAAAGTCCACGCCAACTGCTTTTAAGGCCTCGAAGCAACGCCCACTTGCGCTCGATATGTATTAGCCCATGATCAAGCGAGATGAGGAGTATTTTGGCACCTACCCACATACAATGCCCGCGAGGCATTTTGAAACCCCCACCATGAAACCAGTCATCTTGAGCACATCCTGCATTCGGAATTCTCATCAAGAGTTGCACATCTGCTGCGACTTGCATGAGGTCTTAACCTGTCTACTAGATATAGTAGCTAGTAGCCTACTCACTGCCCAGAGTGCATTAGTGTGCTTGAGATCAGCATTACCAAATGCGAGCGTGGTCACTCATGAGTCACTCACGCAAGTCTTCAGACCATGCAGGGCCGCTGAGGGCAGAGCAGATTATAGAAAGCATCCTTGACAAACAGGTCTCCGCCGGCGGCCGCGCGGCCGTCGGCCTGCTTCCATGCAACCCAGTGGCCGCGGTGAATCGCGCGCAGATCATCCGCCCCCGTGAAGTGGGGGTCCAGTATGAGGAAGGCGCACGCCCCGGTGCGCTCATTGAAGTCGATGCCCAGCAGTGTGTAGGCCAACACGCCCCCACCAATCATTATTGGCGTCCCCTGCATCAAAATGATCAGCAGCGGACCATCATTGAGCACCTTCAATGCCCCCAGATAGCCGAAAAGATGACAACAACGGTGAACTAACATGCCTGAAAACCAGCCTTTCCATTATTACACATCATCCTATTCCTCTCAAGAACCATAGTCTGACATGAAGCTCTTCCTCATTTTTGGGGAACTGCAGGATGTGATACCTGGGTGTCAAAGTGGTGTGCAATCTCTCTGGCCTTGGATGCCATTTCTGCGCCTGAGGACACTGTGATGACTCTGCAGGAAACCCCCAGGAGGGTGTCCAGGATGAAGCCCAATTCTATCGCGCCTATCCACTGCTTGGAACCCACGAAATTTCGGGGCTTGTCACCTGCATGCAGCCAGCCCAGCCAGCACCCTTCAGTATGCTGGCACTGACATCACCTAACTGCATGCATGTCCACAATCCGGACTATTGTAAACCTGCCTTTCTTTATGCCTTGGGATGGGAGACTACCCTAGGAAGGTTCCAAAGCAAGCAACAACAGGCTGACGACGGGCAAATGGCAGGACAAGGCCTCACCGATGTCCACAAGAGTTTGCTGGATTTGCTGGTGTGAAGGCACAGGCTTGGATGTGTAGTGCTGGCGTTGGAACCACGAGCAGATGGTTTGCAGGGACCGATATGCACAGCCCCAGCCACTGTCATCAAACTTGTCCTGGACATGCAGCATCTCTGTCAGTGCATGACCATCAGAATTGATCGGCAGGACCACCCAATAACAATACGCACTTCGAGACATGCCAGCACATGTATCATCCCACCCAGAAGTGCCTGATGAGTGACAGTTAAAGAGAACATCTTTCAGAAAGCACTCACTACTACACATGCAGGCAAGATCTGGTGGCCGATTGAGCAAGAGCAATGTGAGGCAGCCATGTCAGGGCACTGTATGAGAGGGAGAACAGGCATCAGGTGAGATGTATGAAGTGAGGATGCGATGGCAGGTGGCTGCCGTGCCTGCATGTAGTGGTAGTACTCATAGCTGCCATCCACCAGATGCACGGTGCCGCCAGGAACGCCAGAGGAGGGCAGGCCCACATGCACATCCGCCAGGCGGGACAAGCCAGTGGTGCTGCCAGTGCCGCGGTCAAACACCAGCGCGTTGGCAATGCGCAGCAGCGGCCGATCAGTGGGCAGGCCCAGCTGCTCGTGCAGCTGCTGCCTCTTGTGCAGCAAACGCTCCTCCGCTGCCTCCAGACTCTGCGCCCCATCCAGGCAGCCAACACTCGTGACAGTATGCTGCAGTCAGATTTCCAACTGCCAAAAAGCAACTTTCAAAATTGTTAAAGTCTTCCAACCTTCGATTTTTAAAGTTTTTTTACTCTTGCAAAACAAAATGCTGTTCAACTCTTCCGACCTGCATAATGATGAGATTGAAGGTGCTGCCTGCTGAGCTGCAGTGAAAGATGTTTTGAATTCATGGGAGGATGCAGCCAGCATGGTGTAGTGTGTGGCGGTTGGGTGTAGCTGTTGAGTATGGCAGCACCTTCCCAGCGCTGGCCTGGAGGGGGTACAGGATGGTGATTGGGTGGACCCACGAGGGCGGCTGGAAGTGCAGTGCTTTCAGGTTGCACATGCATCCCTCTTCCAGCATGGCAGCGCGCATGGCAGCTAGCTGCTTCCTCAATGCCGACCTGATGAACCTGTCAGGCAACTCCGAGATGGGCAGGCTTCTGGGCACCAGGCACAGCACATCCACACTGGCGCTTGCCACATCCATGCTCACAGGCCCGCCTGTCGATGCATATGCTTCCCAGATTTAGACTCTCCTCCATAGCACTTACATGAGAAGTGAATGCAATAAAAGAATAGGTGTGCCGGCCCAAGTTAAAGGTTGCGAACCTTCTGCTGGGCAGTATTCTAGCACAGGTGCTGTGTTGGGGATGTCTGTGCCACTGGCCTGTCGCCGGCAAAAGCATGCTGCATTCAGGGGTTCTGACAGGGTGCCACCCAACTCCCCGCAGCTTGTACAGGCCTCCCCATTTTCAAACAGTATGTGTCTGCCTGCATACCCATAATGCACAGAGACCTCAGTATCCTGGCAGTTGGGCTTAGCTGTTCGCACTCAGCAAGAGGTGAGGGCATTAACCCACGAGGGGTAAAGATTGTGGCAACAACTTGCATAAGAGTAACTCAAGTCCATAATGGGGAAACCTGTGCCTGATGAAAGGACATATACACTGCTTGGCCCTGTCAGGCCTGTCTCAACCCGGTCAAAGGCCAAGGATGATGCATCTGCAAGACTTGATGGTGCTGCCTTGTTCCCATCCAAACACCTGGCACCATACACCTGCAGGAAAACCCCAAAACATTTAAGAGAGGTCGGGTCTGTAAGAAGGCCCGCGAAACCTCTGTACAGTGATGAATTGAACATGCTGGTCTCAGCATTGCCTCAAAAGGACCCACCTCCACATCTACCTCAGCATTGAGGCGCAGGTAGCTGAACCTGCTTTCAAGCCACTGTTGCACGTCTGTTGCACTCAGGATTTCTGAAGTGACTTGCGAAACACCATCACCAATGAAGCAGTGGTACTGAATATCTGTGTCACTGATCACGGCTCCAATGAACACTTTACATCCCTGCGTAAGCACAACGGTAGGTAATTGGTTCTGCTGAATGCAGGACGGCCCAGATAATTTACTCAGTAAAGTCATTCAACAAATGCACACCTCTGGTGTTTTGGCAGCACGCTTCAGCTGCTGCAGTGCTGCCTCTGTGTCGCCAGCATGTTGAATGGCATATGCTCCCACCACATCAATGCCAGGAGGTAGCATAGATTGGGAACGGCCTGCATAACATTGCACAGAATGTTGCAACACCTGCAGACACTTAGGCGCACATGCAGCAATTTGCCAACGTACCGCTGCCACGTTAAGCGTTCGTTGGCATAAGAGTTGAAGTTCAGTGTTCGTGCAATATAAGGAAGCATGCTGACCCAGATCAGTTGTCAGTTGTCTGAAGGCTGGCTTGCTTTCCTCCTTCTCTGAATCGACAGTAGATCGGATGCCGCTCAAGAGGGCAACAGAATCGTGAGACCTGACACCAAATATCCAGCCAAATGACCCTCCCGACGTCTTTTTCAGCATCCACTCTTTGAGCCCACTCCATATCAGTACCTTGGACTCCTCCATCAGACCCTGACTCACCAGCAGTTCGCTGTGCAAACGAGATCACAAACGCAATAATTCACAGCAATGCGTTTATTGCGATGACTTTACGTGGCTGAATTTTCGAGTAATGACTCTTGAAGGAAATGCATTTAATAGGATCATCACTGTTTTGACTACTTCAGCACTAGTAGTACTGAAAACTCTTGACAACTAAAAAAATTGAGGCACATTCACGCCTGAGAAAGCTTTGCTCTTCCTAAGAAATTTCAGGCATCTGTCGTTTGCACGTTGATGCTCGTGCTCGTGTCTCGATATTCCACTCCCTTCCGGAACAGGACGTGTCGGAAGTGTCTCTGGCCACAGCGTGATCTCAGGACGCAAATGGCGGACTCTCGCGCAAATCTCGACTGTTCAGAAAGGTAGTGTGTGACAGCTGCTATTTAGTGCCCCGTTTGCAATTTGTTTGCTGGGTACAATACGTTTTCTGCTGCCAGAAGGATCTGTTGACTGCCTGATGTCTTCAATTACGGCAAATGGGTCCATGGAGGATGCTGATGCACCCGTTGTGATCGGAGTCCTAGCCTTGCAAGGCGCCTTTCGCGAGCACATCGCGCACCTGAACAGGCTTCCCGGAGTCAGTTCTGTGGAAGTGCGCAACAAGGAACAATTAGCAAACCTGGATGGCCTCATCATCCCAGGAGGTATGTTCTGCTCGATCTGTGGTCAGCAGCGCAGGTATTTCATTCCAGCTACACATACTTGTGAGCAGACTGAGTCAACCACACTGTCTTAAACTGCAACTCACAACCCCAGAAACCTGGGCTGCAGGAGAGAGCACCACGATGGCAAACATAGCACAACGCTGGGGCCTCATACCAGAGCTTAAGAACTTTGCGGAGCAGGGGCGGCCAATGTGGGGCACATGCGCTGGCCTCATTTTCCTCGCAGACCGCGCAACAGGTGAGCATCATGCCTAAACATGCTTACATCTGCATCTATTGTCCCATGCAGTTGTCTGGGCTTGCTCATCATTTTCCGAAACACATAACCGTAGAGACAAGACGGAAGGCACTCTGACCAAATGATTGCAGGCCCATCATTTTGTGAAACACACCACAGTGGAGACAAGACGGAAGGCACTCTGACCAAATGAATGCAGGCCAGAAGGAAGGTGGCCAGGCGTTGCTGGGCGGTCTGGACTGCAAGGTGCACCGCAATTTCTTTGGAGCGCAGATCAATTCCTTCGAGACGGAGCTGCCGGTGCCTCAGGCGCTGAAGGCCTTTGAGAGCGGGCCGCAGGGCTTTCGTGCAATGTTCATCCGAGCACCCGCCATCCTGGAGGCTGGGCCCTCTGTTGAGGTTCTGTCAGAGTACAGGTAGCCTTCAGGCTTCAGCCAGCTTCTCTCCTGCTTACAGGGCTGTCAGGAGGGTCTTTCTCTCGTGTGATTGTGACATGCTGCGAGCGGCAGACAGAAGATTGCAACCTCCGGTGCCCTTGAGTTTGCAAATGCTGGTGCATGTTTACGACTGCACCAAGTTGAAGGGGAGTTTGGTCCCTTCTTGGTTATGAGTAGGTCATGTTGTTGCAGGCTGACACCCAGTGAGCAGGCTGTGAGCAACGGATTGGAGAAGGTTTCGGTGGCTGTGCGCTCCAAAAACCTTCTGGCAACTGCCTTCCACCCGGAGCTCACAGAAGACTGCAGATGGTGCGCGATTTTGCCATGAACAGCAGGCATTCTCTTACAAATCGATAATGAGGTTGCTCCTTCAAGGTGGCCTCCAAGTGTCCGTCTCGACCTCATGGTGGAGACACAATTGAAGGGACTGACTGACGGATGTATGACAAATTCGTTTCCAGACAACCACGCGAAATGATCAAATTGACTAAGGAGAGAGCTTCTCTTGATGGCTTGTTCAGCTTTGAGGGAGCTGATTGAGGTTTCCCCTTTCTTTGGCAGGCACAAGGCGTTTGTGGACATGGTGAGGGAAGGATTGAGCAGGGATGGGAAGGAAGGTTTGCCCCAAGGTTCAGGAAGTTTGGGAACTGGGTCTTTGAGTGACAGGGGATCTGGAAAGCTTCCAGCTGACCTACCTGTGTACAAAGCAGATGATAAATTGTGACACCGTCAAAAAGCACAAATGCATGCTTGTGATATAACAAATGCACACCCTGGTGTGATTTATGAAGCACGCCCACAAAGGTTCCATGACAATTAATCATGGTTCCGTGCTGTGACAGCTTTAAATAATCGTACTGTATTGATTATATTGCACAGGACGCCTGGATTTTGTATGAGATCTCACAGTACTGTAAAACTGACTAATCTTAATTCTTGAACTGCACTTGTGCACCTAGAATGCAGTACATGTCAGTTTGGAGGTATCCAATCCTGGTACACGTTGCAACAAAGAATCAATCATATGACAGTGCTGGATTGCAAACGATCCCAGTTGCTGCCATGGCCAGAGCACGCGGCAGACACAAAGTTATGCGCACACATTTGCGCACGCTATGCAGAAGCGCTTTTTGCCTGAGCAGCCTCTGCCGGTTCCTCGGGGAGGCGGTCATAAGTCTGTGCAAGCTCCTTCAGCGCGGCAGCCTCAGGCGCCAGCTTGTCCCAGACATCTGGGCCGCCGATGCGCCAGGTCCAGTTGTTGGTGGTGGAGCCCGGCAGGTTCATGCGCGCGCTGTTGTCCAGCCGCATTATGTCCTGATCCCATGCGCATCACCCTTGCTTTAAACATCGGGAAGCATTTGTAGGCGGCGTGGGGACACTCCTGCCCTGAAAAGCTGCTATAATGCCAAGCTGACTGCTGTTCACTTCTAATCCTTGGCCAAGTCAAGGTTTGATATGTGTGCAGCAGCACGTCAATGAACATCTCCCGCAGAAGCTGTCTTTTCCTTTGCTCGCTTTCCAGACCTAAACAGGCGGTGGGCGCTCTGCCATCCTTCTAGCTGCAGAAACCATGTGATGAGAGTACTCATCCTCCAGCGTTCCAAAAAGACACCATGTGCCACAAGATCAGTTCACGAGGTCACACCTGCATGAGGACAATGGCGGTGCGGGACACGGAGCTGAAGGCACTGCGGATGAAGAGCCAGGCGATGTCAGAGCCGTCGGTGTGCAGGTACTTGAGCAGGTACTCCTTATCCTCGTCTGTCGCGCTGTCCTTCCACCAGCCGAGCGCCGTCTCATTGTCGTGTGTGCCTGACCGCCGCAAAATGCCTCTGAGCTTTGACTTTAATGGGTGCATGATCACTCTGATGACTTTGCCATGCACCATCTGCGGTTCTTTAAATCACCAGGTAGGTGTCGAGACTCGGCACCTTCTGTCAAGCAACTCCCGGTTGTATCACAAGGATGGGACCATCAGGTGGACTCCTGATCTGAGACCCTGACCAAATCTCGGTTTTGGAAGTTGGTATGCTGCAGAGCCATGAGCGGCAAGCTGCCAGGGTCCAAGTGATGGAGGTAAAATATCATAAGTTGGGGTGCAGAGGGGCTTGCAGACCTGGGTAGACTACGCTGTTCTCATAGTGATTGTGGGGCAGGTGCACATTGGTAGCGCCGCCGCCCCAGGCAAACTGCAGGACCACCATTCCGGGCGCTCCAATGTTCTCGCGCAGCTCCACCACATCTGCAGTGATGACGCCTAGATCCTCTGCTATGATTGGCACATAGCCCAGCTCCTGCATGCCAGCAAGGCACACCTCTCAGGCTCAACTGTCCTGGATGCTGAGGCAAGTAATGATGCATTGGAGAGATATGTCTTTTTGCAGCTAGGAGATGGTGCTGAAAGGCAAGTTTCAGATGTGTTGGGCTTCAGGTACCAGTCCTCTGCAGCTCCTCGCGTGGGCGACACTGATTGGTCTGAAGGCATGCCGGCACGGCAGACAGCACCGGCAACACTGAAACAAAGTGACAAGGAAAGGGGGATGTAAGCGAGGCTCACACCTTTTCAAGAGCATTGAAGAGGTCCACGCCGGGGCCTTTCTTCCACACACCATCCATGGCGGTCTCTGCCTTGGCATCCACTGCATAGTACCCTGCGTGGCACATATACCATGACCTTCACTTAGTTCCACTAAACGGAGTTTCTCAGCAACTCGGTGTATTTGTTGTGACAGGAATAGTGAATCTCACTGAAAAGCGCACCGGCAAATCCCCTGAAGTGGTCAATCCTGACCTCGTCATGCAGCTGGAAACATCTGCTCAAGCGCTGCACCCACCACCTGAACCCATCCTCCTTGTGGGCCTGGATGCATGCCAAAAACACAATGTCAGGTCCACAGATTTGTGAAAGACAGGGTGCTCTGCAGACACATGGAAGCACAAATCTCCAAGTGTTTGCACTGCAGGAGCACTGGGTCACATGTGAAACCTGCTGGACAGAGGCGTATGGTATATAATCCACTTGTATTCCGTAGGTGTTTTCTCCATTTTGCTCTCAAGCCCACTTGCAACACAATGCATGCATCCTCTGGCCATGATGAGATGCTATCAAAGCGCCTCATCAAGTGCAGGCACTGACCGAGGACTTGCCCACTCATTCCACATCAGCGCACCTTCCAGTCATAGAGGGGCGATCCCCAAAGCTGCCCAGTCTCTGAGAAGGCGTCGGGGGGCACTCCGCTGACAATCAGTGGCTGCCCATCAGCACCCAGCTCAAACAGGTCCTGATATGCCCAGACATCCGCGCTCTGGCCGCCCACGTAGATCGGAATGTCACCCACAATCTTCACACCCTTCGAGTTGGCATACGCCTGCAACACATGATGGAGTCAACGGGCGCTCTTCTTATGCTGGGGCCACAGTCTCTCATCTTGAAGACGCAGATCTGGGTAGCCTGAAGAGGTGCTGACTCAGCATGTGAGTGGTCGTCGCTCACCCTCACAGCCTTCCACTGCTTGTCAAAGATGTATTGCAGGGCTATGAAGCGCTCAATCTCGTCCTTGAACTTCTCCTTTGCCTCGGCCATCGCTTTCTTCTCCCTGAACCTGCACCCCATGATGCACCACATGATGTCAAGATGACCCGCCCATCCAGCCAGTCCTGCTCCCGATGCATGCGTCGCAAAAGTGGACATCTTTCCAGGTTGGACAAGCGAATTCGGCAATGCATTGTCAAGACTTTGCTGGAAGAAATACCTGATGGGCTCTGGCCAGAACCACCAGGCCTTGTCAACGAGCTCCTCCTCATAGTGGCTGAGTGCATAGAACAGCGCGCTGTCCTCCACCCAGGGGTTCTGCTGCCTGAAATCAGCGGCTTCCTCCCGCATCTGCTGGAACTTGTCCCCTTGCCTCAGCCGATCAGCTGCCTTGCGCAGCAGCTCCCCCTTCACCTTCTTCACCTGTATGAAAAAGCAGAGAGCAACGCATCAAGGCCTTTTCTGCTTCAACCTTTGACCTCAGCTGTACGTCAGACCCTTGCAATGGTGACTGCTGATTCCTGGGCAGTTGTAACCCAGATCCTGTTGATTTGCAGCACAAAGAAATGAGCGACGTTGCAAGTCATGCACAGAATACCTCCAATAACAAACGAAGGATCTTGCATTGTGGTGCGGCACGGGGAAAAGACCACTCTTATCTGCTGACAACGCAGAAGGACACCTGCTTCACATCAGACTCTTGTATGTGCAGCAAGCGCAAGGCAGTGGCTGTGATGCTCCCTGGGTGAACTGTCCAGCAAGAGTCAAGAAAGTGAGCAAGACCTTGAAGAAGTCGGCAGGAAGATGTGTCTCTACGAGGTCAGGCAGGTCAGCGCTGTCCAGCAGCCCCTCCTTGACCAGCTCTTCCAAGCTGATCATCAAGGTGCTGCCGCAAAGGGCGTCCAGGCCCGTGTATGGCGACCAGAACTCCTCCTCCGGAGGCACCAGCGGCAGCACCTGGCAATTGTATGTCATGCACGGAGGGTCGATGGCATACATATTCCCCCCAAGAGTAACTGCTCAGCAGCACAGACAATGACTGCCGTATATTACAGTCCAGAAGGAGAAAGGGACATCAAGGCAGGTGTTGTCAGGACAGGCTGCTCAGCAGTACAATGCAGGACTACACAACGCAGGCTTGAAGGGAAAAGACGTAATCTAAACCGGCATTTTCTGTGGTGGATGGTCACCTGCCACATGGTGAGGCCAGCCGAGACCATCCAGTCCACTAGTCTATACGCCTCTTCTCCAATCTCGCCTATACCATACGGTCCCGGCAGAGATGTAGGATGGATGATGACGCCTGCAACATGTCAACGCCATGACCTGTCATCCTCCCGACCATCTTAACATACATTATGATCGCCCACATCTCCAGCATAGTTTTGTTGAAGTGTGGTGTGGTCTGAAGCAATCACCTGCTCTGCGATCCTTTGATGGACCTCCTGTGACGTTGCCATACTCCTCATCGAGGTCATCCCCAGCCCACATGCTGCTGTAGGTGCGCCTCAGGCGTGGACCAGATGCTGCAGGTTCTGCTACTGAAGCTCCTGCCATCACTGCCCACCGGCCCTGCCTACCTTTATGACTCCCTGACCTTGCACTAATCCGGGGGTCCTGCAAAAAGGGGGCATCATCGTGGCATTAGGGACACTGCTTCTGCACTTGCCACTGAAGGTCTTTTCAGGCCCAGTATTCAGGAGGCCAAACTAGTGCTGTGAAAATCACCTGAGGCAAAGGCGTTGCTCTCGAGCGCCTGACTACGTGAAGGTTCCTGGGAAGCGCGTGAGTGAGGGAGCACCCCAGCACCCTTGACATGGCCTGGTCAAGGCTGTAGGTGGAAGGGGCTGGACGCTACAGGATTAAATGCCCCGATAAACCACTTCCAAAGGCCTGCAATGCATTCAAGAAACTTTCAATCGGCCAAACTAGTGGTAATCACGGTGCCTGTCAAGCAACATCCTGTTAGGGCGTGAGTGATTGACTCGATTGACCCACGAGCAGACAAGCCGTATATCCTAAAATCATATCGGTACAATTCCAATGCAACCTTGGCTGATCAAAATAGCAGTGACAAGAATATGAGCTTAGACAATCAGCCAGCCAGGCATGGCTGCAGCGCCTTCACACAAAAGGACGATAATTACTTTTGTTCACGATACCGTCGGGATCAAAGCCAGAAACCCATTTATCTACTCCGTTTCAATTTATTGTAAGTAACTTATGGTAGTCACTGATGTCGAAGAGGTATGCCATCAGTGTTTTGCCAAGGCATGGAAGCGACATGTACACCACACCTTGCGAGGCCAGCGCTCTGCAGATTAACCGAGTCCGAAAAACCTCGTGATTTCAGAACAGGATCAGGATGCAGAACGCCCACCTTCGACAGGAACAAACGGAAGAACGCAGCGCTCCGCTTCCACCCAGCTGCACATCTGCGAGGAACGCCGACGAAAGTGAGCTTCAAGATCCGTCATGGCATGCAAGGCACCAGAAGCTCATCTCTAATAGCAAGAAGAAACGCGGTGCTTAAAGAGTCTTGTTGTTATCGAGCTGCACGTGCTGCCGAGCAGGTCACCCGTCAGTGTCCTTCGCGACTGTGAAGCAGATCAAGCAATGTTCCAGCAGATCACTCGACATGTTTCTACTCGATTGAAGGTGAATACACTGCAACCAGACGCTGTTTGGGTATTAGTACGTTTGTGCTCAATTTAAACTAAGAAATTCTAGCGATCGCAGGCAGTAGGAGGCTTGCTACCTCTGTCCGAAAGGCTATGCCCTCCATTCAGAACCTACACGGTGAGAACCACATGAAAGTATCCTGTAGTTCCGCATAATGGGTTTCATCCTTTCTGTGAACATCTTTGCAATCATCCTTACGTTCAGTGCGTCAGAGACACATCGCACTCATGTGCACTTCCCAGGCTCTGGTTTCGATGCGCGCCTGGCAGCCTGAGGCTTACAGCGGTGCCAGCAACACCTTCAATGCTGCACAACAAAATGATGCTCCCAGAGGTGTACAGAGATTGTTCAGGCAACCAGCTTCAGAGCCAGCTCTGTTGGTGAGTGGGCCGCAGCAGCATGCAAGGGCCATCACAGCCACAGCCGTACAGATGGAGAAAATGCAAAGCGTAGAAAGTGCAGGCACAGCATATCCTGCATCTGCGGCTTCCTCATCCAGCAGGCCTTCTCCAGCTGCAGCAACAGCATCTCAGATCCCACCCCCCAGCGGCCTTGCAGCTGTGCCTCCTGTCGCTAGAGTCCTAGGTTTTGCAGGTGGGACAAGAATGTGTCTCTCTACTTCACACCATGTAAGCATGCCCATACTGTAGTATGACTATGCATGACAGCAGTTGGCGTCATTGCCCTATAATCAGCGCATGCATCTGTAAAGCAGAACTCCTCAATGTTGGACAGAGATCTAAGTGATGCTTGCCACTGTGGCAGGCGCTATTCCCTTCCTTGCACTCTCGCCGCCCATAGCAGAGATGCTGCCACTGCTGCCAGCAGGCCTGCTGGCCAATGCAGCACTGTTGCAGATTGGTTATGGGGCCACCATTGCATCGTTCCTTGGGGGCATCCACTGGGCCATGGCCATGGCAGAGTATGGCGGTGCGTCCGCCATTTCCTACGCAGCCTCTCCGGCTCCCTATGCGCATTTCTTACTGTCAGCTTGCACTGGTGCACCTGCCTGTTTCAGGCAGCAGCATCAACCTACCTGATTTGTACACCCGCAAGACAACGCTCGCAGCTACAGAATAGCCGTAACATGAGAGGAACTCGACTGTCTGTGGTTCTCTCATTCGAGCAGCTGCATGGTGCAGGTCGGGCCCTGAGCGCCAGCGTGCAGGCAGAGCGCTACCTGTGGAGCGTGACACCCTGCCTCATGGCCTGGCCTGCTGTCATTCTTGACCCGGGGCCGGGGTCGCTCATCGTGGGCACCACACTTGGAGTCGTTTATGCTGTGGACCGCCACTTTGCTGCCAAGGTACAATTGAAGTGATCCTGGGACTTTTATTAGAGTTTGGACCATTGGGACCAAGAGAACATCATGCACTTGAGCACATAGCGGCAGAGCAACCCAGGATGAGGTGGAAGCGACCTGGCAACAGGAAAAAGAACGAAACGCCCGGCAGTAGTGGGATCCTGATAATCGTAACAGCTAAAATGGTATGTTTTAAGAGAACAGGCTGTGAGACTCTCAGCTGGTAGAAGGACTACACGATGCTTGGAGTTACATCACCGGTATGGTGGCAGTCATGGCCTTATGGGAGCAGGCCAACCCATGTACCACATGGCACTGTCCCCATCTTAGGCCGAATATGAACCAGGTCCATACCACCATATGCTCGACTCCCTTGTGTGTTACACAGGGGCTGCTGCCGGCGTGGTACATGGCGCTGCGGCTGCCGCTCACACTAGCGGCCCTCACGGGACTGGCCTGCACGCTCACCACCTCACTTTTCTATGGCAGCCGGCCGCGGACCCTACAGCCAGCTGCTTAAATGGCGAGGTCTGAAGCTTGCATGCGCCTGCAAGTGCATCCTGGATTCATTCGGGGTTAGCTCTTCGTGTTGAAGTCTGAAGCTTGCATGCGCCCGCCCCGGCGCCCAACAACTGACTGCATGAATGGCAAGGCTGGAAGCATGCCATGTGCTGCAGAGCATGACATGACTTTCACAGTGGTCAATTGCTGCAGCTGTTCAGGATGGGGTGATGCGAGTCGTCTGTTATGTATGTGTTCCTGTTTGAGGTGAAAACCCAGGGGCAGTGCTGTGCAGTGGGGGTACTTTCGCTGAAACAAGTCAGATATTACATTGATTTAAGTCATGACTGATCATACTGTATTTAAGACTCAATGTACTCACACCCAGTCTGTCTGACTCCTCTTCAGTCAAGTAAATTGCACCAAATAATTTAATATTAATTCCCTATCACCTACCCGATGCACACATGAAAGGACTTTCAAGAATTCTGGCTTCGCTAGGATGGTACAGCACTATGAAGCGTTCTGGCAAGGAACATCCATTGCCTGACTGCATCACACTTCAAGAATGTGTCAGGCCCTGCATCACTTCTTGATTTGCACTTGAGGAGAAACACCATGGTTCCTGCCTGACCACAAAGCAACAATCAGCTCGCCTGCAGGTCATCTGTATCCTCACATGTGCTCACACAATCAATCATCTGCCTTCAAACTGCAACAACATATGATGTGAGCTAGCTAGCACTATAGCACGGGGTGAGCAGGAGGTGTGAAGCCCTAATCTGGCAGCACTGCTACAAATGGGGATCTCTGGGACATCTCATTTGTTTTTGTGTCCCCAGGTCCACTTGTTCTTGTGGTGCTGCACCCTGTGCCGTTGCTGCACCGGTTTGAACAGATCATCCCTGCTTTCAGAGCGGCCTTGTGCATTGACAGACTCATTCAGCAGGCCAGTCCCCACTCGTGCCACAGCCTCTGATGCTTCACTACTGGCACCTATCGTCTCTGGAAAATCATCCTCCTGCAGCGAAGGGTCAACCACAGGGCCCACCCTCTCCCACCCTTTCTCGTTGCCGCTCCCACTCTCCAAAGCTGCAGTATTCCCTATACTGCTGTTCCCCTCAGCTGACCCACCTGCCCCTCTGTCCTCGCCAGGCGCCTGAAGTGGCACCGCGATAATTCAGAGACCGCATTAGGAGAAATATATTTCCATATCAGGAAGGTAGTCTGGATCCTATTCAAATCCAATCCAGTCATGTCAGCTGGCCAGAACCTTGTTTTTAGACCAGCAATAGATTGTGTGGTGCTAAAGTACGGTATTTTGTTGTCCGGAAATATATCCTGGTTTCAGCATACGCAAGCAAAGTTGTCTCAGCACAGGAGTGTGGAACACTTACAAGTTTCGGCACTGAGCTGCCAAAAGGATTCTTTGGGAGCGGGTACGGCTTTGTGTCGCTGTCGGCGTGCCAGTAAGCCAGGAGAGGCATCGCCTGTTCAGGCATGCACGCGGTGTGGCTGCATGCCGCGAAGAATGCGTCAATGATGTCTTTCACGCGGCCCAGGGGAGAGTTCGGCACTGGCTGGTGGCCATTGTGGCCCGGGTATCGTGTGTGCAGCGCCATTGACTTGCCTACATAATCCTGTCATGCATGCATGCCTGTCAGCATGACTGTATTCCAGAAAGGCAAACGGTCGTGCATGCAGACCTCATCGGCATGTCCTGCATCCAGGGTACACTGTAAATTCTGCTAGCTGCCTCAGAAGCCACAGCACTGCCTTAATTTAATGGCACTGCAGAGCAGAGCAATTCCTTTTCAGAGATCAGATGAAATGGCCCGCTCTTGCTGCATGTGTTACGTCTGCATAAATGTGCAGAGAGGCAGCCACTGATCCTCCGTGCCATCAACTCAGTACACACCTGTCTCCATTCACAAATGCCAATTGCGCAACATTATGCTGCTGCCCACACTACAATCAATTGCATGCATGCAGGGCAGGGCATGGAGTAATTTCCAAGCTGCCTGCACAATGATCACTTACATGCATGCATGCAGGGCAGGTGACCAGGCAGGCCATGAGCAAACCCCCAAGCATCACAGAGTACTACCGAGGCCACACCTCAAAGTGG
Organism: Coccomyxa sp. Obi; assembly: GCA_020887355.1. Classification (NCBI taxonomy): domain Eukaryota; kingdom Viridiplantae; phylum Chlorophyta; class Trebouxiophyceae; family Coccomyxaceae; genus Coccomyxa; species Coccomyxa sp. Obi. The sequence continues at coordinate 1,616,440 of AP024997.1, forward strand.
CTGTCAGAGACGGCGTTGTCATTGGTATAGCAGCCCTCGGCGCTGTGCGAGCCCGGCCAGTGCGCATCCCACCACCCGAGCGGCTGGTCGTACAGGATGTTGTCTGGCGCGCCTGTGTTGTCATTGTGGATCACCAGGCGCAGCACGCAGAAGGCCCAGATATCGGTAAAGTTGTCAAAGTCCACAACCACGAAGTAGCCGGCCGGCTTGCATATCTGCGCAGAACAATGCCATTCAGCCATTTGCAACTGTGCTACTGCAGCTGCTGATAGACATGTTTCCCGGCCACTTTCCTCATATCCGGCAGGAGGATATGAACCACATGTGCTCAATGGTGGTGGTAAGTACTGTTTGAAAGTACAGGATTTCCCATCCTGTTTGCCCAACTATATCTGCATGTGGGGAGCCATATGAATCAACTCATGACAGAAAAATGAAGTAGCTGCCCTACAGAAAGAGAATCAACCACAACACAATTTACAGCATCATGCAGTGACATGTATGAAGCTGCAAGCACCCATGTGAGCATGTACAGCAGAATTGATGGCAAGTGTGCAGCCATAGCCACATAGCCTGATACAAAAAGATGGCACTGTGATTGTGGGCAGAAGGCGCGCCTTTTCAACAATCTCCTGCTCAAAGTTGGGGTGGTTAAGGGGCATGGTCTTGGTGATGGCCAGGATGCGCTTTGACAGCGGGGACTGCCGCTTGACATAGAAGACATGCGCGTTCATCCAGCGCATTGCAAACTGGTAGCCGACCTTCACGGTCACGCCATACACGTCTTGCATCAGCACTGTGTCCCCATCGATCCTGCAACATCCGGTGCATGTCTAGTCAGGTGGTTCAAAACACGACACCGCACAGTTTCGAGCAGTTCTGCAGAGCATCTGATAGCCCTTCACCACCAGCAGCTGTCACACCAAGCAGAGGACAAACCGCTGGGGGATTTACAGATGTTCAGAGTCCATCAAGCGGGCCGATTTGGGCACGACGTAAAGAACTTTAACGGGTCCAAGAAAAGCACAAGGGAAGCTCCAGGGAGCGAGCCCTTGCAGGTGTGCAGGTGTAAACGCAGGACATCAGTGCTGTGAATTCAGGGAGAGGAAGAAAAAACACACCAATTACAGAGAGACATACAACATCAGTAATTGTAAAGCCCCAGTGCTGCTGATCCATACCTCAATGACTGTGTCCTCAACAGATAACCCAGCTCGATAGAGTCATGGAGTGGTGGTATCAGGGCAGAAGGGCTCACCAAAGGCCGCCATAATTGTGCAGCAGGATGTAGCGCACGAGATCTGAGTAGGACGCCATCTTGCCCTCGGGCACAGAGGCTTTGATGGCGGCTTCAGAGCCAAAGTAGGCGTCCCCCTCCAGCACTGTCCCCTTCACCTCTGCCGCATAATCAAACTTGCGCACTTTTATGTTTGAGGCAAACCCCTCGAAGAAGGGGCGCGTGTCGTTGTTGACGATGCTGTCTGGGTCATCTGACCACAGGATGAGCTCTGTGTTCCTCAGATCCTGCAAGATCATGGACACCCGCTGTCAGGTTCTCCATCAGGCTGGGTTGGCGCAAGTGAAAGCCATGGTCATTGACTGCAGCAAGAGCTTGCTATGATCGTAGCAAACAGAGCAAGGAATGCAAGCACAGAGGAAAGAGAGGTTCAGCAGGTCTCTGACATGCGCTAGTTACGCCCAAATATCACCGTGCCTGGTTTTTGCTGGGCTGTATGCATCGCTGCTTGACCTTATGAACTGGGAGCTGTACTTCTGTGTCATGATGTAGTCTACATCACGAGGCAGCCCTTCCTCTCAGCCTAACGGCTCACACTATCAGTCATGTCAATCTTCAGTACCAGTGTGGAGAGGGGTGTGAACCTGGGTCATCAGGTAGGCCTTGAGGCTGAGCAGGTTGCCGCGCCAATCTTCCTTGTCCAGGTGATTCAGGTACTGGTGGATGAGCAGCCGCGGCGGAGCCTCACAGAGGTTGACCTCCGAGAGGCAGTCCCGGCAGCGCGCACACGCCCTCCGAGCCCACTTGTATCCCTCCGGAATCGTGCAAAGGCCCAGACTGCACCGAGGAAGCTTTGGTCGATACCTTCTCCCTGAAGTCCCAGGGACACCTATATCCTGCTGATGCAAGGTGCTACTAACACATAGGAATCTCCTGCTGCCTGCGATAAAGAGTTGATGTATTGTGCAGAGGCCAGCTGGGTCCCAGTCAAGCCAGCTTGACCTGTCCTTTAATTGTCAGAGCGACTGTTGCGACTGACGGACAGGCGGCTTTTGATGCTGCACCAAAGGTCTCGAAATGATGTGATGCAGCAAGCACTGAGGGACAGGCCTGGCAGTGTTGGGCCTTCTTGAGGAGTTAGAGGAAAAAAATGCTTCCATGCAGGTGGCAGAAAGAATGGTTGTAAGCACAGGAATTTGACAGTGTCTGATCGATCGTAACGTTGTCCTCACCTGCCCCATTTCACCTCATCTTTCTCTCCACCAAAGCCAGACTTGTAAAATGCACAAACATCCCCCTCGGGTGTGAGTTCCTCAGCTAGGCGCCTTTGTGGTGGCTTCCTTGATGCATCTGCAAAAGCTACCGGAACTGGAAGCAAATCATTTGCTGATGATAGTTGCCTCGAGTTCCCTGCACGATGAAAGCTCGAGGCGCTCAGTCGACTCCCATCCCCTGATACAGTACTAGTTTACTACTTTTCAATCTGATCAAGTTCATGATCGTTACAGGCAAAAACAATTGGCAAAGAGCACTATAATAACCGAAAATCGAGCTGAAAGACATCAGAACGGATCTTGCAGTACAACACACTAAGGAACACTGTGCTGCAAACAGAGCGGAGTCACTGTATCCGCTACCTGAGCTTGCGGAACTGCCACCGTTGAACACTGCTGCAGAATTGCTTTCCGAAACAATCGCAAGAAAACAAAATCCCACTCCCAAGGTGCCAAGTAGGCCCATATCTGTCCATCACCTAGGCGAGCTTACTACATTGAAGCGCACTATAAACCGAAGCTTTTTGATGAAACCAAGCAAAATGTGAACTTCTACTAAGTAGCCGAAGGTTTGTCGTGCGATAGCACATGATGCACCAATCAAACCGAAATCGTGCCTCGGGGTATCCGCTGCGGGGATGGCTCAATACACCCCGCTTGGGTGAACCCACGTGGTGTGCGCTGACAACCGTTGGAGCACCACTGGCACTTTCGACATCTTTTCTCCCTGTGGACTAACGGTATATTTCAAAACGCTGTACTTGTCAGCCAGATACTGGTCATCTTTGTATGACAGCCTTTGGAGCACCAGATTCTGCCGAGCGATTGCGGTGAAGCGCCTGCAGAATGCTGTCCACCACCACACCATTCTGGATGAACATTTTGCTCCGCAGCTTAACAACAGCCTCCCTCCTTACCAGCAGCTCTTCAGGAGGCATGCGCAGGATGCGTGCCATGCCCGCAGCATCGTCGTCGTCTGGCCCCTGCATGCATGCAAGAATCGCATGCCAGTGATCAGTGATGCAGTCGTCAGATTGAAAATCTTATTCGAGGCAATAGACTCAAACAGGACAATACGGGTCTGCTGTTCATGGAACACACCATGCAAAAAGTTCCAAAACAGCTCTGAGAAGTCAGCATGGCCGCAGCACTTGCAATGAAAGAGTGAACATTGCAGGACATGGATGATGATCCAGGTAGCCCTCCAAGGTGCTGAGAACTCTGATTGTGAAAGAAGGCATGTGCCCACTTTGATGAATGTTGCTTCTTTTGACAGGTAGCTGTAAGCCGTTAGCAGCTCTAGATCAGCCACCAGTGGAGTGCCACAGGTGATGGCTGTTGCAATTGAGGAAGAAGCCTTGGATTTGTAGTACACATCTGATGCAAAAGCTGGCAGCACCGCCACTGCTTCCTGCACTGTCCTGTAGTATTCCTGTGGCAGAAACACACATTCTGTCACCCAAAAGCTTGTCCAAACAGGGAGTCCATTGTGGATGGACTCTCACAAAGACAAGGGTGCAGGCATGCTGAAGTCAGATAGGAGAGCAAGTAAGACTTGTCGGGTTGCTGGATCATCTCACCGGGTATGGCAAGTCCGATTCCTTCACAACCTTGCCATGCAGACCATGAGGAATGGCTACTTCTCCTCTCCCAATCAGACGCAGCATAAACTCTTCATCTTGCATCAAGCCTTCGTGATGCAGAATGCTGTCAAACAGTCCATGGTAGTTCCTCCTGTACAGGTACAGGATGCTAGGGATGTGCTGTTGACTGCAGTATAGGCCAGCTGGCTTTGCATCAGTAATGATCATGCATCTCCACACCATGCACGTCGCACAAAATGATAGACATACATAATCTGTTCAACAAATTCTACGACAAAAATCATGAGCTTGCTGGGGAATTGTAAAGGGCTTGCCTGTGCGGTTGGAAAAGGCCTTGCAGGACAAAGCTCTTTCGCGTGGCATTGCCAGAATCCCAACACAGGGAGCCATTGCATGCAGGCGCTCCAGTAGTGATGGGAAAGATCGGCACAAAGAGGTGCACCGAGGCTTCCACCCCTCCATGCTGCAGCACTCGCTTGCTCTCATCCACTGTGTGTGGCGCAAGGGCCAGCACATCCATGCCCACAGTCTTAATGAATGCCTTTACCTCTGCCAAGCACAACCAGTGTCACACCAAATCTGCTGCAGGCTCACTGTTATCACACTTGGCTGTTGCAGACACATCTCATTAGTGAAGCAGATCTGACAAGGGTTGCAACGTAAGCTTTAAAATCATGCGAGGGCCAGGGCTCAGAGGAAGGGCCGCTTCCCTGTTCGAAAATCGTGCAAACAAAAAGGCATTCCCAGTACGAGAAGGCATGCAGCCAAGTTTGATTGTATTGCTATGTAGCACTTACCTGAGATCTGCAGCTCCTGTGAATTGTGCACAACGCTTATCATGCGCTGTCCTGGGCACTCCTGCTGAGCTACTTGCTCTGCCAGCGCCAGGTGATGTTCAGGGAATGTGGCGAATACGACCATGTCGAAGGCACATGCTTGCCCCAGGAAATCCTCATAAGCTTGAAATGGCGACTTGTACCTGTGACAATTGCATAGCATGTGGCGATGCATCCCCGGGAATATGCTGTTTCGTTTGGCTGCACAACAGGTGAAAAGGCTCTATCACAGCATTTTGGCTTAGCTCCCTAGCTCACCAAGAGGCTATCACTGCTTCCACTCCTGCTGTGCTCTGCCGGTCGACAAAGGCTGAGGTGTCAGCTTTTGCGCTCTGGAAGGACCAGAGGAGTGCACAGTAGACCTCTGTGTGAAAGCCCACACCATTTAGGATAGCCACCCGTAGCTGGTCGCCTGAGACTGGAGGAAGAATGTCCTCTGCAGGTGCAAAATATCTCAGGACTAGTCCAGCTGTTCATCTGCTCTGTTACGGCTGGAATGTTTTCCCTCTGATCTGGTTATGGGGTGGACACGGTGTCTTTCTGAGCAAAGCTTGAGAAAGCAAGGTCCGCACCTGACAAAGCGTGCCTGTCCCTTGGACGAAGGCGAGTCGCCATAGAAGAACACAAAATAGAAAGTAGCATCAAGAATGGCAACAAAGGCGCAGTAATTCCTCGCCATCTCATTCTTCCAAGGTTCAATCCCAATTAACCGTTTGATCTCCTCTTGCTCTCGGGCTTGCTAAGTCAAGATTGAGTAAAGGACAGCTCGTTGCATGTTAACTATATCCACAGGAATGAATTACCAGTCCTGCTCGTCGCTGGTTAAAATAGCGCTTGGCTGCTGATGTCAACAGCATGGTGCATATTTACATCTGTGCACTTGATTTACAGGGTATGCGATCTCGCCTTCGATGAGATCCAGTAAGACGACAACAATCGATCATACCTCAGATATAGGACTGCATCTTCGTTGACAACCCGCACGGTAGCTGCCTTCAGGAGCGAAACGCGTCCGGCCAAACTAGGCTTGGATCCGCAAGCATGCATGATTCGTTTGGTGCTCCGCATCCAGTTCGTAGACGAACCCTTTTCCCAGACAGCAGATTGTTGGGATGTGAGAGGACAAATCTTCACGTTGAAGACAGACGCCAGTTGCCGGATATCCGATGTAGAAGGCGCTCCAGCTGGCACCGTCACGGTGGTACCACCGGTCTCGAGATCATGTGAACAGGCCAGTACTGGACTTGCCACTTGTCCAAGGCGCCCTCATTATTAGGCCGGCACTCGTGCATAAAGCGAAGCAAGCTTGCCCAACTCGACAATCAGAGGTAGCTTGATCAGTGTCGAGTGCGACTGATCCGTTTGAGTCTCAGTCCTTTCTGCCAGTCCAGTGGACACAGAAGCGATAACATCATTCCAGCCATCTAGGGCTCATTAGATGTCCTATGTTCTCCCACATCAGCAAATATGACATCAGACCATGACAAACTCCTCCACCAACTTTTCCTGCCATGAATGTGCTTGTGCAAGCAGCTGTTAAAAAAGGCATCAAAAACAGACGGTGAGCCAAAATTGGCCCAGAGAATTAGGGCTCAGGATTCCAGGGGAGAAAACCCCTCCGCTTTGTCACCCCCTCGAAACGAAAGCAATAGCGCGGATCGAACTTTTGATCACTGGTATACATGGTGATCCTATCGATGTGCACAAGGGTCACATCACCTGAGGTGTGGTGCACTTCAAAGTCTATTGAAACCCGACAAGGAGATATCCGTAGTCTCGGAACGCCTTGAAGCCCGATCGTTGGGTCGAAAACTTGCTCAACTGTTCTAGCGTCTCTTAGGCCCTGAAGAGGTTCGAGGCTATATCGCGGGCATCTCTTGGTTACAAGCTGTCCATGAAGAAAGATGAGCAGAGAGTGAGGTGCAGTCGAGGTGGGCGCCTGCGCACAACTTGTGAGAGAATCCTGCTTGCCCAAAAAGGAGACCTTTTATTGCTTTTCATCAGATTCGAATAAGTAAATAGGCCTCACTGAATCTGTTTCTCTACCTTTCCTTCTGATGAGTCGTGCTACTGCGCACTTCTTTGTGTAGCTTTCCTAGTTGATGGCTCTTTGCAGGTATGCAGCCCAGTAGATTGTGCATCCTCAACACATCAGCCGTGTGACCAAAGCAGGAGTACCTTCATTTCACAAGCTCTAGATACATCGAACAAAGTGGCAGGACTGCTATTCCGGAGCGGGAGCCTGACCAGTGCCACAGCCACTAGCCGGCGCCTTGCCCACGACACTGACCCGAGCTACTCTCCGCGAAGCAAGTTCCCCGTGACCGGCAGGGTTGGCGCATTTCAGCGCAGCCCTGCAGGTGAGAACCTTCTGGCTGTGCCACCCTCATGACAATGCGCATGTGCAATTATTTCTCTGTTGTGACAGTATTAACGACCACAGCTTTCTGCAGGTGCTGGGCGCGCAAATTGGGGAATGGTGCTGACCAAGTTGGTGTCCCTGTGCTTCCTGACCTCGGCGGTGGTCATTTTCTTCAATGTGCTGACTGGACGCCACCAGGAGCTTGCTGATGAGGTCTCATCAGTGCTCCACCAGTCCTTCACCCGATCAACCTTTGAAGTCCATGACCCGAAGGTCTTAGAAGTCCGTCATGAGGTGATCAGTCCCCTGCTCTGCCCATACCTGCCTCTCCAAATTATTGAGCACTCCAGTATAGAATCAGGCTCCTTACCCCTTGCATTTTGGCACTCATGGCAAGTTGTGATCCTCTGCAAATGACCATTGTAAAAAGTAGATAAGAAAGGAAGCATTCAAGTTGTGCATGTACTTCTCATGTACCTGTAAGGTCAGTGGAGTTGACGATGGTGTTTGCCTTGTTGTCCAGGAAGTGGCTGGGATGGAGATTGTGCTCGTGCGGAGCAAGGATCCGAGAGGGGTGCTGCTGGTGCTGCATGGCTGCATGCGCCGGCCGACAGACTGGTGGCACTATGATCCTGCCTGTGTCACCTGCATTGGTGCGCTTCAAAATACACTTCCCTATTTCAGTCCATCAGCTACCACTGTCGACTTCTTGTCTGGCATGATGAGCCAATATGAGGGGGTGCCTGAGCGACTAGATCTGGGGACATGAAGTGCTTGGAATGCAAGAACAAGCCAGGTAGTAGTGAATGACTGGACCGCTGTCGGTTGAAGGTGGGGTGACCTTGTCATGCAGGCCTTCCGGAGGAGATGGCAATATCGCGCGCAGCCCTGGCGCGCAGCTTTGATGTGCTGGCGCTGACACCCAAGGAGCAGGCCTACAGGTGCTGGGACACCGAATGGCCCACGCGCTCGGAAGATGTGCCCAGGGTACGCCTCCAACGATACACCCTCCCATTAAAATGGCTATCCAAGTTATTTCATCTTGGTGAGTCATGACATGTAGCAGGGATTCTGCACTCTAGGAGAACCCCAGTCACTTGGGTGTGTAAATCATGCATGCATCAGTTATTTTGAGTCACTGTGCAATGTTTATTGGTGACCCCTGAGAGCTGAAGCTGAGGTCCTGCAGGAGAACTTCTGTAGGGGTCAGTTGGAAAGGTATCAGCTTGGAGTGCTAACGTGAACATAGCCTACAAATGTCCGAGTAGCTCCTACTTCTTGCGATGCCCAAGCTGGTGCACATATGTTGCAGGTGATAGCAGTGTGGGATGATCTGGAAGCGAGGGACTATGGGTACAAGGGGCTGCCCAAATATGCACTGGGGGTGTCCTCTGGGGGGGCCATGGCCTTGGTGCTGGCGCAGTTCTTCCCACTGCAGGTGTGCTGTGCTTTCACTGTTTTTGTGGGGGCCGGGGACACATGTTGCCTGTTTTGTGAATGCATCATGTCTTTGTCCGCATGCCAGCTCTCACAATGCTTCTCAAGTGTGGCGTGTCAGCCTGCATCAGACGTCTCTGTCCTAGGAACTATGCATGATCTATTGCTTGATCTATTGGGAAAATGCAGATGGGAATTACGGTTGATGGAGGTTTTCTGGTCTGTATGTAGTTCTGGAGTGGAAGCTTTATTAGCGGAACGTAAGCACTGCAGAGGGTACAGATCTGCTTATTTTGGTGTTTGGGTGACAGGGCATAAGTTCACAGATCATGGGTATCCGGCCGTCGCTGCTGACCCTGCCTAAGAACAGGACCACGATGAATGGGCGGCCGTGGCGGTACCCGCCAACCTTCTTTGTGTACATGGCCCGCGATGTGGCCATGGCTGAATGGATCTCACTGGACGCTGACAAGCTCAAGAGCCAGGTAGATCTTTTGGTCCCCTTCTGATCACGCTTGTCCCTTGTACATAATCAGTCAATTCGCTTAGACGCTCTTGTGAATCCAACATGAATTGATATCTCACCATACTTTCTTACATCTAGTTGGTATTATACGCATCACTGCGTCTGGTTGCACTACAATCAATTCCTGTACGATCACCAGGGTGGCATGTTAGGTAATACGTCGGGCGTTGGGTTGTTCTGTGAATAGAAAAGGCTTTTTGTGAACGGCAATGTGGGTGTGCAGGGGGTGTATGTGAAGAAGGTGAGCGTGCTGCCGCGGCCAATAACGCCGACGTTCTTCTCGGACCGCATGGCATCGCTGGACAATGCGACCAGCGCGGCCATCTATCACGCGCTGCAGGGCGCACACATGCTCGACCTCCAAGACATGCTCGTGCAGGACCCCAGGCAAGCAGCTGCCCTGACCACTGCCACGGCTCTCATACTGTTCCAGCCATATAAATGACGCATGAGAGGAAAATCCGCGGCATCAGATCAATTATGAGGGCCAGTGGAGCCTGCTTTGGCGCCGCTGAATCTATTCTGACAATAACATGAGGCACCTGGTCCTTGAGTACTGTAGTCATGCTCAATAGCCAGGTGGCATGGTGTGTCTTGACAACTTTGAGCAGAATCATTCGTAGCACTGGCTGGGATAAGAAGTGACAGGGACCTTGCACATGCCTGCTGAACAGCTGCTGCAAGTAACAATGATTGTCAAGAATAACATCAACATGATGTTAGCATGTGCACATGTGCAGGCCGAGTGCGCCCAGGTGGCGGCAGGTGCTGCAGGAGAATGTTCCGGCGCTGCGCGGCGTCAGCCTGGAGGCCGAGACATCACCCATTCACGAGCTGCTCAACGTCGCCTGGGCCGGCCACGAGATCGTGTCGGACTACGCCGACGACATGTTTGCCTTCTGGGAACGCCCCGGGCCGGACGAGGCAGAGCTCATGCCTGTGGGAGGCATCAGCGCCAGAGCCAAACTGCGCGGGGGCGCGCTCTGGAACGAGGACAAGGGTCTCAGCGGCAGGAGGATGTGAGGGACAGTCAGTTCAGAGGTGTATCATGCTGACTCAGCAATGCAGAAAGTGGGCGCTCGGATGGCATCAGCGCCTCAAAACAGACTCCGCGGCGGCGCAGTCTGCATTTGAAGGTAAAGGCCTCAGGAGCAGGAAGCTGTGAGGAGCAGTGTTTTCAGAGGCGTAGTGGCGGAACATTGTGAGTCACCAGCACAGCAGCAGGTTGCTGTTACGTAGTTGAAAGGCATCAGCAGACTGTAGGGCGCGGCAGCGCGCCCCCACACCAAGGGTGCGGGCCTGGGGGTGGGAAGGCGCTGAATTTAGGGATTGCCACTCAGAAACGGACAGAGAAATGTAGTGAATCAGCTGTGCAGCAGCAGCAGTCATTGCCGATATGTGCCGGGACCAGGTTCGCAAGTGGTGTTATTTTCTAGGGGATGCAAATGTCTGCTATCCATGTGCCTTGTGAGGTAGGTCCGTGCTGTGCAAGCTGTGGCGATCAGCGGCGAGAGGCTGCGGGGGCACTATGCTTGGGGGCTGCTGATCTGAACCCACCTGCGGGCCATCTTGTGTACCTTCCAACAGGCCAGAAGCACCTTTGCGGACAGGATTTGTGGGCAGACATGAAGTGAGTGCCATGGATATCTAAGTGCGCTGCGGAGCCTTTTCATGCAAACCCTTATGATGCCCGGCAATTCAAGCCAAAGTGGTGGGTGTGGTATCACTCAATAATTGCACTAATCTGAGATCGACAAAATTAAGATTGACCAGCTGGAAATGTGGGCACCCAGTGTGTATTGGTAGTACTCCGCATTGGTTGAGAAAGTTGCAATTTTAAGGTTGCAGTGCATGCCTGCAAGGTGTCCAGGCTTGACTTCTCTTGGTCCTGCTTGAGGTTGGCACACAGCACCCACTGCCGAAGTATTCTGTTCTGTTTCTGTGTGCACAGTGCCTTCCTGATATCAGGCATGCACTCTAGCAACTGTCTGGCAGCAATGGCCGAGCTGCAGCTGCTTTTTATTTATTGGCGTTGTGTTCCAACTCTTTGCTGTTCTTGATGACTTATGATTACTTTGTTGTAAATAAATGCTAGAGCTATTCTGAGACTTGCCCCAAAAATTATTCAGTCCGTCATACAGTCCAATGACATGAAAGGCTTACATTCAAAGAGCAACACTCAGACCTTCCTCCCCTAGACAATCTTTCCCAACAGAGATTTCATTGCAGTAAAAAATTTCATTTTGCAGTGGAACTGGCACTCTCATGGCAACAGTGCCACTGTCCCAGTTGTGAGCAGAGGCACGGTCAGCAGTTTGCAGGAAAAGCCTGAATGTCAGAGACTGGCCATGGCTGTGCTAGAGGGAAGTTGCAAGAGCTGGTCTGTGCAGCGCAGCAGATGTGAGGGCGTCTTCGATTCTGTCTAGGCCCTTCTCCAACGTCTCCAGGGAAGCTGCATAGGATATCCGCAGACAGGCTGGCGCGCCAAAGGCATCTCCCGGCACCAGAGCCACGTTACCCTTCTCCAATATATACCTGCACTTCACACAACAGGTGAAATGCATGTATGCAACATGAAGGGTGAGATGGAGCGCTGAACAAAAGGGGAAGCGCTGCTCTGCACTTACAACAACAGGTGAATCCCATGCACGCAACTGGGAGGGTGAGATGAGCGCTAAACAGAAGGGAAGCGCTGCCTCCTCTGCATCGGGTTCCATGCACACTCTGAACATCTTCAAAGCATTGCAAACTCTTGCCTGATCCTGTCTTCAGTAAGGTTCCAAGCTCACTGGTGGCAAGGTGCAAGGGTCATTTTGTGGGACAGAAAATGCAGGCAATCGTTGTAGCGGTGCTACCAGTGAATCCAAGAAGATGCTGTGGTACCTGCAGAGAGTGTCTGCATCGGGGATGGGGCCGAAACCGTCGGCATGCACATCAGGCCCGAAGAATGCTGACAGGTCCGGCAGGACATAAAACGCGCCGTCCGGCGAAGCCACTCGCACCCCCTCTATCCTCTGCAACCGCTCAACCACATAATCCTGCACATACCACCAATCACACATTATGACCTGCTTGCATGTATCCTATGTGTCTTGCAGGGCCAGACACCATGAATAGTCCATACACGATGGCATACAAGCACAAGTGCCTGCCTCCACAGAGCTTTACTTGTGGTGCTTGCATGTGCCAGAGCAAGTCAACCGAAGCTCATTTTACAGTCCAACAAGTCGCAAGATGCCACACGCTTGCTCTCTTAAAGTGATGGAGCACTCTGTAGCTCGCGTACTTGTGTGCTAACAGTCCTGGCTAGTGGTCGGATCAATGCGACCCTGTCGCAAAAGGTACCCTCATTAGGCTGGACTTTGGTGACAGTAGCAATTGAGCAGAAGCACGCGCCCTGCGTTCCAGGAACGCGGGGCGCATTGCTGCTGTCAGGGACGTTTGCATCAAGAGGTAACCTCGTTAGGCTGGACTTTGGTGAGTGCAGCGAGAGGGCAGAGGCACACACCCTGCGTTCCAGGAAGGCGGCGCGCATGGCCGCCACGGGCGCGCCGCCGGCCGGGCCGAGGGCGAGCGCGGCAAGCGCGGCGTGCTGCGCGATGCTGGACGCTCCCGACGTCGTCTGGCTCTGCACGATCGCCGCCGCCTTTGCAAAGTCCCGCGGCGCTGCCAGGTACCCTAGCCGCCACCCTGCCAGCCCAGCCCTTTCCCCTTCAACCCTTCCCACATGTTCTTCCCCTGATCTTGTGCAAGCGCTGAACAGACCCAGCACAACAGCAACATGGAGGCTGCCCCGTCAGTTGGGGAGGGGGACTGGGGGTTAGTCCTCTGTGTTCAGTTTCAAATTTCCCAAATGTTCTTTCCCTGATATTGTGAAAGCTCTGGACATACCCAGCACATCAGCAGGATGGCTGCCGCCCTCCAATCAAAGGAAAGTAAACTTGGGGGTGATCCTCTGTGTTCAGGACTGTGCATTAGTTGGACAATTTAGTCTCCACTGGGGTGTGGAGCGTTTGCGCTGTGCCTGGTACTGGCACAACACAGTGTACAAAGAACAATGCATGCAAAGAAAGTCTAGGGGCACTGGCCTGTCATGGCAAAGGCCTTGGAGAAGCCATTCACGGTGAAGGTGCGCGGCCACATGCCGGGCAGGGCAGCGAACGAGTGGTGCTGGGCTGGCGGGTAGATGATGTGCTCATAGATCTCATCTGACAGAACCAGCAGCCGTGGGTGCTGCGCCACCACCTCTGCCAGCTCCTGCAGGGGGCGCCAATTCTCTTTGTGATGGACTTGCAGTTTTCTGAAGGGGGCAGCAGCAGCCTTACTGACGCCACAATCTAATTATGTGGAAGAGAATGCCCAAGACAGAAAGCGCCATAGCTACGGTTGGAATCATTCACTTAGGCCGTCAGGTCCTTCCAGACAACAGTATGAGATGTGAGTGACGCTTGGATGTCAACACAATCAGGTCGTGCCAGGTCAGTAAGCCTAGCAAGCCAGCTAGTCGATGGACTTGTAAGGGCGCATTGGAGTTGCTAAGACCCACCTGCAGCCTCTGCAGGGGGTACACAGATCCGGTGGGGTTGGATGGCGTGCACAGAATGAGCAGGCGGCTGCTGGGTTTGAGGGCGTCTCTCAGCTGATCCGCTGTCATCAAGTAGCCCTCCTCCGCGCTGCAGTCTATGATCTTTGGCACAGCCCCCGCCAACCGGGCCATCTCCGGGTAACTCACCCAGAAAGGCGCTGGAATCAGAACCTGTATGAGCACCCACTTGTACGTGACTTGATCATTGGGCGTTATGTTTCTGACCTGGTTACCAGCACAATCACAATAGCCCATGTTGAGCATCCTTGCTCACGTCAGAAGTACCCAAAAAGAAGAGCGAAGAATTGGAACAATAATTCATCTTGCCCAGAATGCTTAGCTGACCTCATCTCCTGGTGAGCAGACAGCGAGCAGGCTCTGCCAGATGGCCTGCTTGGCCCCATTGGTGACCACAATCTCATTGGTGCCATAGACCAGGCCGTTCTCGTCTGCTAGCTTCTTTACAAGTGCGGCTCTGATGGCTCCTGTACCAACATTGGGCGTGTAGTGGGTGATTCCAGTCCTGCAATGCACCGAAGCCCCACGGTGTCCATTTGTGCTATGGAGAGGTGGTGCATGAGTGATGCATTGGTGCACTGCCCACTATATATCGGGCAACGCATGATCTTAAGGAGTCATGAGCATGCAGTGGGTCCGTTCGTACCTAAGTGCTTCAATTCCTGCGTCAATAATTTCTTGAGGAGTGTCGAAGTCAGGCTCGCCAGCTGCCAATGACACGACATCCACGCCGCTCTCACGCAGAGAGCTGGCCAAATCAGATAGCAGCATGGTCTTGGAGGGCCGCACAGCGGCGACGCACGGGTTCAAGGCTGTGTCAAAGCCTGTTCCATTGCTGCTGGGCTGTACAGCACATTTGGTCTGCATGGCTGCAATTCAACGAGAAGGTATCGTTAGTCCTTTCCTTGCAAAGGGTCACGACAGATTTTGGAAGTAAACAGATGGAAACTCTCAACACTTCTGAGCCGATGGGGTTCCCTATGCACATGTTTTTGGGCAAGCTCCAGCGCGGAAGTGATGGGCCAATGGCTTTTAACAAAGTAGATCCTCTTTTCACGCGAATACCTGCTTTGCTAGCACAAAAGGGGTCGTTCTTTCTTTGTGTTGCTCGTAATTGAAGATGACGAGCACTAGCAAACGCCCAACGATACGGCTTTGGTGCGTAAAACAAGTGACTGGCCCCAGACATTGTGCTCCAGAATGTCTCTGTATATTCACTCAATCCATTTGGAGGGAGGGAGAAAGAAGGGAACGTGAAAACGTGTTCTACATTAGCTTCATGGAGGTCCGATCGGACTTCCGGAGCAACTCCCTTTCGGAACATCGGGAGCACGGGGATGAAAGCCCTATTCAGGGCCCAAGGTTACAAGTGGACACCTTGAAATTCATGCTAACGACATGGAAACATGGAATCAACATGGGAATGTGCATCCGTCCTAAGATGAGTAAAATGTGATTGTCTGGCCGGGTCTTGGGCGAAAATCGTGTTGGCGGGCTGCGGAAATCCACTCTGATGGGCCAGGGATATTGGGTGTGCTTGATACCCCTGGCCCTCCTCATGGCCATCTGCGTATCCGGCATTAGACCAGGAGCTTTGACGAGGGAGGACAAAGTGATCGGATGGAGCGAGTCGTGCGCACTTACCAATCTTGTTTCCTTGTTTGCAACTGTAAAAACTTTCTGTTGTCGTTGTAATCTTGTGCGATCTTCGTAACATACGGCTGCTGTGTTATATCATCGACAAGACGTTGCGCGAGGGGATCATTATGTCGTTCCGCTTGAATACCTTCTTCTTGCTTGGGCAGATACCAGCACAAGGACAAAGGGGGGCAGGCTAAGTCCTCCCTGATGGTGGAACACATCAGTTGGTATCCTCGTTTGTTTCTGTGAGCCCCCTTTTACATCAACTAGCAAGCCTCTGTATATAGCACCTTCAGCAGCTTTCTTATTGGCTTTTGCCCAACTTCAGCAAGAAGGTTCATTTTCCTGACTATGATTGAACAGTTACCGGAGCCTTTTAACACCTGAAGAATGCGATCACATTATCAGCGTCGCACGGCCAAACATGGTAAAAGCAACGGTGTTGGATGGAAAGACCAAGAAACAAGTTCCAAACAAGTGAGCGGTCATTGTGCTTTTTCACTGGGTTCCCACTATCAAGCAAACTGTATTCATGTTTACTGCACAGAAGTTGCGGCACGGAAGCTGACTGACTTTCTGGCATCAGGCTGAGGAACAACAAGGAGACATACCTGGATGGTTCTGCCGACGACATCATACAACAGGTGGAGCGCAGAATTGCGCGCTACACTTTTCTGCCGACAGCGAATGGGGAGCCTCTCCATGTTATGCAGTACCTGCCAGGCCAGGGATATGGTGCAGCTCCTCTTCCAAATCAAGACAAGCTTCTGGGTTTGAGCTGTTTGCTCAAGCATAGCTTGCTGCGAATAAAATTTATTGGTTCAAGCCTCCCTTTGATATGAGGTGTGTCATTTTGGGGGTCCAGCGCCGCACACAGATTGGCTGGATGACTGGTGGCATCCTCGACTGGGCAACGAGAGGATTGCGACCATGATCATCTACCTGTCAGACGTTCTGGAGGGTGGCGAGACAGTCTTCCCCAACTCCACAGGGCCACTGGTACGCTCAACCCCTGTAACAGCTGTGCCACTACACAACCATCCAGTGAGACTTTGCCAGACTGGCACATGGGGGCATCAGCAGAAGTGCTTGCCTGGACTCTAGCAACACATTCACACGCAAGCTGCAGCCAGGGGGCTCTGAATATACCTGTATTTTTATATTTATATATTTTGAGCCCCTTGCAGCAGCACTGACAAGGGTTGTTAGTTGGCTTGAAAGCCTTCAGACCTTGCCCATGGATGCTGACTGGTGGCATATGTGACGCAGCATGTGGGCGATCCAGCCTACAGCAAGTGCGCGCAGCAGGGAGTCTCGGTGAAGCCGGTGAAGGGAGATGCGCTCCTGCTGTATAACCTGATGGAGAATGGCCGCAACGACGGTGCTAGTATGCACCAGGTGAGTACCAAGGGCTGAGCTGACGTGTACAGGCTCTTCTGCACGTGGAGCTCCCTTGCCAATAAATGTGAACCCGAGAAGAGCATCATCCCTTGAAAGGATGATGCTCCTCTCGATCTTTAAGTGCCATTTTGAGAGGTGCAGCTGTCTATGGTTGAAGCACGTGCGAATGGGAAGCATAAAAGTGCCGGGAACTTACCATGGCCTATTTGCAACAGGGCTGTCCAGTGATTAGGGGGGAGAAGTGGACAGCAACAAAGCGCATCCTTGTTAATCATCTGCCCACTCCGGAGGAGGCCGAAGCCACAAAGGAGGCAATCAAAAGTGCCAGCACCGCCAGAGAAGCCATGTCTGGCCAGTTTCACACCTCTTGAGCACCCCTTCAAAGAATTCATAGTTGGCAAGAATGCCCTGCTGTAATTCTTGACTGCTGTTGCATTGGATAGAATTTTGTGGTGCGTTTGCATACGTGCCAGGCATGTCATAACGGAGCTGAAGTGCTGCATACTGCATGCATGCCAGCAGTACTTGGATTGGAGTAGGACGAATGATGTCTCAGGAATGCAATGAATTTGCTGCAGCTGCGCGCATCATTGATTAACTTTTTGGTGGACATGATAATTTCTGCTGGAGAAGTAGGCATATTAAAAAGACATGTATGCTACTATTTTCCTGTCTCTAGATCTAGGCAATGGCAGAGAGTGCAGAATACAGGATACCCATTTTGATCCGCATTACACAGGGTATCTTTTTTCAACTGGTAATGCGCTAGCGCTTGGGACTTGCCAAATACAGGAAAAGCCTTTCCATGCATGCATGAACCACAATCACTTGCAGTTCTGCAGCTCACCTTTGCTCATGGGGAGCAGAGATCAAACATACACCACATACACCTTCCTCTCAAGATCATCACACCTGCCGTCAGCAACGCTGACACATTGCATGGCACATCCAACGCGGAGACCAGTCAGGGATATCCTAAGCTCTCTGGAAGTCAGCAGTACACAAATGTCACGAACGGTCTACTGTTTCCATTGGAAAGTCTCCAACTTGTACAATGTACACAAAAGCGCGTGACATTGATAAACATGAGCAAACGCCAAAGCAACACTCCAAGTTTCAGTTGATGTGCAGACATAACCACACCAATGTATCAATGTTTCAGCTAAGGGAATGCTAAAGCAATGTCAGTGCTTGCAAGAATCCAAACAGTGTACATCTGCGCTGTTTCCTAAGACAGCACAGTACGCTCAATCACATCACTTTCCTGCTCCTGGTGTGCATTGCAACAGCAAGCCAAGCCAATTTGTTAGTGTAGGAATACAGAGTACACAAAGCCGCAAATTATAAGGCAGCTCTTGAATGAAAATCTCTTCAGTTTCCTCACCACGCCACTACAATACAGCTGCAAGTACATGGGCAGGTTGCTACTGTTGAATTGATCGTCTGTGAGTTGATCTCTTTAAATCCTGTGTCCTCTCCACATGGTTGTCATCTCTCAGATTTTTTGTACATCTCAAGCCTTTGGTGATGATCCTGCATTCAGTACACTCAGCGCCATCTGCACGCAGATATCGGCCTGCAAGTCCTTGGCCAGGGTGTCAGCTTCCAGCGGCTCTGTCTTCAGGGCGTCAGCAGGGCCGCTGCCGCTCTTGCACAGCTTGTCAGGCTCCAACCCAATCTGCATGCCCACCATCCTTTCCCTAGTCAGTGAAGCAGTCAATAAATTGCACCTTTTCCAGCAACCTGGGGCTGATTAGATGTTTGAATCTGATCGTCAGATTCAGCAACCAGCATCACCTTCAATCATTCACAGAGACACTCGGAGACGTTCACAAGATCATCCCAAGTACACGTCCCATTACTCCGAAAGGTCTAGACTAGTGCATGCTGCCTCCAGGCAACCTCATCGATACAAACCCAAGGTCGGGTGTGCTGCTGAGACAGATTGTGCAAGGCGGATCAACCCCACTGTGTTACCAAGACAAGGGTCCCTCAAACTGCCACCCTGGCAATGCTGTCGGGTGGAGGCTTCCCTCCTGTGCAGTCAATGCCATGACAAGTTGGCCTGCCATTAACGCTCCACACTGCTGAAGTTGTTCCCAGGCATTGTGTGCATGCATGCCAAGTTTCCACGAGGAGATGCACCTTGTCGATGCGCTCCAGGGCGGGCGTGGTGGCGAGGGAGTTGGAGACGAGCAGCGTGGAGCTGTCGCGCAGCTGGAGCACCTTCTGGGTGCGCCCCTTGCCGAACGTGTGCTCCCCGATCATGGCCGCGCGGCCGCCCGCGTGCAGCGCCCCCGCTAACAGCTCGCTCGTCGACGCGGTGCCCCCGTTCACGAGAACAGCCTGCGAGCCAGAGCAGGATCATCACCATGACATTACCATCTGCAGCTGCTGGGGCACTCTTGGCCAACAAAGGACTGTCATGTCGCATCACCATCATCAGCAGCTGAGGCACCTTGGGCCAAAGCAGGATCGCCATCATCATGAGCTCAGGTACCCTTAATCCATGCATTTCTTGCCAAGGACAGAAGAATTTGTCTTGACTTTGCAAGGAGGTGCGCACACCCCAGACTCCCACCCCTAATGGTATCAACAATGTTTTAAATCTTATCTGCTGCGGGTAATAGAGGTGCAGTGCTTCATGCATCAGACTTTGAGAGAACTCAGTATTTGTGCAAGTCTGTTTGGCAGATACTTTTCCGCAGATGAATGTAGGTTTACCAGAGGAGCTCCCGCTGCCAGGCCCTCAGACTCCACATAGATGGGGTGGTAGACGCCGTCGCGGTGCGCTATGTAGCAGAAGACGTCGTCCCGATGCTTCAACACTCCAGCCACGTCCAGTCCTGCACTCCATCACTGCACACGGTCTATCTCCAGCATCGCTCTCAGACAAACATCAGCAGGAGACATGATCACAAAGTTGAGAGACCCCCCGTCTTGTGGAGGGCTCCAAGGGGTGCAAGTAAGCTAATCTCAGTGGTACTCTGAGCATGGCTAGGGGTACTTAAGTATAGCACATATATTTTAATAGTGTTGCATCCTGCATTACCCCTAAGCACAGCCAAAGAGAGCTTACCTGCATTGACCAATCCCCCTGAGTTGCCGCGCAGGTCCAAGACAAAGGCGGATGCGCCGCCGGCCTGCAGCTTGGCGATGGCAGCCGCTGTATCATGCGCGGTGTTTGTCCCAAAGGACTGGATGGCAACATATCCTGTGAGACCCCCGTCCTGCCTGGGGGCCCCACAACACTCGTTGTCAGTCACCATGCCAAGTGGGCACACAGATCTCGCCATCGCAGACATGGTGCGCCCAGGAATGTGGTGTGTGCAAATGCTGGGGGGCATTGTCCGAGACAGCTAAGTGCAGGCGAGGTTGCAGACACTCTGCAACCACAGTCGGACACCCCTAAACAAGATTACACTCGTCAGAGACCTACTACAGTGTGGTTACCTGCACTGCTGTATGACATTTGGGTCTGGTAGGAGAAACAGGCAGTGAAGTCATGGCAGACTTATGGATGACTGAGTGAACCTGAGAGGTGACTACTCCTC
Source organism: Coccomyxa sp. Obi (assembly GCA_020887355.1). Taxonomy (NCBI): domain Eukaryota; kingdom Viridiplantae; phylum Chlorophyta; class Trebouxiophyceae; family Coccomyxaceae; genus Coccomyxa; species Coccomyxa sp. Obi. The sequence continues at coordinate 1,636,915 of AP024997.1, forward strand.
TCCAATGGCCTGGTGGAGGTTGTGTGACAACATGAGCATATGAGGCACCTGGGCAGGAGGCTGTGGATGACCGGGTAGACCTCCACGGGTCGGGCAAGGAGGTGGATGTCGCGCATGGCCATGGGCGCGTCTGGCCGGCTCTGCTCTACTTGCACGTGCAGGCTCTGGTGCAGCAATGCCGTCAGCTCCCTGCAGCCAAAATTCACCGAGTCACATGCAGTACAGGATTGTAGGACTGACGATCCTGGAATCCAAGAGGCCCACTGTCACCAAGCTCAGATGATGCTGTGGCTGTGATGGTTTCTGGCCGTGCCTGAGCATAGCGAGCCAGCCTTGACACAGGCCACTGTTCAGGGATGGGTTCCTCTGCTCCTCGTCAACCATGGCAATGCTGAGAGCGTGAAGCAAAACAGAGATCTGCTTCTCAAACTGGGACGGGGTTTGCAGGTATGCACCAGGGCTACACTCCCGTTTGTACACATGCATTTGAGGAACCCAGCAAGAATGACAAGATGCGCGATGGGGGCCTCACGTGCGGTCGAGTGAGGCGGCGGGGCGGCCGTTGATGGTGTGCAGAATGTCGCCGACCCGCAGGCCTGCCTCATGGGCGGGACTGCCGGTCAGCACAAAGCTGACGCGCAGGAAGGGACGCGCGTCCGTCTCCGCGCGCTGCGCCTGCATGCCGACGTGCACCACCTGCCCTGTTGTGTCGGCCTCGAATGAGCGCGCCTGGCTCGGCGGCAGCAGCCGCGTGTACCGGTCACCTGCCACCACATGCCGGCACACCGTTTCCACATGTCCATGTGATGAGTTGCAGGGGTAAAGTCCGCATGCAGTAGCAGCGGCCTCAAGCCTTGGTCAGCTCCCGCCAACTGCTTGCACTGTTGAAAATATCTGACATTTTCCAATATGGATTGCACAGGCTTGTATTCCTTTTTCGGTATTGCACGAACCATTGCTCTCTGCTGGCTTGGCCTGCACTGGAGTGTGACATTGCCAAAGGCTCGTTCACAGACAGCTGCTGGGAGGATGCATGTCAGTATTGTGATGCTGAGGAGATGTTTCCCTACTTCTTGCTGAGACTTTTCGTTTTGGTTCTGCTGCAGGTAAAGACGCACCCAATGTTGCAAGCATGCCTTGGATGACTTCATAGCCCTCCTCCTTTGTTGCCGTGTGGGACACCTTCTCAAGAGAGTCCTGCAGCAGTCAGAGCGTTTTTGGTGGCATCGCAGCAGAGTGGCTCGAGTCGAGTCAGCAAAGAAGTTTCTTTTTCAGTGCGTTGCTGACTTCTCTGAGGCGCACCTGCAGGGCTGCTTTCCAGGCTTCCCGGCTGTAGGGGTCAACAAACTTGTCCTCCACAGCCTCTGTGCCATGAGCAAGGCAATGTTTAGTTCAGCAATTTTACCTGAACAATTTTCCATATGAAAAAGGTAATTTATACAGCCAACGCGTGACCAAAGGAGACCCTGAGAGTAGAACTTGTACTACAGGTCATGGAGGGATTGTACCCATACTGACGAAAAGGAGATAGAGAGTGCCAACACTGGGCAACTAGATGCAATTATGCTCACCCCATGCCTCATGTAGCGTTTCCCGAATGACGTCCTGGCTCTTCAGCTCAGCGGAAAGGGAAACGGCAGACGCGGTAAAAGGGAAGTTCATCGTCAACGCAGCAGACAGGATGGTCCCTGTCAATGCTCGTCCAATTGCTTGCCAAGAGAAATTATTAATCTCGGCCAACACTGAGGGAGGAACAAGATGATGGGCGGGACTGGGCCCCCTGGACGGCGAGGCTGCCCTACATGATGAAGCCGCTACACGATACAATCTCCTCGACGTTAGTACTTTGATGGGTGTAAGAGCATGAGCTCCACCGCGGCAAAAACCTTGATGGCAGTGAGAAAGACGCAGCGGCCCCATAGCAACAACCGAAAGAACCCCTTTTTGAATGGCCCCTGGCAGGTCTGCGAGTGTAGACCTGCACAAACCGCTCTGCGTCCCTAGCAGCTCTCACACCCCCATGACCCACCACCAGCAGTGGATTTTGACAGAATCGAGAAACGTCCGCAACGACGCAAAGAGCATTGGGGTGCCAGCTGACACTGACTCAGCAGGGAGCTCAACATGTGCTGCACATGGCCCTTTCAATCGTTCCCGATTGGCCAAGCGGGAAAGTGACGTCTGCCCTTTCCACTTTGGCGGTCTTCGAGCTGCTTTCGACGGCGTTGGTGAGTTTCAAAACACAGTGTGTGGCACCAGCCATTGATCCCTCATTCCACGCGTGATGGCATTTGCTTGTCGACGGCGAGATGACCACTGTTGCTGCAAAGCCTGTCGCGGATGTGGAGAAGGACACAGACCTGCCGCGCGCACTGGTGAAAAAGATTGTTAAGAACAAAGTGAATCAGACCTTGGCCGCATCTGGGGCTGGAGAGCCTGTGAAAGACATTCAGATCAATAAAGACGCCTTGCTTGCATTCTCCGAGAGTGCCAAGGTAAGTTGGTGCAAACCATAGCATTCTGCACTATTCGATTCAATGAGGATCCCCGATCTGACAACTCGAAACGAGTTGCTCGATCTGAGAAAGCCTTTCATTTTGGTGCTCTATTTACCCACGACAGAGACTGTCGCTGTCTTCAGGTGTTCGTCAGCTACCTCACCTCAGCTGCCAACGACATCTGCAAAGAAGCCAAGCGGCAAACAATCAGCGCGGAGGATGTGTTCACAGCCCTCCAAGATCTAGATTTCGGAGAACTTGTACCCCCAACAAAGGACGCTCTCGAAGGTATGGCTGCTTCTGGGACAGTGGAACCAACTCACTGGATCAGGAACCAAGAGCAACAAGGACTGCTCCAACACTCTCCTGATCCTCGAGAGGTTAGGAACCCAAAAGTTCTGTGTCGATCCCTTCTTGCTGTTTGCAGCCTTCCGGCAGGAGAGCAGAGAGAAAAGCAAGCGCAAGGCAGAGCAGGTAAAGAAGAGGAAGGCAGAGGAGGCAGTGCAGCACCACGCATACGAGGCGACGGATCACGGCTTTGGCGAAGGAGTTCCTGCCGAGACGGGAATAATAGCAGAGCCAGGTGGCACTCCTTTGCTGTTTGCCCTGGAGTTGTCATCTCTAGGATGCTTTTCCATTCTGCCGAAATACAGCGCATGAAAGGCGGAGCCATAACTCAGTGCTGTGTGCTCTGTCTGGCAGCCTCTGCTGCAAAGGAGCAATACCCTCAGCAGGTGCAGCCACAGGCGCCTTACATCGCTAAGGCGCATCCAGCCTACTCCGAGCCCCAGAAGCTGCCGCAGCCGGCTGCCACCCAGTATCAGCAGGTGAGAGCCTTCAAGAACATGTGTATTTCATACGCAGCATCACAGTTGTCTTGACACTTCATACCTTGTGAAATAGTCCACATGGCTTGTTGTGATCAAAGAACGCAACGGGCAGTGAGCTTTCACTTCGATCATCCGCGCCTCCTGTTTTGGCAGACATTGAGGGCAGCGTATGTTGACTTGTGCTGTGCCACAGGCTGCGGGCTTGCCAGTGCAGCAGCAACCAGGGGCGGGCTTCCAGCCAGCCTTCAACCAGGCCAACCCTTTCGGCCCAGCCTTTGCACAGGCGTCCCAGTTTGCGGCGGCCCTTGCGCAGGCGCAGGCCGCCCAAGCAGCCCAGGCTCAGGCTCAGGCCCAAGCCAGTCAGCTCCTGCCCGCCCACTTCACTCCTGCGCAGCTGCAGAACGCAGGCTTTGCACAGCTCGCCTCCTCCCAGGCATGCGCTGTCCAATCAGATCCCCCCCTTCTTTGCACCAAATATTGCACCAACGATTGCACCATACTATCATCTGTCGAGGACGAGTGTCCTCGTGCTCCTCTGAAACCAATTGGATGTTGCTGAGAAGGGGAGGTGCAAAGGGCTGAATATGATCAATTTGCGGGATGCAGGCTTCTCAGCCAGGAGGCTTCACTGTGCCGGGGCATTTGAACCAGGCCAACTACGCGCAGTTTGCGGCAGCCATAGCACAACAGGCAGCCAGGCAGCGCCAAGCACAAGAGGCCCAGCTGGCCCAGGCACAGCAGCAGGTGTGCCGGTCCCTCCTTTATGCTCAGCCAGCCTCCTCATGAAAGACCTCTTGAAGGCTTGCCCACATTGTACCAGATAATTGCCTCCAGCTGCTTGCAGAAGCTGCAACCGATTCTGCGCCTTAGGGAGGACTTGTCCCTCGAGTGCTTGAGATTTTGCTGTGAAGACTTACTGGGATAAGGGGCCAATAGATGACCTTATTCACCAGAGATTCTTTGAAGGGCAGATTGTCCCATAAAGGAATGGTGACTGAACTGTTGATGATAGATTCGGCTCAGGCACATGTGGTGGTGTCTGTGCAGGGCAACCCACAGGCCCAGTACTTCCAACAGGTGCCAGCCCAGCCGCAGAGCCAACAGTCTCAGGTGCAGGGGCACAACCAGCAGCAGCAGCAGCAGCACTTCCAGCAGCCTCACCAGGAGGCTGCCCCCGAGTCCACCCAGCCCGTGATAGAGACAGCCGCCACTGCAGAGAGTGATGCAGGCCAGCCTGCAGCGTTCCAGTAATCAATTAGAGCTGTCACGGCACGCCCTTTTGTGCTGACCTCACCTTTGTGAATCGGACACTGGCTCATTATTCAGGGGTACAGTAGCAGGGAGCTCTATTTCTTGGCAGGCCTTTGGTCATCTTGCTCTCCTGTGGAGCTATTACTAGCAAGTAATAGACCTCGCAAGGCATGTGCAATGTTGTGGTAGAACGAACTTTGTCAGGATATTGAAATGAGGCAGGCTAGACTGGTTGCAGACCAAACTTCCGGAATAATAATAACATCCGTCAGAGTTTGAGCCATAGGTGCTTGTCTGTGTAACGATTTGCACCACATCCTGCTGACCTTGTTGATCTCTTCTATCATTTTGAGAAGCTTAGCTATTGGGTAGCACTACAACAGAAATATGTTGGAGGGGACAGCAACAGAGGGAAGACTGGACAAGATATGGCACCTGGGCTTCCCACCAACAGCCAGCCTGCACAACTGCCTAAGCTTGAGGCCCGGCAGCACCTGGCTTGCTCTCCAATGCGATGCAGCCATGCTTGTTGTTCTGGACCTTGGCAAATCCAATGATGAGATGCCCTCTGAGGTAAGCAAACTCAAGCATGCTTGCACACCCTTTTTATAAGGAATCCAGATCCAGTGCCATGCCGCTTCAGGAAAGAAGCTTATGTTTTCCCATTTCCCTGTTGTGCTTCCCACACACAAATCCGTGAAGACTGAGAGATGGTTGCTTGTCAGGTGCAGCGCCTGGCTTGGAACAAGGGTGGGGACTTGATGGCAATGGCTTGGACAGAAGATGGAAGGTTCCTTGTCACAGCGCATGCCGGGGATCTGGGTGCCCTATCAGTATTCCAGGTGATGGGTGATACCATTTGCACTGGGTCCACCTGCATGTGCCTTTTGTCTCCTTTTCTAGATGCGCAAGCTAGTCAACAGTTGCAGGTGCAGCACAGAGTACCTGAAATGAGAGCATGCCCATATGCAGGTGGACTCTGAAAACAGGTTGACTCAGGTGCTGCATTGTCCTGTGTTCTTCTGGCCCAAGGTGATCATTTCATCCTTCATCCTGAGAGTCAGGGGTATAGACCCTTCAAAAGTGTTCTGGCCCCAATGGTGTACTCTGCACCACTGTTGCATCGCATATCAGACACATGGGAAAGAGTGTGACCATTTCTGGAACTGCTCCCAGGATTTGTGTGTCAGCATGTCCGGTGATGAGTCATCACAGCTGATCATCGCTGTCGGCGGCAGTCCGGGCGTGGTCCTGTACAAAGCCTGCATAGATGAGGTGCGGACACAGCTGATCCGAGTAGGGCACTGTGTGGACATGGCTTTGGATAGTACTCCGCTCTCATCACCAATACAGAGTGCTTTTGTTGAGCCCAAGTTGGGATCACTACCAACTTTGCTCCTTTCCTTGAGCTCTTAAGAGGATACCCATAGACTAAGTAACAAATTGTTACTATGAAGGGGAGCGGACGCTGGAAATTGCAACAGGCGGGTCGCCTGTGTCATCTGTGGCCGGTGTGTGCGGTTATGTATGGCCCAGGCGGCAGGCACCTGGCAGCCGCCGGCCTTGGCGGCCAGCTGTGCATCTGGGACCTGAACGCCGGCGATGCCAGGTTGGAACTGCAGGTGACATTCTGGAAGATGTACAGTGCCCAGCACATTCTGATCTCTGTCTTTCCATCCAGCCAGGGGTTCCAGGGCATTCGGATGCACAGTCCAAGACATGCCATGCCAATTCTTGCCAGTTTACTCTTCTCAAGCAACTGTCTGCAAATTATCTTTCATGTGGGCGTCCGGGATCCCTGGAAGCGACTGGAGGGAGCAACTGGACTGGTTGCAGGTGCAAGTGCCAGCAGAGCGGGTGACCAGCCTGGCATTCTCAGCATGCGGACAAGCTCTGGCTGTGGCTTGTTGGGGCGGCGCTGTCTTCCTCTACCTGCAGCAGGATGGTGCTTTGGATCCTGCACTGTTAGCCAACTCAACAGCAGCATCTGAGCTTGGAGTGGGGTTCCAAGCAGAGGCTGCACATGCATGCAATTTCAAGGCATGTCCGGTGCAAGGAGGAGGACATGTGCTCCCAGCTGCAGCACCAGGTGCAATATGCTTGCACCCTCTGACTTTTTTGAACAGATGCTTGCTTGGTCACCCGGGAGGAGTGTTGTAGAGGGCGCTTTGGTAGAGCCAACATTGACATCAAGCCGGGTTATTCTGTTACTTCAAATTCTTCCCATGCCACGCCAGGTGATGATGACATGGCCGCCCAAGGGAACGACACGGCGGATGAGTCCAGACCGGGCGCCATCGAGGCTGGCAATATGGGCACACATGCGGAGGAGGCAGCTGCGCTGTACACACGTTGTGTCGGCTCGTCTCCAGCACAGGGAGGGGGACAAGTGGGTCCTGCTGCAGTCTCAGGCAATGAGGTCATTGTTGAAGGAGACGCGGCAGCGCATCAGTCGCAGCCGGTCGGCATCGCACTCGACATTGGCAGCGCTCATGTTGAGGCAGTGGAGCAAGACACATGCAGTGTCAGCCCGTCTGCGGCGGCTCAAGGAGGGGCACAAGCAGGTCTTGCTGCAGCGGCACACAGAGAGGACACGGTTGCACAAGGCGCCCCCGCGGCGTATGAGTCGCGGCTGGCTGCCATCGATCATGGCATTGAAGGCGCAGGCGGCTGGCATGTGGGTGCTGCCTGCCTCCCAGGACAGCCCATCAAGGCCGACCTGACGGGGCCCACGCTGCTGGAGTGGGTCGGGGATGACATGCTGTTAGTCACCCTGCCATCTGGCGGTCTCACTGTCCTGCGAATGGAGGGCGCTTCCTTGGTGCGCTCCCCTACCCAAACCTATCGCGCTCATTGTGACCCAGCAGAAACTGTCCTCCACACCAGCTCTCTTAGTCGCATGGTGTCTTTGCATAAAAGCTGGAATTTGAAGTGAACTCGCAGGAGGTTGTGCATGTTTTCCTAAACAGAAAGTGTTTTTGCAGGTCCAAGAGAAACCGTGCATGGCTGCCGCCATAGATGCCTCCACATGGCCAAAGGCGACTGGCAGTGCAATGGCATCACAGATTGATAAACCCAGATGGGATATGGAAAGCCATGATCCAGAATTGCCATCTGGTCTGAGGGTCCTTCCCCTAGGGAGAGCACAAGGATGGAGTCAGGTTCCCGCAGGTGTTGGCACTTGCAATGCAGGGATGGCAAGTATTGTGGGAGGAGATGCCAACTGCGTGAAGGGCTTGGCTGTGATGCATTTGGCAGGGCAGTATTTGGTGGCGTGCTATGATAGGGCGCGCTCACTGCGCATGGTTCCTGTGGCTGACCTTTGAAGCAGTGCTTCAGAAGCACTCATGAGTTCTTTCTAGACTCGGGTAACCCAAGTTGGGTTTGAGAGTGCTTTTCAGACAAAGCTGTTGGATTTGGTTGCCCACTCAAACTTCTTATATTCTTGCCTCTTGATGACGTCTTGCTGTACCATGCCCTGGGTTGCATACATCACATAGATGTTGGTGTTTTTAGATCTCAGTCATAGGACGTTGTCATCTGTGGATTTGACCCATATTGCAATGAAGGACACTGTTGCATTCCAGGATTTGTGAACCACCTGCCTGAAGCAGACTTCTCCATGTCCCTGTCAGTTGCAACACCTGCATCATGATCATACGCAGCAGACGCCTCATCATCCTGAAAGTCTCCCCACCGGAACATCGCCTTTTCATGCTGCCCGCGGAAGTTCAATGGAGTTGCTGGATGCTCCACCGAAGCGCCTTGCCACACCTTACCTCCCGGCTGCTCATTGCTGGACATGCTTGGGGCTTGACTGCTGTGACTGCCTCTGCCGTGGGTGCCAGATGTGGCAGTAGCTGGCTCCACAAGCCATCCATGATCTGGCTGATGCACTTGGGAGTTGCCATGTGGCTGAACCTCAGAGAGAGATTGCCCGGAAGCAGCATGTTGCCTTGAAGCTATGCCGCCTGCCTTGGAGTGGCGCTGCGCCTTTCTTGGCCGGCTCTCCTGCTCAAATGTGCGCTCACGCACGCAAGCCCAGGTTACTGCATCTAACGCCGATCTGCCAGACCACCTTATCATCTTGCCTGCACAGCATATGCCAATGTCTTTCATATCTTCCTACATGCAATCAAAAGTGAGGTTACATGCAATTTTCATGCACACAAGGCATATGCCCAAGGAATCGCTTGGGATGAACTTTCCAAAACAGCAACGGTCCCATGCAATCACCTGAAGCTGCCTTTTTCGCTTTGCGTTTCCCTTGAGGGCCATTTGGCAGCTCTGTGACATAGCAAGCGGCGTCCTCCGGCAAGCGCTGTGCCTGTGCGCCTGCTGAATCTTCTGCCACCTCCTGGGTGCAGTAGCCAAGGCAAGTTAGCCTGGGCACTTGTGCCTTCAGTGCACTGATAAGACAAAAAAAATCTCACGATGAACCATACATAGGCATGTATGTGACATGCACCGGCATGTTATAGAGCCAATACTGCAGGTGCCTTGCAGTGCACGCTCACTTCCTCTAGGTAGTCTTCCCATGCTACAGCTGGCTGCGCAGTATCACGCTGCTGCTCATCATGAAGGTCACTGTCATTGTCCAGGCTGTTGATGAGCTCCTGATCGCGAGCCTCCTCCTGTTGCTGCCGTTTTGCATTTAGCCCCGTGACCACTCCTCGCACATCTGCTGCCTTCCCACTGATGGCATACACCTGCTTGATAAGGCCAGCGGCTCTTTTCAAAGTGTGTCAGAACACACTTCTGAACCCAAACTGATGCAGCTCCTGTTTTCAGTAAGGGTCGAAGTCACATCGGAGCACTACTTGCTAAGGAAAATAGAAGAAAGAAATCAACGATACCTGCTGAACGCTCTGTTTAGCACCACAGAGTGTGCATGAGAATGTGGGCACTTTCTTGACCTGCTGCACCTGCGAACGAGTCTGAAACCAATCGTTAAATCTTCAGGAAGGTGCACACGACTAAGTTGTTGTGCAATGCTCCACACTCACGTCATCTTGTTATATGCAGTGTCACTCTGACCTGGAATACGCTGCACTGGTAGCACTGGACAGCGTGAAATTCAGGCATCGCTTTCTGAACTGTTGCTGCTGTTCCTCCCTTGTGTCTCCAAGATCGGACCCAATAAATTTACGAGGACCTTCGAAGTGCACATTTGGCATTACCAAAGCTTGCGTAATCCAATGTGCATCCTGGTCATCATTACAGAAGGACAGCAAATTCGACCTTCCCCTTGAACGCCAAGCTCCTCTCACACCATTGTTTGATCGCAACTTTGTTGGACTTGTACATACCCCGACCAGGTCGGATATTACCTGTGTATCTGAGATCTCCCAGGTGGATCGTGTACCGTCTTGAGCCCTGTTGTCGGTTCTAAATTTTAATGCAGAGTGATTCTGTTGATAACATTGCTATTGCTGATGCTCGGGGGCTCCCATCGTCTCCATAGACGCACCTTGAGCCTAGGAGAAAAGCCTTGTACTGTTAACAGAGAGTCAAACGCAGCTTTTCAGGCTTCAATTCCGGTGAAACCCAGTAGATCACTTACGAAATCAACGAAAACAGTAGATAACACAGTAAGGGACGGACAAAGCGAGTTGCAGAGCAGACTCCCCAATAAGTCCACGGTCATGAGAGTATGGGCAGTTTCGGATGTCCACGCTGACTACAAAGAAAACATGGAATGGTGAGCATGTTTAGGACCGATTTCATAAGTTTGTTCATAAGTCGCACTCTTCCAGCCTATTTGACCGTCCCTGGCTTGGAGTGCGGTTTCCACGCGAAATTTAAGCTGGCCAACACTTAGAATTTCCTAGTATTTAGGATAAAGGTTTCTTTATTGAGACACTCTGTATTAAAATACACCTCACTTGTGCTTGACCTAGATCATGACTGCCACAGGTGCGAGGCTCTTTCTGAGAATGCTTACCAGGAGGATACCTTGATCCTGGCAGGCGATATCTCAGATGACCAAGCCATTCTGAGGTCCACTTTCGAGTTAATGGTCAGAAAGTTCCAGCATGTCTTCTTCGTGCCAGGGAACCACGACCTATGGGTTCGACGGAAGGAACGGGCTGTCCTAGACTCCCTAGGTACCTTCCCTTTCAATCACTTTGCATCCAAGCTTGCATGTGAATTCTTGCACCGGTCCTTCACAAGAATAGCATTGCAGAGGCGCAACTTCTGGGAAGCATGGCCAAGCAAGAGCAACCTGTTCCCTGCCTGCAGGGAAGCTAGAGGTCATCAAGGATCTCTGCAAGGAATTGGGGGTGCACACGGAGCCGGCGCAGATCGAAGGCGTCTGGATTGCGCCAATCTACTCCTGGTATCACGCTTCCTTTGACAGGGAGCCTGATTTGAGAGGGGCTCCTGCTGTAGAGAAGGTGCGCCTCCACTTTGGTTTTCATTCCTCTTCCCTTGCCCACGGAAGGGGTCACCTCCATCCAATGACTGACCATGAGGGTGGGATCAGACTGCATGTCCTGAACTACTGCAGCACATGGTGGCACACTGAACATCGCTCAATGACCTTATATGTTCTGTGCAGGTGATGGTGGACTTCCATGCATGCCGATGGCCAAGCAGCATACCCACATCCCATGACACCTCCATAGCGGAGTATTTTGACAATCTCAACGAGCCCGCCCTCAGCAACCTGGCAGAGAACCTGGAGATGGAAGAGGAGAACACTGGAAGGAGATCTCCGCTCATTACCTTCTCTCATTTTTTGCCATTGCAGGTGCTTTCTGGTATTCCCAGATGTGTGCATCAATGCAGTGCAGCTTCCTGCACCATGCCTGACATCTTCGACCTTACCTCAACTTCACCATGATTGCTATTAGGCATGTAGCCTAGAGACCATGGTGGCCTCCAGGCTCAATGGCCTGGGATGGCTGGACATGCTAGAGCCTCCTGATCCATTGCTGGAAATGATTCGTTCTTTCTTGTTCTTGAGCAGGCACTGCTGCCTGAGAAGCGGATGTTGTTCCAGCCGAATCTGGCAAAAGCAGTGGGCAGCGATTACATTCTGCGGCGCATTGAGGAGCTGCGGCCAAAGGCCCACATCTTTGGGCACACCCACTTTGCCTGGGACACCGTGATTGACGGCGTGCGCTATGTGCAATGGCCCCTCGCTTACCCACAGGAGCGCCAGTGAGTGCCTTCGCCATTTTAGACTGCTATTTTCCAAACGTGCTGATGTGCCTGCGTGTATGCAGTGATCATTAGGGGTGCTGGGCTGAGGGGGTGTCTATTTGTGTTGCACGATGCACAAATTTTGAAGCAGCCCTTCATCTCAGCCCGGGTGCTCGCACTACATGTGAAATAATGTAATCCTGGATCTGACATGCTGGATTATAGTCATCATGCACCAATGCAAGTTTTGAAGGAATCACTTGGATGGTTTGATTTCACGCAGATGAATTCATGATCTCTGTTTTCCCAACAGAAATGAGTTGTTGTGTGGTACCATGGGGTGTCAGCACTGATCATTCAGTAATGCACTTGCAGGAGAAGGCATGATGGAGGCAAGGGCTTCAAGCCCCTGGTTATCTATGACACAGCACAACAGAAGCTGTCGCCCCACCAGCACACCTACTGGGCTGATTTCTACAAGGAGCACCGGCGAGATCCAACCAACACAGAGCCGGCGCCCTGGGTCAAGGCACGGCTGGGCGACCTCGCCTGGAAGTGACAGCGCATTTATATTGGGATCCTGTAAAATTGACAGTTTCGTGCTGTATTTACAAACTGTGTTCGTGTACACTACTTGTTTGATGCATGGTGTAAGCAGACATGTGCTGCTGTCTGGGACTAGTCTGGGATATTTCCTATGGTGCAGTGCCGCACTGGTGCTCCCTGCGATTAAATTCTGCAATGCTGGTCTATGGTACTGACATCATGCCTCACATTCCTATTCTGTTCTGTTGGGTGCAAACTTTGAGAAGGTTACGGGTTGTAACAAGAAGCTCTTTCGCCATCAGCGTTTTAGATCACTCTCACGATATCGATGCTCAGCACGTTCAAATCTCTCTGCCATCCAGTGCTTCCACCTGGTGGCTGGAAGTGATCTAATCTAGCAAATTGCCAGGTATTGTCCCTTCTAGATTGTGTGCAAGCGCATCCAAAATTGTGACCAACACATATTCTGTCAAAAACTGGTCGATGAAACTTACTCCTCCTCAGAGTCCAGACCTGTGCACCAGAAAAAATGATGTTTGTCATTGATGGACAGCTGAAATATACTATGCAGCCATTCTGTCTTACAATAAGTCAACACGGGAATTGCTGCTGGATGTGCCAGGATGTCTTCCGGCTTTCAGCACTGGGAGTGATGAGTGCGCACCAGGAATGTAGAGAAGCTGCACATCAAAGACCACTGGTGAGGCAGGCGGCACTCGCGGCCTGCAATGACCCACATCTCCCTGTCGGCAAGAGTGATCCTGATATTGGGGCAGGTGTGTCGGTGATAGTGTTGCTTGATGTCACTTGAGCGGCAAAGGCCTTCCGTTCAACTCTGGTGCTTGCATTGCCCATCAAATGGCATCCCACTGTTGCTCCAATAATCATGAACAGCAGTGCTTCAATCCACAAGGGCACAAAAGACACTTGTTTACAATGCCCCACGCATCGCCCAGAAGCTGTTGCCTACCTTCCAGGCCCAGAAGGCAGCCCCTTTGGGAAGGACAGGTTCCCCGGGATATACAGCCGTCTCAAACCCCCAACCTTCATAGTAGCAACGCCCTCATCCAGACCGGCCACAATCTGCACATCACTGCCTGCTTGCGAACTGTGCCACTCCAGCCTCCAGATGTATCACATCTCTTCCATGCAATCAGCCTACACTGCATGTCAGTTAACACCCACAGAATGCTGCGCTGGCATGTTGCCCACCTGCCCAGCGCCGACTCGGATGTCATAGGGAAAGCCTCGGTCCAAGCTGCTGTCAAAAACCTTCCCATTTGGCGTCATTGCCACATAATGCGCGGTGACCTGTCATCAGACACAGCAGTTCCTCAATTCCAATTTGCCCGCGAAAATTAAAGGGTGAAAAATGTTAGCTCCCCCTGCCTTTCTCCACAGACAGAATGTGATATTGATGAGCACAGAGAAACGTGCCTGATATCCTGTAGGAGGGCTGGGGCCCTTGCCGACAACAATGTCTTTGTATTTCAAACCAGACTTTGTCTCCTGCGTCTCTATGCTGTCGAGTTTGACTAAGCACTCCTCATCACACAGCAGCTTGTTGACTTGCGTGGCTGCACCTGCATCTACTGCACTGGCTGGTAGGTCCCTGCCCATAGCACACTTCTGTTGAAGCAGAGAACAGGCCATAAGATGACACAGCCACCGAGTGATGTCCGTGGGGTGAATCTGGGATGAGGATGGGAACGACCTTGCAGCTAGCAACAGGCCACCACACAGTGCCACTCCACTGCTCAGAAGCTGACGCCTGCTGGGTTCTCTACTCGAGTCCCCAGCGGAGCACTGGGTGTTAGTGCCTTGGAACGGCACCCTTCTGCTTGGCAGGCATTTCTTTGGAAGCAGGCGGAAGTGATCTTTGCACACATCCTGCGGAAGTGTCACCCCCGACATCAATGGCAATGAGAGCACACCCATGCCACAGCAGCATCAGATGCCACTGGAAGTGTCAAGAACTTGCTCATAGAATGTTCCGCAGCTTCCCGAAATATATTTCTTGGTTTGAGATCACCCACCTTCAGTTGCATTCCTGAAGAATGCACAGAGTGGCTAGCTGACATCTGCATTGCAGCTCGGCAAGATCTGAGTAACCCTCTGCCCTTGCCCAGCAATGCCGCTGCAAACCCCTGCCCTTATATCGTGCGATCTATTTTCACGCAAGTACCTCAGGTGCTCTGACTCTTCAGACTTGACGTGGCAGATGACTTTGATCTCGGGTAAGCTTCTGAAGGGCAGGCTCCAATTTTGTCCTTGCTGTCCTCGCACGTTCTCCTTCTCTCGTTCTGCTAATTGTATTCTGATCGCTCCCAAAGAAGTTCTCGTTTAAATTGCCTACAGTTGTTGCTCGGGAGTGGTCTGGGTGTGTCTGGGCTGCTGTCTTCCCTTTAGCCTATCCCAGAGTAAGTCTCAGGGTTAAGCTTGGTTGGTCCCTCGGGATAGCTCGCCTCAGGAAAGGCAGGAAGGGCGCCCAATACCCCATTGCAATCATGCGTGCTTCATCGCACGTCTTAGACAGCGGACAGTGTCAGGAGTCAGGAGCTTCCGAGGCGTTTACCGACGTCCTAGTTCAGGTACACGCCTCCCCGGAAGAAGTTCGCCGGTCTGCCACAATTGCCCCATATTCCTCGGTGTGTCTGTGTGGTTTGTCACGAACTTCGGGCCATGTTGAAAGATCAGGAAACGCAGCTTTTTGCAAATGGGATGAGTACTTTCGGGCCATGCCGGTTCTTGTACCCTGAGATTGGCGCATGCCACCATCCTGCTAAGCATATTAAGAAGTTTTCGTGTTTTTACATCTTATTGGATGGTGTAGCTTGCGAGAATCAGGAAGTTAGCATATTCTTGCCCTTTCTTTTGTGTCTCTCAGCTGAAAAGTGGAGCAGAGCTGGGCTGCACGTAGCGAGTTAAGGCTGAACCGCTGCTTTTGATAACTTTCTAGGTCTTAAGTCGCCATTGCCTGTTGGGCTTCTTCCTGCACATTTTAAACATTGGCATATTCCCAGTGTTCCTGGTTGTCGCCCCTTGCCCTTCTTCAGCGCCTGTGCTGCAGTGTTGGAGGGTCTGAGGAGCAGGAAGTGGTGTGCATCGGCACTAGAATGTGATCATTCATCCTCTGATACAGGCCCTCTCACCTGGCCTTGTGTTATATATGGCAGGATGATATGGCACAGCGCCAGCTGGCCATTCAGAAGCTTGTGGCAGTGCGGCAATATGCACACCTTGATGGAGAGCCTTGCAAGCTGCTGGACGGCCTATATGTCGGTGAGCATCCTTGGAGGGTTCTCATCTTTCTGGTGTTATCAATGCCTGAGTCGGCCTGTGTATTACCCCTGAAGTTCCAATTTGTCATTGCTAGTGTTGCCACGAGGCGCAGTGGGCAATTATGTGTCCACCAACAGCAAGATTGCTGACGAATGTGCTTCTGTACATACAGGATCTCTAGGTGCAGCGCGCAATCTGGATGGGCTGAGAAAGCGTGGGGTAACCCATGTGCTTAATGCTTCACCCATCGTTCCCTGCTTCCACCGGGGCCACTTCCGCTATAAGTGCGTGCCAGTGTACGATGATGTGGACGAGGACATCTCCAGCTTCTTTGCGGAGACCAACAGGTTCATTGCAAAGGTGACCGATCCACTACATTCTATTACATTCCACTCCGCAGTAGTAGATCAACAGGCTTCTGCTTGTAAGGCCTACCGTTTTGCTTCTGCTCGAGGCTTTCTATGCTTATGTTACTCTTGGTAGGCAGAAGTTGTTGAGAAATTGCTGCAATGCACCCATCCTTTGTGGGCAGGTATGATGGTATGTAGATGAATGTATCACTCTTACCTGTCCATGCACTGGTTGCAGGGACGCAGGAGGGGGGCGGTTTTGGTGCACTGCTACGCAGGGCAAAGCCGATCTGTGGCCTTTGCGATAGCCTACCTATGCGCGTACCAGGGGATGGGCCTGGCAGAGGCTTATGAGCTTGTGCTTTCCGCCCGGCCTCGTGCCCGGCCAAATGCAGGTGCCCACCATTCCTGACTCCCTACAGCAGACCGGCATGCTCAATGAATATTTCCGAGGCTGTGGGTGTTTGGTCCGAAAAAATCTCAGAGCCAGGGTCTGCTGCATTGACACTTGTGCATGAGCAGTCTCAAAAGGACCATACGTCTGATAGTTCAAGCGTTAGTGGCAGTGTACGATTCTCCTAGAGTCTATTGTCCAGCTTCTGAAGGCAGTGTGCATCACGTGCAGGTTTCATGCAGCAGCTGGCGATTTACGCACAGCGGGTGCAGAAATCTGATGGCTTATAGCAAGTATTTGCTTGTGGGTATCTAGAGGATCAGTTGCATTGAGCGGCTCCATTGGCCCTCATATTTTGGCAAACACTGGTGCGTGGGACATGCTTGTATGACAAGAACTGTACAATATTGCATTGGCACGCATGTGCCACATTACAGGGAGGCAGTTCTCGTGCCAATTCACGGGGAGACACCTCTCCTACCAGGATCAGGGAAAGGTCATGGCCATGCTGGTTACACAGCCATTGTAGGACAAGGCAATATAGGTCCCTGCGAAGACATGCTTGCATACCTTACCTCCCAGGATTGCATCAATGTGTACATCGTCTTGTACCAATACTACTTGAGTAGGGATTCCCTGCTTCAGTTTCGTAGTTCCGTCAGAGACAGACCGGATGAAGCGTGCATGACTGCTGCAAACAGTTGTATGTAGTTTATTGGTATGCCGAGTGTCCTTTCCGGAGGCCTTCAGGCGCATCTGTATCCGTAGGAGTTTTGAGATTTTGCCTAATGCAGCTGCATTGTTTAGACTAATGCAATTGGGGGAGTGCCATATGGGAGGCTGATCAGCCTCCCATGAGGCATGCCTTTTAGTTTCAGATCCCCAATCATGCTTGTAGTGTACAACAGTTTAGGGTTATGTATGGTGCGCACCATATGGCAGTGCAGGCATTGTCTCAGACTGTTGATTGAAAAGGTGCCTCAATGCCGCACCGTATACGTATTAGTTGTCGCGACGTCCGGTTTTTGGAACCCTTAAATTGTAAAGAGCTCTCAAGATGGTGCCATCACAATTGATCTGCTTGTAATTTAGGAGTGTGCTGGAACAGTAGTCTTTCTAAGGCCTTCGAAGTAGAAAATCCACAAAAAATTAATGATAGAAGGCATCATGCATGATGCTGAGCATGCTTCATCCATATGACATGCAGAAATTAAGCCTTCATGAAGCCCGGATGTAAATTTATGTGCGGCCCATTTGTGCTCTGGCAGCCAACCACCGGCTGGATGCCTTACATACGACTCGTATCCCGTATGGGACATGTGAGCTTATGCCCTTCAACTGACAGACTTTGGATTTCTGACACTCCCAAGGATAAGTGGGGTTCAGAAGGGGTTACATTGTAACCGTGCCAATGTAGGCCACGCCTTCTTCTCGAGGTTCCGGTGCCCGGCCGCTACGTCAAAGAATCGCGCCCACAGTGGGCATTCACTGAGCAACCATGACAGGAATCGGCACGGTAAATTCAGGGCTGTCCGTCATCTCGGAGACCGATGGGGAAGTCCTCACTGCTGCTGGAAGTGTGTCCATCACAATCGGGAGTGACCTGACCACGCAGAAGTCCATGATGTCTGAAGGAGCAATGCTGTTGGAGATGGAGCAAGCAAAAATGGCAAGCGTGAGGAAGCGCAATGGTATGAAGGTCGTTTTCAGGGTGCGTGCGCGTCCGCATCCTGCCTGTTGGGAAGCACTTCGGGTTTGCCCGCGAATACGACATTCAGGGAGACCTATTAACAAATTTGGGATAATTGTATCGTAAGTTGCAGTTTTTGTTATTGTTCTACAGTTATCAATCAAGCTGTCCGAATCGTCGAGAAACATATCGGCATCTGGCACGGGAACAGAAGTACGCTCCATTTGAGACCAGTGGACAATGCTTGCAGGAATTGACCTACACTGTGGAACACAATTCGAAGAAGAATCAAAAGCTTCATTTGCTGAAACGTGTGACCGGCCTGATCTTCCCAGCTCAAATGACTGCCCTGGTACGCTCCCTTGTTGTGTGCTCTTTACAGTTCCAGCTTGTTTTACTGCCAATGAAAAGTGTATTACAGCGTAGCCTCCATTTTCTTGCAGATGGGCCCAAGTGGGAGCGGAAAGACAACATTACTGGGTATGATCTACCTTCCTGCACTACCCTCTGCACAGACACACCAGTTGAGGCTTGTGTTGGAGCACCACATCGCAACAACGACTATTCACGAGTAGCAACAATCTCAACTTGTTGCACACAGATGTGCTTGCATTCCGGAAGACAGCTGGAGAGCTATCTGGGCAGATCCTGATTGGCGGGAAGCCGCCCTCGCGGGCGTTTATGCGCCGCTACACTGGCTATGTGGAGCAGTTTGGTGCGCACACAGCCCACTCAAAGGGCGTTCCTGGGTCGGACAACTCTTCTGAGAATACCTGCCGTGGCACACCCTCACCATGGGACAGAGACGATTCATTTCCCATCAGTTCAACCACTGTCATGCAGAGAGCAGCTTGGAATCTGGACGCTCATGTGATGTACCCATGCAACAGGTCACAGCTTGCAAGCTGGGGCAGGCAATGGCTCTCAGTCGCATCACCAGCAAGTGTAGTGCTGAAGCGGATGAATGGGGTCATGCAGACACCCTGGTGGAGAATCTGACGGTGCGCGAGATGCTACTGTACACCGCGGAGATGAAGCTGGAGCTGTCGGTGAATATGGCTGAGAAGTGCGAGCGAGTGGACCTTCTCCTGAAGCAGCTCGCGTTGGAGGCCTGCCAGAACGTGCGCATCGGCAACAACCTGTCTCGCGGCATCTCAGGTTCTACTGTATCCCTTGTGCTTTTGGCTGGGTGCTCTCTGTTCTGTGCTTTACTGCAGCTGGGTGATTTGGAGGTGTGGTTCTGAGACCTGTTGCTGACAAGCTGAGCTGTCTTTAGCCATGTGAGATGAAAGCTGGCAGGCCAATAAGTGGTCCGGAATGACAATGCCAGAGAGGACTTAGAGAGATCTCCTTAGTGGAGCTTATGCCAAGACAGGCCCAAGTGGAGGGCTATCCTGGAAGGCTGCTGGGCACAATATGCTTATTGGACTTTGATAAGCCTGAAAGTAAATCCGTTGACTGATAACCACTGTGCAACAATGATGTTGAGGGAGTGACATTGTGATCCTTCATGGCTGAATGCAGGTGGCCAGGCAAAGAGGTGCAACATCGGCATTGCACTGCTGAGTGACCCGCGGATTATCTTCCTGGATGAACCGACCTCGGGGTTAGACTCTTACACATCACATGAGGCAAGACCCCGCATTTGCTCAGTAGAAGTCAGCTCTTCTGTTCAGCCTTGTTTTGTCTCCGCCCAGTTGATTCACTTGCTGCTCTGTCATAATTTTCTCATGCAGTGGAAAGCGCACTGTGATTGGTTGTCATTCATCCAGTAGAAAACACATGTGATAGAGAATTTTAGGAATGAAGGCTCTCTGACTCATGGCAGGTGATGGAGCTGGTAAAGGCACTGACAAAAACGCTCAACAGCATCACAGTGTGCGCCACCATCCATTCACCCTCACCCCAAACCTTCAACCTCTTCGACAAGGTCATCATTCTGCTGCGCGGCCGCATCGTCTACTTTGGCGACAACGGTGCATTTTTCCCCGGCCCTGTCCTTGCAAGAGGTCATGTGATGCATGCACAGCAGCCAACTGTCATGCACCATCAGTGTATCCAGCCAACACAGCCACTGTTTCAAGAGACTCCAAAACTAGAAGCAAGTGAGTTGTCAGATTGGCCTGGTGATCTGATTGGCTGGGAGCACATGTGGATAGGCACGGATGCGGCATCATACTTTGAGAAGCGCTTCCCAGATGTGGATCCCATCAGTGGTGAGGGAGTGAATGCCAACTGCGCGGAGTGGCTGCTGTCCATCACAACCAAGGTGTGCATGCCAGCACTCAGACCACCTCTCAGCCATCACAACTATTGTAAAGAGGCTCTCGCATGCTTGCAAAGAAGGTTAAATCGAGCAGGCGCTTCAAGCCGCCAACAACAGGCAATTATGCTTCGCAGGTCTTGGAATCAGTCCCAAAGCATTCTGTTGTGAAGTGGGTGTGGACAGTGTCGTGCATCTACTTCTCAGGGCTCAATCTGGCTCTAGGAACTTACGGCTGTGCCAGCACTTTGCTGCTGCATGGTACAGACAAGGCGCCCCTCCGCTGCTGTTGGAGAGGCAACCCCCTGCAAGTGCAGTACTGAGGATATCCTGTGGAATGCAGGCTGACAGGGACGGGCGCGCAGAGGAGTTTGCGGACGCGTACGCAGAGAGCGAGCTGTTTGCCGAGAATGGGCGCATGATGACCGGCCGGCCGGGCACCGAGTCGCGCACCAGCATCACCACCATCCAGGAGCTGGCCGTCAAGCAGGGCACTGTCACCCCCTTCTGGTGGGGCCTCTGGGTCCTCATCAAGGTGTGCATGCCTTCCATTGCCCAACTGATTCTACGCTAGGCGCTCACAATGACAACTCACCATCCGAATCAAGTCGGACACCTGATCAGCCCCAGGTGCCTGGAAAACATGGAAGTGATTGACTGACTGACACTAGGCCTGATCAGATCAGAAGAGGTCCAGAGCCAGCAAGGATCAGGCCTTGTCACTTGACATGGTGTCGAAGCATTTTAGGCAGAATCAGGCCCTGATAAATCAGGTGAGGTGTCACCGGCCAGGATGCTTCAGAACTGACTCTGTGCAGCCACCGCAGGCCACAATCTGGAATGATGATGCTTAAGAGCGCATTGAGCTCGACCATCCGATTTGTTTAGTCCATGGCATGCAATCCTTCTCAGCCCTGAGGATTAAGCCTGCCACACACTGAGTCACCCATGAGGCAAAATATTGTAAGAAGAAGTGCAGCAAGCTCAAACGCAGCATGCGAAAATTTTAATGCATGTGTGTGCAGTACCGCATGGCGAGCAACTACAAGGACCCCAAGTTTCTGTTGGGGCGCATCGTGGACAAGCTGCTGTGCTGCCTGGTCCTCATCATCCTCTACTATGGACTGGGCAAAATTGCAGCCCCCGAGAACCTCATCAATGTGTCCTCGCTTCTCTACATGTACACTGTCCTGCCAGGCTTCGCCGCCATCTCCTACATGCCTGGCCTTGTCCTGGAGAGGCCGCTGTACATCAGGTGATGCCATTGCAGTTTTGGTGTGCAGAGCAAATATCCACATTGGCATGATCGCAGGCAGACATGAGACAGAGGTCTCATTTCTACCACACATTGTGCTCTGCTGTGCATATCCAAAATTTCTACCAGTCTCTACATTCACATCTTTCCATGCTTAGGGTGTCTCTTGCAGTTGCAGGCCTCAAAATGCTCCACATGCATGTCGCTGCATGCACACACATGCATGTTCCTCGCGCTTGCATGTCCTTGACTGTTTGCTCTGCATCTCTTGATCTTGTGCATACAAACACACGACATGTCAGATGCTCAATTGCAGAGGCGTGTCTGTGCAGGGAGCGCAGCGACGGCCTGTACAGCACAGTGTCCTATCTGCTGTCCAAGATGGTAGAGGAGCTGGTGGTCATCCTGTTTGTGTCGCTGGTGGTCTCGGCGTGCATCTTCTACGCGGTCGGCTTTCATGGCGAATACATCCTCTTCTGGCTGGTCTACCTAGTTACCATCTCCATTGGCATGGGTATGCCCAGTCAATTCTCCATGCCTGACCTTTTCACAACGCATCTTCCTCTCTTCAGCCATAGCTGAGGTCTTGATATGCATGATGTCCGGGCCTGAAGTACAAAATGCACCTCTTATGTGCGGATGGAGATTTGTGATAAGTGCAGATGCGGGACGGTGTTGCGCATGATGTCTGCAATGGAGGATTGCATGCATGGAGTAGTGATCGAATCCTGAGTTTGACTTGGCATGACTTAGATTGCATGTGAGGCGCTCATGAGTATGGGCTGAGATGGTCTGTGTGGTGGGCAGTCGTGGGATATGTGGTGGCGGCGTGGGCATCGGACCTGGATGTGGCGAATGGCATCCTCCCCGGCTACATCATGGGCCTCTACTTCTTCACCGGCTATGCACTGCGCCTGCAGGTGCGCCACAGGCCCGGTAGCTGGCAGACCCATGGATTGCGCATAAGAATTAACACGTGTCTCTGTGCTATGGATGATGCCTGCAATGCAATGTATTGGAGGTCTCTGGACCCTCTGTAATTATCGTACATGAGAACTGCAACCTCAGAACCACAGATCAGGGGTTTGGGAGCAGCAGGCGCGCATCATGCACCCATGCAGTCATGCGTTTTTGACAGTGCTCCTGGCCACTTACAAGCATCAATTATCATTACTTGCTTTCCATAGCACCCAGGGCATGGTGTGCTGTAGCAACTTCTAAACAACATCCCTCCGCTTCTACCTGGCTTGACATCCTTCTGGCATGTCACTCCTTGTCAGGGATAAATGAAAGTGTGTTGCACACAGGATCTGCCGAAATGGATCGGCTGGTTCCACTACCTGGACTTCCTGCACTATGCCTGGGCCAGCCTCATGCTCAACGAGTTTGGAGAGCGCCCCACCCCATTTCTGGGCAATCAGACGGTGCGCATACCTGGTCCTGCCTCCTGCTGCATAGAAAATCTCATATCATGGCAGGACACAGTGAGTGCAAATGCGAAGTAGTTGAACATAGTGGAAGGGGAAATGAGGAGTGAGAGATGCACGCTCACATGCATGATGATGTTCCATTCTGCACTGCAGTTCCTGGAGTACTATGGCTTGCCGCAGCATGGAATCACCAAGTGGGAATACTTGGGGATCGAGGTGTTGTTTTTTCTCATGTTCTTCTGCCTGGCCTGGCTCGCCCTCGAGTATAAGAAGCATGGCAAGCGCTAGAATCGACAGATGAAAGCATCACGAGAAAATGCATATGTAGATTCTGCTTTTATAAGAAATCCATCAGATGACAATAGAAGTGTGGCAGAGTAGGGTCATCAGGTGAACTTCCTTGGACTGCGCAATTACAGCTCTGGGGAATAGCAAACTATTGGTTTTAAGAGCGTCAGAAGGTAATTATCGTGTACCTTTGACAGCGCAGCCTTACACTGGCATTCCAGATGAAGTGGCTCCATAAAAAGCAAGGACTAGGACTCTTGATATGTGCATTTTTGGGTTCTGAAGCTTGGCATAGCACGAGAGTGTGGGTCCCGCGGGTTGGGGACTCACATGTTGAGTTACTGTGCTCGGATTTGCTCGGTTCAGAGTGTCACAGAAATATTATATCACTTCTAGCATGCCATCCTGTGTTCATTTGTAAGCTCGCATCCTACTAAGCACGCCTGTATTGTCAGAGAACCCAGACCCAGCCCCCAACATTGAACACCAAAGAACTGCTCGTCAACTTTGCTGGGCAGGTCAGCCTTGAAGAGACCTTAACTCATCACAACACTTCCTCATAAGCACTGGTTTCCTTCAGGAAATGTCAATCTTGCGCTGAAGCAGATTGAGGATGCCCTGTGGCCCCAGCAGAATCTCATTGATGAAGCTGAGCAGAGCCACCCAGATGATGGGCGAGATGTCCACGCCCCCAACTGGCTGAATCACACGCCTGGTCGGGCCCAGAACTGGTTCTGTGGGCTTCACCACCACTGACCAGGGAAGCTTGTCTCCAGGGATCTGCAAAGAATATCACATCACATCAAACCCCAATCCACAACAGAATCGAGACACATGCGCCTAACCTTCAGATCAACATGGCTTCTCGCAATTGCCCCACGTTGCTCTCGCTGCCCTTACTGGGAGTAACGCATTGAGGGGCCATGCATGAAGGTTCTGTTATTAAGCTGAGAGGATGATCACCTGTGGATACCATGAAAGGACGATGCGGATTATCATGAGTAGAATCCCAATTGAAAGGAATGGCTGCAAGATCCTTGCCAGCAGTCCCGCAGTCCTGGCATCGATGTCAGCCAGGTCCCATAGTACCTGCATATTGCAACGGATTAGGCAGGCATGGTGAAGACCTGGCTTTATTCACAGGAAGCGGTACGGTTTTGTCAACATACCTGAGCGTGATGTCTGGAGAGGGACTCCGAAGCTGAGGCATGAGCAGGGCTGCTCAATAGGACAGTCAAGTAAGATGCTGTTGAAGACACTAGGGTACCCAATGCAGCAGCAGACTCTATTCTGTGCTGAGAGGCACCAGTATCGACCTGGAAGCCCGCGGTGATAAACTCAGAAGGCTTTGAATGAGTCAATCACAATTCCCATTGTTATTAATGCTGTGAATTGATAAGGATGGCTTTCATGCAAGTGAACAAGGCATGGAAGCAGCAGTCACCTTTGCTCCACTGCAAAGAGTTTTCCGCAGCAAAACTTTCAAGTTGCCATCAGCTACAACAGATGGCTGGTATCGCTGCAGCTTTGACGATCTCGATGATTTTATGGAACGCAAGTTTTCTTTTCCTATGCACCTGAGAGACTGCTGGAAAGGTGTTGCACATTGAATGGGACGCAGATGAGCCATACTTCGCTGTCACACACTGGAATCTTACAACTGTACCTTCGACAATGAGACAGATTCTAACAAGTGCACTGTATTGCACGTTTCTGGGGGGTTTCTGTTCCTCCAAGTGCGCTACTTTTGCACGTGCCGGCAGTACTCTACTTTTTGGCTTGCGACAGGACCGCAGAAAATCGCTAGATTGCGTGGTCCCGCAACACAAACAGTTTCAGACTTCAATATCAATGGCCACAACATCTCTACGTGCTGGCTCCCTTATAAGGTGCGCGAAGAACTCTTTGGAGCCAGCGGCATGCCCGCATGCGTCCCTTTTGTGGTCTGAATAATCTCCGATGTGCTTCAAACAATGGGCATCACGGTTGGCATATTTATCTTAGTGATTCAGTAAAAGAGGCATCTTGGATCCTCTAGTGGCACTATGGGCATTTTGGCCAATTGACAAGATCTGCCGATCACGACAACCAGACTTTTTCACGTCTTGAAAATATACACATTGTATCCATTTTAATTCAAACATGTCCTGCCAGGAGTAGTTATCGTTACTCCGTGTACAGGAAAGTATGGGTGTGAATATCCTGAGTTGATACCTTGTATGGGGCTCAGGAACACACCAGCTTTTAAGGTATTTGCTCCAGCCTACCACTTGTGCAGGAAGAGTCGGCACGTAACTATGGCGACTGCTAGTGCATCTGACTGGCTCAAGCAGGTGAAACTCTATCAACTAGAAGGCATCCCCAGCACCCTTGTTGCACTGCGCTTTTGTTGCACTGCTTGAAGAGGCATGCATGCAGGACAGATATCAAAATGCCATTCAATATTTTTTGCAGGATGAGAGGAGGATGCTTCATGCAGTGTATCGCGTCGGTGCGCTGCCTTTTCGCTCAATTTCGTCTGCCTCAATGCGCATGCATTTTGAGCGATCATAATCGGAATGCATGTGCTATGTCAGGCAACATGGATGAGACAATCGAGTATTACAAGAAACACTTCGGCCTGAAGCAGCTCCGCTACCGTGACATTCCTGAGGTCAGCTCCATCTCAATTTGCAGCGCCACATATGCGATGACGTGGACACTACAACTGTCAGTCACAATCGGAACTTTCACCTGCTCAGTCTTTCACAGCAACGTTTCTATTCACATCAATACCCTTGGCAAATGCACTACGGGATTGACATGTGCTGCAGGAGAAATACAGCAATGCCTTCTTGGGAGCCGGGCCAGAGACAGACCACTTTGCCCTGGAGCTCACCTACAACTATGGCGTGGACAGCTATGACATTGGCACCGGCTTTGGTCACTTTGCGCTTGCACACCCAGATGTGTACGCGCTGGTGGACAGCATCAAGAAGGGGGGTATGTCATGCTTCCACATGCACCCCATATGCACATGACCCCCACATTACTAGCCTAAGCACCTGGAACAGAACCATGCTACCTGTATTTTTTTTACAAGCAATGGGTATATGAAGCTGCCGGCAAAGAAGGTTCCATGCTTGGTCAAGAAAAAATTGTTTGTCATGTTCCAGGAGGCAAGGTGTCTCGAGATGCTGGGCCTGTGAAGGGCGGCCAGACTGTCATTGCTTTTGTGGATGACCCAACCGGCTACAAGTGGGAGCTCATCCAGAGGCCGGAGCCCATTCCAGAGCCCATTGCCCAGGTGCACACCCTCAGCAGTCAACCGGTGTCCACCATACCGGACAGCTTCTGTTTCAACCAAGTTTTGCGTACCGTAGCCACTTAAGCTGCTCGCTGTGCCATGTTGCCTTATTTAGAAGTCAACGCAGAGTCAACTGGTCAACTGAATGTCTGGTGAATCTGAGGATCAGAGGTAGCTGTTCCTGGCAGGTGATGCTGCGCGTGACAGACCTGGACCGGAGCATCCAGTACTACACAGAGGCGCTGGGGATGAAGCTGCTGCGCAAGCGCGACAACCCGGAGGGCAAATACACCCTCGCGTTCATGGCCTACGGCCCTGAGAACGAGAACACCGTCATAGAGCTCACGTACAACTGGTGTGCCATACATGCCCTTTGCATGCTGGTCGTATCCACGTCATCTTAGTGGGAGTGAGAGCAAACTGCAGCATCTTTAGATGAGGCATGCACATGCAATGTGCAATTTTTTTCATGGTCTGGTCGGGTTGTATTTCAGTTGTGCTTTGTTGACGGAGATCTCTGCCCCTTTCCTGCCCTGAAGAGGGTCAGCTTCACTGTTGCAGGGGCAAGACGGAGTATGAAAACTTCCATGGCAACGCTTATGCACAGGTGGCCATCAGTACCAAGGTGAGTGCAGGCATCCTGTGAGAGTGCCTATGCAAGTGACCAGACCTTTAAAGGCCCGCCCCTGGATGCTCCATCCTGTTTGGCTTGAACAATGAAGCACATGAACGTTGCTGCAGATCACTGCTGAGTATTAGTAAATGAATGTCTTTGTGCTGCCTGGGCGGGATATCGTGGACACAGTCATTGGCACAGCGAAGCAAGCCTTCTTCTCAGGGCTGCAGGGAGTGCAAATGGGTCATGTTTGTGCACATGCGCAGGATGTGTACAAGAGCGCTGAGCAGATCAAGGCCGCTGGTGGCAAGATCACGAGGGAGCCCGGCCCACTGCCAGGCATCAACACCAAGATCATGGCCACGACTGACCCCGACGGCTGGAAGTACGTTCTTGTGGATGAGGAGGACTTCCTCAACGAGCTCAAGTAAAACACTGCTTAGAGGAGCACGTGGCTACTTGTGCAACAAGCCAGTGGTTCCTGGTTTCAACAAGTGGTTTCAAAGTCTATCGCATTGCCATGCATTGACGTGAATGTCGACAGAGTAACTTGTTACTGTCTGCAAGTATCCTGCCTGATCATGAGAATGTACATGTGCTTTGCTGGAGTTGATGCCTTGAGACTTGGAGGGCCGAAAGTCTGTCGTGTCCCTGCCTGGTTTTGCAGATTGGAGTTATATTGCATGCATAAAGGCATTAGGGATGTGGAATGCACAGATATGCAGGGAACAAAAGCGCATGCGCATGATAATTGACAGTGCTGACTGTTGATAGCTAGGCTGGGTCCTGTGGGTCCTAAATTTGTGTGATCATGATGCACAGTCCTTCTCATTGACTTCCAAGCTCATGCACCCTCTCCAATTTACAGAGTTAAGGAATAGTCCAGGTTTGTACCCAGTGCATGACCCTGCAAGTTTGCAGTGAACATCTTCTGGCAAGGCCCCCACACGTGTGCACAATCCCATGAACAACCCAGCTCTGCCTCACACAAAGAAATACTGTACATTCATCAATAAATCCAAAACTGTCTGCTTCAATAGAAGCAACAAGCAATTCAGACCCGACAGCATGTTGCCATGCACGAGTTGCATCCGTTTGTACAGGGCTAGTCAGATCAGATCACTGCGTTTGGCAGTCCTAGTGCAAAC
The DNA here is from genome assembly GCA_020887355.1 of Coccomyxa sp. Obi. NCBI lineage: Eukaryota > Viridiplantae > Chlorophyta > Trebouxiophyceae > Coccomyxaceae > Coccomyxa > Coccomyxa sp. Obi. The sequence goes on from AP024997.1 coordinate 1,665,191, forward strand.
CGAAAGCAGTGGAAGAGTCACTGGCAGTGTCGGCATGGAGCCATGTCAGCTTTTGTCCTGCATGGCGTTCCTGAGCCGGATCATGGCGACCAGGCGCGTGTGCACAAGTGACCACAGATCCCTGGCACGCCGCGAGTGGTGCGCAGGAGGTGGTACTCCTCTCCTCATTGATCCCATGCTGCTCTCCCTCTCCCTGATTGTCATTGACGCACTGCAGCAAACCACAGCCACCTTCTCAAAGAAGGCCAACCTCAAGTGACCTTCGAAAAACCTTGCCGGTCTCCTACAACACCAGCAGCATAGGTGCCCGACCCACTGAAATAACAATAGAATTGACGCCGCACACAGTCAGACAAGGACCTTGACTCCCTCTCAGGGTTCGCCGTGCGGCGAGCTTGCCAGCTTATTCCTCAGATCGATCGAAGGAGGTGGCAGCTCCCCCTGTGCTATTGACCAGACGGCCACTGGACACATGCATGCTGTGTTTGGTGAAGACGGTCCTCTATGACTGTACCTGAAGCCGGAGTTGTCTGTGGAGCGCTGCTCGTTCACCTCAGAGCGCGCCCGCAGCACGGCCAGCACGCAGCCGTGCACCGCGCGCACGAAGTACTGCGGGTCCAGGATCGCATTTAGCGGCTCCACCTTCATAATGTGGCGGCCCACTACCTCCTGCATCCAATCCACACTCGTGTCGCGCACACCCCTAGATGGTTTTCCACAGCTGATGGCACGGCGGCTGACTAGCATCAATAGAAACGAAGTCACATAACAGCACAGCCATCCAATGACATTGATCGTCTTCCTGCCTGTGCTGTCTGGCCACAGATAAGGCTACAAGCCAGGTAGAGCATGCAGATGTCAATCCAGCTTGTAGGGTGTCGTGCTGACATGCAGCAGTGGATGTTAACAGGCCAGATGGCTCCACAGAAAAAAGGGCACTCACCTGGAAGGCCAACCCTTCGCCGGTCAACATATCCCGGACGTCCACAATGTGTGCCGCGCCGTGGCCAATGTTGTCATCAAAAAAGATCTGGATGGTGTCCTGGTCGGTGGGATCCAGCAGCAGCACCTTTCCCGCTCGACTGCGCTCATTGCGGCTCTTCCAGAACGGGTAATAGTCCCGGATCGCATATGCCCTGCCACCGATGTAGCACCTTGAGAGTCCGCCAGGTACATTGCAGCAATGCATGGCACTGCACATATTGCCTCTTCTTCATCCTTTTCAACGTGCCCATGCACCTCAAGAGGTGATGCATTTCTATGCTAAGTGTGATTGCAGGAGATAGCTGATGGGTTGATCCCCACATGCACCTTGAATCGATGAAATTACTCGGTGCTGAGTGCAGCATTGCAACTTGCAGAAACAGCTAGCAAAGTGCTCTTAACTTAAGTCAAGGCAGTATCCCAAAGCCCCAGGATTCAAGCAGGGCACCTGTTGCCGCGGCAGGCCTTGGCCATGATGGCGGCATGCATGGAGGCGAAATCCGTGTGCAGTTGCCCCTGTCCCGCATTTACACTCTGCTGTATTGTCTCTCTGGACAGCTCCTTCGCCTTGAGCACTTCTTCACTCGCGCCTGTCATGCCCCAACTCATGGCCTGAGAAAGTGTCGCCGTAAGGAAAGTGCACCTCAGAGCTTTCAAAGCACCTCGCAGTATCCTTGGAACGCACCCTCTAGAAGCAGGGATCCGTCAGACTTGGTGGTTATCCGCAGAAAGGCGCTTGTCGATTGGGGCACGCTCATGCGTAGGTCTGTTGCACTCCCATCACTGCCATCCATCCGCACCTGAATGATGGTGTTTTGATAAGGTCTACTGAGGTACACATAAGTTGATTCAAGTCAACTAAAAGAGTGTCACCCATTCTGGCCATCTGAACATACATAACACTGGGAGTAGTGGGTACGTATGAGGTGTTTTGACTAAGACAGTACATCTGTTGTGATTCTTGAGTGATATGGACTCCTGAAAGGCTCTGATGAGCGGACACCACCAGGTACCAGAAAGGGAGCTACCTCTGGATAGCAGGGGTGCTGCCCGGTAGCAAACATGTTCATCTCATCCACAACCTCCATGATGTCCGCTCCAAATGTCCGGAAGATGATACTGAAATCCCGCTTCTGCATGCAGTAAATCAGTCAATATATCAATGCAAGTGCCATGGGCAAGATCAGACCCAAGGGGGACAGGCATCAACAACTGCAATAGAGAGTGTCAAGTAAGGACCTGTGCATGGAGGTGCTTCAGGAGGTTGAAGAACGAGGGCAGGATGTGGCGAGCGCCGCCACCGAACAGATACTGGGACTTGCTGTCGCTTTCCACAGCTCCCTTTGTCTCGCATGGCAGTGCCAGCGCCTCTCTCAGCTGAGTGTACACGCCCCTGCACAGCCGCTATTGCCTCCTCAGCACAGAAAGTTCGTCCCAATGGCAAGATTGCAGGGTGAGATTCTGCAAAGCTGCACCCGGCAGCTACTTGAGAGTAAAACTAATTCCTGCATTCCCCAGCTGCCGTCTCAGCCCAGCACAGCACAGCACAGGCATGAACCATGAGAGAATGCAAGTTTTCAGTCATTCTCTTCAAGAGCCATAACTTCTCGTGCTTGCAGTTGAAGCACTTGTGACATATGAGACAATGGCAGGTGTAGTCCCGGAGGACAGGGGGGTGGCGGGAGGACCCCTGCCTGAACATCTCCCCGGGCTGGCCGGGCTCGGTGAACTTGCGCTTGTAGCTCTGGCGCTCGTGTTTTGCGTGGCTGTTGTAGCGCTGGGCTTCAGGATCGCTGCCTATGCGGAAGGGCAGCAGAAATGAGTCGAGGTAGCTGCGGTACGTCATCAGCTGCGGGTCATTGGATGGCCTGCCCAGCGCACAACCCTCATCACGTGATAGAGGATGCCAAGACAACATCCCACCAAATCGACAAAGCCTGTAAGGCTCTCCCTATCTCCTCAAGCTGAGCACAAGCTGTGATGCTCTCAGAATTTCCTCGTGCGAGCTCCCTCGCTGCCATGAGAATTGAGCAGGACACCTTGAAGCCTTGATCTTGGGTGTATGAGCTCTGTGGTGCATGGGGTGAACCTGAGTGCAGGACAGGCAGATCATAGTCAAAGGCATGACATCGAGCCAGGCACAGCATGAACCGGATGGGGCCATGCAATAGGGGAAGGGGCATAATCACCTGTCAGTGGCAAGGCGGCCGACAGGGACCCATTTGGGCCCGGGCTCGAGGCGGCCCCAGGCGCACTCTGACAGCAGCACGTTGACCATGTGGTCCGTGTTGGCGCCCTGCGCCTTGTCGCTCATCAGCACCGTCTTGTTGATGTCAAAGTGCAGGATCAGGCGCGCTTTCACCACTATGTTCTCCTCGTACAGCCCCCGCCCACCCTCTCCCCTGGACACATACCTGCAAAACAGATCAGCTGTGTTCAAAGTTTGCTGCTGTACATAATGATGCTGCAGACATGGCAGCAAAACCGTGCTAATCTTGCCAGTGAACACTCAGAATCTCCCCCGGAAATCAGAGTTGAGGGCGACACAGAAGAAATGGAAGCTCAGCAGCTTCTCTGAGCAATGTTTGCCGGGAGATGCTAGGCAGCTGCTCACTGTTTGATAAGGTCAAAAGCTTCCTGGCCAAATTTGCTGAAAGGCCGGTGGCGCAGGGACAGGTCCAGGCGGTGCTTCCTATAACACTGCTGGATCTTGGTTGCCGCCTCATCCTGTGGTACCAAACAATGCCTTACTGGCTGCTGGCATGCTCTCTCACTCCACACACTTCTTGGTGGATAATATGTTCTCAGTCTTGTTGGCTGCTAGTACCGGGCACCCCCTCAATTGTTTCCTCCCCAAGTGATGTGTACTGTTCAGTCTTGCTGGCTGTCTCAACAGGCAATCACTCCATGTGTTTATGTGGCAAAGGATGTGATGCTTGTGCTGAAGGCATGCCTTGGCATGGTGTGCAAGCATTGATGTGCACAGAGATGCGCTGCGCAGAGAAATGCAGGAAACATGAGCAAGGTACCGGAGTGGAGGCCATTCTTTGCAGCCCAGTTGCCAGATCCTGCCGCGAGCGTAAATTGTCTGGATCTTCCATGCGAGTGCCAACGTGCCTGCCCCTTTTGAGCACTCCACCTCCGGACACAATGTCATGGTGGCTGCGTGGGGATGTGCTCAGGTACTGCTGCACCAGGATAGCTGCTTCTCTGGGGTGCTTTTGGGTCCTGCAAAGTGATCACATGGGATTTGCAGACATGCGTGATGAATTTGGAGCCTGTACACACCATCTCAGTGCTTGCTGCAATCGCCAGAAGCAGGAATAGTATGACATAGCGGGTGTACACTGATGGTCCCGGCAAGCATGGGATCAGCATGGGCAAAACATGCAAAGGTGGCCTGGGCACTCACTCTAGTGGCTGGGATGGGGGACCAAAAAGGAAGTCTAGATTGCTGGAAGATCGCTCCATTGCAGCATAGCCTTGACTTCAACTTGTGTCGGCTTGACTGCTCTGCACTATCCTACACTAGTGGACATTGTCGTCCGAAGGGATCTGTCGACCCTCATTTGGAGCTAAAAATTATAGTGATTCTTCGTCCTGAAGGGAATTTATCTTAAATTCTCAGGCGGCAGGTCGTCCTGGGGACGCGACTCTACGCCAGGCTAGACTGCCACAAGAATTCGACAGAAGGAGACAGTGCCAAGAAAATCTACTTCCCACTGGTCAAAACATCATTTAATAATAGCGTTACAGAGATCAAGCTCACGTTTCGACAGTCAGATCGCTCGCTCAAACAACTCTGCGGTCTTGACTATTGGAGGTTGGCTTCAAAAAAGAAATTTCCCAGCAGCAAGTCATTTAAGTTATCGGAGATAAGCAGAGCTGCATGCAATGGAGTGAGTCTTGATAGCATATGTAAGTCATGACTTGCTTATGCTGTGGCCTATGCTGGGCGTAATTATCGCAATTAAAGAAATATCTATGTTTAAAATCCATCCAGTGTCATCGAGTGCTCATAACGGGACAACCAGCTTCTGTGGTGTAGTTGGTTATCACGTGTGCCTCACACGCACAAGGTCCCCGGTTCGAGCCCGGGCGGAAGCACTTCTTTTTGTTTGCTTTCTGGACAGGCGATCAACGGTAGGCTCACTAAGGTCTTACAACACCACGCTTTGTTATGCTTTTGAAAGCATTTCCCGAACTCAAATTTAGGTTTCTTCCTGCCACACATATGACGCGCCATTCGCGAAGCAGTGCGCACACTAGTGGCAGTACTGGCAGTGGGCCTTAGCTACTAGCTAGTAACTATAGTCAGAGTGGCGGAATGGTGGCACAGGGTCTCGCAGTGCACAACCTTTTACACTTGTAACATGTCAGCACCTGTGAGTGCTTCAAAATTTGAAGTTCAAATGCACAGCTGTGTACAACCAAGCCTCAGTGGCTTGCGCAAAGCAACCGTGACTACTAGTATAGTTAGCTAATTATTTATAAGTCATTCCGAAATGATCCAAATACAGGAAGCAATAAAGAAAGTCATCTGCATCAATTCTATCTAACATATCTGAAACGCAAATGCAAATAATGCATGTGTTCAGCCTCAGGCTTGGTTCACTCCATGCTAGACTGTGGTAACTGCCTGCATATGCATGATGACGCTTGGAAAAGCAACAGCCAGTATGTACAGAGTCTGTACAACAGACCGGCCGACTAACATAACGCGCAACTGCTTGTGCTCCCGCAGATCGCCCCATGCTCTATTCTACAAGCTGACTGGCATCTATCCAGACTTTGTCATTTACTTGAGCTTCTGGAACTACACAGATTCAATCAATGCAAGTTGCTGCAGGTAGGACTCAACGTTGCAACCTGTGTCATGCAGTCCTCGCTGCAAGGCTTTCATAACAATCATTCGCAGATGGCGGTAACGAAAGAATCATCGGTAGATTGGCTGAAGGACTCAAAATTGTTCTTCACATGCCCAACGGGCGTGGTGCGGAAGGAATGTGGTAGGGAGGGGGATAATATCTGTGTCTTGACAACTGTGACTCCTGATATTGAGCCCTCACGCACTTGAATGCTCAATCACGGCATCCCATTGGTTCTCTGACAGCTGCGTCACTTGTCCGTTGTGGACATCAAGCATTGTCCAGCATGACCTCTGAGCCAGCTCCGCAAGGGGCACTGCTGTTGGGAATGCTTTCACCTGCAACACCCACAGAGGGACACCGTCACACCCAATCGTCTTGATTCATTGCACGACAACATAGGGTAGAAATGAAGGGTGTCAGAGTTCAATGCCCTTGGAAGGTTAAGTCATCAAAGCACACTCCTAGCGTACTCATACACTCACAGTTTACAGTTGGGATCCAGGACACTCGTCTCTGCATGGCTTTGTTCTAGGAACCAAACCTGTCACCTGCAGTGAGTCATCGTGTCTGAGCATTACAGGACAAGGAGAGATCAAAAGTTGGAAAGCAAGTGCAAACCAGCTTCACTTGAACAGCCCAATATGGGTTGCTGCCGATGCTGCAGCCCGGCATGACCCTGTCCGGCTTTGTGACCCAGTGCTTTTTACTGAACTCAGCATCCCAAGCAGTTGCATCTGGGACAGGATCACCTGCGCAATATGGCAGCACTTGATCACATTTATGTGGAGTCGCAGTCATGTGGAGGGATCAAAATTCAGATAAATCCTGCGAGTCCAGATCCAACTGTGGCCATCGGGGAGGGCATGGAACGCACCAACTGCCTCAAGAATCCCCGTGATAGCCGGTGAACGTCCAGACTCGCACAGATATAGGACGTCTCCGTTCCTTACGTTCTTTAGATTTCTTACATCTTCGCTTCCTCGGACTCCTGCAACCCAAGAATACAGTGATCACTGAAGGGTGATCAACATTTGCATGATCCTATGTGCCAGCATTTGGGCGATCTGATTCGACACGTGAAACTAAATGGTATCATCAAGTTCCCATTTCTGTTTCAGCACTCGGCCATATGCCAAATAGATACCACTCTGCAGGACTAGATGGGTGCATGACGCAGACCACACCTGTCCACAGAACTTCCCTTCGGCCCTTCGCATCACAGTCCTCCACCGAAAATTCCGTGCGTTCCTTGCCAAACAACCAGTAGACGTGTCGAGGCTCTGCGTCCGAATCAACCTGGCACATTTAGGTGCGAAGTTGCAGCAGTCCGTCTGTCAGCTGCCTGCAAGCCTCAACCAGGCTTTTAAAATCGTGAGGATTATCCTCACAAAGTTTTGGTCTAAGACATTGCGCAGATGTAGTCAGATAGAAGAAACGAGATCGTGAGTCACTGAGTCAGATGCTGACTGTCCCGTGGTCAAGCACACACGTGAGCATGCATGCACGAAACTTTACCGCATCTTCTGGAATCGGCCAAATTTGAGTGGCGTGAATTTGCTGGGATCAACACACAAGTGTACTCTGTCAACCAGTAATCGCCTATGAGGACAGGCGCTGACAGGCAGTGGTCGCCACCAGCCTGGATCCTGAGGATCCATATGCATATAGATCTATATAGATCTATCGATATCGGGCAGGCAACCCTTTGTGTGAATTGAAATCCTCAGGCACTGCTCATGTTCAAGGTATTATGGAGAGCAGAACAAGGGTTCTACACCATTTCCAGCTGGCTGCCATCGGCGTATGCAGAGCGCGGTTATACCGCGCGGCGCCGCAGCGGCTGGCCCGGCGGGCCGGGCTCGCTCTGATTATGCTATGCAGGTCTGCTCTGCCAATGCCATACGATATCATCTTTCAGCAGCAATAGCACATATTGAATAATCAACAAAAGGGTTCCGTGTTCCAGAAGTGCTTCATATTGGTCGTGAACTAATATGCAGAACTGCTGCGGTACCAGTATCAGTCATTCTGCGCTTTCCCGGTGCCTTTCGTTTCACATGGGCCAGCTTATGCCTATTTGAAAGGTGGCTCTTCTGGATTTGCTGAGCATCGCTGAAAATGTGTACATGATGCAGCACTGCATCAAAACTCGAGAGGTGAGCTGCACTTGGTCGACCTTCAGAAAGCACATCCAAGATGCTGGGGCTGGATCAACGTTTGCCTCCATGTAACTTACTTTTCATTATGAGCGGCTGCATAACCTTCCAGCACTAACCTTGCTGTGGGTCTGCAGCCGCAGGCCATCAAACTGGCTCTGATGTGCTGTCTTTTCATAATGTCCCGGACTTCTTGGGCATCCCAAGAAGTTGGCGATCAGGTGCTGCTGGCTCATCCACAAGGGAAGAACGAGGGAGGAAGACTATTGTCTGCTGTGAAGCACTACTGCCTGCTGTGATAGCTGCTCAGAAGCACAGAAATTCAACTCTGAATATATTTAAAGTCGCCGCCAGTAACTTTTCTGTCCCTGAATGTGAAGTTGTAGGCTCTTGGTGAACCCTGCATCCATTCTCAAGCAACAGAGGGCTCTGCAACCGTCTGCTCAATCTGACACAATCACAGCTTCGTGCTCATAAAAGGAAAAATGCCTTGTGTGGGATATGATGGTGCACTGCAGCATGACCTCCATGTGCAAGCTTGGTGTCCAGTTCTGATTTGTTCAAGGCTGGGAAGTTACTGGGGCAGCAGGGCCCCTCTGGCAAGTCGCGCTCTTCCTGCAACAGTCATCGGCAGGTATAGAGTTCTGATATAAGCCAGTCAGCACCGTTCTAGCAACAAGAAGCAATGGGGCCTAGCCTAAGACCCTAGACTTGGGCATTCTCGTCGGTCTTCGAGAAGGCCTCGATCGACATCGATTTGAATGTACGATCTTCACTGGAGGTCGGTGCATCTGTGAGACTGGGCATAAGGCTGCTGTACATCGGACACATCACAAAACAGTACTTAGTACCAGCTGTACATCCGGGGATTCCAAGAAAATATCTCTTTGGCGGGAGCAGATCAGCAAAGCGAATTGAAAGAAAAGTGTACAATGCAGATAAGGAGCCAGTTAACAAGACTGTGATCCATTTCTGCACAGGAAATGCAAAGGAAAACAGAGAGAATATGACAAGTTCCCATCTTGACGTAATCCATGTCGCTTGTTCCAAGAAAAAGAAAGTACACGTATCCCTCCAAATGCACCGCCCGAGAAGGTAGCCCACGAGGGGGTAGAACATTTCACCAATCGCGTTCATTTTCGGAATAGCGGTGGTGGTGAGATTGTAGGCGAGTGCGGCTGTGCTGTGATACTATTTTGTCTGGTGAGCCGTGGCACTTCCCAGGAGATCAGAACCTCGGATTCCCTTCAAGGTCCTAGCGTTGCGATGTTTGGAAGCGTGGCTGTTCCTGTTGTGCTTCTCCTTCCGTGACGTTTATTGACAGAGTATAGCGTACGCATTGCGGCCAGCAGCCGGGGGTCCAGCAATGCTGCTGTGCCCAGTTCGGGCTCTTTCATCGCCAACGGTTGCCAAATTGCGAATGGCCTGGTGTGTCAGCTGTTTCCATGTGCTGCACATTACAAGTCCTGCTGCTTTTAAGCATACCACTAGCTGAAGGCGGCTGGCAAACTCACTCAAGACGACCAACTTCGTCTGCAGGCCTCAAAGGATGTGCAGCTTGAAGACGAGATGCTGAGAGAGAACAATGTGTACGTGAAGAATCTGGCGCCTGACGTTGACGATGCCAAGCTCCTTGACATGTTCAAGGTGACCGCCAGAGGCATCCATATGTGTCCTGCATCTTCAGTTCAGTCTTGGGTAGTGGGCAGAGTTACAAGGTGGGGATGTGTCATACATTTGCGCAGGAGTACGGCAATGTGAAGTCCTGCCGAGTCCTATTTGATCACAACGGCGTCAGCAAGCAGGTGGCTTTCGTCCAGTTTGAGACCAACCAGCAGGCTCTGGACAGCATTGCTGCATTGCACAACAAGGAGGTACAGATGCCCTACACCAAGAAGTTGTCCAGCGAAACATCAACAGCCCAATCACCGACCATTGCTGATGTGATGCAGATGTACGCACGCAGAAGGAGTACCATGCTCTGATTCAAGTGCATCAACATGAGACCATCTAGAGACCATCTGGAGCTCTTGGCCATGCAGGCTGGTGGAGCAAAGCCATTGCACGTGGCACTGGCACTGAGCAAGCTTGACCGGCAGAGGAAGGCACGCCTCTGCAGCAGTGAGGGGCGCCGAATCAATGGAGAAGTGGCGGTAACAGCACAACCGGTATATTGAGGCATCTCAGACTTCGTGGCACACTGCCAAATGTCCATGCCTTGAAGGCCTGTAGCAGAGTTTGACTCACAAGTACAGCACACAGTTGATTATTGCTGCCAGATTTTAGGCTGCATTGTGAGTCTCCAACGTGACTTCAGGCAGGCTTTGCCAGCAACCTTCTGGTTTCCTGACGATGCAGTTTTGGATGGCTAATGGGAATACCATTCAGCGTGGGCTGCCCCCAATGGGACCCCCGATGAATGGGCCAATGGTGTCCCACATCCCTGCAAACAGGCTTCCTCCAGGTGTGTGCCCAATGCGGCAACCTAGAGCACACATTTCAAGTCATTTTGTCCTGTGACAGTGCAACAGCCCACACGGGACATAGCCAAAATTACTATCTCCCTCACCGTTATAGACAGATGAGGCTCAGGTGGCTCCCAACGGGTCTCTCAATTACAACAATACTAGGCATTGCAGGAGCGCATTCAGAACGTGCCATAATCACGCAAGGGCTGATGGGTGGCATGTGTGCATGCAGGACCCTATTACATGGCTCCTGGCCCCTACCCACCGTACACCAACGGCCACTTCGGCTACTCGCCGCCGATGTATGCAGCGCCGCTGAGCGGCTTCCACTTTGTGCCGCAGCTGCAGGGCCCCATGATGCCCCCCATGGTGCACCCCAACCCGCCCCTGGTGCCTGTCACGCCGCACGGCCCCTTCATGGACGGCTACATGGTGCCTGCGCCCAGCCTCTGGAGCGCTCCGCCCCCGCCCAGAATGGACTCGTGGGCACACAGGGTGCGAGCAAAACACGAACTTGCCAGTCACTGCCGTGATGTGATCACAGCCAAGGGGGGGGGGGGGGGGCGCTGGTCTGCAACAGCACCAATTGTGTTCCTGGCAATGCTTTGTGAGTTGGGCAGGGTTTGAACAGTCAGGAAGCCCATGCGCTGACAATGCTCCCCAAATTGGGATCTCTAATCTTGAGGAAAAAATTGCTCTGCAAGTAAGCAAGAGGCAGGAAATACTTCGGCAGGGATTAGCTGAAGGCTCTCCCAAGAACAGAAGCCAGATTTGAATGTCAAATGAGTATACTGTGCGTGCACAGAAACCTGACCATGCGGGGCCTGGGCGGTCAGTGTACGAGCCAATGGGTGTCAGCTCTCATGCGCATCCCTGGAGGGCATGAGACATGTCCTGTACAGTCTGGGGGGCCTCTATATCTTGGGAAAGCAGCTGCCAGGTGGAAGAGATCTGGACTCAGGTTGGAGTGGAAATTTGAAGTAAGAAGAAAAATGCACATTGGCATGACTTTGCGAGGCGTCAAGCGGCTGCTTTGCACAAGAAATGAGCTTGATCTTTGGCAAAGCTGTGGATGGGACACTGTGCATGTGTTGGAATCTCAGTGAACAAGTAGTGCAAATGTTGTTCTGCAACACTGACACATCGACTGTTGACAGATGCTTTTCAAGTTGTACCAAGTTTTGGCTGCTACAAGGAGCTGATTTCGGCAGCCAATTGTATTCCATGCTGGGCCGCTGACATCGTACAGGATGTGCCGGTGCTAACATAACATTGGCCAAGCAGCTTTTTGAAGCTGATACTCAAAACCACAATGCGGGCATTGCTGTATGACAGCCGGTCTACTCAGGACAGTGGATTGAGGCATCACGGGATGCATGGGAATATTTTCGCATATTTTTTGGGTTGCAGCTGCGAGGAGTCCTACCTAATGTTGACCGGAATTCATGGATTTGGCGTGCAGCCACTGCGGCAGGCTGTTGATTTAGGATGCAGATCTGTGGGGCAGATCTCTACAGGATGTAGAACATTTGTATTACCAGGAAGGCTCGATCTGAAAGGCTCTTGCTTGGCCCAATCTCGGAGGAGATACAGATAAAAACTATCATAATCAGTATCCATGTTAGAGGCCCCACGGTGTGGCTGCAGACACGCTCTGTTTATGCCCTGTCCATATGGCCATTTGGCTTTGGGTTTGCCGACCCTGTAGATTACAGGCTGTAATAATAAAGCGCGTGGTCTTATGTGGTCTCACTCAGTCTGTTCACCCAGCAGGGAGTCAGTGGTTGATATCAAGCTGCCTCCACAATAGTTCCTTCACAGTGCCATGATGATCAGGTCCTCTGAATGCAGAACCCGCTGGTGTTGTCCATTGTGCTACTAATGCTAGTTGAAAGTAGCTTAGTGGTTGAATTTTAACCAACTTGCTTACCCTGAAGTGAATTCATGAAGAGCCCTCGAGCGGTTTTTGTTGGGGGCTGGCCTGCAGAGTCTGCATCATGCATGCATGGGCATTAAGCACTTTTCAGGCCTGAAGCATCCAGTCAAGCCTGTCTCGTGAAAACATGACCACGAGAAATTGTGTCCATGGCCCCTGTTAGGGGGCCCCCTCACTGAGTCAGGCTACTCAGAAGGATGGGGAGGGAATGGGGAAGTGCGAAGGAGATTTGACCGTTGGAATGCCAGGTGGAACAAGCATTTCAGACTGCTGCGCAATGCATTGTGGTGGGAGCCGGTGCAAGGTGCTGCACTTCAAGGCCGCTCACATGCGGGTCACAGTTGCCTGTGATTGGACTCTTGCTTAAAAAACCAAAAGCCTTGATTCCTTTGGAGCTTCACCATGGAGAACATCAGGTGCCAAAACAACACCAAAAGCTTGTCAATACCTGATCTATGACCTATATGTAACCTATGAAGTGGACTTGTGACTGCGGAGGAAGTACATTTTCACTCAACACTCAGCCTGAAAGGGCAAATTTTGTTTCTAACAAGTTGGCAAAAGAATGCGAGTCCCTGAATATGCTTCACTGACTGCAGTGTCAGCGTGAGAGTCCGCCCACTCAGTGAAGTCGAGGCGGAGAAGGGCTCTGCCTGGAGGATAGAAGGTAACACGATCCATCCAGTTGGCAGGGATGCAGCAGACGGCGGGTACAGCCTCGACAACGTATTTGACAGCAGCTGGAGCACTGAGGCCGTCTACAAGCATACTACAAAGGATTTGGTCAAGAAGGTTGTTGGAGGTTTCAACGGCACCGTCTTCGCCTATGGACAGACGAGCAGTGGCAAGACTCATACAATGCGTGGGACAGCCTCGGACCCGGGTATTGTTTCCCTCGCCGTCGAGGATATCTTCAATCACATTGCGAACACACAGGACCGCGAGTACCTGGTTCGGGTGTCCTACATGGAGGTGAGCCATCCCTAGAATCCCTACTGATCGTGCTCCTCTTGAAAGCCATTCAACTGCCCACGTGAAGCTTTACTTTGCCTCAAAATGATGCAGTGCTTTGTGTCTTTTCCATGCAAAGCTCAGATATCTGTTTTCTGATAACTTCTCTTCTCTTTCTGTCTGTCTGAAAGAACCACAAACAGCCATTCTCTCAGGGCGTGTTCTCTGGCGGGTGTGCAGCTGTACAACGAGGAGGTGAACGACCTGCTGTCACCGGACAGCACCAAGCTGCAGATCCACGAGAGCAAGGAGAGCGGGATATATGTGGCGGGCCTGCGCGAGGACATTGTCACCAGCGTGGAGCACGTTTTGCAGCTGCTGGAGGCGGGCGAACGCTCCCGCCATGTTGGAGAGACCCGCATGAACAAAAACTCGTCTCGCTCCCACTCCATCTTCCGCATGGTATGCGCGCCCTGCCTCGAAAAGCTTGAACACGCTTCCTCCATTCTTTTTCCCACAGTTGGCTTGCATGATTTCTCCAATTACAATGCATGAAAATGCAACAGATCCAGACCCATCGCACAGCACTGCAGACTTCATACTTCATCTAATGACAGCATCCACATGCTTATTGTATGATTCCTACGCCCATTGCAATAAAAATGCATGCCATGTATGGCACAGGTGGTGGAGAGTCGGAGTCTGGACCAGGAGTCAGAGGAGGGTGGGGCGGTGTGGGTGTCAGTGCTGACTCTGGTGGACCTGGCCGGCTCTGAGCGCATGAGCAAGACAGGAGCCGAGGGGCTGCGCGCGAAGGAGGGCGCATCCATCAACAAGTCCCTACTCACCCTCGGCACTGTCATCAACAAGCTCAGCGAGGGCGCCCAGACCCAGGGTCAGCCCCATCTGGATGAGCACTTTCTTAAGGTTTCCCGGGTCCATACAGTTTCAGTCTGTCATGCATTGCAGATGCCATGCAAGCCCTGCTCTGTCCGGGCCTCCAGTGGTCTCAGGAACGGTTTTGGAGTTGGCTCTGAGAGCCGGTCATGTGCCTGCTGCATATTGCACTTTGTCGACCCACATGCAGAGCCAGTTATGGAGGAAAGCAGGCAACGAGTGAAGTGTTCTGTGGGGCTGCGTCAGAAGCAAGTGCCCCTCAACCAGGCTCTGTGCATCTGGTGCAGGCGGCCACATCCCATACAGGGACAGCAAGCTGACGCGCATCCTGCAGCCGTCGCTGGGAGGCAATGCCAAGACGGCCATCATCTGCAACATCACGCCCGCGGTGGTGCACGGGGACGAGAGCCACAGCACGCTGCGCTTTGCCTGCCGCGCCAAGCGCGTGGTGAACAACGCCATGGTGAACGAGGTGCTGTCGGACGCGGCCGTGCTCAAGCGCCAGGCCAAGGAGATTGAGGAGCTTCGCCGCGTCCTGGCCGCCAATGGCGGCGGGTGAGTCGGCCCCCATTCAATACTTTCCCTTCGCGCGGCAATGAATGTGCGACCTCGGCCAACAGCGGCGGTTTTATTAGCCCATATATGAAGACCGCTGTCCGTACTGTCTCTCTCAAGGGGTAATGTCATAATGGAGGGAGGGAGCCCTGTGCATGATTGCACAGGTGCCGAGCTATTGGCGGCGCAAGATTTCATCCCAATCGTGTGTGGCTCTGTCCTACGTGCGATGTCATCAGCGGATCAAGTTGTCAGGAGGGGGTGTTAAATACTTTGCTGCAAAGGACTCACACATGCCAGCATGCATGACTGCGTATGGGGTCAGTGGGGCAGCAAGCCCAAATCAATTTACATATCAATCGACCTTCCGCGATACATAGTCCAAAGAAGACACTGATATTGGCCATAAGCGCTGTGCATTCTGCTTCGGCAGGAACGCGGAGGTGGAGCAGCAGATAGCGCAGCTGCGAGCGGAGCTGCTGCACAAGGAGCAGGAAAACGAGCGCGTGCAGATGCAGCTGGCCAAGGAGAAGGAGGAGCGTGAACGCGCTGAGCGCCAGGTGGGGCATCTTCCCTTCTGGAACTCCATCCTTGAGTGACAGAATGGATACCTCAGGGGGAAGATATCTCAACAGCAGAGCAGTGGCACTTGCCCTCAGAGGCTATGGCACGCAGCAGGTCTCTCCACTGAGAAGGGTGGTTGTTGTGAGCGGAATTTTTACACATGCTATCTTCCCCCAGTTGAACTGTTGAGGCAAATGCACGAGGGCGTGGCTGTGAGAGGCATGTGCAGGCAGCTGTAGGCATGTGGCGGCATTCTGATGAGGATTTGGTTGGCCGGTGGGCAGGTGACGGGGCTGACGCGGCTGCTGGAGGAGCAGAAGGAGTCGGCCAGCGCCACCAGTGGCGGCCGCAAGGAGAACCGCCGCGAAACCTGGTGCCCTGGAGCTAAAGGTGATACACATAGTGACCTACATCGTATATTTTCCCTGCTCACGCCGCAGCCAACTGCTGAATCGGTCTTCTCCTGGTGTCCTCTCCCCTTCAGAGCACTTTTTTCGGTAATGACAGTACACGGGACAGGATAGAGCGTAGATGTTGACAGCTGGGCGCTGTGGGTGTGCAGAGGGAAGAGGAAGGAAGCGGCCATTCGCGTCGCACCTGCCCAGCTTTGACGAGCAGGGTGTGGAGGAGGTTGCTGTGTCTGCAACTGATGACATGCGCTCTCCTGCACCACAGAGGCGACGCAGCGCCAGAGGTGGCTTTCCTTCACATTCTCAATGAATGTCATGCATGTTCAGTTCCCACCGTCATGAATGCCAGCTGACCTGTTATGGCAAGGACAACAATCTTAGCATTTTCTTTTGCAAAGTATCTTCCAACAATTCGAAGCCGATGTGGCATAAAGCAACATGTGTAACATTGATTGCAGGTGCAGCATGTGGTTTGGTGAACAGTAGGCATTTTAGACTGAACCTAGTCATGGCACAAACAAGATGCATATTGTATGACAAGAGGAGCTTAGCTGTACCTGTTATACTCACATACGTGAGACGCAAGTCCATGATGACAACCGTGCATGCATGGCTGCAGATGATGACGATGTGCTGTCCGAGCTGACGAACAAGGAGGCAGCAACAGAGGACGGGGCGGCGTCGAGGCTTGCTGAAGGGGATGCTGCTGATGTGGCGGAGCTGCGGGCCCGCATCCGACAGCTGGAGCTGCAGCAGAGCCTGATGGACAGCGAGCTGGAGTCCATGAGCGACCTAGCCAAGCAGAGTGACGCCCAGCTCAGGCGAGGCCACTGCCGCACCACTTGATTCACCCTGCTGACCCCATGAAAACCACCCAGCACAAGCATCATGGAATGCCACTCATTCTGTCAGCTCCCATCTTCAAGGCGCCACTGCGCGGGCTTGCATGCGATTAGGGCCCCATCTCTTAGTCCTGCTGTGTGGGCAAAGATCATGCAGCTCTCCGACTGGGGCATGCAAACACAAACTTTTCTGTGCGTCTAATTTTCATTTGTCAACAAAATTATCGAGCAGAACCCTTCTCCAGAGAGTGCCTTAAGTGTCCAGTGGCCTGTCTTGAAAGCTCGAGAAGGCATCCAGGGAACATGCTCTTGGTGCTCGCTCCCAGAGCCTTCATCATCAGAGCTCTTCATGGCTTATACAACCCATGACGGTTGTCTGGGATCATGTGCACTGAGGGTGGTTGCATTGTTGGCGTAGGGTGGTGGAAGCAGAGCTCTGCAGCGTGAGCGAGGAGCGTGACTCTCTGGTGCCGCAGCTGGAAGAGGCGCGCTGGCGCACACGACTGGCAGAGAAGGACCTGCAGCAGATGAAGGACGCCTCTGCCAGCCTCCAAGAGGTGGCTCCTCTCAACCACATCCCATGCGTCCCACAGCGCAAAGAGCTAAATTCCCAAATTTTACAAGTGTTTTTACAGCCTAATCCAGCCATTTCAGCAGAGTTTCATGAGTATTATCTCGGGACAGCACAGCTTGTAACAGCTTGTAATTGTGCTTGTGCACAGGAGCTGCAGGAAGCTCGAGCAGACCTGGAAGCGCGACAGAGCAGCGCGAATGAGCGAGAAGCCGAGCTGCAGGCGCAGGTGGCCGCGCTCAAGCAGGAAGCATGCACGGCCAAGGAGGAGGCGGCCGGCCTGAGGCGTTCCCTGCTGGAGGCCTCTGAGCAGACCGCCGCCCTGCACCTGGACAAGGGGCGCCTTGACAGCCGCCTGCAGCAGCAATCCCAGGTGCGCCCGATTAGTGACTCCATGCTTTGACCTGAAGGATGTTGGACTACCAACACCTCTCCATGTGGTGCTCTGAAGGGAGGTGCCTGGCAACCATTGCAAAGGATGACAAATGCGGCTGTGCATTGCAGTGATTGAGATGCCAGCCTGCAAGTCTGCTCTACATGTGGTTAATGATCTGTGAGGGTAATGTGACTCCTTGTGCATATACTGCAGGAGATGGCTGAACTGGAGAGCCGTGCGGCTGCTCAAAAGGAGGCACTGGTGGAAGCCAAGAAGGCAGCCGAGGTATGCATCTTTGGCAGGTCCAGAGCATTTCTAAGCATGCCAACATAGCAAATCGTCTGGCTTCATTCAACAAAATGGTGTTGGGGATCACCACACAGCGAGACACTTGTGTTCGAAGCCACAACCAAGCCACGTGCATGTTGACAATTTATCAAATGTTGGTGTAGACTGCTGTCGTGTCCGCGCCAGCTTCATGACACATCCATAATTATTTTTCATTTTTTAAAGGTTTAGGGTTTATTTCGACCCTCCGTAAAATACGGTATATATGAAAAAAGAGTATACTCACAGGCTGCAGAGGAGAAGGCGGCGGAGGCGACCGGACACGCGCGGGAGCTGTATGAAGAGAACAAGCGGTTGGAGGACCACATCCACGACCTTGAGACGCGCAAGCGCGCACCGCTGTACCAGAAGAAGCAAGAGGAGGAGCTCAAAGCGGCTGTGGAAAAGGCCCAGGACGCCGAAATCCGCGCTGCTGAGGCAGAGCTCAAGTGCAAGGAGGCCAAGGTCTGTACCCAATTTCCTGGATTTGGCAGAAGATGTTTCTCAAACACTTTGCTCACCCTTAACTAGGGACTTTGTTGTATATAACCTAAAATCCACCATTGCATTCAGGAAGTAAAAATTGTACTGTAAAGGCCCATAACCCCTAAACTGCGCTACTTAGCTTCAAGTGTTTGAGATACAATTTCTTGGAATTTCCTGCTGGATGCTGGTCTCATCCCTTGACCTCTCGGCTGGGATGGTATGTAAAGTGTCATTTTTGTTGTGTGGATGTATGGGACATATTATTTGTGATGGTTTTGACATGATTGGTGCATTGAAATGCCATTCAGGGCGAGCGAGAAGAAGCGGAGAAGGCTGCGACGGAGGCTAAGGATAAGGTGGAGCGCCTGCAGAAGAAGCTGAGCGAAGCTACTGCTGAGCTGGAGGCAGCCAGCATGCGCAACATTGCCGAGCAGCAACGGGCACAGGTGCCATCTCACTGCATTAAATAAATACGAAAAAGTAACGAGATACACCGCACAGTTGCAGCGGCCTTGAGGGCTTCACCATGCCACCACTGTTACATCAATCCTGGGCAGAAGCTCCCAGTCTCGACTACCACCACTCTCTCCCAAGCTTTGGCAGTTCTCTTGGAGATGTGACCAACACGTAAGCTTCAAGATACATGAACTTCAAAATAGGTTGCCTATTTAGACAAAGAATACCTTTTTAGGAAAGGGAGCAGTGATTTGAGATACTCTCATGCAGGCGGCACATGAGGCAGAGTGTGCGAGCCTGAAGGCAGCCACACAGGCGGCAGAGGAGCACAGCCGAAACCTGCAGTCCCAGCACGAGGCTGAGATGGACGAGAGGGATGGCACAATAGCGGAGCTGCGCGGCGAGATTGAAGAGATGCAGGCCAGAGCAGCCGCCCTGGAGGCCAACCTTGGTGAGCAATCAGACACTACTGCTACTCCACAACTTTTTCCCCACACTGTCATGGCAACTCTTCCGCTGCATGCTGTCCAACTGCATTCAAGCACAAAATTCCTCCTCTGGCACAATTGCAGATCTGTCAAATGGTTCCCTTCGCCTTTTTTGCAGGCGAGACGCAGGCTTGTGCAGAGGCGGCAGCAGAGCGGGTGACATTCCTGGAGGAGCAGATCGCTGGGCTGAACGCTGAGGCAGAGAAGGCAGCGAAGGATGCTGAAGAAGCCCTCACGGCTGTGCAAGCCGAGGCTGCCAGTCAAATTGCTGCCCTGCACACTCAGCACGATGCCACTGTTGCAGATCTGCAGTCACATCTCTCTGCGGCCCAGGTTCGCATTCCGACAACCCTTTCCATAACTGTTGACTGGCTTCATTACCCATGCAAAATTATCCAAGAGTTGATGAAATTTATGTGGACTGGCCCTGGTGATACGCATAAGCTAGCAGAAGGAAGTGAAAAGGGCCCGCAGACAAGTTGTCATCCAGGGCCAGAGGTAGGCATGAGACTGGATGTGACATGGGTTATGTTGATGATACCCGGTGCTTGAACTCGGGAATCTGGTGGGCAACAGGAGGCTGCTACTGCGTCACAAAACAAGGCAACAGAGGATGCAAAGGCGGCAGAGGAGTCGGTGGAGGCTGCCAAGGCCGCTGCCAGCGCTGAGGTGGAGCACATGCGCAAGCTGCTCACCAGCTCAGCAGCCGAGAAGGCTGAGCTGGAGGCCAAGGTGGCACGCGCCGCCAGTGCTCTCAAGGCCGCTGACGACCTGCGCGAAGCGAGGTGCGGTGCTCTGCAAGGAGGCCATCACTTCACTGTACATCACTTGGACGGCATCAAGATGGAATCAAGATGGAGACATATTGAGTGCCACATAGATATTGAACCTGTGCTGAACTTCCCTTTGGAAATGTTTGACATTGAGAATGTCACTGGTTTTTTTAACAGTGATGCAATGCAACATGTGCACATTTGAGCGCCATGAAGGTCTAGAACATGTGGAGAGTTGCCCACTGGTTTGCTGCTTTGCCACGCACAGGCAGAAGCACAAGGAGGAGACCTTGAAGCTGAAGCAGGAGCTGGCCTCCCTTCGGACCATCTCCAAGGGCGGTCAGCAGGGCCAGGACCGCAACAAGAAGGAGCTAGACATGGCCAAGTGGGTGCACGTGCCCCACAACTTCTCCCTTCACTGTTTATGCTCCCGAGAAATGGACCACAGTGTATTCTAAGCAGTGCTGGATGCGATGACTGGATGTGCTGTGAGAGGCATGTCGTGTTTCCGAGAAGTGGACTGCAGTGCATTCTGAGCAGCGCTGAATGTGGCGACTGGATGTGCAGGGAGAAGCTGACGGCGACAGAGAACAAGCTGAAGGCCGCAGTGCAGGACAAGATGAATGTGAAGATGGAGAAGGCGGCCCTGGAGCGCGAGCTCAAATCCCTGCGCGACCAGGCTGGCCGATATAACAAGGTCAGGAATTCCCACACTCCACTTTGCATGATGGACCTCTCCCATCATGCAGAAAATAAAAGCACTGTCGGCCTCACCATCCAGGCTTGCAATAGTCCCAAAGTTTTCTAGCACTTCCATTGACATCAAGCCAGTGGCTGGGAAAGCCAAGGCTGCTATGTCTGATATCTGCATAAAACTGTTTCCATGCCTTCTTTGCCAGTGCTTTCATGCATGCTTAGCTGGGCAGGAGAGCTCTGACATGTGAGGGGAGTGCGCGTGTTCTCTGTAGGACTTGGAGAAGAACAAAGCAGAGGCGAACAAGAAGCGGGAGAGCATGATGATCAGCTTCAACCAGACCAAGGGGCAGATGTCCTCGCTGGAGAACACCCTCAAGAGTGTGCAGGTCACCCTGGAGAAGACCCAGTTTGCACTGGAGGTCAAGCAGGGTAAGAGGCATGCCACCTGTGACAGACAAGCAAGAGTGCATCTGGAACTGTCTCGAGAAAACAGACCATTCCATGATCGACAATCTTTGGCATACTTCAGGCAGAAATGGCCTGGGCTCATGAGTCATTCTCACTTTTGCTGTCTCCTACAGGCTTCCAATTGTCCACAGCTTTGCGTCCTGTAACTGACTCACTGGCCAAGAATAGCTTGTGGACACAATGCAGGGCAATTTTTCGAGCTTTCTCAAATGTCACCCGTGCTGTGTTTGCAGGCGAGTGCGACAACATTGCTGGGGAGCTGGCGGAGGCGCAGGCCACGGTGTCAGAGCTGAGCAAGGAGCGCGATGAGCTGTCTGCCAGCCTGTCAAGCCTTGAAGCGGAGCATGCGAACCTCACAGACAACCATGACAGCCTCAGGTACCATGCATTACAACTCCGAACAGCATGCACCGCTCACCATGTTTGCATGCACATAATGTGCTGAATGGGAAGCAGCCGGGACTTCTACAGCATGCTACAGCTCTGTTTAGTGCGTGAATAGCATGTAGTGCCTTGTCTCATCGTGGTGACATCCCCCTTTGCAGGGCTGATTTGGAGGCCAAGGTGGCAGAGCATGAGGCCTTGCAGCAGGCCAAGGCAGAGGTGGAGAGCCAACTTGCGGATGCGCAGAACTCCATTGCACGGCTGACGGCCCAGAGGGATGAGCTGGAGGCCAGCCTGCTTAGCACCAAGGCTACCCTTAAGTCCACCGAGGAGAGCCTCAAGAAAGCCAATGTGAGCAGGATCCATGATGGTCCCTCAAGAGATCAACACTTGTCCACTCAACCTGCCACTGTACACTTTTTAGTGTCTCTCCCCAGAAAATTGCTCAAAACTCAGCCGGGCGTGAGGTACTTATAAGACATGAAGCTGACGAATGAGAGGGGTGTCCAGGACCATTGTAGGGCCCTTGGCAGATGTATGTGCCCAGGAACCCCTAAGTACTGTGGTGGACTGGGGATGACCGGGTGAGTGTTGTGTGTTCAGGCTCGTCTGCCGGAGATTGAGGAGCTGCAGAAGGAGATCAAGGCCAGCGGTGAAGAGCTGGTGGACCTGCAGTACAAGCACAAGACTGAGTCGGAGGCGGCTGCCGCAAGGGAGGTGGCTCTCAATGAGCAGGTCGCCAAGCTGCAGAAAGAGGTGATGCATGCCATGTTTGCCACCCTGAACACATCGCAGTGATCACAACTTAATGTACCGCACATGCTTGAAATGACACATGGGCTCAACTATGCTAACCATGCATGTTTCAAATTGCAGCTGGCAGACATTACTGCTGAGGCGGCTGGAGTCAAGAGCAGCCTGGAGGAGCAGAGCGCTTCTCTGCAGTCACAGCTGGCTGACTCTCAGGGCTCCTGCACAACCCTGACGGCCCAGGTGCACACACGACAAAGTCCCCGTCGAGTGCTTCCAAGTGATATCAGTCAGTGAAAATGTGAAACTCATTAGCGGATGTTACCATCAGATTTACAGTTTATGGGTCTTAATTCGGCATTTGAAACATTAGTGACGGCGTCCTGACTGCTGCTTGTTGGTAGCCGGCGCTGTGATAGAAAAGTACCAAATTCCTGTTGTCTGGGGTCTCTTTCATCCAGGTGGAGGAGCTGAAAGCCCAGGTAGCGGCGCTGGATGCTGACAAGGCTGAGAAGGCCGCAGCACTGGGCGAGCTGCAGGCAGAGCACCAGATAGCGGTGGCGGCTGCCGCCAAGTCTGGTGCCGAGGCAGCTGACCGAGAGGCACAGCTGGCCGCGCAGCTGACAGCCCTGCAGGAGCGCTTGGACGCGCTGACAAAGGAGGCCGAGAGCGCTCAGGCATACCAGCAGGAGCTGGAAGGTGCGCTGTACTCCCCCTCCCCTCCAATATCACTTCTGTCGACCACTGGTAATGTGCAAACACGCCCACAACCATCCTCCGGTGTAGCTGGTGGGTGGGCTGACACCTGACAGCAGTCCTGCAGGTGGCCTTATCATATCTTGCTGTGACAGGTGGTATGCTAATCGCCCTATGGTCTGCAAGCTTCTTATCATGCAAAATTTATGATTGCAGGCATCTCCTGAATGCACGAATGCTGCACAGGTCAACTGAACGAGGCGGAGCTGGACAACCAGGGCCTGCAGGCGCAGCTGGAGGACATGACCAACCGCCACTCAAATCTGACCACCGCCCACGAGCAGATCACCGTCGAAAAGGCCGAGCTGGCGAGCGCTCTGCAGCAGGAGCAGGCCACCCTTGCAGCCGCATCTGCAGAGGTGGAGGCCTGCAGGGCCCAGATCGAGGAGCTGAATGTGCAGCTGCAGGCGGCCCAGAGCAGCGCCGGCGCGCTGGGCGAGCTGGAAGCTTCCCTCAGGAAGCAGCTGGCAGATGTTCAGTCTGCACTGGCGGAGAAGGAGGGCCAGCTGGCGGCGGCTCAGGAGAAGGCCCAGGTAATAGCATGGTGCATGGTAATAGCATTGCCTTATGGACAACCTGTGTGCATTGCACAAATGACCTTTGTGTAACACTATGCCTGATTTGGTGAGCTGATGGTTCCACCCCTCCACATCCAGCTATGATTTGATGGTTGAGTCCCAGAACTCCAGAGCATCATCCTTCCAACAAGGTTATCTTCATGATGTTAGAGAGCACCCAGGTGATCCTCTTATGGGTTTCTGCATGTATGACCTAGGAGGGCCTGCAGCCGCACATTGCTGATGAGATCGCCAGAAACCTTTGCCGGTTGTTGCAGGCAAGCGATGCGGACTGGGAGACGCGCATGAAGGAAGCCGTCAGCTCCGCCGAGCAGTGGAAGGAGTTTGCCGAGAAGCTGGGCGCTGACAAGGACGCCACCGAGGCCACCCTTGCTGCTGCACAGGCCAGCCTCCAGGTTGGAACTCACATGCTCTGGAGACTGTGGAACATATCATGGACCTCTAGTATTCTTCCTCCACATTTTGCTCTGCTTGTAAACCTGCATTTGTTCCCTCATCAGAGCACTCATATTCCTGGCATATAAATGATTCAGGGGCTGGTGACAGCCAAACTGAAATGCTATAGGGCATTCAAGCAGTGGGTTTGAAGCCACAGCATTGGGCGACATGGCAGCAGCTGTAATGTGCGCATGCTTTTCCAGCCATGCGGCGGCTGATGGCAAGGGCTTGCTGTGTTTTGCAAGGCGGCCGAGGGCGAGCTGGAGGGAACGCGCAGCACGGTGGCCGAGCTGACGGAGCAGCTGGCGGCGGCGGAGGCGCACGGTGCGCGCACGGCCGACGCGCTGCGCGAGGCCATGGCCGCACAGGCCGCGCGGGCCGAGGCGCAGCACTCCCAGCTGCAGGCCGCCCTGGACGAGGCGCATGCCGAGCAGCAGCAGCTGCGTGCAGCGCTCGACGAAGCCAGCAGGTGGCACATATCTCAAGAAAACTTGTTACTACAGTAAAATCCACAGATGCACATATGCACGGGAAAGTATTTCAAATGTCACCTGACTGTCGCGAAAATGCTGTCCAGAAAATATGGAATTTATTGTTCACTGGAAGCGAAGAAAGTTTGTTTATGCATTTTTTGTGGTGACTGCAGGGATGCCGAGGCGGCCGCACACGCGCATGCGGCTGAGCTGGCGGCCATGCGCGTGCAGCTACAGGCTGTGCAGGAGGCGGCCAGCAAGGCGCAGGCGGAGCTGCGCGCGGACAGGGCAAAGCTGGAAGCGCTGGAACAGGAGGCGGCGCTTGCGCGACAGGGCCTGTCCGACTTGGAGGCCGCTCTGCAGCAGGAGCGCATGCAGCATGAAGAGAGCACCAGCAAGGTGTCATTTAACAGCACATTGCAATGTTTGTGCAGTTGTTGGTTGATCTTCACCACTGACTGTTAAATTCCGCACCATGACCAGTTGTAATCCTCATGTGGCATTCCCTGCTTTCTGCGTGAATTTAGCATGACGATGCCTCACGGGGCCGCATGCATGCATGTTGGTTGATGACCTCATGTGCACTGCGCATCCGGGGATGCATGCATGCATGTCGTGAATGACCTGATGTGCACTGCGCAGGTGAGCAAGCTGAAGGCTGAGCTGGAGGATGCTGCGGCGAGGGGCGCAGCTGCACAGCTGGAGGCGGCACGGGCGCTGGACGGGGCGCGCTCGCAGGCAGCCGCAGCCGAGCGCGAGGCCGAGGTGCTGCGCGCCGGGGCCGGCGCCGCCACCGACCAAGCCCTCGCCGCTCTCAAGGTTCGTATTTCCCATCATCCCCTTTTCTTGGCATGTTGTACTATCTTTAGTAAGGCTTCACAGACATCTACCTTGCTTGCAATCATGCTTCCTACACTGACACAAACCAAGAGGCGAGCCAGACAGGGAAACAGGTTCCCAGCTGTCCAATTGATTGGGAGGGGAAAGCTAGACGGCGGAACTTGCCACAGGCATCACTGTGAAGGCGAATGCTGTGAACTTTAAGACCTGGGCTGGTGCAGGCAGAGCAAGAGCACGCGATCGCAGAGGAGCGCAGACATGCAGCGGCGGCGCAGGCGCAGCTGGCCGCGCAGCTGGAGGACGCCCGCGCCAAGCTGGCCGAGGCGCGCGCGGCCGAGGCACAGCATGGTGACCGTGCTGCTGAGCTGGCCGCTGAGCAGCAGCGCTCCAAGGCACTCATTGCCCAATTGCAGGTGTGTGGCACAGCCGCATTGGGTCACGAATTTTAAGAGACACACTGTGTTTGGTATCCGCCTGGAGGATCGGGGGCCCAGTGTGGAAATGGATATGGCTGCTCTGCAGTGCAAATGGGCAGGGCTGGTGACAGGTGCTAGTGGTGGGTGCAGGGAGCTGTTTCAGCAGGAGAGGCGCGGGTGCACCATGCAGAGCAGGAGTGTGCCAGGCTCACCCGTGTCCATCAGGAGGAGGTCGGCAAGTTGCGGGCTGCACTGCAGGCACAGGTACGCTTGAGAACAAGTGTCCCATCAGTGCATATGCAGACGCGGTCTGGCCTACACACATGCTATTGCAGGCATGCAACATTGAGTAAATGAAGGTAGTGATCTCAAGGCAAAGCATAGACGTGAGCTAGGCCATGTTGCATGCCTGTCAACCCTCCTATCAGTCACATGTGGTAAGGGCAAGATCCTCTCGAAGTCACACACTTCTTGGACAGCCAGGATCCTTGACTTGGCAATTTCTTGTGAATCTCACGTTCAGTGGGGATCAAGTGGGTGAGGACAGAGCGAGCTGATCCTGATGGATGTGTCACTGACCGTACAATGACATGAAGAAGATGAGTTGAGAAGGGAGAAAACATGTGATGCAGGGAGGTGTGGTGCCGGAGGCGCATCTGCTGGCGGCGCGGGCCGAGGCCAAGGCGGCGGCGGAGGCGGCGCACAAACACAAGGGCGAGGTGGTTCGGCTGCGCGCTGAGCTGGACAGCCTGAACAGGCAGCTGGAGCAGACCTGCACCCTGCGCCTGCAGCCCAGCGATGCTCTCGACTCCCAGGTCAGTCAGTCAGTCAGTCAGTCAGTCAAGATACAACCATTTCCAGCCACCTAGGGCGGATCAGATGTCTGGCACAGCCAGCACTCGAGCATTACATCCAAACATTCACAAGATCATCCTGCCAGAAGAACTTCACCATGGTACTGAGCCTCAAGCCTCACAACAAGTAGCGCAAAATCGGACCTTGGACCTGCCTGCTTGCGTATTCCAGGCAATCACTGCCCTGTGAATCGGCTTTGCAGGTATACTTGAAAGGGCTCAGAGTTCTAGTCATGTGGGAGACAGACGAGCGTAAATGCTGGTTGGGGCATGCCGGCTTGGCTGCCTTACTGCGTAGGGCAATGGGAGAGGGAAGAAATATTCACACAAGTACTCTGACATGTACATGTACAACATGAAGTTTTGAAGATCTGTGGCTGTGACAGGTGGCGCAGGTGCGAGAGGCAGCCGAGCGGCGCGTGGCGCAGCTGCACAGCAAGATCCAGGGGCTGGAGTCGCGCCTGCACCAGCTGACCGCCGAGAACCGAGCCCTCTCCGCGGCTGCCCGCGCACCCAGCGCCGGCCCCAGTGCCCAGGTGGGCATAGCACCTCTCCACAGTCTGTCAGTCAGTCAAATGCACCTTTTCCAGCCACCTAGGGCTGACTCAGATGTCCGGCTCTGATTGTTAGAGTCAGCACCCAGCGTCATAACACACCCTCGAAGCTGCATGCTCAAAGAGTGTGCTACAAGTTGGTGTCAGAGAGAGAGAATTCAAGGGGTCTGAGTCAGAATCGGTGCCAGAGAGAGAGAGTACAAGAGGTCTGGAATGCGGGACAGCATTGCAAGGGTTTAGGAGTTTTGAGGGGGCCTGCTGCTGCAAGTGCAGGCACAGGCCGAGCGGGTGGCGGCGCTAGAGACAGAGCTGCGGCGCAGCAAGCGGCGCGAGGAGAAGCTGACCGCGCTGCAGTACCGCCTGCGTGAAGACCTCAAGCAGTGCGGTGGAGACCCCAGGTAACAGACCCTGCAATATTGAAAATTTCCCTCCCGCAGTCGTTGCCACAACAGCGGTATCGAGTTTGATGCAGTCAAGACATGTTATTATCAGACAGGGATACATGCCCTTGTCATGGGTGCCGCTTGCAGTGCCCATCAAACAGCAGGGGGTTGTGTGGAGTGCTTACTTGCGGCAGGACACTTGCATTTGTGGTCTCAAGTTCTGATGCGCATGCTGCAGGGTGTTTGACAACCTGCGTGATGTGAGGGGCCTGGAGTACGAGTTGGACTTTGTCACCAACCGCGCAAACAGGGACATCCAGGTGATTGCACCTACCGCCCAAAATATTCGTGCTTGACCACC
Source organism: Coccomyxa sp. Obi (assembly GCA_020887355.1). NCBI lineage: Eukaryota > Viridiplantae > Chlorophyta > Trebouxiophyceae > Coccomyxaceae > Coccomyxa > Coccomyxa sp. Obi. The sequence continues at coordinate 1,693,253 of AP024997.1, forward strand.
TGCCTACCCATGATACTTGCTTGTCCCAAGTGACATTTTTATTAATTTGCTGAGAAGCAAACACTGTTGTGTGCAGTCATTGCGGGAGAAGGCAACAGCGCAGATTGCTGGGCTGGAAGCTGAGAAGGCACAGCTGGCGGCAGAGGTGGCCAAGTTCAAGGGACGTGTCTCTCAGGCTGACCACTCGAAGCGTCCCTTGGCCAACAAAGAGAATATCCACGCTCCTGTGCACTGACTGCATGCAACAGTGCGTTGAGACCCCATGCAACTTTAGGTGGTACCCTGTGAAGATATGTAGCTGTGATCAGATGGTGCTGCATTGATTGCTTCTAGGATGCCACCATTTCTTTAAACTCAAGAGTCTGCTGGTAGCATGGCTTGTTATGACAGTGTACAGTACATGCATGCTGCCATTGACACGGGGCTGAACATGCAATGCCCTTTGTAAATTCGCCAATGAGTTCCTTATCAATCACCTTGTAGAGAACCACCAATTGCAAGAAGCTGAACATCTCATGAAGACAGTGCATTGTTCACATGTGCATCTACACACCATACTTTTGGTCTTGTCAACATTTCAGGAGTCACTTCTTCATTTCTTTCGGTGGGAAATCAAGCAGTGCTTTGCGACAAATCGCTGAACGCTCCACAATGAAATTGTGATGAGCACGGCATCCACTAGTATTGGGTCCCATTAGTCTCAACCAGCAGTTCCTGATACATCCTTGCCCTCCACCATCTTCTCGAAGTCCTCCTCTGTCTTCTTGAACTGCGCACACAATTGGGCAAACCCATGAGGCAGCGCAACCCTGATAAAACATCGGCATGCCTCCCAGTTTCATGGCATTTGCGCTTGCATTCAACCTATCTCGGAGCGGAAGAAAGCAACAAGACAGCGCCTTACCTTCTGGCGCTCCTCAGCGACATCCTTTGTTTCTTGGGCAACACATTTGGTGTAGCAGGAATCAAAGGCCTCCTTCAAGCGCGCACTGTCAGCATCCTTGTCCCCACCGGCACCTGCAGCCAGTGCCTGGCTGGCTATCTGCTCCTCCTTGCATGCTGTTGTGCAAGCCTCCGCCGCATTCTCCTTCACTGCAGCAACAGAGACCCTGGTCAGAGGCCTGCATGCTCTTACTTTGCCCAACTGCACATCGTACCTGCTTTACACTTTCATCAGCTCAAACCCTTCAATCATGTACAATCAGGACAGCCATGTTGCAGGATCACCACAACCTACAACATCTTGGGACCAGTAAAGACTCTATGTGATGATATAAGGATATGTATAGAGTGATCCGGACCTAGCGCAGATTGTGATGAGCCTTGTACATGATCACCGGAAGGCTCAAGTAGCAAGGTTGCTCACCTGCCAGGAAGGGCAAGCCGTGGGATGCTGTGTCATAGAGCTGGTTGCGGAAGAGGACCAGGCCCCCCACCAGCAGGATGGCAAAGATGACCGATCCCCAGAGCCACCAGTTCTGCTTCAGCTCCTTGTAAACTCGCTGGCCAAGGGTTGGGGGGCCGCCCGATGGAGGCGCTTTGGCTGACAGGTAAGGGCTCTCCTCATCCCTGCACGCGAGCAGTTCAGTGCAAGAGGCCTCCAGACTTTGGCTCTTATTTTGTGCTTCGCAATCTATCAGTAAAACCCTTCAGTAAGCAAAATCGCACTGACTTTTTTCAGAGTTATTGTGAAACGAATGTACACAAAGATACTGCTCAAAATTTGTGGATATCCCTAGCGAACATACCCTAGGGAAGCCGAAAGGTCTGTCAAGGCCTTGCGAGCTTTCTCGTCCTGCAGATTGCATCCGATCAAAGTCAGGCTGTGGAGAGGAAGTACCCGAACGGACACTGGCTGCCAAGAGAATTGAAGAATATCACACCAGAATACAACCAAAAACTCAGGCCCTGGAGCCCTCAATGCAAAAATAAAGCTGCCCAGTGACGGACTGCCAATTCTTCAAAGCCCCAAGAACCTAGCTCCTCTGGGGCAAGGGCATTCACCGTTGATGACTTCAATGGTTGTTTCTCGGACGAAAACATGTCGATCTCCTTTGGCTGATCTTGCAGCTAATACTCACACTGGGGGTTCGAACCCACTGATGCAGCTCAGGCGTGCAGATATTGAACCCAATGATGCTTCGCGCAAGCAGTGACAAGTAGATATCAAAATCCTTCCACAGAGCGCTTTAGAGAAGTCCTCACAAACACTCCCATAGCAGGTGAATGGTTGGCGCGTTCACCTCGACTCTCATCAGTCGAGTCTGAATTGCATATCCACGGTCTGAACCGGCGAGCTTCACAGCTTCCACCCTGCGAGAACTTGTGGACTTCTTCAGTGGGCCGATGAGCTCTACTCTACATTAGTCTTGATCAGGATCATCCGATATTCGGGAACACTGGCGTGATGATATTTGTGCCAGTCAAGGATCACCCTTTGCATGTTAGTAAAATCTGAGTGGGTTCGACTAGCCTATGAGAGCACGATGTCCTGACACTCCATTCATCCCGTTCATCGACGACGTATAAAGCTCATTCCTGAGCTGCGTGATTTCATATCTAATTTCTGCATCCTGATGTTTGCGAGATCGAACAAAATAAAAAGCGACATGTGACAGAAAGCTAGCTCGCAGCGAACGTTTTCTGATGAGGGGAATAGCGGCACTTGCTCTAGCTTTAACAGGCGCTGTAGCAATACTATTGAAATGGAAAGGCAGCCTGCTGGGCCGGAAGCGTCTCCGAGTGGTGCGTGACAACGCCAAAGAAGTGCTGACTACTGCACTGCTTCCTGACAAATGCAGCTCTAACTGCCATGTTTGCATCCCTTGCAGATCGGAGTGATTCCAGCGAGGTTTCAATCGGTGCGCTTCCCTGGAAAACCTTTGGTGAGCATCCTGGGGAAGCCCATGGTGGTGCGCACATGGGAGCAGGCCTGCAAGGCCACTACCCTGCAGAAGGTTGTGGTGGCCACGGACGACGAGCGCATAGCCAGCGCTTGCCGCAAGGCTGGCGCAGAGGTGGTCATGACGAGCAGCGAATGCCCCAATGGTGCGCCTCTGTGTATTGTGGCTAGTGGGCGAGCGGTATGCTGAGTGAGTGTATCTGTGTACGGCCTGTGAGGTTCTGATGTGGGGTGCTCAATGCAGGCACAGTGCGATGTCATGAGGCAGTGACCAAGCTGCCCGGAGACTATGATGTGGTCATCAACATCCAGGGAGATGAGCCATTGATAGAACCCGAAATCATCGATGACACTGTGCGGGCGCTTCAAAACTCGCCAGATTGTGTCTACAGGTCTGCACATACCTCCAAGTATGCAACCCTTGTACCGGCAGCAGGCACATCTGTGTACAGACTTACGATGTCTCCCATATGCAGTCTCCGAATCTATTTTGCAGCAGAGGAAACAACCTTGGAGCCTGCTTGCGGAACCCACCTTGGGATTTGCTGGGGAGCAGCTGTGGAGGCACATGTTCTGTATACCATGGTAGTGCAAATATGTCAGCAGGAAAGCGGGGCTTTGTGATACCTGCACAGACAGCCGCTACAGATGCTGTGACAGGGCATCTGATCGAGCAACCAAAAAGGGCTGACTTGTTATGCATGGTTGCAGCACTGCATGCACGCCGCTGGAGCATGAGCGCGTGGAGCAGCGCACACGAGTGAAGTGCATCCTGGACCGGCATGGCCATGCAATCTACTTTTCGCGGGGGGTGCTGCCGGCCAACAAGGACGGCACTGTCAGGCCCTTCCCGGCTCCCTTCCAGCAGCAGCCGTACCTGCTGCACCTGGGCCTCGCCTGCTTTGACCGCGCCTTCCTGGCAGAATACTGCCGCATGGCTCCCACACCTCTCATGGTAATTTTGCCCTGAGCTTATTGGACACATAATGCTGGATTGTCTTTGCGTGCGATTGTGGCAAGGATGTGGCAGTGTTACATAGCGAGGGCCTGTGGGGGGCCTGCACCAAGCTTGGGAGCTGCGCACCGCTCCGCACGCCGCCCCCGAAAAGCTTATCATCGTTTGGGAAGTCGTGTGAGGCTTGGCCTGGAGGATGATGACCCCGGGTCGAGCACAACCACCACTGCCCGAACGAGGCTAAGTTTGACCGCCACAAAGTGACTGTTGCTAGCAGGAATGAGCCCAATCCGATGTATTGAGACATTTGAGCTGGTCTTAACACATCACGAGCAGGCGCTGCTTGTGTAGTGTATCCAAGCGTGGCAAGATCTCTGTTGAGGAAGGATGCTCAAGCTGAGCTTACATTTGCTGGGCTGTAGTTGATTTGATGTGGCTCCTGCTGCAGTTGATGGAGGATCTGGAGCAGCTGAAGGTGCTGGAGAATGGGTACAAGATCAAGGTCATTGTGGTGGAACACACGGCGCATGGTGTGGATGAGCCAGAGGATGTGGTAGTCATTGAGCAGAAGATGCGTGAGCAGGGATTGACATGACATCAAACGCTCGATCTGGCATATGCAGAGGTGTTCTTGAACTGATCAGACGATGGATGATCCCAGATACCTGCCCGGAAACTGTTCTGCAGAATCAAATAGGAACAGGAGAAGTTAATGTGTGCACTAAAATATCTCTCAGCCCCGACACCAGCTGTGCAAGGTGCTCAGAGCTACAAGCTACAACCTAGTAGGCTACTTCAGTGCAGGGGTAGTAAAGTTGGTCTCAAAATAGCTGCTGGATCCAACAGCTCTGGATCCAGATGCAAAAAGCTGCCTCAATGATTTGCAACTGTGTGTCCAATGTAAAGATCTCCAGAGACCCTCACGCCCAGGGTCAGTGTGGCATGTGTACAAATTTGACTCTAAAGACCAAAATGGGCTCGAAGTTGGAGGCAAAAAATTGGAAATGTCCAAGGGAAGGTCAGGAGAAGTGCTCACGTCATCAGCGGACGCCGTGGTCGGGAAAGAAAAATTGTCTTGAGATCAATAAGTTGAGGAGGATCCAACCAACAGTCTGTGACCAGATGATTTGTCTGGCATGAAAAGTTATTGAAAATGTGAACGGACCTTGATAGAGATTGATAGTTCATGGCGTTTGGTGTGCCCATCCTCGCGTTCAGACAAGCAAATCGATGCCTTCGACCCCCTTTATACGCATCGGCACTGCAATCACGTTTGCAAACCACTGCAAATGAGGCATCGAACGTAGATGCCATTGTCGTGGGCGCAGGTACACATCACACCATGCTTTTGGGACATCTAGGTTTTGTCGTGCTTCCACCTGTGTATTGAGCCTGGACGTGGGAAAGGTTGGCCCAATTAACCGCCTTGATGTGTGTGCAGGAGTCGTTGGGCTGGCAGTAGCTAGGTCTTTGGCCCATGAGGGGAGGGAGGTGGTAGTCCTAGAGTCTGCCTCAGATATCGGCACATCCACAAGCTCACGAAACAGTGAGGTGATCCATGCAGGTGCTTGGATTTTTACGCATCAAGTTGCCGGATTGTGTCTTCCCAAGTGCGGCATTAAAGCATGTGTCACTATGGTGTCTGCTTGTGGACAGGCATTTACTATCCACCTGGAAGCTTGAAAGCAAGATTATGTGTGGAGGGACGCAACCGAATCTATGAGTACTGCGAGGCACATGGTGTGCCTCACAAGCGAATCGGCAAGATTCTTGTGGCAGCCGATGAAAGTCAGCTTGAAGATCTGCGGCGGTACAAAGACACAGCGCTGAAAAATGGGGTGAACCTTCCTCATCTTGAAGATCAAGCCATACCTGGATGGTTAAAGCGTCTGCATGAATGATTGCCTATTATATGAGATCAGAACTTTTGGTTAGTGAGTTTGGTTGGTGGGATGGTGAGGCCTGGAAATATCTGGGCGCAGGTAGAGCTTGAGTGGCTGGAAGTGAAGGAGGCTAAGGCAAGGGAGCCAGCGCTGCGATGTGTGGCTGCTCTGTGGTCTTCCATGACTGGAATAGTTGACAGCCACCAGTGAGCACACTTCTGACCATGCCTGGTTCCTGACATACCAGAATCACAAGTGCATGGCATCAAGAGCAATTATTTAGTGCTAGTGTTTAGATTCAGTGCTGGTATCAGCAGTGCGGTGACTGTACAGGCTGATGCTGGGCTATCAGAGTGATGCAGAGAAGAATGGTGCTGCTGTGGCCCTGAACAGCAGCCTGATCAGTGGCGATGTGTCAGGTATCCAAGCATTTCAAGCTCTTTCTTCCTGTACTTTGGTGTGCTAGCTCATGGCTCACAATGGCTTATTCCTTTGTCTCAGCGCATCTCATGATCATCTCTTGGCAATTTCACATGGTCTGTGGCAAACTGTACGTTGACAACATAATGCGGGTGGTGAGCTGACTCGGCAGAAAACTGTCCACGTGGGCAGTTTGAGGAGTACCATTGAGGCGCGTCTTATCCAAGTAGGTGCGAAGAAGGAGCTGCGGGTGGCGGACAGCAAGACTGGGGAGGTCAGCAGCCTCACAGCTGATGTCATCATCAATGCAGCGGGCCTGCAGGCGCAAGAAGTGGCGGCCAGCCTTGCAGGCTTTCCACAGGACAAAGTGCCCCGGCGCTATCTAGCCCGCGGCTGCTATTTCACACTGGCAGGCATGCTCCACTCGTGCATGCCAGTCTCCCCGAGTCCAGCACGCCTTTCTGCTTCATGCTTTGCAAGTACACAATCAGGGAGACAGGAAACTGGTGCTGATGCAGCTGATGCTCAAAGTGAAAGAGGGCTGCCTGAAGTTGTGTTTAATGTCTTGAAGGAATGATGCTGCTGCTCAGGCAAGTCTCCTTTCCGGCATCTGATCTACCCGATGCCGGAGAATGGCGGCTTGGGCGCGCATCTGACCCTGGACCTGGCAAACCAGGCCAAGTTTGGGCCCGACGTGGAGTGGGTCGACAGCATTGACTACACTGTAGATCCCAAGAGGGCGGATCGCTTCTACAGCACAATACGCCACTATTGGCCAGGGCTTCCTGATGGCTCACTTCAGCCCAGCTACTCAGGCACGCCATCAGCGCCTCTATCTGCTCAACTCCTTGCATATCCTTGGAGCACTCACCGCACAATAGGTTGCATACACTTGCAGGCAGCTGCCTGTTGCTGGGTGTTCTTTTGGGATCAGCCACATGAAGATTATGCAGGTGATGTTGCGTGTGGTTGCATGGGGCACAGGGATTCGTCCGAAAATCAGCGGCCCTGGTGACAAGAATGCTGACTTCCTCATCCAAGGGCCTGCCGACCATGGCATTGATGGTCTGGTGAACCTCTTTGGCATTGAGTCGCCGGGGCTGACAGCCTCAATGAGCATTGGTGACTATGTAGCTGACCTCCTCAAGCAATGATCAGACAAAGAGCTCAATTATACTTCAGATTTGTATTCTCTGCATGTTGGTGGATTAGAAGGGTTTTGTCAATATATATGTACACTAGCACCCATTGAGCTCACATTGACGCTCTACAGGAAGATCTTCCTGTACCATTACCGTGTACGTATATGAATTTGGCTTGTACAACATCATATGATATTCACCAATTATCTGTGTTGTGACGTATTCAATGGTGCAGTAAATTACTGGCAGTAATGTATACATTACCATGTAGCTATAGCTTGCAAATACAGCCACTACTATATCTCAGGCTGAGGTCTTGGTAGATACGAAGCATTTCGAAACAGAATTCTGTGAAATGCAGCTGGAGTTGAGTCAGTTACAAGCTGCGCTAGTCAGGCATCTCTATACAATTGCGCGGGATTTCTTTTACCAGCATGTGTACGTCATCACAGTGTGATCAAAATTATGAATGATCTACGTAGATCTAGTTGGCTCATACATGTACATTTCCATTTAGACACCAGCAACTGACATGAACAAGGCCTGCCCCAAGCTCTTAAGACCCATTGTGCTATCTTAAGGCATCGAAAGGTGGCAAAAGCAACAACTCTAAAATTGCCATCATGAAAGACACTAACATCAAAACACATCTCACCCCAATCGTGTACGTACATGGCACATGATAGTGACCTGTAACCAGCTTAGAAGGGCATGCCACATGCACGCCAATCCTCGGAAGGTGATGAGCCTGGCTAGCTATAGCCCTACAGTATGTAGGCAAATATACAGTCCGGACAAATATCAAAATATCTGGTCTGCGGAAAAACATGATCAAAAGCATGGCGACAGAGAAGCCTTAAGTGGCCACTACCGTGGCGAAGGGCATTTCCTCGCGTTCTCCTTGCACTGTTGTGAACTGCCACTCCTGAACATGCCTGCCCCCCAGCACAATACACCTGTCAACCTCAAAGATAGCACCAAGAGCACCCTTGCTTTGAATCTGCCCATGTCGGGAAAATGTGTTGGTCCCCACTCAAAGACAAAACTTCTGGACTGCACCCAGGACAGCAAGTTAGAGAGAAGGGATCACATACCAAAGGCTTGACACAGTGAACTGTGCGCCTTTCAGCCGCTCTGTTTCCTGCTTGCAGGCCTCATGGATGGCCTCAATCTGCTCCTTCTCCAGGGCCTGTGGCTCCAGGATGCGCAGCAGGGTGACATGGAAGATGCTGCTCTGCTTCACTGGGCCCCCTGTCCCACAAAAACACTGCAATTACTGAGCTAGAGCTCTTCAGCTTGTGATGGTGCTCAGATGCATGCCTCCACCGATGGAGCAGCTAGAAGATAGCGCGGAAACAAACCCGGGAAGATTTTGCGGATCTTGGAGCGCATGCCGGCCAGGACGCCGTTGGTGTCCACGCAGCACAGCAACAGCGTTCCACTCGCAGCAAACACAATGCTGTGCACCTGCATGCACAGCAGCACATGTCAGCACCTGGTTTTGCCCTCTCTTCCTGCATGTCGCTCCGCACGCCGCTCTACACCGGAGTGCATTAGTTTTCCACATGCTCGCTCTGCTGCAATATGCACTGGTGACGCCATTGCAGCTGGACGCTTTAAAAGCATCAATGCAGTTAATCTGCAAATGCTGTTGTGAGGACACCAACGCAGTTGATTTGCACGACCTGCTGTACAAGTTTCAATGCAGATGATTTGCAGACTGCTGGCTACACCATGATACAGAGGGCTACTGCGCACCTCCAGGGTAGGGGCAGGCGTCTGGGCAGCCAGGGTGCGGAAGGCGTCCTTCTCAGCAGCCAGCACGGGTGGCTTGGGGGCGGGTATGCGCCCCTCGGCCAGCGTCTGGCTCTGTCCGCCGCCAAACTCGTTGAAGGGGTCCGGGCGCGGGTCGGCCGGCTGGGATGTCATGAACAGCGTGATGTGCATGCTCTCTGCGGTGGTCGCATGCGGCTTGCAACCTGATGCACCATATGAAGCACCGCCGTGTCACATTCCGGCGCAGGTGAGCAAGGTGTGCACCCCGTGAACATCTGGAAACAGACCGCATGGAACCTGATGTGCGCATGGGGCTAGCTGTTGTGCAGTTGCATTGGCGTGCCCATGTGCAGGTCATGTGACATGGGTGAAGGTGAAGGGAAGCCATGCCTGGGGGCAGGATGGCTTGAATTGCAACTGCAGCTTTGCTGGCAGCCTCAGAGAGGGCCGGTGGAGGCTGCAGGATGCCCAACCGCACAGCGCCCTTCTCCAGTGGCACCTTGAAGGCCTCATACTCCAAGGGCTGGGGGTGAGGTGTGTCCAGGTCACTGTAAAATTGCCTGTGTTGCCATAAACGATGCTTGAAGACACAGAGAAAGGACTCTTCTCCTCTGGCATTCCTGTCCAGATGAGAAAGAACGGAGCTCAAGCATCGCCCCCTGTTGCTGTCGAAGAGAAGCTATACTTAGTGTTCACCTCTGGGCCTCGATGGCAGGCAAGTTAAGGCCTTCGTTGAGGAACTGCTGCGCCATTTTCATGTACACCTGCGCCAGCTGTGTTGCATCTGCCTGCTGCTCTGTGCTCACAGCCACCTTTGCAGCCCAATTCGCACTCATGTCTGGCACTGAGCCCACCATTGTCACAGGGAGCCCAGTAGCTGCCGCTGCAAGCATGCATCAATTATTCACTCTCTGTGAAATAACAAAGAAACACGTTTATCGCAGAAAGTACACTGACAACAGTACGACAAGCATGACGTCCGTACCGTGAATGGTGACCTCCTCCATTTCTCGCCGCTTGATGTTACGGTCTTCTTCAAAAGATGCCCTTCGTTTCCTGCCATGCTCATGCTCTGGTTGGCTCTTTTCGGTTCGCCTATATTTCTGCTTCAGCCAAGCAAAAACACCGATCCTGCAGATACAAGAGGGCCTTCGTTTAACGGCTGGTAGACCAATACATACACAGACTTCTTGTAAAAAGTCCCTCATTTTGTCTTTGTATCTCCCTCAAGAAGTTAGTGAACGCTTCACGTTGACTTGCTGCTGTTGATGCTTGCGTTCAGGGAGGTTATACAGGCATGCCAAACCCCCATCCAATCCACAGACTATTATGATTTCTAGACACTTCAGGGAAACTGTGAGGGGGCATGCGTACCCAGCAGCCACAACCACAGCACCCAATTTGATCAAAACTCCCCAACGCCCACTCCCCATCAGACAGGACCTGGAGGTGGAGCCTCAGCACGAACGGGTTTTGAGATCCGCAGTCAGGTTATCTTGTGCAACTGCAGCGAGCTTCTGATCGAGGTCCAAGGGTGCCTTTTCTATACCTCGAACGTTGAAAGCTCACTGGTACTTCACTCATACGTAGGTTCTGTTCTACATTGAGTACCAACAGGCGTGATTCTCTAGTGCGTGCCTTTCTCTTATGTGAACTGGTTTAGAATTTTGGGGATAAGATGACAATTTGAGATCAACATGAGGAGCAGGACAAAAGCAAGGAGTCTGTTTGAATCTCGGCTCTTGCCTCGAGCGTGAGACGAGTGTACGCAGATTCGCTCAGCAAGCCTTGGACATCAATCAATCGTTTCGGTGACATTCACAGTCAAACTTGACAGTGCGGCTTCTCGACTCCTGCGATAACACAGTGGTGGCACTAGTATCAGAACTTGCAAATTGTTACTCGTCGGAACGGTGGCGAGCATCAAGTGATCTGATCCGCTTTATTCACTTTGACTTTACCCGTTGTGTTTGAGGCATGTCATGCCATCTACGTTGGGTATTACCTTCAACGTTTTGCCCTCCCCTGCTGCTCTCGAGGAGGGCGAGATCTCCCACATCAGTGCATGAGAAGAACTCAACTAACCAGCGGACAAGGCAAAGTAGAGTGATCACCCTGGCCAGCATCCCGTCAGTCCCTTCCATGTTGGGAAGTCTGCAAAACCTGCTGAACCAGGTGAATCCTGTTCATGTTCCAAGAATCATACTGTGAGTGAGCGTGTCAAAACTTTGCACAAGGAGCTGAGCGAAGACTCACAGCTGATGCACCACTCTTGTGCTTTCAGGCCAATCCCCAACAGGCGAGTAAGATCTCAAGTTTCTCGGACAACGCTCCATCCTGGGAGGCATTGCAGCAGCTGGTGGAGGAGAAAGGGGCGCAGCTCAAGTGGCAACAGCCAGACCCGGAGAATGTGCGCCCAGCCTTATCCTAATTTGAGCTTGATAAAAATTGAATACAAATACATTGATATCTCCACTCTGCTTGCATGCTATGAGGCATGCATCACAAGCATTGAATCGGTCTGCATGTGTGGCATAATTTGCTTAAACACTGGTGCATACGCAGGGACCTACCAACCCACTGGCACTCCAGAGAACATTTGGGCAGTCTGGCACTCCTCGGGTTAAGCTTTACAGGGACCATGCAGCATGGTGCCCCTACTGCCAGAAGGTCTGGCTGCAGCTGGAAGAAAAGCAGATCCCTTACACCCTGGAGAAAATCAACATGCGCTGCTACGGAGACAAGCCTCGGGAGTACACAGCCAAGGTGGGCATCACCCTTCTGCCTAGCACTCCGTGCTTGACTGCTTGCAGGCTGATGGTGTTGTTCACGATAGAAATCAATGTCTTTCCATTTTTATATCCATATTTAATGTGATCGTTTAAGGGCAGGTTTCATGTCGACCATCCTTCGAGTCACACCCTAGTTCAGATCACACATTTTTCAGAATCAGTTGGCTACTGGACGATCTGCATCCTATGCTTAAAGCCATCCCTCAACACAGTCACACATTCTGCAATGAGTAGATGCTTAGTGCGTAAGATGACCCTCCTGCAATCTTCATGGGTGAGGCAGATTATCAAGGAAGGTTGTTTCTAAGCACAGGTCCCGTCCGGGCTGTTGCCAGCAATGGAGCTGGATGGGAGACTGATTGTGGAGAGCGCTGAGATCATGCGCATCCTGGAGGAGGTGTTCCCTGACAACAAGCCACTGCTGCCCCCCAAGGGCACCAAGGAGCGCCAGCGCGCTGACTCACTCATGCGCCTGGAACGCCGCCTCTTCTCCGACTGGCTGTCATGGCTCACCACCTCCTGGTATACTCTCCACATCAAGCTGTCATGCATTCAGGGTGCACTATCAAGGCAGGCTCCAGACGGGCGGTCGTGGCTGACAGTGTCCAAAAGAGCTCCTGGCATCAATTCTGTCAAAAAGCATTCTCTATACATTGGCGGTACCTGACCAAGGCATGTCTTGGCTTTGCAGATTGCCTGTCATGCCATATTCAATGTGCTGATTACAGCAACGGATGTGCGTCCAGCTCCTATTGCCTTCTGCCTGAAGAGAAGGCAATGCCTGAGGTTGCGGCTGGTTGGCAGGGGCCACGATGCAAACAAGCGGGAGTTTATTGCCACCATGGACGCGGTGGACAGGGAACTGGGGGCTGCTGGTGGCCCCTTCTTCCTCGGCTCGGAGCTGTCGATGGTGGACATTGTCTTTGCACCCTTCCTGGAGCGCATCGCCGCTTCCATCCTGTACTACAAGGGGTTCACCGTGCGCGGCGAAGGGTGGGCAATCACCTTCTTGCCAATCTGCTTGGGTACTCTCGCGGTATGGATATCTAAGCTACTGAATGTGCAACGATTTGGTGGAACGTTGGGATGAGAGCAGGTTGTATATGGTATGTAGGAGGTGGAAGAATCTGGACAGGTGGTTTGAGGCCATGGAGGCTCGACCTGCTTACATCGGTACCAGGAGCGACTACTTCACCCACGTTCATGACCTGCCCCCGCAACTGGGAGGTCAGTCCAACATTCCCCTGCCTGAATCAAGCATCACTGGCATTCAGCAAGATGTTAATTTGAGGCGATTTGATTTTCATGCTGCATCCCTCAACACATGGTTTGGAGCGTGGAAGAAAGTCAGGCGTTGTGTGCATTATGGGGCAGGGTGTGCAGCGGTGCCCGAAGCAGCCGAAGCCATATCCGCCATCGATGGAGAAGATGGCAGGAGCTGGCAGCTGCCCTTGCCACCCCTCAACAGCACCTCATTTCCTGAGCCCTATTCTCCAGGTCTGTCATGTTCGCCATATACACCTAATCATTATGACTTCTTGAATGATCAACGTGTGGGAGCTTCCTCTGCTATACCAACAATATTAAGGGATGCTCTCACACTGCAAGGTGGCTCTGTCAGGCAGGTCGATCTCCGTGGCCTCAGACCTTCTCTTCAGATACTTTCACCGCGTACATACCAAACAAAACCTGCTTTCAAATTCACACTCTACCAGATTGTTGCACATTCCGTGGCTGAGACATCCTCTGACCACGCGAGAGTTCACGAGCAGATTAGCAACGGGATGATTACTTAGGCCAGGCGGGTTGTGAGCTTGTGCTGGGTGGTTGGCAGGGGATGATCCTGCCCTTGATCACCTCGGTGCGTTTTTGTGGCGGGTAGGCAATCAACCTAAGACATCTTATCACACTGCAGCGTGGCTCTGTGAAGCGGGTTGTGAGCTTGTGCTGGGTATTGGGCAGGGGAGGATCCTGCGCTTGATCGGCTCAGGGCGGCAGCGCGGCTGGTGGGCAACCACGAGGCGGTGGTGCGCTTCGCGGCGCGCGGCTGCGGCCAACCGGGGCGGCGGCCCGTGAGCGCCCCGCTCTCAGACCCGACTGCCACCCCTGGCGAGACCTACCTGGACGCTGTTGATGCAGGTGCGTGCGCTGCCTTGCACGTGTCTTGTGCCAAGCACATGCCCTTGCTGTGGGACATTTGGTTGCCTGAACCCATGCGAACATTGGAAGGTGGCAGCTAAAGCAGATCAGGTGCTCGGCCTCATGGCAAGGCCTTGGCGCATGCTGACATGAACACCAAATGGAATTGCTGGACGCTTTTGCATGAGGGTTATTTACTTTCAGGACTCCCTGTTTTGCATGGGGAAAAGGGAGCCTTGCTTTGCTGTGCTTTTCCTTCCTGCAGCTGTGTGACAGCACACATACGGCGGAACAGGTCTGCGGTATGTAGCGCATGCGCTGCTGGAGGGGGTGGAAGCGAGTGGTCTTCAGGTGGGGGACGGCGAGAAGCACTCGGGGGATCCGGTGGTGGCATCGGCAGAGTATCTGAGGGACCGCGTGGGGGTCCCTCGCGACCTGCCCTACCCTGCAGCCAGGCAGCTGCGTGCGCACCTCAACTGGCTCATCAGCTCCCTGGAAGGGTGCTGAGTTGATTTTGGGCTTCATACCGCATCAGCTGGAGTGCTTTTGTGATTAGTGCCGCAGGTCAGTGAGCAGTGGTAGTACTTTGACATAGAAGGTAGGCAGTACCAACATTCGTGGGTGGAACTGTGACTGGCAATGAGAATGCAGCTTCTTGAGAACTGTGTGCTTCAACAGCAGTAATTTAGACAAGCACTCCAAAGCACCAACATGCGGAATTTCCCACTATGTGGGTTTTGTGAAGTATACTGCAATTTTTGTAGCATGATTAGATGAGCCGAGCCTGCAGCCCACTCTGATCTGACTCTATTGTTTTCTTAATGTTAACCCCAATCCTGACTGCCCTCGATAGAGCGCTTGGGCCCCAGTCATAATGCTCACCGAGAAAATGGCAGTGCCCAAATAATTGACAATGTGGTCCTCATATTGGCTTGCAAGCAAGAGGCGCATGTAGGAGAGGTGAAACACATGCATGCATGCATGCATGAATGCCCAGATCGACACATGCTTTACAATCGACCAATTTGTGATCCCGACATGTCCATTGGCTGCCGTAGCTTTTGTGAAGTCTTGCTCAAGCAAAACACATCTGTCATCAAATAATACTTGGAAACATTGTCTTGCCCGCAAATGCATGAATAAACCCTGATCGATCCTTGATATTCGCCAATTAAGGAACACATGACCTGGAAGCCATATTCCTATGTCAGCTGATCAGCTGATCATGATCCACAACATAGTCCAGTGCCCTGTACGTCTACTTTACACAGTACATTCATTGATCAAGCGAAGCTCCATTGCTTGATCGCTTGCACAACATCATCTTGAGCTTTCGTGTCCCCATCTTATCCAGGCCGCCTGAGCTGACTACCGGCATTTCCCCCTCAAGAGTGGGGGCCATGGGCTACTCATTTGGACCAGCATCAAAATCTGTGGGACTGCCTGTCTTGCCCAAGCGAGGCTTCACTCCCTGAGGTGGGTCAGGCGGGGGGTCTCGGTGATGTACACCTCGCGGCGGCCCAGCGGCGGCGGCGCCTCGGTGTTGAGCACAGATCGGTTGGGCTTGGCCATCTGCAGCCGCCGGCTGCTGCCAGGTGTCGCGCTGCCAGTGGACCTCGCCGGCGTGCCCCTTGCTGATGTCATCGACCGCGTGCTCCTGCAGCGCATGAGCTGACCGGTCATATTTTGTATTAGCGTTAAGAATCGCAACAAAGGAGAGGATCCCGGGCTCAGAAGACAGTTCACATCATGCATGCGTCTCAACTGATGCGCCGAAAAGGTTGTGAGGATTCAAGAAGAGAGAGGAGTGAAAGCAGAGGGATGATAAGGGGTCAAGGGTCTGTTGATTGCAGTGCGCATTCCCCCAATGGAATGTGTACTGATGACTTGTCCCCCAATCAGTGTGTCCAAATTTTTGTCTTTGGTGCCGGGGGTCTCAGTTTGTCCAGCCTCTCATGGACACTGTGCGGTATAATCCCCTGATTTCATCCTTTGAGGGTGAATGTGTGATGCAGTTATGAAGTCACCTCATGGAGGGGGTGCGGCCGAGGGAAGCCATGCGGCCGACTTCGGCTACGCTCATGCTGCTGAGGCCGCGGTCCAGCCCAGAGTTTTCCAGTCGCGCGCTGTAGCCCACCGACTCGCTCCTCGCCGCGTACGGGTTGTGCGGCTTCACCACCGAGTCCGACCCAAAGTACTGCAGCAGCACTTACATCATGCACCCTTCTTTCGAAATCTCCACCCCAGAGTGTGCACACTTTCTATCACCGGTCTCTCACGGAAGCGGGAGTACCATATAGACTGCCACACTGGTTCAACCTCTTCATGCATTCCTGCTCAATTCCAAGAGCAGCATGCCATACACAGTAGCATGTCCCGCTACTGGTGCACTCATCAGTGCTTCGATTAAGGATTCAGTTGAAAAGCCACTGCGGCAAATTCTTGTAGCCCTGCAGGCTATACTGGCTGGAAACAATAATAAATTGGAGACGCCCAGAGAGAATGTGGCTCAATTATTTTCTGGATTAATTTACGTTCGTCACATTGTGCCAGCCCGCAGGATGCCACAATATGCTCAAAAGGACCACATTTCTGGCCCCATTCAATTTTTTTGCCACATTGGCGAATATTCGCCACTAATTGAAGCACTGGCACTCATGTTACAATGCAAGCGGTTGGATGTCATTATGAAGCAGAGCCTGAGCATGCAGGATGGCGGAGTCCAAACCTTTGTGAGGTACTCAGCCTGCTTCTTGTCAGCCTGGCGCTTCCTCCAGCACCGGAACACAAAGTAGCCTGTGTGAACAGAACAGATCAGGTCATGATCAGCTTCACTGACTGCACGCATGCTCAGATTGACAGAGGCACAAAGCTGTCAACTTGGTTGCATGTCAGTGTGCACAGTATGGGATGGGGGCACAGTCACACCTGTGACGATGAGCAGGAGAAGCACTGCCAGCAGGGGCACCACGATCCAGACCCAGACAGGGATGCCATTCACCTTGCCATCCTTGTAGTCCAGCAGAGACCCTGCCACCTTTGGATCCGTGAGGACTCCCTGCCACAGCCATGCCCCTTGTCCCGTGTGCCAGGTCAGCTTACCAACATCATATCATGACATGCAGCCCATCCATGCTACCCGTCACCAGGCCTTTGGTGAAAGGCAAAGGCTTTGGTGAAAGGCTTGGACGATCTGACCTTCTGGTGCCTACACATGATGGGCAATGTATCTGCCACAACATTAATGATTCATCATGGCAGGAGCTGTGGCTGCATGCCTTTCAACAATAAGAACAAGAAGCCTTGATGCGACTCTACTAGATCCAGATAGAGCGCTCACCAGAGGACCAGGGGCAGCCCCTGGTGCCAGGTTGGGGGCGCCAGCTGTCTCTGTTGCCTGGGCAGGTGTTGTGGCAACGGCCTGCCCTGGGACATTGGCTATGACCGGCACTGAGGGCACAGGCGCAGCGACAGGCACAGGAACAGGGCTGGCCATGACTGGCGGAGATGCAGCTGCATCTATCGCCGCGTAATTTTTCCTGATGTCTGAGCCGACGATGGACAGCCCCTGCACCTGGAGACCTGTGCATGTTGTCACCCCACTTTGTCATTTGTACTTAGCCTTTCGGTGTGTCTGCTGTTGCCTGTCGCAAAGCAAAAGCAACCCTGTCATGAAGACATCATCTGTGCATGCCAGTAGTCATGGCTTGGAACTGATGCTGCTGCTACCACACACAAAGCAGCAGCACGTTGGAAGAGGAGCCAAATACAACTCCCTTACTTAATGGTGCAATGGTACAAGTGGTACTTGAGAATGCATACAGAGTGTTGGTCCCTACAAAGGCCTTCGCTTGCAAGTCCAAAGAAGGTCCTCTTGATGTTGGTTCAGGAGTGCCACCTATCCCACACTGGGTAGGACCTCTGATGATTGCAGACCAACAACAAGAATGCCACAGGGACTGAGTCTCAAGCCAGCTGCGCACCATGGGAGGCAAGTGAGGACTGCAGCTCGGTGTCCTGGGAGGCGCGCTGCAGGTGGTCCAGCTGCAGCTGCGCGTTGGAGGAGCTCGTCTTGACCTGCAACAGCACCTCCACCCCCGGCTCGCCACTCGTCCATGTGCTGCTGTCCAGCGCCCCTGCTCCCGTCACCTGCTGTCCATGTTGGAATCTCAGTGGGTGACTAATCCACACACCTATCCTCTGCCTTTTTCAAAATTGCGCCAGGGATACAATAATGAGCTCCGGCACCCCTGCTTGGCTACATGGTGCACACATGCTTTTGGCACAAGGCATGACTCTGCCTGATGCATGGTCAGTGCGGCATACTGCTCATTCTGAGCGCTGCACCTCAATGACCATAATGACTTCATTACCGAAATTTTCTGAACCTGGAAATGAATCGGTTAGCCTTGTGCACACAGGCATGACTCTGTCTGACACATGGCCAGATGGGGACACTGCTCATGCCATGCGCTGCACTTTCAAAAGATGACTTCAATGCTGTGAGGCCAATTTAGCAAGGACGGTACCTGCTGTGCCTGCTGTGCTGTGCTCTGAGCTGCGGCTGCCGCACCAGACGCGGCGGATGTCTGCTGTGTGGCGGCCATGGGATTGGCGGCCACAGTGGCTGGCTGCTGCTGCTGCTGCGGCAGCTGGGGCTGCCCGGGCTGCTGGCCGGGGCCGGGCAGGGGCATCTGCGGCTGCCCCGGCAGCTGCAGCAGACGCCGGCCGGCCGACCCCTGATTGCTGGAGCTCGACTGCATCAGCACCCATGCGCCCTCAGAGGTGCTCAAACCAAGTGGCGTACTTGGGAGACATGTTAGCTCCCTTAAAGAAAGGTGCAAATCAAGTTGGCCTGTGCAATGTGTTGCATTGCATTGAGGAGATAAAATGTGCAGGCTTCAACATCCCAACATGTTACACTGCAATGCTGTGACAAGTTGCCGACAGGCATATTGCACAGGCCTGCCTACCTGGGAGGAATCCTTCTTGATGGTCAGAGTGATGTCAGAGGGTTGGGTGAAGCCCAGGAGATCCGCCACAGTGGAGATGACAACACTCTGCTTCTGGCTGGTGAAGGGAATGACCTGTCACACACCCAAATCCTTTCAGCTCCCGATTCCCTCAACTCACAACTCTCATCAAGAGCTTGTCGGACGTAAGGCACACCGCATATTTCAAGGAGATTCAATACTAATGTGGATGTGGAGGACAGCTTGCCTGGGAGCCTGTGAGCTGCATGGTAACGGCGAGGATGGTATCCTTGAGCAGCATGGGGGCAGGTGCTGGAGCTGCGGGGGTTGGTGTGGGTGTTGGAGAGGGAGATGGAGTTGGAGAGGGGGTCCACGTGGGAGAGGGGGTCCATGTGGGGGACGGAGAAGGGGACCACTCAGGTGATGGTGGTGGGCTGGGGGAAGGGCTCTGCACACAACAAGCACCAAGTTTTAGCTGAAGGCACCCACATGAGTTTGCCCAAAAGTTGTCCTTCTGACTCTCTGCCATGTGCCTGTGTGCCGTGTTTTCCGTTGCTGTAACCGGTGAGGAGGAAGTTGTTCAATTCCTCGATGGCTCAGGGAATGGGACCCTCTCTCTTGACATTAGGCGAATCACTCTTGGCAGTATCTGTGATGCATTGCATATGCTGCTGGCTCACCTGCTGTCCAGGGTTGCCCCCAGGGCCTCCCTGTTGGGGTCCTCCCTGGCCTCCCCCCTGGTTGCCACCTGGGCCTCCCTGACCTGGGCCGCCCCCTAGTCAACACCCAGCAGCGACTCAGGGAAACCATCACTTTTTAGGGCCAAGGTGCGCAGGTATGCTCACTGTTGCACTCTCATGCTTGCGAGAGTGGCATTATGATGTGCCGTGCTGCAAGACTACAGGGGCTGATTCATGAGGAGCTGTCATGGGCTGACCTCCAGGTCCACGCGGCCCTCCACCCTGAGGCGGCCTGGGCTGCCCAACTACAAGACCGAGAAGCAGGCACATGGCCGCAGCTGCGACCAGTGTCCTGTGGCCCTGCTGTCTAGCCATTGCTGCTGTTGCTCCTTACTCCCACAGGTCCTGCGCAGAGAATAAAAGGTGCTGGTCATGCTGGGGCATTCAGGGTTGGTGTCCTCCGGGCTATCTGGTCACTTGGGCCTTGTGCTAAGGCATGATAACAGATGATGGAGGCAAAATTGAGACCTTACTATCGAGTTATATTTTTGGTATAAATCAAGATCACCGATGTGCTCCGGTACATCAAGAAAATTAACTTCTGCTCTGTCCCTTGTGACAAGCAGTGATCAGCTGCAGAACTTGTGCGGGCCAAATGACGCCGCTGCTAATGGCAGCATCTGTAGATATTTGATCTTAAGCGAATACATGATGACAAATCTGAACCAGCATTTCCTCCCAGTCTTGAAGACTTTGGAGTTTATAGTACGTGATGTGGTACCGCGTCGTTAGCCTTTTTAGTAACCGAATTCCGGTCTCCGAGACCGTTCCAATGAGAGTAATCGGTCCGATCTAAGGTAATATACTAATGCGTCCTGTGATCAGGCTCCAGATTCGCTACACGATGCCCGATAGCTTTACACACATGGCAGATCTACACCGCGTCTATGCGTGCGGGAGGACTGCGATGCACTCGACATCATCTGACTATGTCGCGCACCTTTAATCAATCCTGACAAAGTAATTTTCGGCGATCGTTCCTATGAAACAGATGCAGACGTCCTTTTCACGAGGTGCCCTTGCTCCTCAGATCGCTGCCTCCTAGGAGGGTGCCGCCGGGCCTGCCGTGCTGATGACTTCGCAGGGGCCTGATCTATACTGACTCAATCTTATATCGTAGAAATCGCACCTATGGCACAAAATCGACGACTTCTGCAATCTTGCGCCAGTCAACGTCTTGTTCCGACACATGGCAGGCAATAATAACGGGGAGGTCCAAGAAATTCCCTAGCTGGGAGGTTCAGGAAGTTTATTTCAATTCACCATCCTTTCTCGTTCCTTTCCGACAGAACTGTTCTCTCATTCGTGCAGCCATTATCTAGGCAGTCAGCTGCAGCCCACTGCTCCTGGCATGCTGCAGCTCTAGCTTGGCCATTTCTTCCTTCACAGGTCCCTCAGACCCGCCAGCCCAGCGCCCCAGAAGAGAGCAAGTCATGCGCGGAGGTTGATGTGCACACAGCTCTGAGAGCATTACCAAGCCCAACTCCGCTGCTGCTTTGGCACTCTCCTGTCTGAGCATGCCTCCTTCGCTCCCAACCAGTGATCGCTGATCAGGGCAGGCAGCTCTGAACCACAATGCAGTCGCTCCAGTTTCTTCAGGCAAGTGAAGGTGGCCCAAAATGCGCAGCAGTGTGTTCCCCAGGAGGAATATCCATCGCGCCCCATCTTGCAGCCCTGCTTTGTCGCCCCCATGCTCCATGTCCATGGGGTTAACCTGCATATGGCGGCGCAACATACCCACTCCCTTACTGTTTCCATGTATGCATGTATCGCATGATCTGTAGGCTACAATTAATAGACCATGGTGCAAAAGGCCCGAGCAAACTCAGCAACACAGCTGCTGTTGGCCCCTTAAATGGGTGGCCACCAACAAGAGTTGCAATCCAGAGAGGCACCTGATTTGCTGCCTGAAGACCATCCAGCGGCACTCCAAGCAGCTGAGCTGCCGCTGGCTGCAGCATGTGTGCAAGCAGGAGCAGCATAGGATGCTTCAACTCCCTTTGCAAGCGCGGATGAAGAGCTGTGTACACCTGCACAATCAGCTGCGCCCTGCCATAGCAGCCTGGAACCGACAGTTGTGCTGCTGAAGCTGCACCGCTGCTTGTGTCCCACAGCTTTGCACCTGATGCCACGCAAGCCGCCAGCCACAAAATTGTTCGCGCCGCCAGATCCTGCCCTGGGGTTATTTCCTGATCACGCCAGGGCTTGCAGGCACTCGTTGCTCCTCCGGGCTGCTCGACTGCGCTCTCCACAGACAGCAGGTGCATGCATGTGTCCATCGTCCATGCAGCCACCTCCTTGAACCCTTCGGCCGAGTCCTGCAGGAGGAACAAAATGTATCACGAGTCTTTACAAAAAGCTTCAAAAGATTGGGACCCTTGGTTCCAGGGACCCGTGTGGCGTATGTACAGGACCACAGGATTAAATACTTTGCAAGAGAACATTTGTCCTAGCCCCCGCTCTCACATTGGGTCTTTGAGGAATTCAGCCTGAATAACAATAAGGCAAACTTTGAAGGCTGAAGGGCTGAAGAGTGTCCTTCATAAGAATTGGCATTAAGCAGGAGGAGTGTCAGCAGTCAACACACCGTGTGGGGTGGTGGTAAAGCGAGCACAATCTGCAGAAGGAGGCCCAATGTTTCAGGCTCAGCCGGCCGCCCAATCTGAAGTGCCAGGGCTCTGGCATCGGCCCAGGCCAGCAGTGAAAAGGAAGGCACAGCAGTGGCTGGCCTCCCCACTAGCGCTGCTTGCTGCATTTGTGAGGCAAACCCCAGTATGTTCTGTGCCAGGGATGTGTCCTTGCAGACATAGTGGCTGCCTGCAGATGGCAAAGCACTTCTCAGTTCAGTCTCACAGCTCTCAGTGAGTCAGGAAACATTGCAGGCGCTCAATAGAGCATTCCTTGCAGTCGATGGAGACCACCATCTGATGAAATATGAAAGAGGGGCATAGGCAAGATACCCTGACACAATTACCTGCCAGAGCCCTGCACAAGGAGCTGGCTGCTTTGACAAAGGCATCCAGCACGCCCAGACCCCCAGACCTGCCCTTCACCTTCCACACCTTAGCAGCGAGCAGCCCTCGGAGCGCTGATATGACCCTGGTGCACACGAGCCACACTCTCAGGCACCATATAAAGCACTGTCACGCACTGCTGGATCAGTTTGAGGACCTGTCGCATGACACAGGAAACTCCTCATGTCACAGAAAGAAGCTCACCTTGGGAGCAGGGAGGAGCTGAGGTTGGCAGCAGTCCCATGCTTGGCGACAGCATCCGTGGCGACTGCTGACAGCCAGGAGACGACACCTGTACATGTCATATTTCCCTTTGAACTGGAGACAGTATGGTGACCCATACTGTGAGCCATTCTTGGATCCATGCACATGCCAGACTCCTTGTAGTCCATCTTAAGGGTTGTCAATGAGTGATCATGAGATGGTTTCAAGAGCACAAAAGCAGGGAACACTCGCACCGGCATGCTGAACCAGGTCTGCCGCATACATGGGAGCGCTGCCAGGTGCGGAGCAGATGGTCTGCAGAGCGACACCACGCATGGCGGCGTCCGCCAGGGGTGAATCGTGCAAGCTCATCAGCAGCTCTGCCACAAAGCGGCGCCTACAACACCAGCACCCCTTTTGCCAATCTGTTGCAACGGTGCACTTTACATCAAGTATTGTCGAATATGTGTACACGTCACACTGGCACTCTCCTTCTTGCACTGCCTGACACCTTCTATTGCGCGCACAGGGCACGCTCATACGGGCTGCAATTTCACCAGAGTATACCACTCCAGGCATGGCGGTCCAGAGCGCAGTGCATATGGGAAGGGACAGCCATGGTGGAGATGCTAGATCACTGTGAACATGCATGCCATTCGACTTGCGCTTCACTGCAACCCAGCAGCCATTCCATGGCCTGGTACGGGCCTTGCACATTGGTGCAACCCAGCACCTGTTTCAGGGCTTGGTAGGGGCCTTGCACGTTGCTGCAACCCAGCACCTGTTTTCACGGCTTGGTAGGGGCCGCACCTGAAGATATCACCGTCGGCTGCACTCCGGAAGCCAGCAGCCAGCAAGCGCAGCAGCCACAGGCGCTCTGCCGCCTGCTCCTGCCCGCCACTGCTCAGCAGCTGCTTCAGTAGTGGAGCATCCTGCGCACACCGCAGGCATTACACCGACACTCCACGAACTAGTTTGCACGCCTGTTGCAATAGACCTGGTAGCTAATCTCACACATTTCCATTGCTCCAGTTAGGCAGTCGCTTTACTCACTGCAGGGGACTGCAGGGAGTAACATGCACTGGGGGGAGTGCCTCGCATTAGAGGTGTCACAAGTGTCTTGCCCAAATCCACTCTCAAAATGACCACAGCACATCATAGAATTGCTAATGGTCCACAGAAGCAAGGCAGCCAGGGAAAGTCTAGGTGGTGGTCCACCTGGACGTCCAGGCTGGCGCGGCGCAGCAAGTGCCTGTTCACAGCGGGGTACATGGCAGCTGCAGGGTGTGCCAGGGCGCAGGCAGCCTCGGCCAGGAACAACGCAGTCAGCGCGGCGAGCCGCTGGAAGGGGCGGTCGATGGACAGCTTGACTGTGCGCATCAGCAACTGCAGCTGTGCCTTCTCCCTGCATGCCAGCACTGCAGACATCAGAGCATGTGCACTGTGAATATCAGGGCATATTTGGGACAGTGATCGCCTTGCCCAAGTAGCACTCGGCCAGTCTCGGCCTTCCGCACATAGGCCGATGTTGCTAGAGAAGTGTGGGCCCAAGTGCGCTTGAGCTGGACCGAGATGCCAAGCTGGGGTGACATATGTGTAGCCTGTGCATCGGTCTGTGAACAATGGGTTTCTGTGTGCATCATTCTCTGTGAAGGCAACTCATGCGCATGAAGAGGAGAAGGCAATGGTGAAAGGACCTGAAATTTGATGACTCGAGGCTGTCAGCATAGAGTGCCAGTCCCTCGTAAGCCAAGCCTCTGAGCACATCATCGGCAGAAGCAAGAGTGCGCAGGAGCAGCGACAGGAGACCCCAGTTTGCCATGTCCAAACACCCCAAGCTGCCATCCCTGAGCCCCTGCATGCAGCCACACATGTGTCTCGGTAAGGACCTCACGGTGATATGTTACCAAGAGAAGACCCATAGCAATGCATCTGACCATGAACACCCCAATACATGAGTTGGGAAAAGGTCCTGGTGAATGTCACAGGTTTATTTGATGCTATACCTGCACACAGAAAGGTATGATGAACGCAGGATCGTATCCTGCAGCACTGCATGCAGGGGCACAGCGGCTGAACATTGCACTGTCTTCTGCCTCTTCAATGGCGAGCAGCAGCTTGGTCTGCTCAGGAAAGTGGATGACGCTCAGAGCGCAGCGGCGGGCATCCAACAGTGCTGTATCCTTGATGATGGCAGCCCTGCATTGGCAGTAAACTCCTCTTTTCAATTCCGTACTGCATGATATTGCAACAACAAGGCTGTGTCACAAGGGCAAAGTACAGAACCATCTGCATCGTGAGCCAAGTAAACTTAGCACCTTGAAGGTCGCTGCACAGATTCCTCTGTCTCAGCCAAGGCCTTATGATCCGCCTTTGCTGCAGGTCCCCATAGAAACCTGCACACACCGACGTCCACCATGTATGGCCATTTCATCGATGTTTGTATATGTCTTGCCAATGCATGGAGCATCAGAATGGAACTGCAGAGCATAGGAGTTTGTACTGACCAGATAGCCCGGCAAAAGACTCATAAGGGAAAGTTGCTCACCCTGCATTTGCCAGAGGCCCAGAGAAAAGCGAGGTGATGTGCAAAGCAGCCAGATCCTCAGCCGGCGACTCAGCACTCTCTTGCTCACACAACAAGTTGTTCACAAGCAGCAGCAGCTGCAGCATGGCCCTGTCTGTGGAGCTACACGACGCCCCATAGCCGCTCAGCAGAGCAGGTATTAGCCCTCTCAGGCCATCTTGAAGGGTCGTTGGCAATTCTCCGGGGAAGTGTAACCTTTGTAGCTTCAGCAGTACGCCCAGGAGACGGACAAGTTCACCCTTGCCTGACATCACCTGGAAAAAGAAACATGCGCCTAATCGAACATGGGCAATGGACATGCTGTCAGACCTGTGGTGTGTATCAATCATATCTGGATGAAGGGGAAGTTGCAGAAGTGCAGATTATTGGTTGCACCTGCACGGGTGTGAAATTGACATGCAAGGCTGCATGACACACCGCTTCTTCTGCAGGATCCAGTTCCACAAGGGGAAGCATGGATGTAAGCGGGCGCTGCAGGCTTGCAGCCAGCTTCGGCAGCGGCAGCGGGGTGTCTCCCGGGTTGCAAAGCATCATGGGCACGAATCTGGAGTGCGAAATGAGCAGCTCGGCGAGCCTGGCTGCCATAATTGCAACCTCAGCACTCCGTCCCCCATCTGCCCGCACCACTTTGCAGATAAGCAGCATAAAAACAGACACTTTAGATATGCCCAGAAGCTATCAGCGCATTCTCCAGTGACCCCTCTTTAGAAAGCATGAGTGCATGGGTTTCCTTCCTTGAAGTCTTTCCCTACCTGGATGGTCATCGGGGTCTTGTTTTGTATTTCTTAGAACGAAAGCTGCAAACAGCCTTCGCAGATGCGCCACGGTTGCTGCATCGTCAAATCGGTGGCGCAAGATCGCCAGAGTGAGCTTGGCAATTCCCGCGCACAGGGCTGGGAATGCCTCTGCAGACATGACAGCATGCTGCTGTGCAGAGATGAATCTGCTGATCATATCCATATAGCCAGACAGCTGCATCCGGAGCTGTGCAGCCTGCATGTCAAACTCACAGTCAGTACAATTAGCCCTCGACTGACATCTGCATATATCCGTTAGGACACTCAGACATGCCGGCTTGTATCAGAAATTCAAATGCCGCAGCAGGAGAAGCTGGAGGACCCCAATTGAGGAGGGTGTCATAATTACCAAGAAAGGAGTCAGTCAGTCAGTCGAGTACATCTTTTCCAGCCACCTAGGGCTGATCAGATGTCCGACTCTGATCGTGAGAGTCAGCACCCAGCATAACATCCATACATTCACAGAGGAACTTGGATACACTCACAAGATCATCCTGCCAAAAGAGTGTTGCAAATGTGGCATACCTTGTCGTCAGCCTCTTGGGGCTTCATGACCCGGGCGAGCGTGGCAGTGCAGGCAAGGGCAAAGCGCAGGATATACTCTGCGGCTGCCAGATCACCGCCATCTCTCTCCAGGAGACCATGCAGCAAGACTGCTGCAATGGCTGCCTGCTGACTTGGCAGCGGCCCAATCATTGGTGGGGGTGGCTGTGTGCCTGGCAGTGTAGCCTGCTCTGCCGGCAGCTGCCAGCCATCTTCAGGGCACAGCCGCTGCAGTGCCTCATAAGTGCGCACAGTATCCAGACGCGGTGAGATCGTCAGACAGCGCCGGAGAGCGACCGCTGCAAAGTTGTCTAACGACATAGCTGCGCTCTGGCTGAGGAGGACCTTTGGCCCTGCAATTTGACAGAGCATGTGTATGAGAAAGAAAAAATCACAGGCGGTGTGAGTCGCAGGTGCCTTGCAGGTTCTGTTCCCTCTCTCCCCCAAAGCATATAACACAGTGCACATAGCGGGGGTTTGATAGGCGCAGAGCAAAGTGCAGAGTAGAAACGCACCAGCCGGTTTCCTCTTTGATGACATGTACGTAAGCAGGCGATCTCTGCAAGACTTGGCGACAGGGTCCTCTTCAGGAGAGTCATGTGTCTCGCTGGCATGTCGCAAGTATGCCGAGATCATTGGCAGCAGCAGTGCCAACGCCTCCTTCCCATCTGCAGAGATCAACATCACTCAGAAGCCCGACTGACCGACACATTGAAGACTTGCAAGAATGTGACACGATGAAGACTTGCAAGAGTGTATCAGGTGTCCCTGATACTTTCATTTGAGGGCGTGTCCCAGATATCCTGGAATCCCTCTCATGAAAGCCATCAAGGACGCGGAAACATTCTTGCAAGGTTAGCTGACGAGGATGTGGACTTGCACTTGCGCACCATGCTGCTGCAGGCGTGCAGGAAGAAGACGGCAGAATTCTGCTCTGCATGGGGGCAAGGCATCGACAAGGGCCGTCCCCAATCTGCAACGGGCCCCGCTTGGCTCGGCAATGCAGAGCTTTAAGATGACTGCCGCGCTCTCTGACATGGACCATGCGGCTATGCTGGGCTTGGAGAAGCGCCCATGAAGCGCCTGCACCAAGCACCTCTCCGCAGCAGCTGACACATTACTGCCCACAAGAGCTGCCACAGCCTTCACAACAGCGGCGCTCGAGCCGTCTGCACTGCTGATGCTGGCTGTTTGTGGGAGTGCATCGGCATCTTCTGCTGCAAAGAGTCGATCAGCCAGAGCAAGGCCTGCCTCAACCAGTGGTGCCCTTGACGCCTGGGGCGTGCTATCTACTGCAGCTGCTGATAGTAGGTGGGAGGCAAGCTTTGTGAGCTGGCCCAAAGGCAGATATGCTGCCAGGGCAATGCATGCATCCACAGCAGGCCTTCTTTTGGGGCTCTGCAACTGTGTGAGTTGGGCTGACAATACAGCCTCCACTGCTCTGCACGCAGAAAGAAAGACAATGGTTGATGAAGCAGAGATCAACCCATGCAGTGACATCACAAGGATTGTGCCAAATCTCCAACAAGCAGCAGAAGAGCAGTCCTTGAGACTCACCTGTCGAGATGTGGCCTGGTGAGCTGTGAGATGATGCCATCAATATCTTTTGAAACACCAGGAGCAGTTCTGCCAGCAATCATCTGAAGGAGGAGTCGTGTAATTTGCTTGTCTGATGCCGAAGCGCACAGAGCATCCCGAGGGCTATTGAGGTAGTCTGCCACGGCAGGGTGCTTCAGGATTGCAGCAACCACAGCGGGAGAGGTATGTGGGTGAATGCTGGCCTCAGAGCCTGCCTGCATGGCCAGACAGAATTGCATTACTATCACATAGATGTCAGCCTGGCAAAAGACGAGCAGAGTTGTGTGCCAACACATAACGCTTCAATATGTGAGATGTTGCTGTCCATAAGCACACCTGCAGGGCAGAGCTGACAAGCCCAAAGAGAGCGGTCAGTGTCGAAGGTGGGCTTGGTTGACAGATGCAGGCCAGTGCAGCCAAGATAGGCACAATTGCCTTCTGTGGGGATGTTTTTTGTATTCGGCCATGCAGCCGCTCCAGTACCCTTGTCTTCGTCTCTCCTGCAAGTGTACACAGTGTTGAAATAAATGTGCGAAACCGCGTAACATGCATCGTTCATGACATCTCATCAGGCTGCAAAACATGACTGCATTGCAAGACCAGGCTGCCTTTGGCAGAGTGGGGAACATCAAGAAGTTGCTTGTATGACATGGGTGCCCTCAGTCCCGAAAGATGATTGTCATATTCATCATTGATGGGTACCGACCAAAGTCCCGTCAGTGTTTGTTGTGACATCTGATGGTCATCACCGGGCACCCCTCTCTCATCCCAAGCATCACAACAACACTTACTGCAAATCAGTGCCACGAGTGCATGGGAGATTGCCATAATGATGCCAACGCTAGTTGAGCTTTTGGAGCAACTCAGATGGGAATCCGCACACCTGGCAATTTTTTGAGAGCGTGCAGCAGCATGGGTGCAGGGAAGATATCTAGCAGACGCTCCACAATTTTCCTGGTGCTCGCAGCAGTGTCTGCAACAAGCAAGTCTGCAAAAATCCTGTCGATGAAAACACCAACATGGGCCTGGATTACCCTCACAAGCATTTCCTTCGCTGCCTGATCTGGCTGCTGCATGATGAGGTCTGCCAATCTAGGCACCTCTGCTGCCACTGCCGCGGCCGGCGCACACAGCAGCGCTGTCTGCAACTCCATCAGACCGACTGCGCTCACAGCACTGCTGATACTGCTGCCTAAACAGGCCGAAAGCTGGCTCGCTGCTTTGTCAGAACCCGACACATGCACATCAGCCGTGAGCAACTTATCTGGCTTAGCAGGCTGCAAGACTGATGAGGCAGGGTGACCAACTGACTGGCTGCCAACAGCGGCATCTGCCTTCTTACGCCGCCTCTTCTTTTCTTGCGCGGCCTCTGCCATGACCTCATCATCTGCGGGTGCATGCATGGTGCCGGATCCGGGAACATCTTGTCCTTGCAGGATTTCACGGGCGAGCGCCATAAGGGAAGCCAGCGGCTGTGCTTCTGTGGGGAGCAGTAAAGGCGTTCCGTCTGGCTTGCCCTTTTCTTCCAACTCGTCAGCCTGACCCCTCAGCTTCCTCTTCTTAGGCGCAGCCGTTCCGGCCTCGCTTCTGTGTGCCCTGGCTGCGGCTGATGGCTGGTTTGCCTTGAGCTGTGCTGCTTCTGCCCTGATCAGACCAATGATGAGCACTGCCAGAGGTGTGGCATTTGCCTGGACCAGCACCACACCCGCCACAACCCCTGCAATGACATGTCATGAATGTGAGACTCGTCCCGCAACAAAGAATGCTGCCTGAGAAGGGTAAACTAGCTAGCAACAGAAGAAGCTTTGAAAGCGATGGTGGGTTGAATCAAGGTGCAGCTGAATAGAAGCAACTTGCAGTTCAAACCTGGACAGGCATCCTGGGCAGTGGGAAAGGTGGCATTTTTGGGTCTGAAGTAAGATGCTCCAGACGGACTTTGTGTCTGGAATACATCTTAAAGTCATGTCAGTGTGCCTTCTAAGACTTTTGAATGAAGGGTATGCCCTTCATTCTTTTACATCGAAAACCCTCAGTGTAAACCCTAACATATAAACGCTTACAAACCCTAGAACCCTAAAAATAATCAAAGAAAAATAGGGATTCACCGGCGACATAGCCGGCGATTGCAGCGCGGGCATCGGCGGGCATCTTGGAAGAGGCGGTTACCCTCACCGCCTGGCGCAGAGCCGCCACCACAAGCAGGCTGTACTCTGAGCGAAGGGCCGCGATGGCATGCTGTGACAGGAAAGAAAATACTTCTCAATCAGTTGAATTAGGGTTATAGAATTATGGGGGGTTAGTTTTCAGGGTTTCAAGGTTAGGGTAAATGGGCCTTTAGAATAATATTTTCCTTCCTGAATGCAATTGTGGGTTCAGGGCAACGAAAAATATACACAAAAATGTACAAAAAAATCCCTGGCTGGGGGTTATCGAGCAAAGCGTTTGAGAAATAAAACCTGCCTGAGAGAGGATGGCTCGCGCGGCTTCATGGAACTCCTGGGGCTTCCTGGACAGCAGCGCAACCGCTTGCGCCACAAAGCCCGCCACTGCATCCGCGCACCTGTGGTTGCATGCAACTCGCATGTTGGGCATCATGTCCAACCAATTGACTTGTCTTGTGACACTCAAACAAGCAAGTTGATTCGCCAAGGCGAGAAGTCCCAAGGTCTCCCTCAAGTACAACCACATCAATTGTGTCAGAATGTAGTGAAGCTATCGGCAACGTGCAATATGCATGGCACACACAAAATCAACCTTCACATCTTTTGT
Source organism: Coccomyxa sp. Obi (assembly GCA_020887355.1). Lineage (NCBI taxonomy): Eukaryota > Viridiplantae > Chlorophyta > Trebouxiophyceae > Coccomyxaceae > Coccomyxa > Coccomyxa sp. Obi. The sequence continues at coordinate 1,724,467 of AP024997.1, forward strand.
GGGTGGGCTAGGAAATCTTGCGGCCTTTGCCGTTCATCAGCTTGGTGGCAAGGCTTTCTCACCTTATTTGATCAGGGCCGCCCAGTCGCCTGGGCAGCGCATCCAGCCACAGGTCCACTTCTGCTGGGATGTCCTCAAAGCCCACTGCCTCAGCTAGGACATGGCGCAGGACTGTTTCAGCTGTGCGGGAGATGTCAGGGAGCTCTGAGCCGCACAGCAGGCGCAGCAGGGGTGTCAGAAGAGCAGAGGAGACTTGCCCAGTGGACAAAGACGCCTCGTGGCTGTGCATAGAGGTGCTTGCTTCCAGCAGCCCCAGGATGCCGTGCTGAATGATGGGCGGCTGATCCAGAATGTTCTGCAGCACTCGTCCCATGTCAGGACACCCATCTTCTGCATGCACGCTGGAAATTCATTAAGTTGGAAATTTATTTATCAAAAAGTGCAGGTGTTTTCAGCACTGAAGCATCTGGCCTTCTGCCAGACTGCATGCGCGTCGCAAGAAGTGTTCACACGCAGCCAGCAGACAAAGGTACTGAGTGGTTGCATCCTTGTGATAATGTGATGCCTGACAGAACCCGATGTGTGGCTTGACAGTCAAGTGTGGGTAAAGAGCATGCCTCTGGCAGGAGTCGAGAGGTGTCAAAGCGGGCTTCGGCAAAGGTCTCGGGTATGCAGAGCAGGTAGCCGCGCAGCACAGCCAGCAGCGGCACCAGTGTCATCTCTGCGCTGTTCAGTCCGCCGGGCGCCATGATGCCAGCATCGCCGCCGTCCTCCACCTTCTGGCACATAATTCAGTCAGTCAACCATGAATGAAAGGACACACAAACGATGCTCACAGAGTCCACCGGTGTGTCAGACCATACTGCAGTCCCCGCAAGATGTTTTGCAAGTTGTAATGTATCGCACTGCAAATAATACAAAATGTCTCTGATGTTCTTAGAGCAGGCTGCTGCAAAAGCTGCTGTCTGACGCCATTGGCAGACAGCATGGCTTGTTATGAGCTCCAGAGCATGAGGCTGCTAGCTGGTGACAGTCAGGGCTGAGGCGGACCTCCATAGGATGTGGGTTGTCCTGCATCTGCATCTGGGACTGCAGAGCGGCAAGCAGCGCCAGGAGCGGCTGAATGTCAGGGAGGCGGCCCCTCGCTGCACTACGCAGCCGGTCCATGAAGCCGCGCCAGGCGTTCCCTCCCACGGTGCTCTTCTTCTGCACCTGCTCATGTGCCTGCTCAAGCCGACTCTGCCCCGACTGCTGCACTATGTCTTCTGCCGCCCCTTGCTCTGTATCCTGGACACCGCCCCCATCGACCTCCATTGGTTCTGCATCCGCCGCCATGCTGTCAAGATTTGTCGCATCTGTGACGGCTGTGGCCTTCGAGGGGCTGCTGACGGCCGTGATGTCCAGAGTTGCTGCGCTAGGAGACAGCGCCTGCTGGGAAGCTGTGCTGGCATGGTGGTGGTCCACCCACTCGGCTGCCTCCCTGGCGGACGCCAATGCCAGCTGGAAAGCATCGAGCATGTGGCGCAGCGTGCAGAGCGTGGCGTAGCGCACCAGAGGGCTGCTGTGCTGGACACCCCGAGAGATTGCCACCTGCTTGCGTCACTAAACATACTCAAAGTGCTAACCCCCTCGACACATCCAAGGGGACCACTGCAGCTGGCAGAAATCAGCTGGCAGAAATTTCCCACGATGCGTGATCTTTGTTATATGCAGAACAGCACCAGAGGTGTAGGGCTCACCTTTGGCATGCACGCAGGAAAAACGCGCCTCATCAGGCCAGTGACAAGACCACTGTCCATGGAGGGCGGCCTTCCACCCCTTGTCACAACAAAAGCAGCTTCAGACAGGGAGAGGACACTCTCTCTGCTGTTGCAATGCTGCTTGCTCGCTAAACATCCCACTCAATTGCAGGAAATCAAAGCTTCTTGTCGCGCGTTTCCAGTCCATACAGACTATCTCTGCTCAGCAGACTCTTTATCCCTCAAGGCCCTCACACAAATAGGAGCACTAATTCTGTTGCGAGGCAAGCTGGAATGGGCTCTCACCGCTGTGCTTGTTCCAGGAAGGGCAGCGGTATCTGTGAGGCTCGCTCGATGATGTTGCCTAGACAGGAGACGCCGGCCCACCACTTGAGACTGGGTCGTGGCTCCAGGCTGAGGCCGGCATTGGCCAGGTATGTGGCCGCCAGCGTGGGCTGTGCGGCTGTGATGGCCAGCAACAGATCGTAGTGCGCCTTGGTGGCCATGACCCGCAGCCCCAGCATGAAGCGCTGTAGCCGCTTCCTCCCTGCGCATTAGCACCCTCCTGGGAAACAACGCAGACCGGCCTATGGTCCACGATTGCATTCATGGGGCATCTCAGACCACAATCTCTTCCAGGACCTGGGCGATTCCAGGGAGCTACTTGACTCATAGAAGGAGCTTCAACAGATTAATGAGCGGTAGTCCAACAGTGGAATGATGACAATGTGTGAATATTGTGGTATAGAAGGGCTCCACCACACCTCCAATGTCTTCAGCAGCGCTCTGCGCATCAAGACTGGTGGGTGCCAGGCCATGAGCAGGGATGGTCGCCAGATCCAGCAGCAATTGGTGCGCCAAGGCGGCACAGGACACCACACGCTCTGCTTCACTGGCTGCTTCCTCATCCGCGGACGGTGCTTCCCAGGCAGCCACTGCCGCAATCTGCAACACAATTGCCACCTTCACGGGGCGAATGGGGGGTTTGTCGCCATCAGGCGCCGTGGGAAATAGGTGTTTTGGGGGTATGGTTTAGGGTTTACAGTGGCAGGCAAATGTCACTTAAACCCCCGGCAACGGCGACCTGCTACCTGCTGCTTTTCCCACTGTGATTGCTGATTAGCCCTGAATCGGATGTCGACTCGATTGATTGTCTGCTTGGAGCAGCGCTCAAGCTTTGACCTGCCGTATTCTGCTCTCTGATAAGGCTTGTGTTGTGACTTGGAAGTCGATATATCAGCTTGTGGCACACTCTTAGTAGCTGCACGTGGGTGATTCCCTGGGACAGCTAACGGTTTATGAAATGTGTCACAATGCTGAACATTATTTTTGCAAGATACCAGCGACTTCTCTATTTTCTTGATCAACCGATGTCTGTTGCCTGCACTGTATGCTTGGCATCACCTGAGACAAAGCAGTGTCGCCAAACGGCTCCGCCTGGAGCTGTCCTGGAATGGCATCCCCCATGTCCAAGACCCTGTCCTGCAAGGTGGTCAATATGGAGAGGACGGCTTCAGGTGGAAAGTGCTCCAGGTTGTGCAGCAGGCCAGCAAATATCGGCCTGGATGCACAACACATATCAGCTGGCTGGTCTTCACCCTACTGCATAGTCTGGAGGACTGTATGTGTCTGCACTAGTCTGCATCGTACCTGATTTGAGTTCAAAACAAGTTTGCAGCACTGGAGTTTAGAACACCCACCTGGCAGGGAGCAGTGTGCACAGGAGCTGGGCATCAGCGGTCTGCAAGAGAGCCAGGGCAAAGTCCACGAACAGCGCTGCGCTCGGCCTCTTCTGCACATCAGAGCTCCTCCAGAACCGCCAGAGCCTGCGCCTTGCTTCATCTGCCCCAACCCCCTTCTTCTCCCTGCCACAGGTGACAATCACCATGAATAAAAATATGCATTGCTGACCCAACATGGAGTAGGACAGTGCCCATGTGTGACTGCTGGGAACACCGAGTTGGAAATACCTGCCTTGGAAGCTTGCACAGCCTCGTGAGTGCGGAGAGGGTGAAGTCAAAAGCTTGCACCAGGTCCCGGGCAGCCTGAGTGCTGTGTCTGGCAATAGCAGCCAGAAGGTACAGAGCAGCATTTGCCTTGGCTCTTACGTCGGAACCCAGGTAGAAGTAAAGGGTCTGCGACAAGCGTACACAGAACCATCAGCTGTGTGCACTGTATCAATCCGATCCAGTGCCAGCTCCTGTGTTTTCCGCCCTTGCTTCCAATCGCCAAGTGCGGCTTCAAAATTGTATGTGTTCCGTACTATGTAGCCTTGCTCCTCACGGTATCTGTTTTCAACAACTGAGTATCAGATGCAGATAGAAGGCAAAAGCCCTACCTTCAGGCGGCGTCCAATGATGTTCAGGGCCAGGTGTGAAAGGGAAGACTGCTGGTCCGCTGGTAATTCGACAGCTGTGGACAAATTCAGCATGTCGGCAATGAGCAGCAGTAGGGCAGCAATTATCTGATCGTCCTTGGCCTACATAACAAAAGGCACGGTTAGATGCTATGTGTACCCCAAAGTTGGAAAATGACAAGGTGCACAGTACCGTGTGTCAAGGCCATGCTCACCGTGACTTGGGCATCCCATATTGCATGAAGTTCTATGCATTCTTTTGACCGTGAGAGGTACTCTGCAAGCACTTGGGGCCCTTGCCGTTCTCTGACACCTTTGTGGAGGGAATTCAAGCCTGAGCAGCCATGGCAAGCTTACAAATGCACAAAAAATAATACATCGAGTAGCGTGCACACGAAGAATAATTTTATGATCTATTTAATTAGGTCTGTATCCATATTCATCATTGGAACCGCGTGTAACTTACTTTGCAGGCTAGTACCGTGGTCCCTGAATGCCCGCAAGCCTTCAACGACTTTGGCCATGTCAGGAGGCGGTACCTCATCAATACCATCATCATGATCAGTTGCCATACTATTTTACTTTTTAATAATCCCGAAAATCTATTCTGACGACAAGCTACCTCATGGCTCAGTCGGCATTTGCTTTCTGTAGACCGTTGCCCCGACAAACATTACGTGAATTGAACAGGTACTAATGCAATGGGATCTAAGTATTGTACATAAATAGTATTTTACAGGTTGCGTTATGAATAAGGCTTCTTGGTGCCAGCAAGTTGCTGCATTCGGCGCAAATATGGCCTGCCCAACGCTGGATAGGACGGCCTTCTTTATTTTTCAGGAATGGATGTAGCCCCATCACCCAATCCATCCCTGTGTCTCGTCGTTGTGTAATTGGTTTTCAATTCAACGCTTCATCAATAGCAGATGGCAGACCAGCAACCACTGGATGCAGCAGCAGGCAAAAAGAAACGTAGAGTGAAAACGAAGTCAACAGAGACACAAGCAGAGGCAGCACCGATAGTACAGAGACCAACAAAGAAGCCATCTCTGACATTTGAGGATCGTCAGCATTTCGACTACATTAGAGAAGCAACTTCGAAAAACGTCTGGTAAGATCTGTGCTCTACAAATAATTGTTGCTTGTGAATGTGAGTAATGTCAGTGCATGATACATTTCAACTATTTGCGTTCAATGCGACATAATAAGATTTTGCTTTGCATTTTCGCTGTCGACTTCTACAATAGTGGGAGGTTGCTAGAATTCACACATGGGACTGTAACTGTCGAGAGGTCACAGTGATCTATTGAATCAACGTCTGACAGAACCCTTTCTCTGTATATGCAGGTACTACAGAGACAGGTTGAGCGTACCTCGGGGGCCATGCAACCTTCCAGTGCTGAGGGAGTGCTGGGTACAAGGAGTCATTGATGAGGGCACACTGGTGTGGGGACAAGGACTTGCAGACTGGCTGCCCATCAGGAACGTCCGCACCTTGGTACCACAGATACGAACTATGGAAGGTGAGCTCTCATTCTTGCATCAGCAGCATGCAACAGGCACATCTGATTGGGGATATGCTGCATGCAGCGCTGCTGAGGGATGGCATCTCCCTCACGTTTGTGTCTGGTCAAATGACGCACCAATTCCTACCCTGGAGCACATATCTTGTTGTCTGACCAGCGCTTCACATGTGTTGCAGTGCAAGTGGCCACATGGATCAAGCGGCAATTTGCCTTGAAGCCGGCAATATCGCGCATCAGGAAAGAGAGGGCAGCGCAACGACCAGTGCAGACTGCGCAGATCGACAACATGTATTGAGCAGGCATGTTATGTCAGCTGTTTTTGGCCTTGCAGCCGGAAGTGATCCTTTGCAGCTGTACAGTATTTCCAGAAGCAAGCAGGGCCAGTCGCCGGTATGTGATGGAAAGCAGCAAGGAAACAGATGATCACCGTGGTGGCATTGATCAAGCAGGCATGCACATGGCATTATGACAACAAGGAACAATGGCATGTGTCAGAACTGATCAGTCCATTAATAGCATATGCGGCAGAGTGTAATTTAAAAATCCACAGCTCTGCTAGCAATTGCGCATGTAGACAACTGGCGCATATGATGTTGCGGCAGACAACTCTCATATAAGCTTGTCTGTCGTCTGTATCGGCTACTTGGTCGTCATTCAGAATCTTTTTTGCGCATACGCTACAATTGATTGCTTAGAGTAACTGCAGCTGGCACCAGACTGGCTTCAAGGTGAAAGTTTCACCTGATGAAAGATGACATCGATGGGAGCAAGCTCACGACGGTCACACATGGACAAGTGCAGGGGGTTACAATGGAATTTATATCTGCTACTTTCTTCCTCTTATCCTCTTTCTCCTTTCTGCAATCATTGAATGGCATGCATGGTGACGTCATCAAGAGGACCCCCTCTCAGGTGCACGTCTTCACATGTTCACACAGCACATATAAGATCACAAGTATCCCGACTTCTGCTTATATTCCAGATTATATTTCAAATGTGGCAGGAAACTTCGTACATGGCAGCTATTGTATAGACGCATCTGCAATGCCGGTCCGGAGATGAAAAATTGCCTCGCTTCGAGGAGATTCATTAAACCTACATACCTTTCAATCTGTGGATTAGCTGAAAGAGAGCTCAAGCACAGCATACCTACGTTCTCGGCAATCTTGCAGACAATAGGACTAGATTGCAAGACGATCCCCAGCGTAGATGATCCATTAAATATAGGAAGACCATACCCACAAGGCAGTTACACAGGAATTACAAATAGCAGAGGATCCAGGAAGGCGGTTCCTGCAGCACCTGGCCTCCACGTCTCTGGAACAGCAAGCTCAACACCAAGCGCTGGTCCTTCATCGCAGCGGAATTTCAGCGCGCATGCTGCACCTTTGGAAAAAGAGGAGAAGCAAGAGAACCCCGGATTTATAGCAGGGAACTGCAATGTGGAGCAGTTCCCTCCTGAGTTGGTGCATGCCCCACCCATGGACTGCAATGATTGACAGATCATGATGCGAGCCAAAATACAACACCGTGCATGCTAAGAAGGCGGTGTGAGCAGGTTCGCAATTTCTCCATAATTGCGCATGTAGATCATGGTAAATCTACTCTGGCAGATCGCCTGCTGGAGCTTACAGGAGCCATCAAGAAGGGTGGCAAAGAACAGTACCTGGACAAGCTACAAGTGGAAAGGGAAAGGGGCATCACAGTGAAGGTGATTCTGGTTTTCACTCAGCAGCAGCAGCAGCAGCGACCTTTGCATGCCATTGTCATGTCAGTTGTGTTTGTTTCACACTGGCTCATTTCCGATGCTGCACAGTCCAAATGGGTTTTTGGGACATTAAGCTGGCGTGCACATGGGGATGCAGGCCCAAACAGCATCCCTGGTGTATCGGTACAAGGGTACAGAGTACCTGTTGAATCTGATCGACACACCTGGCCATGTTGATTTCAGCTATGAAGTTTCGCGCAGCCTGGCAGCTTGTCAGGGCGCCTTGCTGCTGGTTGATGCTGCTCAAGGGATTCAGGTTCTGATCTCAGCTCACTTCATGCTTTCAAATAAAGTTGAACACAGCTTTGCATGCTTGACACTTGTGCCACCAGCATAGTTGCAGGTCAGGTCGCAGCTTTCATTCAAAAATTGTGTTGCACGGGCTTGACAAAGTTTGGCTTCTGTTGTTCAGGCTCAGACACTGGCAAACTTTTACCTGGCTTTTGATCAGGACCTAGCTATTGTGCCTGTCTTGAACAAGGTTGACCTTCCAGCTGCTGAACCAGAAAAGGTGGCCGAACAGATGCACCAGGTACGCTGGGGTTGCAATGCTGCATAGGAAACGAAAGTAATCAAGGGCCCTTTGAAGCCATGCACACCCCTCACCTTTCTATGTGCAGGTCTTCGACATACCACCAGAGGATTGTTTGATGACATCTGCAAAGACAGGTGCGCATGTTACTTTGTCATGAATGCCACTCAACACATGAGCAGGAAATAAAGCGGCAAGTCCAGCCAATTCAACTGCAAGTGATCCTCCTTGTTGTTTGCAGGGCTTGGTCTCGAGTCCATCCTTCCAGCAGTCATAGAACGTATTCCGCCGCCGCCGGGCAACACAGCAGGTCCCCTGCGTGTGCTCCTGTTTGACGCCTTCCATGATGAGTACCGTGGCGTCATATGCCTAGTGGAGGTCGTTGATGGGCATCTGCGGAAGGGGGACAGGGTGGTGGCCTCCTCCACTGGGGACACCTATGACATTCTGGAGGTGAGTGTGCTGCTCATTCAATTGAACTCTGTTGCTCTGAAGTTCGCACTGCTTCGCTCTTGGCCATTGCAATGGATTCTGGGTATTGCACTCTGTTGGCGGCTGAAATGTTGGACTGAAGTGGTAGCGGCTTAGATTGCAAGCTGTGAGCAGGTGGGAATTTTGACGCCCGAGCCGACATCCACAGGGCGGCTGTGCACTGGGCAGGTGGGCTATGTCATCACAGGCATGAAAAGCACCCGCAGCGCCAGAGTGGGCGACACCTGGCATCTGCTGAAGCAGCCTGTTGAGATTCTGCCCGGCTTCAAGCCCACCAAGTCGATGGTCTTTGCAGGTGTTGTGCCATTTCTCTCTGAAAAATATAGTGGGTGACACACAGGCCATCAATACTTCCATCACCATGCATTGGCAATACCACTCCTGCCAACTGGTGCTGACCGACCTTTGACTTGGTGAGGGAGAAAGAGAGTGGTATGTCAGCAGTCCCCAGTGCGAAGGATGTGCCTGCAGGTATATTTCCCATCACAGGAGCAGACTTTGACGCTCTGGCAGCTGCCATGGAGCGACTGACGCTCAATGATGCTAGCGTCACAGTCCGCACGGAAAACAGCGCTGCCTTGGGTGCTGGCTTCCGATGCGGGTGCGCAACTGCAGAAGCTTTTTGGATGTTGTGCACCAGGGAGCTGTAATTGTACATCATTTTGGCGATCAGCTGATGTGGTGCTGGGATCCCCAGGTTCTTGGGTCTTCTGCACATGGAGGTCTTCCATCAGCGCTTAGAGCAGGAACATGGTGCAAATGTCATCACCACATCCCCTACTGTACCTTATTCTATAGAACACACAGATGGCTCCAGAGAAGAGATCCAGAATCCTTCACAGGTGAGCAAAGCATGGCCTCAATGATCCACCAATGCAGGAATGGTTTGCATGCATCCTCGCATCTTCCCATCCACGTCTGTATGACCATATTTTGTTAGACATGAGTTGAGCAATTGAGTTGAGCACGAGATTTGCATGCGTGCAGTTTCCTTTGGGCAAGAAGCTGTCAGGGGTGTGGGAGCCTACTGTGGCAGCCACTGTGGTGACGCCGAGCGAGCATGTGGGGTCAATCATGGAGCTCTTTCAGGATAGGCGCGGTGAGATGACTGAGCACACCGTCCTCAGCCCTGCCCGCACACTCCTCAGGTGTGCAAGCTATGGATGTTACATTCCAGCTCAGTTCCCTACCTGCATTTTCATTGCCGTTCTCTATATGGGGGATGCATGCAGCCCCACCATGTCATGCCTCCAGCATTCTGTGCCATCATACGCTGTATCTCATGTCAGCCCACTTTGCTGTCTCAGCGCGCTGACTTGGAAACTTGATGCATCATCATTTTAGAACCCTGTTGTCGCAACTTAATCTGTTGTCCCATCGTGTTGGCGGGTGGCGTTATTGAAATGGGATTCGGCATGCTTTGGCAGGTATGTGCTGCCACTGGCTGAGCTTGGTGGCAACTTCTACGATTCACTGAAGTCGATCACCTCGGGCTACGCCAGCTTTGACTATGAGGAGGGCGAGCTGCGCAAGGCTGACCTGGTCCGTCTGGATTTGCTGCTCAATGGAGAGGTTGTGGATGCCCTGGCTCGCATTGTCCACCGGTGGGTACCCCAGTCCCTGCTTCTGTCAGGGGCAACTTGTGGATGCTCCTCTGGCATCAAGCTCTTTGCCTAGGAGACCAGACTTATGATTGCGGCAAGATGCATGATTACTTCCTGAACAGGGGTGGGAGCTCAGGAATGCTGGTTAAAGTCAAATCACAGCAGTTACCTGGCAAAGTAGCATAATTTTGTTTTTCTGGTGACAAATGTGGATCCATTATGCCTGAGCAAAGGCATCTGTGATCAGGGACAAGGCGCAGCGGATTGGCGCTGCGATGTGTGAGGCCATGAAGGAAAAGATGGGCAGACAGCAGTTTGAAGTCATCATCCAGGCTGCAGCAAACAACAAGATAGTAGCTCGAGAGACTCTGAAGGTGTGACCACACGGACACTATGCCAGTCACGTGCCCATCCCTCTGCCAAAGAGCAGGATTCTAGAAGCATCCGCACAGGGCGCCATCATGGCATGATGCATGTGCCTGGCTGATGTGCAGGCATTCCGGAAGAATGTGCTGGCCAAGTGTTACGGCGGCGACGTGAGCCGCAAGCGGAAACTCCTGGAGAAGCAGAAGGAGGGCAAGAAACGCATGCGCCGTGTTGGATCTGTGGACATCCCTCAAGATGTCTTCCATGCTCTTATCAAGTCGTGAAAACTCCTCGGAGGCACCAGGCATGTGCCCCATATGGGCACATGTGTACAGCTGTGCTGGCGTCCCGTTCATGATGTCTCCTCCTGAAGCTGGGTATTGTGATCTGATTTTGCTGACTGAGGGGCCTCAGGAGAGCCAAGTCTCCTTCCAAAATGAACGTCAAGATTTCATCTTATGTAATGGGGTGATTTTCGGCACCTCATGGCGAGCACACGCCACCATGCTGCTCTTCTTCTCCACCCTTGGTCACCGCGATCCAGAGCCCGCGTTCCATAGCTACGGCGAGAACCGTTCAAACCGACCTCGAGCGCACAGACTGGACAGATTAATGAAGCGCATCAAGATGACGGACCTAGGACCGATTCCCGTGACGATGCTCAGCGGCTTCCTCGGAAGCGGTACGCGATCCTTCAGCGGCTGTGATTGCAGAGGCTGAGAGGAAATAGTACAGTCAAAATCCCTAGTCGTAACTTTCGTTGCAATCTTTTGCTGCAATTGGACTCTTCACCATGCTATGGGATCAGGAGAGGGAGTCTTATGTAATTGCTCTTGCTGTGGGCTGATGTGTTATTGATCACTCTGTGCAGGGAAGACAACACTTCTGAGATACCTGCTAGAGAACTCAACATCAAAGATTGGTTGCATTGTCAACGATGTTGCCAACGTCAACATAGATGCCAAGCTCATCCGCAACGACAGAAACCGGGGGCCAAACAGTGGCACCAAGACAACATCAGATCTGGCTGACACTATAGAACTCGCGAACGGATGTGCATGTGAGTATACTGGGCAATCTTCTGTGGCTCCCTGTAGAAAGGGCTTGATCCCGTTTTCACACAACTGTGATGGAGTTTTGCATGGTGTCTTTAAGTGATGCTGTCCTGCTGTGCCCAGGCTGCAGCATCCAGGACGAGCTATTTGGCTCCTTCGAGCAATTGCTTGCGCTGTCTGACAAGAAGGGCACGAGATATGACAGGCAAGACTGCATGATAGCCATCCTCACACTTTCCACCCGCCTCCAAGCTCGCTTTCCCCCTTGTCTTGCACGAGCACGAATAGCAGTGGATGCATTGCGTCTCCTTTTGAATTGCTAAAAGGAGCTCTGAGAGCCTGACAGAGGGCTGCAGAACTGATGGCAACAGGTGTGTATGACAGGTTTGTACTGGAGAATTCTGGAGTTGCAGAGCCGCAAAACATCCGGGACCAGTTCGCCGAAGCCATTGCTGCAGGGAACCCTCTCATGCAGCGCATCTACTTGGACACCCTGGTAACCATTGTGGATTCCGGCACCTTCATAGTGGACTACTCCTCTCGGTCCCCCCTGGCGGCTCGGCCTGACCTGGGAGAGGGGGGCAACCTGCGCCCTGTTGTGGACCTGCTGGTGGAGCAGATTGAGTGAGCTAATCCCCTGCTTCCCCAACATACAAACTCATCAGAGTGCGAGAGTGGTTGCAGGCGGCATGAGTCATGCCAGATGTATGTGTTGGTGAATGGTGTGTGCTCCCATCATCACACAGAGATGAGCTTCCTGAAAGGTGCTGCAATGGACTCAACCCACTTCTCCTAATGATTGCAGGTGTGCAGACTTTGTGCTCCTGAACAAGATTGACACGCTCAAGGAGGGGCAGCTGGACAGCCTAGTCGACATTGCCAAATCCCTCAACCCTCTGGCTAAGGTGGGCGATCAGCCACATGCCACCTGCCATAAACAGTGCTTGGCCCAGCCACATGCCATGTCCCTCCCAGCTCAAGACATAGCATCCACTTTATTTAAAGGAATTTCTAGTAAATACATCTGTTGGCATTTGTGAGTGCTCATACCAGGGCTTAGCCCACCCTGGTGGATGACGAGGCAATTGAGAGAGTCAATCCCAACAGAGGGAGATATGCAGGATTTTTGCTTTCTTCTTTATCCATTTGTTGCTGTCCTTTTGTGATTGCAACTGATAAATGAAAACCTCACTCTTGCCCTGCAGGTCATTGGATGTGAGCAAGGACGCATCAATCTGGATGAGGTCTTCGGCAAGGAGGCGAGAGGAATTGTGGCTCACCTGAACACCGAGGGCCATCACCGGGGGGCCGTTGCTGCCGCCCGTGCACTGGCTGCTGAGGAGGTTTGCATCTGTGCTCTCATGAAATCACGCCTTCAATCTGTTGAGCATCTGCATCTCTGTGCCGCTCTACCTGAATAGCGCTGCACACTGTCCTTCAATATATATTCATATTCATACTGAGCTCACCTGGAAGCAGGTCACAGCTTTGCAATGTCCATTATCTACCAGATGCAGGAATCCTGACTTGAGGCACAGCTGTCTTGACCTTTGCAGGCAAAGCATAAGCATGAGGGCCATGACCATGCTGATGACAAGCACAATCATGCACACGACCATGCTCATGGATCAAAGGAGGGAGGTCATGAAGCGCATCATGGCCATGACCATGCGCATGCAGACGGCGAGAAGTGTGCCAAGGAGGACTGTGACCACAGAGGTCATGACCACGACCATGATCATGCTCACACTCACAAGGTGAGCAAGCTACATTAGTACAGGGGTTGCATAAGGAAAAGCAAAGCACAGAGCAGAGCTCCTGTTTAGTATGGTATCTTTCTGGCTCCTGTTTGTTGCACTTCACATTGCATGCATGAAACGTTACGCTAAAGGAAGGTCCATGTGAGATCAATCCAACATTTGTGGTGCAGGACCGGCAAGAGACCACCGCAGCGCAGCGCTACGGTATTCGCAGCTTTGTCTACTCACGCAGACGGCCCTTCCATCCCCAGAGGTACTCTTACCTCAGAAAAATCCCCATAAGATGATTATCAGCCTGCGTCTGCTGATGTGGAAACCCGAACCAACAGGTCTGCAAGACACAAGGTTCCGAGACATGATCCTAACCAAGACGGCCCATGCTACTTGGTCACTAGTTTTCGTCAATAAACATCATGGCTGTGCTACGAAACACTCGTAGCACTTTGTGATGTCATTTAGCATGGGCAGTGATATCTTTTGGTGCAGGGTTAGTGCTAGCTGACATAGTTGTTGGCTTGTTGTACGCATGCTGAGCTAGTTTGTGGTGTTGCAGGCTGCGGGACACAGTCCTGCGCTGGATGCCAGTGAGCCAGAATGCAGAGACTGGACAGAGTGCGCCAGAGGTGGGCGACTCCCCCATCAAGACTGTGCTGCGCTCCAAGGGCTTCATGTGGATGAGCCACAACCACATGACCGCCTTCTACTGGTCCCACGCGGGCCAGCACTTTGAGATCCGCGACGAGGGCGACTGGTGTGCTCCTTTTCCCTTGTCATGCTGACACTGGCCCTCCTCAAGTACTGTCTGTGACAGAGCCCTTGCTAGGGAAGGCACACATTTAAAGCCTTCACACATGTATTGTGCTTCGCTGGCCCATGACAGAGGGATCAGTAGCCATGGAAGAACTTCTCGCCAGCTTTGAATTTTAAGCCAACAGATACCCTGAAACAAAGCAAGCAGCGTCATGCATGCCTTTCCCTTGAAAACTTACTGCATGTGCAGAGCAGTTCATTAAGCAACTAAAATGATGCTGCCATCTGGTGCAGGTGGGCAGCCGTACCAGAGTCTGAGTGGCCCACAGACAAAGCCCAGCGTGATGTCGTGCTCAGCGACTTTGAGAAGGACTCACCATATGGTGATCGTCGTCAGGTGTGCCTACCAACTTGGCATGTGTGAGGAGCTGACTCGAATTGCCCAGTCTCTCCATCTGCTGAGGCCAGAGCTCCTGTCTCCAATGTGTCCGTGTCCTCATGAACATCCAGCTTCATCCTGCAAATGTTGTGAGGCAGGCGCTGAGTCTGCATGCTGATGCATCTGCAGGAGATTGTCTTCATTGGCGCTGGCATGGATGAGGCAGCCATTGGCAAGCAGCTGGATGGTGCTCTGGTGACAGACGAGGAATTTGAACGCTATGCGACCAAATGGGGAGTGAATGCTGCAGCAAAGTGATCTGCTCCAGAGGCAGCCTCCTTTAATGTGTTGCACAGCTTATATGCTTGAATTAAAGCATTTTTCAGGGATGCTCAGTCCTATCAAGGAGACAAGAGCCTCCATCCCTGCATTTGTTACCGCATGCTGGAATGTGCTTGCCTGTTAAATGGGCAACAACAACATCTGCAGTGCAGCTTGGGTTGCGTATGGATCGTTCCTTAGATTATATGCTGCTGAGCAAGAACCTGTGCTGAGCAACTGCTAGATGCATATGCCAGCAGTGGCTTTATGAATCAGTGTATTCCTCTGTACCTTCCTGATTTTTGGGCAGAAAAATTGTGTAAGGCACCCAAAGTGTACTAAAATCGCCCAGGACCATGCCAACTCTTTGACATGGAGCAAGGAAATCCATACGCCAAGGGATCCATGGTACTCTAATGCTTTGGGCGGCCACATGATATTGTCTTCGGTAACATTCTCCTGTCACAATGACAGGTGGCATGCTTCCAACCAACACTACAAAGGGAATTCAACAGGACTTTCCCAGCCATCATGATTGATCAATGGGGAATTCAAATGGAAAAGGGATGCCAGGTGGCTGGAGCTATGTCTGTCTCTTGGCCCTGCCCAGGCGTATCCCTCGATGCGTGCTGCAAAAGATCGCAGCGCTGAAGCAGCTTTCTTTGAAAACACATACGTTCTTGTGCCTTGAGCTGCCCGGTTTTTCTGTCTCTTTACACCGTCCCGTCCACATCGTCGACCTTTTCGTCAACGCTGCACCTGTCCTCGGTCCGTTCGTCACCATGTCGTCTCTTCCAGCAAGCAAGCTGCTCGTCTTCGTCCTCTGCGTCTCTGCAATTGCCTTGGCGGCTGGTCAATCTTCAGGTGGTGCAGACCTTTCTGATGCTAATTGCATGATGAATGATGAATGAAATTACACACACAGCACTGATCAGAGATTTGCTCACTTGAGCTTGTGCTTGCTGCCGGTGACAAAGCGGGTTGCATTCTGCTGAAAATGCTGCGGCCAATGTATCCGATATTGTTCCAGGGTCTGAGATTGTTGAGTATTTCCATCTGGGCATCTGATATTGCTTTCGAGGATTATTGCGAGACACAAGTCTCGGGCGTGATTTTACTGCGTCCTTCTTGGATTCTTGCTGGCACCACTCTATCTGAGAAAGCGAAAGCTCAATTGACAAGGGCATCAGAAGATCCCACTAAAACTCTCGTTGTTGGGGCTGTGCAGGGCGTAATTTGCAGAACTTCGGTGAGTCGAGCACAATATTGAGAGGTTTATTGGACAGGGCCGAGGACATCTGCATGCATGCCTACACCTCGGCCCCCAATCTGACGGACAAAGCACAGTCATTCCATCCCAAGATGCAGACCCTCTGCTCACAAGCCTTGCAAGATGCCACGCTTGTAGGAATGAAAATGCAAGTTCCTGGCCTCCGCACAACATCAAGCACATGCATCAGGGCTGGCAAAGCATGCTGGTTGTGGAATGCAGGTCTCATTGGTGGAGCTCTGGCTGGAGCAGCAGGCGGAGGACTGGGTGGCGGACTGGGCAGCATAGTAGGTGGCATCCCATTCTTGACCGACCCGCTGTCTGCGGCAAAGGCCATTGTCGCTACTCACACACCTGACCAGGCCAGCAGCGTCTCCTCAGCTCTGGCCCAGTCATACAGCCAAGGTGCGAGCCCCTGTGCTGTGTCACATCTGGTATATGCATGCAATACATGTCTGTTCAGCTGGGTGCCATGCATCCTGCAACTCCCAATCTGACCCATGCCAACCTGCCATGTGATATTAGCCCTGCAGCATGACAATCAATGAAGCAGCTGCATGCTGCCGCACCAGAATGTGCATTACTAGCTCTTTGCATGAGAGCTTCTCCTACAGTTTGGCTCCCTGTACGCAGCTTGTTTTGCCCATGTGGCTCTGGGTATGACTGTTTGTTCTGCTTGTGCAGCAAACAACCCATCCTACTCCTCAAGCTTTGCCAGCAGCAGTGCCGAGGCCTTCTCATCGGCAGCTTCCCAGGACCCCACGAGCACCGGCATGGCTTTCGCGCAGGCCGCTGCGAGTACGCCCTTTCCATCTTGTTAAAACTCTTTTGTGTCTTCCCATCCATTCCTCACAGAGGGCTGCCAGTGCTGAACATCCGCCTTGCTGCAATTACTGCAGGTGGTGGGGACTCTGAACAGGCAGCTGCTGTGTCAGCTGCACGGGCACTGAGTGCTGGTGGCGAACGAGCAAAAGATTTTGCAGCCGCTGTTGCGCTCGCCATTTCCCAGACTGGATGCCCAACCCTCCAGCCCACGCTGGCCCGTAAGAGATCTGCATCTCTTGACAATCCTTTTGTAGGGTACCCTAAGATATCAGCATGTACATTGAATTGCATGTCCAAGTGCAGGACGCATAATTGCGTTTCACTGAAGCTAGTGGAAAATTCCTCGAGGAGTCTGTTACATTGTGCTCGTCTGGTGCATGAGGCTTTGCATGTCCGATGTCATGGACGTCTCGTCATGCAGGTGTTGCTCCTGATGAAGATTCTGAGATGTGCAGCTGTTGTGTCTGAACAGAGGCCAAGGCGATTGCAGTCTCCCAGGGCGATGCAGTTGCGCAGAGCTTTGCCATGGCCGTGGCCCAGTACCCAATCATTGCCGACTGCATTGGCGGCTCCAGCGCCTCGGCCACTGCGGAGGCGCGCGTGGCCCCGGTGACAGATGGGACCTCTTCCGGCAGCCAGGCCGGAGCGCAGGCAGCTGCCAACGCCAACACCAACGCCTACAACGGGCAGGTCTGCTGTTAGGATTAGCATCTTATCCCGCTGCACAAGGGCTAGACCACAATTGGTGTTTTGAGCATACTGAGTCGCGGTGAGAGCTGTTTGTGCATCAGCTGACTGAGCATTGGTGGAAATGTAACAATGTGGCTGGCAAAAAGATATTTTACCATTTGTTGTCTGCTGTTGGCAGGCCAGCGGGCAGGCCAGTGGGCAAGCAGCGGCCAACACTGGCACAGCCAGTGGATATGGCAGCAACGCGCAGGCAACAGGCAATGCCGGCACATCCACAGGACCTGGCGCCAGCGGCACATCTGCACAGGTATGAAGGAAGGAGACACCCTCTTCTCTATTAAGCCCGTGAAGTGAACCTGGCCCAATACATACAACGTGCTGGCCCCTGTCATGCCAGCACATCATTGCAGGCCGGCCATTATACATCAATCACGCTCTATTGTTGCCCTATGGGAATCCTAATTGGCGTGTCCTGAACTGTTTACTGCGCCCATGTGTGCTTGTTGGACTTCACAGTCGACAACGCCGCATCATTGCTACAAAGGTTTGCCAGTAGGAACACTGACTGTATTTCTTGCACAGGCATCAGCCCAGGCCAACTCCAGCTCAGGCCGCAAGTTGCTGATGGCCTGAGGCCTCTTCCTCAACATCACGATCACCTCTGCTGTCTCTACATCAGGGACAGCTGGCGTGCATTTCTGGCAGCATCCATCAGCGAGCATCCTATTGTGGACTGTGTTCAATAGTGGTGTGTTTCAATTAAGAGCTATGCATCCCGACTATTTGGGGGGCGAGTGGCTAGCATCATTTTGTGCCATTTCAAGCCATTTTGTTCGCTGTACATTATGTGTGTAGGTGTTGTCAAGTGTAGCTCTCCCTGAATTCTGCTGCTGAGGACCACCAGACATTTCTGAGTGTCCTGACTGTGGCAAAATGATGAAATGTCAGAATGATGGTTGGGCTCGAGTCTCAGTGTATTTAATTGTTCTTGGAAAAACGATTGGAGAATCACTTCTGCTCGGATACTCATGCGAAAACATCCCTTTATTGTTGGGAGTTCTGGTGCAGATTGCTTGCTGCCAAGGATAGATGATGGCTGGCCCAAAGTCTGTCTAGAAGATATCTAGGTTTGAAACTATGGACTCACAGGTGCTGCGTTCAAGCAGAAGATATCCCAAGGTATTTACATGTTGCTGGAAGTGTCCCTGTGTCCTCATGTTTACGTGTAACCAGATGAGCATCAGTAACCGCTGCACCACTGCAACCACTGAGCAAGTGCTCTGCTATACATCATCGCTGCCGCCCTGATTGACACTGGCGCCTGCATGCATGCTCGCACCCATCTTTGTACACATACACTGCAGATTCCTTACAAAAGCGAAGTCTGCGATCTTGCCTGCATTTCAGGTGATTGTCCTCATTTCAGGGAATTAAGGGTGTGAACTTGAATATGGACAGCTGCAGGCTGAGTTTGCCTGATGACGTGGAGCAGGACCTGACAAAGCAGCCGAGTGCAGATGTACTCGAATCGCGGCATTGGACAGATGGCAATCATTACAGATCCTACACCTGGCGCAGAAGTCCTCGTTGGAGACGGAATTTTAGCAAGGCAGGATCTCGGCCCTTCACCCCACATTATTTGGCTTTGTCTAGATCTAGCCCGTCCTCGACAACTTGTTCTGGTGGCACCACTAGCCGATCATCAAACCGTCCGCATCACTTCGGCCACCATGCAGACGCCTACCAAATTCCTCGTGTTGCTTCTTGTTGCGTGCAGCTGTCAAGCTTTCGCTTTGGATATTCGCCGACCGGGTAAGCAGCTACACCAAGACATCCAAACGTCCCTCGTTTCAATACCAGAAACCACTGAGTATCGTCCATTCTTCAAGTTTTCCGATGAATATTGTGGTAGGCGGTCACTTACGATCAGAAGTGCACCGGCAGTGTGGGTCGCTTATGAGCGATCACATACCAGAGCCACCGAGACTGCGTGCACTGCCATCCAAAGAACACATTTTAGCTTCTTGTGAGCTTGCACACACTCTAAGCTACCCAATAGACAGCTCACCGAAATTTGTCATGGTTCTGCAGGCCGCCTGCTGTACCAGGAGATCTCTGGTGAGCCTCTGCACTAGTCAAGAGCTACTCTGCCTTTGCAGTGACTGCTCACATCGCTGCAGCATACTCATGATCATTAGAGTCATCAGCATCATACAGGCGTGTCGTTCGCAGTGGTGTGCAGAGCTGCACACAATATGCACTCATGTCCTTCATGCTGGGCCGTGATACAGTATTTTATACTTTTGAGCCGCGCAGAGAGCCAGCAGTGCTGTCAAGCCCCTGCATGCAACAATGGACATGTGAGGCCATATGAGGTCATGTGAGGCAGGTCTGCTGGCACTCTTGTGCAGGCGTTGGTGGCTCCCAAGCAGGGGCCCAGGGCACAGCAGGCAGCCTGCCATCGATCAGCTCGGGCAGTTCTACCGCAATTGCCAATGCACAAGCGCAAGCGCAGTCTGGCTTCCTGGGAGGAAACTCCAATGCTGCGGCCCAGGCCATCGCACAGAGTGGAAGCAGCCAGGGTGTGGCAAATGCCCTTTCGCAGGCGTACTCCCAAGGTGGGTCCTCCCTTCTCTTTCCTCTCTCCTCGGCTGCTGGATTCCCATGATCCCATCGTGTTGTCAGCTGGTCAACCTGTATGGCTAGTGATTAACACTCTGCTTGGAGTTCTTGGGGACGACCTGCCTCTCAGGGAGGATTGTCTCACCTCGGGGAATCTGGGAAGGAATGAGGTTCCGCGTGCTTCTTGCTGCATGGTACAGCATGAGAAGAGAGGGTCTTAAAGACTGATCCTGTGGGCTCATGTGATGCAGCCGGCAACCCGACACTCTCATCGCCATTTGCTCAAACCAGCGCACAGGCGTTTGCGCAGGCATCAAGCTCGAACCTTAATGCCGCAGGCGATGCCTACTACCAAACCTGCTTGAGTGCGCTTCCACTTCAACCTCACACAGCGCAGCTGTTTCCTTGCTAAACAAACCCCTCGAGCACCCTTCTGTTTCTCTGATGAATGCCTCCTGGCACATCAGCAGGGGGCACTAAATATAAGTTATGTTTAGTACCCCCTGACCTCACGCGCCAGAAGTTGTAGGAGTAAATAGCGCGCATGCGTGGAGTATTCTACGAAATCCCAACACTGACAAACCGGCTTGTTGTGGTTGGCAGGCAATGTTAAAGCGGCTGCCCTCGCAACTGCACAGGCCTTTGTCACGGGAGGAGGACAGGCATCGGCCTTTGCGCAGGCGATTTCGCAGGCGATCTCCCAGTATGGGTGCCAGGCCATCCAGCCCGCGCTCTCACGTGCGTTGCAGCTTCATGCTGTACAGATAGCATTGACAGTCCAACATTTCGCATGATGTCTGATTTTCCTGGATCACCTTGGTTTGTCAGGCTGTCAATTAGCCCGTTGACAACTTGGTCTTCTCATGCTACTAGTGGATTCTACCTATAAGCCTGCTCTGTGAGTATGCTTCTGCTGCTGAGGAAAGCCTGAGGCATACTGGCTCCTGCTCTGCATACTGATGGCGCCTTGCACCTAGCCACTAATGCAGTGCACTGTGCTGGCTTAGGTGGGACGCTCAACTGCTGACCAGGGCTCTGCTACCGTCACTGAACTTTTTTTGATGTCAATTGTTATCAAATTGACCTTGGCATCAGTTTGTCATCTATTGATGTAGTACCTGAACTGCGGGAGCAGTGCAAGATTCTGACTGTGCAGTCTGTTGATTCGCAGAGGCTCAAGCGCTGGCCCAGGCGAGTGGCGCCTCTCAAGCACAAGCATTTGCCGCCGCCGCAGCTTCCTCCGGAACGATCCAGGGCTGCCTGGGCACCTCTTCTTCGGCCTTCGCAAACTCCCAAGCCACCTCCACCAACGGAAATGCCGCTATCGCTAACGCACAGGCCACTGCAACATCCGGCACTGGCCGCAAGATGCTGTCTGCATCCTGAGCAGCTCACTAACCATTGGATTGCTGCATGGACTTATTTCGACGTGTGAGGGGAAGAGCTTGAAAGTCGGAATGCATGCATGTACTACTTGTTTTAGAGAAATGTGAGGAATGTTATTAGGCATAGGTAATGTTGCAATAGCCCTTTTGTGAGTAACAAGCATCTGAATGAACAGGAAGCGGGAGCATTCGTGCAGTGAAAAGTGCTGGTGACTGGAAAGTGACCTCATCGGGATCAATTAAAGAGTGTTAGAAGAGTTGGGAAGTGGATGGGTTATTTGTCTGATGCCTGCTAGTGGGACAGGGTTGCAGTGCTCGTCAGACTCCAGAGATGTCTAGATTCTCTTATTCCCATTCATGTCTGACAGCGATTGGTGGCCCTCAGTACATCATTATAGCGCTCTTGGTGCAAATGAAACAGCCTGCACCTATGCCAGCACCAGCCTCCCATTGTTCTGCCACACCCAGAGCATTCATCCAAGCCACAACCGAGCACCTGTGTGGCACCTTCACTGCAGTCAGCTCCATCGTGGACACAGCCATTGGCATGCAGGCTCAGTAAGCCATCCAGTTTGCATCCAAATGTTTGCACCACCTCTGGCAACCAATATACTCCTATCCCAGAGTCTGCACCACTGTACAGTGTCTGCAAGCCTCAAAATGCCTCCAGGCAGCCGTGGGTGGCTGCGGACATTCCCTTAAGGTCTTGAGGTGCGCCAGAGTTGGCAGCATGGGAAAGCTCACTGCGGAGAGCCGCAGAGTTGCCTGGTTTGGTGCGCTCTGCAAGAAGCCAGGGCACGATGTCCTGCTCACTCTTGGTTCTCACACCTAAAATACCGGGCTCGCATAAGTGCGTTCAACTGGTTCACATGAGTGCCTTCAACTGCTGCAGGCAAGTTGCATCCCCTGGCCCCGCAACTTCGCAGGTTCTGCATGCTGCTCCCTGCTGAGGGGAACTCCAGGGAAATATAAGATCAAGAGATACAGTAGACAATCAAGGGTGCGCGAGCGCCAGAAGAGGAAGGGCTGCCTCAGCACCGTGCTGAGACAACAGACAAGTCCTACCGGCCCAGGTTCATAACAGATCACATCGTATCATACTGCATCATGCTTAGTATATATGGAAATATGTTTGGCTGTAGTCCAGTGCTGCTTGGCCCAGCGCAAGCTTTTAACATGCGGTCTATGATGATGTGCCTTGGCTGCACGCCAGCTGTCACCCGGCAAGTGCCACATACACCGACATCTCTTGCTCACATTTTCAGCAACTACATGGTTTCTGCTGGGAGGACGGGACATCTAGTTGCAGTAGTATGACACAGGAGACAAGTGTGGAGCAGCTGGGACTGGCAAGCTAGTTTGTGTGACATCTTACAGAACACTACTGGCTCTCTTAGAAGGAAAATGCAACTTCTAAAAAATAAAAATGCAATTGAACGAGCATCTCGTAAACCAAGCTCTAGGCCTGCCAGGCAGTGCTGTTGACATAAAACAATCTGGGGTTCAATCGCAAAAGTCCTGAACACAGCACTCCATATGTACACATCTAGTCTCAAAAAAATTCGTCGGGCTGAAAGGTCAGACGTCCTACGGCTTGGACCACCATTTGGTGACCGGTCTGCTAGACTAAAAACACCTCATCTGTCCTACCAGGCTTCTACACTTCTTGCAGCTATTAAGTATCCATGGCACCTTCAAATGGTGCTCATGCATGCATTGCAATATCTGAATTGCAGGCACCTGATGTATTGCAGCAGTGCAGCAACACACATTGGTTTAGATATCGTGCTCCGGCTGATCCCTGTGACAGTTCAGGCCGCATGCGCAACGCGCAGCATCTTCCTTCCAGAAGTAGATGTGGCCTGGGCGTTTGCAATTGCATTGGCCGCTCCTCCAAAGCTGGTGGCCTCGGCTTTTGCGGTGGCAGTAGCCTGAGACGCCGGAGTGTTTCCCACTGTCCAGAAAAGCAGAAAGTTGGATGCGGCAAACAAGGGGCTATTAATGACTTCATTCTGCCATGCATGACAAAGTGCATAGGCCGACATTGCACCAAGGCTCCTGCTGCAACCAGGGTACACTATGTGGGAGTGGGATCCATGCCAGACCATTCACCAGCTGACTAGGAGTCTCCTGATCGGGAGTTTAGACAGGTAAGAAAACAAAGCAAGGCCCATCCTCGACACACAGAGGATGACCCCTCGTCATGGCTGTTAGTTCCCACAGCAGGTCATCATTGAGAGTGTGCATCAGCATATGCGCTGCAACTGTGAGCAAGGTTTCACTACTCACGGCATTGCTGGACGGCTTGGGTTTGAGCTGTGGATGTGGCCTGAGCAAAACCGTTTGCGGCACCGGCAGTGGCCTGTGCTGCCGCCTGCGCCTCTGCACCAGCAAAGAGACCAGCAGTCAGTCTGCAAGTCGATTACACCGTTTCCAACCACCTAGGGCTGATCAGATGTCTGACTCTGATCGTCAGAGTCAGCACCCAGCATCACATCCATACATTCACAGAGAAACATTCACAAGATCATGAGGGACGCATGAAGGGTGACAAGCAGGCAAAGTGCCTGGTCATCTTCCAAGGTGGAAGATGTTTTTGGCAGCTGGAGAGCAGTGAGCGCCATGTCATGAAGCCCAGCCATGTAATGAGGCTTCATATGTTGCTTCCAGGGCCTTCAGAGGTGCATCGTAAACTTGTTGAACAATCAGGCCAATGATGAAGTCATTGTGTTTGAACGCATGCAGGAGACTGGGCCAGAGGTGGGGCACAGTGCAGAGGGCGAGAACATCGAGTGTTGATCACTTCTCTCACACACACATATACATACATACATACATACATACATACATACATACATACATACATACATACATACATACATACATACATACATACATACATACATACATACATACATACATACATACATACATACATACATACATACATACATACATACATACATACATACATACATACATACATACATACATATATATATTAGACTAGATTAGAGGCCCCACGGTGTGGCTGCAGACACGCTGTGTGTATGCCCTATGGCCAGTCGGCTTTGGGTTTGCCGACCTGCAATAATACTAATAGTAATTGAGCAAGTACAGAAGGGCCAGGAGACTCACGCGTCAAGAGCGGCTTGATCTGGTCACAGCCGTATTGGGCGATCGCGGCAGCGTACGCCTGTGCAAATGTTTGTGCCTGGGATCCGCCGGCTGCGAACGCCTGGGCGGATGCCTGTGCGAAAGCTTGCGCGGTGGCACCCCCCTCTGCAAAACAGCCACCACTGCAATTCAGCAGGAGTTTGTGGCATGATGTCGGGGGCCCTCACATTCCTCCCTGGGCCCATCTCTAGATCTTTCACCACTTCAATGCCCCTGATTGTGCACGAAGCCGCATCGTTGCTGGCTTGGAAGCAAGGCAAGGAAATTTATGCACGTGAGGAGGATGTGCGGTTCGGATACTCACGCACGGCAGCCTGGCCTACAGCAAGGGCTGCGTTGTTGATGTTCTGAGAGGCAGCTTGGGCGAATGCTTGAGCATATGTCGTGGCGAACGAGTTCTTGTCCGGGGCTGTCCCCACAGCAAACAGCTATCGTTCAGGTACGACTCCCAATATCTTGCATGCAACAAACAGCTCTCCCATTGTCAGGTGACATGGCCTTGGGACGATGTGGGCAGGCCAATGGCATCTCTATAAGAATCACCTTGTGTGTAAGCGTTGGCAGTTGCCTTGGCAAACGCCTGCGGGGAAGGAAAACACCACATGAAATACCACCACCTTTGTTTCCACAGATGTCAGCTAAGTACTTGCCTGTGCCAGTGGCGTGCACATCTGCTCAGTGGAGCCATCTTCACTTTTATGAGGGGCCAACCTGGGCATCAGACGTGGTTTTGGTTTGGGCGATGGCCTGTGCAGCTGCTGTTGCGTCCCCTCCCAAATGACCTGCGTCACCACATAGAGAGGTGAGGTGGCTTGCCCTTATTCATACGCTACTTCACTGCATCACACAGCAGACAAGGAAGCACCTGCGGATTTGATTGAGAGCACACACGCGATTACAATCACCAGCACGAAAGGATACCAGCCACGGTCACATCTCATCCATGAGAGAGCCACAGCAATGGGGAATATGTTACACAGGAGCCTTCAACTAGGTGCTGTTTTGGGTCCTGTGCTCGACACAAGAAGCATCCCGGAATCTCAATGATGGATTGTAAGCAACAGATTCACCGTTCTGGACCATTGATTGCGCATCCGCAGTTGCCATTGCACCTACAGATTCATGACGTCAGCCTCAGGGGTGTACACCACATGTAGAAACAAAAGAAACTATACAAGTTGGTGCATTGAATGTGTCAATGCCCGGAGTTATGAAACAGCGCATAAGATCAAGAGAGACAGCGCATGTAAGACTTTCTGCCTCTAATCAGATGCTTAGCTACGTAGGGATGCCAAAACATCGACACGGGACAGACAAATTAGGTGGAAGCAGTACCGCTGTTCTGCAGAAGGAGTCGTGCATGTTCCCCTGCAAAAATTGGACACGCATAGGGTGAATAAGGCGTACGGAAGGCTTCAAACTAGCAAAAGGATCCATGGATCTTCATGGCAGTGTCGACAAACAAAGTCGAGATGCAGGATGAAAGTGCAGATTGCGGGTTGGCTATAGATATATATGCTGTCTGAAGACGTCGTCAGCAACGGGCCTCGGGGACATGCACAAGGGGGAAGCATCGGCTTCTTTCAGCGTACCTGAAAGGGTGGCTTCGGAGCCGATTGCAAGGACCGCAACAAACAGTAGGCAGAGCTTCACACCCATCGCGGCCATGGTGATCGAGAGAGAAGAGCCTGTTTCTCGAACACTCTGCAGATCTGATGAGCGAAGGTGTTGTCCAATGGGCAGAATTTCGGGAGCTCGTGTCGAGATCAGGTATCCCGAGATTTATCCAGAATCACGGGTGCATCCACATTTATCACACCTGGCATTCGTGACATCTGTGCAACGCCCCACCTTGGAACCTGAGAACCTTGGAACCTCGTATGCATGCAAGTGGCTTGCATGCTGGCTCAGGATCTCACGTGGGGAAAGATTTGAATCTTCAAGGACGGGGTCTTCAGCCGAGACCATCTGTGGGCGAGCTGCTCGGCGCCCGTTCAGAATCCAGGCTTTGCGGCAAACATAGTTGCTTGAACGTCTACTAGGCTAGTAGGAGAAGGGGTGCAATTGGCAGAATGAGATTTGCCCACGACGTCGTCGTGCTTCTCTGTGTCCTACTCCTCAGATCAGCATCAGGCACGCAGGCATTCCTGAAATGAAATATTCTTACATGATTGCGTTTGAGTGATATTGTGATCAAGACATTCCTTCAACCTTTTTGCAGTGCATCATGAGCAGTTTCCGTCCTCGTCGCTTCGACGATATCCCATTTATTAACGAACGGGAAGCTTCAGCCATTTCTTAGAAAGGAAAAGACTCAATACATATCGGACCTGCAGCTACTCACATATGCTTTGTTTGGTCTGCGATTTTTTTTTTCAATTTCTGTGCACATGTGGCACCGCACAGTCACAGTAAAAGGCACCTCACAAGTCCTTGCTGCAGTTAGAAAAGTATCCGTAGTAGGCAGCCTGCCTCCTTCATGCTTCACTTTAAGGGCACGCTAGTGATTAGGGGGACTTACATCTTTCAATGATTGCATTGTAGGAGCGCACACCAGAAGCATCCTACAAGGTGATCTCCACCACGTGTGACCAGATTGAGAAATCGCTCCGGGGAAGTCATGTGTCGACAAGGCTCAAGAGCAGGGACGGTGTTTGTAGCCTTTCACTTGTCATGTCATGCCAAATTGTGAATCACTGCGGGCTGGTAGCACAATTGAGTGCCACAATCACTCAAATGCTTGTAAGGTCTCCATGCATCGGAGGAGGCATGTTAGAAACCTTGCTTCTTGTGCAAACAAAAGGTGCGGCCACTCCATCAAGCGCAGCAGCACCCCAGGTTGACAGCCTAATAGAGGGTGGACTTAGTTCCGGCATCGCACCAGAAGCAGCCCAAGGTTTTACACTGGTGAAAACCACTGAGGATGCCCAGCAATTTGCAAAATCCACAGCCGGGCAGCTCTCTACAGGTGCAGTGCCATGTCTCTACGTATGTTTGAGGCGCTCCTAGACATGCTTGTTCGGGAATGCCGTTTGCACTGCCTCTCCTGATGTTCTTATCAGCTCTACAGAATGATATCCCAGCTTCAGATGACTTCGATTTTTGTCATGCTTCAAGGACATAACACAGCGGAGCAGGTGGCCTGAAGCAGTGTGCCACTATTTGCACATGTTTCTCTTTGATAATATCTGATGATCCGTTTGTCTGACAGGTCCTGTATCCACAACTAAACATGCAATTTTAGATGTGAGTGATAACATGTTGCTGTCCGCAGTGCAATCCGAGCAGGCCAAACGAGCGGAGGCATATGCGCGGGCCTTTGCGCTGGCAGCCGCCGTTGATCTCAACGCAGCAGCGCTCATCATTGCACAGGCCGCGATTCGTACGGACTTTGACTTCATTTGCTTTTGCACAGAAGGATGCATCATGCCGTGGCCACACAAGCCAAAATGAGCATTCTAGAGGATCGCATGAGTGCCGCTAGCTGCTAAGACACGCTTTTGACAAGGATGTGTGCTTCTGGCAGAGGGCGGCAACACTCTGAGCTTCTTCTCTCAAGCTGCAGCCAGGGCTTTTGCCATTGGGGACGGAGTCAGTAATGCCTGGGTTGAAGCAATGGCGCAAGCAGTTACCAATTACGGCTGCACCTTGGTCGCACCAGCTCTCACAGGTCAGCCAACCCCCACAGGTCCCAGCCTATTAATACAGCTCGTATCGGGGACAGCTGCATAAATGTGCCGTGTTGATGAGGCATTCCCAGGTGCTTTGCTTGGGAAACATCAAAACCTCATGCTTCCCATGGTGACAGCAAATCTGGGAGACCCAGCAAGCCCTGGACTGACTATGTCAGGGAGGATCTAGACAAGATTGGACTAGTGTATGATTGGTGGAGGAAATGCCAAGATGGGATATCATGGCAAACGTCTATTGCAGTGCTGCTGAAATGCACCTAGCCTTCTTCGGCTGGAAAAGCGTGTAATAGTAATAATAATAATAATAATGCTCCCCATCTGAAGTATGGAGTGATTCCGGTCGCAGCCGCACAGACTGAGGCGCAGGCAGAAGGGTCCGGCACAGCATTCGCCTCAGCTATCGCCTCGGCCCCCACAGTGCAGCAGGTGTGCCTCCACCTGACTAGCCTGCATCTGCCTCTGCTGCTCATACAACACGCTTGATTACACATGATGCGTAAGGTTCCATCGACAACATATATTCTTTGGGCGGCATTTGATTCGCTCCAGTCACTCGTGATGTAGAAGAAAGCGGTCTGCGGGACTGGGCCAAAGGCGGGACTGGGCCAAAATTGAAAATGTCCCGATAGGCAACATTCCATAAACCCACTTTACAGGTTGTTTTCATGCATGTGCTGCAGTGCCTCGCTGGTGGCCAAGCTGCTGAGCCGAAAACACCAGGGTCGGGAGGAAGCGGCACAGGTATGCCGGCTACGATGCAGCCAAATGGGGGTGGCAACCAAGCGAATCCCGCTGGTACAACTCCTGCAACAAGCGGTCAAAACCAGCCGCAGCCGCAACCCGAACAGCCGAAGCCAGGTCCTGTCACAGAAATGCCAGCAATGCCGGCTTCAAATCAGCCAGTTCCAAGCACCAGTTCCCAGCAGATTGCCCAGCCAGTGGTTGCTCCTGGAGTGTCCGGGCGCAAGATGCTGACTGCAGCTTGGAAGCTAATGAGTGCCTGAGCATGCGCTGACCATGGACTTGTGGGGCACCTGCTGGCAATTGCTGCATGATGACCGAGAAGGAGAAGTCTTGAACATGTTTCCTTGTAGCTTCTCCTTCTGTTAGCTCACTTTAACACTAGATGTGATGTGATGCGATCCAATGCCACACCATTCAACGAGGAAGTGCTCAGTTGTCTGAAGATAGAGCGGCATAGGACTTATCTGGAGTGAGGCGCTTGCATCATGTCAGTAATTTGCTTGGATCTGAGAACATTTGCAAGCTGGATATGAGTATTCTTTACTGAGTGCATTTTTCAAAACCCATCTGCGGGTTACATGGTAAGATAGGATGCACCTGGCCTGTTTGGACTCGTGTCACCTCCACTTGCAGTATTAGTTATGCTGAGGTGGCCCCTTCTCTTTCTGGTGCTTGCACGCCCTGGACATTTACAAGGTATCTCTTGGATTTAGTGCATAAGGATATGGAAGGGCAATAATTGGCAACGCAGCAGTGCCAGCTGCAGCAATGGATTCTGTAAAATATGTGCATGGGGCGCTGGGGCACTGTGCATGCCTTGCAAAACCAGCTGGCACATCCTCCAACATGATCCCGAGCCTAGTCATACCTCCTTCCATTGGTTTCCACACCCGTTGCTAGACGTCAATAGCAAAGTTCTAGAAGAACTCCACATGCCAGCAATACGAGGATGCCATGCATGCTTCCATGTGGCATGGTGACCATGCCTAGGCCTGGTATAGTCACAGTCACGTGTAGAGATTTGAATCTGCCTGAATCAAAATAGAATCCACGGTGACGATAAAATTCCAAAGTTCTCGTTTCCAGGACACATTTCAAAGTAGGTTCCTGCCGAATCCTTCCTCGTCGCCCGCTGTCACAAACCGCCCGCCATCTCCTCGTCTGCCGAAGCAAGAAGCATGAAGATGAACTCTACAAGCTGCATCGCCTTGGCACTGTGCGTGCTGCTCGCAGCAGCTGGCACGGACGCCTCGTTCGAAGGTTAGTTGTCTTGCAATCCTCAAGCAGTGTCCAAAATAGCTGGAAAACTGACTATTAGAGTACTCCTGTACACTGTTGTGGTCCATGGCCATGGCGCATTGCGATCGTTCGTGTCCCCCGTCGACGTTTGAAAAGATCCACGTCATTAATCACCTGGAGTAGTGTGCAAGTATAATCCGTTTCCAGACGTTCACAGGTTCATAGCGAAATGATAATCACACGGCAGTCAATGTCGATGTGCCGACCATCGACTGTCAATGTCGATGGTCGGCATATCTACAAGCCTTGTCATCCAAACCTCAGAGCATGCACGAATGCTTACTGCTAGCTCGGAAAGTTCCCAGAACATTTGCTGATGCGAGGTGCTGACATTTCCTGACTGCGCACAGGGGAGCATGCCAGGTCCCTTCTACAAGGTAACACTCTGAATGCCTTATTGCCAACACTCCACTTGCAAAGCTTTCTCTGCAAGCATATCAAGCCCCCTTCTACGCTGGGCAAAATGAGGTCATACATCATATTGAAGGCTGCAGCCCTGGCCTCATTCAAGCCCACGCATATTCTCTGCCCTCCATGCAAGATGCTGCACACAGGGTGGGTTGCACTTCTGGTGTTCTCCACAACTTTGGGTTGACCCCAACATATAGAAGAGCTGAAACTCAGCGTGTTCTAGAAGGTTTGTTTTGCATGCAGGAGCAGGTGCAGGAGCAAACGCAGCTGCAACATCTCAGATTGCACAACCCCTGATGACTGGGCTGCAGACCAACAATGCTCAGGCGGCGGCTCAGGTCTGAACCTGCCTTATTTGAATGGATCCTTATTTGATCTGTCCTGCACTTTCCAGGCCATAAGTGAAATGCACAACAATTGCAGATGTGGGCCACCGTAATTGGAGTTCCTACATTTCCAAGCAATGAATGTTCAATTGCCAGCTCTGGTTGTGGGCTACCCTCGTGGCTGGAGATAGTGCTTGACTTGCTCTCACAATTTTTCCGCTGAAATACTGAGCATGCCAGTGGTTCTGGGTCGTGAATTAGCCCTAATTTACCCTTCTTCTGCCCTTTTTCAGGCCCTGGCAAAGGTGGACAATACCCCTGCAGCGCAGACTGCTGCTTCTGCTGCCGCCCAGGCCTATGCAAGTGGTGACAAGCCCTTCCTTGCCTGCCCATCAACGATTGGATGATGGGTTCTGGTGTAGCTCTGTGTTTTCTCTCCAGCTTAACACACTGTCGCACAAAGAAACACTTGCATGCAGTGCAAATTAGCTTGCCTTGTTGCCTTGCACACCTTGTCAATGTTATGATGTGGTTGTGCTGAATGCTTCAAGTTCCATTCCAGTCACTCCTGTTGCACAATGCACTTGATTCGCGTTTGGCTACTTGCAGCGTCCGACAAGACCGCTACAGCTACTGCGCTCGCACAGGCCTTCGCTCAGACTGCCACATCAGCACCAAACAATGCGGCTCTCGCTTTTGCCCAAGCTGCTGCACGTGTGACACCCCCAAGACAAATTAATTAGTCAACGCCCGTACTCTTGTTGTCCACATATGATCCTTGGACCTGTAATGTGCGGTTCCCAGATGCCTGAGGTGTTATCACTTCGTCAGATTTGTGTCAGGGTGACGCACGGGTTGATTGCTGTGGATTGCGCATCATTCAGCCAAAGGGGCAGGGAGACCAGGAGGGCTGTTTGTCTGCAAGACACTAAGAACCTGCAATTCCTTGTGTAGAGGGTGGCGACGCCCTCAATGCATTCGCTGCCGCTGCTGCCAGAGCATTCGTCATGGGCGATGGAACAGCGACCGCATGGGCGAAGGCCATGGCGGCGGCTATTGCACAGTATGGTTGCGACGCAGTCAAACCGGCCATTGCAGGTGTGCACATGCTTTTGCCTGCGCTCCTCAGCTCCTGTCAGGACCTGTCAGGGAGTTGCCATGCGTACAAGGGAACCTCAAGATCGTGCATTCCTCTGGTTCAACTGAATATTCTGGAATGTGGTCCACTGCTGGCTTGGATGCCACAGTGCATTGTTGTTGTGACAGATGGTGCCTGACAATTTGCCACTGTTGTCAATTGCCAATTTTGCCAATTGCCATTTTTTGCGGCTTTGCAGCTGCACAAGCGCAGGCGCAGGCGCAGGGAGCTGGGGCGGCGTTTGCTTCAGCACTTGCACAGGCAAATGCTTCGGCAGTCAACCAGGTGCGGAACTGTGGCTTGACATGACTTGATTTTCATATAGAATACGATGTCAAGGCACCGTCAGCAAGAAACACTGCTTGGGTCATCCTTTCGAGTGGGACGAAAAGCTGCTCATGGGCAGCTTCAAGCCGCAAGTGCAAGTCATGACAGTTTCTTGCATCTGCAGCAAGTTGAGGATTGATGCTTGCACCATTCGAGTATCCACCAAGAAAGCTACTGGGCTTTCAGCGCCCTCAAGTCAAATTTGCACAATACAGGCTTATTTGCTGGCGTGCGATTGTTGCATTTTGTATGCGATCTGACACACTCTGTTGTGCCTGCTGCAGTGCCTTCAGGGCAACACTTCCCAGGCAGAAGCAAGTGCCAAGGCAGAAGCTACCGCAAATGGAGCGGCCGCAAACGCAATTGCAAGTATGCCCTCTATCTCACAAGAGCCACACTCCAACGGCATTCTCATTATCCGCATGGTTACAACAACAGATTCCGCGTGGTAAAAACAGTGGATTGGTTTGTATGCAATGGAGATTTGTCTTTTTCTTGGTCCGGGGCTCATCATGTGGTGTTTGCTGCAGAGGCCCAGGCCACAGCCGGGACCGGCCGCAAGATGCTGGCCAGTGCCTGAGAGCTGAGCTTGAACTGGACCAAGCCAAGCCTGCATGCTATCATGCCAGACATGTGAAGGCTGATTCACCATCAGAACAAACGTGGTCGTGTTGAGAATGAAAGGAGCAGTTGCATCCATTGCATGTTTTGGTTTGCTGTATGTGCCTGCAGTGCATACAAGCTTCTCTTCTGGGGTTTGCACGCCCTTGATGTTTGTGCTTTTATCACTTGATTCTCAGCACTACTTTCACTTATTTTGCATCATGTCTGTTGATCTGTGAGCAATAAGCAGCGATTGCACTGGAGGTGGCTTGCTTGCTTGCATGTGCTGATCTCGAAAGTTTTGAGTGCTGCAGCAGTAGGGTAAGAAAGACATGTCTGTTGACGTATGGACTGACTGGTTGAGAGATCCTTGACTTGCCGGGAACTTGACTGCGTGATTCTGCATTGAGGCCAGAGACTGCACCTTCCAAAGCGTTTGCATCTCCATGTTAGTCATCTGAGATTATGTTTTCATACTTGTTGAAAAAGTACCGTGAAAGTCTGAGGAAGGGTGAGATCGTGTAAAGCGTTGACGTGCTTAGAATTTCAGCTAGCATGTCGAAAGCTTGGGCCAACAGGGCGGCCCATGGGGCCCACAGCCGGGACTGGCTGCTAGATTTTGGTCGCTGCTTTAGTGTTAAGCTCACCCAGACCAAGAGAACGCTGTCTGCTACCAGGTGGCAATTCAGATATGTGATGGCCAATTCTACCATCAGTGCACATGTGAAATTTTGAGGATGAGGAGGGCAGTCACATTCATTGCATGGCCTGAGCTTGCTATATTGCATGCAGTGCACAAAGATCTCATTGTGAATAAATTTAAGTGACCACTTGTTTCTGTGGAGTTGTATCACTGGAAAGTACCCAACTGGTCACACCACACACGGCATGCATTTGCAGCTAGCTTGGGTCCTGCCAGGAATGCCCGACATTCAACTATTCATGACAGGTCATAGGAGCCTTAAGTGCGGTGGCAAATCAGGTGTGGAATTGGAATCTCAACAATCCTGCTTGTGATTCGTTCCCTCATATTTAGAGGGCCCCAAAGCTGAAGATGCATGCACTTTGGGTAAACCACTCGGACATCCTCCCTCCACTGAAGTTACGAGAACAGCAGTCGAGATCCCTGTCCAAGAAGAGCGCTCTGTTGTTCAAGGGCTAGTCATAGCACGGAAGCTTTCAGCTGTTTTTTCGCACTGGCAGCGTGATGGAGATGCTCCCAAAACGAGTCAGGGTGTGACGTGATGGGGGATCCTCGTCCGTACTAAGGGTATTTTATGGGACTCAGCGAACAGGCAGGCACAATTGTGCCACTCCTGATTTCCTTTGGTGCAGGACTTGCAGTCAGGGAAATCCTGGAGAGGTGAGAGCCGTTTGATATTGTCTCACTTCACCCCCCAAATGCTTCTCAAACCAGCTTGAGTGCACAGAGCTCGAAGTGCACTGCGCTGTTGTAATTAAAAAGTTCATATCTCCCTTGCAGTCAAACGTGTAGCATTTGGGGACAGTACACCTGAGCTTGATAGCATCTAGTGACTGTACAATCCGTGGAAGGGCACTAGTTCGCGTCGGATGAACAATTAGGGGGTTATAGGAACACCAAATAAGTATGGAGTTGTTGTATGAAACGATAGGGCATTCTCTCAGTCCACGTCTGAATTTGAAGACCTTACAACTCGTCTGAATATTGATATGGCTTGAGAAGCTCTGTTTTTGGGCTACACCGCTATGTGGTATATGTGCAAGGCCTTTGAAGTAGTTTCGTGTGCACATTGCTTTTAAAGGACTCCCGATATTCCTTTCTGTCCGATAGATAGAAACTCAAGCCTCTCTTTGGTGCCCAACTGCATGCCAGCTTGAAAGCAGTTGCCCTATCCCCTGCAAGTTGAGGTACCTCTCCTTGTTACACAGGGCCAGGAGGCATGAGTGCAGGACTGCTGAAGTGGAACTGCGGAGGCAGAGCAATGCAGCTGCTTCCACATCTGAGCGTAGCCCGTTCGATGAGCGTGATGCCCCTGACACTGGTGGTGAGGCTGCCAATGTGGAGGCAGGAGAGCAGCAGGATGGTCTCAAGACGCCAGCCCACCAAGTGAATCCAAGAGGGACTCCCAGGAGCACTCTAGATTCGATCCCTAGCCTCATCCCTTCAGACATCAACCTGCCTGAGCAGGTGCGAGAAGCGTGATCAATATCGAGCATCAATGTCTCCAACTTGTCCGAGAAGCTTTGTAGCGTCCTCATTCGACGCTGAAACATTATGCTTGGAGCTTCTGATGGTGGTGCAGCATCGGTTGCAGTCAACATCTTGGGTTTTCCTGTACCAGGTGTTTGGGGAGCAAGTATCTTTTGGCAGCCCCTATGGCAGCCCCGAGGTGCTCGACTTCCCAACCTACTGCGCTTGCCGCTTCCTGGACACAGCACCTAACAACCCGGTACCTCCTGACACACCCATGCTTGTGCAGGCATCGTCTGGCAGTGGTTCAGGGAATCACTTGCTTGAACTTGACAGCTTCACAAGATGGCAAGATCACGCTTGACCTGAGCAGCTACCCTGGTTGCTTTGCCCCAGGAGAATGGAGAGATTTTCGAGGCCCTCAAAACGATGTCAGCCTACTTTTTGAGGGCAGATGCCCATTCGATATGCCAGTGCATACAGGCCTTTGGTCTCAATGACATCCTGTTCAGCATCGTGCGCTTGGAAAGGCTGTTTGCGCGCACCCGGGACACATCACCTGTGAGAGGAGAGCTGACAAACACTGGTGAGCATTAAGGAGGACACCTGAAGGATGTCTCTCACATGCATGGTGATGGTTTTAAGTTTGTCTCCAAGTTTGTTATCCAAAAACATAAATACCTCTGCCTTGATGGCCTCCGTTGTCGCTGAGGCTACTTTTCTGTTCCAGGTCGGGCGCTCAGAAATGCCCTGGCTGAGTGCCAAGACTGTAACCCCCCAGGGGATGAAAGTCTTTCTGCGCCGGCCGCCTCGAAGGAGGTCTGCGCTGTGAAGGAGGTATGGTGAACAGCTGCTTGTGAGACAGCGTGACTCTTAGGACAAATTCCTTTGATCTTTTGCGAGTACCAGTCAGAATGACCACACATCCTCGATGCCACTTGTAACGCGAGTATGCTGTCTGTGGTCTGCAGGTCGTAGGATCCCTGATGCATGAAATAGAGTGCATCCTGCATGAGTACCTCAGCTTCAACTGGGATCGGCTGGAAGACATATTCGATGCAAATGCCATGTATCTCAGTGATGGCGGCCTCAGATGTCTCTGGAATTCCAGTTCCAATCTGCAGGTGTGATTCCGGTAGCATTACCTCCCTTACGTGCAAAGTGGCATGGCCCAAGCAAATACTGGATGTTGAGATAATTAAGATGAGATCTCACAGCCGAAGGCTTTCAACCTTGTATGTGCTGCCGTGCAGAGTACACATGGGTCGTCAAATTCTTTGGGTGCCTCTCCGAGTGCGAGCAGCTCTGGCGCCCTGTTCAGCTCGCGCACCCAATCTGAGGCGGATGAGGGATCCGTGCACAGCCCCACCAGCACAAATGGCAGCCTGCCAGCTGGCGTTGAGGTGGACTTCATGACCAACCCTTCAAACATTGTGATCTGTATCATCAAGTGCATGCATGGACCCAGTTTCCAAGCTCAAATCCTGAAAATGTGTTTCACATGTTGAATTAAGCGGAAGCAGTCCCATGTGAGCAGTCTCGTTTCGGAGCTCTGTTCTCGTCTTGCGTGTGACGCCTGATGTCTGCGGCAGATGGAGACATTTGAGGAGTATCTGGCGGCCAAGCGGACACAGAGCAATGGGAATGGGGTGCTGCATGGGGCCAAGGGAGAGAGTGTGCAGAAGGCGGCAGAGGCAGTTCGCAATGCGCGCAGCCACATGCGAGCTGTGAAGAACTGGCGGCGCGCCAAGTATGCGGTCACCAAGAAGATCACGGAAGACATGCTGGGCATGCAGCGCAAGTGCGGGCACTCTCTTTCGCGGCACCTCGATTTCATGCACCCCAATTGCCCCGTGCACGCCACACAGGATGCCTTCATCTTGCATGCGGGCTGCGCTTCTGCTTGGGTGCAAACTGCATGCCTTTGTTCCCTGCCTTTCCTGCCTACAATAGGCAGCAATCCCTGATGTATGTCTCACACGCGTTGACACTGCAGGCTGCTCCCAATCAGGACATGGCATCATGATAACAAACACTCGGAAAGGTGTGAGGGTGTGTGTGGCTGGTGCAGGTTCCAGACGCTGTACGAGATCTTCTCGGAGCTGAATCGGTCAGGCAGCGGGCGCAGCGAGGCGCCGGAGCGCGGCCCGGTGCTGCTGCTGCTGGGCGGTGGCATGGCCGCCGGCAAGAGCACCGTGCGCGAAATCATCGGCCATGATGACTTCTGGTCCAAGGTACCTCCCCATACACCTATATATAGATATTCCTGGTGGGGAAGTATGCTGCCAGGCATACTGTGTTGTGCATGTGGTTGCCATGGCATAAGCCTGGCGCTTCTGGTCTATAATAGTCTGTCATACATGTGTAAGCGTGCAGGTGGTGATAAATTGACAGCAGGGGCTGGTATTGTTGTCTGTGGTGTGGAGGAATATGCCAGTGCATTGAAGGCATTTGCGCTGACAGGTGGGAAAAGATGCGGTGGTGATTGAGGCGGATGCCATCAAGAACCGCGACGTGATGCTGAAGCACCTGTCCTCCTCGGACTTCACGAAGAATGACCCCACGCTGTCCAGCTACGTGCATGAGTACTCCACCAAGGCCGCTGAGGCCATGCTGGTTGCTGCAGGTGAGCTGACTGTGCCCTGTCATGCCCAGTCAGAGAAGCTTGTGTTTTCCATGTGCATCATGGAGTAAGGTACAAGGATATCTTACTTGCTGAGCGAGTTCTTGTCCAGGTACACTGCCCCTGTCCTGCTTGACTATAATTTTGGAAGTGCCGGAGCACCGGTGGGGTCGAGCAGGCGGCCAGGCATTGCATTTGGGCAGATAATTCCACGACAATTAGCTTGCTTCCTTGACATATTGTGCTCTTGCCATGATGTAGCTGTGAGGAGAAGAAGTGAGAGTCATTCTGTTTCCGGTGTCCTAATGGTGGTCTTGCTGTGGGACAGTGAACAAGCAGAAAGACATCGTGTTTGATGGCACCATGACCTGGGCGCCATTTGTGGAGCAGACCATTGCCATGGTCAGGGACCATCAGCACAACTACAGGAGAGGGCCGGGCTACTTCACTGATGAGAATGGCAACACAGTGGAAAGGTGCGTCTTTCCTGCTTGTGCATGAGGTTTCCCTGCAGGCACATGCCCTTCTGCATGCAAAGCTTCACGCCAAGTAGCTTCTATTTTGGGTCTATTCTGCCACTTTGCCTCCCACCAGCGTATTTCAGCCGTCGTACACTTCATTAAGTGCCAACAACGTTCACAAATCAGAAGTGATTCAGTTTCCATCATTTGGACCATCAAAAAGTGGCACACAACGTCGTTGCGAGCAACCTGCAGCATGGCTCAAACTCTGGTAAAGAGAAGGAGGCATACACATAAAATTGTGTGAAGCTGCAGTGCCGAAACTATCGTGATGGTGCACCAGATACTGGTGTGAAGCTGCAGCGCTGAAACACTGTGATGGTGCACCAGGTACTGGGACCGGGACGAGTGTGCAGAAGTGGAGGAGGCGAAGCGGCCATACCGCATAGAGTTTGTGGGCGTCACGTGCGACGCGGGCCTGGCCGTGGCGCGCGGCGTGTGGCGCAAGCTGCGCACGGGCCGCTCCGTGCCCATCAGCAGCCAGCTGCGCTCCCACCGCCTCTTCTCCGACAACTGGGAGAGCCTCGCCCACCTCGCCGACTCCGCCACCCTCTACCACACCGGTGCGCGCATTAATGTTTTACCTGAATCCGGAAAGATTGCTGGGTTTTAAAGGATGAAAGATTTCCATTATGCCATTTATGCCACCACGGAATGGGAACAATCATGCCCACCATGGTGCCCAATCGCTCCACAGTGGTGCGCTACTCATCTCCCTGAATTGCTGAAGAGAGATGTTTCCTTCTGCCACACCCTCATGTCACTGCTTTGACGGCCCAAAACATTGTTCGTTGCTGTATAATTGTCTGCTGTGTTAAGAAAGGGACAGAAGATGTTGTGGGAATGACACGAGGGTGGCTCCTGGGAGACACTTCTGCTTGGAAGGGTTGCCATTGCAGCTTTGTTCTGCTGTTTCTGCGGCAAACAACCTTGTTCTAATCGCCTGCAAGGCCACAAAGGCGCAGAGGATGATCTGTCACCGCTCTCATTCCTGCTCATATGCCAATCATGTGTGCTCAGCGCGTGTGGCGTCCTGCAGGATCGGCATTGACCACATTCAATAAGGGCAACGTGAACCTGAACCCCAAGGTGATCGCGCACCGCTCCTCTGCCACTCGCGGCGAGATGCTGGTCAACTCCAGGGCCTACCGCCAGTTCTGCCACAAAGCGCGCATCAACGACTCGGTATCTTCACACCCTCTTCCCCACACGATGCTCTTGCCAGTCCCATCAACTGTGCTACCGCACATGTTTGCATGCAGTCGTACCACATCTGTGCCACCCTTTCGCTTCTGCTGTGCCATGAGCTACGACACATACACGACATCTCTCGATGTTTCGCGGGGTACATCATGGTCTGCGGGGACTCTCAAGTCTAGGTCGGTCCCCATCTGCAACTTTGTCGGGGTGCCTGGTGTTAAGTCTGAACCCTAGCCTAAAACCCTAAATATAAAATAAATACTGTACCGAGTCAAAATTTATGATCCCTGGTGCAGGCGCGGTGCCGCGGGGAGCTGTTCCTGGACACGCACCACCACCACGACAAGGTGCCGGTGTCGCATGAGGAGCAGATGAGCACGCTGCGGCAGGTGTTTCAGGCGGCCGACCGCCGCGAGCGCCGGGAGCGGCAGCAGCGTCGCAAGGCGCCCGCCAACGACGAGGACGAGCGCCCCAAGCACTCACCCGGGCTCGTTGCAAACCCGTATGCCACGACGGCTGCGGCGCTGCAGTAGTGTGCGAAATGTGCAGCACAGAATCTGCCCCCGCCCCCCTGGACACCTGTGGTAATGCCGGGTATCACAGGGTTTGACAGGGGACCAGGTGTTTTTTGTCTGCCCTAGCTTTGCAGTTGCTGGGGAAGTGTGTGTGCAACAAGGGGACATGAACCAAGACAGCCCGTAGATCCAGCTGCCACAAGCAATCAAAGCTTTCATTTGTGGGTCCTGTGAGGTTGTTGAGCTCCGGATGGCTATGAAGGCATGTTGTGCTGGTTGGCAAAAATCAGAAGTTATTGGCGCTCAAGGGACATGGATAGCACTCTGATGGAAGCTTGAGGTCAGGAAGAGTGGAAATGCGTGAGCCTAGAGACTGAGGGAAAGTGAAAAGAGCATGTTGGAAGGGTTTTAAAGTTGCACCAAGGCAGTGGGTTGTCAGTTTGACAGTCCACTCCTGACGGTCTCTGTTCGGTTGGAGGTGTTGGAACGTTCTTAGCAAGGTGTGAAGGTCATGTAATGTTCCAGTGTTCGTCAAGCAGAGAAGTCAGCAGTGCTGCAATCAGATGTGCAAACATGCTTTTGGGAACAGAGTGTGGAATTCTGCTGGCAGTTTCTCGCATCCTTGCTATGTGCTTTTATAGGTAGGAATTTCTTTTCGCTTGACTGGATGACTGGCTTAGTAATATTATAATCCGCCACCAAGTCAAAGTCAGACGTACACTCTCAATTTGCTCGCTCTGCTTGTATTCCAATTGCTGCCATTGCTGCTAGGTCTGACACATGCCAACGTGCACAGGCATATAGTACTGTAGGACGTACGTGTTGTATGGAGATCCTCAGAATTAAAGTTAGCCAGTAAATCGCAAAGAATATATTTATTGGGTCTCACCAACATTTGGTGGGGATATTGTGACGTATTTGCATACTTAGTGTTGACAAAATACAATCAGGTTTTAAACCCCAATACAACGCATGCAAACTACATCTGCAGGTCCGTTTGCAAATCAAAAGGGTTGCTGGCAATCTCCCAAGCAAAAAAAGATCACAATTATGAAGTGCCAACACTGCACAAAATCCCAACAATGTGCTGGGCCATGTCGACACCCCTGTCTTCTATGCTAGCATATCTAATCCCATCTAATAAATACTACGGTATTCCGATCAGATGTTGCATGAACACTCACTTCTGCCACGAGCTATTCCCAATCTGCTTGCGGCCATCTGCTCGACCCCACTAAGATACAACTGCAGGCGGCTTGCTGCGCACTGGATCAAACAGCGGCGGTGCATCTGCGCTTGCTACAAAGCGGCAGAAGCCTGGTCCGTCGGCCGGCGGCATAACATCAGGCCCAAGTGGCACATCAGGCTGAATTCCAACCTGCAGTCAAATCACCCTCATCAGCACCCATCCCTCTATGTCATTGCAAGGACAGCAGCAGCGACTGCCCATCCATGCTCACATTTCTTCGATCCAGGCCACATCAATCTTGAAGGAATGAACAGAATGGGGTGTGCATCACTACCCTTGAGCATATAAGCTGCAGACCTGACAATTGAAAGGAACTGTTACTGTGCATTGGGCATGGGCATTACTGCCCTTGGAGCATGCCAGATTGGATCCTGACAACTGTTCGACAAATTGAAATGCACGGAGATTGCACCAGTGCCCTCAAAGCTTCACCTTGTTGATATCTGTGCCGGCAGGTGTTTGATAGCGCGCCACAGTAACAGCAACGCCGGATCCGTCGGACAGCTCCACGATGGTCTGTATGAGCCCCTTTCCAAAGGTTCTCTCCCCCACTATGCGCGCTCGGTGGTTGTCCTTCAGCGCGCCTGCAAGCACCTGCATGGAATGCTCCCCTCAACTTCTGCTAGCCGGCTCACTTGATCACTCCGGTTGGCCTCTGTAGGTCCTGTGCCTTCACTCTACCCTGCTAGTCCCTCCTGTGGCCCTCTGTAGCCTCCATGCCTCAACATCACCCTGCTGACCAGCTCAACTGGTGATGGCTGCCTGCTCTCAGAATAAGACCACCGAGATTGTGCTGAATGCTGCACAGACCTTCTGGATGATTTGATTGCCATTTGATTGAAGAGCTCTTTTCACAGTGCCAGATTTGGCATCGTGCACTAAATAGCAGAAATGGGCAGCTCATGTGCAAGGATAACACAGGCAACTGCATACCCTGCAGAATCTGGAAGAATTTACAATAAAATGGGGAAGGATCTCACGCAATTATAAAAGTAAGGTGGGAGGTGGCACCTCTGAGGCAGAAGCAGTGCCGCGGTTGACGAGGACAGAGAGCGGTGAGGTGGCGTCAAGGGCGCTGCCGTCGGCTTCGTATGAGTCACGCACCCCCTGGCTGTCGGCTATCAGCACTATCTCCCCCGAATCCAGCAACATCTTTGCGACATCAACGCCCGCCGGGAAGAAGCCCCCACCATTATTCCTCAAGTCCAACACAAACCTGCACTGGAGCTGAAAGGTTACCAATAATATCCCAGTACACAGTGCAGGCTCAAGTCCTTAATTCAAGGATAGACTGGACCAGAAATTTGACAGGTTGTGCACATCAAGATCATGCCAAAAAAAATCCTTTAACAAGTGCCTGATAGATTGTTTCCCAATTCCATGGACACCTAAGTGTCTTCCCGCTGCTTCCACAGACTTATGCATAGTTCCGGGTTGAACCTGTCAGCGCCCTCAGACTTCAGCTTCTGGATGGCACTCCGCGTGTTCTCCGGGGTCTGCTTGCTGAAGGTAGCCACCCTGATGTAGCCCACTTTGCCTTCCCCGCTCGATGATGCTGTGCCTGCGTCGCTGGAAGCTGCACTGCTGCTGCTCACGCCATCGCACAGCCGGGACGACACGGGGTTGAAATTGATTTTTTCACGGACAAGGGTCAGATCCTTTGTGGATGCCTGCCCATTCTTCCGGATAGTCAGCGTCACCTGCAAGCAGCTGCTCACTTTCAAGTTTTCACCTTTGTCATGTCAGTTGGCTACCTCTTAGTTGAGCAAAATATCAACAGTGAAAACCAATTTTGTCCATGCGCCACGGCTGGGGTTATGCAGCTTTGAGAGGTCACCTCACTGCCTTCAGCTCCCTGCAACATGTCGCCGGCTTCATACAGGGACAGCCCCTCTGTCTGTCTGCCGTCGATGGCCACAAGTCCATCGCGCGGCTCAATCCCTGCCCTCTCTGCTGGGCCGCCCGCGGAAGGGGTGATGACCTGGCCATGCATGCAGCCTCATCACAAATCTGACAGCAGTGCTTTGCTTGGATGGCCTTTGTCAACCATGCATGCGGCAACATGCCAGATTGATCGATGCATCTTCATTCATGTACCATCATGCCATGGCCTTTGTGGCTATGGCCATACATGCATCCACCATGCATGCCTCCCCAAAAAGGCGTGGAGTGACTGCATGCACGACACAATGCAATTATTACAATTGTGACAAACTCGGGAATGGAACATGCATGTAAGCTTCTGGGATGCTGTTGCATGCATGATGATACTGAGGAACTGTACATGCATGGAAGCTCCTGGATGCATGACAAAAAGCATGGACCTGCAAGGTTGCACTCCTCCACATGGTTTCAAGTGAAAGGGTGCCACCAGTGGTGATTCAGTCCGGCTGTTTCCCTAGGCATGCAAGAGGCAGCGACGCACCACCAAGCCATTATCGGTGGCCCCAGGCTTTGTGTCAAACCCAACTTCCAGGCCGACGCCCGTGACAGATCCGGCTGTGCCTCGCCGCAGCGCAGCATACTGCACAGGCTCCAGGAAGCGGGTGAAGGGATCGTCCAGTGTGGCAAGTGCCTTGCGGATGGCGGCGTATGTGGCTTTTGTGCTGCTCATGTCCTCCTCCTTCACGTATTTCTCACGCAGCTGCAGCCCCCCAAACATAGACAATCATTATGATCTTCTCCTTCCATGGACATGTGCTCCCTGGTGCCTTGTAGGGGTAGTTGATATATAACTTATATTAAATATTACTTATATATTAATTACCCCTAGTGCCTTGTCAACAGAGCGTGGTCATGGTCTACTGCATGCAGGAGCAGATGCGATGCGTCCTCATTTCTGTGGCTTCTGTTG
Source organism: Coccomyxa sp. Obi (assembly GCA_020887355.1). Classification (NCBI taxonomy): domain Eukaryota; kingdom Viridiplantae; phylum Chlorophyta; class Trebouxiophyceae; family Coccomyxaceae; genus Coccomyxa; species Coccomyxa sp. Obi. The sequence continues at coordinate 1,768,759 of AP024997.1, forward strand.
CTTCCTATGAGTCTGCAGCTCTCATCATTAAGATCCAGCTGAGCTTTTTGAGCTCACCCTGAACCAGCTCTGCCCATTGAAGCTTTTGTCCACATATGCCCGATCGACTGCCCTCCATGCCTGCATCCACAGATGAGGCTGATCACATGCCAGATCAGGCAAGACTGACATTGTCTGGTGTAGATTTCTAGAATACTAGTGCAGTTGTAGTGCAATAAGAGACTCATGTTTCAAACTCACCTCCAGAAACAGGAGCTGCTCAGGCGTGATGGCATGTGCAGGGGCAACGTTTTCCCAGGATGACAGAGCAATGGCCGCAGCAAGGCCGAGGGATGTTAGCGCAACACCAGCCTAATTCACCAAGTGGCATGTCAGGGGCACGCCCAGTAACAATGGCCATCTGTGTAGGCCCTCATGACACGAGCACACTCCTTGCTCTTGCCAGATGCAAACTTGTTAATAAGGCAGTGCATCCTATCTCTCGACTAACCTTCTGTAGCTGTTGGCCAATTGTACTGGCAACCCCTCCTGTGTTCACCTGAGCAGCTGTGCACCTGCACACGGTGGCACATCCTCGTAAGGCCAAATTGGAATCACGGCATTCGTTCTTTTGACTTTAACACTCTTGGTCAGTTCTATGACTCCTGATCAGAACTCTGATCCTGGCCCACCTCAGAGATCTGCTTCTCCTAACTCTTCCCTGATCCTCATTATGGCATCGGCGATACTTTGAGATGTTAAAGTCCGATGATGCATTGAAGCAAGTGCTGCGCAAATTCCCCCTCATCATCCTCCAACAACCTCCTCTATCAATGTCTTCTACGCATTGAGCCCGGTGTTACACGTACTGAGTTTATTGTAAGCTCAACATTCAACAAATTACAGAGTACAGTGTAAATAATAAACTGCGATCAATGTGTAGGTGAGATATAATCTCTCACGTATGAGGCTGTGCCTTGCTTCTGACAGACAGCCACTGATCCCCAAGTTGCACTGGGGTTGCCTCCTTTGGCATCGGCAAGGGCAGCTGCCAGCCAGAAGCCCGTAGCTGCCGTGCACCTGCCTGCTGATTATTCGGACAGCGGAGACAAGTCACCAGAGAAGACGGCAGAGCGGCAAAACATTCCAGCGCTTCAAGACAATCTCAGCTTTCGAGGACTTCAGACTCGCGGATCAACTCCAACCTTCTCCAACACACGACATCAGGTGAGGGGCGTGCGTTTCTGTCTCAATCGCTACTTCCAAGATATTCATGGATGCCATTGGAAGGGTGGAAGGTCTGCATTCGTTGTGAGTGTTAATTGATAAGATCACACTTGTGCTGCTGAGATTCCTCGACTTCCGTTTGTCTTTGCGTGGGTTTGCTTGTGTTGAGGTTTCTGCAACACCGGTTGCCGTCAAAATTGCGCTAAGAGCACCCTGTGATCTTGCTATATAGGTTTACAAACAAGCAGGACAGAATGAGCTCCAACGTCGACAAGGCCAAAAGCTCCGTGATGGTGCGAGCCCTGCCTGGAAGCCGGTCGTGCTTGAGTATCTTTCCGTCCCATGTGTCTGAGCCGATAAGGTGCCGCCCATGAAATAGCCTTACATGCTCCCTTTGGCACAGCGTGATACTAATTGAATGCTTCCAACTTTGCAGGATGCTGCCGGAAAGGTGCAGGATGCTGCTGCGACCAACTACGATGAGGCCAAGACAAGGGTGTCAGATGTGGCAAACGCTGCTGCTGGCAAGGCTCACGAGGCAAAGGGCGAGGCAAAGGTATGAAAGCTCTTTTACTTCATGGAGTAGTGTTGGGGACCAGCCAAGTCTGTCATGCTAGTTCAATGCTTGAGCCTGTAACCAAATGCATCATAGCATGATGATTTACGCTTGCAATGATGACCTGTGGTTTGTATTCATAGCACGTTTGTGTTGCTTCAGTTGCTGACCATCACTGTGTGCTGCACTTGCAGAGCAACCTCGACAGTGCATCAAACACTGCTCAGGACAAGGCGCACGAGGCTCACAAGGAGGGCAAGGGTCTGCTGTCAACTGCTCAGGACAAGGCCAACGAGTTCCTAGGAACTTCTCAGAGCAAGGCTGAGGATGCCAAGGGCACTGCTGAGGTAGGGCACTGCTGATGTAGCTTTTCAAGAGCAGGACATATCAGACCTGATTGAATTGCAGGGTTGCACCAGTCCGCGCATTTCAAAAATTTAGTACGCCAGTCCGCGGACTCAGTCCGCTTTAGTACTTATGCGGACTCAGTCCGCATAGTACCTCGACCTTTTTGTGGTAGCTAGACATCTGAATCCAAATTGCACAGAAAATATCCGATCAATGTCCGAAAATGTCCCTGCAGCAGCCTGGCCATCGTCGGACATACTCTGAGCTTTTCGGACATTCCCAAACAACCCTTGGATGTTCGCAAGTTCTCGGAGTGATAGCATATTGACAGCTTCCAAGCTGCCAGAAGCTGTGACGTCACATGGCATTTTGCCTGCTTCAGCCTTGGTCCAAGTCATCAGCCGAGTAGTCCAGGCTAGTTCAGTTCATATACCCTCACATACCCTCATCAACAGGTCAGATATGACCGCATGTGTGTGAAACCTGCTCAGCTATGCATGGGCACTTGAAACAGCACTTTACAGTTTTTGCGGACTGGGACGGACTATATGGCGGACTGGAAGTCAGAAAAAATTTTAGTACTCAGTCCACGGACTAGTCCTTCAACGGACTAGTCCTCCCAGGTGGACTGGTGCAACCCTGTTGAATTGAGAAGGGAAAGTTGCCTGGAAGTACATGAAGTGTTCTTGCAAATGTTGACTGGCATGGTGATCCATGCACAGGACAAGGCTCATGAGGCCAAGCAAGAGGGCAAGGGCCTGCTGGGAACTGCTCAGGATAAGGTCAACAGTTTCTTGGGAACCTCTCAGAGCAAGGCTGAGGATGCCAAGGGCACTGCTGAGGTAACTGAATTTTTGGTCAACTTTCATTCTTGCATGAGTTGATGCAACTCTCTTTCCCAACATTGTCCCCAACAAATGCTGCTGACACACAGTGGGTGTGGGTAGTAGTTCGTGTTTACTTCAAAGCAGTGTTTACAACATTGCGGTGCTTTGCACAGGACAAGGCCGGTGAGCTGAAGGGTCAGGCCAAGGAGCATGCTGACCAGGCCCAGAAGGAGAGCAAGGGTGCGCATCCTTTTCCTCCTTTGTGCTGATACTTGATAATGTTTCTGCTGTGCTGCATGGAAGCATCACATTGCAGCAGTGAAGCAGGTAGTATCGTGAGAACGTGCGCAGAACTATGACACGATTGTTCAGTCCTGACAATTGCAATGTTCTGCTCTGCAGGCTTGCTGAACTCTGCGTATGACACTGCCACCAACACAGCCTCCTCTGTGGTGTCTGGGAGCGCAAAGATGGTGCAGAACACTGCTGAATTCGTGGGAGCGCAGGCTGAGAAGTTCACAAAGAAGTGAAAAGCAGCTTACTAGAATTTAGGAAAAATTGGCATCTCTTCGGAGCACTTCTGCGCCAAGGAGGAGAAATGGTGTTTAGTACGAATTTGTATGGTCAGGATTGTGTGCATTTGTGACCTAGGTGCGAACATTCTGTGGAATGAGTTGTGGCACATTTTGTTAGGTCATATGTTCCGGTTTTTGCTGAACGCATGTTGCAGTCTCCTTGAGAAGGCTGGTAATTTGCAGCACCAAGTGGTTTTGTTCACCTTGCTTGTCCATTTGCATTATTCATATCCAAGCACACTGCTTGTGAGTAGTATATGAAGTGATCAGCTAGGCTGTGACTTGGACTTACTTCTGAGCTGCTATGTACAGCAAGACTAGGATGTAAAATTAGACGGTACATCAAAACATGGGAACATGCTCATTTTAACATGGGCACAAGAGTACATAGCTTGACAGATTCATATACTCTTAACAAACATCATGTGTGCATTATTCACATGTGCACTGATGATTACTGCTTTGATAATAATATAAAGCTATAGTCTGATAATCAGACTCTGATTCATCTGTTCCACTGCTCGCTTGAAGTTATACAAGGGTACTTATTATCAGTCAGTCAGTCGATTACATATCTTCCAGCCACCAGGGGCTGATCAGATGTCTGACTCTGACTATCAGGCCAATAATCACTTTGGGAGTCTTCTCCTTGGCATGCAGTGCCATAATAGGCCATGATCAAGCGGCCCCACGCATTGCCCCACGTTCAACAGCCGTGCTTGGCTAAGTGCATGATCTATTGGCCACATTACACCACCTTTCACTGACACTATGATAACTGGATTGTCCCACGCATCTCGATTACCGCACAGACACGATGAGGTACTAGCGGACCAGATAGTTAAAATCCGCTGGCATGTGAACCTATGTGGTCTATGCGGTAGGCACAAGCGCACTGTGTATCGAAGTAATCAGGTGATCAAAATTATTGCCATCGTACCAATTGTGTCAAGCTGTCCTTGCTGCTGAAGAGTCTGCCGGCCAATGCTTACTCTTGTTGTATTGCTCTAGGTTGTGCACGCGACCGGGAACTCAAATGACGCACATCAGCAACCTGAAAGCAACTCCCTTGTAAGTATTTTTTTTATGTGGAGGACTGCTGAACGACTTCCCCGTATGTGGGCGCTGCCCTTCATGGCCCATGACTTTCTTGGAGATGAAAAAATAAACCTGATCTATTTAATTATAATCACACAGGTGTGGCTGAAGCACGATCTGCGTCTTGATGACCACCCCGGCTTCATGCAAGCCGCAGACTCTGCAGGCCTTGTCGTACCATTTTTCTGTCTCGTACCAACACTTTACGTGCACCTACTGCGCACTCCCAACGGCATAGATGGTATGGAAATGTCCTCGAAGGCATGCAAAGAGAAACAATGATTTGAATTACCCTTTTGACTGTCATGCAACTGGAAAAGTAAAAGCCCCCATGCATGGCAGTAACTCGAAATAGTGTCTGCTGAGCAGGCTTGCGGGGAAGCCTGGCGGATGTGAGGCAAAGCCTTCGTGGCATGGGCAGTGACCTGGTGATCAGAATGAGCCCTTTAAAAGATGCATTCCAGGATATCACCCAGCAGTGCAACATCACTGAGATCATCACCGAGGAAGAAGTGGAGCACAGGTCTGCTCCACTCAAACTTCTGACGCAGCGGCTGCAACAGAAGCATGCCTTTAGCACAACCACCTACTTACGGATCCCTTGAGACGTGCACGTGGAGATTGTCCATTCAAGCAGTATCGAAGCTCAACCATGGATAATGCATGAACGCTATGGTGTGCACAGGTGGCTTGCTGCCACTTCGGAGGTGAGCAGCAGCGTGCCAGCAGGCATACAGTGGCGTTTCTGGAAGGCCAGCCTGTTCGAGGACGAGCCGTACACCGACAATTTCAGGGAGTTCCAGCGCTTGCGGGGCCGGCCCATCCCCCCACACCGCGCCCCAGCTCGCCTGCCCGGTCTTCCATCTGGGGTTCCAGCTGGTGATCTTCCCTCAGCAGAGGAGCTGCACGAGCGCTTGGCCCAGGCAGACGCTGCCACGCTTCATCCCGAGGTGCTGCATGTGCAACCCGTGTCAGGATTGTCTGTGAGGGGTGATGAAAATGATATTGAACTGCATTGACTTCTTTACTTGAGCGGTCGTAATGAAGGTCACTCAAATAACCTTGATGAGAATTGCTGAACATCCTGCCACATGGGTGTGCAGAGAGGCTGGCTGGCTGGACCGTGCAATGCGCACGGCCGCTCAAGAGTTGACGAGCTCCACACAAAAACGTGTGATTCTGGTTTTTCACAGAGTCGTGCTTGCTTGCAGGTGCTGCAGGCAGCACGGGGCCTTGTGGAGCAATGGCCGCCATCAGGAGCGCCTGTTCTGGCCCACCAGCTTGCACGAGGCGGCGAGCGCGTGGTTCTGCCCGCCCTGCACAGCTATCTTAGATGCAGACAGCCAGCAGCAAAGCAAGCGACACCAGAACAGGCCAGCTCATCAGGCAGGTGTGTGAGTGCCATCTACATGTCAGCCCTGACGGTCTCCATGTAATTCCACAGGAAATGACTGGTTTCTGAGCTTTTCAGAACCACCCAAGAGAAAACATCAAGGCGATTGTGCTTGACTCTATTGTGGAGGAATTGCGTGTGGGTTAACACTCAAGGATGTGGTGGGCAGGATGTGTGAGGTAGTGGACCAATTTGAGACGCCAGCGATGCCGCTGGGCTCTTTTCCAGCCATTTTTTCTCAGGCGCTCTCGTTGGGAGCGCTGTCTCGGAGGCGCGTATATCATGAAGCCCTGCAATTGATGGCTGCCTCAACCCCCCTCTCCAGGCTGATAGGTGATACCTCCCTTGCAGCCTCGCAGAGAAAGATTGCCCCCATCAGCTGAGTAACTTTCTGGAGGTTTGCTCAAGGTCGCCATTGCACTACATGCAATTTGTTGCAATGATTGTGAATCTGTGCTTGGGTTTGCTCCGGGCATGCACACACATACAATGCATCCCAGGACACGCCATGTCAGTGGTCCATTTTTTTTATACTGAAGTTGATGGACAGGGACTCATTTCATGGGCTGATGGGCGGTGCAGGCGGCAATGCTGCGGTGCCAGCACGAGCAGCAATGACAGCAGCAGAGACCGCGGACTTCCACTGGCACCTGGCCAGGGCAGACAGGGAACGCCGCGCGAAGGGCGGCGGCGCTCCACGGCATTGGCGGTGGCGGGTGTGCTCCCCCTGAAGAGCAAACCTCCATGCATGCGTCACTGGTTTAGACGCTGTCTGGCACGCATGCCTGTCCGCAATTAATCACCAGCTTCTGTATGTCTGTCTGTGGACAGCGTACCCTTCCCTGCGAGGTTTGCTGAGAAGCTTTCTGGGGTTGGGTGAGCCTTGCTCTCATGGGCGGCAGGATTGTCGCGGGATCATTCTGACGTCCAGTAGTTTTCCTGCTGTGGGCAAGAGAAGCTGGCCAGGATGGAATCCCATGTTATGTGCACGCACTCGTCGTGTCTCACTGACTGCAGGGGGCCCTGTGGTGTCCTGAGATTGTCAATGCGCTGTGTTGCAGGGGCACATGGTGGACTATATCTCCCGGGTGCCGGTAGAGGAGGGCGCGCGTGAGCAGACGGAGGCGCCAGCGCTGCTGCTGGTGCACGGTTTTGGCGCGTTTGGGGAGCAGTGGCGCGGCCAGCTCGCACCCCTGGCCGCTGCAGGCTACCAGGTATTTATCTTCATATTTAAGTTTGCCCGGGAAGCCAGTGGACTTGCTCGCATCATCCCACTACATATACTGCAACTGACAATATAGGAAAACTCGTGTTCCATGCGTGTCCTGCTTTATGAATGACCAGCCTCACAATGCAGTCCGTTCCTATAAAAAGACTTGGTAATGCATCAAGTGCAGGTCCATTGTTCGGGTCAGGTTCTTGTGTCTACCAATCACACTGCATGCATGCTGCTGCACAGGTGTATGCACCCACACTGCCGGGCTTTGGCCGCTCGGAGAAGCCGGCGCTGGCGTACTCGCAAACGCTGTGGCTGGACTTCCTGCGCGAGTTTGTGACCGAGGTCGTGCGGCAGCCGGTCATTGTAGTGGGCAACTCCATCGGCGGCTTCCTGGCCGCCTCCCTGGCTGCCGCATCCCCAGCCATCGTCAAAGGTCCTCTTGCATGCACCCATGTCAATGCCTCTCCACCCATGCAAAGGTTGCCTGATGTGCGCAAGAATTTGTATCAACTCATGACTCTGTTGTAGCCCGTCCCTTCAATGTCTCCATATTGGGCACCATGTGTGTTATGTCTGCAGCTTGTTGGTGTTCTCGACAAAGTCGCCATTTGGGGGCACTTACCAAGTCATAATGTTGCAAGGTTCCTTGCGCATGATAGGTGACGCACTGGCATCTGCAGTCCACCCATCCAGGTGCTTTCTTACTTGCCTGAGGCTGGGATGGTGCGCAGGCCTAGTACTGGTCAACAGTGCTGGAAAGATCGATCCATCTTTCAGTCCTGAGTCGGCAGCCCAAGTGGCTGGCGCGAACGGCGCGTCGGGGCCTCCTGCTCTGGTGGCAGACCTGTTCAGCAGAGGCCTGTTCACATACCTGGAACGCTCGATAGCAAAGTGAGCCTTTCACATCTGCTCTATCCCTCTGTATGACATGTATGCCCCGTCCACCGTTTTGATGTGATTTTCAGACAACCAAGTGCCTTGTCAGCGCATCTGCACTGTTGCGCCAATGGACTAAAATGGCAGATTTCACATTACAGCTGAAGTGGGCCCTCAAGTGGTGCAATGGGCTGCCTGCAGGACTCTGGTGAAGCTGTACCCTGTGGATGCATCAAATGCGGACGAGTGGCTTGCTGAGGAGATTTTCAGGGCAGCTTGCGACCCCGGCGCACTAGCAGTGTTCAGGTGCACTTCACAGCTCTGACCCCTGGCCACCATATGTTTGTCTCCATGCCCTCTCAGAGGCAAAGGCCGCATGGACTGTTCAGCCTCAAGGTCCCACTTTTAAGCATTGAAGTGTATATGCATATGCATATGCATATGCCACAATGGTCACAAGTGCTGGAGCTAGCAGCAAGAATAAGGCAGGGGAGTGTGGCATTGCAGGAGCGTGTTTTACCTGCCCAAGCCGCTGCCGCTGAACCACCTGGTCAGAGATCTGTACCGGGGCAGGGCGCTGGTGCTGCAGGGCGCCAAGGACCCCCTGAATGATGCCAGGGGCCGCGCAGCAGCCCTGCAGGAGTCCTGCCCCAATATCAGTGTCCACCTGCTGGATGCAGGCCACTGCCCTGTGAGCCATTCTCTCATGCATTTTTCTGGCACTAGCCCCTCCAAAATTTGCCACCGTGACTCGCATTGGGTGATTATTGTTTGTCAGACCTCAACGCTGCGTTAGACCTGCCACAGGCTGTGCTGCTTGCTCTGCCTTTACCTTTTTTAACGATCTTTATTGGGAGGGAAGTCAAATATAGATGGGAGAGTACGGCTTTTCTTTGGCTGCAGCATGATGAGGCGCCGAGCGAGTTCAACAAGGCGCTATTGGGATTCATTGAGGAGGTTACAGGAACGAAGGCAGATTGTGGAGTGGCAGTAGCAGCCATAGCAGCATGACATTGGCCCACAACAATACATGCTCACCAGGCCTGTATGGAGCTGCCCGCTGATAGGCTGCCACAAGGAAAAGATGATCATGGAAATGCACGGTGTAAATTTGCACCGAAAGATGCCACGGTTGCAGGGAAGTGTTGTTACACTCGTTTCGAGCTTGGCCAGACATATTGAGAGGCAGACACAAGAGGGAACCGCCGACAAAACACTTGTGAGCAGCCTTCAGATCTGTTCAATATGATTACGCTCGACATTCTAGAATTCTTGGAACACATGAATGGCTCCTCACATGGGTGCACCTCTTGACTAGATTGGTGACACTTTTGCGATGACAACCCTGCAACCCTGGTCCACTATGGTAGAAGGAATCTAAAAGCCTACTTGCATTGAAGGCTTGCAATCTTCCCCATCAGAACATTCCATGGGATAGACTAATTGCATTTGCAGCAGCCAACTCGCAACATAAATACTGTCCATGCAGGCAAAGCCTTGCCAGGCAGTGTCCCCTCGGGCAAGTTGAGCTGAGCAGGTATTGCAGTGAGATTTCAGTCTTGAAGGTGTGCCGGACTGCCTCACGACCATGCCTGTCCTATTCCTGCCTATGCGCACTTTCGGCGATCTTGTCCCCAAGAGGCCGCTGTCAGAGTTCTCTGAAGTCATCAACTGTACTTCTTGTGTTCATGCACTATACAGCAAGCCATGTATTCGAGCGACTGAGTTCTGGTGTTCAGCCAATGCGGTAAGCATCAGACTGTGGACTGCAGTTCACAACAGACTGTGCGCCAACGAAAGTGCACCAACCGCAAGACATCGATTCTTCGACCCAAATGCCCCTGGACAATTCCAAGGAAAGCGGGACATCCATTTGCACAAAATTCACAGCCCTAATCAGTGCCGCATTACTACCTGGCCTGCACTGAAAAACCACCTGCTGCTCTGCTGGCAGCACCGCCCTTTCCTCCCACCTGCTTTGCTGTCGAATCACCACTTCCCTTCCCCCCACCATCATCTTCCGCAGCGGCCAAATCTGCCTCCTCAGGGATGGGGTGCGATGCAAACACGCCCAACTCACGCGGTGTCGACACCGACCGCGGCGACTCACCCAGTGGCGGCCGCAGCGCCGCGGCCTGGCCGCCACGGTGCGGTAGGTGCGTGAGGATGCCGCTGACCGAAGGCGACGACGTCGCGCTGTGCACGTAGCCTTGCGACGCGCTGGCGTGCTGGCCGCTCGCCCGCCTCTGGCCGCCGTCTGCAGCCGCGCCGGCAACCGCGGCCGCCCCGATGCCGTCGCGGCCACCGAGCGGCGCGCTGGGCACGCTGGGCAGGCCGTCGGCCACGGTCTGTGCGGTGACGCCAGAACCGAGCGCCGGGCTGCTGGCGCGTTCCAGGCCGGAGCCGCGTCCGTCCTCCGGCGGCGCAAATGCGGAGTTGGCGAAGGGCGACGCTGCAATCGCTGACGTGGAGGCTGTTCTGTGCAAGTCGCCATCCTCAGCTGCTGCGGCGGAGAACGCCGACGTTGATGTGCCAGGGTGCTGCGGTCCCTGGCGCGCTGCAGAGGCCTGCGCCACCCGCAGTCCTCTCAGCATCACATCACTGTAAGCGTCCACACTTGGGAGATACCGAGCGGCGCACAGCAGCCTGGACATGAGCTGACCTCATGCATAGGGTGTCCGGAAATGCAATCAGACAGATGCAACTTTGAGGTTTGAGATGACGGCTAGACTCACCGCGAAAGGGGAAGGGAAGGCAAGCTCTGGGAGCTGCCCATCCGCCTGCGAGTGTTGAAGGCTGGAGCCCGTGGGGGGCGAGAGGGAGGACTCAGGGCCGAACGAGGACATGGGCACATAGGCCAAGTCGTCGGATGTAGGCGGCTCTGTATTGTCGCGCGTGGGAAAAGAGCAGGACAACTCTGCCGGCAGTGAGCCTGCACACACATCACAGCAGGTTTACATGGGCACACCATAAAGTGCCACACAGGCGCATGAGGTGTGGGCACACAGCACATGGGCAGGAAAGACATACAGGGTCTTCATTGACAAAGACACCATGCTAGTGGCAGCATTAAAATATCTCCTACAATGTGGCATTCCAGGCATTTTCGGGGCTTTTGGCGATGGTGTATTTCCTTGTGCAAGATCATGTGCAAAAGATCGCACCTGGTGGCAGAGAAGATGAGTCGGAGAGGGAGTGTCTGGGTGCTGTTTGTTCAATCATATTGCAGATGTCTAGCGCTGATGGGCGTGCAGCGGGGTCCAGCCGTCGGCAAGCGTTGATGGCCTGCTCGATCTCTGCAGGACACTCCTCCGGCACTCTGCACTCAGACACACAGCCCCCAATTCAGGCAACACGAAGCTTCTAGCCGGTCAGCACATGGAGGAAATATTTGATGCTCCCCTGCTGAGCAACTTCCAGGCCAAGGGAAGGCCACAAAAAACGTTGGAATGAGGATAGTAGCAGTGGCATGCACAGTTAATGTCACCTGAGAGGCCTGAGTTGGCGCAGGTGCGGCCGCTCGCCGGTCACAATCTCCCAGAGGACCACCCCCATGCTCCAAATGTCTGCCTTCTCGCTGCATTCCTGCCCAGCTAACACCTGGCGTCCCCGCAATCGCCCACCTCAGCACTTTTTCCCCTCAAATGTATCATGGCGTCAGCCCACAAGAGCTTGTGGGTGCATCACAACAAATGCAGCACAGTGTAGCATGGCTGGCACATGAGCCTTTGGTGCTGATCATGGTAGCCAAGAAGTGCACTTTTGTTAACTTCAAGTATAATGTAATTTTTGTAATGAATACTGTCTCAGGGCCTGGCCATCCTGCTCCAATACCGTCATAGGAGAAAGCCCCATGTGAAGCATACAGTGAGTAACGCCCTGGAACTAAGGCCCCTGTTCTGCTAACTAACAAAGAGCAAATGAATCTGCACTCTCACTGGACGAGCTAAAGATTAGATCTTCTGCTTGTCCAGCAAAAGGTGAGATCAGATGCAAAGCTATGACTCAGATCCTGCGGGCAGCACCTCGGGGGCGGCCCAGTCGAAGGTACCCTCCATGGAAACATGGGTGTTGTCGCGGGTGAGGATCTTGGCCAGGCCCACATCAGCCACCTTGGCAGTGCCATCGCGTGCCAGCAGGATGTTGGCGCTCTTCAGGTCCAGGTGCATCACCTTGCGACTGTGCATGTGGTGCAACCCCCGCGCTATGTGCAGCGCCACCTGCCACCCCCTGCATCCCGCACGAGAGCTCAGGATGAAGAGTCCCTCATCTCACCATGGCAAACAGCTTACACACCTACATCTAGCACATTTTCTGACACGCCCAGATACTCTTCTGCCTCAACTTTGAAGCTCTTGTAGAACCGAGCTGCCCAACTGGCTAGATCACTCCGTGCATCAACACAATGCACAACAAATTGTAATGAACAGAACTGCAGAGAAGTTTGGCAGGCAAGTTGTGCAAGCTATCAAGGGCATGCACTGAGACTTCTGATTAGGCAATATATAGCCATTAAGGAAACCCATAGTGCTGTCAGGCCCAGCCAGTGCAGACAGGGGAGGGGCGGGGAAAGCGCATACATGTTTCGCCATGAAAAGTGGTGGGTAGAGTCCTGGGAGAGCGCGCGCCAGAGGTCGCCGCGGGGCATATACTCAGTGACCAGCATGATCTGGTCACCTGCCAGGCTGGCGCCCAGGAACTGCACGATGTTGACATGGCGGAGCGACTTGAGGATGGCCACCTCATTGCGGAAGCGCTGCTGCTCCTTGGGGCTGTGCCCTGTCACAAACTTTACCGCCACCGGTGTATTGCCCTGCCAGATGCCCTTGTACACCTGCACGCACCAACCACCAGCATACTGAGACTCTGCATGCCTGCGGCAAGTCGCAGGTCGACCTGTTGACTTGATACAAGTGCCAATGGCACTTGAGCGGCTTCTAATCATCCTGCAAAACTAAGCACCCATGGACCTCATGGGCATCGATATACTGCACAAAAATTGCATTCTGCATGCGCCATCCGCAGCCGACAAAACTTACTTGTGACAAGATATATGATTTGATGATGAAACTCCCCAACTGGTTTTCAATATGCAACAGGGTGGATATCCGGAGCAGGCTTGGCGACAGGCTGCGCACCGAGCCGAAGCCGCCGGTGCCAAGCTGCCAGTCGCGGCCGTAGGGGTCCTTGCAGATGACAATGTCCTCGGGCATGATCTCCCAGTCCGCATCCCCGCCCATGGCAGTCCCCAGCGAGGTCCTGGTACGCCACAGGCTGGATGACTCACCGTCCCTCTCCCTCCAAGAGCTGGCCCCCGACATGACAAAGCGCGGCTCCACAAAGTACTCCGTGTCATTGTCCAGCATCAGGAACCTGAACAGTGGCCCGCGCAGAACGGTGTTGATGCCACAGCAGCACCAACCACAAAAGAATTGTGCGCAAAAAGCCAGAAAGTACGGAGCAGAAAACAAGAGCAGTGGCACTGTACAGCAAGGGAACATGCCCAATCCAGAACAGAACAAAAGCTGACCATGCAAGGTGCCTAGAAAGGAAAGGGAGCAAGGAGCGAGGAAAAACACAGCAATGTGCTGCACACATCTCAGCTTCGTTGTCTGACAGCAGGAAGTATGCACGCACCCTGAGTCATCCGTGCCAGACCGCCTGATATAAGGCTGCATGCCTATCTCGCCTGACACTGTCGATGATGCCGAGTCCTTGATAACGCCATCCTTTCCACCATCAAGGCTGCGGCCTGCATTAACAGTCGCCAAGTGAGTATCCATGACACAAGTGACAGGCACTAAGCAATCGCCGCGCATGACCTGCGATTCATCTTGCTCACGGCTGTGTTCGTCAACTGGCCAGCACAGGATGCCCTTAACACTCGTTCAGCTGCGCACCATTAGGAAACCGCTTTGCAACGCCAAATCCACCGCCCTTCATGTGCGGGCTCTCCTCATCGCTGCTGCCTGAATTGCGGATGCGCCGCTTGCGCATGACCAGCCATGCTGCAAGTGCTGCCGCCACTATGGCCAGCCCCACCACGCCTCCCACCACGCCTGCAGTACATATCCCCGCCCCCATCAGCAACCGGCTGGGGGCAAACCTGCAGGCTGCTCCCATGAGAACTGAGGTCCCAGCCACACCGCTTTTGCACCCCGCCTGCAGGCTGTGAGAAAGACTCGCATGGCTCACTGCTTTCTGGACTTATCAGATTGACCTCATGCAACTTTGGGGGCTTTCAGAGCTTCCCATACCAGACAAGCTGCTGTGGGAAGGACAAACTGAGATGAGAAAGTATGCTGATTGGGCGTGCACGACAACGTGAGCTTCACACACACATGAAACTCTGGATGATCAAACAGAGATGAGAAGGGAGCGCACCTCCCACAATGGCTCCAACATTGCCGCCTCCGCTTCCGCTGCCACCGCCAGGCGCAGCAGCACTGCTGGCTTGTGAGCCCAGGAACGCCCCAAGAGGTGCCGGCGTGGGCACGCTGACAGGCGCCACAGCCGGCTGCTGGGGCGGCGCCTGCATGCCGGAGTTCTGCACAGTGTTGATGGCGGAGTTGATGCCGTTGCTGATCGCGGAGACGGCTATGTTGAGGGCTCGCTGGGGGTTAGGGGGATTGTAGGGGTTGTTCTCGTCCAGGGCCGGGGGAAGGGCAATGCCCGTGGCTTGGGGAATGGCGGCTACACCGGCCGTGGGACTCCTGAGGGACACAGTAAATCATCAGGCTGCGAGGACGACAGCAACAGTTGACCGGATTCCAGACATTTGCAGGAGCCAGAATGGAGCTTGCAGACCAGGTGGGTGTACCTGGCCAGGTCTGGCAAGGGCGGAAGGTCAATGAGAGAACGGGCTGGAAAAGAGGCCAGTGGAGATGCAGCGGGGAGGCGAAGGCTGGGTAAGCCCCAAAGCTCCCTGAAGCCCCCCACAGTGCGAGGCCTCAGGCAAACATGTCACGCAACATGCTAATGTTCCCCTCATTGCAGTGTTTGGGCGGAGCTGATGAGAAGAAGCGATCGATCAAGCACACAGAACCATTGAGCTGGCTTGTGTTTGGCACAGTTGCAGGGGCACTCAGCCTGCAAGATTTCAGCTCACTCACAACAAGCCCGATAGCAACACAACACTACAACAAGGAGTGCAGTAGCTCCACCCATCAACAAGCACGGTGGGCTGGAGGAAGCCTGGACTTACCAGAGAGACTGGGCAGTGGGGAAGATCTGCGGCTGGCCGGCTGGGAATGAGCCGCCAGCCGCGGGGTCAGGGATGGCAGCCGGGTCAGGAGAGGAAGCGGGCCACAGGATCGCATCCACCACATGCACCCACGATGTGCACACCTGAAAGCTGCTCACAATACGCGCTGGACTGTCCAGCAGGCCAGCCACCATCACCTGCCGCACAAACACCCCCATGAGCCCACCAAACCCGAGGGACTGCAGGGCAGTACAGCTTTCGGTGCAGTACAGCTTCCGGTACATGACTTTGCTGGCGATGATGTTCCCAGGCTTGTGTTCAACTCAATGCACGATGAAGTGCTGTCAATCCATGCATGGCACTGGTGCTGTCCGGCATCAGAGCATGCATGCTTATTTATGAGCAGGCCTCCTCCAAACATTCTTCATGCTGTTTTCCAGCAACTTCAGCCCGTCGGAGGAATCCCTGCATGCGGTGAAAATACTGCAACACGACATGCTGCTGCCTCGCACCTCGCTGCTGCGAAGGCTGTCAGGCGTGGCAAACCGCAGGTCATAGCGGCTTGACTTGGCGACAGAGGACAGCTGCGTGGCTGCAGATTTCGCCAGGAGCAGCTGATCGCTGCTCAGAGGCTGTGACAGCATATTATACAGCCAGAAGCTGACGGCCTTATTTGTCTGCACCCCGCTCTGTAGCTTTGCTGCCACTGCCCTGTTATTGCCTGCACAGCATTGCAAGAAATGATGCTGCATTCCCTCCACACCACCGCAAAACCAAACAGCATAGATGACGAGACTTGCTGGGCAGACAAGACACACAGCTCCCTTTTGAGACCATGCTCCGTTCAAGTGGTGGACCGCGAGGACAGCATCTCGTCAAACATGTGCCCATTGCGTTCCCAACAGACCACGCCATGACTTAGTTATGATCGGCCCAGGCCGGGAACGCACTTGAACCCCCATCCAAGCTGTCCAGGGCCGCATTGGAGGCCACAAACAGAGTGAACCCAACAAGCGGGCTTGGCACTACCGCTCGCACATCCGGTGGTGAGCTGTCGAGGTCGGCCTTGATGGATGACAGGTTAAATTGCGGCGGAAACAGATCGGCTACAGACGCGGTGCATGCATCAGAAAGTGCACCCTGCGCATGCAAATTGAAGACCTGGTATCAGATAAATGATAAGTGAGCGTTCCAATCCGTTTCCCCACTCATGATGAAGAGGTGTGCCAGCACCCAGCATCTGACACAAGCCTGTTGGACCTCAGACAGCTGTGTACAATCTGCACGTCCCCTCCACAGGTCCTGTACGAACCAGGATTGGTCCTAGATAACTATCTTAACATGTTAAATGTGGATAAAATGCCAAGTCCTGCATTGTCTGTCGAAGATTGTCTGGAACATCCAGAATTCGTCCAACTTCTACTGCAGGTCTCGTGACTTTGCTGGATACAGATCATCCCCCCTGTCATCAGAGAATAAACGGTATTTCGCAACATAGACCTTCGAAACTCTCTCAAACCCTCGATCCCCTCTGTAGTCCCGAAGAACAAGTAGAAAAGTCCAGAAAGATACTTTGGGAACCCGGCATGCATGCGGCTGCTTTTCGCAAAACGCGGGACTACCCTAACAAGTATCGACATTGCATTTTTAATGACTTGATGGCAGATGGTCCGGGCAGCGCAATTGACTACCCCTGGATGGTGCTCCAGGTTCTCTCATTCGAAACCTTCGGGGGCACGAGGGCCTTCTGTCGAGGTAACTTCCCCTCGGAAGGACATGCTAAAGAACGACATAACCCTGAGACAACATCGTGCGCGTGTGCACCCCAATGCGTCCAAGCAGTGGTTCGACTTTCCACGAGATATGGGAAAAGTATCGAGAAGTGGGTGCTGTGCACCACCTCGAGGCACCCATGCCCGGCTACGCACATGCAGAGATCCCGCACAACGTGTAACAAGCCTTGAATTAAGCAGGCAGGTCAAAGGCTGATGTTCCTTGATTCCCCAGAAAGAAGCAAATCTTACGTTCACAGTAGTGGATGCCCAGGCCACAAGGACTAGCACCAGGAGCACTGGCGCCCGCGAGCGGCCAATCCTCGGTTTCTCCATATCACATCAGGCCTGCTGCTGACTGCAGCACACCCTGAGTCCCGTCTGCCTGTGCTCCTACCTGGCAAGTTGTTAGAGGAGGTTTGATTGCTTTGTCTACGGCCCGTTCCCTTCGTGGTCACTGTGGGACAGGTGGCAAGGTTGATGAGTAACTTTGGGATCTCACATAGGACGATCGTTTTCTGCATCACAGAAAGCTTTGAAGGACTTAATTTTGATTCTTCAGTGGATTTTAAGATCCCTTCAGGAGAGGAAGTGTCCTCGACAAGTATGAGGTCCCATCAAGAACAATAGAGATCGCATGGTCTCATACATGTGCAGACAATGCCCTTGATTGGCTATACATGACGCAATTCACATTTTGATTTTATGGAGTGGACGGTGGTCGAAAGGAGGGGAAGGAGGAATGTCAAGCCCTACAGGCAGGGATCCTGTGAAGGTAAACAGGCTGTCGAGTAGAGAGACTCGGACTGAAGAATCCCGTTGATGTTGTAGAAAATCTTTGGTGTGCAGGCCCGCAGGTGCCAACTGAATTGGTCAAAGCCAAACAGGCTGTCAAAGGGCGCTTCAAGGAGAAGAGTCTTGAAGAAAAGGTGCAGGATATGTTCACCCAGGTGCAAAGGATGAAGGCTGAAATTGCTGACTCCAAGTTCTACAGGTTAGCAACCTCTCCAGGAACATTCAATCCATGCATGCCCACGCATATTCCAGCCCAGCTCATCCCACTCTCACACTTATCCTACCCAACAACCACTTCAAACCTTCCACGTGG
The DNA here is from genome assembly GCA_020887355.1 of Coccomyxa sp. Obi. Lineage (NCBI taxonomy): Eukaryota > Viridiplantae > Chlorophyta > Trebouxiophyceae > Coccomyxaceae > Coccomyxa > Coccomyxa sp. Obi. The sequence goes on from AP024997.1 coordinate 1,786,941, forward strand.
TGCATGCAAGCTATCAATTGTCGTCATGCATGCAGGAATTTCTTGCCAAAGCTTAATGAGTCAGAGCAGCTCTGGATGCACATCCAGGAAGAGAGATGCAAAGACAACCCAGACAGCATCGTGCCAGCCAGTGTCGCACAAAAGCATGATGCACAGGGCAGTGCAGAGCCTGACATGCACGTGCTGTCAGCACAGCTAGAGGCATCAGTCGGACTGCATGGCCAGTCCACACCAAACAGCAAGTTGGCAGCGACTGAGGAGGGGACCGGCAAGCAGGGGGGCTTGCATTCGGTTGGTAATATTGGGGGGGTCTGGAGATGGAGCAAGGTGGAAGAAATGGTGATTTTTGGCCTCGGCAGTATGGAAAACGACCGCAACCCCCGCTACCAGCTAGCTTTTGCACTGCTGCTGGCGGGCCACTTACCCGGGCTGCAAGGGCCGATACAGGTCTTTGATCCAAGATTCACCGAGTTGGATCGCATGTTTCTCAGAGAGCAAGGCTTCCTGGTGAGCCCTGTCTTACTGCACCACTTGGCTTGTACCTGCTGCTACCAGCTGTGTAGGCCAGCACGGATTGCCTGGCATGTGCTGTTTTAATGGGTTTTTTTAGTGGGAAGCTTCAGATGGTGGTGTGCTTGCCGTGCCAACAAGGTTGCCTTCGACCAGGTGCTGGATGAAAACGAGAGGTGTAGAAGATGCGTGACAAGGCCAACGCTCTTTTACATGCCACATGTGGGGCTCAACCTGTGCAACAACCTGGTGGAGGCCAATGCTGGGAGCCCAGAAAACATGGCCATCCTGGGAAACACTTTTTCGAGATACCACGAGCGCTGGGCAGATGCTGGCAGCATCATATTGCAGCAGGTCAAGCACCCGCCGCCTGATGCCTTGCTGCATGTGGTGGAGAGCGGTCGTGTCCTGGAGCTGCGCACCCATGACCATGAGTTCCCCGTGGTCTCAGCCTTCAATGATATGAGCCTGCACCTGTTCCCCCCCACCGGTGAGCGCTTCAGCACCTGACTCAATATTTGTGCGCAATCTTGATGGTGTGTCTGTTGTACCTCGTGTGTACGACTGCATGTGTCAAATCATGGCTCACATCCCAAGTGGGATGCAAGTGGGATGTGGGGCAGAACAAGTGCCTGACTAGGCTACCAACCGGTTCGGCTTGGGCTTCGTGGTGCATTGCTCGCAAAGCATCGTCTGACGTTCTGTTGGCGGGCAAGGAGTCTAAAGGAGTATTTAAAGGTGTCAATTTTTGTTGCCTTGTCCTGGCAGGTATGATCGCGTCTCTTGCCGAGAGGGGATCGTCCAAGCCTTGCTCTGTCTTGCCTGGCTGAATCTTTTCATGCCTCTGACACGGCTGTAAATACTCAGGGGGAAAAGAAATGACAGATTAAGTATACTTCAGAAGTCAACACATGAGGCTCCCAGTCTCTGACAGGTCCTGTCCCCTCGCAGGGGCATCTCGGTGAGGCAGCAGCGGACTTGCTATCTCGGAGTTTGGGTGCAACGGGACCAATCCGTCTAAACTGTAGTGTAATGTACACTTTAATCTTATAGTACGGACGCAAGAAGCGCAGCTGGGTGTGCCTGAGAGGACACTCAGTGGCTGTCGTACAACATGTTGTGATATACATCCGCTAGATCTGCAGAAGCAGCCCCCAAAATTTGCAGGTGCACAGCTATTTCACGTATCATTTGGAAGAAGGACTTCTGATCACTTAATGAGCTTGTTTTGGGGACCAATTGCCTGGCAAATGAGAAGATATCAGGCTCAAAGGAATAAGTGTCTATGTGTCCCTAGTCAGGCAGGCCCTTAGTGATATTTGAATTGTGGTATAAAGACTTTACTTATATGCTTGGTAGCTTGGCTGTCATGTTTTGATAGCAAACAGTCGGTCTTAGAGCTTCACCCTGAGCAGAAGATATACAGCTTTATCTGCCAAATATATCTGCCGTGCAAATTACCCCAGTGAGATCAATAACACTTCTGTTGAACGGTGATGCAGGTCACAGCTCTGGTAGTTGCTGGCTCAGGCATGGATGCGGTTGAGCCAATTTCAAGTGACAATCCCTCAGAAAAAAGGAAGTTGCCAGTAGCAGGGTCCACAGCATTTCAGGCATGGCTAGATGAAGAGGAGGAGGAGTGGAGGATTGGCCAGAGGCTCGCAGCGACATGTCCTGCTGAATTTATTTGCCCCATTTCTCTGGACATCATGACGGAGCCAGTCATTTTGGTATGGCAACAAAATGTACTCCATCATGAGACTGTATGCCATGAAGAGAGCCAGATGTCGAGTCCTTATAGTAGTTGTTGCTGCTGCGCTTAGGTTACATACACACAATCAGAGCAATCTCGTGTGTGCAGGCCGAGACTGGGATGACATATGAGCGGGCAGCCATCCGGAAATGGTTCTTCCTGGGTGGAGACACCTGTCCGCTGACTGGAGTCCGCCTGAGTACTACGAAGGTACCAAAACACTTGCACCCCACCCGGCATGCCCCATCACTTGCCGGCCATTCCTCTGATCTCTTTTCAACTGCCAAACTCATCTGCACTAGAATGCCACGCTGTAGAGTGGATGTGGACTTAGTGGTCTGCTTGGAGTTGGTGACTGTGTCATCAGCTGGAGACCTCGAATCCTGCAAGAATACAGCGGACATGAATATGTAAGAAGTGGCGCTTCCCACCAGGTGATGGCGCACAAGCACCTGCAGCGGCGGATTGAGAAGTGGGTGCGCGCACGGGGCATGACTCCCGATGAAGAGTCCACGGTCGATTCACTCAAGGCGGCCGTGCAGTCATCATTTGATGAGTCCGACCTGGCGCCGCCGCCCCCAGAGAATGGCATCCCCGTTCCTGGCAGCCCAGGGGCCTCCACAGCTCCTTCTACTGTTGGAGCCTCCACCATTGGGCCCTCGTCCATCCACAAGATGGTGCGAGACTGATTTGCTGACAGAACGCCTCATTAGTAGTGTTCTTCTCTGTAGTAGCAGGGTGCATTGCATGAGCCTTCTGGGCTGTTGGCTTGCACATTCACCACTGTGATGGCAGGCGTCTTGATGGCACAAATGCCCTCTGCATTTGTGTTACACCCAGCAAATCTGCTTCGTCTGAGAAGCTCCCCTACTTGGCTCCACCACAACAGTAAGGCGGATACTTTCACACCGAGACCACAGTGTTTGCACCATAAGTTGATGAAAGCGTTCTTTCTGCCCATTCAGTCAAAGCCGGGCAAGGCCCGGTCCGAGGGGTCATCCAGCCGCCGGGGCGGCAGCCGCCGCAGGACCGCCGCCAACGAAGCGCTGGCCGCGGCCGATGCCAATGTCAAGCGCGGCAGCATCTTGCTGCGCGCGCTGTCCAGCAGCACTCTCGCGCAACTCACCAGGCCCTCCTCGCAAGGGCCGACTCCCGACCCCAACCCCTGCTCCCGATGCGAGACGGTTTGCGAGGGCGATCCCTCCTGCGAGCTGGATGCGCCTGAAGGCGCGTCCGAGGATGCCGGCCTGCGCGCGCCACCCAACAGCCCTGCCGTTCTGCCCAGAGGTACGCTACTCCTTGGTCATTGCACGTTGCAGTCCCTCAGCTCCGTCATGACATTTGCCGTTGCTGCTGTCCTGCACCCCCACGAGGTGTTCTGAACCAAATGTTGTGGCACGCCGGTGACAAATCCTAGCATGAGAAGGAAATTGCATGAGAATCAGCAATTGAATACAGCCACACGCTGTACCTGCATACGCGACTTGCTGGTAGAGCGACTGTGATGCAGAGAGATCCATAAGGATGGATGAATGGTCTCAACCCAAATTGAAAGTAAGGCTCAAGGGGAGATTGCATATCCTGTGGTAAAACACCTCATGTGTGCACCCTGCAGGCCAGGGCATGCTGTGCAGGCACACGCGCACAATGTCCCATGAGGAGCTGCCTCGAGCGGAACGCGGCAGCCGCATCAGCGTGACCAACCCCATTTACAAGGACTTCACCCGCGCTGCCAGCCTACCCGGCTCAGCCAAGGCCGCCGCCTCCTTGGCGCACATCCACGCAACCTGCAGTGCCGGCTCAGAGCATGTGGAACTGGTGGAGGGACCAGTGGTGGAAGAGCTCCAGGCAGAGAAAGTCAGCCTTCCAGTGGAGGAGGGCAGCGTTGTCCTCGGTGAGGCCGCCAGTGCTGCAGCGGCCCCGGCCGCTCCAGACAGTGGCACAGCCCGTGATGCCAGCGGCAGCTTGATGGCAGCTGCAGCACAGGGCGAGGCCTCCAAGTCCAGGAAGAAGAAGAAGAGCCGCAAGCCGAAGTGGGTGTCTGTGATCGAGGCAGCGCAGCCACTGGCAGCGACAGACAGGATGCATCAGTTTGAGGGCGCAAGCAGGTGCACCTCCACTGCATCGTACTACACATCACCTGAGGCGCATGGCTGGCAGGAGGCAGAGGAAATTGTCACCCCCACGGCACCCTCTGACAGTGCGAGCGTCCTTGCTTGCCACAAGCAACCTGCTGAGGTGCGCCCCTCTTGGCCCGGGAAGTGTTACTGAGCAGTGCGCATCCCAGCATCTTTTCCCTTGTAGAATGCCTGGCATTTGCCTCATTTGAGCACTCATCGGATCCTGCGGTTAGCTTGCAATTGACTGCACAACATTAAATATGTAATTTATTGGAAATGGGTGAAAGAAGAGGTGTTGGGATGGTGCAGCGTACTGGCGGGGGAAGATGGGGGTTGCTGCACTCTCTGTCGCGCAGCTTCACCCGCCGGGGCACGCCGCCAGCCAGGCGAGAGCCAACACCCGGCCATCACCGTCCGCGCTCGGCAGAATGCGGCGATGACCCACGTGATGGCGGCGCTCGCATCAGCTCAATGCTGCCGCCTCGCCTGTCTGAGACCGGCACAGGCAAGCCATCTGTCGACCTGCCCCCGGGAACACCCCCGCTCTTGCATGCAGCCGCAGCGGTCCTCATGCTGCAGGCCTTGCAGTACCGCATGCTGCATAGGTTGCACATCCTGGAAAGCAGCGAATGTATCCAAGCAGTAGTGAGTGGGAGTGAGGGCCAAAATGTGCGTTCGAGATTTTCTTGATAATGTGTCCTGCTGGCGTGTTTCCTAGCCAAGTTAACCCCAGAGGTGCAATGATCGAACATGGCTGATGTTGTGAGGCAGTCCAGCGCAGAGAAGGAAAAAAATGCAGCAGCTGGGATTTGGACCCAACCAATTGGTACCTGTGGTTTTGCTGTTCCTGTGGGGCTCTTTACTCGCAGAAAACATGCATTCACATGAAGATTCACTTGTTGTTTCATATACACCCTGGATGCAAGTTTGATGTATACTGACCAGAGAGATGGTTGTGCCCTGCAGCCGCGACATCCGGGGCGCTTGTGGTCCGTGGTGCAACAGAGCGGCCGCGCTGGGCCGCCACGTTGCGGCGCATGGCGCTGCTGTCGACCGCCACAACTGCGCCGGGACTTGCCCTGGCTGCGCTGCAGCCCACCATGGGCTGCCTGGGCTACCGCCTGTTCTGGTCGCGCTGCTTCGGCTGCATGTCCGCGCCAGACGTGCTGTCGCTGGACATCCCCGATGACGCCGGGCTGCGCCTGCAGAGCATCATGGACGCCGACCAGTACTTCCAGTCCGAGCAGGATGAGATTGTGTCGGTGCACACCTTTGCGCAGCGCATCATGGCCGACTACATGCCGCCTGTCACCGCTGGCCTTCGTGATAGCGCAGGAAGATGAGCTTTCTCGTGCTCTTATGAGCAGCAGCAGCAGCTTTGTAATTGACGGAGGACCAAGGAATCACATTGGACAGCCCTGGAATACACTGAGAAGAGGGAGGGAGCTGTGACTTTTGACCACACCTGCAATTTCGAGGCAGGCAGAACTGATGTGGGGTTGGTGAGCAGTGCATGACTGCGCGTCTGCGCATTTGTGTCAGCAGGAGACGTTGACAGGGGGATGTGACAGTGCTGTTTGCAAGAGGACAGCCGCTGCTGTGCAATGTAACTTTAGATTTGGTCACACTTGCTGTCAGCTCGCAGTTACTCAGGGACGGCAGGCACCATGCATTTGTCACTTCTGGCAGATATCTTGTGCACCCCTCGGACAATTTCCTGCAACAATTGAGGAAGAGGTTGTCATTGATGCCATGTCAAGAGGCAAGGCTTCTTAAAGTTTATTTATTTCAGAGGGAGTCTGGGAATTTTTGGTCATGTCAATCTGGTCAATCGAGATGTGTTTCTAGAAAACATGTTTGCTGTTACATAATATGTTTGTTGAGTGGATCCTTGAACCCCTTTTGAGATAAGGAGATGTTAGCGAATTTATTCGCTAACATCTCAGATTGCAACGTTGCAGCTGCACTTCATGTATGCCATGATATTAGTTCCAACGAGAGTTGTATTTAGGACTGGCATGGCTGCACCTAGATGCTGTCACTCCCAAGTTGGAGTCCCAAGGGAAGGCTCTACAGATCTGCTCGTGTATAAGTGAATGAACGAATCAATGAGAGACAGTTTTCCCAGCCGGGTGGCTAGGTGCATTGAGCACACTATAGATAAGTAAGTCAAGTTCTTGACATGCCAGAGCATGTAGCCGGCTCTTGCAATTTGTTGGGTCATCTACCGTAATCAGCACTAGGTGGCTGGAAAGATGTGCAATGTTTTCCTCTGTACGGTGGCAGTACAGCATGTATGCCATACATTGTATGGGGTTTGTCTTTCATTATCGTCTTTGTAATTGCTATATTTTATAACTACAGCATCACTAGCATATGCATGCAAGAGTTGGGTCACTGCAGATGTAATTTCTTGTGGCAGCCCCCGCGCGCATGCGGCCGGCGCCGGCTGCATGCGCATATGCATGCATACCATCGATATCATGATCAGTTGCAACACTGACCAATTGGTGGCGAGTCCGCTGCATGGCAAAATCCGCAGCTTACCAGTGCAGGCATTCATCTTACTCCGTACCTGTTGGCGCCACCGCACATCGTCCTGAAAGTGAGGGCGTGCAGGCACCAACCCAGAAGCACTGCCTGTCCATCAGCTGACGAGGACCCACATGGCATGCTGATCTGTCATGATTGATACCTAGCCACGGAATATTTGCACATGGAGGATTTCTGCCTGTGGAAATATTAAACCGATCATAGGACTATTCTCGGAAGAAGGCACTCAGGTTTGTTGAGTGCAACCGAGCAAGTTAGTGGTGAAGCTCGTGATGTTGCCAAAAACACAATGGTAATTTTATTAGCTGCTCGCTGTCGGGCTTCTGTTGGTTAGGCAAGCTCTGTAAGAGAAAGTGAGTTGTGGAATCCTATTCATAATTGGGGAAGCTCGCTTTCGACTGTCTGAACAGGGATTCCAAATTACCAAGCAAAGACCCTGGTCACGCAAGGACAAAAGGGCGATGATTTCCAGATTCTTGTTGACGATTATCCTTGCATGTTTGTACTCTCTGTCGTGCACGTATACAGGTATGTTCAGCCATATTCTGCACTTTTTGCCTTGCGTTTCTCGCCAGGTGCAGGGTCCTCTTACTGTCTTAATTCAAACTTTTAACTAATCTGCCTGTTCTCCAATAACAGAAGCAATTTCGGTTGCATTGCGGCCAGTCAGTCTTTCGAGAGCAGGGAGCACAGAGCAAAGTGGTGCAACACTTGCGCTCAGACAAGGAGATTACTCTCCTCACCCAGCAATTGTTTCACTGGAAAAGAGCAGCGAATTCGCTAAAGACGACGTAGAATACAGCAAACATTTGCAGAAAGGAGCTCCTAAGGCTCAACAAAGTTGGTGGAGTTCAGTGTGGCCCTTCAGTTGGATTCTTTCAGACGGATCAGGGCAGAAGCGCCCTGGCTACAGGTACAGTAGTACAATGTTATCCATTTGTTTCTTTCATATGGGTTTTGGACTGCACTCTTCAGCACTTCAACAGCTGGGTGCTGTCTGCTTTCTGTACACCAATGCTTCACAGCACTCTTCTATGCAGCATTACCTTTGTACTCTTAAAGGGTGGCTTAGATGGACGATATTGATGGAACAGGTGGGACAAGTATCTGACAGCTCGCTCGCACGATACGGAGGCTGAAATTGAGGCAGAGGACGCAGCCAAGGAAGACCTGCGACACAAGTCGCGATGGTTACCGCGCACTACCAGTCGTGACACTGATGAGCATCCGCTTGAGGATGACACCGAAGAGAGACAGCTCCTGCCACTATGGCTCAAGGGGGCTGCCAATGATGCAGCAGCATCTGGTGACACAGAAGGAGCAGCTGACAGTAGCTCTGCCACTCTTCTGGACGAGTTACAAAGAATGGCATTTCCAGCTGAGCAGGTGCATGCAAGTCCCTGTGTACTCACATTTGCAATTTACTGGATGCTGTCCTTGTGGAGTTTCCTGGAGCTGTGGAACTTTTTGCTGCAATTTAAGGTTCGAGCCTTACTTATACATTCTGACGGGCTTAATATTTTCAACCATGGCTGCTTGCAACAAGTTTTCGAGTATGCAATTCAGGGCGGAATGACAGAAGATGCGCCGCTGACACCGTTCAATGAGTCAGCACTGACACCTCTAATTCCCAACGCGGTGATGTGGCTGGTGGCTGAAGCCGAAGAGAAGCTGCGCAACGACAGCTGGCTCGACCTGGACCTTGCCATCACCCTGGCGCACCTGCAGAGCGTTGCCTACTGTCACTTTCCCAATGTGGATGCCTGGAACTGCTCCAGGTGCTTGCCCACCATCCCTGTCTATTTTGCAGCACTGCGGAAGTTAGCACCTTCCAAGACACTCCCCGAATCAATTCTGGAGCACTCGCAGCAATCGTATCCAATGCAAGTGGTGTGTCATCTGGTAAGAGGTGCAGCATCGTAGGGGCACACTGAAATTGTGCACATCCTTGTGAGTCGCGTTTTCAAAGCAGCTGCCATTGGGCCTGAAAACATCAGAGACTTTGGCGCTGAGCAGGGCATGTCATGGCGTGCATGAAGGTGTCACGGCAGGGCGGCAAACTTTCAGGTGGAGCGGATAGTGTATGATGAGGGGTGGGACCTGTTTGGGTATGCCGGGTGGGACCCGAGGCTGCAGGCCATGGTGGTGTCCTTCCGGGGCACAGACAGCCACTCCATCTACAACTGGGCAGAGAACATGCGCTACTGGCGCACCGACTTCAAAGTGCCCTTCCCTGGCTCTGACGGCTCCAAAGTGCACACAGGTACCCTGGCCCCCCCATTTTGCTCGTCACCGACTGTGCTAGAGTTCTGAGGTGTTGTGCAGGCCCTACAGATCTGTGTGGGGTGCGAGGTTTCGCAAGTCCTGTCATATGGGTTGCCTGAAATGGCTTTCAAACCATGTGAAACGCTCAAGCCTCTTCTTTGCATGCCCTTCTGGCATTGTGCAAACACTAATGCCTCACCTTCTGCGAGGAAGGCTTCAAAACTTTCTTGTTATTGCGTCAGGGGGATGCATCATACACCCAAGCACATTAACTCTGCATGATATAGGCACCAGACCCTGTCCTTCATTAACAAACATTGACAGATCCGGTACAACTGCTGCTGAATTTTGCTTGCAGGCTTCTATGTGTCCTACAATGACAGCAGCCTGGAGCCCAACATAACGGCGGCGGTGCGCAATATGGCGGCCGCGCACCCGGGCGCGCCACTGTACGTGATCGGCCACTCTATGGGCGCTGCGCTGGCCACCATCTGCGCCATGGATGTCAAGTTCAAGGCCGGTCTGACCGACGTGCGCCTGTACACCTTCGGGTCCCCCCGCGTCGGCAACGATATCTTCGCCAACTTTGTTGTGAACCAGACAACGGTGTGTCTCCGCTCTCCTGGCCCAACATGCGCCACTCGGTGTATTGACGTGGTGGGGATGTATTCTTGTGGAGGTGATTGCTATTGTTTGCTTGTTTAAAGCACAAATTAGAGTGCTTGCAATGTGCGTGGTGCCAAGGGGAATGAAGAAATCTTGCAATATGTGTCGCTGTTCTGGCATGGTGAGGATTCGATGAATGAGACTGCCCTTCTGCGCAAATCAGTTTTCTTGGCAGTGTGAACGGTGCCAGGACAGACTTGACTCCTTGATGAATTCAACATTTTCCATGAATGAAGTGTCTCTCCTGAGGCGATGTAGCGATGCACTTGCCCCCACAGCCTCTAGTCGGATTGGGCAGTCTTTCAGAGCCCAGCACTGTCGACTCCGCACAGGGTGGCCCCCTGCACAGCATTCTTCCCGGGTGCAGTTCCTGGTTGACTGCCACTCGCTGACGGTGTGGCCGGGGTGCGTGCAGGCGAGCTGGAGGTTCACACACAACCGGGATATAGTGCCATCGTGGCCGCCACAGTGGGTGGGCTTCCACCATCTTCCGCGCGAGGTCTGGCAGGTTGATTTTGGCGTCGCTGGGGTGCGCCGCACCCGATTCTCTGACATTCATGCATTGTCTGATGGCCGGCACCAGACCCACATGTATATCACTCCGAGATGATCCGTTCATTTTCCTGCATGCACATGGCATTAGAATGAGCCTCTCAGTGTGCACCTTTGGTGAGGCAACTTCCCCGTGTGTACTCATTGTCGGGATTGTCTTGTAGCTGCAGTTTACTGATGTGTGAGGGGGTGGCTGTGGGCAGGTGCTGGGGGTGTGCGACAAGGAGGGGGAGGACCCGCGCTGCCACAACAGCGTGTGCTACCTGGGCCTGTGCACAAGCGTGGCCGACCATCTCATCTACCTCGGCTCCCACATGTACAACGGCTCCCCTAGCTGCTGACCCCTGCACATGCCCCTGAACACCCCCCACTGCTGCCCCCGCGCACATGTTTCTGTACCTCTCCTGGCGTGCAGCCAGGTTTGAAAGAGGCTGCATGCCAGCATGTACCTGCAGTCTGTTCAGCTCCAGCTATCTGTGAAGCCGCGTCTGTCCTCCGGTGCTGCAAGTCGCTGATTTTCCCCAAGGGAGATCTGGCAACTCCTTGCGGTGCCCTCTGCACAGAGGTAGCACTGTTCGGCAACCACTTGGTAATCGAGGAAGGTGCAGTCGAGCGCTTTGAGGCGGCATCACCGCAGCTGGCAAGGGCTTCCACATGACAGAGTCTGGCGGACTTAATGTTGTGTGGGCCAAGTGCTAGTTCCTCGGCACTTCTGTGACCAGTCCAGCCTCGGATACTGCTCACAAGACCTTCAGGGGATGTCACTGGACGCTACTGACTGGCACACACCTGTGCTTGCTTCAATGTGGAAGCATGGGATCCAGCGTGCATCCGTATGGGGGCAGCGACAATGCAGAGGGGAAGGGGGTTGTTGTAAGCTTGTGCCATCATTCTCGACGCTGACATAGTGTGTGGCTGAACACTGTCTGCTGCAATTTTGCAGGCATACGCATGCCTATGACATGCAGCACAGCGCGCTGTGAGTCCTGACTGCTTGCTCCAGGAGCACAGTGTTGTAACCCGTGTAATGTGACATAGCCATTTGTGTCCTTTGGTGAGTGTACAAAACGGCAGGGTAGCTGCCTTGCTCTATTAGTAGTGACTGTGATTTGTTTTTAGAGTAGAGCTATTCAGCACGTATATTGAATGATTGCAGATAATGACAGGCCTGGCATGGTGTCATCCACCCTAGGCTGGATGCATTGTTCCATATTTTTTGAACCTCCTTGTGAGCGCAACAGTGAGTGTGTATAATTAGGGAATGGAGAGGTTTGTATGTCTTCATGATCATGTACATATATACTTTCAGATCATGACTGCCGAAAATATTTCTCTATAAGCATCATGCTGTTGACATGATGTTGGACTGGTCAAGTGGCGTGGCCTGAAACTGCAAGTGTAATCTCTGTGCTATGTTTAAATTAAGGACTCCTTCCATGCATAAGCTTCCAAGGATATGCAGTTGACTGCGCATCACATTCAGATTTACGCTCTGCAGGAATTGTCCAACAAATTATCCATCGTTGACCTCCGTGACCGTCACTGGTGGATTCATATGTCTGTTCAACATGCCCATTCTTAGTACTCCATGCCTCTTTGGAAGATTAAACCCATCCACCCCAACTGAGCCAATAAAGTTCTGCGTGGACTGATCCCTGCATGCTCCACAATTTTCATGCCCTCTGCTACGCTCAGTGAGCTTGGAGACATTGGCAAAACCAGCCACGTGCTTAGAAGCGCAAGCTATCTGGTGCCTCCTGGCATGTCAGGGCGACACACCAGGCTACCCCACTTCCTCGTCTGCAACCGGCGCAGCAGTTCGCTGATGGCGCTGCCATCGCTGATGTCCACCATGTCATATGGGGCCCCATACGCAGCCGAGCTGGGCCGCATCACTGCTCCATCTGTGTTCAGCCTGAACAAGATCTCCCCTTGTTGCCCACTCTCCCGGTCGCCTGTTCGAGCGCTTGCATCCCTCTCAACTTGACTAATGACCTCTGCCGCCATCTCTGAAGGGCTTGCCTCGCCCTCTGAAGGCTCCCCCTGTGGCTCGCTGGATGGACCAGGTGCTTCTGCCGATGGTGCACACCTCCCATTGGGTGTGCCCTCTGTAGCGCTGAGCTCATCATGCGCACTCCTGGAGGCAGACTGAGTTGGCAGGGAGTACGGCAGCTCCGCCCAGTCAAAGAGGAGGGGTGAGGTCGTCCCACCAATGGGATTGAAGTCTATCAGCCGCACCTGTGAATACGCCAATGCCCACACAGTCAAGCACGTTGGAGAGCAAAATGTCTGAAATGACACAGTGAATTAGCAGACTCCAAAATTTGATTTGGAAAACTGAGCAGGACAGTAACTGCAAAGAGCATAACTTTGGAGCCTCAAGCCCACAGTCTCCTGGTCCATATCAGGCATGAGCAGCACGCCCGTTCTGCTATACTGATATGCAAAGGTGGCCATAGGTAGGAGGATGACCAGACAACATGGCAGGGCATACCAGCCAGTGCACCCGATACAAGACAGCGGAGGGGGACAGGAGATGCGGTGTTGCCAACCTTGCCAGCTGTTGTGACGTACACATCAAAGGTGTAGTCTGTCTCGGGGAAGCGCTGCTGCACATGCTCCTCAAAGAATTCCAGCATGGCCTCCAGCAAGTCGTCCTTCTGGGGTTCTAGAAACGCGGCATTCTCCATGATGTGCCTCTGGGATATGGCTGCAGGCATGCACAGCACCAGGCTGAGAAGGTGATCGTGCTGGCCAGCTGCCCTCTCTTCTGGTGGCCAATAACGGACCTTCCAGCAGGTACAGACGTACATGTCACAATCAAGGGGGTCGGACAGGGTGCTTGTGCCGGGAATATCCACGACACACATTGCAGGAGGATCACCAAAAGAAAATGGATCCAAGAACATGATGCTTCATTGGTAGAAATGAATGATGTGAATGGGCACCTATCAGGTCGCGCCCTTGCACGAAGCAGCGGAACTCCCTCTCGGGCCGCATTGCAATCCATTTGCGCAGGGCCAGCTGATACTTTGGCGGCGCCTGGGGGCTGCCAGGGCAGTCATCGAATGCATGGCAGATGTCATGCGCGATGCGATCTGAGCTCTTCAGCAGCAGGATCACCTGCACTGCAGCCAAGCCGTGTCGCAATGTGAGGATAAAAGGCAACAACATGCTGAGCGATGTTCATGTTCTATAAAGCAAGCGAAAGTGCTCTCTGTTACTGGGCATTCGTGTGTGCCAACAGAACGTGTGTCGCGATCAGGAGTGGCGCCGTCAGGAAGTTGCAGGGTTCTCACCTCATCTGCATTTCTGCAAGCAAGAGACTTGCTCGATGACACCCAGGCTGCATCATGCGGCGCGCTCCAGTTCAGCTTGGGGGCAACGCAGCCACCGAGTTCCTCTATGGCAGCGTCAATCTCGGCAAAGAGCTCAGGAAATTCGGGCATCTGTAAGATGGCAATGTGCCTCTCAGAAAGCTTTTGGAGAGAGAGAACTTGGCAGAAACAATATTCAATTATTTTAAGTTCCGCCTGATAGTCCGAAAGGGGTGTTCTGGGAACAGTAACCTTGCACACCTGTGCGCCCCCAATCTGCACATTGCCTTCATCAGCGTCATCGTCGCTCCGGTCTGACAAGTCGTCGTCAATGGAAGGCTTGGCGGGCCGTGGCAGCTGCACAATGGAAAGCCGATGCATAGGTGCAAATCAGTTTATACAGACCAGGAAGGTAAATGATGGATGTCGTGTCCACAGTATTCTCCAATATTTCGTACCGCATTAGAGTTGTCTGCAAGATAGACACCATCTTCCACCAAATATTGAGCAAACGCAGCAGGGAGCTCGACGATTATGCTCCGAAATGCCACGTCGCGAAACTTCGGGTACCATTCACCAAATTGGCAGCTCAAAATCTGATTGCGGTCCATTAAAAGCTTGAAGTTGATACAAAGATCGAGCTAGCTTGATACTTTACGCTCTTCAAGTTAGCCCGCTTCTCGATTCTGCGCCTGCTTCCCTTCAAACGGATACCATCTGCGGCGATTGAATGATCCATCGACAAATTCTAGAATGAAAGCACGACGTCGTTGATCTAAACAAGTTCAGTTTTAAGTGGCCATGCAGAGAAACTTCCTATAGACCTCGTTCCGTAGCTCCCGAAACCAAGACCAAATCCGTAATAGTGACGATGGTCCCAGGACAGAAGTTCTGTGGCAAGTCCTTCCGGTACTTGAGCCTTTGTGTTACTAAAACTGCCATGCAGGAGGGTGGGATGTGATGCAAGAACAACGAATCATTATCGCGGTGGAGTTTATGCAACTCGCTCTGCAGGAGATTCTCAGGTGCGACGCCTCCTCAAGTAACGTTCCGAGAGCGGATTTCTCCATCTTCGGCCTGAATGTTGTGTCATGTTGTGCATTCCTGGCTTGTTCACTGGAAGGGGTTAGTGGGACCTGGGACCAGCACCCTTTGGGTGCGTGGCGTGACCGTTTCGCCAGAGTCGTGGAGTCGTGGTCCAAATGGACCCGGCTGACAATGAACCGCAAACTCTCAGCAAGCACCAAAATTTACCACTCCTGAATGATTATATGAGTGCATTTGGGGTGTGGGAACATGTTTGATGCGGTCAGCTGGACTTCTCGACCAGCTTCCGGTAGCTGCTGAAATGCCATTGCACGGAAAAATAACCCCAGGTCCTGCTCCCGTAGGGTACAATGGCGATCACGACTGCTACGTCGAATATTCTAGCCCAAAATAAGAAGAGGAGGGCGATGCAGCTCCAATTTTTAAGGGCCCAGCAGGCAGCAGTGGTCGAGCAGCTTACGGCCGAGCAGCTGGGTGCCTGCCCGAACGAATTCCTCTGCCCCATCTCTCTGGACATCATGTACTTCCCAGTGGTCCTGATTGCCACGGGCCAGACTTATGATCTCAACAGCATTGCTGCGTGGGTGAGCTCAGGTGGGGATCTGGCATTGTGTTGCCTTGACTACAGCTGACTGACCTCAAATTTTGGTTTCTGGGGTCTCTACCAAGCAGATAATATGTGACTGCGTTGCCAGGCAGAAGCTCGCCGCCCTTGTCGATATGCATCCCTGATTTGCATTGAATGGCTCTGCAGGCGGCACAACGTGCCCGCTGACAGGCGTGCAGCTGAGCGGGAAGACAGAGTTGCGTCTGAACACAGGTCTGCGCACGCAAATATGCGAATGGCTGGCCATGCAAGGGGTCGACGAAAAGCGGACACTTGCGGACCTTGCAAGGGCATTGTGGGCCACAGGCAGCAATGGTGAGCTCCTCTTCCCATGATGTACTTTTTTGCAAAATTCTCTGGGCTGTACTTCTTTACTAGAACCTTGGGGCCTGTAAGCAGATGGATAGGATCTGCTTAGGAGACGATTAGGTGGCTCGCCCTTTCGCTGCAACAGATTGCGCAGAGCTGGCGAGAATCACAGTGATTGTGAGGTGAGGCAATTCACGCAGCAGCAATCTCTGAGCAGCTGCACTGTGCTTGCAGGTGACACAGATGCAGAAAGCGGACAGGGGGCCAAGCAGCTTGGGCGCCGCATCCTCGCAGGGCTCCGTGCAGTCTTGCAGTTCCTGGGCAGCGAAACCAAGCGTTACAACACAATCTACTGACTCCTCCTCGCCACAACTTCTCTGGGAAGCCGGAATTGTTCATGACAGCAGATCTGTTCAAGTATTTTTTTAGAGCGTGGATAGGAGGAGACCGGTTGGCATACCCAATTGCATTGTCAGATTCTGAGGGGGGATATCATTTGTCCCATCGATATTGTAGGCTAACGTCGAGATTTTAGGTCCAACAGTACACAGCTTGTCAGGCTCTGCGATGCTAGTGGCATGCGCTTCGTGTCTTTGCAAGGTGTGATGAACTGTGGTGCTATGACCAGACTTTTCAGTTTTGAAAACATGCTGATCTACGCTGAAGGACTTATCAGCGTAGACCATATTACCAAGCTGATAATATGGTCTCTAATAAATTTCAATAAGGGAGGGATTTAACAAAGGAAATTACTCCCCGGTACAAAAGCTGGAGTTATTGTGTGGGATCAAGATAAGTGTGGCTGGTCAGAACGTTAACGTTAGTCTGAGGGCAAGCACACGTGGCGGCTGCTTATCAATATCAGATGCTGTAGAAGGGGGTGCTTCAGATGTTAGAAGCACCTCCTGTCTCAGTCCATTCAAATGCTCAAGAAGGGCGCTTGGGTGTTGCTAGCAATTTGACTTAAAGTAACTTTAAAGTGCTGTGGGTAATATCCAGTAGAAGGCCTGAAGAAAAATACTGTAAATTTTGTTAGAACTTATATTTAAAGATCTACTAAAGATGCTCCACTCTTGCCTTGCCTTTGCTGCTGGTACATGGTTGCATGCTGAATTCTCCTTCATGAATTCAAAACTTTCACATGCAGACACCAAAATGCTTGAAGGTGCAAAATCATTCAGGACGCATAATTTTATAAATTAATTGAGGCGTATGCCTTCACATAAAACAGACCTGTCTAAATGCTTGCGAACATGCAAATAGCAGCAGGAGACAATCAGGATCCAATATCAATGCTGATAACTGCAAACACTCCGTAGAGCAGCACGCAAAGTTGCTGCACATTGGTGGATGTATCACATGCATGGCCGTGCAACTCCGAGGCCTCACCCACATTTGGATAGTTGGGGCAGATAAATACACAGCAAGCCCATACCAGAGCCCCTTGCTACAGCGCTCAAAAGAAGAGAACATGCGAAATGCCAACCGCCACGGCAGTGTGCAAAGACAAACCCCTGGTACCGAGTCCCCAAAGATGGCCACACCCTTGGAGCTTGGCTTTGCAGCCTCTGCTGTGCACGGCTCTGCATGTCCTATTGAGGACCCAATGGGGCATCATGCAAACCCCTTGTTCATTGACTTGCTGCAGGAAGGTTTTTGCAGCAATCCCAGTGGCCAAGTATCCAGGCCCCAATGGGTATGAACCTGGCACAAACTTTGATAGCTGCTGTGCGCAGTGTGCGCTGCAGTGGCTGCATGCTGATCATAGGCTCCTATGCCCAGATGCCGATGATAGCCATGACTGCACAGCCAGCGGTCAAGCTGAGGTAGCTGCCAACCTGCAGAACGAGGCTGTTGCGGAAGCGCTTGGTGGTGAAGTCCACAGCAATCAGGTCGACTAGAGCCATGTAGATCAGGATGCCTGCGCAAGGGACACAGATGAATGATCGTGTTAAAGACGCGTTTCCAGCCTAGGTGCAAGAAACATGGTACATGACAGTAGCCAATAAAGAAGCGTGTAGGGGCCGGGCACGTTATATTACTGCTGAAGTGTGCTTGGGCAGCTTGGCATGCAGAGTGTCACAGGTGCACAATGACAACGGCTGGTGCAGTCAGCAGTGAATCATGCAGGTCGTGCTCGGGGAGCACGTGTGGGTCTCAAGCTACAGTATGTTTTCATCTGCATGCTGTGCTGTAGTATGGGGTTCGTGCCTGTGGAGACGGAGTCAAAGACGCCCGAGACTACTAGGTTGGCGAGCGAGTTGGCGTTGTAGGTGGACTGGATGCCGATGCCAATGGCCACTCCAATAGGTGTGGTGATCGCGAAGAGGAATGCCATCAGTGCAAATGCCCACGAGCGGAAGTCAGCCTGTAAATCATGAAACAAGTGGTGTCAACAAGCAATGAGGCTCGCGATAAGCACATCTGCCCATGGGCTAATGTTCATCTGAGAGATCTGAAAGAGGTGGCGCTAGCGAAGCCGGAAGAAGCAGGGCGTCAGACAAGCATAAAACAAACAGCCCCAGTCAACTGTCCCATGCGCTTGATTTGTGCCCCAGGTAACCTGGAACACCCCTGCTGCAGGATGATGTACAATTGTCTGTTGGGTGCACAAGACTGCTTTTTGCACAGATTTTCATGATAGTGTCCCTGTACTGTTGATGTGCAAGTGAGAATGAATCAGATCACCATAAAAGAGCAGAAGTGCAGCAAGTTGAAGAGGGGGCCACCAGAATGGGCGAGATGGACTTGCCTGAAGGAGGCAGGAGCCGAGGGCGATGCCCTCAAAGAACTGGTGGAAGGTGATTGCAGCGAGCAGGGGGCGGATCGTGCAGGGTGAGTTGGACACGCCCAGCGCGATGCCGATCAGAACTGAATGCAGCGCAATGCCCGTCTCCAGAACCTGCCACACAAGCCAGCTTGTCAGCTGTTGGTCAGGATGACTCAATCTATGGCTTTCTCACGCACGTGAGGTCCTTTGAGAGTAGCAGAAGTGGCTTGGAAGGTAGATTGATGCTCTGAGTCTTCCGTGCCAAGGAGGCTATTTGGGAGCGAAGACAAACAAGAAGGCAAGACGAGATGGGTGGTTCCAGCAGGTTTGCATCAGCTTTGCTGTGGAATGGAACTTGGAGCGAGGGAGACATGTACTGGGAGGCGCAATTGCATTGCAACCGTGCACACCTGGGCGATGGCAAAGCTGCGGATCCGCGCATCCTCCTGAGCAACCATCTTCTCGTCTAGCTCCGGCACGCAGGCTCCATTGGCGCAACCCTCCTCTGCAAACAGCAAACAGGCGATGATATCACTGGCTAGTTAATACATACCTGGACATTACCACAACCCCCTGGAGACTGATACATTCTCACAATTGCATGCCTCACTTGCAAGCTCACAAGCCTGTTCGCTCTTCTCGGTGATTTGTTCGTCAATAGTGACAAGAGCCTCATGACAGCACCACTAATTGCCTGCCACTCACAGCAGACACAAACTTTGCGGGAAGGGTGCAGCTGGACAGTAACATCACTGGCACAGCAAACCACTGAACCCAAAATCAAAATATCATTCCGGGAGTTCGGCCTCATCAGACCCGCAAACACCCATGCTTTGATTCGAAGGCCTGTATGAGCAGCCCAAACAATAGTCCAAAAGGGCCATTCATATTTATGTTTATGCAGTGCATGAAAGAGCAGCATATTCCCTCTCAGGCTCAACTACAGGAAATCCAGAAGCAGGAGGGCAGAGTTGCACCAGGGGAGTGTGGGCGCGCCAGCTGCTTTGTCATGCGCTTCTCGTAGGCAATGGACACCAAGTGCTCCAGGAGCAGAACAACAACAATTGTCACCAGCGCGAAGAGGGATGCCCACGGGTAATCCGGCCAGCCTGCAGTTAGTTCCAGAGGCCCACTCCTGACAATTCTCTGGCATTCGCGGGCAAACTATGCGCGTTCACATCAGCGACTCCCGCATAGGGCAAGTATGGAATACGATGCAGGTGCATCGGAATGTGTTGCTCCTTTAGTAAACCTGTGCTCACTGCCAGCTCTGGGACATGACGGAGAGAGTGGCAGTGGCACAGGGAATACATTTGCATTGCTGGTATATTCACTACTGCACAAACAGCAGTGAAACAAAGGCAGAATGAGGAACCGATTTGCATGAGCAGGAGTGCTCACCCAGGCATGGGTTCTCAAAATTCCCGGACGCATCGGGGAACATGTGGATGAGGCCAGTGGCCAAGATGACACCCGCACCGAAGGCCTTCAGGATCAGGAAGATGTTCGTCTCCCGGCCTACCCACTTGAACTTCCCTGCAAGGCAGAAGAAAGGTCAATTGCACAATTGCATGAAGCCCCTACAGAGGCACACCAGCGCTCCCGACTGTCATTCAAATGATGCAGCTGTACACGATGTGCGAATGAGGAGACATTTGGATTGACAGCGGCGATTGTTTGAAGGAAGACAGACCATCCAGTTGCCTTGTAAACTGTGGTTTCCTTGTCCATCAACTTGCAAACATGAAGGGGTTCTTTCTAAAACTGTCAGTCCGCCTCGATGCTATCAGCAAGCACGCCTCACCCAGCACATATGGCAGGCAAACGCCAACGGTGGAGCAGGCAAGGATGATGAACACAGCGCCAATGCGAAGGGAGTGCGCCACATCGGCATCAACACAGTCGCCCGCCTGATCTGCCAGGCATGAACCACTGTCCGGAGCTGGGGCAGCTGCGGCATCGCCTGTGGTAGGTGATGGAATAAAAGCGGCAGACATCTCTCACACCCTGCAAGCCCCACCGCTGAGTTGTTCAGTGTGATACTGAAATGTGGCAAAGCATATATAGGATGAGTGCAGCACCCTCATGATTTTTGCAAGCTTGGGGCCTTGTCTTGAGCGGCTTTGCCTACAACAACATTACTGGCTTGTGCACTGAAAGCGAATGTCCTAGCCTTCTGAAAAGATCTGATTGATCAGAGTGGATGATCGCCAGTGAGAGAGGAGGCGTGACAGAGGGGCAAGTTCTGCCAGGGATCAACTTAGTCCAACCAACTCCATCAGGTGCATCCTTGAGCGAAGCTAACGTGATCGTAGCATTGCTGCAACACATCAACACAATTGCTAACGGTGTGCGGTGGCCCGGAGCAAAATTTCCAAAAGCAGCCACAATAAGGCCTGCTCGAGCGTGGATACCTGGGGCCTCCTAACGGCATTAAAGGCTTACTAGAGCAATTATATTCGACATCGATCAACATTATACAGAAGAGAACCTTGCTTACTTTGCCACGAAACTCTTCCGAACAAACATCGTCCGCGAGGTCCCATGGCCCTTTCACGTGTCTGACACAACCTAGGTCTAATGCAGCTTCTGAGAAATACTGATCGAGCCTGGCCGTTGCTCCTTTACGCACAAGTTTCAGAGGAAAGGCCTTGGCATTCCATGTAACAGGACATTCTCCCGAACAAGCCTTCACACGACGGCCCACGGTCTGGCAACGGGTCACGAAGCAGCGCCTTTTGCGGGACTTAGATAGCCCGGACCGAAAATGAGGCCTCCGCGCAGAATGTGATCCTTCTAATCCGCGCATAACCATCATGCCAAAATCCAGCTATTTTCTAATGACAAACCTATTTGCAGGGACGTTCCTTTTGGGACTGCTAAATCCAAAAGGAAGACGTCTTCTCTCGCACCTGCTTGGGGCTCCTGTGCGGCAGATGATCTCTATCGTTGCGTTGGCGATCCAGTGGCCTTCCAATGTTGTTCTTTCGCGCCGCCGTGTGCAAATTCACTCACTGTCAAGAGCTTGCGGATCGGGTGCCGTAACATATGGTTGCCAAAAGGGGCAACAGACGTAGCTCTTGCGTAGCTTCACTCCTCACTCCCTACCTTGATTCTGACCACCGCTTGCTGCTTCCAAAATTGAAGGTCGTTTATAAGCACGGGATGGATCCAGGTCCAATGGCTGTTGCAGTGGCCCGAAGCGGCGTTTTGATCAAGAGCATGAGCATATATATGAGTATTTCAAACACACATGTACAGTCACTGCCGCAACAAAGTAAAACATTTGACGCTCATGTGCTGCCCCCTGTCAAAATTCTCAAAATTGTGCTGCAAGGTCTGGAAATCTTGCAGGATTATGGACACTGCAAGCTGTGAAGTTTCTCACAAATGGCTGGCGCACAAATTTGCGAATACGTCCCCCATCGCGGTTTCTTTTCTGTGGGAGGGACATCATGCCTTGCCCTGGCATCTGTCTTGAACAGTGCAGTTTAATTGATCTCCCGAATTACTGGCCCAACTCTCTGTGAACTGGCTGTCCTTTACACCTATAATGCAAACTCACTGTTGCCGGGCCTTGAGGCCGGGCATGAGGGGCGGCAAGACATCCTTCTGTTCCCCTCCGCCACGGCCGGCCCCGGTGCCGTCCACAATAAGAGGAACCTCCACACCGCCCTCCACCGCCACCACCTGCCAGCAGTCCACACAAAAGGCAGTCAGTTGCATCCTCCAGATGCTGCAGGGTTCGACAGCACTTGACCAAGTCTCACACATACATAGATGCACTGAGGCAGCAATTGAAACACCTCAATGATCCCCCAGATGGGCCTGAAAGCTCCTACAAAAACCTGAGCAGTGCAGCAAATGTAGGACTGCCAGATGCAATCAGGATGCCCAAAGCTTACTTTGTGATGGACTGCGGCTGCTGGAATGACGAATGCCAAGGCAGCCCTCAAATGCAAGATATCTAGGACAATGCTTGCAGGCCCGCGTGGCCCCTCATCGACCAAGTCAAGGACTGCCATGGATGGAACGCATGGAAGTGCCCATTGCTACAACTTGTGAGATGCCACCTACCTCGGCTTTAATGCCTGGGCCAAAGAAGCTCTCGATCTTGTTCAGCCTCGTCTCCCACATGTCCAGCGTCATCTGTTCCTTCGTCTCGAACTCCAGCACGAGCGTATACATGCCGTCGCGCGCTTCCTCGCGCACCCCTCTCAGCACGGGCGTCAGCCTGCGAACAAAGGGACAGAGCACGTGAGACAGCTGTTGACTCTATTGTAAGCTGCAAGTGCCATTGAAGCATCCAATCACTCGGGATGTTGCCCATGCAACAGAATGCGTTGAAATTCTGGACATAAACAGAGGTGAATTGCTGATGTGACACGCAGTACAATCGCCAGGGCTGAGAGAGCGAGGTGTTCAGCAGCAAGAGTGTGCTCCAACCAACTGCAAGCATTCTCTAGCCCCAGGATTAGTAACTGCAGTTGAGCACAAGAAGTCGAAGATGCTGGCACACGTCGTAGATGTCAGTAATCGTTGCCGGCTTCCTGCCTGCCATGCACTTCATCCATGCAGCATTGCAGCAACGACATGTGCGCTTGCACCGCACCTGCGGGGGATCCCTGTCTGTCGGCCAAATTGGAAGATGCGATTAAGGGCCTCGTCCAAATGCTGCTCATCTCCATAGCGGTACCGCGTCACATCCTCCCGTAGCTGCAGTGACAGCAAAGCAAAATAATCAGCATTCATGCTATGGACCGTGTTGAGACAGTACGGGGAGCTGGCTTGATGATAGCTCTAGTTGGGAGGTTGCTAACATGGAAGGGCTTGTTGTCAGGGCTTGGTGTCAGGACAGGCCACAAAAATTACAAGGTGGGATCTGAACATGGTCATCTCTACATCTGGGCACTCTTGAGGCTGTCAGCCGGCCGTCCCAGAAATTGAGCTGATGGACGAGTCTGGACATTTTTGTGCGCCGTCATGCAAAAAATAAGCCCATGCAGTGCTCAAAGCACCACCGACCTGCTTCTGGATGTCTGTGGCCTGTGCCTCGCGGAGGGCGAGTGCGTCCTTGGTTGTTTTGCAAGGCACCGGTTTGAGCTGTGCATAGCTGAGCGCAAATCCCAGCAAAGTAATGGGGAAGCCGTAGATAAGCAGCAGCGCTGCTATCTCTGCGCCCGGCAGCAATTGGAAGAAGGCGCCAAAGCCATAGGTCAGAAAGAAGACTCCCACAGGGGTGAGAATGGATCCAAAGGAGACCTGTTTGGCAGGCGAGTGTTGTCACCGAAGAGCAAGGTCCTATTGTTTCACGCTTCAACGATGGAAATGGACAGTCACTCTCTCAGACCTGGACATCAGGTGGGAAGGCATTCAAATTGAGGTCCCTCACCTTCTCTATTCTGAAGCCATCGGGCTCCACGTAATCAGCGCCAGCCCCACTAGACATGGCTGAACATGACATATGTTGCCGCCTAGCTTGCCTCCTGCAGGTACCATAACTCTTGGCCCACACGTTAAAAACGTTAATGCTTGCTAATTTTGGGTCCAAAGGGGCCATCGCATGTTGGTTTGTCCTCTTGCAGAAATGAGTTATGAAGTCCTGAGGATCACCGTGATAAGCAGCTCTGTCGGAAAGGTGCTCTGATCAGTGATACGTGCAGGCTTTGGCGGGCCATTCTGACCCTGCACCCCTGAAGGGGCGCCATACGCGTGGCATGACAGCACTGATGACTTGCCGGGACAGAAGATTGGATATTCATGCTGCCGAATGAAATCACAAACCCGGCAGGAGTAGTTGGTTTCCTGTTTGATTATTGATGAATGAACACAGCTTCGGACAATATGCAGAGCTGTGTGACTTGCGTCCTCATCAGTCCGGGATGGAAACAAGTAGAGCGCGATTGGCTCACGCAGGTTTGTTGTAGGAACGCCACTGAGACGAGCATCTCACATGTGACCAGCGTGGCACTTTGGCGTGTGGGAGACGTCCATGACGTCATCTGTACTGCCTTCCCGCAGGAAGTTGCCAGTCACTGATGCCACAAACGCCACAAAAGTTGGAATCTGTGAGGTTTCTTCTGTCACCAGGTTGCACAGGGCGCGCGTCCCTGTTAACAACGTTGCGTAAATTCGGTCCGTGTTCTCTCTGCTTGGGTCGCGTTCTGTTCTTCTGGGAACCAAGGTGGGTTGCTCGCACTGATACCCTGCAGATTCCTTCAGGATGTAGCAGAATCGAAGTACGTGCAATGTCCTTTGACAGTCGGTTGAACTACAGAGGTTTTCTTGATGCCGCCCGCGTGGTAACGGAGCTCCTGTGTCCTTTTTGGGTTGGGAATGCCCAGCGGGACCCGCAGGTTTGGGGCCCTTTCCGCACTCTTATTTTGTTCTAATATTTTATATGTACAGGATGGTCACAAAAATGCTGAAACGGACGAGCGAGAGGTACACAATCGGAAGTCTGTACCCCGGCTCGTTAGCCAAAGTGAAAGCTCCCACCTCGTTCTTCGACCCTTTGACGGGAAGGTGTGTCCTGGGTTCATTCTTGCCTCATTGCTTACTGCTTCACTGAACAAAATGAGTGTGGGTCCAGAGGAAAATGACCGCTGCAAAGGTCAATGCGCTGTGCGCCCGGTGCTTTCTAGTTATGCTGCGGTGTGTTAAATGCAGTCTGATGACGGAACCAGTGAGACTTCTCAATACAAACAGCGTCTTCGACAGAAGGAGCCTTCAAGCGTGGTATCGGAAGAGCAAGAAAGGTGATTCCCTCGTGCATTGATACACTGCGCAAAGCAAAACTCGTGCAAAGAGTACAGCGCTGGACACGCAATTTTGATTCAGTTCATCAAATCATCATTGATAGGACTGGTACCCCAACCGAAGTTTCAGAGATCTTGTCGTTGTGCAGAGATGGAGCCGAAATGCCCACGCACTGGGGAGCCTTTGAAGGGCTGGATAATCATCCAACCCGACGACGATCTTCGAAGTCGCCTTCTGGCCTGGGCAGCGCAGCACAACTGCAACCTGGAGCTCATTTCCAGACTGAGCGACTCTCCCCCAGGGCAGGCTGTAACAGCTGCTCCATACTAGCCAGAGTGTGTCAGGTATTCTCTAACCTTTGCTTGTCTTGCCACACTTCTTTTGCACATGTGACCTGCAATGCTTGCAGGGCACTGTGACAGTGCAAGGCCATGTGTGCTGAACTGGCACTGTCAAGATGCTGGCAGTACTGTGGGGCACAAGCTGAAAGGGAGATGCCTTAACTTGCAGGTGGTCAAAAGGCAGTTACTTTGGCAAAGCCTCAGCTGATGAGTGAGGGGCTTGGAGTTCCACTATGTGGGCGGCATACGTGAAGACATCATCGGCTCAACCGACTGGGTGAAGCGCACAGACCAAGAGAGACAGCCTTCGGTTGCTATTGGGATAAGGAGTCTGTGCCGCACAGACTCCTTATCCCAATAGCAACCGAAGGCAGTCTCTGCACCTGCGCCTGCAAGCGCAGAAGAGAGAAGGGACAAGGGCGCCTTCTATTATACACTGGACAATGCCGCCTTCTATCCCAAGTTTCTATTCAAGTGCCGCACGGCGGCCTGACTCATGATTGTTTTCTTTCTTTTTCTCAGATCAATCATTTCCCTCAAAAAAATCATTTGCCTCAAAAAATCGTTTGCCCCAGAATGAACCTTTGCCCCAGAATAATTTTGCAGGTAGTATTGTGGTCAGGGATACAACAAATTCGCTTTGCTCCTCTTGTACCTACCAAGAATGCCCCATGGATAGAGAGAGCATTGCGGATCTGTACAGTTATGTGATGATGCCAGCTGGTCTGCCAGAATTTGCAGCTTCTGGACCCAGCGAAATACTTGCGCCAATACTTTTCTGCATTGTTGGTGGATTGTACAGGTTTTGATGTCACAGCTTTGGGGCTGTGAATGTGCCAGATACATGGCATCACTGATGCATGGTGGTGGCCGGCACACTCTCATTTACAGCGCTGACGTGACCAATATTGCACGGACACCCAGCAGGCACGCTTGCTGGGTGTGCGTGCAATGCTTAGCCACTTGGCATGTGTGAAGGCTGTTTCCTCTCTTTCTTCATACACATAGCAGACTGATATGAGGTGGACAATTCTATTGGTGGACTTCTTGGTAGGGCATCATTAGCTGTTGAAGGGACATCATTGCTGATGCCGCCCTGGCATGTGCGGAATAATCTCAATCAATGTCTGCAGATGATTCTATTGCATGTGGAGAAACTCTTTTTTCTTGTGATATGCTCTGATTTGATCAGTGTCACAGCATATCTGCTCAGCCGGACTTTGAGGCAAAATGTACAAACTGACGGTGGTGTGCTTAGGCTCAGCTGAGGGTATTGTGCTGTTTTTACTTTGCGGTACTTGATGTTGCTGACATGGACTCCATCAGACATCATACATGGCTGATGTTGGCAGAGCACTGGCATAGGATGCAGATGCTCAATTGTAGGTACATTGGAACCTCAGTTAGAGGTCGTTCATGATTCTGATGACACCTTGCAATAGAGGCTTCGTAGAGGCAGCCATCAGCAAGCGTCCAGATGTTGTGCTCTGTAATCTAGAGAATTAGATCACTCTCTAGACGTGTTGCTAGCACAGAGGGCTGCATGCCACACTAAGCTAGGTGAGACTGAGCTGAAGGACTGTGTCAGGACAGGTTTCTTGCAATGTATTCCATAGCTTGGATGACAGTAGATTGCCCTTACAACTTCTATTTAGTTCAATGCCAGGAACAGGTGCAAGGGGGAGACCCCTGAAGAGCTGGAATGACTATGTGAGGGATGACCTGGAGAGTGTGGGAGAGCCTTATGATTGGTGGCGAAAATGCAAAGACCGTGGACTCTGGAGAAGAACAATAAAAGTGTTGCTGGACGTACCTAGTCCCTAAGGACTGGAAAACGTGTAATAATAATAATAATAATAATAATAATAATAATAATAATAATAATAATAATAATAATAATAATAATAATAATAATAATAATAATAATAATAATAATAATAATAATAATAATAATAATTCCATAGCCATTCCAATACCATCTAGACTTCAGTATTTGAGTTCAGGTGTGAAGCTGGCAGAAGCAAATGTTTTCATAATGGCAGGCTTTCGCAAATAACTTTGAAAACATTCGATTGCTGCAGGCCTTAATGCTCTATGGTATTATAAGTGGCGTGATAATTTTGCCGGCATAGTAATGTTATTGAGGCACACAGTGTTTGCCAAACATTTTCTTGCGGACGTCTTAGTGCCTAGGACCGGATGCTTCTATGGCAGCCGCATGTCTGCCTCCTTCATGACCCAGGCATACTCAGATCTTTTTCACAAAAAAAAAACCTTTTCTTGCGTCCCGTCATGGACATTTTGTGCCATATTTAGGTTAACAATGATATAAATATAGCCAGGGTCAGCAATCGCAGTTGTTATTTGTAAAGGAAGTTTTCTATCTGGCACAGTGTATTAATACATAATTATGATTCATGCCATCAGTGCCACATCTTACTGCAGGAGCATGGGCATGCAGACAGATTTGGTCCTTGTGAGCAGATGCTGGCGCCAGTAAAAACACCATCTACAGCTGCTGGCGGCCCTTCTGAATGCCCCTTTCAACGTGCGTAGACCCAATGCATATCGTGATGCCGCAGCTGTCCTGGGTCCTGGAGACCCGCCAGGCGCAGCCCACACCCTAGCCTTACCGTAAGACATGCATGTGACGTGCATGCAATGTAAATATGCAGTTCCAGCACTACTAGTAGTACACACTAGTGCTGGAACTCGAGTGCAGCTGCACATTACAAGTATTTTCATTTCCGCCGTGACCGTCACTGACGGTCATAAGCCTAGGCCTTCTCGAGTCAGCAACTTGTATTGAATACGCTAGTAAAAGGCACCGACACTGCATTGTCATTGCAAGTTGCACTGAGTGCGCAACATGCACTGATGCCACTCATCATTATACCATGATGGTTCACCTCTTGGCATCTGCCGCTGGTTCACATTATAGACGGAATCGACATGCATGACTCCATCTGGGCACCATGGCTTCATGATCTTGTTCAAATGAAGTGGCTGCTTATTGGCTGGTGCCGCAGGAACTTCATCTTCCACGGTGTAGCTGCTATTAATCGAGGCTTGGCCGAGAGGAACTTGTCTGCGAAGGCGTACCGGTTTCGTTCGGAAATTCAAAGTGATCACCCAAGTCATGACTCACCCGAATGCACCAACGGAACTCCAAATCGTCTTGTGATCCTGCTCGGCTCGACGTGAAATTTGGCGTCTAAGTCCAATATTCTGCTTGAATACATTGGCGGAAGTGTTGTACAGCCCTGCTAACAGACCGAAACCAGAATCCTCTCTCGATGCGGCTTGGCTAGGTTGGAAACCCCGTGCAGGAGTTGCTTCATAATGTTGAAGTGCATCGCTTATCTGCTGTTGATAAACCTGTCATGGGCTCAGAGCGCTGTACGGACAGCTGCAGAAGCCGAGGTCCGATCCCTGCTGTTGCTGTGCGTGTCGGGACCGTTCGGGAAAGACTGGCCCTGGCCTGCTGAATCCATGCCGCACCTTTCGTGACTCACTGAAACACAATACAAGGTGTTAGAATGCCGAACTCTGCTGCAGGAACAACCCGGATCGGAATTTACGGAGGATGTGCCTTTGCTGACTAGCTTTGACGGACACACTTTCCAGTTCACTGGCAAACCGGGGTCGTACTACGATCTCATATCTGCAGACGAGCACCAGGTGACCAATCCACATCAATCCACATTTTCACTCGGAGTTGTGTCGATAGCACTGATATCGCTGGAGCCCTTGACCTGTTCTGAGGGAGTTTGCTCAAGGGGGATGTCTTTGCATATCCCAGGTCACCATGAAGCTGCAGGCAGGCCGTGCCCTGAATCACAAAGGAATTTTCATCGAGGGACTTGGTGTTCAATACCACCAGCACAAAATAGTTGTGAATGTGAATGCACATGACGTCCTAGCAGGTGACGATCACACCTATAACCCGTCATTCAAACATCTCTATTTGTACGTGGGCAATCATATTCGCTTGTGCGCCTATTGCCAGGCAAATGCATGCAGCAGCAGGTGTGGTTTTGAAGTCTGCTGGATTTTGTGGCGTTGCAGTGTTCATGGATGGCCAGGAGTTGCAAATGAGGGAGGCGGAGACAAAGCAGGAACACTTCCTGGGCACTGAGGAGGGCTCGGAGCTGCTATTGGCATGGAGCCTACAATACCCAGAGCTGGGCAATGCTGTGGAGCTTGTCACAGGTGCTTCATATGTTTCTGTCTCCATTTGTCACTTGTGCTTCCCCATGGATTTCAGATGGAGAAAGCTCTTCTGAATCGGGAAGGCATGCATCAATAAGCATGGCAGCAAGAACGTTAAACATCTGTGAATGTGAATGCGTGCAACTGATCGTGACTTGTGTTGCGTCTACAGATCTGTTGCGCGTGGTTATCTGGCTCACTCCAGCGCAGACAATTGATCAGGTATGTTCTGCACAGCCGCTCTACTGCTGCATTTACAGTTTTGACATGGGATGGCACACTTGTGCTTTCTATGCAGGCCATGCAGGCTATGACCCCAAAAGAATACTTCTTATATCTACTAGCCATGATCAATGCTGCTGCTTGCAGGATGGTGTGGCCCAGCCGGCATACCTCAACTTCGATGCGCAGCTCCTGGCTCCACCACATGGTGACATGCAGGTGCATTACAGTCTCAAACATTTTCAGTTGTGTATGCCAGATGCATATGGAAATTTGACAGCCTCAACAAACCTCCAGGTGTCATGACTGATTGACACATTCTGACTGACCTGTGACCTGGCGATCAGTCATATCTTCAGCCCTAATGATTTTCCATATCCAGCAACGCTAGCCAGGCTCTTCAAGCACTCATGTTCACGTTTTCAACATTATTCTTTGTGGCAGTTGGCAGTCTCAGACCTTTATTTGCACCTCCGACAATGACGATGATGAGGTCTGTTGAACAGGGCATCGTGGGAGAGGGCTTTGCGCGGCTCATAGGCGGGCACAGGGAGGAGGAGAATGGTGACCCGGAGCTGCTCGGCATGGTGGCCGACTACCAGATGGCATCCTACTTCGAGGTGCAGCGGCCGCTCGCAACTGCGAGTGGCGGCAATAGCCGGCGCTTGCTTCGAGAGGGTCCCGCCGAAACAGCCAAATTCCCTCTGCATGCGCGCGGCAGGTCGGCCAGGGCGGCCCGGGTGCGGCTCACTTTTGAACAAAAACTGGTGAAAAGGAGAAGATTTCATGAGCATGTGGAGGTGCATAAGCTTGATCCAGCATCTTGATCACGGTCAAGAAACGCTCCCAATTTTTCAAGCTGCACACCATCCGGGAGCATGGCCTCACCGAGGGCCTTCAAGTTGCATCATATAGACCATGGAAGGTTCCATTCGGGCACCAGCCAAGTCAGACAAAAAGAGACAAGCAGCAAGGCACGACTTAGACCCCTGAAGAAGGCCTGCTTGCTGAGCTGCGGAAAATTTTGTTGCAGGTCCGCACAAACACAAAGGCGGCGATCATGCGGCGGCTGTCTGACCAGGACGTGGTGCTCCGGTCGAAGAAAGCGATGCACCACATGAGCGCCCGCCGCGCCGGTCTTGGAAAGCTTGCGCACTGATGCACTGAGCACACAACGGCCGCCAACTTGCGCTGCTGGAGCTTCACGGCCCTCCAATCAGACTTGTACAAGTAGAAATTTTGCCCAGTCAAACACAGCGTCCCCGGTCGCTTTAGCAGTTTCTATAATGTTTGATTCCTGTGAAGCAAGCGACCGAGAGCCAAAAGGTACAACTTTAGGCATCAAGCAGTGAGGCCCATCACATGTGAGTCCTTGCTCAGCCAGTGGTTCATTTCTTCCTTGCTCAACTATTTGTCGATACATGGTGGCACATTTGCCTGATCAGATGAGGCAATTGGACCCAAGAAGTCTCAGGACAGTCAGGATTCAGATCAAGGAGTAACATAATGCTACATGATACTACAAAAGAGCCGGTCCCAGACACCTCGAAAATAGTCATATTGTCACGGCTGTCAATCACAGATGCAAGCTCATGTGCATCTGCAGCATTGAGAGACTTATTGAATCCTGTCAAACCAGCATCAGAAGCAAATACGGGCGGCATCTCCTGACAGCATGCTCATGACTGATCAGTGGAGGCGCTGAAATTGCTACTGTGAAAGGAAGCAGTGCCACATGTGAGTGGCTTAACAAACATGTGAAGGTTGCCAAAATAAATGGCAGACATGGTCTAGGAAGTACAGGGCATGCCAGTCGCTGGCACATCCACTGCTAGATCTTATGGTGCCGGCCGGCCGCGGCGGATGATCCGTACACGCACGTACGTATAGCTGCAAACAGTTTTCAGCACACCTGCTTGTACTTCTGCACCTATAGGCTATAGGCTAGCTAGCGCCCATGTGTCCTTCAGGATCGCTTCTGCATCGGCATGGCATGGCATGATGTATGATACAAGGTCTGCTCCATGCGTGGGCATTTGCTGCATGCGCATCGATGCAGCTGCAGCTATCTCAACCATGGGCGGATCCGGACAATTGACTTGCAAGCATATGCTGTTCTGTAAGTGCATGGGCACGGTCTAGACAATTCCAATCTCATGCTGAAAGTCGGTGTCCCTGCAGCATCAGATCCGGGG
Source organism: Coccomyxa sp. Obi (assembly GCA_020887355.1). Classification (NCBI taxonomy): domain Eukaryota; kingdom Viridiplantae; phylum Chlorophyta; class Trebouxiophyceae; family Coccomyxaceae; genus Coccomyxa; species Coccomyxa sp. Obi. The sequence goes on from AP024997.1 coordinate 1,819,139, forward strand.
TTCGATCCCCTGGAACAACAGGGAAATTTTTCGGATCTTTCGGGAATATCCGGCGTTGTGGCCACCCCTGAGACACCCACAACGGCGCTACCCAACCGTCCTGAAGTTTCGGGTGGTTTGCTAAGGACGGCCCCTCAGCAATCTTGTAAGAAGGGGGTGTAGACCTGCTAGGTTTCATGGGTGCACTTGCGAGTTGACAAGGCTGCAAGCCTGTGCATATGGCCCCAGGCAACCGGCTGCAGACGGACCTGTGTATGCCCTACGGCCTTCAAGGCTTCGGGTTCGCCTCATACAGGATTTATTTATTTATTTATTTTATCATGCATGCACATGACACACGTGGCCGCCAGTGCGGCAGTGGCCCTGCTGGTTGCACCAGAGGTGTACCTGATCCCAAGTGCTTGGCGCTAGCTAGCGAGTCCAAAGTTAAGTGTAACAAGCATGGACCCCAGTGTGGAATTAAGTATCCAGACACTGCAGGGCGGATGCATCTCTCATGGCTCAACACAGGGTCGTGCGCCCCAGGGCGCAATTAGGGGATAATTGCTCAGGGAGGATTCACTAGTCTGAGTCACTTTCATCGCAATCTTTTTCATCTTCTCGCCTTTTAAATTCTTCATCCTGGACAATTCCATCATGAAGGTCGATTGCGAATTTTTCTTGTGACATCAATGGACTTTTACCGAAGAGGGCCCTGGAGCTTCTGGCCTTTGATGAGTTTCTAGTAACCCGAAGTCGATGTGTAAATGTGTCTCCCCCACGTCCGCTTCTGCAGTCCAGAAGAGTTATGCGTCTCATATTCTTTCTGTCACCTGTTCAAACATAGTAGGTCTGCATGCCTATGTTTATTGGAAGGCAAAAGATCCGTCTTAGAAATCTGTACATCGAAACGGCCGTTTGCTGTGTTTAGGTCCTGAATATCTGGAAAACAAAGTTGACTTGCGTTTAATCCAACAACGAATACAATACTAGGTATGTTAACTCTGAAGTACCATGGGAAAGGACCTCCGGCAATATAGCAAGCCAGTACTGATTGGCCACGGTTTTCTGTTTTAAATGTGTTGTGAGGTGAGCTCCGTCTCCTGGTCATCCTTGGTTAATCACAAGCGAGAATGTTTGTGTTTGTTTCTCTGGCCGTCGATCAATTGTGAAAGTCGTCCTGTGTCAAGCCCTAAACACTCGTTCAAATTGTAACCAGGCGGTTGCATAAGCTTCACAAATTGGGGTCAGCTATTGAAGAGCACTCTTCAAATGATAGAGCGGCATGGAAGTGGACAGCCGATATCAGCACCAGGGCGTTATAGTGATTCCAGGGCGTGGTCCCAAAGCCCATGGCTATCCTTCGAGGTGAAAACGACTGAAGCGGATTATCGACGTTATTTTGCTCGGAGACAGGTAAAATTTCAGCAGCATATAATGATCATTTAAATTGCACTCTTCAAGCCTGTACAGCAATCTTTATCTGTCCCATGCAGTCCTTCACATATGGAACGCGAGCCACTTTGTCCTGCTTGCAGGTGAGGACAGACACAGTTACATGCGCCACACTAGCCGTAATTTGCGCTTTTATTGCCATCTGCTCAGCAAGCAGGTGTTTGATGGCAGCTGCTACAGTCGCATGCATGGTGCAAGCTGCTGCAGCCTGCATACACCTCAGCAGGGACTGGTCTGCTGCATTCCTTCAATATCGCGGCCCTTTAATTACTGTCATACGGTAAGCAACTGCCTAGTATGACCTCATGAACACTACTTTTTCTCCTGAGGGTGCATGCACTCCGCATGTGTCAAAAATTAGTTTAATTTCATCAGTCTGCCCTGTACATGCTGACATGGAAAGACCAGGTCAATGTGCTCTTCCAGTTGACAGCGTTGTGGCATCATTTTGCAGGCTTGCAACTGCGCTGTGCTTCAGCATGGTCATTGTCCCGGCTGGAGCCTCAGCACTCCTATGGGCGCTGCTGGGTGGCAAGGTGTTGCACCTGGCAATTCTGCCTCTCGGGCTGCAGTTGCCCTTCCTGCAGAATGTGGTCGTGCAGGCGATGTCCTTGGCGGTCCACCTGCCAGGTATTAATGGCGACTGTGCTCATGCCATGGCGTGGCATGGTGGGCGCCAACTTGGCCATGTCCTGGAGACTGCTGCAGAGGTGTGCCCCCATGCAGGAATCCCAAAGTCGGCCGTTGTGTCGCAGTAGCCCACCGCCATCAAGGTCACTGCTGGCGAAACAATAGCAATGCATGGTTCGAGAGGAGATGAAGACAATGACAATGGTTGGTCTGCCTTGCCTTTGCCACATTGGAGGGACCACTCCCATGTCGGCAAATGATCACATAAGTCCCTCGCCCTTCCGGGCCTGACAAGACAGCAGGTGACCTGCTCAGGGTCCTGGAACAATCTGGGCCATTGGAGTTTTCTTGTGTGCGATTTGTTGTGTAATAGCTTGTGGCTGTGGTGCAGGTGCTAAATCAGGCCTCACACTTGCTGCAAGCACCCCTGAAGGTGCAAGCGCCATCCATGCCACTGCAGCAGGCCTGCCCCTGCGTGCTCGGCTTTGTACTGACAATGTGTGGCTTCATCGTGCCAACCATGGCGCTCTACATAGCAGAAGCTCGTGACAGAGAAGCTTTTAGACGGCTTAAGAGCGGCCGTCAGGGTCGCACAGACAAGTGCAGCTGCATTTTGGAGTCCATCCTCATCGTTTCATTGCTGCTCTCTCTGGTCGCTATCATAGTTTGGGAAGCTGCTGTTGCCTTGGCAGTACACCTGTACTGAACAATCCAGCTGAAGCTGCTCAGCATGAGGCACCAGCATCACGCATCTCTTTTCATGTGCTCTTCCTTACGTTCCTGTGCCTGCTGTGACAGGGCAGAGAACAGTTTGTTCTTCTGACGAGGCCGGGGGTCAGTGTGCCCTTCTGTGCTTCCCTTACTGATGTTCATGTTGGCATTCTGCTGTGCTCATGTTTCCTTTGCGGGCACATGTTTTGAGACAGCCCCTCTGCTGGGATGTGAGATAGATGTGCGCTATCAAAGGCCCTCATTCAAGAAGGGGCATCCACAGCCATAGTGATTACTAGAGTGATTACTAGGATGTGCTGCTGCTGCCAAGTGTTGAAGTTGTGCCCCTCTGGACAAGCCAATTCCCTGTCTGCCCAGGCCTTGCACCGTTTTTTAGTCAGGACAGGCATTGTGAGGTTGCAGTGGCTCCTGCCGCTGCTTTGTTGATGCTTGCAGTGTCGCAACTTCGTGATCTTTCAAAGTGTCGAGTCTTGCAACAAGTGGTCCACAGGCAGCTCCCTTGTCTGGTGTGCCCCAGGGAACTCTGAACTAATCTCGGTTGCTTAGCAGCTTGATGGTACTTGTGGCACCGGTGCCATAAAGACAGGAGAGACGTCTCTGTCGACATTTGGTGAATTTTGAGGGTGTGAGAGCTTACCCAGACTGATCAGGAAGCTTCTTAAGAGCACTCGGGCTTCAAGCTGAACTGGGAGTGCTGCAGGCACGGCAGTGCCTTCCCTGCTTGTCCAAATTTTGATAGGACATGAAGCGCGCTCGCTGTGGCAGCAAGCTTTCTTTCCTGATCGGCAATTAAAATGGTGCACTATTATGATTGGAACATCTCAGAGTCTTCAAGGATTGAAAATGAGGAGAGCTACATGCCCTAGTACCGTACCCCGATGTTGGTGATGCCATGTTTCGACACGATGACCCTAGGGCATGAGGGGTCAAAGAGTGCTTTTACCCCTAGGGCCTGTCTCGTAGAAATTCTATGTTAGAAGTGTTATGAGTAGAGTGGTTCAAGCAACAGCGTTACAAATGCTTTGACCACATGATACATACAGATGTAATCATGCTTATGGGCCACTGAAAAGTGTATCAGGCAATTCACAGCCAGAGCCAAAAGCAACGTCATGAGCCTCTGAAAAATTGCCCAAATCCTGTAGCTATGACTGAATGAATCACGCATTTCCAGGCTAGGTGTGCTGTTTTCAGTAGACAATTGCTTGCAGAAAAGTTTAAACGAGCGTCAATCTAATCCGCCGTGCAGCTAAACAATTGCTGGGCCAGTCTGCTGGCGCAGCAGGGGGCTGCTCATTTCATCGTAACTAGCGCCTGCTTTGCTGCCACGGACAGCTGCCTCACTCACATCCGGCTGCCTCATGTAGATGGTGGGATTCTTGCGTCTTCGCGCCTCAATGCTGGCATACGAGTACATGGTGAAACCCAAGACTGCCAGTGTGCACCCCACCACCATCCTGCAAGCCGCCAGAAAATTCTTGGATGGATATAAGCTCATGCTGACAACTGCTAGCCTCATTCTTTGCACAGCAGGCTGTCAGGCTCCGGGCCAGGACAAACGGAGGCCCAAGGTTCCGTGCTGATGATTTTTGGAGTTGTGGCAGAGAATCAGGAAAATGGATGACAGTGTGAGACTTGCAATTTCCCCCGCACCTGACCGTGAAAATGCTGCTCTCCCCCAAAAGAAATGCCGATAAGACGACAACGCCCACCACCTTGATCATCCCTGCATGCAGCAGGTCATCTTAGAAGCACTTTGTTGATGCCTCTTGTATCAAACCCTTTCACCTCTTTCAATGCAAAACATGCAGGAGAGCAGCAGCAGCGGAATGCATCCAACTGACACAACTACTACTACTCATGATGCCGAGTCCGTGGTAGACACACAAGTCTGACACCGGGTATGTGATCGGGCGTTACCTATCACTGGCGTAGCTGTGGACGATGTAATCTGAATGACCCTGTAGTGGGTCATGTTGTACAGCACAGCATTCAAGCCACCCAGAAGCAGATATGCGACCACCATGCCATCTTCCAGCTGCGACCTGAGACACAAGGCCAGTTCAGTACAGGGTTCAGGGGGTCTCTATCACCTGTTAGTCTCCTCGACCCTTTTTCTGTGCTCTGCAGCTGTGCAGGACGCTGTTCAAGCTCAACAGGCCTATGTTGTGTGTTTTTCAATCCCAAAATACACCCTGTTGTGGAAGCAGCGAGGCATTGCTCTCTCACCAGTAGGCCAGCAGTGGCTGCAACTCCTTTGCAAGGAAGAAAGGGACAAGAATAATTACAGACACTGGCGCCGTGTAGAAAGTCAGTCTGATAACATCGATATCTTCCTTCAGCACCTGGTGCCACAACAAACAGGTGTTTACACCACAGCCATTGTTTACAGCACCAATCTGCTCGACTGTGACACTGCTGAAGCTGTACCTTTCCAGAGAAGCTCAACATTGCTGCTCCACAGAAAGTAGACGCCACAGCAATACTCATGCCCACGGTAGACCCTGAAACACTGCCTTCCCATATTGAGAGTACCACCCCGATTGTTAGGATGACCAAGGAGAGGACCTCAAAGCCTGTTGGTACCTGCATCCATCAATTGTCATGCAGTGCATGTGCCATTGAGTTTTGAACCGGAAGTGTCCAGGGAAATTAGAAAGCAGGCAATTCCAAAGGGCGGCTTGGGATCCTACCGTCTTTTCAATCATGATGCCAACAAATGCTGTCACGATGGGAATGCCAGATCGAATGATCTGATTGAGTGAGAGGGAAATGAGGACCAAGCTGGCATTGTTTGCCACAATGTTTGCCACCTGCACCCAATTTTGACAAACAGCCATTTGCTCAAAGTTTGCATGCAAAACATCCGTCTGTTCACTGGTAGTGGATATGGAGGCTATCTGGAAGCTCACAGGTCCAGGAATTGCATACCTTGAAAGCACCTACACAAGCGATGCCCTTCCAGTGGCTGCGCAGAGTGCTCTCATGCCTGTTTGCAAAGTGCGGAAGGGCCATCACAGGGGCCAGAGCTATGAAGCCAAAAGCCAGATGTGCCATGGTCAGGAAGATGGGAAACCTGCAAAGAAGCTGCACGATAAACTTAAAGCAGTTGCAGCTGGCCATGGTTTGTCAGGCACCCTCCAGCACAGCTTAAATGAGTTCCATACAGAAGCAGGTGTAGTTACGCACTTGAAACCGTAGACTCCCAGCACCCATCTGTTTGTCATGTTGAGTGTGGCATTGAGGGCAAGGAAGGCTGCAATAGTAAGTGAAGACTCAACCAAGACCCTGGCTGATGGCTTGGTGCCCACCCCAGCTTCTGAACCTTCAGACTTCTCGTTGACACCCATCGTAAGAGGTGATTTGCGTCTCATTTTTGTTTTTATTCTGATGATCACAGAAGCTTCATCGCAAGCATTTCACCAGTAAGTTCACAAGCATCTGTCCTGCATTGTTGCTTTACAGCATGGCTACCCAGGCAGTTGTACTGAAGTGAGATTTCTGCCCAGCTTAGAATAAATTGATGCTGAATAAATGGAATGGAATGGAATGCTGGGACGGGGTTCGAAATGCTTGTTTGGCTCTAAGGCAAAGTATATATTCAGATGCACCCTTATTGACTTGCAAAATATCACACATCAAAGATGACACGATATATGTTACTGCAGTCGATGCAAAAGATTCAGCCCTTATACTCTTAATTTTGCTCAGTGATCTTGCTCATAAGAGGATGTGCTGCAAAAGAGGACAAGATGGGCAGTACATGATCGCAGCCCCCTTTGCCAAGCAAATGGTGTGAATGAAGCTCAAAATATATGATGGTAGGGTAGGCAAATAGTAGCTGCAATTAGTAAAAATCCACTTAGGGTCTGTGTGGCTGAAATATTACAGAGCATGGTGATGAGATGTGGATGGCAAACAATTTAATCTGGCTCGGTGACGCATGCACGTGTGAAACCCACATTTGAGGCAAGCAGTGATGTCCAAATCCAGGATGGCGCAGTGTAACCACAGCAAGACTGTGCCATACGCCATGCAGTTGACTGCATTGCATTATCATCGCTTGAGACAGATGTGGATCCGCCATAAAAGGCCTCACTGCAACAAAAAAAGTGAACCAGGGTTCAAGTTGAGCGTTTCAAGACCCTGTATTCTGGCCACTGACGCTTACATGCATGCTATTCCTGGCAGATGAAAACTTCATGTCAATCTACTGGAACTTTGAGGCTCGTGTAGAGTTTATTCGAGGCACCCCAAATGGCCCAGCTGGCATGCACATGTGAGCACCCATCATCCTGATCGTGCCATATCTCGCATGCCTCCTGCAAAATTACTGATTTTGTTGCCTCAAACATATCTCAACAACCAGAAGTCCCGCCTGATCATGAGCCCATTGCAGCCTCTCCATAAGAGCATGAGATGCAGAGCAAAGGATCATGGACGTGCCAGTCTCTCCATGTGAAGATCAATTAAATGCTGACTCGGACATTCGAGTCCGTCCCTTGGGAAAGCGTATCCAGCCATTTAACCTCTTGAAGGCATGACTACGAAGCATTTCCTTCCAGCATTTGTGTCAGTTCCCTGTGCATTGTCCAATCTTGCCGCTGCGTCAGCCGCTGTGTGCAACCTGTGAGGCCGCCTTCCCACCTCCACGTCCTCGGCTCTCCAGCGCCCACCAGTGACGCGCACACCAACCACGATGCTCCTCGCCGTCCTTCTCTGCCTCTCTTCGGCTGCCTGGGCGGTTGAGCCGTCAGGTAAGCCGCCCGTTCTTTGCCCTCTTGCACATGCCTGCTCTGAGCTTGCTGTGAATTCACAGCTACTTAATTGCGAGTGGCGCTAGCTCCAACTCATTCAAAGTTTTGAGCCGACAAAGCCCTAGCCTCGGATGATCTTCAATGTATTTTATGGATCTGGCTGTGTGAAGGATTGTACATACAGATTCTTATTAGCAGCTGCAGGGTTGGTGTCTGCTGCACTTGTTGGAGGCGGCAAGGTCGTCGCCGTCTTGCCTGACCGTCTTCACGGCTCTCGATGCATTTTTGCATCTGTGATCTCGATCAGCGTCCTGAGAATCCCACAATGCTCTTTTCATCTCTGTCTCACATTAATGTTGGCCTTGTGCAGGACGATCACTCCTCGATGCCACAGGTAAGATTCGCCTTGCATACTGGGCAGTCTTTCTGGAAGCCTGGTTGGCATCTGGGATTTTAGCTGGTCTTCCAAGCAGCACATCTTTAATGCACATCATCCAATTGTTGCTTCTACGCATGAACATGTCACAGATGATGCTGATACTCACGTGCATGCTTGGTTGTTCTTTATCTCTTGATCTTATGCTTGGCAAATGAATCTCTTGCATGTGGGCTGTTTGATCCATGCTGCCATGGTCTGACACATATTGTGGGCTGCATGTCAACAGCCAGCGCGGATGCCAGCGCCGTCAGTGCCCTCAACAGTGGCAACTCCACCGCAGCTGCTCAGGCATTTGCCTCTGCTGATTCTTCCGGAGATGCCCAGTCCTCTGCGAAGGCCATCGCTGACGCCTTCACCGCAGGTGTGCCATACTCTTCCTGGTCCTGTCCTGGTCTGTCATGGTGGCCAGAAACTATCGAAAGGGGCCAGCGATTCTTTGTCAAGGAATGCCGGACCATTCTGCCACATGCATGGCAGAATGGACCACATGCATGGCAGAATGGTCCCGGCATTCCTTGACAAAGAATTGCTGGCTTGTGGCAGATGCATGCATCTGATTGTTGGCCATAACATCTCCTCCCCATTGTGATGTTCGGCTTGGCACATGAGTGCTCACATGGAGAATTATGCCTCTGAGCCACACCACATTTCTTGCCTGCCATGCAGCTGGCAACCCGTCCAACCTGTCATCACCATTTGCCCAAGTGAGTGCTGATGCGCTGGCGCAAACAGCATTGACCAACCAGCCCGCTGCTGCAAAAACCATCAGCGAGGCTGCTGCAGGTCAGCATTCATGCCCTCCTCCTGTGTGCCATCCAAAGAAATACACATGCATCCATGTGTTCTACCATGCTTGCTGTGTGCTGTAATTCACACATGACAAGACATGTCCAACTTGAAGAGTTGTCCTGCTGAGATCCTGCCGTTGTTCTCATGCCATTCGCAAAATGCAGCTGGCCGTTCAGGAAACAACAGCTCATTTACATCTATCTGTGCCATGCAGAGGGTGGCCAGGCAGCAGACGCCATCTCCGTTGCTACAGCAAAGGCCCTCAGCTTCGGCGAAGCCAATGAGCCATTCGCTTTCGCCACAGCCCTTGCTGCAGCAATTGCACAAACTGGCTGCAGCACCATCAAGCCTGTCATTGCAAGTAAGTTAGAGCACACCTGCAGTTCATGGCTTCTCCTCTTGTCATGTTCATTTGTTAGCATATGATGCCCCACAGAAAGGATGTTCTGCTTCATTTAAGCATGCATGCTGCGCAAGCTGCCTTTCTTAACTGCCACTTTTGTGTTTGCATGGATCTTCCTTGCAAGTTCCATGGGAGCTAGTATCAATCATCTGAGGATTTTGTTTGTGCATGCAGAGGCGCAGGCTATTGCTACAGCCCAGGGCCAGTCCGCAGCCAGCGCCTTTGCTGCGGCCACTGCAGCCGTCCCCGAAGTGCAGAACTGCCTGACAGGCCAGCCCTCCGATGCGCCTTCCGCCATCGCCAAGGCCGATGCACTCTCCGTGGCAAACGCCGACGATGCGTCCACAGCCGCCGCCGAAGCCGCCGCCAACGCCACATCCTCCAGCCCCGCCCAGAGCGCCGCGGCTGCGCAGGCGGCGGCAGAAGCGCAGATGAACAGCACCATGGCGGCCGAGAGTGCGGCACAGGCGCAGAGCGCCGCCCAGTCGGCCGACAACCAGATTGCTGCCCAGGCAGCCGCCGCTGCCAAGAGCATCAGCAGCTCTGCGGCTCAGTCCGTCGCAGTTGCGGCATCCAAGGCGGAGTCGGCTGCTGCCGACCCGTCACTGTCCGAAGCTGCAGCGCAGGCCGCTGCGCAGGCGAAGAGCCAGGCTGACCAGGCATCAAAGGCCGCGGCATCTGCGCAGTCTGAGACTCAGGTGTCCAGCACTGGTGCTCCCTCCAGCGCCCAGGCCTCCGCTCAGTCTACAGCCCTCACAGGTCAAGCCTCTCACCCAGGTCCTCGCAGACATGTCCTCATGACTGTCCTTTTTATATCCCATTGGCAAAAAATTACAAACCCCATGGCGAAATAATCTGCCATGAAATGTCATGTCAGATATGAAGCAACATGGCGCAGTTCCCAACCAGTCACTGAGTGTTGTACCTTCTGGCAAGTGTAGGCCTGCAGAGCGGTAATGCAAGTGCTGTGGCGAAGGCCGTTGCTTCTGCCCAGTCCACCAGTGATGCTCAGGGCGTTGCCTCTGCCTTGGCACAGGCATACTCAAAGGGTGTGCTCATTGGTCCTGTTCCATGAACGCTCGAGTAAGCAGGACTCGCATGCCACCCACCATTTGCCCTGTTTAATGCTCTTCCATCTGTGTGCAGACATGGTTGACTTGAGGAAGTCCATTTGTGCTGCATGCAGCTGGCACTCAAGGTCTGAATTCCCCCTTCGCTCAGACCAGTGCCACCGCCATCGCCCAGGCAACTGCCAGCAACAAGGATGCTGTGGCTCAGTCCCTCGCCCAGGCATCTGCACGTGCGTTCCCCCCACAGCTTTGTCTTTTTCGCATGTGCATGCACAAGAATTTGCAGGTCCAAAGTTTGCTAATATTGCAAGTGTTGATGTACACAGTGCGATATCAGGACAACATTCAAGGAAGGTGGCTGTTTTTGAAGATTGAGCTCCGAAGGATGTCTCTGGAAACATCTGATGATCTGCAGAGGGCGGCTCGGCCAGCGACGCCTTTGCACTGGCGGCCGCAAAGGCAATGAGCCAGGGAGGCAGCGGAGCCTCTGCCCTTGCACAGGCAATCTCACAGGCCATTACCCAGGACGGCTGCTCTGCCATCCAGCCGACTCTAGAAAGTACGACTCTTTCTTAGCCAACATTGATGCTTGATCAGGTGTTGTTGTTTTCTGTCATTATACAGATATGATAGTAGAGGCGAGATGACTTGCACATTCCATCTTGATGCATGCATGCATTGATAATTCTCTTCTGAACATACCAAATTAGAATGCGTCGAGGCCACTGCCAAATGTCACTTACCGAGTCTGGCACAAGATTGTCATGGTGGCTGCAGAGGCGCAATCCCTGGCCCAGGCTGCCGGAGGTGCTGCTTCCAGCGCCTTTGCATCTGCCGTGGCCTCTTCCAGCGCAGTGCAGGGCTGCCTGGGCGGCCAGCAATCACAGGCTACTGCTGTTGCCAACTCAAAGGCAGTCTCCTCTGGCGGACAGTCTGCCAAGGCTGTTGCACAGGCTAGTTCCAGCAGCTCTGGTCGCAAGATGATGACTGCTTGAAGCAATCTTGTGGTTCTGCTAGCTGGTTTCATTTTCCCAAGTGTATAGTATGGAAGTGAGCCATGCACAGACAATGTTCAGGGCACTCAGGAAGTACTGCCACACACACCATCCCCTGTTCCTACTGTGCAGCTCTTTGATCAATCTATTGAAGCCCTGTCAGGTCTCAAGTTTCGGAGTTGGCCATGCATTTGGGTTTTGCAGTTGGGAAACACTCAGGCAACCCCTGCCGGTTTAATTTGCAGTCAATCTGACTCCTTGTTGATGTCTGTATACACCAAAGGTAATTGTCAGAGGCAAATCTTATGGTGCTTGATAATAGGAAGGTGATGAGTTGCGATGCTTTGACAATTTTGGACCTGGTCAGGTGGCACAGTGTGCTCACAAGATGTAAACGGCATGGCAGTTTGGAGCATTCTCAGTCCACCTGGCATAAAACGTCCCGCACCAGTCAGAGCCCCCAAGCTCTCCACAAAACCATGCCTGGACAATGATCCTAAACACATGAATGCATTCCCTTGAAGACCACCTTGCCATACGAATAGCCACAGGATCGTTGCGCAAGATCAGCAAACATGCGTTGCCACAATGCTCCCATGGCCATATTGTAGCCACAGCCCTGCCTGCAGCACCTCCTGTGGCCCAGCTGTTGCACCCATTCAAACTGATTTCATTCCAGGTGCTTGAGATGGCACAGTATCAGATAAGATCGGACATTTGCGGCAAGCGGATCTGACTTTTTCTGTCCCAGAGCTCTACTTCAACGTTGATGCTTGCTCAGAGCCTGCCTCATGTGAAGCCCAAATGCTGAGTCAGACATCTGAGTCTGTCCTTGGGGGGAGCGTATCCAGCCATTCACCTCGTTGGAGACGTGACTTCTTAAGGCATTCCTTCAGAAGCATTTGTACCACTTCCCAGTCCATACCTTCAGTCCTGTTCCGTCCTGCGGCTGTGAGAGCCGCTCTGCAACCTTTGAGACCACCCGTCCCACCTCCACATCCTCATCTCATCATCCAGAGCTCACCAATGACGCGCACACCGACCACGATGCTCCTCGCCGTCCTCCTCTGCCTCTCTTCGGCTGCCTGGGCGGCTCAGCATTCAGGTGACTGCCTCCTGCCATGTCCTTGCACATTGCTGTTGTTATGTTTGCTGTGAAGAGCGGCTATGCATCCTGCCGGTTTCAAGCTCTGACTCACAGGTATACACCAACAAAGCCCTTGCCTCGGCTGATCTTCAGTCTGATCCGCCTCGGATCTTCCTCTGTGGACACTGTTTGCAACAGTACAACAGATAGCGTTGCCGTCATGAACCCTCGTTAACGTTGAGAAGGTTGCCATCCAGATTTGTTGCAGTTGCCGTCTTGCTTGACGGCTGCCGAGGCCTGTCTTGACGTCTTGTGCTGATCGCCATCCTGCTGATCATTCCCTGGGCTGGTAATTGCTTTTGGTCCTTTCCACTTTTCTGAAGTCACGTCTGCCGTGTGCAGGACGATCACTCCTCGATGCCACAGGTAATTACAAGCTTCGCCCTGCAGACTGGACACATGCATGCACAGACAATTTAGAAGGTCCTCGGCAATCATGTGATCATTCAAGGCTTTATGTCTCTGCTATAAGAATGTGTAAGTATCATTGAGACTTTGGACCAGCTTGAACGAATGCTGAGAACTGAATGTATATTTGGCATGCATGTGATCTGCTTGGCCCATGCTGTCATGATCCTGACACACATTTTGTGGCTGCATTTCGCAGCCATCGCAGATGCCAAGGCCATCAGCGCCCTCAACGATAACGATGCCACGGCCGCAGCCCAGGCATTTGCCTCTACTGATTCGCAGGCAGCCACCAATGCCATGGCAGATGCTTACAGCGCAGGTGTGTGCCCTCCTTTGCTCTGATGCTGCACACCTATTTTGATACTGGGTGCTCCATCTTGAATGGGGCATGCATGCATTTGTTGCCTGGGCATGTGGCAGCTGCATGCACTCTGGCATGGGACATGACATGTCTTCTTCAATGCAATGCGCTGCATTGCCTGCAGTGCTTGAGAACAGATGCTTGAAATAACCTACGACTGCCAGTGATGATACAAGTCACTCACTGAGAAATGATGGTGTGCTGCATGCAGCTGGCACCCAGGACCCTAACTCTCCCTTGACTCAGACCAGTGCCAGCGCTCTCGCCCAGGCAGCAGCCAGCAACCCGGACACTGTGGCCCAATCCATAGCCCAGGCGGCTGCACGTGTGTCCCCCCATGTCCTTTTCTCGTGCAGAAATGATGGGTCCCAAGCGCATGCAATCATGTCAGCTATTAAGGAGAGGGTGTTGGATCGCTGTAGCAGACATGGAGGCTGGGTTCTCGCTGAGAATGTGTACTGGCTTGCAGAGGGTGGCTCGGCCAGCGATGCATATGCACAGGCAATCGCAGCCGCGCTGAGCCAGGGAGGCAGCGGAGCCTCAGCTGTTATACAGGCAATCTCACAGGCCATAGCCCAGTATGGTTGCCCCGCCATTCAGCCAATTCTGACAGGTGGGTCGCCTTGACCGCAAGATTACAAAGACTGCTCACGTGAACTTCCTGGATTTGCTTCCTTTGTAACGCATTCACCAGCCCCCAATCAACATGGCATGGCCTGTGTCCTGCAGCACTAAATGATCTAAATGATCTGGGCACTAGCGCTGCTGGTGTACAGATGCCAATAGGATCTATCATGGGGAGGATTGAGGCACATGCACTTGCAAGCTTTATTAGCTCAATCACTTCCATGTGGTCTCTGCAGAGGCACAGTCCCTGGCACAGACCGCGGGAGGTGCTGCTTCCAGCACCTTTGCCACAGCCGTGGCCTCTCTCAGCGCAGTGCAGTATTGCCTCGGAGGCCAGCCATCCCAAGCTACTGCAGTCGCCAAATCCGAGGCGGTCTCTTCTGGTGGACTGCCGGCAAATGCCGCCGCCCAAGCCATCGCTGGCGGCTCTGGCCGCAAGATGCTCTTCTCTGGTGCTCAGGCATCCGCCCAGGCTGCAACTAACCCAGGTCAAAACCCCACTTGCAGGCCATCCCTGATCAATGTTGAACACAGCATCCTGACATGACATCATTCCTGGATGATGACCCATGTCGCACAGAATTTACAACTTTTCTGCATGAAGTCATGTCGATCCATGGAGCTCATTAGTTTTCCAGACACCAGACTTATTCCTGTGGCTCCCATTTCTGTGCAGGTCTGCAAAGTGGTGATGCAAGCGCTGTGGCAAAGGCAGTTGCATCTGCCCAGTCCACCGGTGGTGCTCAGGGCATTACCTCTGCCCTGGCACAGGCTTACTCACAAGGTGCGCTTGATGAATCTACATCCCTCAGCCATTGTCATGGCTGTATAAACTTTCATGCGAATGAGCCAGCAGGAGTAGCTTGCCATGGGTCCACCGTTTGTGAGAAATCAATACAACAGGCTAACCGGACTGATGATGATGTGCGACTGGCCCGTCAATGAAACTCTTCTTTGCTGCATGCAGCTGGCACCCAGGACCTGAACTCGCCCTTTGCTCAGACCAGTGCCAACGCCATTGCTCAGGCAGCAGCCAGCAACACGGGCACTGCCGCCCAGTCCATTGCCCAGGCAGCTGCACGTGCGGGCCCCTGAGTTTTTGACTCCCTTCCACCCCTTATAATAAATGACGCTCAAATTTGGCGCTGAATTCCATCATGTGGGGAAAGAAATTGTTCATGAATGTAAGCACAAATGTATGCATTGTCAAGGACAGCCACTGACCCTGTCTGCTTGGGTTCCAGAGGGTGGCCCGGCCAGCGATGCAATGGCATTGGCGGCTGCAAAGGCGCTTTGCCAGGGAGGCAACGAAGCCACCGCCATGGCACAGGCAATCTCACAGGCCATCGCCCAGAACGGATGCTCCGCCATCCAGCCAGTCCTTGCAAGTATGCCTCCTTCATTACAGATGCTGATCAGGGATCAGCATCTGGGTAAAAGCGTTGCTGGGGCGCCCATGACATGACAAGTTGTTCTGGCTGCACTCCAAAGAAGATACATGCACAGTTTTGGACATGACATGACCAAAAATTACGTTGCCAACAAACTGATTGTCTCCCAGAAACACTACTGAAGAGTGTCACGCGTGTGTTTTGAATGAATTTTAAATATAAATTTTGGTTGCTGCAGACGCGCAGTCCCTTACCCAGGCTTCCGGAGAAGCTGCTTCCAGTGCATTCGCCTCTGCTGTGGCCTCGTCCAGCGCTGTGCAGGGCTGCCTGGGAGGACAGCCGTCCAACAACCCTGCTCCCTCTAGCGCTCAGGCATCTGCCCAGGCATCTGCCCAGGCTACAGCCCTCACAGGTCGGGCCCCAAATCGCTGTCCCTGCAGGGAGCCAGCGGGCTCCTGCTGTATGCATGTGCTCGCCCACTTCTCATGACTCAGCGTTCTGATCGGTGTACATAGTACCTAACGCGACAGTTATGGAACTTCACTGCATGCGTCGCCTCGCCCATTAACTTGTCTGCTGCAACAGTGAACAGGCCTGAGCATTGCATTTTGACGAGTGCAGGTCTGCAGAGCGGAGATCCAAGCACTGTGGCAAAGGCAATTGCATCTGCCCAGTCCTCCAGTGATGCACAGGGCGTTGCCTCTGCCCTGGCACAGGCTTACTCACAAGGTCCGGTGGCTCACTTCATTTGTTCATGGAAGCACTGCCATGATGACAACTGCAGCTCCTGAGATTGTGAGTCACGTGCCAGCAAAATCTGCCATTCCATTATTGAAATGTGCCTTTAGTTTGTGTGCGCTTTGTAAATGTTGGTGATGCTCTTGTGTGCTGCATGCAGCTGGCAACCAGGACCTGAACTCCCCATTCGCTCAGACCAGTGCCACCGCGATCGCCCAGGCAGCGGCCAGCAACTCAGACGATACCGCCCAGTCCTTTGCCCAGGCAGCTGCACGTGCGATTCCTCAATGTCTTACTCGCTTTGCCACACTCATGCGCACGTGTCAGCACACCAAGCTATCCAATGAACTCTTCCATAATAGGCATTCCAGGAGAGACTGCTGAGCTCGGCCTTCATGTGCGCTCTTCGACAGCAGCAATTGTGATTAATGAGTGATGAGTCTCTGAAAGGACATGCTCTGGCATGCAGAGGGCGGCTCAGCCAGCGATGCAGCTGCTCTGGCGGCCGCCAAAGCACTGTGCCAGGGAGGCAGTGGTGCCTCGGCAGTCGCACAGGCATTGTCACAGGCCATCGCCCAGAATGGCTGCTCTGCCATCCAGCCAGTGCTTGCAAGTATGCATCCTTCACCTGAAGTGCACTCAGATTCAGTATATTGTGCCCATCTGCTCTGAGACAAAATTTTATCTGCTGACGCATGTGAGGGTGTTGAATATAAGGGGGGAGTTCCCCACAGCAATCTTTCTTCAAGCAAGCTTCATTCCACAGCTTGAGGCTCAAGTTGTCATTCCGTCATAAGATCGACCTGAACCACAATGTGTTGTCTTTGCAGAGGCGCAGTCCCTGGCTCAGGCTTCCGGAAGTGGTGCATCCAGCGCTTTTGCCTCTGCCACCGCCTCTTCCAGCGCAGTGCAGGACTGCCTGGGAGGCCAGCAATCACAGGCTACTGCTGTTGCCAAGTCAGAGGCAGTCTCTTCTGGCGGACAGTCTGCTAAGGCTGCTGCAAAGGCTACTGCCAGCAGCTCTGGCCGCAAGTTGCTGTTTGCTTGAAGTAGTTTTTATGGTCCTGCTAGCTGATTTCATTCCCAGAATGATCGCAGACATTTGATATGGCAGTCAGCTATGCAGGAACAATGTTGAAGGTGCACAGTATGTACAGCTACAGGGAACTGGTCCTTTGGCATTCTGTGGAGTTCCACTGTCTGTTGCAGCCCTCACAGGATTTAAGTTTTTGGGTTAAGCCTTATATTTGGGGTTGGCTTTTGGGAAGCACACAACCCAGCTCCTGCTATGTTGGCAATTCTGAACTTTGAGAATTCTCGGGTCTCTTCTCGTCCCAAAAGTGGTTCTCATTGTTGTTGTGGACCACTCGCTGTTTGTCAGAGCTCCTGTGCTACTTAATGCCAAAGGTCATGATGAGCATCACGAGATATGCGCTGCTTCAGCAAAACAAGCACACCATCTGTTCCTTGGTGACCTAAAAGTTTCACGGAATTGTAGCGGAATTTCAGTCCATATAGCAACCACAGGACAGGCTTTTCCATAAGTTTTGAGTCTTGTTTGACAGGCATGGATGGCATTCACTGCTGCCTGCCTTCACTACTTGATTGGCACCTTCAGGTCCAGCAGGTGGTATTAAGACAACAATTAATGACTTTCATGCAGCTGCCTCTGCAGAGGCATAAGCCTTTGGGGCAGCCCAGGGCGAGCCAGCAGCGAAATTATTTGCTTCAGCCGTCGACGCGTCGCCAAAATGTGCAGCAGTGCCTGACAGGCGAGCCCTCTGGCACCATTAACATCATGATGTTAATATCAAGATACCATTAATGGTATCTTGGGTAATCCTCTTGCATTCGGGCACTGTCGTGCACCAATGGATGCCTGTTGGGAGAGAACTCCTGCGATGCCCAGAATGAGGTTGTGATGAGTAGCACTGCTGTGCCAGAAGCGGATCCAGACGTGCGTTCCCAATCAACGTTGCAGGCTGTCCTTGCAAGCAATTACACAATCTAATTAGCAAACAGGGCAAGGCAATTTTTGGCAATTTTCCACACGGCACTACACATCAGGCACATCCATAAGCCAGAGCTTCAAGCTTTCCACAACACATGCATTAAAGAATATGCTGACCACACAGCGACTCATTAGCTCTGCACTCATGAAACAACCCCCGCCACCCACAGTATTGCCACAATAGGTGGTCATTTAAGAAATGCCCAGGCTTGAACATGCATTGCCGCATTGCTGCCTTGGTTATCACTATAAATACACAGTAAGGATTGGCATTTGTAGACAATGCAATGCGTCTGCAACTGGGCCTTCCTGTTCAAGCAGGGCATGTGTAAACACAACCAAACACATTACAGTGCAGCTAGTATACAGCCCCTAGTATACACACAGTAAGAATAAAAAGCGGCAGTGCTGTAGCGCCATCCATTTCGAGCAATCGCAGCTTGTGCCACCACCATTCCCAGTCCTGAGGATTAGTGGAGTGCCCCTTGACCATACGTTCTCCTTGTGGACCATATTTTGCTCGCAAGTATACAGTGCCCACAACAATTTTGTCATCTCCCTTGGCCCAGACACCCTGACTGTTCCCGGTTGACGCCTGTGCTACTCAAATTTCTCAGGATCAACCCCTGGGTAGAAGTTCTCTTCTCATGTACACCACTTCTCAGCGTTCAAATGCTTGCACAGATCTGCAAATGTATTTTTGCCTCCCCACCCGAAGTCACTGATGTAGGCGACCGACAGGCACCTATGAACTGCTGCCTGATCCAGTCAGCAGCATTGAGCTCTGTGCCCACAGGCCTCGGACGATGGGTGCATAGAATGGTGCGGCAACTGCCATGTTGAGGGACAGCACGCGGTCCAGCATGCTTGCTGCAGCCACCACTTCCTGTTAAGCACTCAGTAACGCTGTGAGCTGGCTCATCCGCTGAGGCAATCTTGGAGAGTACATGGTCGAGCAACCACTCCATAAGGCAAAGCAGTCTCCCCCAGGCACCATGCGATGTGTGTAAGCATGCAACAGCCATGAATTAAAAATGTGGATCACTGCGCATGTGTGTGCTGGACCAGGTACATTGGAGGAGGGGGCAGATGACGCACGGCTTGGATGAGCTCTGCGCCGACTGTGCGCAGCTTGGCGGCAACTTCCCTGTCGCGGTCCTGGGCAGGGCCGATGAGTTGGGCGCGCAGGGCCTCAACCACGCCCTGCTGCACCTGCACATGCCCAACACCGATTGTACCTTAGCTTGAAACTTCAACTCCCGTCTGCGCTCGGGACTTGATGATCACAGCCTGTCAGTGGCGTGCATCCCCAGTGCTGTGCACAGAGACGGACGCACCGGGTGCACCTGCGCGATTTCCCCTGGGAAGCGCAGACCAATGCAAAGCAGGGACAGCCGGTGACGGGGGACTGTCAGGAATCGCATACACAAGGCTTGTGTCCGAGCAAGTGCGCACCTTCTTGTAGATGACGTCGTCGACAGAAAAGATGCGCATGAGCATGCGGTTGACGGTCTCGGTGTCTGCGGCTGTCGGCTTGGCGGCGGCGTCGCCCCCGGCCAGGCGGCGTGCCAGCAGGTCCGCCATGGCCGCCGTGAGGTGCGGCATGCGCACATCTGCCTTGGCCAGTAGCGCCGCAAACGCCTCCTTCACCTCCGCATAATACCTGCAATCGCCCCCGCCACATCAGTATTGCCTCATTGAATACTCAACCGCACGGCTGCAACACAGCCTGTGTTGAGGGCAACCTTTGGCCCTTCTGCAATGACACGCCATTGAATGGTCCTTCAGAGGCTCTGATCTTGACAAACAAATATGTCCAGCAACTTTGGCTCGGACCAAGCGTTTTAGCACAGTGCTGTCCTTGCGATCAGCAGAGGCGATGCGCACGAATGCAGGGGATCAGGATGGCTTACTCGCGGTTCTGGGTGATGGCGGGGGAGGGCGGGAGGCCCTTGGTGCCGAGCAGCATTTGCGCGACCAGCAGGGAGGCGCCGACAAGGGACAGGCGCTGCAGCTCGTTCTGCGCGGCCACCAGCCGCTGCACATCCAGCAGCAGCGTCTCGGGGCACTCGCGCGGCGCGATGGCCGCCGGCCGCTGGATGAGCGCCAGCAGCGACTCCGCCACGATCGCCCGCAGCGCACTCGTCTCCGCCACCTTCGCCTGTGCCGGCGCCACCTGGCAACCACATCTCATTGCGTCAGCGTCTACGTGCTTGAATTGATGAATGGCCAGTGCCAAGTGGCAGTCCATGTCTATAAGTCGACGCTCAGAACATAAAGGTGCACAGGCCGGCAAAAGCAGGCTTGCACACCAGTGTGCAAAAGGTCAGTACCAAATAGAGAAATGCCCCCACAGTGGCACAGAATAGTGTGTGATAGGCGAGAGAAAAAGATTTGTGGGAGCCTGCCTTTGTGAAGCCACCCTGGAGCCAGGCGCAGGTGTTGGGCAGCGCCTCGCCGGGGTCTCTGTCGCCCACCGCATCCGTCAAGCGCCGCTGCTCAAACTGGATGCCCGATGAAGAGCCCTGAAGAATGCCTGCCGGTGCAACATGTGCAAACAAATAAAGCAGTGACAAACATAAATATAGCACACACCTTGCGCACCACACCCGCACCATACCTTACTCCAGCTACTCAGAAGGACTATTGAGCGAAGGATGCTGGGATCATTTCAAGGCAGCAGGGAACCTGCAGGGAGTTATTTCAAGGCGTTGGCTCACCCTTGAGCATCTCCAGGCGCGCTTTGGCCAAGTCAGCGCGCAGCTCCGCGATCTTGTCGAAGACGAAGCGGGCCGCCCCGGCGAGCGCGGCGGCGCGGCCAGCCTCGTCGGCCGATGGCTGCTGGGCAGGCGCCGCCGCCACGGTCTCCAGGGGCATGGGCGGCTGCGGCGTGGCCGAGCGCGAGGGGCTGGCCAGCAGCTGGACAGTGACAGCATCGCGGTCGACTGGAATGCCGAAGCGCACCTCCACCTCCTCGCTCTCAACCGGTGCCCCCACCATCACTGCCGGGCTGGCCGACCTGGTGCTGCCCTGGACACCGAAAAACCCATGGTCAGGATTTACCTATAGAGTTCAATGAAAACCCAAGGCAGGGGCAGAGCACATGGGCCGCTGATCAGCTCAACAGCCTTCCATAAAGCGAAAACAACATGGCAGGCAATCCACCAGGCCAAGCACGACACCGGCTCGCAAAAGATGCAACACAAAGATGCAGCAGCCGTGCTCGAGGCAATTCAAGCACCGCGCTACAACTGATGAGATCTGATGCCGCAAAACAATGCAGTGTGCCGAGTTCAGACTGCAAACAACTCCACAGGACAGGGTGCCGTGAGAAGGGAATGCCGCACCACAGTGCCAGGGTGGTCATCTGCGCTGTGCATGGCGACTACCCAGTCCTCTGCGGAGCCGTCAGACGCGCCGCTTGGGGACGCGTGAGTGAGGCCCCGGGGAGCCTCAGCACGCTTGGGCGATGATGCGAAGTCCACGGGCAGCCACGCCTCTCGCGCAACCAGTGACACTGGCACCTGTGCGTGGCAGTCCTTCAGTCAGCTTTCGCGGTGGCAGCCATGAACACGACTATCACTGTGTGTTTATCGGTGATTGATATTTAGTGATGAGTTTCTGGGTTGTTATTCGCAGGCGTCTCTGACCGGCGACGCGTCTCATGTTGGAAATGTTGCTGGCATCACTGCGGCGCGATGCGTTGTGGTCATGGAGGTGCCAACACCAGCAGAGATGGCAGGAGGAAGGGAAGACGCAAGTGACAGCTTGCCGGTAGCTAGTGGGGTTGCACCTGGGTGGATCGTGTGGTTTCCATGCTGACCCTCACCCTGCGCTCTTTGCCTGGCTGCTGCTGTATTGTGGCGGCAAACGTGCTCATCACCTCTGCATAACCCTGAAGCAAGAGCGTCACCGTTCACACCAGCAAAAGTTCTGCTTTGGCGAGAAGGAGAGCGCAGGCAGTATACTTGGCATTGGCCCAGACCAGTAACAGGAGCAAACGTGGACCCCAGACACACTGAGTGAGGATGTACGCAAGCAAGCTTGCTGACCTTCTTGGTGGATTCACTCCGAGCAGGAGCCTCCAGACTGCTGATAATGTACACGATGAAGTCAAACAGCTGCTGCAGGTATTCCGGATCGTAGCCTGCTTGCAACCGCGTCCTGATGTAATCCTGCACCAAATAACAAGCAAAAATGTCAGCGCCAATCTTCGGAAGACTAGTACTAGGATCATGCCTGCACTAAGGAGCCGGAGCCATGTCCAAAGTGGTTAGGCCGGCAGGCTGGCTGAAGAGTTTTTAAACCCACGGCAATCCTTCTGGCTTTTGGATAATACAGCTGCACATGAAGAAAGCAAGGTACAACCCGCTCTCCTTTGAGTCATAAATTCTAAATGTCAGAGACAATGTTCATTCACACTCTTCTTACTACCATGGTCATCATTCTCAGTGAACAAATTGGCGGAGGTGGACTGGAAAGGGAGGGGACAAAGGGAGGCATGTGGGGTGCAGACCAGGTCGAGCTTTTCGGCAAGGCTGGAGCGCAGGTGGCGGCCCTCCTGGGAGGCCTCGGGAATGATGTCGGCCAGCGCCTCGCGCGCCTCTCCCAGCAGCACCACCAGCCGCTCCCACTGTGGCGGTGACACGCGCAGCCCCTCCTCCAGCGCGTCCCAGAAGGCGCGCTCGGCCACCCTCTGCACATCCCTGCATGTGATGCGTTCCACACCCTCAGGTGAGCTAAAATATTTTAAAAATGTAGGTGAGCTCACCGCCGAGCTCACCACTCAACCTGAACGACTCACTATTTCTCTGGTGGCTGCCTTGCCTGCTCTGGCAAGAATGGGTCTGCAATCAAGTGGTGGGCGCCCAGAGGTGCTAGTATTGAAGATGTGCTCCATCTGCCCTCGCATGACTATACAAAATGCTCAAACTAACAACTGCTCAATCTACTGAACATGACATTGCTGGCTGAACTTCTTGAAAAAGGACATTGCAGGATCTGTATTGAGAGGCTGTGGAAAATGGCTGGTTGATAACAAGCCTTGTATGCGTGGAAGTTCCTCAAGCTACTGTCTCACCCCTGAAGGATTGTCATAAGGGACCCTTTGAGTGACTGCATGTTCTCGCTACCACTGCTCCATATGGGGGGTCGACACCCATGCCAGCGAAATGTGTCGAGGCTGTCACATTAGCAGGACATCCAGCAGCTCAAGTTCAGGTGAAGCTTCCAGGTGAAATGCCGGACGCACACCTGGACATAGTGACCATGGGGTCCTGGGTTGCAATGCTGCTGTCATCTGCAGGGTCCAGTGTGCGCAGGGCCTCATCCCCTGACATAAGATGGCACAGAGAACATTGTCAGCACTGATGATCACGGGAGAGACCGCAAATAACATAGACAGGGTGTTTGCTAACGTCAGATGTGCATCAATGCAGGTCAACATGCATTCCTTTTCAAAACTTGAGAAATAGCGCGAGCACAGGTTGTCACCATATAGAAGCAGTTCATGAACGACGCGCTCGTTCTCTGTCACAGTGTACAGGGCTGACGTCTTGGAACTACTGCTTGCTTGCTTGGAGGAATTTGAACTTCTGCTCGGCTGCTTGAGGGGGCTTGCGGCAACCTGTGCTGGTGGAACAGTAGTGAGGTCCTGCAGCAGACAAATATGACATCTAAAGCCTGGCTTGCTTCTAACGTTGGCACACTCGCAGAGCTGGATGGGTTTCCCTGAGTCCGATGAAGAAGGAAGGGGATGCCTCAATCGCAATTTCCTGGGATAATCGGTTCACCACAGATATTCGCAATGCTGACCATAACATGCCTTGAAGCCCCTATCTTGGTGCAGGCTGACCCAAGCAAGGGAGGGGAGCCATCTGACAGGGCAGTGCTTGAAACAAAGCAGTCAGTCTGGTAAGTTGTTAACGTCAGCTACAACTTTCGAAGTATCAATAGAAGGGTCCCTGAATACCTTCAAAGGTGGCAGGTCCTCCAACAGCTCTTCCTCCACGGAGCCAGAGAAGGAGACACGGCGCCTCTTTCCTATAATCGTAGGCGGGAGGAACGGCATTCGAGGACGCATGAATATCCAAGCAGCAGCTCCAACAGCTGCTATTCCTACAAGCTTGAGGAAGACCACCATGACGCCCCACGAACAACCAGCTTTGCCTCAGCCAGGAGCCAAATAGTCCCCTCACTTCAACTGTTTATTAATGAAAAACGTTAGGAATCGGCATTAGTATATATCCTTGACGAAAGTCTTCATGCCATGGAGTTTGCTCGATTCGAGGCTGGAGGACTCAGCAAATTTTCTCAGACTCTGAGAGGACAATACGACGGCGTTTGCATGATATTTGGTACTGCCATGGCAGCCAGAAAAGGCTTCGGGCGCGCTTTTGCCCCACTTTGATTTTCGAGCAAGCAGTGTAGCAAAGCAGAATTTGGATTGCACCATCAATACGTAAGGGCGTGCACCAAGAACAAGGCAGACAGTGAACCTTCTTGCTCAACCTGAAGATAAGGTCAGTACGCCAAACCGTTCCCTGCTTGTTTATGTTGCTTTCCTACTTCAAGATGCAAGGTTGTACAACCCAACAATGGCGTCCAGTCCTGGTCCACATCGCAATCGTATTATGCATGGTTAATGCATACGTTGTTAAGGGTTCATTGGCGTAGGATCGAGTGCTGCAGCTGCTGCTCTGACTTGCAGCACAAGTGTCACAACAACAGTTGCAGGTGGTGACAGTCTGACGTCCACAATATGTTGCACAGGTTCTCATCGCCAATATCGTTATTGGAAGTATCCAGCAATATTGGAGCTTATTGTAGGTGAGGGCAACCTTTTACTGTCTTTTCAGCGAAGCGGGGAAGAAGGCAGTTCTGCGAATGCTGGTCCTGAAGTGCACCTGCCATAAATACCAGTATTGTGTAGGTCCTAAGCTGGTCTTCTCTAAGACACGCGCCTGGTTTTAGACGCCTGTTGCCCTTGTATGCCTTGTGAAATTGCCTGGAGAGCGCGCCGTTGACTTTCAGGGTTTGCGTCAGAATGCGCCCGTCTCGCACAGCGGCCTTTTACCGGTTCTCTCGACGTTGCTGTCGAGTTGTGTGTGGGACTAAGTTGTTTACGAGCAGTGATATTAACGCGTTGATTATTGGGTCGTGAGCGAGGCACGGAAGTCAGACATTGTCGTACCCTGTGTATCGTGTGGCTGGGCGAGGGGTCTCTGTCTTGCCTGAATCCCTGGCTCTGTTGGTGTGGAGAAGTTCTCTGTTTATGGAGTCGCCAGCTATGGGCATTGCACAGCGTGATAGTTTCCGGGGGCTACAGAGCAGATTTGAAGTGGTGGCTGGCGCTCTTTTCAGCGCTCTCACTCGAAAAGCGCGGAAGTCCTTATGCAGCATCCCAAAGGATGTATCAACTATGATTGACTTATTGTCTCTCATGTTTGCTGGCAGGCAGTGAGTGCGACTTCCGGAGCTTCGTGTCGACGCAAGGTCGACCACCTCGGGGGATAGCTCACCAAGAGGTCTGAATGCAGTTCTCGATTGTTTGCAATATGGCCAGACCTGAGATTGCCGTAGAGCTGAGCAGGACAGTTTGATGTCCTGAAAACGACTTGCACGCACTACCTGAAAACGACTAGCACGCACTACGATTATGTTTCACCGGTGACATCACTGGGTGCTGGCTTCGCCCTGATAACTTGCGCTGATGTGCAGGGATTGAAGATGATGCGTGTGTTGGCACTCGTTGGAGCTCTGCTCATCCACGGAGCAGTATGCAATGAGGTGTGCATTGTTCTTTCTGAAGTACTTCACATCCTTGGTTTCTTACCCGCCTGCTTCAGGTTGCTTGGTGGTTTAAAGGAGACCCAATATGAATATATTGAAGTCCCTTCTGATGCCTGGTGTAGGTGAACTCAAGGCACCTGCTCTCCGAGGCAACTAAGGTAATATAGATCACATGCTCTGCAAACAATAGTATATGCCAGTTCTCCCCTCCACTGTTATCGATATCTACCAGAATTGGAAAGTGACGAGGGTGTGCACTTTGCAGATGGCTGCCGCTGGCTCCCTGGCTGCCGGTGACATCACCTATGACAACGTGCACAAGGCCATCTTCGGCTTCAACCAGGGTCAGGAGGGCAGGCACCTGCTGTCCGAGGCCACCAAGGTGACTTATCAGCAGAATTTTCAGTGGATCTCTCGTGAACTATCAATTAAAGGGTGGATTCTTGCTATCACTCATGGTTACACACGAATGGATGTCTCAGCAAGCATTCATACTTTGCAGGTGGCTGCCGCTGGCTCCCTGGCTGCCGGTGACATCACATACGACAATGTCCACAAGGCAATCTTTGGATTCAACCAAGGTCAGGAGGGCAGGCACCTGCTGTCCGAGGCCACCAAGGTGATCTTTGAGCCTATGCGGATGACTGCTGTGTGATGTACTAATCTCTTGCCCTTGCAGGTTTACTTTCGAGATAATACATCACTGAAGAGGTGAGTGCAAAATTGCAGGTTGCTGCCGCTGGCTCCCTGGCTGCTGGTGACATCACCTATGACAATGTCCACAAGGCCATCTTTGGCTTCAACCAGGGCCAGGAGGGCAGGCACCTGCTGTCTGAGGCCACCAAGGTGGGTAAATGTTCCTGCTTGCATGGCTGCATGATGCATGTGTTGTTCTTGGCATGGCAGCCTGGAAGACTTGTCTCATTGTTCAGTAACAGAAGACCTATTTAAGCTCACATTGATTCCAGGTTGCTGCTGCTGGTTCCCTTGCTGCTGGTGACATCACCTACGACAACGTCCACAAGGCCATCTTCGGCTTCAACCAGGGCCAGGAGGGCAGGCACCTGTTGTCTGAGGCCACCAAGGTGATTTTCAGCATTTCTGAGGCAGATCTCTTATGCAGTGTCACTTCACGATGGAGACTTGCAGTGACTGATGGTTGTCACATGACTGGATGTCTGAGCAAGCATTCATACTTTGCAGGTGGCTGCCGCTGGTTCCCTTGCTGCTGGTGACATCACCTATGACAACGTGCACAAGGCCATCTTCGGCTTCAACCAGGGCCAGGAGGGCAGGCACCTGCTTTCTGAGGCAACCAAGGTGACTTTCGGCATTTCTGGGGCAGATTTCTCATGCACTGTCACTTCAGTGATGGAGACTTGCAGTGACTGATGGTTGTCACATGACTGGATGTCCGAGCAAGCATTCTTACTTTGCAGGTGGCTGCCGCTGGCTCCCTGGCTGCTGGTGACATCACCTATGACAATGTGCACAAGGCCATCTTTGGCTTCAACCAGGGCCAGGAGGGCAGGCATCTGCTTTCCGAGGCCACCAAGGTGATTTTGAGCCCATGCGCATGACTGCTGTGTGATGTACTAATCTCTTGCCCTTGCAGGTATTACTTTGAAATTATTACACCCTTGAAGAGGTGAGTGCAAAATTGCAGGTTGCTGCCGCTGGCTCCCTGGCTGCTGGTGACATCACCTATGACAATGTGCACAAGGCCATCTTCGGCTTCAACCAGGGCCAGGAGGGCAGGCATCTGCTGTCCGAGGCCACCAAGGTAGCGCGAATCACTTACTCTGCAGACAGTACAGTATGCCTACTTCTCCCCTACATCACCACAATTGATGTCTATTTCAATGAGCTGAAAAATGACCAAGGTTGCGCACTTTCCAGGTTGCTGCTGCTGGTTCCCTTGCTGCTGGTGACATCACCTACGACAACGTCCACAAGGCCATCTTCGGCTTCAACCAGGGCCAGGAGGGCAGGCACCTGCTGTCTGAGGCCACCAAGGTGATTTTCAGCATTTCTGGGGCAGATCTCTTATGCACTGTCACTTCAACGATGGAGACTTGCAGTGACTGATGGTTGTCACATGACTGGATGTCTGAGCCAGCAATCATACCTTGCAGGTGGCTGCCGCTGGCTCTCTGGCTGCTGGTGACATCACCTATGACAACGTCCACAAGGCCATCTTTGGCTTCAACCAGGGCCAGGAGGGCAGGCGCCTGCTTTCCGAGGAGACCAAGGTGTGCAAATCACACACTTTGCAGACAGTACTGTATGTCTAGTTCTCCACTACATCATTGCTTTCCAAGGCCACCCAAGGTGACGACTCAGCAAATCTTCTGCAGATCTCTCATGCACTGTGTCCACAAGTGGTGGAGTAATGCGGTGACTGATGGTTGACACATGACTGGATGTCTTAGCAAACATTCACACCTTGCAGATGGCTGCTGCTGGTTCCCTGGCTGCTGGTGACATCACCTATGACAATGTCCACAAGGCCATCTTCGGCTTCAACCAGGGCCAGACTGGACGCAAGCTCCTAGCTGTGAGTAGTTCTGCACTTTAAAAGATGACACTTTAGATGTTGCAGCCCGTAATGATCTGCATCAACCATCAGTCTCTTCACCAGGGTGTTCTACTATGCAATACATCGTGTCAGTGTGCAACCCGGCATGCTTCATTTGAAGATTTTTTTCGGCAGAATGCAAGTCAAAATCAAGCTGCCGTCAGGGTTTGACTCAAATGGCCACTGCCCTTTCGAACAGCTGACTGGTGAAGAGACTGATGGTTGTGTGCCTGGGGATGACAGGTGTAAGGGAGGCAACATGTCACCCACCATGCTTTCACAGTAAGCCACCCATCTCTTCTAGACTCAGTCATCCTTGGAGTCGGAGATACAATGCTGCATTTGCTGCCCTTCAGCAGCATTTGTGTGTCAACTGTCCGGCAGACATGAGTTTCTGATGCGTGCATGTGCTTGGTGATGCAGAAACCTGATCTGTTGCCCGGCATTCTGTCGGGCTCCATCCCCATCCACCCACCACTAGGGTCTTTCAGTTTTACAAAGCTGCTGCCCGGTGTCCTCCCATCCACCATCCTACAGACAACACAAACCACATCCGCGTCTGCATTGGGCGCTTCCCTCCAGTCAGCGTCCGCACCAGGGCCTGACCAGCAGCAGCCCATTGAACCGACTACACTTGCCGCACTCACCTTGCAGTCAGTTGCAGCAAACAATGGGCCCCCATCGGTAGAGAGCCTCCAGGCTCTGCCAACGGTTCCAACTCCGATCGAAACAGTATCGAGAGCCAATTCCGATGCGACACAGCTGCAGAGTTTTATCAGTGCTCTGACAAAAGAGCACAATGGATGATGTGTACTGTTGTAAAACAGCAGACAGAAGACGTGTGGCCATTGTCCATGCATGTTCTGTATGATCCAAGATTTCATTTCTGCTGGAAGATTTGATGCTGTTGCAAGACATGTCACTTAGAGGGGTCTCTTTGGCAGACATGGTTTAATCCTTGTATACAGCAGCTTCTTGTTTTGAAGATGGGGTAAAATGCGGTACTTTTTAATGTGTGCACTGTTGTTGGGACTAATCAAGAGTTGTATGTATACTGAATGGCTAGGTTGCCCTGCAATGTTGTGTTCCTATTGTCTGGTTACATGAAAACCTTTAATTGGTTGACACTTCACAAGCAGCAGGCCTGGTGATTCCATGCAGCGCCCAAAGTATTATCAGGAAAGTGGCAGAGGTCAAGAGTTAAAGACCAGACTGGTGCAGCACACAATGCTACCTTCCATGCATGTACAAGTCCGCAGTACATATTATAGGACCCTTAAGTGTTAATGGATATGTTTTGTGCGCACCGCTTTGACATCCCATCTAAGGAATAAGAACAATGTCAAAATTTTATCACTGTAAGCTTGTACCAAGCTTCCTTAATCATGACGCCCTGTCTTGACATAGCATTTCAGCAAACCTCAGTGCGTGTGCATCCTGGTCTTAATTTATAAATGACAGCTGTTGCTATATGGATGTGCCAGAGAGTCTGTTCATTGTATGTACACATGCAAAGCTCAAGGGATCATGTTGTGGGCTACTGGCTATTGAGCTCTCACGAAATATGCACTGGAGTGCATTTGCATGGGAGACATTTCTTGCCTGATCAGGAGTCAGGCTGGGAAGATTGCCTGAATCAGAATGCGTGTCTCCTCTCTCCCACTGTTGTCGGTGTGTCAACAGCTTCTTTTATTGACGTGGAAAAGATATGTACGATCCTCCCTAGGTTTGCTGAAAACCGCCTTCACCAGGCACATAAGAAATCGCCAGTGGGAGCAGTCTGCAAGGAGGATGTCGCGCCCCTGAGATATGTAGGATGGCTCTCATCAGAAAGCTGATTAATGGGACCTTATTCACTAAAGCTGATGGGCCAGACAGGGAAGAGGACAAGGAGACTCGCACGGTCGCGACCCAACCAACCTTCATCGACATATTGTTTGAGTGAGCGATCATAACATGCGGATGTAATTGCAGAGACATTTCCTTACTAAACAATTCTTGGTTGATAGTGGCTAAATATGAGTCGGTCATCATTTGGCAAGGGGTTCGTTGATTGAAAAGCACGGCATTTCGGAAGCATCACTCAGAGTAACGTTGAGAAAACTACTTCTACACATGAGATTCATGAGCATTTCGAACTGTAATATCTGGGAGCTAGGCCTATGTTGAGACATGTCAACACAGAGGTTGTCAGGCTTACACTTCTTGGTGCTGTTGACCTTTGACTGCTTCTGTTGCCTGACAGTGAGGCACACACAGAAGAGGCGGAACTGAGCTGGCTTTTCCGGGAGTACGAGCAAGCCCAGCGTCAGGATGCGAATGTGCGCAGACTTTGATACACACCAATATGGTGTCATGGGGACGTGCCTTGTGCAGACACTATCTAACCAATGCCTGTCCTTCAATGTCTGCATCTCAAGCTGCAAGCTTTATATGACAGTTGTAATTGTTCTGCAGTACTGCAAGGAAGCGCTCAAAAAGCTCTTTGTTCGCTTCACGGAAGTGTTTGAGCCCTGGTTGCCAGAGGAGACGGTGCAAGAGGGTGAGAAGCCTGATTCAGTGCTGGAGTGTCCTGTGCATGTCATGCAATTTGACATCCTGGGAGCCTAAATGGGATGCTGGATGATTGCAGGCAATGCAATCTTTCCTCCGAAAGCCCTTCACAGGACACTCTCATCTCCTGAGTCATCAAGGTAGGACTCTGCAGTAAGTGCAGGGAAAACAGCATGGTGCTGCTTTGCAGAGTAGATTGCCGGGCCGCGCAAGGCATTGATGACATGTGGGGAGACAGCATTTCCCCACTGAGATCTACGTTTGGCTGTGTCATGCAGCAACGATGGGGTAGATCACAGCCGTGATCACTTGTGGCAAGGAGAGGGTGGCAGCAATGTCACAACAGGCTGCAAGGCAGGCCACCCCCGGGCTATCCTGGCCACTGTGGTGCACGCACTGAACAGCGTCCCCACTGCCTTACAACATGGTGAGTGTCCAGCGCATAGTACTCCCACGTCCCATGCCGTTCAGCCATCCAGATGCTTTTGATGGCGGCATTAATGTGTATTTTCATCATGCGAGGAGGGTAAGACTGCCGGCCTTGCAGCGCGGTGCAACTTTTGGCCAGAGAGAAGTACAAGCAATCATGTGCTGTCACTGTGCAGTGGATCGTTGGGAGCGGGCTGCCACAGAGGAGCTGGAGGGAATGGTTGGCCTGGTGGCTTTGGATGTCCTGCGCATCACCAGTCGCTCGCGCCACAATCGCACGGTCCTCCTGCAACTAGGCGTCCTTCCGGGATTGGCTCGCCTAATGAAGGTGACCTCCCATGTGTCTGCCTGCTGACATAGTGATTATGGTTTTGGATGGTCCTGAGCAGGACTCAGAGGAGCTTGAGCATAGTTAGTGCTTGACACTAGCAAAAGTACACATCTGATGGGACAGATCCTTTTGGAGCCCAACTGAGGTCTTTCTCACGACATGCCAGTGGAGTCAGGATCAGAAAGCCCCTAGGCCAATGTCACGCGGAGCAGTGGGAGTATAGATCTTGATGGTGCCAACGCATCAAGACAATCACATGTGTCTCCAGGTGGCAATTCTGCGACTGCATGCTGTGGCTGACGCTGGTTTGGGGCGGGGCGATGCTGGCACCCATGACGGTAATGGCGGCGCGGCACTGTGGTTTCTGCAGTGCTTGCTGGCGCATGTTGTGACGGCTGTGGACACGTTTGTGACTGGCGAGGTTCGCGCTGTGACGGGCGCTCGGCCGGACGCCATGGAGATGTACCTGCCACAGGATGCACGTTTCTGCAGCCGGCAAGCCAGAGCGCCTGGTGAGCATCCTGCCTCGCCAGCGACTGCCGGGCTACATGTAGGGCTAGAGGCAGTGAAAGCCTGGCTCCTTTGGTAAAAGGAGGATTCGGTTGCAATAGTGACAGGGAGTGGAAGACTGCGGAGGAAGTTGTGGGCATGTTGATGAGGTTTTTTCGGGCTGCTGTCAGGGAATGCGGATGAGGCTGAAGCGATGGAGCGCGCGCTGGCTCCCTTGCTGGATGAGGGCATGCTGCAGCACCTGCTGGACCTGCTGCGCCTGCTGCGGCTGCTGCGCGCTCGAGGCGCAGCTGTTGTGGCTCCCTGGGAGGTCCTGGTGAGTACATGCCTGTGCTGAGCGGGCTCCATGCTTGACAATGTTAATATTCTCTGCCCAGTACATGCCACCCTCTGTTCAGGTCATCTCTTGGTGGCATTTTCCGATTTCAGTATCTACAATATATTGGATATTCTGCCTTTTGTCCCATGTTGAAACTTGCCTTGACATAGCTGCCTTGCAGATTACGTGTTGTCCTTCTGACAATATCTGTTGGCCGCATTGACTTAGCTCTGGCTCGTTTCCACCCATGGTACTGGGGTTTTCAGTTAGCCTGATATGACCGTGCAGGTTCTTGACTCGCTCCTTACCTTGGTGTCAGCAAGCGGGCGTGCACAAGCGATGCTGCTGGGCTCAGATCCCAGCACATGCGGGCTAGCGGTGAGTCCATGCATAATGAGCTTATTGCAGATCCTGCATGACTATCGATGGCCTTTCAATGGTGCGTCGCTTCTAGCGCCATGCCCAGTGGGTGCTGAACTTGCCAGTTTCTTTTCAGCAGACACTGCTGGAAGGGATTGGCTGGCCTCGAGCAGCACAGAATATGCAGCCTGGCACTGGAGGCGCCTCCGATTGTATATTGAAGGGGCCTGGCCAGCGATCTGCAGAAGATGAGCTGAGAGTCCAGCTGATAACACTTCAAGTGGTAGGCACCTTCGCTTCCCTCCTGTCCCCCTTTGACATTCAACCTGCTGTAGCCTGGTCAGTCACCACAGCCAGCAATGCTGCAAAGCCTAATCAACTGATATTGTGGGAGCACACCGCAAGAGGTTTTGGTTCTCATGACCCGGGGATGTCCTGTGGCAGGTGGCAGAAGCTATTCGGGGCAGCAAAGCAAATCTGCAGGTGGCTCAGGATGCCGGCGGCTTTGAACGTATCACGCAGCTCCTGCAGTGGGCCGCGCTGACATTCCCCAAGGCTGCAGCAGCCGAGCCTGTGCCTGCTTCCTCATCGCAGCAGCACCAGCAACAGCAGCACCAGGGAGGGACTTCAGTCTCGCAGCCCACTTCACCGCACATCCCCCGCTCACCCTTTCCAGCCTCTCCGCGCTCGATGGCTGAGGACACATTCCCCAGCTCTTCGCCCAGGGGCCTTGGCGAAGACCCTCTCCAAGCTTCATTCACATCAGCCCCAGCCAGGCACTTCTCAGGTACTATTGGACACCAGCATACTGCAACATGCTCTCCAACTGTTCATGTACCCATTACGCTACCCTTCTGATTGGACCAAGATCTGCAGGAGAAAACGTAGATTTGCATATCCAATCCTGGGCATTGGAAACCTGACTGGGCAGGGGTTGTGGGTGTCCTGCAACCTTGATGCCTGAGATTCATGGAGGCTCTCACCATGTGGGATGTTGACATCCGGACTGCAGAGCCGGAGCGGTCCAGCTCGTGGACAGGCAGGCCGCAGTTTGTGGATGTTCGGGGCGGCGGCTCACTGACACCGCCGGTGCCGCCCTGGGCTTCAGCCGCGGCGGCGGCCGCCCCCGAGCCGGGCTGCGGCATCGAGCGGCGCTTGTCGGCTGGCGGCGAGCGCATGGCAGCTGCCCCGAAGCTCGAGCGCCGCAGCCTGTCTGCCCGGCTTGAGCGGCGGCTGTCTGTGGGGCACTTGTACGCCAACAGGCCCTCTTCTGACCGCGGCGGTAGCTTTGGGCAGCAGTTGCAAGGAGGGCTATCAGGTATGTTGAGGTCTCTCAGCCTCTGCCGCGCCTTCTTCTTTTCCACTCTGCTTGACCTGGCTACCACGGCATATGGCTCTCACACAGCATGGACGCCTTTCAGTGACAGAAATCAAACGGTGCCAGACAGTGCATATGGTGAAGTCGTGAATTGCATTGCAGGATTGGTGCAGTGGTCCTCCAGCGAGTGGCAGAGCAAGCTTCGGCGGACGCTGCGCACTGATGCGGACGCAGTACCGCAGGCTGTGATGGAGGCACGACCAATGGGGCCTCTGTCTCAGGCTGGCCTGCCTGCACTGCCCAGCCCGCACCTTGGCCAGGCCTTTGCTGTCCTAGAGGCTCTGCTACATCTCGCTGAGCGGCGTCGCATGCAGATTGATGCCTCCCCAGCAGCACAGGCTCACTGGGACAGGTGTGGAAGCTCACGGATTGTGAGAGACATGTCGCAGCACGCAGCATTTTCAGGGTACACGATGGACATGCTCAAATTGCTCCGGAGCACTTGGATCATCCCAGAGCGACCTAACACAGCTTTCAGTTGACCTTTTCAGGCAGCTGGGTGAATTCACCTTCCTGCTCATGCAGGCTGCTTCACAATGTGGTCGGTGCTGTCCTCGGAGCGTTCAAGCCGCATGTTCAGGGCTCCCTGCGCCTGCCTGCTGCTGAAACAGACTTGCATGCTGCTGCCCTGAATGAGCTGCATGCCTCTAATGCAGCATTACAGGTCCTTACCACCCCTGGATCCCTGCTGAAAGGGGCCCGTGAGTTGATGTGGAAAGTTTGTGTGCGCATCAGATCGGAACGTTCGGTAACTGATGCAACTTTGCAGATGCATTCTTTGAGGTTCCTGGAGCGTGTGATTGCGGTGGACGGTGCTTCTTTGGGGATCCTTCGCTCGATGGGACTCTGGGATCTTGTTTATGGCCCAGCCTTCTTTTTCTATGGGCAGCAGAGGGACGCCCAGGTATGTCATCATGATGGCCTGCCTGCCTACTCAGAATGCTGTTGTTCAGCTTACTCTTGATGGAAGCAGGCAATAAATTTTACATTTAGCAAACTGACTGCTCTTTTTCCGTCAGGGAACAAAAGTGGGCCTTGGAGCCCTTGTGAAGGAACAGATCTCTGCTGCATGTCGGACTGCCATGCCTATGGGTGAGCAGGAACCCAGCAGCAGCAGCAGCAGCAGCAGAAGTGCCTGTTCTAGCACGGGCACATCGTCCTACCAGCACTCCGGAGCAGATGAGGCCTCTGACATCCAGGTGGTTCTGGCGCCAGATGAGGCACTCATGCGGGTGACTGTCACGTTCCTGAGGCGGAACTGTAGATCTCAGGGTCAGCTTGCAATAGGTAGAGCTCAGCAGCCTCTGGCAGCAGTGCTGCAGCAGGAAGAAGCAGAGAGGAAGTTCAGCAGCCCTGACAGGCCCTCTGAGGAGCATGCGGACAGTTTCAAGTCTGAAGGCTCTGAGGCAACTGCAAGTACTGGTTCAGCGGCACCTGGGGAAGACCTTGTTGTTCGGGAGCTCCGGGAGGGCGTCGTGACCTTGACAGAGCGTGCTGCGTGCCTAGAGGGCCCTGACGGGGCATCAGACAACCAGCCTGAAGTGCGCAAGGTGCGCTCTATCCGTCTCACTTCCCTGCCTTCAGGTTATGGATCAGGTTCATTGGGGCCATACAGACAGTGTCCAAATGGGTATGCGCAAGGTGCGGTCTAGCCGTCCCACCAACTTGCTACCAGATTGTGGATCAGGTTTTGATTGGGACGATACAGACAGTGCCAAAATGGGTACATTCCTTGCATGTTTGAGGTAAAAGCTGCGATATGGTGCACAAGTCCGCAAGGCCCCACTTCTGGTTGCTTTTGGAGCAGATGGGTGCATGTGTGCTTGTGATCATGTACACTTCTATCCTGACAGTGCCGACCCAGACTCTCCTGTTGAATGGTTGTGTGAAGCTTGAGAGACTGGACAGACTGGAGACTTGAGATCAGATAAGACGTCTGAAGGTTAATTACATCAGCTTAAACTGTTGAATGGTTGTGGGCAGCTGCTGGAGCTGTTGAATAAGCATGCGCTGGAGCCTGAGGTGGTGCTGCTGGCCGCACCGGCTTTGGCGCGTGTGCTGATGGGAGCGCAGCAGGCCACCATGGCGGCACTGGACCAGTCTGACGGTCTCACGCTTCTGGCTGCCGTGGTCACCCGTCAGGCGCAAGCTGAGGCAGCCACCCAGGTAGGCCTGGCTGATGTCAACTCTTGTCACGCGTCACCACTTGTCACTTCCTGCTCAACATGTAGCAATTCTTCTCGTTCCACAGAAGCGCATCTGATTTCAATGGGTAAATCTGTGATGGACTCCTTGCATCCTGAGTGATCGTCCTGCTTTTGGGCTCATATCTTGTCGCTGAGACATGTCTTGAAAATGTCTGTTCATTTTGCGCTGTAACTTAGAGCAGCCTCTGGGTTGATAAGGAGGTATGCCTTCATGCCCTGTTTATGCGTCGAAGGCTCCTGCCAGGCTTCAGCTCAACGAACACTCTTCCTTCCCCACAAACAAGCAACTGGAAATACACGAGGGAACCTGCTTTTCATGCTGAGAGGGCACACAATATAATGATGTTGAGAAAGCCTGTTGGTCAAATGTGCAGGATAAGCTTGGTAGAGGAGAACACCATGCCTCAGAGAGCAGCGATGAGCGCCAGAGCTGGCAGGCGAGATGTGCAGTCCTGAGTGCACTTGCCACCTACTTGCACGCGTCACCATCTGTGCAGCGGGCGGCTGTGCGGAAGTGGGAGCCAGTTGCCGCCCTTTTTGGCCTCCTGTGGGACGACAGCACTCGCAAAATTGCTCTCAGCATGGTGCGTCAAGCATGACTACTGTCAAAAAAGGAGCTTCTGTGGACCATTTACCCCCCGTACTTCCACAGGGGAGGAACCACAGGAGGGCACCCGCCTTCAAAGTTTATGACCAGGCTCTCATGGGCTGCATCGTGCAAGCTGCTGTTTTCTCCAAAACCCATTCAGCCTAAGCAGCATCATGTCCATATGTACGGTGGGTTGTTTGCTCCCCTGATCATATCTCCCCGAAGCAAGATGTATCTGAAAAGAGCTCTGCTTCAGAAAGGGGCTGAAGGGACCGGTGCAGCTAAGCCGGTGCCTAGCTTTCCAACACAAGTGGCTTGGCTGATGCAGCTCAGCTTGTGCATCAGGGCAATTTTGGTGCCGGTCTGATTGGGCTGCTCCATTCCATGTGTACCTGAGTGCCTGCGGCAGCCTAGGCATACAGATTACCTCTGAAAGGCAGACTTGTTAGTCAGGGACAACGTTCCTCTCCCGATCAGCAGCCAACATTTTGGTACGGCGTTGCCAACAGCATCCTAATCTACAATGACAATGCAGTCTTTGGGTGCAGGTGGTGGGACTGATGCGGCTGGCGCCGGCTGACCAGGACGACCGGCTGGCCAAGGCGGCGCTGTTCACCAAGTATGCAGAGCTGCTGCCGGCCGCGCTGATGGCGGACAGCACCGACGCTCTGCAGCTGGTCTCCGACCTGCTGCTGGGCATCCGGGAGGTCATTGCCGGCAACAAGCTCGCGCACCAGAACTTGTTCAGGCACGTGCATCTGCCATCCTCCACTGCGAATTTCCTGACCACACCCAAAGTCAAGCTCGGCTGCTCATACGCTAGATTTGGACAACGGCCGGCCAGTTGGATTTATAAGTGTTGCATGGTGTATTGCTGGCGATTGGTAAGTCATTATTGCACATGCACCATCCAATAGACCATTGCATTCTGGGGACCTGTTGGAAGCCATTCACTGAGGGCCATCATGGTATTACTTCGAACACCTTGCTGACAAGGTCTTTATGGAGGGCAGAAACTGATGCTGGCAATGCAGGCAAGCGGAGTGCTTTGTGCAAGTGGTCAACCTGCTCAACTTCGACTATGAGGGCGGCCATGGTGCGCGGCTGTGCGAAGAGGTCCTTGCCACGCTTACTGCGTTGCTGGCTGGCAATGAGCCTTCTCGACGACGCCTGGTCAGCGATGTGGGCTATGACCAGATCTTGACCGCTGTCATGCGCCAGGTGTGGTCTAGTATGCATCTGCTTTTGGAGTTACATCTGTAGTGGATTTGATCCTTTTAGTGCACAGGCTACATAATAGTAGGGAATAATGTTTGAGTCATGGCGTGTGCGTCGCAGATTCCTCCTGAAGGTCCCCAGCAGAGCCTGCTCCTGTCCATCCTTGGGCTCATCCTTGAGGTGAACATCCCCACCTTTTCCCTTTCACCCTTTTCAATTTAAATACTACAAAACAACATTTGCTCTCAGTCATCCCTACAGCTGAGTGAGCAAGCGTTCCTCATTTCCACTTTGGTGCGGAAGTATTAATGCAGTTGTTGTTGCAGGCGGACTGTGATCCCAATGAGAGCGAGCAGACCATACGAAATGCAGAGGCGGTGCCTCTCTTTTTCCACTTCCTGCGCCAGTCTGAGGTGGTCGTGCAGACGTGGGGCCTGGATGCATTTTGGCGCCTCACCTGTGGCAGCATGCCAAACTTGTCTGCGTGTGAAAGGTGTGCTCAATATCCTGCACTGTCGGCGTGCTAGTTCAAAGCTATAAGAGCAAGGTCGCTCAAAGACTGACTCTCTGGAAAAACAAGCAAGGCTGTTTTGGGTGTGCCTCATGAGAGCAGCAGGCATTTGCCACTGATGCCATGGTGGTGTGTCTGCGCCGCATGCAGGTGTGGCTTGAATGCAATTCTGATTGAGTGGTTTGCGGCAGCGCGTGGGCAGCCGGAGCTGCAGCAGCTCATAGCTACGCTCCTGCAGGTCACTGGTGCCTACAGCATCTCAGGTCAGGCCATGCCCACATTATTAGCCACCATACACTCCTCATGCCCGCGTGGTAGTCATGGACACTACCGTATTTCCAACTCCCTTGTATGGAATCTAAGGTTGTTCCCGGCCGGACAAGATTGCTGTGAATCCCTACCAGGACAACTGCACCGCATTCTGATCAGTGCATCAATGATGAGCATAGGCTACACTTGAATGCCGATGGTACCGACACCGCCAGTGTTGATTTCCTGGGACATTATAAGTGCAGTAGGTCATTACCACCAGGCGGGTGATGTGATGTGCTGAGGAGTGATGTTGCTGTGTTGCCACGCTCTGACAGGCCGCGACCTGCGCGCGATATTTGCGCTGCTGCGCAAGAACAGCAGCGGTCGGGTGCCGGCGCATGCGGTGCTGCTGCTGCGCTCCCTGGCCGTCATGGCGCACCACCAGGGCCCCACCACCTTCTTCGACTTCGCCAACGAGGGCGCTGGCATCGTTCGCAACACGCCCCTGCGCTTCCCCGGTACGCCACACATCTGTGCCTCCCATTTCCAAGAAGTCAGCTATGGTTGGAGCAGGACGTCCGCCATAATGTAACCGCTGGACAGCTTTCCTTTCTTTGGTGGAGCCTTGATGTGCAGCACAGAGCTCCAGAACTTTTGTGAACCCGACCAGCCTATTTGGATGCATGCTCTAGCTTTGTGGCATCTGAATACATAAAAAGAAAACCAGCGTATCTCGCATGTTTTGAATCTGTTGTGGATGTGGTTTTCAGTCCTGGGTCATGGCATGCAGGCAGCAAGGGGTACTCCTTTGCCACATGGATGCGCCTGGAAGATGTGGATGGGCAGCCTGGCACTGCTGGCCGGGCCCTCTTCACACTGCTTCACAGAACAGAAGATGCTACGAAAGGGGTCGCAGCTGCGCTGAAAGGTACTCTGATGCAATCAGCCCTCGCTTTCAGCAGAGTGGACAATGACCGAGAATTGATGAGAGAATGCAAAGGGTCATTTGAACGCTTACTACTTCACCTGTCTGCTTGCAAATAATGACATGTTCTTGATGTGTGTGCGTATCCTCTCCAAGATTGTTACAGACATCGATTGTGGTGCATGCAGGCAGCAAAATTGCTGTGCGCGCTTTGGGTGCCAACAAGACCAGCGAGGCCCAACTTGAGTACAAGTTTCAGGCCAAGCAGTGGTACCACATTGTGCTTACTCACAGCACAGGCAGTGCACTTGCACCTGCATGGGTGAGGCTGTTTGTCAATGGCACATTAGAGGCCTCTGAGCGCTTCAAGTACCCAAAGGTGTGCACCATCACCATCTCAATCGGTTGCATGTCATGCTGCTCAACGAAGAGCAACATTGCTGCATTGTGCATGCGAGTCTCTGCTGTGAGGGGTTGTGACTGAGAAGGGCAGTTGGCTTAGCGGTAGCATGCATTCTCCAGGTGCAAGAACTCTTGAACTCCTGCAGCATTGCAGCTGGGCTGTCTGGGAGTGAGAATGGGCTTGGCACTCCTCTGAATGCCTTCCATGGGCAAATGGGCTGCATCTACCTCTTTGAGGACATCCTGTCCCCTGGTATTGGAGATTACCTTCCCCGAAGGATCATGCATCACTGATAGCATCTCTTGCCCACTGGCATATCGTGCGTGTACTGTGGTACTTGACCAGTGGATTTTCCAGACTGGTCTTTTGTCCTGTAGTAATGTCATAAGTGACTTGGCTGCTGCAAAGTCCAACACAATCTTGTTCTGGGTTGTGCAGCACAAGTTGGCGCTCTCCATGCACTGGGTCCCGACTACCAGTCCACCTTCTCACCTCTCGAGTCAGATGCAGCACTGGAGCAGATGCCTGCAGCAGCAGCACTCGTAGTTGATGGCAAAGAGGCCCTAGGGCCGCGCCTGATAATCAGCTACAATGCCCAGGTACACCACATGATAACGCTTCTCTGTCAAGGTCTGGGCCTAGAGCTGTGGGCTTTCTGAGGTTTAAACTATCCGCAAACTATCTGTTGTTGGCACAGAGACCACTCTGGCAGAACCGACCATGTTTCAACCGACCATTGGACAAGTTCGGGTGTCTCTCACAGCCGACTAGCGCGACTGGTGATTGCAGAACAATCCATCAGCAAGATTGGGTGGCGAATGTTTGCACAGTACTAACTGAGGGCGCATGCCTGAACAGGCCGCAGCAGGGCGTATGCTCTACAACACTGCGGACATGGAGCGTGGCGGCGCCGGGGACGGCGACACCGTTGCAATTCTGGAGGGAACGCAGCTGTGCTGCACCCGGCAGCTGCGCGACCTCCTCCACTGCTTGGGCGGGGTGTCTGTCCTGTTGCCGCTCTTTGCACAGTTAGGTGGGTGGCCACAGTGTGTCTCATCCGCACTCCACATCATGCTTAACATCAAGTTTGGTTTGTCTTCGCCCGAAATCCTTGTCTTGGCAGCTCCTATCTCAACTGCCATGACACGATTCCAGCATTTTTGACTGGCTTGCCCTGAGCATCTCTTCCAAAGTTGTGAGAGCTGCACTGTCCTGCCCCTTGATGCCTTTTGATAATCTTCCATGTCCTACACGAGCCAGCAATCTTTCTTGTGTTTGCACTGACAGATGCGCCAAGCAGCGAGGATGGGCAGGAGGCCTCGAGGGCAGTGGATGTGGTGCGCCTGCTGGGTTCAGTCCTTGCAGAGAGCCCCCACAATCGCCAGAGCATGGTCCAGATCTCAGGTGCGCAGCATTCCAGAGACCTCTGCCTGCTGTAAATGTCAAACCAACGCACAACCTGAGAACTTGTCAGTTTATCATCTGAAAGTCGAAGAAAACATGCTGATGTTTTAAAACCCAAGCAGCAACTGCATGTCGTAATTTGGAGCGGGTTGAGGGTTACTTGGGGATGTGCAGGTGTTGCGCTGGTGGCGCATCTGCTGCAGCAGCGCAACCCCAAGCACCTGAGTCTTGAGCTACTGCATGCGCTGGAGGCGCTGCTGAGAGCGGTTGCGCCGGCCGAGGCGCTGCACACAGCCGTCCTGCAGCGGCTGCTGCTCAACCTGCGCCTGTGGGCGGCAGCACCACTGGCCATCCAGCGCAGCTTTCAGGCTCTGCTGCTCAAGCTCGCCAAGGTGTGACCATCAGCTGCCAGCAATGTGTTGTTAATCACCTGCCTCCAACAATACAAAGGATTTGAGTGAATTGTTCTAGCAAAATTTCTGTGCCTGCATGGCTGCTGTTTGGATTCAAGGTCCAATTTTAGCTCGCACACCTGGGATTCCTGCAGTAGAAACCGATTGCCCGAAGCAACGGGTGCATTTGCTCCGATAATGACAATGCATGTCTGACGAGAATGGATGATCTGAATCGTGCAGGGCGAGCCAGGGGGTGTGTCAGCGCTGCTCGGGGTGCCGCGGCTCCTGGACGCAATGCGGGCGCACTACGGGGGCGTTGCCTCCCCGGACGCAGCCCGGCCGCCCGCCGGCGGCGGCGGCCTGCTGCCGGCCGAGCTGCGCGCGCTGCGCCAGGGGCTGCTAAACGTGGCCCTCAGCCTGCTGCACCTCTCTGCCATCCCCTCGCACAAGGCGCCGCGCATCGCACCTGACGATATCCAGGCAAGCACACGCACCGGCCAGGCTGTTTGTCTGGTCTCCAGAAGCCTGCATCCTTTATTTTGTATTGAAACTTTGAAGCAAGCCCATGGCAGCCCAATGTCTTAATTCTGCTGCATGGATGCGTCCTACTGGTGCCTAGCCCAAGCAAGATGAGCAATGCTACTGTGTCATTGCAGGCGCTCATAGCTTTCATAGGAGACTGCCCCGACGTGGCCATGCTGGAGGATGTGCTGATTGCCATACTGGACCTGCTGCGTCACACGCCACCCGGCCGCATCCCCCTGCTTGCCGGCAGCGGTGGCGCGCAGCTTTTTGTGTCCCTGCTGTCGCGCGAGCAGCCCGCTCTTCGCATCCTGGGCCTCCATCTGCTCGCCTACTTTGTGCCCTACATGCATACCAAGGGTACCTCTCCTACCACCAAAACCCCACCTGTTACATTGAGCGCCCAAGTTTGTTTCATTTCAATACTGCTTGTCCACCTGGATGACAGGCTTAACTTGACAGTCATAGTGGCAAAGGAGCAAGAGGACCAAGATGTGGGGGATATTAGGAACTAGAAGTTTGCCAGCGACACTAGAGAAGTGCTTTCTGGTCCTCTTGATGATAATTCCGTATGAGTGTAAGACTTGGAAATGTGCCTCGCCAAATCAGGCGCGGAGAGCGAGGAGTCGCTGGCGGGCTTCTGGGCGGCGGTGGCGGACGCACTGCTGATGTTCCCTCTCACGCCCACCGTGCGCGAGTCCCTGCT
Organism: Coccomyxa sp. Obi; assembly: GCA_020887355.1. Lineage (NCBI taxonomy): Eukaryota > Viridiplantae > Chlorophyta > Trebouxiophyceae > Coccomyxaceae > Coccomyxa > Coccomyxa sp. Obi. The sequence goes on from AP024997.1 coordinate 1,862,455, forward strand.
GCAGCTGCTGTGCGCCAACCCGGGCCAGGCGGGCATTGCGTTCGGGGGCGCCATGCGTGGCCGCTCCGGGCACGTGGTGTGGCCGGACGCTAGGACCCCCATCACTGCCGCGCCTGTCGTGGGCATCCTGCTGCAGCTGCTGCTCGGCTGTGATGACGCTGGGCAGCGCTCTGCCACACTCGAGGCACTTCACAGCCTCATGGGTGAGCGCCCTTGATAGAATCGACCTTGCGACCTGGATTCCTGGACGGACTGTGAGCATCAAGATCTTCAGGATTACAATGATTGCCGTTGGTAGCAGCGTGGTGCATGTTTGCGGCAATGTGTATAACGGCCACTAGGCAGGAAAGCAGCCCCAGGAAAGGTAATGGAATGGGATCGGGGCGTCCGACAGGGTGGCAGTCGTTCAGTGGGTTCATCATAGGTCATTAATGTGGAGGCAACCTTTGGGAGCTGCACTGGAGTCAGATTGATGGTGTCTGTCTGCATGCGCAGTGGATGGCTCGAAGGAGAACCGCGCAGCAGTGGTGGCGGAGGAGGGCTGGGAGCAATGGCTGCTGGAACTCCTGCTGGATGGCTCTCCCTGCATCCCTAGCGCTGCCACACAGGTTTCTCTCTGACTTTGCATCCTGACGACACCTGTCTAATACCACTAGGGGTCACAAGGCATCTTGGCACGGGGTCCAGAAATATTGACACAGATTTGTTGTGCAGCGCTGCAAATTTGTGAAAAAAAGCTTCCAATCTGTGACATGCATACCATGGTTTCCCTGGCTCAAAAGTGATAGCTGGCTAGTTGGACAGACCAACTGATTCGCCTGTTCCTTGACTGTGATACCCAGAAGATGATTGCTCATACAGGGCACACCAGAGCGAATTGCAGCGGGCAGCGCAGAGGAGGTGGCTCATGCACCGTGGGTGTGGGTGGGCGCTGAGGCAGTTGTCATCCGGGGAATACTGCGCGCTCTGCATGGCCACTGTATCACTGAGGTCACGCGCGGCTGGACAGCACTCGAGCGCACTGCCTGCCATCTCAGGCACGTGCAGAGCATGCAACCTTGTTGCAGTCCCTCTTTGCCAATCGGGCTAAACGTGGCATCGAAACCCGGCAGTCTTGTCAAATGTTCAGCTTTGAACGGCTGAAAGCTTGGTTGGTAACTAGTCTGGGATGCCGGGCGCCGAGCAATCACATCCATTGCCTTCTGTGCTGCAACTGCTGTTTTCCAACTGTTGTACAACGCTTGTTGCTTTTGCTGAACTTGCTGCACGTATGTTCCTCCAATGCCCACTGCAAAGTGTTTACAAGCTCACAAAACACCACCGCAAAGTTTCCAGTGAATGAAGTGCTGGTCGACGGTGTTTGCAGGGCGTATTCGGAGCGAGGAGTAGTAGATGGGTGGGGGCTGATGCACTCCCTGCTGGCCGATGTGGTGGATGACATCTTGGGCGCAGCCAGCAGTGAAGCCAACAGCGCAGCCGCAGCCGAAGGCGACGCCTGGACGCTCATCGCTTCCCTGTCCACTGAGGTGGCCAGGGACAATTGCATGGGTGCGCGCCTCCTCCCTTCTCATGGTACTGGCAAGTTGTCTGTCAAGCAGGCAGTTGCAGCTTCCATGTACAATGAATTTTTTTAATTGTGGTGCTGAGGCTGGCAACTGACATTCAGGTGTGCTGGAGTTGATAGACGAGCTCACATCCGGCACACTTATCATGCCGCGAGGTCTCCCGCTCAACCCCACGCCAGAGGCAATGGCCTGGGCAGAGGGCGATGTGGAACTTGTTCCGGTGGAAGCCTGGCCTGTCCTAGGGGTCCCCGGGGCCAGTGCAGACACCTCTCTGGTGATCCCATGACCCTGAAAACTGAGTTCAGAGGCATGCATACCCCATCGTTTGACAGATTCGCATGCAACCCAACCTGACCTTGTCCATGTCAATGGGATCTGCAGAACTGATTACGGTACTAGAGTGCTGGAAGTGTATAAATTCAGCAGAAGTTTTTGATGGCGCAGCCAGTGGATGCATACATGACAGCAGAAGCGTGGCGGCTCCACAGCGGCGCGTGGCAGCTCATCTACATGCTGCAGAAAACGGCAGACAGCTTTGGCGGCAGCAGCAGCGTGCTCTCTTGGGATGGCCGTGCCCAGTCCGCCGGCTCCAGTCGCGCACGCAGGTTCAGTGACTCTGGAAATGACTCAGCTGTCAGCTCACCCAGGGGCCACCTGAACTTGGGGTCCTCACAATCGATCGCAGAAGCCGGCAAGTCCACCTCCCTCTTCTGTATGCTTTCACTAGGGGTAATTAATATATTACTTACCCCTAGCTTTCACACCCTCTCACCCATAGTCAGCAGGTTGTTCACTCGTTTTCACATGCAAATGCCTCCCCCGGGTCCCTTTTTGCATGGACGGGATATCCACTTGTGCCATGGCACTGGATACTTGAAGTGGTTCACGGGTGTGACCGCTGCAATCAGGCCTGATCCTTGTATCTTTTGTTGCACAAGGGAATGGGAAGGTTGTATCAGAGGAGGTGGTGCGATCTGGGGTGGCCGATCGAGTGGTGCGCCTGACAGTGAGGCTGGTGCTCACTGCGCTCCGCTGTGCTGCGCCGTCTGTTGCATCTGACTGCGTTGCTAGCGGTTGTCGTCTGCTGCCCACCATCCTGGATTCATCTCCTGTGGCCAGGTCAGCTCCAATGCCTCTCAGACCATCCCATTCTGTAGAATTTCAGATGCTCTTTCGCTGTGTGAGCTTTGATGAAGGCATGCAGGGAGGTGTACAGCCGAGCATGAGCATTTTTGCTTTGTGCGCACAGGTGTGAGAATGCACTCACATTTCGTTTCACTTGCATGCCCACGACTTGTGCTTGACTGTCCTTTGAGCTCCTTTCCTTCGAGTTCTTTGATCATGATTGAGGGAACTAATGTGCATTGAGGCAGGTGAAGTAGGGTGGGAAACAATTTTTTTCATGTGTGTGCAGGAGACGGGTGCACCTGCTGCTGGCGTGTATGGTGAAGCTGAACGCTCGGCTGCGCACCGGCAAGCCCGGCCCGCTCGGCCCTGCGCGCCAGCTGGCGCTTGCCAGAGCGGCCCACGACATCAATGAGGTTGCCCGCAATGCCTTGCCCTCCGACTCTGCCTCCTTCCCAACGCTGCCTGGCGCCCATGACGGCCAATTTTGGGTGCGGTTCTATCATGCCTGAAGGATGAAGAGATAGAGCCCTTGAAAATGTCAAGGGCTCATGACGCGACTGGGTGGAGTCTTATTCTGCACTGTTAGGCTTTACGAGCAGTCACAGCAGTGGCTGGCCATTGGGGATTTACTGGCCCGCCTCTCTCAGACAGTTCTGGTTCTATGGAAGGCTGAGCAGCACCTCAAAAATGTGCCTAAACTTCACTCTAAGAGCAAGCAGTTTTGGAAGCCGTTCATGTTGGGGACATGCATGGGCACTGCAGTGTGATGCCAATGTCCGGGCTGCTTTGGGCTACTGATAATCCAGAGATTCAAGTGTTAGGTGCTTCTTCATTGAGCAGGAGAAGGTGAGACAGGGGATCAATTGGACGGGCGCGTCAGCAGCCGCAAGGAACGAGGTGCTCTTCCTCGGCCACATGGCTGCCGCGCACAGCTCGGCCATGCAATTGCTGGAAACTGAGGGCGAGGCTCGCCACCTGGCCGAGCGCACCCGCCGCGCCGGCTTTCTCACCAGTGCTCGCGAGGCCCTTGGTGTGCAGCTGTTTGCCTCATCACACTTATCGCCTCTGCCTACACATGCCACTCAAAACAGGACCAAAATATGGAGTCCGGCGTTTAGATTAAATGGGAGTGATAGCCATCATCAGAAAAAAAAAGTAGCAATTGGGGCCCACACTGACTATCCCCGATATCCACGAGCGATTTGTAGAGATGCAAACTTTCCGCAGCCCCATGCATTTGCTTGTACCGTGATAGTGTGGGTGAACCCCAAGGACCTTTTGTGCATGATGCATAAAACAAGTAATGAATATTGCTGAGTGGCCGGTTGCCTCGTGCCAGGTGCAATTTGTGCTGCGGAGAAGTCAAGGCGAGCCGCAGCGCGGGTGGCTCATGAGGAGGAGAGCCAGGCGTTGTCACGCAGCTGGCGCGACCTGCAGCGTTCCCTCTCGGGCGAGCGCGGCCTCTGGATGGACCCCGACTGCATCGAGCCTCAGCACTGGAAGCTCGACAAGTTCGAGGACCCCTCCCGACGGTGGGACATCATGCAACTCTGGCATTTGGCCATGCAGTTGCACCATGCATATTACGGTATCACTGGATGGTTGTTAATTTGCCATTTTCAAACGTACTTGTTCAAGTAAAATCATATGGAGCTCCCTGCATGCTCAGGCGCATGAAGCTGAAGCGCAACTACAAGTTCCAGATGTACAGTGACCCCCACAAGGGCCAGCCACCACAACCGGCTCCTGCGAATGAAGCAGCTCTCCACCCACATCTGGCCCTGCCAGGTATGCAGGACCATTTTCACACATCAGCAAAATGTTGTGTGCCTCCATCAGCAAAACACTGTCGTCATACTGTCTACGGAGTCGTCTTGAAATTATCATTATCCATTACTTCATTGGTTGAGTGGGAAATCTGGCATGATGAGTCCTTCTGTACTGATGCAGGTGTGAAAATGAAAGGTCCTGATGATAACTTCGAGGACTTTGATGAGATGGGGAGCCCGCAGAGCTCGCTGCAGTTGCCTTCATCGTCCTCTTTGGAGAGCCAGCAGCCTGACAATAGCCAGCGGGAGGAGGCCGAGGGGATGTCCGCAGAGGCAATGGCGGAGGATGAGCGGGATGCTGAGAATGCAGTCAACCTGACAGAAGAGGCCCAGGTCTGTCCAAAAAAACTCCTCCTTTTGCCTTCATTCAGGGCTTTCGCTCTCACAACAAGAACTGGTATACTGAACAAAACATCCCTCATGCTCTACTGCGGTATCAAAGTGCTCTTGCAGCTCTGGTGGCATGCAGCAGGAACAGATGGGACTCCAGGCTTCATTTATAGATGCTATAGAGAGCGGCTGCTCGTGCAGGTCACTTTCTCCATGTCCTGCCAGCTCGTCACGCCAAAGCATGTGGTGGCGGGCACGCTGCGCCTGACCAACCTGCACCTTCACTTTGTGGGGGACCCTCCCAGCGAGGACCCCTCCGGCGCAGAGGCGCGGCCACCCGGGGCGGCCAAGCCGACGCGCACGCACAAGCGCTGGGCCGTCAGCGCAATCACAGAGCTGCACCATGCGCGCTTCCTGCTCCAGCAGAGCGCCCTCGAGATCTTTCTCGCGGACCGCTCCAACGCGCTGCTCAACTTTGATGGCAACGTGGTGCGATACACTGCCAATCCCACACTCCCACAAGTGATTTAATACTGGACACTAGAGTTGCTGCTGGGTACCTGTGCATGACATGTCCTGCTCACAAAGGGCAGGGCATGTCCAAGATTGCTAAAAGGTCCTCTGAGGTCCTTAGAGGTCCTCTGACAATGCATTGGGGCAGAGCAGATTTCCCAATTGAATTTGCAAATATTGCATTATGAGGAAGCAAGCAATGGGTTCCCTACAGGTGATGCTGGAGGTGGCTGAGAAGCTGGCTGGGGTCTCCCCGCGCATCGCTGTGTTTGACAGGAAGCGCAAGATCGAGCTGGCCCTCAAGTTGCAGCAGCGATGGCAGCGCTGGGAGCTCACCAACTTCGACTACCTCATGCAGGTACTCAAACTTGCAAGTTTTTTAAACCTGTGCACTGAAAGGAATGGTTGAATTCAATGTACCAAACCAGCACTTGCAAAGCTACTCTCGGCATGCCTTCTTTGCACCTCAACAGGTCAAGCACTCGGAGAAAGTAAGTCTGACTGCTTGCAGTTTCAGTGACATGCAAAGCTGCACAGGAGGCGGGCAAAAATTGTTTGGGTATTAATTTTGCATGCATCTATTTATGGGCTGTTGTTTGGTGCGCAGCTCAATACGCTTGCCGGGCGCACGTACAATGACCTGAACCAGTACCCGGTGTTCCCCTGGATCCTGGCAGACTACACCAGCAGCAGCCTTGACCTCAACAACCCGGCCACCTTCCGCGACCTCTCCAAGCCTGTTGGTGCCCTCAACGAGAAGCGCCTGCAGTTCTTCAGAGAGCGCTACGACAGCCTGCAGGTCTGTAAATTCTGACTTGCTTATGTCACTACCCCTTGTGCCATGGCCATCTTATTGCCTTGTTCCAGCCTCAGACTTGCAGCCAAATGAATGGCAAGGCTCCCCCGAGGAGGTTGAACTAGTAAAGTTGGTTTCTTTTCAACATCTGAATCCTCTCATTTTCTGCAATTGTCAGGCCGACCCTGATGTGCCGCCCTTCCACTACGGGTCCCACTACAGTGCAGCCGGCATTGTGCTCTTCTACCTCATCCGCCAGGAGCCCTTCACCGGCCTCAATCGCAGCCTTCAGGTCTGCCCCTTGCACCAACTTTTGATGTCTGTATTGCATCGAGTGACAATGACACTGCTTGGTCATTGCACCTTGCCAGTCAGGCAAGTGCCTGCTTAGGTTAGGCGCTTCCTCTACATATTGTTGCTACCGATAAACGGGTGCCTACCTGCCGCAGGGTGGCCGGTTCGACCATGCAGACCGGCTTTTTGGCAGCGTCCCCGCGGCCTGGAGCAACTGCCTGGTGAACACAAGCGATGTCAAGGAGCTGACGCCCGAGTTTTTCTATCTGCCAGACTTCCTCACCAACGCCGACGGCTTCTGCCTGGGCACCCGCCAGGTCAGCCAGCCCGGCTCATCAAATCATGCATGCCAGATGCACTTATATGATTCCGGCTCTCCTTGCAGGATACTGTTTTGCGCCTGAAGAGTCACTTTGTGCAACCATGCGCAGCATCATCGCAACAATACTTACCAGAAGTTGAGTGCTTCAAGCGCGAGCCAATAAATGCCTAGCAAATAGGAAGCATGTGCAGCAGCTCAACAGGTCGTGACTCAGGATGGGGACACATTGTCTGATCATGTGCAGGTGCACAAGGGCCACAGAGCCTCTAGTAGGTTGCTTCGAGGAGTGTCTTCGCGGGCTAGAAGCATGCATGACTGATCAGTGATTGTTGGGGTGAAGAGCCTCCCGGAAGTGTCTCTGCAGCCTTCACCGGTGGTTCGGCTGGATGCAGGACGGCCGGGACATGGACGATGTGGAGCTGCCACCGTGGGCGAAGGGCAGCCCGGACGAGTTTGTGCGGCTGCAGCGCGAGGCGCTGGAGTGCGACCATGTCTCGGAGCACCTGCACGAATGGATCGACCTCATCTTTGGCTACAAGCAGCGCGGCCGCGCCGCTGAAGCCGCCGCCAATGTGTTCTACTACCTTACCTATGAAGGCGCTGTGGACCTGGATGACATCCTGGACGCCAGGTCGGCACTTTCTCCCACGCTGTAGTCCTCTGTCAGCTTTGCGCCACCGGCCCAAGTTGCATGCTCTTAGCAATCTGCTTATCAAACGTGCCTACCTGCATCGTCTGTGCTGGCCTCTGTGCAATGAACCTGCCGCCCCTTTGGTTCGCTGCATGTTTGCCTCCCAATTGCACAACGTGATGTTGCCCTACTGATGCTGCCTGCATGCCCTCCAGCACACTAATGGTCTCACTCAATGGTTTTCTGCGCGGATTAAGACTGCCTGCATGCCATGATCTCAGGCCAGTAACGGTGTGGCAGGCAGCGCAAGGCGGTGGAGGATCAGATCAGTCACTTTGGGCAGACTCCGAGCCAGCTGTTTCGCCGGCGCCACCCGCGGCGTGGGCCGCCACCGCCTCCGACCGCCCACCCGCTCCTCAATGGCCCCGATGTCATGAAGCTCACCACCGTTGGCATGCCACCCTCGCGCAGGTCTCTTCTGGCCACCCTTTCCCTGTCTTCATTATTTTCTGCTTTGTATAGTCTGTTCCATGAACGCCCACAGGCCAGGCACTGACGGACCAGTTGAAGCGGGTGGCAACGTGCATCTATGCTGTCCAGCCGGAATTTGAAAAACAGACCAAAGAGTTCAAGGAAAGAGCTGCCGTGCACGGTACCCACAACATGTCTTCTGCTCTGTTGCATGCTGGAAATGGCGCCTCAATGTCTGTGACAACTGATGGTGTTTCCCTCAGAGCATTCAGGGGATGAAGGGGAGGTCCTGTACCCGATGGAAGGGTGCATGGTGGTATTTTGGTATGATGGGCTACACGTGATTCCCTATAGAGATCTACAGAGGAGAATCGGCCTAAAAGCATGCTTGATGCCACCAGAAGTGAGTGTTAGAGGGCGGCATGTCTTCACCGGCCAGGCTTCCAGCACCGAGCTGTGCTGCTTCTGCCATGCAGGCCGAACATAGCAGTGGCAAAGGTGGAGGTGACTGAGGGGCGCGTTGTGCTGGTCAATGCGGACCGCGCGGTGTCAACGCACCGCTGGCTCTCGCCACGTGACGCGGGCGCCTTCACATTCTCGGTGCCGGCTGAGGCCGGCTTCGGCGTGGAGGCCGACCCAAACCCGCCCCGCCTGATGGGCGCGCCCTTCGCGGCCGACCTGCACGCTGGCCACTGCTATGCCATCCTGCCTGGTGGTCAGGTCAGCATCCAGCCCACTCTGGAGAGTCCTTCCTTGTCTGATGGGGGGCCCAACATTCACTTGCCTTGCATGGCCGATGTCTGCCCCTTTCACACGGCTGGGCAAGCAGAAGTTGCAGGACAACAAGTGTATGTGTGCGAGCCATTTTAAGTCCTTCAAATTAAAATTATTTTTTAAAATGCTAACATATATTATACCCTTCAGCACACAATTTGCTGAAGACTTTATTAAGTGGGAACCTGGTGGGCATCTCGTGCGCCCACAGATGGGCCCTAGGGAGTCGTGCAGAGATAGTACAATGTTGCAATGAGATGCATGGCTCCTTTGCTTTTGCAGGTGATTGCCAGCTGCGGCTACTGGGACAACTCCATCAGATGCTACAGCTCAGAAGAAGGGCGGCTGCTGCAGAGTATACGCCAGCACAAGGACATCGTCACCTGTATCGAGGCCGGCTCGGATGGCTGCACACTTGCCACGGGTGATTTTCCCTTACAAACCTTTCTGTCTTAGCTGCAGCCCAATCCTCACTTCACCGCCACCATGTACTCCTGACACCCTACAACACCTGCAGCCTTAGAAAATCCTGGAGACGCTTGCACAATTTGATGCCGCTGAATGTGCCATGCAAGCCCTGAACGAAGCTTCCCCCTGCACTTGCAGGCAGCAAGGACACGACGGTGATCGTTTGGGACATCATGGGCGTCACACGCACCGGCCGCCTGCGCTCGCGGATCGGCACGGCCGTTGCCGGCACCGCTGCCGGGGCGTTGCCGCTGCGGCGCACACCGCGGCATGTGCTGCATGGGCACGAGGACGCCGTCACCTGCCTCACCCTTGCGCCTGATCTGGACCTCATCGTCTCTGCGGCTGCCGACGGCACCCTGCTGTTCCACACCCTCGCCTCCGGCAGGTGCGCGCAGCTGCATGCACATGCTCCCTCTTGATCCTGTCCTGCGCACAGCGGCAGGAACTGAAGCACTACTGTGTATTGGCTAAGTTGCTGCCTGTCCGACCCGCAGCAATTGGTGAGGTTCAACAGCAAGTGATGCTCAGTCTTTTGGAGGGCAATGCAGCATGTGGATTATGGTCGCCACTTGTGGAACAACATCTTCATCTACAGAAAGCAGTGTACATGAACAGGTCAGACTTCACTCGTTAGAGCTCCTCGCGCAGAACCCTCACCCTGATGCCCTGTCTCATGGTGGTGCAGGTATGTGCGGAAGCTGCGGCTGGCCGGTGGCATTCCACCAGTGCTGCTGGCGCTGGCGCCCGGGCCGGGCATGCTGGTGGTGCACTCCTGGGCCGACCTGGGCCTGCATGTGTTCAACGTCAACGGGCGCCACTTGGTCAGCGCGGACGGTAACGAGCGCCTGGCCGCTCTGGCCATCTCACCCGATGGTCACTTCCTGCTCACTGGCGGCCAGCGCGGCGTCGCCTCCCTCCACTGGCTCCACTCTCTCGAGGTGCCCCACACAGCTATGTGTCCAGCAACACTCACCGCCAAGTGTGCTCCTGGCAAAGTGGAAACTGCACATCTCTGGTTATTGTTTTGATTTGCTTGACGCTGAGGGGGTAGTTTCACATTGAAAGCCTGCACAAATCACAAAGAAGATGCACCCACCAAATTTTCATTTGGGAACCCCAAAGGGAGGTAGTTTCTGCAAGGGATATGGGTGCATACTTTGACGCATGAAGAAGTTGAACGGAAATCTTGGTACCCCAGTGCAGAGCAGTGGGCATGTCGACAATGGAAGGGGCTGCGCTATAGAAACTGGCCCCGGTGTGTGGCACACACTGTGATTCCTTCAAGTGAAAGGACAGGCACAACAGTGACCCTCACAGCTAAAACCTTGTCGTTGGCGCAGTGTGTGGTGCGGTACGACGGCGGGCGCGGGCCAATGACGGCACTAAGCGTTAGCGCGGAGGAGTGCGTGGTGGCCGGCACTCAGGTATTCGGCGTTTTGCTGAACGGTTTCTCACATCAACTCTGGTCTTTGTTCTTTTAGTTTCTCTCAGATCTGCCATTGATGGCAATGCCTTGCATCTTTCAGGCGCAAGGCTATCTTCCCGCTCAGTTACCTAGGGAGTGTTGTCACGCAGGGCGGCGCGCTGCTCGTCTTCTCGCCCGACCCGCGCCGCCGAATGACGCGCCGCCTGCAGCTGGCCGACGCCCGCGACGGGCTGCGCGCCGGCCCGGCCGTCCCGTCACCCTCCAAGACCCTCAAGTTCGACGCCTGATCTGGCCGCATGCCCCGAGTTTGCTGTTTCCTGATTGGGCACGACTCCAGGGCTTCCATTGCACTGTCCTGTTTCTGACATGGCCATGAGCTTCAGCGCCCGATCAGGCGACATCGTAGGCATCACTATGGGGGCCTCATTAGGTGTAACTGCAGGGCTGGTGTCCTGCCCGCTCTAACTCGGTCCATGGTGGAGTAGAAATGATGATGGCTCAGGAGCGCTGCTAAATTCAAGAGCGCTCAACAATGCCTGCTTATATGCTGGTCGCTGCTCTTTCATAGAGCAGAAGGGGGTGCAAAATATGCTACAAAGCCCGCTCACTGCTGTTAAGAGGCAAGTCCTATGCACGTCTTTTGGCGCAATGCCTGCACAATGCTGCTGTGTTAGGCACGTGGGCCTGCTGCTGCGGTTGGTCTGGGAAATGTCAAAGAGCCTGCCAAGAAGCATGAGCGTCAAGAGGCAATTTCAAGCCGGCAACATAACACTTGATACCTGTAGCTGTCTCTTGTGGGTGTGTGGGGGAGACTGGGGTTTTAAGTCAGAATTCCTTTGTCCCGCAAGTGCACATCCACAGACTGCAATGCACCACGTTGAGTCATGCGTTAGCACCTGAATGACTTTCCTATTGTACAACACCACAGTATCCTTGTACACTTTGCAGATGGTTCCTATCTTTTGTTTCCAGTGTGTGGGCGCTCAGGAGTTGTGTTCCAACTGAAAGAGAACTCTTGGAACTGAAGATTATTGAGCTTTTCCAAGCATTCAAACATTGGTCACTTCCATGGAGGGCAGGAAAGCGGTGTCTGCCCATATTGTTCCGGAGACTTTCTAGAAGGCAGTCTCTTGAGAAATTCTCTGAAAAATAAACCTTCAGGAACCCAGATACAGCCAGGACAGCTTGCGGGGACTGTCTTTAGAAGAGGTGTAATTGCTGTCCCTTAACAGCGCCACACACAGCAGTGCTCCAATTTGCAAAGCAGATCTGAAAATTGATCCATGCATGCATGCAAAGAAGTTCATGGATGCATAACGGAGATGAAGCAGCTTTCAGCATGCATGTGGCCTTATTACAAATGTTGTGAAGTAACTTGACTTGGACAAGACAAAATAAAGACGCTACTCAGACAAAGCAGGACTCCCCCCCCTGACGGACTGAATGCTTGAACATGCGCGCGTATGACACACATCATAGTATGTACGAGACGAGATCATTTGCGCCCCCGACTGCCACGTGCACACAACATGCACTGGGAGATCAGGCAGGAACGAACAGGCCTGGGACATCAAATAATATAAGCGAGTAAATGATCTACTATGCGAACCAGGAACGAAATCAATGAAACCTCCTACCCTTCGCAAGTGCTGCGCTGCTTCAAAAGGGCCCGAATCTGGGGCACACTTCAGCCTATCTGAGTGAGTCTCAATTCTGTCAGTGTGGTGTACAAGCTATCCCCTCCGCCACTCCCTGCATCTTCCTTTTTTGTTTTTTGGTTATGGTGAGTGCAGCACCAGGTAGTCAACAGGCACTGACTTCCATGTTGAATACCATGCAACGCACTCCCTCGGTACAATCCATGTCATGTGTCCTACACAGTTGCAAATGCCATCAAGCAGGCTCATGCATGGCAAGAGCTTGCCCAACTCATCCACAAGTCTGGATCAGTGGGGTTGACATGCTGTCAGCACCCATGCAGCACAGGCTGCCCACAACTGGATGGTCGTTGCCGCTCACCTGCGAGCCAAAGAGGGAGAATGCATCAGAGGCCACCATAGGAGGCACATGACAAGTACATTTGCAGACAACTTAACGGCCTTTTTACATGGGTTGCATTCAGTGTGAGCAGTGTCATGGGACATGCACACACCTCTCAGAATGTCTCAGAGGTTCTTGCCCTGGTTGAAGCCAAAGATGGCCTTGTGGACGTTGTCATAGGTGATGTCACCAGCAGCCAGAGAGCCAGCGGCAGCCACCTGCAAGGTATAAATGCTTGCTGAGACATCCAATTCAATGACAAACATCAGTCACAGCGAATGTCTACCACCACCACTACACACACTGCATGAGAGATCTGCAGAAGCTATAAGTCACCTTGGTGGCCTCGGACAGCAGGTGCCTGCCCTCCTGGCCCTGGTTGAAGCCGAAGATGGCCTTGTGGACGTTGTCATAGGTGATGTCACCAGCAGCCAGGGAGCCAGCGGCGGCCACCTGCAGCATCCCACCTCTTTCATCTAACAAGAATTGAAAATCTGGTTTTGAAAGAAAGTGTTCACGGCTTGCATAGCTGCAGTGAATCTCATGTATATGACAATAGTGGTCAGCCATAGATGCGACTTTTCAATTTAGCCCTGCAAGGGCAAGAGATTAGTGTATGACAGAGCTGCCTTCATGGGCTCAAAAGATCACCTTGGTGGCCTCGGACAGCAGATGCCTGCCCTCCTGACCCTGGTTGAAGCCGAAGATGGCCTTGTGCACGTTGTCATAGGTGATGTCACCAGCAGCCAGGGAGCCAGCGGCAGCTTCCTGCAAAACCGAATGTATTTTGAAGAGATGCAGTTGATCGAAGGAGGGAGTTTTTACATGCAGCTATTAAATTCTAAACAGTGCCAGGGACAGGCATGCAGAAGAGCAACCTGCATCATGGGAAAGCAGCTCATGTCATGCATGGGCAAGCCCGGACTTAGACTGCGGTGAGACAACTGCACAAGTTACTCATCAAGGCAAACAATGCATGCACAATGGTGCACCTTGACGTCAGCGCTGAAGAGCTTCCTGCCGTTGGACTTCTGGAAGCCGAGGGTGGCCTGGCGCACTGTCAGGGGGTTGTTAATGAGGTCGGGTTGGGCTGCAATGGAGGAGATGGCGTTCTCCTGCTCATCACACACATGCAAGTCAGCTTGGTGCACTCTGATGTCCTTTCAAGATGAGCAAGCCCAACATCAGAAGCCACAAGCATTCACAACGGGCATCTGCAGCGACAGCGTCATCTCGGAGACCCTGGTCAGACTGTCATTGCAAAGGCTTTTCAAGAACTTTTATGGTGTTTTGCGGCTGAATGGCATGCCAGGGACACAAGGGCTGCGATGGGTGCACTGCTGAGTCAGCATGCACAGGGGCACAAGGAAGCACACAGATGCTGTAGACAGGGAATCTGACCTTGATCTGCTTGCTGCCAGTGCCGAGGAAGCCTGTGCGGGTGGGGTCCAGGACAGAGGGCACCTGTGCCCACCAGTCAGAAGTCATCGCACCAGAGCAAGCTGCGCAACAATCAGCATGTCTACCAACAGGTTATCAGAAATGTGGTGTCACTCAGACACAACTGTGGATTCAGGGTCCTCACCTGCTTGAGCTTGCGGCCAGACTTGATGGTGTTGATAGTCTGCACACCACCGTAGACGATTGAGCCAAGGGTGTTGGCCTGCGTTTGAAATTGTGCATGATGAGACAACACCATGAGTGTAAAAATCGCTGGCACACAGTCCAATCTACGCTGGAACATGTACTCCCGCAACAGGTGCATGGGATGGCTTGAATGGTATCCCTGAAGCATGTGTCTAATAGCAAGGTGCTCAATGGCCCCTTGATATCTTGGGACACTGAAACAGAACCGCGACGGCAACTGCTGGAAACTGCGAGTTGCAGACTGGGTTCACCGCCTAGAGTGTCTGGCATCAACTCAAGGTCCACAGTGCTATATTGCTGAAGTGGAACTCAAAAGGAGGCTGGGACTCACAAGGACATTGTCCTGCTGCAGCTTGCGGTTGAATCCAAGTGCGCTGCGCACGCTCTCAGCATCCCAGTTCAGTTCCTGCAATGCAGCCCCTCTCAGCCACAAGAAGACTGTTCCTCTTTTGTTTGTGCCAGAGGACCTAATGATTGCCTGCATGGTTGCTTAGGAGCTTTACAAGGTGAGGAATTGCGGAAAACATCTTCTCCCTGCTGGTACATATCCAGGCCAGTGTGGCTGGTGCAGCGCGTCCTAGTACGGTAATAGAGTACTGCTCTACTTCTGTAGCTAGCATTCCACTGCACTTGCAGCCTGTGCATTGTGGCTTCCAGCCAAGACAGCAGGATGTGAGGGGCTGATAAACGCCTACCTCCTCAGTCTCCGACAGCTTGCGGCCTGGGATGTGTCCCTGGAAGATAGACGCAACCAGGTTGGCCTGCAGGCAGCGCAAGTCACAGCGTCAGATATTTCCCACTCCATGTGTTGCCACATCTGCCAGTGAGCAGCATGTGGTGCCCTGGGCATTTGCTCAGACCTGGACTGCTATGCAGGAATAAAAATGCTCCCCCAACCGCTTGCGCGCGCAGGACAGTTACTACCATGAGTCACCTGAGCGCTGTCTAAGAGTGTCGGTGTTTTGCCCTGCATAAATTTTTAGGAATTGGGTGGGGAGGCAGCACCTTGGGAATGAAGTTGTATGGGTCTGGGTAGCCGTCAGGTCCCTTTGGGGTCTGGGAGAGTTTGCGGCCGGTGGTGCCGGTGAGGGCTGTCCGGTACAGTGCTGTGTTGTAGAGGCCGCCTGCCGTGTACAGGATGGAGCCGATGGCGTTAGCCTGCGCAGCGCAGTTCAAGTCAGGCCGTGGTCAGGAAGCTTTGGTGCCACAGCATTATTTGCCAACACACAGCAGTGCTAGCATCCTGCCATCACAAGCAAGACTGAGGCCAGACCCGTGAGACAGATTCGAGGCAGAGCATAACAAAATCAGCAGCTTTTTCTCACCTTCACCACATTTGGGTCTGGGTTTGGGACTGCGGGGATCATCTGCAAAACAAAACAATCGCAGGTCAAAAGACAGCAAGACGTGTCGGCACTGTAAGAAAAAGTCATAAATGAGGCAAGCTGTGGAAGCAGACGGTGACGAGAGTGTCAATCGTGCTCACCGTCTGCAGCTTCCTTCCGAAGGGTGAGAGGGGTGCGAGGATAGAGTTTTCCAGAGCAACAAGGCTGCCCAGGGCGTTGTTTGCCACTCTAATGAAAGGGACGTCTTTCTGCAGCATAGAGGAGCGATCATGAGGACAGGCACAAGAATAGCTGAAGAAAAGCCTTCAGCAGCTGTGTTGCAGACATTCCAAAGCACTGCAAGTTTTGGGCAGGCAGAGCATTTTGACAGGCACTTTTGGTTAAAGGAGGAGATGGGTTGGTGCCGCACGTCTGCAAGCACATAACTGCAGGTGGCCAGTAGGGCCACGACTGCAATGGAACGCATCTTCCTGGTGTGTCCTCCTTCTCTGCCTGCCAGAAATCTCTGAGTGCTTCAGCCCAATGGCCAGGTAAGTTTCTCACTCCCAGCTGAATTCTCAGACATAATGCACTCTGCTTGCATGCGCCTGATGATTACGACATTGAACTGGGGCAGGCAGCGAGCTACAATGCTCTGATGCACCCTGAGAAAAAGGCCGATGCAGATTCAAACTGGACGTTCACAAAGTGAGCGGCAAACTGGAGGTCTGCGTCTACTCCGCGGTGATCTTAGCAAACTAGCGCCCCCCCCCCAGCACTACTCCGATAGGCAGAGGCAACACAAGGTGAGGACCCAGGTTGGCAGATTGCGGGCCCGGCAGGTTCCGTGAGCGACCCCTTCAACTGTTGCTGGTAGAATATCTATGCTGCAAAGGCTAGGCGCTTTAAACGTGATGTTGTTTGCGCACCTGAAGGCTTAAAAGCTCCTAGGGAAGCGTCAAGATGTCCTGCGTGGGAGTTAGAGCCCTGTATTGAACCACAAAAATTTCAGGCTCTGGGGGCGCGGCGTCACAACACACCGCAGTCTTTTCGGAGCCTGGCCTTGACTTTGTCTTGCAGTCAATACACTATTCAATCACGCTTTGCTATTTAATCAATTGCAACTTTGTGTCAGCTGACGCCGCCAGACGCTTTTCAGGCCGGTCTGGATGTGGCCACAAAGAGCAGGAGCAGGCTCAAGTCACACTGATTCGTGCAGGGCTGGGGTAAGAGCTGACCTTTGACAATCTATCAGACCTTGTGCAGCTCACGAACACAAGAAGACTGCTCGTAGTTGAGGACGTTCGCAAATTGAGGGGGGGCTCACCTGCATTATTTGACTTCGTGCGCTCGTGTGGTGATGGGTAACTGGTCAACATCGAAGGCAACGCCCTCCAAGCAATGCCACAAGCTGGTCAACGCAATCATGATGGCTGCCAACAATGCTCTTCAGGTCACAGCATGCTGAAGCACGGAGTCCTTAAACAACCGAAGTTCCTTCGGAAGATACACGTCGACTCGTTTTGCAAAGCTCTGTGCGCGTCGAGCCTTCTCTTACACTCATCCTTGATCAAAGAAGTGTCATAGTGCACCTCCGAAGTAATGATCGGTCGTTCTCTAAGGATCCTGGATGCCATGAATAGTATTTTGATACAACACCTGGCCGTGTGGCGTTTGCTCTCCTGCTGCAGACAAACACAACATTTCTGTTGTTTGGCTCACGACCGTGCCTTCAACGTTGAATAACAGGGCATTCTTGGGCAGTTAACGCGTTTGAAAGACAGCCGCAGCCTCATCTTGCAGGTTTGATACAGCGTGGCACGAGTTTCGAATCCGTGTGCTAAGCCGAACAGCATCAGTGTTTGTTCGAAACCTACCGGTGAAATGTGTGTGGCGCTTCTGAAGCCTCTGCATATTCAGGTCTTTTCCGTACATGACAATCAGCTGCATGCATGGTTGTGTCTCGACCATGAAAGCAACTGCCTGTGCCTGGAGATACATGTGATGTGGACATTATGATCAGTTCAGGATGTTGGCATCAGATCATCGATGATATTGAGTCCACGATGCCGGTAAGCCCATAAAATTTAAGCTTAATTCAGCGCAGATAACAGTCACTCATTATGTGACGTTGATCGATCAGTGGAAAGACAGGGACATCTCCAACCGTATGCACGCGCAACTTGCATTTGCACAGTGCAACACACTACCCTACAGACCCATCATAATTCTACACACAGCAGAGCCAATTTAAAAAACAATTGCATCTCGCGAGTGGAAGACTTTCCAATGCTAAAACAACTACACTAAGTGATCACAATCTGCGATGGCCTGTGCAGCTACAACTGCCACAACTCTTCATTTCAACACTAGGGGTGTGCAAAGCAGCTGATCACCAAACCTGGTGTCACATGCTGCAACACCGACTGGTTAATGTGCCTGTATGTGTCATGAGAGCAGGACACCGGTTGCTGCTACGATCCAGACTGCACTACGATGCATTCTTTTCAGCCAGCGCTGCCGGCTGCCACTCTCCGATCTTTCAGCAGCTGCTGAGCTGGAACCCCCCCTTTGTATTTTTAGGCATGCGCCTTCCTGGGCCCTCTAAGCAAGGGTCTTGCGGTTGAAGCCCAGGGCCTTGTGCACCTTCTCGGAGGCTGAGTACAGTCCCTGCATACAGCAATGGGATTGGTGCACACCAGCTCACATTGGACTCATGTGCATGAGGCAGCCTGCAGAGCCTGGGGAATCACATGACAGCAAGTTAACTGACGTGCCATCTCAGGTAAAGGTGTCTGGATTGGCAAGCACCTCAGTTTCTGACAGCTTGCGGCCGGGGAAGTGTCCCTGGAAGATAGACGCAACCAGGTTGGCCTGCGTGGTGTGCATTTCACAGTGTCAGACTTGCAACTCCATAGCTCGCAGGATTGTGCAAACAGCATTTGGTGGCGCACAGGGCACATGATTGTTACCACTTAACTTCTCTGACGAGTCCGGCTGCCATGGAGATTCTAAATGCAATTAGGTGAGGGACATGATTCCTATCACGTGTTTCTGGGATCGAGGTGGGGAGGCCGCACCTTGGGAATGAAGTTGTATGGGTCTGGGTAGCCATCAGGTCCCTTTGGGGTCTGGGAGAGCTTGCGACCGGTGGTGCCGGTGAGGGCCTTCTGGTACAGTGCTGTGTTGTAGAGGCCGCCTGCCGTGTACAGGATGGAGCCGATGGCGTTTGCCTGCGCAGCGCAGTTCAAGTTAAGCATTTCTACCAAGATCGGAAGTTCTCGGCATAATAAGAGAGGGGAGGCAGGACACACAGAAACAGGCACACGGCATGAAGACTGACTGATTTGCCAACATTGTGCACGGAAAGACAGAGTCTCAGACACTGTGGACGCCTTCAGATAATGATGCGTAGACCAATTGCGACAGTGGGAGTACTCACCTTCACCACATTTGGGTCCGGGTTGGGCACTCCAGGGATAAACTGCAAAAGGACTCAACTGCTCAGAGTCGCAGTCGAAAAGGCAAAAGTTTGCTCTTGTCTTTCAGTGGCAGTGATGAGGCCTATAGCAGGGGCATGCAGTAGACAGGATTTCGATCATGCTCACCGTCTGCAGCTTCCTACCAAAGGGCGAGAGGGGTGCGAGGATAGAGTTTTCCAGAGCAACAAGGCTGCCCAGGGCGTTGTTTGCCACTCTAATGAAAGGGACGTCTTTCTGCATGAGAAATCACAGGCCTTAAAGAGGGTTGTGAATTTAACATTGAGACCATGCTGCAGTTAACTTCTAGGGGACTGGTATAGACATCAATGCCAGGTCTCCATACACAGTGTTATAGAATGCAACATGTCTCTATACTGACGAAGGTGGATGTGGGTCTCACATCAGCGAGAACACTGCTGAAGGTGGCCAAGATGGCCACGGCTGCAAGGAAGCGCATCTTTTGGGCCCTTGATAACCCTGTGCAGGGGCACTCTCGGATGTGAGCTGAAAAGGCTTGGCGAAGACAGCCATGTCCCTCTCAACGTGCTTCCCAAAAACCTCATAACTTCTCACTCGACAATACGACTGCTGGAAAGCAAGAAAGGAAGGAATAAACATTTGAACAGCACCCCTTCGTCAGCATTCCGGGTTTCGCACTAGTAGTTTGAAAAACAACGACACTGCAGACAGCGAAGTCGCATAAAACATCTTGCGTCGCACAATAATGAGGAACAACGAGCAAAAAGAGCGAAAAGAATAATTTGTGGGGACCCCAGTGCAGGGTGGACTTGCATCCCCTTCAACACCCAGCGCAAGGAGCTGTAGAGTTGTTGGTTAAAAGGCATACCTGAGCTTTCCCAAGTGCGTTGGAGCAAAAACTTCCTTTAGAACAGAAGGCCAATGGGATTCCTACTGGGGGAACAGTCCTGCGTTTGGCAGTTTGAATGCTCCGGGAGACGCTTCAGGGTTTTCAGCAGCCCTACAAAAAATTAAGGGATTTGATGCTCAGAGAAGCTTCCTTACAGCTGCCCCTCGACACAGAAAGCTTGCCTGTCCTCCATCTTTCTTTTCATAGAATAGAAATACTGTTCTTATTGTCCATCAAAGTCTCTTTTCAGGGTCATAAGCAAGTTCCAAGCTTAGGTTTTAACGGGCGCAGACGACAACGACCAGCTCAGATGGGAAACTCATTCTGCAGGTGAAGGCCGGTTTCGCTCTGGCGTCCTATCATAATCGATTTATATTGATTATGCATCATGAACGCAAATTTTCTGTTTCTTAAGCGACGTAACATTTATATCTGTGTCGTACAAACGCAGATTCTACTGCTGCTGCTTTACATGCGAGTCCACACCGACTGCCTGCCGCATGAATTTGTGCTGTTGTAAGTCACAGTGCTTGAAAGTCTTGTTGACACCGACAATCTCAGTTTAAAAGTATGGTAGAGTAGCTTGATACCACCCTGCTCACGGACGTGTGTGACGTTTTGCTTCTAACTTCTGACTTTAGATCTGAGTTTGTTGCCGCGCCCCAGGCCATGTTGGAGGTGGGCATGTCGGTTCAAATGCAAATGCTGATGACGTGGGCGAGACTGTTATCAGGCAAGCTTACTCTCTATCTTGGGCCAGAAATGAACTGCTTTCATGGTGCTCCAGCCTGGTAGCTGATCTGTGTACTTTTGGCCACTTGGGTTCAACTGGACAACCTGCCTGGCAGGAATGAAAAGGCCAACATCAACCTGTGCTGCTGCGGCCTCAAAGTACAAGATGCAGATGTAGTACATCGCACCCATCCTGCCACACAGCCCACGGCTGTGTCCGGCGCCTCAACCAAACCCGGAGGTACTCAGTTCTGCCACTAATCTCCCTTCTCTGAAAGTGTTGACCATTCAACACCTAAGTTGAGAAGGATGTCACCCAGGGCCTTGCACGGCATGTGACAATCCCTGCAGAGCATCAGAATACATTGCAGTATGGAGAAACACACTGGAGCTGAGTGCATGTGGTATGGCAGGTTCAGCACCGCCTGTTCAGGACACATACAACCCCCCTCCTCCAGCAGGCTATGGCAATGTAAACACTGGCACCCACCAAGTGGAGATGCAGCAGGCAACTCCGTCTGGAGCTCAACAATCAGCCGCCACACAGCAGCCTGTGATGGGGTACCCTACTGTGCAGAAGAAGGTAGTCGACTGAGCAGCATTAACACCCGAAGAATGTAAGGAGCAAGATGACAAACTAAACGCTTGCAGGCTCAAGTCGTGGCCTGGTCTCAGAAACCTTATGATCCAAGGAACAGCTATTAGTAATGAAATGATAATTTTCTTACGGCCTGGACCTTCAACTCTGTGGCCATTGCGATGGTATCTTGAGTAAAATGCTGAAGGTCTTCTCGTGCTCGTGCACTAGGCTTGTCAGAATGGAGGTTGTCTGAAGTTTGAACTTGGTTGGGACACAGTATCTAGGGAACTTCCAACTGGTTTTCGCACCATACACAGCAGTCCACCCCACAGCTGCATCATAATATATCAGAGATAGAATCTCGAGTCTTGCATGTGTCTGATATGAACACTCCGTAACAGACGGTTGCAGGTTGCAGGTTCTGAATCCAGTTCAGGAATAAGACATGGCCATGGAAACTGGACTTCAATTCATGTTGATTGATGGGTTATAACTGCTTTGCGCCTGCGCCATTTTACAGCGCTTATTCACAAAGATAACCGGTTTGTCCATATATGCCTATATAGGGATGTAAATGCTGTCTGGTATTGAAGTACTTCAAAGGATCTGCTGCAATAGCTGCATGTTAATGCCTAATAGCTGTACAGCCCCAACCTGTTTACCATACAACCCTTCGAAGGTGAATTCAGCAAGTATCCACAAGATGCATTTTTTGGCACACGACAGTGTTGCACTCTCACGGCGGTCTCTCAGAATGCCACTCAGTGTGCATCTGGCACGGCAATGCTCACCGCCCAATTGAACAACCACAAGCTGCTCACTTAGCGAATGGCCTTGCAAGACTTTGGACAGAGCAAAGCTGCTGAAGCCCCAAATGGAACCATATTGAGGCACTGCCATGCCATCTAAGCAGCCTCCCGCACGGATGGATATTTTTAAAAGGTCTTCATGATTCACAAGGCCGTCCTTAGCTTTTCAAGCATCAGCGTGCGCGCATCCTCGGTGTAGGGTGTGGCAGACAGTGCACCATAGCAGGGGCCTGGCCAGGCCGGATCACTTGGCAAGCGGAGGGTGATATGCAAATGCAGCTGAGACACCTGAGTCAACAAATGATGCAATGGTCAGGTTCCCCATGAAGTTCCAGGCTGGCATGTCAGTTGAGCAGAAGTTGCAGGCTTGCATGCCAGAGCATAACATATGGCCTGATGGTGGCTGGTTCATGGTCCCAGAGCGAGTCATGCTTCCTGAATGTCACAAGTCTTATTCAGGCAAAGACTTGGCTCTATCCAAGTCGAAGGCTTTGGAGCGCACCACATTTCCCAGCGTGGCAATGTTGAGTTTGCAGGCAGGATCGAAGAGTTTCTTCAAGACACGGCTGACACGACCCACTTCCTCCCACAGCAGCCTCTGGTCTGCTTCTGACAGCTCAATCACTTCCTGTTATGCAGATGAAATGCGTCAAAAGCCATCTTCATGGGTGCACATGCTGACGCGGAAACCTTCACTGCAGCATCATCCTATATGAAGCCTGCCGAAGCTGCTTGTCAATTCCATTATAACACCATACTCCACTGAAGCAGAGCAGGATCATGTGTTGCTAGTGAGGAACATGTACACATGTGCAGTGGTGGTGAGATGGACGGACCTTCACATCATTTATCTGAGGTACAAGCACAACCCAGCAAGGGTAATTTGCGTCGTCCATCAGAAAAATTCTGCACAGGTTGTAGCATGCTACCTCGTGCTTTCCCTGGACACCAATGCTGATGAAATCTTCAGGAGTGCAGAGACGGTTATATGCAACTCTTCTGTCATCCAGGGTCCTCCAAGGTGGTGAAAACAGACCTCTGCAAGCTCTGGCACCAGTTTGAAGCCATCACGTGGCTTTCCCTTCATTCCTTTCTTCCTCAAAGAGAGTGAGGGTCGGAAAAAGGCAGCTACGACGCCCAACAGGAAGGCTGGCGCTGCCAAGGAGCCAAAAGCCTGGCAAAGCAAGACTGAAAAGTCAATGTCAGGGATGCTTCGTCCGCCTTGGACAGGCACATGCATGTCACTACTTTTCTTGTTATGATAGTCACGCCGAACATATAATGGGTGTCTGTCCTGCTACCTAGGGGGACGCAAAAGGACAGCACTTACCATCCTGGAAGTGCTACAGGAAAGGTTTTTCGCCGATCGGAGCTATGCGTATGACCTTGTGCCCGTATGTATTGTCTGAAGTTTTTCCTGGCAGCTGCGTGAGCATCAGATATAGGATATTCTGAGGCAACTGCTACAGAAGCTGGCACAGCGTGGGTGCAAAGGTTGCAGTTACGAAGGCAACACAATTGTCGTGCTTATCAATTGCTGATATTCAAATAATTCCTGGGATCAAGCCTTCGAGCGCACTAGGAAGAGCTATATGCAGGTTGTGCTCTCCCATACTGCCTGATGTGCTGAAACTGGCACCTGCCAGCACATGCAGCATGTGACATGCTCTGAGAGTGACACTGGCAGCAATCGTCTTAGATCTCCATAAGTTCTTTCGGCGTAGGTGATAAGACAGGTCAATTGAATCGTGTTCAGCTGTACCTAGGTGCGAGCTGTGCGATGTAGGTGGGTTCTGCAGGATGGGATGCTTTAGCAGGGGTGCTTCAGGAGACACACAGCCTGAGCAGCTTTGGAACAAAACAACTAGCATTGATGGAAAGGTTGAGTGCTGCCAGGGTACTCCCCATGTGGCTAATCATGTTGGTGCTCGCGTGCATTGGCGCTGCCTCCTATTTCAACACGCTCCAAGCTGGATTCACCTATGATGATTTCTATGCTGTGGTAATACTGTCTTCAAGACTTGTCTTTGTTGAAGTACAGCGTGAATTCCTCACACTTTTTCTATGTGGGTACTGTGCCAACATCTTGTAGTCTAAACTTGAGGGAAGCACAACGAGCAATGCAAGTAAGAATGTTGCGCTGCAGATCAACAACAGGGACGTTACAAACGATGATACGCCTCTCTTTGATCTACTCCTGAATGATTTCTGGTGAGTTGTCACTCCTCACTCTGTCAGGTCACCCCCAACTATCACCCAATCTGTCAGGATACCAAAAGTTCAATAGTGAAATTGATGGAACGGGCTCTCATGCAGGGGTTACAAGATTTCGAAGCCCAATAGCCACAAGTCATACCGGCCACTCACCACCTTGTCATTGAGACTGCAGCGCCGATATGGCAACCAGATCTTGAATCGTAAGCGATGAGACCACACACTCCTGCTGGTGAACATGGTGATGTTGGTTTGCATATCATACTGCGCAGACTAGGCAGATTGATGCCACATTTTGCATGCATGTCTGGCAAAAGACCGGCATCAGCCTGCCTCATGTGCACAGGGCTTGGCTGGAGGAAGGTATATCGGGTGCAGGACAGCAGCGATGATGATCTGGACCCCTTCCCATTTCATGTTTGCAACGTGGCCATGCATGCGGCCGTCACATGCCTGGTCTACCTTTTGGCCATGCGGCTGTGCAATCAAAGGGATGCCCCTTTGATCTCAGGGAGCTGGCAGCACAGACATGGTGACTCGCCATTTGGTGAGAGTGGGGCTGGTAGACAGCAGGGTGGTTGGGCTAATAGAAAGGGAGCTGCAAGGGATGGCCTGAGGCAGCGCCGCAGCAGCAGCATGTCTGCCGAGCACACAGAACCCAACAGCATGCGCCACAACCAATCTTGCGGTACTCCTTCCGCTTCCCCACACTTGTGTTCACTTGGTGAGGTGCTGCTGAGAGCAGAGAGAGAGAATTCCCAGAGAGGATGAAAGCCAAATTTGGGTGTGATTCATTTGCACAGCGATCGTCCTCAATCAGATCAAGGCGGTTATGTTGCAGGGGATGAGAAGGGAGCTGCAATGGTGCGGCACCAGGCGGAGGCGTTTCTGGCAGGTGCAATCTTTGCAGTGCACCCCATCCACACCGAGGCAGTGGCCAGCATTGTGGGCCAGGCGGAGCTGCTTAGCGCGGCATTCTCAATGGGGGCCATAATCCTTTATGCCCAGGCAGCTGATGTTGGGTGAACTCCCTATCTCTCAAGCATTCCTTTAAAAAGAATCTCGATACTGTTGCAATTATTCTCAAAAGGGGTTTTGGACACTGCAACATATAGTTGATTGCATGCAACAATAAAAGTCCGCACTTGTATGCACATCCAACGCTTAATCATTGAGTGCTTCAATTCTGTTTGCTTCAGGTGGTATGCATAGTTAATTGTTCACAACGCAGAAAGTTGGAATTCACTCTTGATGTGTAAATAGTGCTTGCAACATTCAACGTCTGGCAAAATTGGGCATGGCAATGCAGGCATTGGATGTGCAGAAGGTCTGGAAGACAAGGAGAGTGTGGGTGGATGCGGGCAGGCCATTGGTTACTGGTTGCAGCGGCGCTTTTCTGCATCTGGGCTGCGTCACTGGCCAAGGAGATTGGTATCACTGTGACAGCCACAGTAGTGCTGTATGACGCCTTCCTGGTGCCCTTTGACAGAGTGCAGCAATCTCCTGGCAGGTTCGCCTCTGTACATCTAGCCCCTCCAGCCAATGAGTGGGATACCCACAGATTGCAGCAATTGCAATGTTGGGTAACCTTAGAATTGCCCTGTACTTCGACGGGCAGATCATGTATCCTCCATGCAGAGTATTGTGTCCTGATGTGTCATCAGGACTTTTGGCGGTTCCCTGTTCGTGCCTGCGCCAGCCATGACATGCAGTTGCCCATGAGGGGAAATGCTGCACCCATTTGCATGGCGTCTGATCTTTGTGCTGCATGCAACCGCCATTTCTGCTGGCTGTAGGTTTGGATTTGCTGATCTGGCGCAGCGCTTCTGGCGCCAGCTCCAAACGAGGAAGGCAGCGCGCATCCTGGCTGCTGGACTCACGCTGGTATGCTATGTGAAGCTGCGCTCGTTCCTGGCCGTGGACCAGCTCGTGCGCATGTACCGCGAGGTAATTTTCGGCCGCCCTACCAATCTCCTTGAACTGAAGAGGGAGGCAAGCTCGCTTGGATTTGATATGCTGCGGCCACAAATGGCATGCACTCAAAATCCTGCAAGAATGGTTTGGCCTGAGAAGTTGTACCTCTGTCAACTCCAGTAGGTTCGGGTGTGCACTGAGGCAGATATAGGCTGAAGATGTAGAAATGGCACAAAATTGGACGTGAAAAGGCATGCCTCCTTAACCGCCAAACCCCTTCAGTAAACCCCCGGCACTGAGGGTCTCTGTGTTTGTAGCTGGACAACCCAATCGCGTTCGCGGTGGGGCCGACACAGCTGCTGTCCCTGGCGCACCTGCATGCGCAGTACGCGTGGCTCATGTTGGCACCTGCGCGCATGTGCTCCGACTGGTCGTACGCATGCGTCCCTCTCGTGGAGCGAGTGAGCGACTGGCGCAATCTGCTCAGCATTGTGGCTTATGTGTGGCTGGCGCGCGCGCTCCTCATCGGGCGCCCCTGGGAGGTCATTGCTGAGGGGCTCTACGGACCGCGAGAGGTTCTGCTCTGCCTCTTATGCCTAAGATGAAGTGTTCATTTTTCCTACTCAATGGAACCCTCGACCCAAAGTCCAAAGTGACTTCTACTGGGGCACCTGCTTCTTGATGTCCAGGTGTCTGTCTCTGTACATTCTTTGCTGGATAGATGGATATATACTGGCATGCCCACAATCCAACAAGTGTCATACTGACCCATGTGAGCAATTGAAATCAAAAGTTGGAATTGGAAGGATAACGCTTGTCTGCAGGGGCATGGCCAGGTCAGGAAAGCACCTCCTGTCTTGCTGTGTGGCAGCGGGCTGGGCATGGAAGCTGCACAACAGTCGAGGCATGCAGTACAGCAGCAGGTGCATCAGCGGCAGCGGCAGCGGTGGCACTGCTTCGTGGCCGTCGGCTTGATTGTCGCGCCTTTTCTTCCTGCCTCCAACCTGTTCTTCTGGGTGGGGCCTCTTTTCCTCACCTTGCCACAGAAGTGCACCCTCTGTAGCATCAAGGCCTGTCTCCGATGGACTAACATTGCATCATGTGCATCGCCCTCATCAGCAGTTAAGACGATTGGGAAAGGTCCAAGGCTTCTGGAAGGACAGCTGAAGTGGGAGGGAAGGTTGATTTTGGTTTGAATGAGGGAGATTCAGGGACTCAATGCTGAAATAGAAGCTGGCAAACATGGCACCTCATGCTGCAGGTTGGGACATACATTGGGGAGCGGCTGCTGTACACCCCCTCCATAGGCTACTGCATACTCATGGCAGATCTGCTGGCAGTCCTGGCAGGGGATAGCTTGCCAGGCATTCTCCTGCTTTGGAGGCAGAGTCCAGGTTTGTTAATTTGTGCCATAGTTCCTGAGACCGCACCCATGTGAATGCTAGAGAGCCGTTCCATAAAGCTGGCAATAATTGAGGACAGAGGAGTAGCACGCCGCATGACATGTGTTGAAACCAAGTGAAAGTCTTTGATGTCTGGAGCCCGCGTATGGCTTCTATGGAACATGCGGTCTATCAGCACTGCCCCGCATGCAAGACATATGCCACTGGTGTTGGCGAGGGTGTTCAGTCATCCTGCTACAGTACATCAGAAAGTGTAGGGACACTTCCGTCAGGGGAAGGCACAGGAATCAACAACTATTCCCATTCTTTTCTTTCACACATTTCTACAGGCATGGGTATGGGCACACCCTCGAACCCCTTGACTGACACTGATAAATGTTGCGGCAGGGGAAGGCGGTAACGAGCGGCAGGGCCGGCAGCGCAAGACGGCCGGCCGCAAGCAGCTGGCGGCGGTCCTGGTGGCAGTTCTGTTGGGGGGTTACATGTGGCGGACCATCGACCGCAACTGGGACTGGGAGGATGAGGAGCGCCTGTTTAGGTCCGCTCTGCAGGTAAATTCACCCAGGCCATGCTGGCCACCATTGTGCTGCCGTTGCATTGCTGCCTGACCTGCATTTCAAGCTTCATGTAGACGCCAAAAAGCATGCAGCAGTGTGACTAGGAACACTCCTGTATGTTGGAGCACCATTCTGAAGTAGTATGTCCTTGAGAGGCATACAAGCCAGTGCTCTGTGGAGTTTCTGCAGCCCTGTCTAAAAAAGAGGGCGGACAACAACAGGAGGAAGACTGTCAATCAAAATTTAATCCCCTGAAGTGTGCTTTTTCAGGGGTTCCAAAAGAGAGCATAGAGCATTCAGTGTCTGCCTGCCTGTCACCAGCAGGAACTTTTTCTCAACCATTTTGCTCTATACCCCCCCACTAGGGAATTGTTCTTTATAAAACCCTAAATCCACCATTGTGTTCAGGAAGAAAGATTATTAATGCAAAGGCCCCTTTACCCTAAACCTTACACCCTCACCCTCAAACGCTGCAACCCTCATTGACATGTTTGAAAAACATTCCTTCTGGGTGTCTGCCTGGTGGCAATGATGAAGGCAGTTGCGCTGAGTAGGTGTGTCCAAACGGCGCGAAGAACCATCTAAACATGGGCATCGTGGAGCGGCGTTATCGCAACTGGGCCGCAGCGCTGCACCACTTCCAACAAGCACAGCGCCTGTCGTCTGCCTCTTTCTGCGAGCCCCTGTACTGGATCGGCACCACCCGCATCCATTCTGGCCGAGATGTCGCCCTTGGCGCCCAGGTGAGCACTCCTATAGCCACCGGCGTAAAAGTTCATCCTTGTAAGGAGTTCAGCCTGTTGCTAGGATACAGGCTTTGTGACTTCAGTACTTGGGTTGAGGGCTTTAGGAGGGGTGTGTATGGTAGCTCTTTGTCCAGTATTCAGTAATGAATGAAGGGTGAGGAAGGTTCAACATTTCTGCATGGAAGGTAATGATAAATATCCGGCACGCATGTGCAGCATGCCGCGCATCCTAGATGACAGGGCACATGCTGAGGCCCTCAAAGCAACCTGTGCATGTTGCACCAATACAGCATCCCTCCAGATTGAGGTTTCAGAGGGCCCCTCTGTTCCATCCTCAGTCTGTGACAAGTGAGAAAGGATGCCGCACAAGTTTTCGCTTTAAGTCCGCAAATCTTGCTTGCAGTACCAGCGGGCATTTAGCTACAGCCCTTTGTTTGCTCGTGCCTCCAGCCTGTTTTCTTCTGCACTCTGGCCAACTCAGGACCAGTTGGAAACCAGGCTTTCCATGTGAAACCCACGCGGAAGACAGGTACTGCACTCAGTAGTGTCCCAGTCAGGCAACATCTTTATTAGGCAGCGCCCTGATCAGGCACCCTGATTGCCCACAGGAACTGGAGGCTTCGCTGGCGTGCCCGCAGACGGCCACAAAGGCGGCGACGGCGCTGGCGGAAGTCTACTCGGCGCTGCACGCGGCCGCGCCGCACGGCGGGTATTTTCTCAAGCGCTGGGCGCGCGTGCTGCTGCGGCCGGAGCTGCGCCATGCCGAACCCGCCTGCGACGCCCTCGAGAGCGCTCTGCTGGACCCCGAAGCATCTGCCCCAGCTTGGGAGGACATCCAAGGTGCTCATGTCCTTGAAAATATAAAATAATTCTGTGCCCCCATGTGATAAATCAATAGGGCGACAGTTCTCAGATATTCTGGACAAGTTGACTAAAGGCCATCACCACTGATGAAGACTGTGCCCCCAGATGCAGTTCCTTGTACCCTTTCACTTGCTGCATGGAATAATTGTGCCAAACAGATGTCTGATTCGGAGGAAGCACGTGCTGGTTATGTTGGCTGCTAACCGGGCGTGCATATGCGCAGCGACGATGCAGCCGTGCCTGGATTACCTGGCCGATCCGGTGAATCACACCGAACCAGAGGCTGCGGAGCCGCTCGCGGCGCTGCGCGGCTGCATTGAGGCGCGCATGACGCTGCTTGATGCGCTGGCCCGTAACGGGCCGGCTTCGCTGGCCGGCCGCGCTGCGGCTTACGGCTACATCGCCCGCTTCGGGAATGCATGCCGCCTCCAGCACCTGCCGCCTGAACATGGTACAGGCCTTGCCCCCCCACAATTATATTCTTAGGGTGGAACCTATCCCGACACTCAAAAGGCCCATAGCCCATATTCAGGATTTCAGGTATAGGGTTTACGGTTCCGACTACAACCAAAAGTTGAAATTCTAAACCTTCAACATGAAATGATCCCCTGAGCATTGTGCCTCCGGCACCTGCTGCCAGAGCATGGTGTGATTTGCCCACCACATCAGCCCACACTTCTGCGTTTAACTGTCGCAGTTGATGCAGTGTAGAATACTCTTTCTCCACCCAGTAAGCAACGCGCAGCAAATGATCGTGTCTTGTGCACATGCCCAATAAAACTGTTCTGTTCGGGAACCCATGCAACAGCAACAGGTCCATCCCGAGCGCTGCCCGGCAACTTTGCTATACTTCCTTAGTCGCTTGACTTCTCACTCAGAAACCACTATATGTGTTGGTCTGAGCCGTCAAGCAACAAAAAAGAGATGGCGCAAATGTCACAGCATTTGGGGTCCTGGGGTGAGGGACTCCATGACACGCGCAGTGCGAGCGGAAGTACGGAAGGCGCGCGTGGAGGGACTGCCGCTGCCGCAGGAGCCGCCGCCCGGGGCCGCGCCAGGGCACATGGCTCTGGTGAGCTGGCTGCGAACGGCCGCTCCGGGCGATGCCTGGCTGCTGCGCGAGTGGGGCGAGATCCTGGCCGCCCAGCGGCGCTTCGACGAGGCGGCCATGCACTTTGAGGCGCGCACCCTCCACACTGTGGTGCTTGTTGGCCCTTCACAGCAGGGGTTGTGCCAGTCCTCCGGGCTGCAGTACTCCAGTATCAGACTGGTCCATTTACTGGTGGCACCAAGCTGTGGAGCGCACTGAGCCCTGCCCTCAGTACTCCAGTCCTCCGAGCTGGTGGAACCGTGCTTAGAGCATCCCTGATGCTGATGCTATTAATCTGCTTACTCAGCGTTAGCAAGCTCAAACGCTAAGAGGCTAGGGCACAGACATTCACAAACTGTACCTGCAGTTCAGCTTGGGTTACAGCACAGGTGATGTTCGTGTGCCACACACTACAACTGCTGATGGCAAGATGCATCCATGCACTCTCTCTTTAGGAAATGGCCTTGGTAGCGGTGGCAGAATAGCACTGAATGTCTAGCAGAGGCATGATGCTGTGTGATGATTTTCATGCAGCGTCTCCAGTCCAGCAATTCTGTTTGCAGGAGGGTAAGGAGCTGTGTCAGGGATGCTGGGCGCATTGTTCTGTGGACTGTGCATAAAAACAAGGCTGCTTCTTCTGGATATACACCTGTGAAGGGACGCTATGGAATGGTGATCAAACAAGCATGTCCTACATGCAGGCAGCAGGGAAGCAGCTAGTTAAACTCATGTCCGGTGTAAACATCCTTGGTATTGACGGGGAAAACGGCCGCGCGGGCGTGCTCACTCTGGAGCAAACTGCGCAAGCCGCCACTGCTGCCTTCAGCCAGGCTCTCCAGGTCACACACCTCCTGCTCAGAAACCTGTAGTGCGCAGGGCCCGCTCAATTTTTGGACCTGGAAGCTGAGAAATCTCAAGTGCACACGGGTTGCCAGTTTCCAGACCTTTTGTGACTTGCTTGGAATCTTTTTTGCCAAGTGCTTGCCATTCTTCAAACCTGGAGCGCTGTGTTGGAGATTGTGGCTCTTAGAGAAAGGTTTCCCAGCATTGATGCCAGTGAACTCATCGTCTTTTATGAGTGGGGCTAGCAATCGTCACATCACATGTGACCCAGAATGTGATGCCCAGCTCATTTTCTTTGCAGGTGGGTGCAGCGGAGCCATGTCATGTGTGGCATCAGATGTGTGGCATGCATGCCAAGCTCGCAGATGCGCTCTCTGCAAGGGGCCAGATAGCTGAGGCCAAAGAGAGGGCAGATGCAGCCACAAGCTGTTTGCGAACCATGGCCAGCGGATCCTGCCATGAGCATGTGCAGAGCATCGTGGACTCGCGCAGCCATGCAAGCACAGTTCCGGTTCTTAAGCCAATCAATTGAGTAAAGCTATTACATAAGAAGACTGCAATTCTTCAAAATTTTCTGTTCTGACGGCAACGCATGTCTGTGTTGTGCATGGACCGAGTAAAGCAGAGTTGCAATCAATATGCCTTGTGTTTGTCTGATTTACAATTGGGATGGCGGACAATTGCAAGTGCACTTCCAAAGGTTAACCAGAGACAACGTTGTTCTATCTCTATTGCAGCATTGTGAGCCTCATCATGATCACTCACACAGAAGCGCTACATTTGTGTTGTCACACATTTTCATCAGAAAAGCAGGGGGCCGTACCATATAAAACAACTTCAATAATTGTCAGGATGGTGCATTCCTAGATGCTCCATTTCAAATGATCAATCTGCTGTGGGAAGTTGTCAGGGTCACTAGTAATCACTCGGTCACTTTGCCAGGCTTCTTTTTCCCCTGCTTCCCGCCGAAGAACTGCTGTTCGTAGTCAGAGAAGCTGCCGGTGTCCGGGTCTCGAGCGAGTAGGTAATGGAAGCGCCCTGGGTTGTCCAGCACTGCTTGCGGCGCATGGTCGCAGTAAGGAACCACTGTCAGATCGCTCTCTGCAAGTCACACCACAGCACCAGATGTGAAGGAGGGGAGTTGGTCACCAACAAGTCTATGCAGCCAGCAATCGCATGATGTGAACTTGCGCGCATCCATCAGTGGGACTTGATTGCTTTTCCCATTCCCAGGGCTCGACGCCCTCCAAGCAACGGGACAGAAATCTGACAGCGCCCATGCATTGTGCATGCATGCATGCATGGCAACCCTAGATAAATCAGCTCAGGGCCTCTAATGCAGGGAATTAGATGCCCACAATCTGGGCATGATGTGAATATCGAGCCCCCAGATCACTTTACTTTGGCTCCTCTGCAGAGTAGCAGCTTGCATCCCTATGCTGCATGAACTTGACCATCTGACGCAAGCTCAGGGAGGAGTTGTTATATTAGATTGGAGTCTGTGGAGTCCACCTTTGCCGAGGAGGGAGATGCCCTTGGTGACGCGGCCCACAATCATGGCCGGGTCGGTGAAGGCGGCGATGTTGAGCTGCCAGTGCGCGAAGGAGGCCATCTTGTTCTGGAAGTCCTCGATCGCGCCGAAGCAGCTGGAGCAATGCGTGGCCGCCCGCGGCAGCGACAGGCTGCACTCGCTCTCCCACCGCGCCGCATCCTGGTCCATGCCCCCCAGCGTGTCCTCCCCCAGGTAGGGGACCACCTGAGTCGGGCAGAATCGTGGGCACCACTCTTTCCACGTAAGCTGATCTTGCCGAGTTCCTCAAGTGACAGGCTGCACTCGCTCTTCTTCTGCTTTGCATCCTTAAGTACGCCGCCCAGTGTGTCCTCTCTCAGGTGGATGACACAGCCCGAACATGTATGTGATCTTCTATTGAGGCCTGTTCTGCTGAAGTGATAGAGTATGTGGGCAGGTTGCTATCTAAAAGCTTGAGACGGTTGGGCTCTTGTCGCACATGTCCTAGTTGTGCGACGCAATACAGCCAAGGTACTTGACTTCAGATTGAAGACGCTGCGAACAAGAGCTTCATTCTCATGTCACAGGACGATTCTGCGTCTGGAAGACATTTTGTGTGTGGGAAGCTTCACCTTCGGCCCGGCCTTCCAGACGCCGGAGTACAGCGAGTAGCTGTAGTAGAACATGTCCGACTCCATTGCCGCGCAGTTGTGCGCCGCCTCAAAGCGGCACCGGCGCAGCGCGCGCAGCGCGGCCGGCCGGGGGATCTCGTCCACATCCCCCAGAACGAACAGGTCCCCCCGCCTTGCCTCCCCCAGGCCCCTCTCAAACAGCTGCTCCCGTTGCCACCACTCCCTAGTGCATCATTCCCATGTTGTGACTCAATTGCCAGTGATTCAACTGGAAAGAGCCTTCTCAGCATCATGGGCTTCCTGGTGTTGCATGCAGGTTTTGGGGTCCTTGAAGTGGTGCTCCTCACCTGTAAAAGGGCTCATCGAGAGGCCCGTAGCGCTTCATTTTCAAGTCGATGTGAGTTCCGTTCTGTTTCTTCACCTTCTGCAACCAGAGGCGATTGGCAACCTGCATAAAGCCGTGCCATTTTTCATGCATGTTCAAGTTGTTGGTGTAACCACCACTGCCTCTGATGGTCCAAAGTACGCCAAGCACAAATTGTAATGCCCTCATCATCTACAGACATACCTTGTCTTCTGCATCTGTGTCCAGTGGCACATGCAGTATCTTGTCAGCAAAGCGCTCAAAGCGCGCTGCATTCTCGGCGTAGTACAGCGGCTTGGGCCTGTCCTGCATTGTCCGGCGCGACTCGCCTGCATCCCAACTTCACTTCTGTCCATCTTCTGTTTATTACTCCTGTCAACTTCTGTCACAATAGCTTGATGACAACCACACTGTTTTGAGCAGATAGAAGCAGCAAGCGATTTGTCAGCACAGATGAGAAGGTGGTAGCACCTATTACAAAGAAGTCCACGACATCGTACAACTCTGTGAGCCGCACTTCCAACATGTCCAGCTCGGTGTTGAACATGAAACTGTCAAAGATGCGCACAGTGTCCTCCCTCTCTGGCAGTCCATGCTGCTGGCAGAAGTCCTCATACGTTGGCTTTGGGTCACCTACTTCACCTGGGTGTGAAGACGTTTGTTGATATGGCACACCTGAGTTCTTCGAGATATGGCTCACGCCGGTGCATTTTGGAAAAC
The DNA here is from genome assembly GCA_020887355.1 of Coccomyxa sp. Obi. Classification (NCBI taxonomy): domain Eukaryota; kingdom Viridiplantae; phylum Chlorophyta; class Trebouxiophyceae; family Coccomyxaceae; genus Coccomyxa; species Coccomyxa sp. Obi. The sequence continues at coordinate 1,897,345 of AP024997.1, forward strand.
TTTCCTACAATCTCTATGGTGATGTTATCACGCATCGGGACATTAGGCATGCGCAAAGAATTGATCATTGTTGCTTCGAGGACTTCTGAAAACTCCCGACAACGATCATTTTAGTCGCAAGAGGAAGTTGTAAAGAGAGACACCACTGACCATTACCTTTCGCTTTTGAGCAAATAATGAAGGCCGACAAGAGGAAGATCGCGCTGGCTGTGTTCAAAGATGTGCTTCTTCGTGCCATCTTGATGTCTAACAGCACATCCCATCATAACTTGCTCTCCCAGACGCCATGCATGTGTGTCTATGGAGTTTTAAACATAAGAACCTTCTAGATCCATTTGTATACATTGGATGGTTCAAAACAATTCTCAGATGGACAACCAGGTTCAACACGTCCACGTGCCGACTACATAATATCACGTGACCTAAATTCTGCTTTGAGAGTGTCTTGATGCTAATCCTCAGTGCAAAGTGTATCTTTTAGGAGTATACGATTTAAATTCAGACAGCACAGTGTTAACACTCGTCTGCAGCGGACATGTGTTGAGACTGATGGGCGCAACTGAAAACATCCTTTCGGCTTTGCTGCCCGAGAGGGCTGGAACAGAGGTATCGATCATATATCGAATGTTGTGGAGTAAAATTTTTATTCCCGTCAATACACAGCATCTGATGCCTTCAGAGAGCCCTCCTTAATAAGCGCTTTGTCACACAACAGGGTGTGAGCCCTTCCGTTCTGCAAGAATACTTGGATCGTTTGGACGCAAGGAAAACGCAGGTGATCTTGGTTTTCTGTTCTTTTGCATGCTGTGCAAAATGGAGAGATTCCGCGATGACGAGTTCCCCTAGTTCTGTAAGTCACAACATCCAAATAGTCGGATCTTCATGCAGGTTCTTGATGCATTTCTGGAGCAGTTAAGTGATCAGACAACTCTCGACACTCTCAGAAGCTCAGGTGGGTGTGAATATGGCAGCAAGCCAATTGACTACAATGTTAGGCATGGAACACACCTTGAGAACAGGACGAGCTTCAAAATCACATGCCGTTCAGGGAAGACCGATGCCGTTTTAGCTGGTGTAGCCAGCCATCAAGAGGCATTGGGCAGCGAATTGGCAGGACTGGCAAAGCAGCACTGCCAACTCAGCACTCAGCTTGAGGAGGCTCAGAAAGCGGCCCAGGCTGTGCATGTGCTGGCAGACCTCCAGCAGCGCCTGCAGGACTTCGATGCCCATCTTGCTACAGGTGTGCTGCTGACAGATCTAAACGAATGAACTCACCTGTGATGGCTGCTTGCATCGTCATGCATGACAAGTGAGGCATGCGCTCAAGGTTCATGCGTATTCGACATGGTTGCAGGGGACTTTGTGGAGGCTGCGCAATGTGTGGTCGAACTGGCACAACCAGCAGATCCACATCTTGATGTCGATGCGCGACAGCAGAGGGAGTTTGCCGCAGAGCATAGGTCAGCCACCTTGCTTCAGGTGAGTCAGTGGGAGTTTACCTGCCCCCCAGCACATGCATGGGAGGGCCTTGTTCAAGCGGTAACGAACTCACGCAACCACCCCAACCGATGTCTTCACCTTGCAACTCTCGTACATGCGCAGACATTGGCAAGCAAGGCAAGGAGCCTCCTCGTTGCGGATGCCGATGCCTGCCAGCTAGAGGTGACCGACAGCAGAGCTGCAGGGCAAATTTGGAAGGCGCTGCAGATCCTACAGCACTTGGAGGAGCACCTACAGGTAAGACTACTCTGTGAACACTTCGTCGTTATGCCTTGCCATGAACATGCCATGTGCTGCAAGCCTGCATGCTTCTGTGGCGTTTGGCATTGGAGGGATGGTCACTGGGCAGACCAGTGACAACTACAGATAGCAGATCACTCCGCAGAGAAAGCTTCCGACAGCAAGCTGTTGTGTGCACTGCAGTATGTAGGGGAGCGGCTGCTCTCTCAGGCTCTGCTGCCATTGGTCACAGCGCGCAGCCCAACCGTGTGGACATCACTCAGGGACGGGGAGGGTGGTGCCAAGGTGTTGCAGTGGAGGCCTGACGAGGCGACACCAGCAGAGAATGATAGCGTGGAGGATGCACTGCTGACGGTGCTGCGCTTCGTTGCAGGCAAGCATGCCACTCGCCACAGAAACATACTTGTGGCTCTGTTTGGAGTTCCAGTCCTGCCAGAGTCATGAGCGCAGAGCATCAAGGGCGTTCACTCGGAGGAGGACTGTGTCCATCATTGATGTGCACCTGCAGCTGGGAGTCCGCTTGGAGAGTTCTTGCTGTCCTTACTGGAAGTTGTCACTGAGGGTGGGGTTGTTGGCTGCACAGAGGCGGCTTGCGGTAGCGACAGGGAGGTTGTGGTATTGTTGGGCGCCATTTTATGGCCAAGGCTAACGGCTAGCTACATAGAGGCCCGGCTGAGTCCGGCAGTCCCAGAGGATGACTCTCAGCTGGAGGGCTTTCAGGCCACCTGCAAGAATGCCCAGCGTTTCGAGGCCCAGGCCGCTTCCATGGGGTATGCCAACCTCCTGTTATGTACCACAGTTTTGCACCTGGTTGGATATGCGTGGTAGTGAACAGCCTTATCCTTCGAGTTAAATTCGTATCATTGATGCTGCTTATGAGTACTCCATGGCACCGTTACACCAGAATGCATCATACTGAGTGGGGACAGCGACGTTGTCTCCTGCAGTCAGAGCGCATTGGACCCTTGGCATCCCATGTCATCGATGCAGCTGGCTGCAAGTGTGGCCTCGACTTGTTGGCCCATGGGACCAACCAGCGGCCAATTTCTCCCATTGAGCCGCTTGGCAGTGAAGCCTTTCAAAAATTAGGCAGGGAACCTGTACTTTTGAAAGGCTTCACTGCTATCCGGCTTCAATTGGAGGGACTGGCCGCTGATTGGTCCCATGGGCCAATTCCGGTTTGTGCATTCAAGCAGATTGTTCTGAAAGTGTTTGCGGCGGCCCAGGTTTGTGCATCAGGACGAGGAAGGGCGTGGCCGCATAGGGCAGTGGGTGCGGCATGCGCTGGACCGGTTCCTGCATGCCAAGCGGTTGAGAATAGTCGCCGCGGCGCGCGACGCCCTCATGGCGCCCGAGGCAGCCGACACGCTCGAAGCTGGTATTGCGCTGCCTGTCAATTCCGAGGCTGTGGCTGCTCTCAAGCGGGCCATGATGACAGGTAACACCCATGAGTCATGGGTCTTGTATCAGAAGGCATCGTTCAGGTGTACCTTGAAATAAGCGAGCATGGTTGTGACCTGGCATATTCATGCGATGAGTGGTGGTTGGCCTGGTGTTGCCCACCGGTCTGCATTCATAGGCATCCGCTTGTGAGCACAAGGCTCAGACAGTTTCTTCAAGAAGGGCAAATTGCGTCATATCAAGCTTGCATGGGGTGTCTGTCAAATGCGCATGGGATATTCTTGTGCAGGATCATAGCCCTTCTCATATGCTGATGCTCTTTGTCCCGGCAGGTCAGACAGATGGCGCTGACCCAGGGGAATTGCCATTAAATTGGGGCCCCGAAGGGGAGGAAGGGCCACTTCTTGCAACAGGTAATGCCCAGCTTCTCTCCAACCTTTCGGACATCACCAAACAAATATTCGCAGCCGGGCACGCATCAGGGATTTGCAGTCTGAGAAGCTTACTGGGTCCCTGATCCTCCAACCTTGCACATGACTGCTTATAATACCGACAGAGCCCCTGCGATCCTGTCAACCGTCGATGGCTCAACCGTCAAGTATCACATGGGGACAACTGAGGAGCATATCACGCTGCTGGCACAGGCCGGTGCAAGATCCGCCACAAAGGACTGCAGTTGCTCCTGCAGACAAACATTAAAGAGACGCCGTCATTTCAATGCAGCGCTTTGGCATTCGATTCAGAAATTATGGAGACGTTTAATGACGATGCAGGGCGGTACAGGATCACCCACCGAGCGGAGGCGCTGGTGGCGGTGATGCGGGGAGCGCTAGAGGAGGCGGTGCGTTCCGGCAGCCCCGCCGTTGCGCAGTCGCTGGCCGCCGCAGTCCAGGACGTGGCCGAGCTGGCCGGCGCGCTGCTGCCCTCTATACACGCGCGCGAACTGCAGGTCAGTCAGTCAGTCAATGACACGTTTCTCAGCCACCAAAACCTGATCAGATGTCTGACTCTGATCGTCACAGTCGCCAGCCAGCATCACATCCAAACATTCACAGAGGAACTGGAGACATTCACAAGATCATCCTGCCAGGTGCTGCCTCACATTTCTCCTCCCTGCAGCCTGTATCGCAAGCAACCTGCAAGCCACACCTGGTGCGTCTGGACAGCGCTGCATGTCGATTGTGCACGCTTCCATGCTGATGCATCTCGGTGTCTCGAGCAGGCGCTGCATTTTCGCACAAGCTGCTCTTCTTTGACATTTTCTGTGTAGTTGTAGGGTTCACCAAGGGGCATATGGTCCCGGAGACTTGCTCACGCTCTGTGATCTCCGTGCAATAGTGTCCTGCCTGGACAGTGGTGCTCTGCACAAGCAATCATGTATTCCCCCACTTTCAGTAAACCCCTTGTAAGCAAGTGAGTGGGAGATGGCATAGGAGCAGCAATGCACATCAGTGTGAGTGTGCAATGCGCAGGTGCCGCAACCAGCCGCACTCTTCCACAACGACTGCCAGCATGTGGCGGCACAGCTGCTGAGCCTGCCGTACCTGTTCGCGCCGCGGCTGGGGCAGCTGGCCCCATCCGCCCCTCTGCAATTCATTGATGCTGCCTTCCGCCTGCGCGCTGCCGGAACAGCCGTCCTCGAAGCTCAGGTGTGATGACTACTCGATTTTGGCCGCACTCCCTTGCTTGCTACAGCCTTTGTGACCTTTCGCTCACCTGCAGACCTGCTTGTGACGAGTTGGCAATGAACAGTCTCTAGGGCGTGGCAGATAATCTTGCGCTCCCTAAATCACATGATAAGAGGGCTTCCCTGCAGTAGACGGGGTCACTGCTCCAAGAAGCAGACAGCGTCTTTTGGTGATGCAAGTGCGTTCTATGTCCTCTCTACAAATGTGGTATCCATTTGGGCCTGCTGATGTGTTGGATGAAGGTGCGAAGGGCTGATGCTGGTGCGCAGGCAGAGAGGCAGGCCAGGGAGGTGGCGGATGTGCTGAGCGCTGCACAAGGCTTCTCCCGACTACATGTTGCTCAGCGGGGGATCACTGCTCGCAAGGTGCCACCCAGATGTGACTGAATCAGTCCAGGCTCGTGCACCCATGGAATTGCATGGTGTAAATAGTGCTGATTATTTGCTCTGAGGGGCGCTTATGCAGTACTGTCCGTCCGCCAGGCACTGTTGCAGCATGTGGCTCTACTCTTCCTGGGGCGTCGCCTTCGTGCTTTAGAATTCCACATGTTGGTGCTGTTGTCTGAGACTATCCAGGGAAGATTCTACTCTGTGTTTTTGTTATGTGTACGCTGTATCTCTCTCTTCCTTCCATTGATCATTTTAGGTCTGGGTATTGGAGGTTTAAGTCACTCTCCCTTGTAGCCTGGGCATGGTTATGCATTGGAGGTATGGAAGACATACGTTTCTCTACAGCCGGCACAATTGATGATGGTGGTGTCTGGGCATGTAGGTGGTGCAACAGGCGCTGCATGCGCTGCGCCGGCTGGGAGACATGTTGGGCGGTGTGCTGGCGCCTCGCGACTTTGTGCGCATGGCCGCAGCCGCTGTGCAGGCGCTTGCGGATCGCGCTGTAGGTGCGCGTGCACATCTCCAACTCTCATCAGATCTTCTTTCATGACTCCAAAGAATATTGTGACTGGACCGGCAGAGAGCCAGCGCCGGGCTCAGTAAAGGAGTTGTCCTTCTGAGGCTGCTATGATGCCATTCTCAGAAGAGCTTATTCTGATATCGCATTCGCTAGTAACCTGTTGGCTGGACAACATGCAGGTCATAGTGGCTCTGTACAACGTCACTATTAAATCTACCGTGGCATAATGCACACAGTGTGGCGAACGAGGATGTTGGACAGGGTGTGCGTCTGCAGCCTCGTCGTCCCCTCACTTGGCGAGCAACAAGTAATCTATGTGCGCTGACATGGCAGGGGAGCTGCTGGCGCTGGAGGACATCAGCGTGGAGGAGAGCGAGGACCTGCCACGTATCCTCGGGCCCCTGGCCGAGGATGCGCCGGCCGCCGCGCTTGGCCGAGCGGGGGCGCTCGAGCAGGCGCCGGCCGACCGCGACCTCGTGCTGGCCGCCATCGAGGCGCGCGCCTCCGCGCTCGCCAAGCTGCGGGTGCGCCCCTTTGCTCCAGGCATTACCCTTTTGCAGTTCGTACAAGTGATTCCGAGAGTGGAATGTTTCGATTTATTGTTCCTAGTAGTTGCGCCCGCTCATGCGCCACACTGGGCCAAGGCTGCAAAGGGCAAGATGATCTTGCCAAGATCTCAAGGCTGTGTGATATGTAACATAGCAGTCTGTGAGCTGCATCGAAACAACTCTTCAAATACCCATTTAAAGGTTTCTGCCGAAGGATTGATGGCCGTCGACCGCGTGCTATCGTTCAGTGACTTTGGGACCAAGAAGCCGACTTCACTGGCCTGTGTGCAGCTGTGCCTGTCTGAGGCTTCTCTGGTGCCGCAGGAGGTGCTGTTTGTTATGGGATCACGTCTGGTGCAGATTGATGAAAGATGGAAGGACGGCGGCTTGCAGAAGGCAGGACTCAGCAGTGATGAAGTGGTGCATTTGGTAAGACCCTTTCAGAGAATATGCCTCCATGTTTTTGCTATGTACATCCAGCTGAGGATGACCACTGTCACATATATCACAACATGGATCATCATATCATCAGCTTTTCGGGTGATATTCACACAAGCCTTTGCCTACATGCAGATTGAGGCGCTCTTCGAGGACACAGACTTGCGGAGAGAGGTATTGCACCACGTTCGATCAGCTAGGTAGTCCAGTGGTCCAATTCTGATAAAAATTTGGCAAATATGTTCATACCTTGATTGAGGTGTCTGCTGCAATTGCTTGCCTGTTGCTCGCACTAGACCACCAAGGTGGGTGTGGCTGTGGGACAACTACCAAAAGACCACCAGTTGAAATCTGCAGTGTATATATACAGCTGTGTTGCATATGGTCAGAGGGCTGGCAAGCCTCAGGCACTTCTTGCTTGAAAGAGGCCCTACGATGGTCCCTCAAAAAATCTCCGCTTGATCTTAACAAAATTTCGACGTGATTTCATGATGCATTTTTCAGTATAGCTTGCCTTTCTGCACCGCATGTAGACTGAGAACCCGACACACTGCTGTGCCAACTCGGCCTGGCGTCTGCCAGCGACTTCCTCATAGGGGCAGACTCGGCTCCTTCACAGAGCGCAGAGGGGGAGAGGGGCCAATCGTTCTATCCGTTCGTTATCCTCTCTTATCTCGACAAGGGTTACCGGAAGGGACGGATCAGCTCGACAACTCCAGCCTACGACTTCTCCCGACAATCCCATCTGTCTATCGAATTATCATAACTACCACCCCTCCGGGGACAAGCGAACAGCATGAAAATTGATATCATGCCTGGATCCTTCCTGCATTCCTATCCGATCCTCCCTCTGCCCCTGATATCACAAAATCCAGAGTAGATCTTTTGCCAGGTCAGCCGGGATTCTGTGGCCCCTTCCCAACCCCAGACCCTGAAAAGCGCAATGTCAAAAGAAGATCCCCGTTATCCGCTGGATTTTTAAGAAACTGAGCACCGTGGAATGGTCAGCACGAACACTTGCCATGAATGGCCATGAGAGCCGCATCCGCGCAGCAGGGTGCCCGCAAAAGACGGACGGGGTGATGCCCGTTCTAGAAAATGCGCCGGAGCCGGGCACGGAAAGGAGGCAACAGGGAGCTAAGCAGAGCCTTTTGGGCTCCAAACGCAGCCACAGCTCAGGTCACTTGTCTGAGGACTCTGAATCGAGGACGGAGCAGAGCCACCACGACCAGAGGCAGCGCAGGCGGGGTGGGTTCGCTTTCGCTAGTGATGTTTTCCCAGTCAGACGTGGTTGCCAGCGGAGTCCGCTGCCATGAAACGCGTGATGAAGGAGGCCTTGGTGCTTGCAGGCAATCCTTGGAGCGAGGAGGAACACCGCAACTTTCTTGCCGGACTTAAAAAACTTGGAAAGGTGTCCCTATCGCGTTGTCCTCGGTTTTACTCATCTTGCTTCTGCTCGCACAACGCCACATCGTACAGTCCTGCGCTCGATGCATGACAAAGTGTGCGCTTTGGGCGTGTTCCGAGCCTGTCACACCCGTCGCAGGGAGATTGGAGAGGCATTTCGCGTCATTTCGTACAGACCAGAACGCCAACGCAAGTGGCCAGCCATGCGCAAAAGTACTTTATCCGCCAGCTGAATCTGCACAATCGAAAGCGGAGATCATCATTGTTTGACATGGCTCCGGAATCGGACCCGGTGAGTCGATACGCAGACGGAGACGTGGCTTTGTGCTTAGAGGCTTTCCTGCCAAGACCCAGTATGCCGTTTTGCCTCACTCTGGAGCTGTGAAGTCCATTCTACGCGTCTTAGCAGCAGATAGCTGTGCTGATGAAAGGCAGAAACTGAAAACTCAGGGGTTCTGCAAACTTGGTGCAGGGGCCAAGTGGGCTGTCACAGGAAACAGGGCTGCACGCATACCAACAGCAGCGGCCAGGCAACTCACTGGATACAAGCATGCATGGCAGCAGAGGCACGGAGCAGGCAGAGGTTCACAGGCTGCGAGGTGGGCAGACCCTGTGCTAGATATTTTAGCAAGATATTGGGCACAAGCACTGTCTTATGCCCAGCCCGGGGCCCCATGGCCTGCGTAGAGGAGCGTGCAGGAACATTTGTGTTCACCAGATGGAGTAGATCAGTCTGAGAGTCTCTCGCTGAGCCTGTGGGTGTGTTTGCTGATGGCAGGAGGTGCAGAGGATGTGAGCCTTGGACACCAGCAGTGGCAAATGCCTGCGCCTAGCATGCACCCAGCGATGGTGCAGGCCATGCTGCAGGCAGCTGCTGGGGGCGGCCAGTGCATGCCCCCTCTAGCAGCAGCCCACATGGCGGCAGCAGCATTCAGTGGTCGGCCACCTGGGCTCAATCCGCTGCAGCAGGTCAGTGGATAGCTCTGGAGAAACAATACACCAGTACTTGTCTGGGACATATCTCTGCAGTTGCTTTCCATCAGATAACAGGACCATCTGGAAGGAAGCCCAGACTGCGGGATGCATACTTTCGGCATGCATGGAGACTAAGCACACAGTATGTCAGGATCGGAGGTTGGAAGACCCCTGCTATCTGGCAGTCTGTTTGGCTTCTACACAGCCAATCTCCTGAGCAGGATTGGAAAGATTTTAAAGATTTTAAAGATCCAACAAGAGATGTGGATTTCTTATCATGCAGTGCGTCTGACGTATCAGACATGTATGGTGACATATGCCAAGCATGGTGGCGCATGATGACTTACCATGTTAGTGCACTGTGCAGGGCGCTTTTCCAATGCCACCACCATTCGGCTTTGGCGGCATGCCGGCTGCAGCAGGCCCGGGCGCGATGACGCCGCAGCAGCTGGCTGGCATGTCTGTGCTGCTGCAGCAGCAGGCCGCTGCCGCGGCCATGTTCTCTTCCGGGGCCTTCAACCCGCTGGACCTGGTCGCAGTGGCCGCCGCGATGCAGACCCAGTTTGTGAGCGCGACTGCGGCCAGCGCGGCCAATCAGATGCTGGCGATGCAAGGTGGTCCGATGGTTAATCAGCCGGGTCCGCCGCCCTTCGCGCACCTGCCGCCTCCGGGGCCGCCCTTCGGTCCCCCGCCCGGGCTCTTCCGGCCCCCCAGCGGCGGCAATCTTGTCGCCTTCGGTGGCGCAGCGCTCGACATGTCGGGCCAGCAGCCGCAGCAGACTGATGATGGGCAGCACAGCTTCGGCCAGCGCAGGGATGCAGGTGGGTGCTTCAGTGCAGTTGCTCATCCACTCGCTGCACAAGTTGGCAAACAAGTTCTGGGAATGGTGCTTGGCAAAGTTTGTCAGCCACTCTTTTAATGGACGCCAAGTTTGGATAAGCAATTAAAGGAGTTATACAGCAGCCCTGGTGCAGGCTGTCCATCCAAATGTCTTGTCTACTGATGTCAGTGCAATCGCAGTGCTAGTTACTGAGCATTGTCGCTTGGCTGGGACAGGGACAGGCCCGATATCTGCGGGCGAGCAGGGAGTTCCAGGCAGCCTGGCTAGCAGGGAGCAGTCCGGGGCAACAGTCACGGACGGCGGCAATGAACACCGCACCACCCGCGTGTACCGCCCACAGGCCACCCATGCTCGGCCCTTGCCAAGTGCGTGATCCGCCAGATTCATATGCTGGCTCGCTGTGTACTGCATGGAAGGTTGTGTGCCTCAGTGGTAGGCAGTCCCGGACTTTGATGCACCTTCAGGGCATTCCCTGCCTTGGTGCCAAGGGTCTAACGCCTCACTCCCACAGATGGGATGTAATATGGGATGTTGTGGCAAAGGCCGATTGAACACAGAAGCATGATGGCTTGATTGGACCATGTCCATAGTTGTGGTTCTTCTTGCCAAGGCAGAGGGCAGGATTTGGCCATGGGTTCTTAGTCTTTATTAGTTTTTTTCCATGCCGGTGACTGACAGCCGCCGCTGCCCTGCAGGAAACTTTTTGCGGGAGGGGTCAGTGGCCATAAAGGGATGCAGTGATGTGCTGGGCAGCGAGGGCCGCCATCTGGGTGCTCTGGCACAGGGCAGCATCCCAGACAGAGGCTGCCCCTTGGGCACCGAGCGGCTCGAGAGCTTGGGCAGGACGACCTCATTCCGGCAGCTGGCACGGTCCCCCAAGAGCGCTAGCGGGGGGACCGTAGAGGAGCAGGGGGAGACCACCGGCGGCAGCGGGGGGCGCTCCGGCGAGGGAGGGAACGCCAAGGGCGGCCTCTCCTCCTCCTTCACCACCATAAGCCGTGAGCGCAAGGTGGTCTATTTTCCCCTGCCCCTGCCCTGCCTTTGACCAGGGGACCTACTGAAAAAGCAACTAGGTAAAAGGTAAAGAGTCTCCTTCATTGACGCTGTCCAGGAAGCCCACAATCCATGGAATGCATTATATGGGTTGCACTGATTAGCACTGGATGTGCCAGTGCAATATGGAGCAGAGAATGACACAAGATGTGTGTCGCATGAGACGCTGCATTGTACGCATTGCTGCATGTGAGGCAACATTCTGCAACAGTGGGTCATCGAAGCTGGTGCATGGTTGCTTGCAGGGCCAGCAGGTCACCATGAACAGCGGTCCCTTCTCGGCCGAGCGCAGATTCACCCCGGGTGGATCGCTGCAGTCGTCACTGCAGGAGACACAGGGCAACTCCCTGGGCACCTCCACACAGTTCGCGGGCAGCAGCATGCAGGATCCCCAGAATATCGCCTCCCCTTGAAGAGGGGGCATTCTGGTGGGGTTGCGGCAACATTAAGCAGCATGCATTATTCCCAAAATGTTGCTTGGCTAGTGCGGAGCCTAGCAGACTAGTGCAGTAGTGCAGAGGGGTTTTGTAGGGAGGGGGGAAGCAATACATGAAAGGCATTCATGTTGTACGGCAGATGTGCATCTGCTTGGGGAGCTTGCCGGGATGCTGTTGTGTCTTTCTTCTGCCTTTGAGATCTTGACTCACTGCGCCAGTTGCTTGTCAGTTCGAGTATTGTCTGCCATCTAAATCTAGACGGGGTGTCTCAAAAGCAGACACACCCAGCTCTCTTTGTCAAAACAGTTGGTTTGTGGTCTGCGCTGTGCAAGGTACGGAGGCATAGCAAGGGATTGGGTTAAAGTCAGCGAGTGGAAAGCTTGGTATTGCACATTATGGAATGTGGTATCTCTGCGCGGGTCTTTGTTGAGTCGTTGGCCGACCACATGTTGTAGAGTCAACAGATTGAGAGCAGAGGCAGCGGTTGCTATGGGCGGTTACAAATTCTTTTTAGGAGACGAGGCGTTTCTCTCTGTACACTAGTTGCCCCACCCGGAGCTGTGCACACCAAAGATCAGAGAAAGGGGAGGCGGGAACAGATGTGTCAGGTTGTCAAAAAGGCTACAAAAAAAGCAGACAAGTTTCTGCAGAGTGAGTTGGCGGCCCACACCAAGCAGCAGCAGAGGAGCACTTTACCTGGTCGAGCATCTCTCAAGATTTCCAAAGGGGACATGTTTCAAGGTGGTCACCTGCTTTCCGGTTGTTGCGCAATGTGTTTTTCTCATTTTATGTCCCCGAGGCCCAGCGCGGAGCTCTTAGCTTGCATGGCGAGAAGCAACCTCAATATGGTGTGGGGACTGCTGTTTTTCATTTTTGTGCCTGATGCGGGCCACTTGTCAGGCGTGCTGGGTGCTCCCTGTGTATGAGCAGCTCAGCAGCCTTTTGGCAAACTGTGAGGACTGGGCAATCGTGAGTGGATCAATGCATTGTGCTGCCTGAAAGGCAAGGAAGGCTTCTGGGTTTGGGAATTCAAGCTTTCAGATGGGGGGACAGGGCACGACAATGCTGGCCTACATAAGAAGACAGTGGCCATCTGTGCTCCCATAGATACCCACTTGATGCAAATGCCTTCAGATCATGTGAGGGTCAGACAATGTGAAGATCTGGCGTTGCGGTACTGAAATGCTCAGTGCCTGAGTGGTTCTTTTGGTTATTTATTTTGCTGTGGTTATGTTGTCAAAATGACTTGCATTGAAAACAAGCTGTCATGCTGGATTGTAGACATTCCCTGATGTGCAGATGCGCTGGTGTGATATTGTCATTTGCAGTGAACATCTTGGGTTGGTAGGGGGGCATGCCACTAGTACTAGGGATCTTTGTTTACTTTATGATCTGATACATCCACTGGTAGTGCTGTTTTGACAATCTACTGAGACTGTAGGCCATGCATTTGTCACTTTGGCACTGATGCAAATCTTGGGCCAAGTTCATTTCTTAAGAGAATGTGACCATCTGAATTTCAGGGTGTTCTCTGGAGGTATATATGCTCCTTCAAGGCATGATACTTTGCACATGGCTGTGCTGATTTTTGGCTTGGCATCATGATGCCGAGAAGTGATCACCTGGCATTTCGCAGTCCAGTCGCATGCACCATGATCATCCTGGGCAGGGCATTGAAATTTCTCCTACCTCCAGTCGTATAGGCGAGGTCAATGCCAGTTGCTTTGCACATTTGCTTTACAATTGTCCCATTCATGCTGCCTGTTGGCACATATGTGTTCACGTGTGTTCCAATTGGAGCAAAAGTTTGCTGAGCGCAGATGGGATCATGCAACGTGATACCTTTGGCCAAGAGACAAGAGACTTCCTTTGACACCAGTGGACAATTTACATGGCTGATATATCTGCCGACGGTCCTAGAAGCCTTGTGTTCTTCACTGCCAGGCCCGACTAGGACATGCATCACGCAGATGCAACAGCAGCCTCTCTGCTGTCAACCTCTTGTGCGGCACCATTGCTGCTGCTCACAGGATCTTTGCTAGCAGCGCTGCTTCGCCGATCACGCACGGTCATGAAGAGGCCGTTCTGTGTGTGGATGGTGGCTCCTGTGGTCATGCCTATGTCCTGATCTGGCACCAGCTGGAAATCAAAGCGCTTCAACAGAACCGCAAGCGACACGACGGCCTCCATCAGTGCAAACTGGTCCCCCACGCACTTCCGGGGGCCGCCACTGAAGGGAATGAACCTGCGTCGCAATACTCCCCATTTCAGGACAGAACTTTCTCACCCAGGTCATCAAGCAGATATAAGGAGCATGCGTCCCAGCTATTGCTAACGTCACAAAGCAGTGGTTTTGTAAGGTTCACGATGCATGCCGTGCAGCTTTCATGTATGAGTTTGCTCAGGTGCTGCTGGCGTTCATACCTGCTAATATGGCTTGGCCAGTCTTTTTGCTCAGGAGAGAACTTGTTAGATGAAACAGAGAGGAGCGATTTCGACACCTGTAGTCCGTGGTCTGCTCGCTGGGCACGGGCTGGTCCAGGGGGAAGCGCTCCGGGCGGAAGGCGTTGGGCTCATCCCACACAGCGGGGCTGCGGTGGATGTTGTACACCGATATCATCACGTCCTGCCCCGCCGGCACCGAGTAGCCGCCTGCGCACAGCCGCATGCATCGCCGGGGTCTCACTGCCTGACAAGAGCCCGGAGAGCCCCAAAAAGCACATGCATGTGTGCGGCTGCCCCCCAACCAGTTATTTGATTGGTCCTTGTCCGCGCCCCACTCTGGCGACAGCCTCCAACTTGCATAACAGCCTTTCGAAGGGGCGCACAGCGGCAAAGCTGTCTGCATGACCTTCTTGAATTGGTGCTCCAGAACGAACGAGTGGGGACACAGGGGAGCCCTCCGCAGCGGCACATCCATGAAGTAATAGCCAAAACCCCTTGTTGTGTTGAAGCCCACTTCTCAGAGACTCTACACTGCCTGTTGAGATGACATGCAGCATTGATGCCTCAGCCTGCTGAGTCATGACATCAGTCAGGGCAGGAGGGAGGAAGCTGACCTGGGAGTGTGTCGGCGATCTGGGCGCGGCGCAGGAGCACAGGGGGGTGCGGGTAGAGGCGCATGCTCTCGTTCACGCACCGCATCAGGTACTTGAGCTCCATGAAGTCCGCCACCGTTGGCTGAGCCCGGTCCCCCAGCACTGCATCCACCTCTGCCTGAGCCTGCACCAGTTCCCCAGAGTTGTTTAGGGGCCCGACAACCATGGTACAGCCCTTTTGGCAGGGTGATCTTGTGAGTGCCGCCAAGTTTCTCTGTGAATGTTTGGATGTGACGCTGGGTGTTGACTCTGACGATCAGAGTCAAATGAATGAGGAGTGGTATACTTCCAATCAGTTGCTGCAATTGCGGGTGCACAGGCATCTCGACTGCTGGATCAGCTGCAGCCAAAGAGCATCACACTTCCTCCGCATGTGTCACAAGAGCTGCAAGACGGGGCCCTGACATGGCCCTCTGAACGAGAGCCCTGGAAATGCTTACGGGGCAAGGCAACGAAGGAATCCACCTTGGCCATGGTGTGGGGGTTCTGCTCTAGCAGGTAAAGGGTCCATGTGAGGACAGAGCCTGTGGTTTCATGGCCGGCCACCAGCATGGACAGCAGGTCGTCTCGCAGCTGCCGCGCCGAAACCTCCTCTCGCGACGCAATCAGGAAGCGCAGCACGCTCGGGTCCGCCTCGTTGATGTACCCTTCGCCGAACGATGCCTGCCACACCACCAGAAGCAACCTTTTGAGGAGCTCTTGCATTCCACGCCATATGTCCCCTCGACAGCCATACAATTCGGTTCCAGATGCACTTACTTCCATGTTCAAGCCTTGGGAGTCCCCCGCGCTCCCTCTTTCAGTGCTGCTTCCTGCAAAGTGCTTCCTGATAATGCATGGTGTGATTTCATGGACACTGTGAGAAGCAAACCTGCTCCTCGGCGTCCACCATCTCCTTGCATTGCGCAATGAGCCGCTCGGTTGTGGCTCGTATGAGCTCCACAGCCTCCACGGCCTTGCGCTGCCGCGGCACCAGCGGTGCCAGAAAGTCCAGCTTCCACAGCGGCAGCAGGTCCGTCGCTCGCTGCTCTGTCTCCTTCAGTGCGGTGTACACCGCCTGACATCCACAGCATAAACACATCAAATGCACACACCGCCACCTATCACTGCTAAGACATGGCTGCACATCAAATTACCCCAAATCCCATCACTGCCGTGCGCACTGCCTGAGATCCGCAGCATGGCATGTCACATGGACCTTGACATGCACCAACCACCACCTCGTCTCACTGCTATTGTACCACACACAAGACGCCGGCATTTGCGGTCCATATGCTGCAGACTCTCCGCACTGTGTTATTCCTCTGATGGCTGTGGACATCATCGAAAGATGTCCAACTGTAAAAGTAACGACATTGTCATGCCATCATGATGACAGTGACGAGCATGGCTACAGTGCCGCTCTGCAAGTGCATGCTGGAGACCCACACATCAGTCGACGGGTGTGTGTGCATGCCTGTATGAGTGGAGATGAGGTGTTGAGTGAATCGAAGTCATAGTTGAAGACGGCCTTGCCGATGACGTCGAGCGTCAGCTGTGAGAAGCATGCCTCCATGTCGATGCTGCTGCCCGAGGCCGCCACTCCCTGCAAGCCAATCAACACTTTGCAATAAATATCAACATTGCAGTGCCACCCTGTCATCTCATGAATGCAATCTGCTTTGCTGGCCAAGTCTGAGTCGGGAGCCGCAAAAGTGACTCCATGAATCTCTGCGTGAATGTGCGGGATGCCACCACGAGTGCATCATCAGTTAGTGCATGCTCTGGTCCTATCCAGATGCCGTAAAGAGATTTGGAAGCCCCTGCCAAGCCTGTGGTGGGGGCAAAGCACCTCTAGCTTAGTTGCTAGGTGTTGTGCAGAGGGTCCAAACACGCGATCGGCCATGGCAGCAAGGTAGGTCTTATGCAGCGAGGGGCCGACTGCTCGCCGCCGCACGCGCCAGTTGTCCCCTCCCGTGATTGCAAATCCGTCCCCGAACAGAAACTCTGATACCTGCAGCAAGCCCGTTCCCACCTGATGCCAGCCCCCCAATCTCCAAAGCTTTTGTCTCTGACGATTGTTCGGAGGGCATGAAACAGCTGTAATTTTTACAGAATTGACAGACTTGATACGGGGTATTCTGCCATGCAGGAAAGGCGCATGCAAGCAATGAGGGGTCTGCACTGCTCTTCTACTACCTCGTTTCTATATCGTTCCACACATGTGAATGAAACTATGTGGATACGGTGCCAGGGTGCACCTCTGCCACAAGCCCCTTGACATAGATGGGCCTCTTCGGGTTGTCAGTCGCTCGCAGCACATGCTTGGCCGCCTCCGGATCCGACACCACCAAAAAACTGGACACCGGCCCTGGGATGGTAACAAAACGCCCAATCAGCTGTAAGGTTTTTGCCATTGCCCCTCTCTTGCTTGGCTTCCTTTAAACCGTGCGGACTCATGTCCGGGATGCCTTGGACCA
This sequence comes from Coccomyxa sp. Obi, assembly GCA_020887355.1. Lineage (NCBI taxonomy): Eukaryota > Viridiplantae > Chlorophyta > Trebouxiophyceae > Coccomyxaceae > Coccomyxa > Coccomyxa sp. Obi. The sequence goes on from AP024997.1 coordinate 1,914,339, forward strand.
ATACATGTATGCATGCGTGCATGTTGGAGCACAAGATGACATGCATTCGGAGTGGCATGCATGGTGCATGGACACTGTATCCAGGGAGCATGCTGCAGGCCTTGCCAGAAGAAGCACCTGTGGGAAGCAGGTACACTGGGCCAGTCTCCTCCATCCACTTGTAGAGCGCCTTGAACAGTGCGCCCCCCAGCAGATCCTTGATGTCATCTGGTTTGGCATCCGCCACAGGCACGTCCTGCAGTGAGGAATGTGGCCATCAGTCTCACATGACAAGCACAAGGTGACAAGAATGTCGATTGGGGCGCATGCATGTGAATGACATCCATGGTGAGAGGGGGATGCCCACCGATTTGCCACCCCAGAGCCTACCGAGCTGCGTGAGCCACCCTGGGCTGGTCACTGATGCGCCAGCACCTGCTGTGTCAATTAGCTTCTGCAGGCCTTTGTCCACAGAAACGTCCAGATCAATCTCCTCCTACACAGGTGCAAGACATCAGAATGGCACATGCAACCTGCAGTGGGAATTTTCCTATCCATCATCGAACCAAACAGCCATTCTGGTATTTTTTAAATCGAGTGCATTGCACCTCGGTGTCCAAAGCCCGAACATGGACGTTCCGTAACTGGCGATCTGCCAGCCGACTCCTGGCGTTCTTTCGTGCTGACTGCCCGGGCAAAGCATAGTATGACTTTGAAGTGCTGCATACATTCTGTGGATAGGGAATTCGGCCCGCAGGTGGCAGAGTGCCCACGGGAAAGGTGCTCATTTTAATATTGGCACGCTGCAGTTAAGTGCAAGACATTGATCATGTATTTGTCCCTCTCTAGTAGATATAAATAATAGGTTTTCTGTTATTTGTGAGTGTCAGCGCGTGACTCCGATCATCTGCACCTTTCTTTCTTATCCATTACATGCCATCAGTAATGGTTACTACTCCTCAACTGTCACTCTAAAATTTGTTTGCGAAAGAGCGCTTGGACGCTACCAAACATGCACGTTGGCTGCAAACGTTCCAAGATCAGAAGTGGAAGGCCTTGATAGGCCCGGGTTCATACGTCCGGTGTCATCTCTTTCTTGCAGGAACCTGCAACGCAAATCTCAACCGGTTATGGTAGTATGAGAACGGTTTATTGAAAATAAAGTAAGACCTCCCATCTAGCGAGGTTAGTATATATTTCTCCGATCTTTGATCTGTGAATGCTGTGCAACTGACGTCTACGATAATTAGTATGGCTTTCTTGGACCGTGGCTCTCTGTGACAAATATAGGAAAAGTCCTTTGCCGTGCACCAAAATCGGATGCCTTGGCGAAATTGGCTCGTATGGTCAATCTATCTGGGGTTTCCTGCTTAGAAGATCGCCCCTGAATATTTGCGATCCAGACTGTGGCATCAGGTGGAGGGTTCATCGTTTAGCTTGGCAGCTAAGTTATAATAAGAAGATTTGGTATCTCCTCGGCAACGTCCTCTGCAAGTGCAGACCTACGTATTGTGAGCCTAAAACTTCTGGGCTGAACAGGATGTGGCAGCCCCACGATGCTGATGGTGAAGTTGAACTCAACTCAGCAGCGCATGCTGCCAATGGTCACCCGGATCGAAATGGACAGTCGCCTGCAGCACCCCTGCAGGCAACAAGCGCTCAGCCGGGCGGACTATCCACAGCCGGTGCAGTCCTGGTCCCTGCCTCGGTGTTCACAGTTATTTTCCAGTGAGGAGGATGACCATGCATGGAGTGTTTGCCACTAACTTTCTATGCCCGTGCTGCAGAGGCAGAGCAGCTGCTGCAGGTTTATGGCAGGAATGAGCTTGAGGAGAAGACCACATCAAAGCTGGTCATCTTCCTGAAGCTGGTGCGCTCCTATTGGCCACTCTGGTACTGTAGATTATCTGGAGCATAGAGCTTGTGTCGAACGCTCCTGGTATGGGCAGGCCAAATATGGATTCTGAGTTCTGTGGGTAGCTCAAAGACTGAGTCTGCGCTGTGCAGCTGGTAATGCCCATGCCCATCATGATCTGGTTGGCGGTCATCGTTGAGGCGGCCATCGGTAATTGGATCGACATGATCATTCTCCTCCTCATCCAGTTCATCAATGCCGGCATTGGCTGGTGCGCCCTCCCCCGACCACTTCCTTCCTTGCCAGCTGGCCCTCACCTCATGACAGCATTGCACTTACCAATCATCCCAAAAGCTGCATTTGACCTCCTCCCAGAAGAGGACATGGATCCCTTGCTAAGCATCATAGCTGTGAGTATAGCCCCTTCAGCTTCACTTGTCATGCATGCCATGCACCTGGTGCCCTCACTTCCTGTTCAATTCAGGTCCAACATGGGTTGGGAGTTGCCCAGCAAGACTAGCTCTGATGTGAGCAGGTACGAGACGACAAAGGCGCAGGATGCAGTGAAGGCGCTGAAGGCATCCCTCAAGCCGCAGGCGACAGTGTGCCGTGACGGCCGCTGGCAGACCATTGATGGCGCTGTGCTGGTGCCGGGGGACCTTGTGCTGCTGGGTTCCGGCTCCCATATCCCCGCAGACTGCAGGGTGTGTGCACCCACAGCTTAACCATGCATCTGATCCATCCAGAGGATGGGTCTATATCTTTTCAAAGCCAAGCTCTGACATGAGTAGATAAAAGTGCTGCTGAGGACACGCATGCTGGAAGGGACCCTAGCGACCCGCACACTGTGGTGTCCTCTCCGCTACAGTTCAGTGTATTGCGTCTTGGCTTCTTTGGATCCATGCAGTTGCCCTGGAGCTGGCCGACACTTACTGGTGCCTGAGGAATGTCAAGCTCAAATTTGTTGTGATGCAGGTCAAAGAGGGCATGATTGATGTGGACCAGAGTGCGCTGACAGGGGAGTCGCTGCCGGTGACTCTGAGGGGTGGCGATGCGGCGCAGATGGGCGCCACAGTGGTGCGGGGGGAGGTGCATGCCACAGGTGTGTGCAGCTGGCTAGCCAGTCATGCATGCCGGGCTGCTGCAGGCACCCATGCTATTGCCTGTATAAAGGGCAGTGACGTGTGAAGCCTGTGCTCGGGCATTTTTTCAAGCAAGTCAAGGCAAGTTGGGAGTTGCAGTGAACGGAATGGAAGTGCAAACAGCAACCAAGGAATATGTCAGGCGGTCAGGTTGAGGACCCTGTACTAAGCATGCTCAGGGGCAGTGAAAAGTTGCACGGTGATCATGTGCATGTTTTTCGGAGGGGAACCTGACTTCCCTGCCTTGTATGCTGTCTGCAGTGGAGCAGACGGGGAAGAACACATTCTTTGGGCGCACAGCGACATTGCTGCAGAGCGTGGAGAACCTGGGAAATCTGCAGCGCATCCTCATGCGCGTTGTCATAGTGCTGTTGGTGCGCCCCCAGCACAGTTCATGGACCTCCTCTTTGTGCTACCTGCCTTTTACAGTACCACACCATCCTGGAGTAGCATGGCAGAGTTGCAGTCAACATGCACCCCTGTCATGCTTGGCTTAGCCTGCATACACATGGCATGGCTTCACATCTGATCTCCCAACTGTACAGAAGACTTCCATCACTTTTCTCCAGCTTAACATGCGCCAATGGTACCAGAAGAGAAGGAAAGGCATGTCAAAATCCTCAAGAGACCTTTGGATTAGGGCTAAAAGTTCAAGTGCACGGCTGTGAGCAGGTACTGTCGGTGGTGCTGTGCTTGATCGCATTGATATACCTGCTGGCGCGTGGGGAGGGCTTCCGCCATGCGCTCGGCTTCATTGTGGTGCTGCTGGTCGCCTCCATTCCTATCGCCATCGAGATTGTCAGGTGCCCATTAGGCCCTCCCCTCCCCTTGCAACCCACAGTGCCCAGACCTCTGTGTACCAAACCTGCATGCACCTCACAAAGCTGTGACGCCTCATTGTTCCACAACAAAATGTAATTTGCATTGGGAGCCGGGCAGGTTTTCATGTTCCAGGCATATGCACACCTGTCTATGAGTCAAGCAGGAGAGCTTGAGAGTTGCAGGGCAACCGGGAAGCAATCTCATTCTTGAATGTGATTCATGCTGCCTGCAGCACACAGCGTAGAGTGAAGTGTTTGGTGTGTGATTGCTGGAGCAAAGGGTGTGAGTCCCTGATTCAGTGTGTGCTGCCTGCAGCACAACTACACTGGCGTTGGGGTCACGGCAGCTTGCGGCGCAGGGCGCAATTGTGACGCGGCTGACGGCGATCGAGGAGATGGCCGGCATGACGCTGCTGTGCTCCGATAAGACCGGCACCCTCACTCTCAACCAGATGGTCATCCAGGTCCGCCTTTGCCCACTTGGTTGGAGCACCCACTGCACTTAAGCTGATGCATTGGTGGTTGCAGCATTTGCGAATTGCTGAAGTTGTGTTCTACCATCGCTGCCGCACCTCGAGCAGGCAATTGGAGGTTGAGCTTCTGGCCCCTGTTGTGTGGGCTCTGACAGCCGCTGTGGCGGCACAGGCATAGGGGTCCTTGAAACAAATATGCCGATCAACATGGCTTAAAAATATGGCTGATATTCCATCTATCTGCTCGCATATGCTGACACAGAGGGTTTTGCTGATGATCAAGTCATCTAAGGATGTCAAGGAAGGTTTCTTCAAAAATTCATGGTGTTTGCTTTGTGCAGGAGGACTGCCCGCTGTTCTCAGAGGGCGTGGACAGGCATGCGGTGCTGCAGGCGGCCACGATGGCGGCCAAATGGTGGGAGCCGCCCCGGGACGCCCTGGACGCCATGGTGCTCAATGCAGCCGCCCTGCACGAGCTGGAAGGCTACTCCCACACCGACTTCATGCCCTTCGACCCATCCATCAAGGTGGGCTCTCCATTGATCGTGGCGGCAACTCTGGAACAGTCCACTCCTATCCCAAGTACTCCCAAGAAGGCCATTTACCTGGCACATTATTGATTTGCACTTGCACATGGTGGCCACACACATTTGGAGCTGCCACTTCATGTCCATCCTCCCAGGGGCATGTGGTGCTAACAGAACATGTCTTGCAACCTTCTGTGCTGCTGTCACCGAATATGTTGGGCCAATAAGGGCAGCTGATCCTTTTTGACTATGAAGAGCAGGAAGCTCATCGGCTGCCTTGCCAACTAATTGTCAAAGCCTGTAAATCAACAGCGACATGAGTAATGCTGGATTGCTGTGCATACAGAGGACGGAGGCCACAGTCAGGGCACCCGACGGCAGCAGCTTCAAGGTGACCAAGGGTGCGGCCCATGCCGTGCTGGGCCTCATCGAGACCAACAAAGAAGTGATTGCCTCCAGCGTCAACCAGAAGGTCCAGCACTTCCTATCCCTCAAGTGGTGTCACTCTCTGCTCGCGGTGACTGTGTCCTGTGGCACATACTGAGTTGCAGTATGCGGGTGCTGAAGACATTTCTGGGACATTGCTGAAGTAACAATATAGTCATGAGACAATCAAATACAGAACAAGGCTTCACCAAGCCCCACAACTTCTTCAGTGCTGGAGCCGCATCGTCATGTTGGGGTTGTTGATGTTCACAGTCATATGGTGGCATGGAAGTCCATGGGGCTCGGCATTTAGCTCTTCAACAACCAAAAGGTTGTCGTAGGTTGGACCACACTATGGCAGTGTGACATTTGGACCTGTGCAATTCTTCAATCTCAAGATCCGATTGAGAGGCCAGGGCCTTGAATCGGTTTCTGGCGGCTCGACAAGGATTTAAAAAGTGTGGCATGGGACCTTTCGCCAGCGCATGCATGCACTGATAAAGCCATCTTCTCTGACGCCTTACCAGCGCACAACCTGATCAGCCCTGCTACGCTGGGGCAGGTGCAGGAGTTTGGGAGGAGGGGCATCCGTTGCATGGCTGTGGCGCGGACGGATGCGCAGGGGCAGTGGCAGATGCTGGGCCTGCTCACATTCCTGGACCCGCCCCGCCCCGATACTCGCGCCACCCTTGAAACTGCACTGCACCATGGCGTCCAGACCCGCATGGTGCGAGCTGTGTTTGATTGCATGGCCTGAATTCCAGGGTGGCAGAAGCGGAAAGTGAAAATAGCCAAGAATGGAAGGGGTGGTAGTACACCCTGATGCCGAAGCTCCTGGCAGTTTCCTGCACATGATGACGATTGCATGTTGCCCATGCCGCCACTTGCCTTGGATACTCTTTCATGAGTAAACTCCCTTTTCTGAGCGGTTTGCTCGTGCCTTTGCACACCCGCCATTCCTTTTACTGACTGGCAAAAGTGCAAAGAAAGTTTGGGAGAGGTGTTGAGCCAGCGTGTGAAATGGCGCGGTGTGGGTGGGCAGATAACGGGGGACAATGTGCTGATAGCGCGGGAGACAGCGCGCGCTCTGGGCATGGGCACGGACATCCGCACGCCCGAGGGGCTGCCGCAGATGACGGAGGATGGCCGCATGCCGCCGCACCTCGGCCGCGACTATGCCCATGTCATCCTGCCCGCCGACGGCTTCGCTCAGGTGCAAGCGCTGACCTGGCTTTTGCTGGTCTCCAGGGGGTTTGAGGGAGTCACTCCTGGGTTTTGTAGGGTCCTACCTTAAAACCATCGGCAGGTAGCAACTGTGGCTGTGTCGTCTTGCCCGCCGACAAAATTTGCTGCTCAGGTGCGTGTTTTTCTTTTGCTGTGTTCTTTACTTCTTGATTGCATGCGGGGTTTTGGAGTTTTACAGTCCAAGTTCAAGCCCCCAGAACCCCATGCTGCGCATGTGCAGCTGAAAAGGTGTTTGGAGGTTCAAGGGCACTGTCTCTGTTGTTTTGGGTGCATGTATAGCGGATCATCATCCAAAAGCTCTGGCAGAATCTTGTTGTATTCTGGGAGGTGCAGCTCGCCAACGAGCTTGCACAGTGTGAGGTGCTAATATGCCATGATGTGTGCACCTTTTGAGGTAGACCAGGCAACTACCAGCTACGCTAGCTAAGATTTCATCATGGCACAAGTCCGGTGTTATTATTCTTTTTGATGCTGATTCTTCTCGCACCATGTCTAGCTTGTGTGAAGCGGGATAGTCCTCTCTGTGTGCCGATCCATCTGCTTAGCCAAGGCATTGATAATGATAGCACAGCTAAGCATGACCTTGGTCGGCCGCACAGGTGTATCCAGAGCACAAGTACCTCATAGTGGAGGCGCTGCGGCAGTTGGGCTACAGTGTGGGAATGACAGGGGACGGCGTGAATGATGCACCAGCACTCAAACGTGCCGATGTGGGCATCGCTGTCAGCGGAGCTACAGATGCGGTAAGTCTGCAATCAACCTGTTATGCTAAAACACTGCATGGCTGAAATCTGGATGCTGTGGTCTCCATTCTGACCAGCAGTACAGAATGTAGCAAGCAGCAGTCTGCATTCTTGTCCTTTTTGTTGATGAGTCACTTGCTGCAAATCAACACCTTGCCATTGAGATTTTGAAAATTCAATTGATCACAATTAGCTTTTATGCACATCTCCTGCTGACAACTCGGGGACTAACTCTATTTTTGCAGGCGCGGGCATCAGCAGACATTGTTCTGACAGAGCCGGGATTGAACACTATTGTGGATGCAATTGTGATCGCGCGGCGCATCTTCCGGCGCATCTCCAACTTCCTCAACTACCGAATTGCTGCCACACTGCAGCTGCTCATATTCTTCTTCATCGCAGTCTTTGCCTTTTCGCCATACGATTACAATCACCGGGTGAGCCGACAGAAGCCTTGCAAGCCGTGCAAATGCTGGTTTTTATATTTATGTACAGTGTGCATTTCTGGCATCAAACGTGAGGGCTTCATTCAATGTGTATGTACTGGGAAGTTTGAGGACTGATAGGAGTGACAGCGGAAGCATTAGCAACTGGTGCATGTGTGACATTGCATGGTGGCTGAGTCTGTGCTGGTCGGGTGGCAGTGGCCCAGCTTCTTCCAGCTTCCAGTGCTGATGCTGATGCTCATCACACTGCTGAATGATGGCACCCTCATCTCCATCGGCTACGACAATGTCGTCCCCAATCCCCGCCCCGACAAATGGAACCTCAGGGTGAGCTAATCAACAAGCACGTCTTGCCCGGATACTTGCTTTCACCTCATGAACTCCTGATCAGGTTGTTGCAGCAAGGAAAGCTGGCCATCAGGAAACTCCAAATCTCCAGAGCATGACAGAAGTGTTTCATTGCACTCTGTTGTAGCACCAGTTCTTTGCAAGTCAACTACTGTCATGGATTCTGGATGTCCGGACGAGGTTTCTGGGCTGAACGTGATTGTGCAAATTTGCCAGGTCATTTTCACGGTGGCGAGTGTGCTGGGGTCGGTGGCATGCCTGTCATCACTGCTGCTGCTGTGGGCCTGCCTGCAGTCCGGTTATCCACACTCCCTGTTCAGGCGCATGCACCTGCCACCCATCCCCTACGCCAAAATCATTACTATGATCTACCTGAAGGTGCTGATGCCCACATCCTTGGCCACAAATATTGCCAGTCTATCTTTTCATCCTGTTCTTTGGCGTCCGTCTAGAAGTCTTACTTCCTCGAACAACTCTGGCTTACTGCTCAGTGCTGGCAGATGGTGTTGTACATGTTTTACCTGCTTGCAGGCTTCACATAAAGAGGTCTGACGCGACGGATCAGAAGGTTTTAAGGCAATGCGTGAAGATGTGTGTGTTGTGTATGACATGCACACATCCTTGCACCCATTTCTCACCATGGGGCATCATACACATGCAGGTGTCCATATCGGACTTTCTGACGCTGTTCAGCAGCCGGACAACAGGCTTCTTCTGGACTTCGCCACCGGCCCCACTGTTGACAGGAGCAGCCCTCTTTTCACTGGCGCTGTCCACGCTGCTGGCATGTGTGTGGCCGAATGTGACGACAGACCGCAATGTGCCTGTGCGCGGCCTGTGCCGAGGCGGCTACAAAGTCTGGCCTGTGTGGGTCTGGATCTACTGCATCATTTGGTGAGCTCCCTCTGCCTTCACCTGACAAGTTGGTAGCCTCATGCGGGAGATGAATTCTGCCGATTTCGTAGTGCCTTGTTGTGCATCCACGCATGCCTCTGCATGGGGCAAGACAACGGGCAACAGTGCCGGATTTGTAGTGAGTTAAGCAGCAGTTCTAGCTTTTCTGGCAGCATTGTGCCCTGTTTCTGTTCCCCACAGCCTAGTGCAAGGCCTGACAGTGGCTCTTCTAGCCTGCAGACAGCAGCAGTGTGCTTTCCTGACGCATCCTCTCCGTAAGAGTACCCCAAAATCAGGGAACGGCATGGGGACCCAATGTACATCAAGTAGATAGTAAGCATCTCCGTGAAAGCAGCGAGCAGAGGGGCCATCTTTCACTGTGGAATTATTGTTTCATGGTGCAGGTGGCTCATACAGGACACGCTGAAGGTGCTGACGTACAAGCTGCTGTTCGCGTTCGACATCTTCCAGATCAAGTCGGGCAGCCGCACGGGCAAGTCGGGCAGGCAGCCGGGCACGGAGCAGCTGCTGGCTGTGCATGTGCGTGCCTCACATGTGCCGCCCATATGGACATACTTGCTTTAAAAGACTTTCCCCATCTGCGACTTCAATAAACGTCTCACATGCAGCGTTGGTAGTGAATGTCCGAGCATGTGTGGAAGGCAGGCAGGGAGCAATGTTTTAGATATATCTGGCATAGGAATCGATAACTTTTGATAGATGGTTCAGCTTGCATAGCTGAATGCGACGTTTGCTTGGGGCCGGCAGTAATAAGCATTGCTTCATGATGGATAATGCAGAGATAAGCGTTGACGACGCCTCATGTGCACAGGTGATGCCTGAGGCGGAGACAGAGCTGACCAGATACACACATGCTGGCGTGCAGCACGAGGTGCGCATTTTCTCTCTGCAGCCACCCAGGACTTTGGGGCCACCCAAAATTTTGCTGGTTCTGCTGCTTGGAAGGCCTTGTTGTTGTTGGGCCCTGTCATGTGCAGTGTCAGCTTGCAAGGGAGCATCAGGGTGGTGCTGAGCAGGGTGGCTGTCCGCAGGTGGAGGCTGGTTTGGACGACTTGAGGGCGGCCTATGCGGAGCTGCATCAGCAGCTGGACTCGGGTGGCAAGCCGCCAGAGGAGAAGGAGCGCATTGCTCAGCACGTAAGCCCAAACCCCGGCTCGTCCCCTTTGGTCTCTGATGCACCACTGTGAATGTATCATCTTGCTATTCAGATGAAAGGCTTTGCAAGACATGTCCGCGCGGGTGACGCAGGTCAGAAAGAAAGGATCCCCCAGTCTTTTGGCATTTGCAGGGTGGCTAGCCGGGGAAGTGGGTGGGTGAAAATTTGCTGTAAGGAGATCTAAGGGGGATTGATTATAAGTGGGGTGTGCTGCGGTTGTGCAGTTGCAGCAGGTGCGGCATGCAGCGTCCAGCTTGGAGAGGGTGGCGAGCGCGATGGCGCGTCAGGCGGCGGAGGATCACCCCGGGCGCGACGAGGGCGTCCGGTTCACCGTCGGCCCAGTCGACGGCCGCGCGTCCGGAGACGGCCAGGCCGGCCCACGCCGCCGCTCCCTCTGAGCGTGCAGTTGCTGCATTTGTGAGCATTCAGACTGTGTCAGCACTTAGACGGTGAAGTTACCAGCAGTGAAGTTGTGTAGAGCGCTTGTCTGATGCCTTGGACCTGATGATCTTTCAGCCAGGATGCAGGCGGGTTGCTTGAAGTTTCCTTGTGGGGGCAGTTGTCTAGACCAGATCTGTCCTGGCCCCTGCCAAGCCGGCTTTGTCAATGTCCTGGCTTTGTGCACACTTGTACTCATAGGGCCAGTTTGCAGGCTGAATTGTTGTTGCAATGTCAATTGGTAGGCACAAATGACAGGAGTTCAAGAGCATAAGATGTCAAAATATTCCTTTGGAAAGATGTTCTGAGCTGTCCCCGGGGTTGGCTGTCGATTGATTGTTCTAGCATAAATGGAGTTGGACAGGCTTTCCCAAACTTGCAAATCAAGAAGTAAAAGCGTTTTTTTCTGAGTCCAATAATGTTAAATATCGGCATTGCACCCCTGTGTGAGTAAGTGTCCACTTATCTTCCAAAGCACCAATCATGTTGAACAAACGGTGGTCAAGCTTGAGGTTGAATTTCCCTCCCTTTCATTCTTATAAGGATGGTATTCAAATCATTGAATTTGCCAAATATGACGTGCAAAACAGGTTCCAATTGCACCGTCACCGCTGTTTTCGGGTGGCTGCCTCTGGCTTGGAGATTATAGCTCTTGGGCGGTTCTTGAACAAGCACTTTTTGCGCACCACGCCTATCACCTGCAGTAGCACCCGTGTTGAGATGGAATGAACACCAGGTCACTGTGGGGCCCTTAGAAGTAGAACTTCCAGGAACGTAGCTTTTACTCCGTCTCGTGAACGACGCCCCATGCGCACCTTGTATTCTGTTGTGTTCTCTGCACCCATTCCATCGACATCCATTGGCTCCACATCCAAGCAGGTGGACTGTTTTTCCAAGACAGCAAAAGGCTTCTTCAGGTCAACCATTTTGCCCTCCAGGAGGTGATAGCCAATGACCAGCTCCACTGCACCTGGTCTCTGCATCCAATTGAGCACAAAGGAAAAGGTCAGGTGCCTTTCATGGGGTCTCTGTCTTGTTGACCGACTCAGCAGTCAGGTCCAGAACCAATAGTTACCACTGCTCTATGGAAACCTACTGTCATCGTCGACTGGCTAAGTAACTTGCATACCATCAGTGAGCCCACGCACCGTGGAAGACAAAGAAAGCTTGCCAATCGCATACTCCTCGTCTGGATTGCAGGCACCCTTACGTTCAAGTTCACCCTGCATCTCGACCATGCACCACTCTGGGGGCCCATTATCGCAAGTGATTGGTATTACTAGCATCTCGAATACAATTCAATGTCAGATAAAGAGCTACATCCTGGCCCCAGGCAGGTATCTAAGGTTGAGGAGGAGTTGTAGATTTCAAGATGTGCTACTCAGCTCTTATAACAGCAAATCCATGGCTAATAAGTGTGTGTGGTGGCACCTCTATTTTGAAAGGACTTCTGCTTCATCAAAGATCTAGGAATACTCCTTCAAAAGACTACGCAAAACCCGAAGCCCTTTCCAGCTGACGTCATCAATAGGATAGTGTGATCAATATCATTCTGCGCTCTTCCTATCACATTTGCAGATCTCAAATCTTGTATGTATGCAAAGAATGCATCGAGATGCCAAGGATCTCCTCCATCAATTGACTCACGAGATCAGAGGTATCTGACATTCCATATGTTTTCCTTAAGACTATGTCGGTGCGACTGTTGCAGTGAGCAGATGACTCTTCAAGTGATGTTAGATGTAATTTTTGCGGTCACATTGTGTCTGGTTTGCAGACCTTGATATTGGGTACACTGTTGCGAAGATCCCTGCAAGCCAGTTGACTTCTCTAACCTTCTTCAGAGAGTACGTTTCCCGCAATAAGCCCGTCGTCATCACAGGTACAACGACACATGTGTGATCTGTCCTTAAATCTATGCAATAACGTTGCTTTTTGGAAAGCTTTAGTCCTGCTAATGAAAGGACTGGGTGGACTGCTGGACAGGTGCTATCGATCACTGGCCTGCTCTTCAAGCTTGGAACGTGGATTATATTCGGGAGAAAATGGGCAGCGCAAAGGTCCAGTGTTGTCCCCATGCTTGAGTATTACCCTGCTGCTGTTTAGCCTTAACACCTTCCTTAAGCTCCTCTAAACTTTTGCGGACAGGGACCTTATCTTCTGTGTTCTCACTGGATGTCCATGGTTTTGCAGATCTGTGTGGCCAGAACGCCACATGGACGTGCAGATAGTGTAATTAGTTCTGATGGATCCCAGTACTTTGCTCTGCCCTACGAGGAGCACATGCCTGTCCAGGACTTCTTTGCACAGCTTCACAGCGGGAGTTCGGGCGAGAAGATCTATGCACAGGCCCAGAACAATAGGTTCGCTGCTCCTACATTCCTAAGCTGCAGTCAAGCAGGTCAGACAGCTATACGGTATCTCCCAGTGCAGTACTGAGTGTGCGATGCAGTCTGCCAGAACAGTTTGGGGCACTGCTGCCGGACGTCGAAGAGTTCGACTGGGCAACGGAGGCATTTGGAGCCCCACCGGAAGCTGCAAATCTGTGGATCGGCACGGATGACAGCGTGACATCCTTTCACAAGGCACATGCTCTTGAAGTGTCCCCCAATGCTGACAAGACATTGTGGCCTGTGCCATTATGATGCTAGCTACACTTGTAGCCTAAGAGCTTGTTCTGGCCCACGAGAGGACTGTTCCGGTGTTAGCTGCTATATTGTTGCACAGCTTCTGCGGTCACAGAGGTGTGAGCCAGAGTTTGGCATGTGCAGGATCATTATGAGAATATATATGCAGTGGTCAAGGGGAGGAAGGTGTTCACACTGCTGCCACCCTCGGACGTATACAGGCTGTACTTCCAGACATGCCAGGTGGCCCGATATAACAAGGATGCAGAAGGCACCCTCGTACTTCAGCCAGAGGAGCCGCATCATGTGCGCGCCACAACCTCGCACATCCCCATTGTTCTGAACCAACCTGGCAGCTTTTTTGCATGCATGGAAATTATGCAATGCAGAAGAGAACCCGGCAAGGACATCTGCAAGGCCCCTGACAGCTTCCTGCATCCCAGAATTGGCCTGATGCAGAGTTTGATGTTCAGATGGCCTGACTCGAAAGATTTCGTGGTCCAACAATGGCATGTAGTATGGCTGATGGAGCAGGAAGTGTGCATCCTTCCACCGCGCAAGGTCACAGAAACACCAACCGGATTCTTCTGTCTGAGTTTAGTGCATGCCTCCTGGGGAAAGCAGGAGGTTCCTTGGGCAACCGTGGATCCATACCCCAGTTCAGAAGAAGAGGAGCCGGCGTCCAGGGCAATGCACCCTGAGTACTGGGATCCTCAGCTGCCACCGCCGCTTGAAGTGGAGCTTGGTCCTGGAAAGGTGCCCTTCCAATAACCAAGTAGTTGTCTAACAGCTTGAAGTCCAGCGTGCATGTTAACTTTGCCATGCACCCACTTGTTCCACCCCAGTCCCAGAACAACATCTCTCCTAGGCTGGAATCCAGCATGCATGTCAATGCTGCCATGCTCTCGCTCCTAGCTTCCCGGGACCAAGGGAGCTGCAGGGCCTATGCCTGCTTAGCACATGCAACCTGGGATTATTAGACTGTGAGATGCGAAATTCTGGGGAAAGAAGAAGTGCAGGAATGTGCTGCTGGTGTGCAGGTGCTGTATCTTCCCAGTCTTTGGTATCATCACGTGCGGCAGCAGGCGTCTGCTGATGACGATGCCTGTGTGATAGCCGTCAACTACTGGTACGAGATGGCCTTTGATTGCAAGGCAGCCTATGCAAAGCTGGCGGAGCAGCTGGCAACGGCGCTGCATTCGCTGCCAGAGTCCAATGCGTAGAACTCAGTCAGTGCCAGTGATAAATTTCAGGTGACTGTACATGCTGTTCCATGTTTGTACCTTGTTGAACTTGCAAGGGGGACCCCGCAGCAATGAGCGAACACTGTTGCGGGTGTTAGAACGGTGCTAGCTGACCTCGAGGTCACATGCAGGCGAGCTGTCTACTCTGTTACTGATGGTGCAACCATAAAGATTGCCCTGGTGTGTATTAGGACCCTTTTAATTGTGTAACAACTTGCAATGCCACTCCACCTATCCCAACAATACGCAACAAGTGTTCGAAAGTTTTCGACCCTGTTGAAAGGGTTTTGGGGCAGCCCTAAGAGCTTAGAAAGAACTCCTTAACTTGCACAAAATTGAGTGCACTTTGGCAACTGTGTGCGATCTTCGATATTCTGTTCTATTTGTTCTGGTAGAAGGCGTCCAACAGAACAATCCACGTTAGAAGTGACAAGACGTTGAAGGTTGAACAAAGTTGCTGCAACGTGCACCCACGCTCGGCAGTGTGCAATGTTAGAACCGAGGAGTAATATGTCTCCTTATATGAGTGACAAGTCACATCTTTAAACAAGTGCTGTCGATTTATCATACGTAACTCTACAAAGTTATAGAGGAATCGTTAATCTCTTGGGGCGTCGCAAGTAAACAGACAGGATGGTGCTCAACGAGCTCGGCCAGAAGATCAGTCAGGCCCTGTCTATGATCCAGAATGCTGAAACTATCGACGAGAAGGTGCGCACGGCCAGACCTTCTCAATAGCAGATCAGCTTCTCTCACAGCAGGACTCCCAACTTTTCTGGGCTCTCTCATCTGTGTGTTTGTTTGTTCATGTCACTGGCAGGAGGATTCTGTGAAGTTCTTCACAAAGGACACCTGGCATATGCTCCTGCGTTTGCAGAGGAGCAGCTCCAGGGGTGGTTTGTGATATGACATTCAGCGCTGAAGAGGTCTTGGTATTGGCAGGTGCTGGATGCATGTCTGAAGGAGATCGTGACAGCGCTTCTGCAAGCCGATGTGAACGTCCGGCTTGTGGGAAAGCTGCGAGACAATGTGAAGACGCGAGCAAACAATGCTGACAAGGGCGCGGGGCTGAACAAGCGCAAGATTATTGAGAAGGCAGTGGTGGATGAGCTTTCCAGCATGCTCAGCAGCGGGGTGGATGAGAAGAAACTGGTGGACTTAAAGAAAGGCCAGCCGAATGTCATTATGTTTGTCGGCCTGCAGGTGCTTGCTCTCCTTTTGTTGCATGACCCTCGCATAGCTGCAGTAGTTGTGGTCTAATTGAGTGCTTGGCTATACATGAGGGGCCTGCACCAATGAAGCAGCAATCGTGCATGTCAAAATACTGAGCTGTGTGTTCTTTGGTGCAGGGTGCTGGTAAGACAACCACCTGTACAAAGTATGGCGCATACTACAAGAAAAAGGGCTTCAAGCCTGCGCTTGTCTGTGCAGATACCTTCAGGGCAGGTGTGTGCCTCTTCTGCTCCACATATCATGTGTGCATGATTAGTGTGACGCTGATAGACTACAGCTGCAGCAGAATTACCATTGGTGTGACTTGGAGAAAGCCAATTTCTTGCATGCAATTTCTGTGCAGGTGCTTTTGACCAGCTGAAGCAGAACGCGACAAAGATGTCGATCCCCTTCTACGGGTCCTACACAGAAACGGACCCTGCAGTGATTGCTGCCAAGGGTGTGGAGGAGTTCAAGAAACAGAATCACGACCTCATAATCGTGGATACTTCAGGGCGGCATAAGCAGGAGGACTCACTGTTTGAGGAGATGCGGCAGGTCTGCTATTGCCTCACTGCATCGGGCGGTGATTCTGCAGCACGGTGCTTGTTCATTCTGTTGAATGTCAGGATGGGTTGGCGGCCTGATCATGCAGTATCAGGAGCGAGTCTTTGAGGGAAAAAACATGGGGTGCCTGCGCAACAGGTGTCGGCGATGACAAAGCCTGACCTGATCATCTTTGTCATGGATGGCAGCATTGGGCAGGCTGCAGAGGACCAGGCAAAGGCTTTCAAGGACACTGTGGAGGTACTGTTCAGAACTCTCTGCTTGAGTAGCCCTGCACAGCACAAATCAAGCGGTGATTTAGCACTTGACACTGTCCATACTGACAGACAAGAAGAAGATAGCTCAAATGCGAAGTGGTTCAATAGTGTGTGGTGTTCAGGGATCACATGGCAACATGGTCCTGGAGTGTAAGCAGATATGCTGATAGTCAATTTGTATGTCGAATGCAGGTCGGGGCGGTGATCCTCACAAAGATGGATGGGCATGCCAAGGGAGGTGGAGCGCTGTCAGCTGTGGCGGCGACAAAGTCGCCCATCGTGTTCATTGGTACTGGAGAGCACATGGATGAGTTTGAGCGTTTCGAGCCCAAAGCATTCGTGGGGCGGCTGCTGGGCAGAGGCGACTGGCGAGGCTTTGTGGACAAAATTTCGGTGCGTTGGCTGCCATAATGGTGAATTTGAAACGAACAGATTGCTCAGAGTTTCGGTGTTTGGATTACTTGATGATGCGACAATCCGCACCACTTTTGCTGCTGTTGTTGAGGAGTAAACTCGCGAAGATAGTATCTGCGCCGTGTTCAGTTTGTTTCCCATCAGACATGCAGCGGCTTTGGCTCGAGTCTCAAGCTGTGGTGGCTCATCACAGGCATCCCTGCTGAGCATTTGGGTTAAGATTCGCTGTTTCCTGATTGATGTGTCACCACTGCCGTCTTGTTTCTCTGTCGGCATGATTTTGCACAATGCACCGACCCAGGGTTATGCTATATTCTATCGATAGGGTCATTTTTGGACTGATGTGCTGGCGCATACAGGAGGCGGTGCCAGAGGATGCAATGAAGGAGGAGTTAATGGACAGCCTTAGTAAGGGGAATTTCACGATGCGCATCCTGTACGAGCAGCTGGCCAACATCCAGAAGATGGGCCCCGTGGGCCAGGTCATGGGCATGATCCCCGGCCTCTCCAACTCTGGCCTCTTCACCAAGGTGCGCCCCACCCTTCATCATTCCTGCTGCATTCCTCTGCACCCTCCACAGGCAGAAGGGTGATTTTTAGTTGTGGCTATGCGGCAAAAGCATGAAGCAGAGCAGACACGCTGCACCATTTGAACCGGCTTGGTCCTGACACACAAGAGCATTGCAATGCATCAGGCAACATGCCCTCAGCCACCGCATTGTTCCTTGTCACATCAACCGACCTTGCTGCTGCACAATCTTATTTGCTGGTGAATGATATATGCGCCCTGTGTAGTTTATCTGCTGCTCTGCATGGCATGCAATGCGGGCGCATTACAGCACAGATGTGGTTCCCCAGCATGCGAAGATATTTGGGTGCGACCAGGGCAAGGAGAAGGAGAGCTCTGCGCGCATAAAGATGTTCATGACGATCATGGACAGCATGACGGACAAGGAGCTGGACTGCCCCAACCCCAAGGTGCTCCAGGAGCAGTCGCGCGTCATGCGGCTCGCCCGTGGCGCCGGCTGCAACCCCTATTGCGTCCTTGAGCTTCTTGGTGTGCACCCTCCACAACACTATTCCGTTCAAACCAAAGTCAAGACCGCCTTGACCCTTGAGGGCGTGTATGATTGCATAGTGTAGCTCACTGATGCCCATGACCCAGCTCATTGCATAGAACAGGACCTACAATATTATTTCGGGCTCCTCGATGGGTCACAAATGAGGCATATTTGCGTATCGTCAAGGCGCCCGAGTAATACTGTAGGTCCTCGAGGAAATCTGGGGAATTTTAGATCCCTACAGCAGTGAGCAGAGCATGTGCAGACCTTGGTGCTACACCATAGGGGTTGCTGCCAATGTGCTTGGAAAAGTGTCGCAAATCTGCTGGTGCCATCACTCCATCTGCTCCGCAATGTGGAGTGGTGGTGGTCTGTATCGTTGTTCGGTTCTGGATGTTGTGTTCAAAGTGCCTGTCGGCTCGGGAGTCTGGTAGAGGAGGGGATAGGAGCAAATAGGAGTGAGAAAGTCTGGTGGCTGTGCAGAGGAGTACAAGCGGATAAGGACAATAATCATGGGCCCGAACGGCAAGGGCAAGGGCTTCATGCAGCAGATGAGCAAGCAGATGGGCAACGGCCGCGGCGCAATGAACCCCCACAACATGCAGATGAACATCCAGCAGATGTCCCGCATGCTGCCTCCCCAGGCAAGCAGACCTGTTGCCTCATGCAAACGAATTGCATCATTCTGAATAGTATTTGGTGGTTCCATGCAGGTCGATGTAATCTTAGTATGCAGCGGAAAAGCTCGAATAACTAATTCATCCGTTAGTCAGCTTGATGGCCTTGTTTATACTTGCGATGCAGTGGTGTTGACGCAGTGATTTTGGTACTTTCAGGTGCTGAAGCAGATGGGCGGTGCCGGAGCGTTGCAGGGGCTGCTCAAGCAGATGGAAGGCATGAAGTGATTTTTGTACACTGGTCAAGAGAGAAGATTCCTTGGGTCTGTACACTAGAATCTGGCATTCAGTCCACTGTTGCTCTTACTAAATTGTGACCTTGAGTGTGACTCTAGTTCTGTGATGACAAGCCTGCAATTGCGATTGCCATATGCACGCATGCGCACCGTCCCTGAGAATAGTTTAGGCACCAGAGTTCATCCACAGACACTGGCTAACGAAACTCCGCACGCACCGTAATAGTGGCACAAAGTAATAGTATTTAATGATATCATCAACGTGCTGATCGTTGTCCTCTTCAGCAGGAAAGCCACGCACTCGGCCAGGAACCACTATGGCTCCAGTTTTGCCGACAATGCACTTGTGCAATTGAGGCCGTCAAGTGCCCTTCAAAATGTTCAGTATGAGACCTAAGCCATTCGAACTTGGAAAGCCAACCATATGCTGCAACAACAGCAAAGCAAGCTGCTTGTCTCTGCATGCTCCAGGCTCCACCTGCCATGCATTCTCCCCCCATCGCCCTCCCATAAATGGCCTTTTTCAGTGCCACAGAAGTCATTTGAGGGAAATCCGCAAGTAGTCAGCCACCAGCTGCAGAGTGCGCGGCTCAAGCACCTTCCACAAATGGTCTTTCCCAGTGCAACAGGACTCAATCCAAGGAGAGATTGCGGCTGTCAGCTACCAGCTCCAGCACTTGAAGCTCGCGCATCAAGCGGCGTTCTGCGACCAGGCCGAGCGCTGGTGGCTCCTCCGGCAGGCTCCAAGCCACCGCTACCGGGCGGTCGACGCGCGCGGCCAACCGCTGCGCCAGGCTGGCGCTGCCGCCCTCGTTAGCGCCCTTTACCAGCATTGCCACTGGCGGCATCTGCCTGCCCGTGCCTGACCAGGGCATTTGCTCTTTCTCAGAGCAAGCCACATGCATCATTCCGAGATCCAAATCTTGGTGTGTCCGAAAAGTCTGAAATCTATCTTGGCACTATTAATGCACCTATGGGCACTGGTGAAGCTGCACGGGCATGGCACCATGGAACGCAACGTCTGCAATGTAATATAAAAGAGTGACAGGGCTAGGAATGGCTGCCTCCGTTATTTAGAAAATTTGCCGTGAGTGATGCTATGCACCTCAATGCCCTAGACTCATAAGGAATTTGTGAACAGGGGGAGCACCTGTCTGGGCCCCAAGAGGGGATGCCATGGCAAGGCTGCCCATGTGGGCAGCACTTGTGCCCACCCAGATGTACAGCTGGCGCCCCAGGTCCATTACTTGGAAGTGCACTGTGTTGTCGAGGATCTCCTCGCTGAAGCAGTGCTGTACTGCCCTGCTTGCGCCCGCTGCTGTTGTTGGGAGAGGGTGTGTGCCAGGAACTTCTGTGGTCTGTGGAGATGCATGCTCCGATGCAATGCCATTCGTGGTGCCATTTTGCTGCATGCATGCCTCTTGTCCCACCGGCATGCTGCCTGATTTGGTGTCAAAGCTGCCTGTTTTCGGTTTACGCGCTTCTGCAGACTCTGATATTTTAACTGCTGCTGCTGATCGATTTTCAAAGGTTGTTGACAAAGTGCTTTAGCTGTTCAGCCTTCACTGGGTCTTTCTCTGCCCTAGCACGCTCATACATCACATACTTAATCCGGCACATCGATTTGCGAACCTGCACATCAACACATCACATTTAGTATTGCAGCTTGTAAATTTTTCAAGGAGTGATGTAAAGCAGAGTGTGCATCGCATGCCAGCACTGGAGATACCTTTGTCTGCCTCCGTCCATTGGGCATGACAAGACCCCTTGCTCTGTAGTTGTCCTTCTCAGATTTCAGCATGTTGTGCTCCTTCAAAAGCACATACCAGAGCTTGTGCAGGTCGTCCCATGACTTCAGGCGAAGATCTGCAGCCTTCCAAGCTCTCCCTGCAAAGCCGAGAGGCTCAGTCAATCCACCTATACGCTCTCATCGGTAACAACATTGCTGAATCAGAAATTCATGATTTCAAAGTCTGTAATATGATGTATTGTTCCCCACCCGCTGTAACTTTCTCTCCTTCCTTTACTGGCGTGTCAAAGAAGTCCTCTAACCCTCGTGCACACGGAGTTGTCGACAAAAACCGCGCATTGTGAAGGAGCGTGCGTGCATATACTGCCCTGAGTACTGTCCCCAGGGACATTTACTTCCGCACGCACTGGTCTGCGTTTCAGAACTGCTCAGATCACTTCAACCAACACATATTTCAGGGAATAAACAGGATCATGAATTCGATCCCCATACGATTGGTATACAAAGCTAATCAAACCTTTTCTAAGTTAAGGGACCAAGGTAAGCTCTGGCCTCATTACTGCAGGAACCTCAGGCATCAATGACCTGCAGCATCTTCAGGGTCAATTGAAGCGATGAAAACCAAACATTTAGGGAACACAACAGTGAACTTACCACACTGTCGAAAGATGGACCACTTCACCAGGAGATTGAACATCGAGACATCTTCTTCCCACAACAAGGCCGACTTGAGAGGGCTTTATGACTCCCTTGAAGAGGATCTGCGAGGGTTGAAAAGGAAACCTAGGTCTGCTGCCAAATTGAGCATCTGGTTGGACTGCAACATTCAGATTGCAACGTTCCCGCGAAATGCTCTGCAGAATTTGCACCGTACGCAAACGTGTGATGAGAGTCTCAGGCTGATAGTTGCGTCAGTACTGTGACATCATCGAATGATGATACTGTAATCAAGCGACCGCACAAAAAGCTCCTTCAGAGGGTTTCGAAGGATTTTACACTCCAAGATGTCTAACGAGAACGAGGGTCTGTGCCAGTATGAGCTTGACAGGCTGGCGAGAATTGCCGAGAACAAGAAAAGGATGCAGGTCTGGTTCACGTTCCCGGACTTTAATGTGCTGTGCACTGTACAGTTTGGAACGTTCACTTGGCATCAATACCTCTTTAAGAATGAGAATTGAAGTAAACTCGATGACTTTGATCACTTGAATCAAGCAGTGAGACTTTTACAATTCTACATGAAAGATCAGTTGAAAATTTAATGCGACTCTTCGCAGGAAATGGGCATTTTCAAGATCGCAGACGACTTGGCGAAGAAATGCGCTCCCAAAAAAAAGCCGCAGTGCGTTCAATCCCTGCTGTGGCGTTTTGTATCTTATAGCTCAATTCTTTTTCTGAGGGCCATTCGAGAGTATGTCAGAGGCTGTACACCTTCTGGATGTGTTCACTGGAACGCTCTTTCACCCCTCCTCAGATGCATGGGCTCATGGATAGACTGGACCCTGATCGATCAATCTGAAAGAATGCTGATTACATTGCAGGCAACCAAGGGCCAAAAAGCTGTATGTCGATGCTGGCCCAGTCCGCAGGTCTGACAGGTATTGTACTGTGAGAGGCATCCATCAGAACACAACAATTAGCTGGATTTGTCACCAGTTTTGTTACCAGATTTATGCATTGTCCTCCCAATAGATTAGTCAAAGAACATGTCCCAAAATGACCCCATATCCCGGTTGATGAGAAGAAAGGCATTGTCTGCAGGCAGCAGAACAAGGCGCCGGTGAATTATGCGGATGACATTCGCTTGGAGCGCATAGAGAGACAGCCTAGAACAAACACCCGTCAGTGAGTGTTTATGCCTGTCATTTTCAACCAACCACCTTAGAAAGAGGCACATTGACCTGCGTCTGCTATGGGACCATAATGATGGCAGGAGAACTTCCAATTTCAACGGCTCATGTCAGGAATCATATCATGCATGCTGCCTTTGGGTGTCAAAATAAGTGCTTTGACACAATCTGGCTCCATATTGCAGGCAGAGGAGGATGCCGGTCAGCTCGAAGGTGCCAAACTTTCCCATCCAGAGCGCTGCCGCCATCAGACTGGCCACCGAAGCTGCCAAAGCTAAGGTTGCTGAGCTGGGAAACAGAAGCTTCTACAAGGTGGAGCCTGGGCTTCTTGCTCCTCCAAGCATCAGTTTTGATTGCTAACCCAATTGCTCTGTAGCCATGATATTCTTCGTGGTGTGCTGCATCCTCCCAAATAATGTTGGCGCTGTGTCACACAGCCAAGCCAGCTCGTTTCTGCACATGCGCACATGACACTGTAAAGTGCCCATGTTGAAGTGAGAGATTTTATGTACTTAAGATTTTATGCTGCACAGGAAATGCAGCCCAGCAATGTGTCATCAGGATATTGGCTGCAGCTGCCAGTTGAGATGGGCACGACATGGCAGTTTCCCCCGGGCACCAACAATATTGAGCTGGAGTGTCATGATGACTGCAGAAATGCCGATGGCTGGGTGTACGAGGTATGCGTCAGAAAGCACCCTTTGTCCGTCATATGAGGAGACTCTGTGCCTCTCTTGTGCTTGGAGAAATGGGTCAGGCCAGACATACTCGGAATGCAACTGGAATTTTCATCATGCTGAGCCATGTAGGAGGCGGCAGTTGTTTGGCATTTGCAAGAAATCTGGCATTGTGAACATTGGCGGAAGCAAACAAAAAGCATCTAAGCAGTCCTCACAGGCGTTTCATCTGGGCATGCAGAAATATCCCGGGGAGGACCGCAAGCGCTGGTACACGGTGTGGCTGGTGCGCGGCGGAAACAGCTGCGGCTTGAGCGGCGGCTGGAGGGGGTTTGCAATCGACCAGGTGCGACAGCGACTGTCTTGAAGCGCGCCACGGTCGCCACTTGTGCTGCACCGAAGCCCCAGTTCTGGAGAGCGTGAAGTGGCAACAGGCCAAACAATGATGAGCACTGGACGATGAGGCTTTCATGCAAATCCTGGACAGATTGTTGTCAGGCACACTGGTCGACATTTTCAGGGCCGACATTGCACCCAGCTGTGCAGTTACAACACGATCAGCAAGTGCCAGAGCACAGACATGACCAGTATTTGATTCTTGCAGCAGTGCCCACCACAACCAAGTCTCTCTGCGCTGTGGTGGCACAGAGTTATATCCTTTCGACAAGTGATAGAAACTTATTCATGTGTCACAAGTGCTTCATGCTCTGGCTGGAAATCTGAGATGATGTGCGCCTTTGGCAGCAACTCACCTGGAACGACACGGTGGTGTTTGAGGTGCCGGCAGACGTCCCAGAGGGCCAGCTGCCCACATATATCCTCATCCACACATACAGGTAACACTCTTAGACCGCTTGCAGATTGATTCTCAAATCTGCATGCGCTGTCAATCCATCAATTGCACTCATGCACTTTTATGGCTGCACGGTGGATATTGCTTGGGGCAAATTGTGATTGAGCAATGTGCTCGAGAACTGCATGCAACCAATAATATCGTCTGTAAACAGCCCAGCTTGCTGCAACAAGGGATACACAAATGCATGCTCATGCAAGATGCATGCCATGCTGCCTACTTTTCTGCACATGAGGCAGGTGGCTAACCTGTGTGGTGCCGCTCTTGCTGCAGGGCAGAGAACTACGAGACGGATGAGACCCTGCCCCTCGTTGTTCCAGCCAAGGTGGTTCACTTCCTCTTCTCTAAGCCCTTACAGGTGCACGGTTAGGCATGGCTGCAGTGCATGAGGGTGTGCATGCAGATCAGGGACAGGCCTGTTGCCAAGACACAAAAAATACCGGTGGAGGGCCATTCATTGATACAATGCACTTCAGTGTGCAATTTCTACCACCAAGTGACCCATTGCTGTTGAGTCCTGTGGATGTAAAGACTGTCTCCCATGTGATGCCACAGGAGGTGTATGAGTCGCTGCTGGCCAAGCTGCCGACAGCAGATGATGAAGATGACGATCAGGATGCTGAGGAGGAGCAGGAGGGAACTCCTGTAGACTCGGCCGATGGTGGTCAAGCAGCAGGTGATTTCCTGGCAACTGCAATCAGATATCCTAATTTTACCACTGTCCACACTTCCTCGATGCATGGACCCTTGCTAGTCCAATACATCCAAGTTGAATACACAACACTATGCAGGTTCAAGAATGTCTTTGCTCTTTCACTTCCTACAGTCGTGCCCACTCCATGTCTTCCAGCAAGTGCATGTGGGTTGCAGGCAAGGACAAGGCGGCTGTGCTGAAGGCGAAGAAGAAGCGCATTGCTGAGGTGGCAGGCTCCTTGAGAGGTGCAGCCAGAGAGCACAAGCGGCAGAAGAAGGCTGCTGAGAAGGGTGTGCACCCGCACTGTCACTCGGAATGACTGTCACTGCGTCACAACACATCAATGCCTGTGGTACTGGAAGATGCAACTGGCTCCTCATAAATGTTGGGGACCGCAACTGTGAGGTTAGACAGCGTAAGGCACAAAGACCCTGGCCAATATGGATGCTCCCTGTAAGGAGCGGGTGTTCTTGCTTGCACTGTCATGCTCTCCTGTTCTTCTTTGTCTTGTGTTGGCATTTTAATAGGAAGAATGAGAATAAATCATCATGATTCAGGTACTTCAGCTGAGGAGCAGGCTGACGAGGACATGACTGGGGCTGACAATGATGCAGAACTCGCGCCTGCGACTCCAGACGCCGATGAAGCAAATGCCGGGTACGTGGGACCGACTCCCTCAAAACCCATGTCGCCGAGCACAGGAAACTTTTTCGCCCCTGGTTGATGCAGCCTCTTTGGAAGTCTTAATGCTGCACCAACAGATCAGAGTGTGCCCGTGCTTTGTTGGTGTCCACTTTGATAGCAGCATGTCTATCAAGGGGAAGAAAAGTGACATCCTCCTGAGTTTTCCGAGGGGGCTGACAATGCTGTGCGCAGAGCTATGGCGGCTGTGGAGGCCGATGCAGCTGGCGCGGCCGATGCCGGGGCACCCAGTGCAGCGGCAGAGGAGCCCAAAAAGAAACGACGCGGCCAGACCATCGCCTCCGGCCGACAGCCGGTGCGCCCCTCTTGCCTCAAAGCACTAGCTGTCATAGTGGATGCCTGTATAGGCACACGGCTTGCATGCTTGCAACCCCCAATTGCATCATCAGGTGCTGGTGCATCTCCTTGTGGTAAGCCTTCTATCTCCTGCAGATAGAAGGCTTCAATCCTGGTAGATGACAAAATGGTAATGCTGCGAGCCTTTGGGGGTGCACTGGCTGCTACAGCCAGAAAAATGTAGGAAGGTGTAATGCAGTGCACATTTCTTGCAGCTTCTAGTGGGATGCAGCAGTGGAATCTCGCTCGAGCAAGCTGACAGTGGGCACTTCTGTGGTGTGTGCTGCAGTTCCAGCGAAATGCGACGGCCAAGGGCAAGGAGAATAACAAGAAGGAGCCTCGGCGCAAGGCTGCCCAGAATGAAAATGAGACTGTGAAGGATGGATCAAAGTCAGGCAAAGCGAGGGCCGCCAAGGAAGAGGCTCCGGTTGCAGAGAAGCCTCCAGCACCCCAATCAGCAGATCGGGTGGGTTGAAGGCACAATCTTCCTTCCTGCCTGTACAGCCTTCTACTTTGAACCTTCGAGTGGATCGATACAAGATCATGATTTCTCCACAGGCTTGTGGCAGACCATCTTTGCGCAAATGGAAGCTACTGTGCAAGTAGTGAAAGCAGATTGCGCTTCAGGCAGTGCAATGTATCAGTCATTCAATCTGTGGGTTTCAGAGACTTTCAAATGATGTCAATCATCATGCATGCAGAGAAAGGTCCAGGCGCATTTGAGGGCAAGCATAACAGAGTGCCAGTGCATGCAGATGGTGGTAAACATATTGGGACACCTGGAGAAATACATGGCACAATTCAAATTTACAAGGCTTTCACCAACTGATGAAGTGTTGGGACACTGTGACTGTTATGCAGTGTACTCGTACATTGACTCACTGAGATGGATCAGCTGGTGTGTGCAGGAGGAAGGCGAGGAACAGGAAGAAGAGGAGGAGGAGAGGTTCTATGTGAGGAAAGTGCTGAAGGCGCGCAAGGTGAGCACAACCGCGCCGGAGTTTCTCATCCGCTGGTGGTATTACACGTCCGAGCACGACACCTGGGAGCCCCTGTCGAGCCTGGACGCGGACCCCCTGGAGTATGATTGGGCCGATGCGGCCGCCAAGGAGAAAGCGCGCTCACATGCCGCCAAATGGAGGGCTGCAGCAGACTGAGGCGTGGTGCCCCAGCAGATCAATACATATATGACAGGACATCTAATCAGCCCTAGATGGCTGGAATGATGTAATCGCTTTCTTCTTCTTCTTCTGTAGGTGAATTGGTTCGGTGATTCTTGAGCTTCACTGGGTCAAGGAACAGTATGGGGTTTTCAGAGAAGCTCTTTTCTTCTATGCAGCCATGCAGTGACTCGGAGCATTCACATTGTGGCATACAGAAATATGGTGCGGAGTCGTTGGAACAATAAGTTGACGGAGCACATTCAATTCCTGGATGTTGGTACACATGAGCACTGCTCACTTTTCAGTGTGTAGGTATTTCCTGATGGCCGTTGACTGCTTGATGCTTCTGACAGCGAACATATTTGGAAACCTAAGGGTGTCATCATTTCATTGGGTGAGCTGCCCGTCTACAGACAGAAGTGAGCTCATATTTCTCCACTTGTGCTGGTATCTGAAAGTGCTCAAGGCGCAGTCTAAAAACAGTTGGGATAGAAGATTGAGATAGGGGTGATATGCACAGGGGCCGGCGCAACTGTGTCACAGTGTTGAGACTTGCATGCGTTTTCGCATCACATGGATTAGGTCAGGCTGTACAATGTTGCTGTTTCCAGCTGATCAAGTGCCAACAATAAAGGAGGTTTCACTGGCATTGTTGCATGCCTGATTGGTGTTCTAGATCTAGGCGCATGTGCGGCGCCACATACCGGTCATATATGATCATGACTGCATTTCTGTCTCTTTGGCTGCTGTAGTTGATTCTTACTTCGGCATCTTCATGGAGCTTCATTAATCCCGGTCATGTACATCTAGAACTAAAGCTGTATTTCAAAAAGGGCCCAAAGGTGCGTCAGCTGTGGTGGGCCAGAAGGAGCCAGCTTGACATGAGCAGACGGCGTTACATGGAGAGTCGGTTCTGTTGTGCAACGGCCGAAAGCCGAAGAACCGCAAGGTGCACATAGTAAAGCTTCACTGGAAGTAATATACTGCTGTTTGTCGGCAGGGTCACGCTTTGGCACATCGTCCATCTATCTACTCACGACAGCTCAACTCCGAGATGCCGCACGCCGATGCCGCCCTGGCAAACCTTGCAGCTGCGGGAAATGATACGGAGGCACTTGCTGAAGCAATTGAGCAAGCTTCATTCCTCGATGCCACGCCAGGAGAAGATCGACAAAAACTCCGTGGTAGGCAAACACCTTTCTAACATTCCAAGGTCATATGATGGAACGACACCCCCTGCGCACTGTCTTCGTGTTTCCTCGATAACTTTGGCTTGCTAAGATATCATAGTCCATATATTGTCCATGTTGGGGCCAATTTATATTTTTGAACTCTCGAAATGACTCCAAGGCAGTCATGTGTTGTGCCTTGTCGTCTGAGTTTGTGGATGTTCCTCACATGAGATCTGTGTCCAACAGCTGCAAGGACGAAACTGAAGAAAATGTTGAAAGAGGAAGAGGCTAAGAAGGTGGCAGCAGCTGCAAAGTCAGCTGCTGAGAGATCCCCCCACGCCAAGGAGGTCCGGCCCCTTACAATGCTCAACAACTTGCATATTCTGCCTTCAAGTGACATGAACAATTTTAGGACTGGTAGTCCATTGCGACACAGTGAAGCATATTTGGAGCTGACGTTTGTGTGGTTCTGCAGTCGTATGACGTTGCTGAGTTCCCGGCCCTTATTGAGAAGTATGAGAAGCTCAACTGGAAGATCATTTCCAAGCCCGGAGGAGCTACGGTGAAGCCAGACGATTTCTACACTCTCTACGGGTCAGCACAACCCTCGTTCAGCCACTTGCTGTGCTGCATTGTGCTGCATGAAGTCTGTTGGAAGTTCCCAACTTGGAACCAACAAGAAGGCGCTTGAAGGCACACAAAGAAGGCGTAAGAAAGCAATGACATGCCCGAAAGAACAGTATAGCCACCTGCCAGTGAAAGCATGTTGCAGGTTCCACATGGTGGCAGTGAATGGGGAGAACACATCGGAGCGGCCCATGTGGACGGAGAAGGGTGGATTGGACTTTGAGGGGCGAGCCAAGTGGGACGCCTGGGCAGCTGTGAAGGGCATGAAGCCTGAGAAAGCCAAGCTCGAGTTTGTGCGGGTGCGTACACGTATTCTCTGCATCTCTCTCTCGGATCACAAAGGGGGCCCGCCCTGCATGCTATCTCTCTGCTTGTTGGTTCGCATTGCGCTCCTGCGCGGAATGCTGATGCACGAGTTCTGAAAATTTACATGATGGCAGACCTTAAATGAATTTTTCAGTCATTCATGCTACCACTTAAAGATCTGGATAGCATATAGAAAGCCAAATCAGGGCACGTTTTAACTGCTTAGTTTTTTGCTCATCGCAGGCGTACTACGAGTTCCCTGTCAAGGCGCTCTACACAGATACACGCTAATGTACAGTTCGCACATCCTCGAGGGACAATTACACTCCTGGCCCACAGAGGGGGCACTTCTCTTTTTTTTGAAAGGATAACACGAGCCAGATAACTGGTGCTGAGTTACTGACTCTCCAAAGGGGACAGAAAGACAGTCTCAGAACAATAACAAAATGCAAAATATCAGGCCGAGCTGCAGCCTGGGTCCTCCGAGTGCAGCCAAACTCGGTCGCGCAGCTGCTGTGGCGAGGGCCCAAAGAATTGGTCGACTTTGCGGCCCTTCCTGTAGACTGCAAATGTGGGTGTGTAGCGGATGCCCTGCAGCCCGTCCTTCATGCAATCCACTTGCGCCACCACATAGGTGTGCTGTGGGTGCTGCGTGCAGCAAAGCAGGACACAATTTGAACATGCTTTACTTGTAGCATGCAGTTTCAGAGTGCATGCATGCAGCCTTTGAAATAGGACAGGATGCGAAGGTGGCAGACTACGAAGCGTGTCGCTGTGCCCATAATGCCGTTGAAAGTCATTGAGAGGAGCAGTCACCTGCTTGGCAAGTGAATAGAAATGAGGAAATAGCTCATGACAATGTAGGCACCAGGATGCCCCATAGTTGACGATGACCTGCGCATCAGAGGCTCTCAGGACACTGCTCCCATCACCTCACCTAGCACAAGCCAGCAAGTTCAGGCCTCACCGTCCTGTCTCTTCCCTCCACTAGCAAAGATCGGAGCTCGTCGTCTGTCCTGGCTGCCGCAACATTTGGTGCTATTTGAGCACTCAAAGTATCCTCCGGCATTCTGCAATGGAGCCACAAAATCCTGTCCAAGACTGACCAGTTGTGATCGTGAAAACTGCAAAATATGGAAAGTTGTTCTCACGACTGATACACACGAACATGCAAGTTCAATCGTGAGTCTTAGGAACAACAGATCGGTCAGCCAAGCACTGATGGGCCTCACTCTGGGCAATTTCACGGCCACCTGCAGTGCCGTGGTTGATGTTTTGATTTTACTGAGTGCTCTGTGTACAAAGAAAGTGGCCTTGCTGTCAGTTGTTGTGCCAGCAGCTCCTTAACTTCTCCCAACTAAGCAAAAACAAATACCTCTCACATCTTAGACGTGGAGGTCTCGACGACCTTGCATAAACTGGTGCCAGGAAGTAAGCGACTCGTTATACAGTTGCCTTACAATTGCCTTACAGCGCAGAACTGGTATTATTGATGTTGATGTTGACATCAACATCACATCAAACGGAAAACACCGAACTTTCTCTGCAACGGGTCCAGCTTCTCCCAGCTGCTCAGAAGCGTATCCTTGTTTCCCAATAGTGACTCTCTGAGCATAAGAATTTCTCATCACACAACACTGAATGCGGTGGACGTATAAGCAATTTCACGATTGCACACCTGTATTTAAAAATGTCACATCAACCAATATATGTTGTTCACACAAAACGCATAATGTCCGAGACCTTACAAACGAAGCACATCCTTGCCAACATCAGTCATCATCGCTCCAGTCCTGAATGGAGCCACCAAGTGGCCTCCGCACTGGAGACGCCTGCGCCCGCGTCTTGTGCGGCAAGCCCTGGGCACCAGCGCAAGGGCGACCCTCCTTCTGGGCCGTCTCCTCCCAGAACTTCCGCATCGCTGTCACGCGCTTTGCTGCGCCCTTCGATGGCTGGGCCGCCGCTTTCGGGGACGCATCTTGCACCGCCGACGCACCCGATCCGCGCCGCTCCTTCTTCACCACAACCTCACTGCCCTCAACAGCGGCCGGGGCTGCCGCATTGGCGCTGTTGCGGTTCTCCTGGTCGGCCGCGGCGCTCAACCTGCCGGAGCGGTGGCGGCCAGCAGCCGGGGCAGCCGCCGTGGCCGCGGCGGCCGCCGCGGAGGACGTCTTGCCGGGGCGCGCGGCCCGCGGCAGGACGGCCGGAGCGGCTGCAGGCTCCTGCTGCGGCGCATCTCTGCTACTGGGCTCGCGCTGCCTGCGCGGCGGCTGCTTGGCCGGCTGCGCGGCGGCTGCCGCGGTGGGGTCCGCTGCGGGGGCCCCGGCCGCGCTGGGCGGCTGGGCCAGAACTAGGCGAGCCAGCTCATCGGTGACAGCCGCTGCATCAGCGATGCTGGCTTGCTGTGCGGCATCGAGGGCCGGCAGGTTGGCTGGCACAGCGGAGCCTTCTCCTGGCTCGGCTGGTGGCCCAGAGTCGGCTTGCTTGTCCAGTGCGAGGCCCGCCAGCACATCCCCCAAGTCCGAAACAGCTGCGGGACACTACCATGGTTAGAGTCATTCTACCGTTGTTTGCAGAATGCAGTTGGCATGTGAAAATATCTCACTCATAAGAACCAGCCCACTAGACGTCCCATCAAACCACCACACCCATCGGCACATTGTGTCCGGAGCCATTCAGAGGTCCATCTTACCTTCATCGTCCGGGGTCTGAGTGAGCGGCGCCGCCGCGCTGTGAGCGCTGTCGGCCGCGCCGCCGAGCAGCGAGTCGGCCGCCTCGGCCGACGCCTGAGACGAGTCCTCAGGCCTTGCTGCTTGCCCTTCATCCGCGCCAACGTCCCCGATCTCCACTGCTGAACCAGCGTCTCTCACACAGGCTTCAGCATCCATGTGTCCGGCCGCATTATCCGCAGCGTCCATCGGCTCGGCGGAATCGACTGACTCGGCAGGTCCGCGGCCGGACGCGTGTGAACGCGCGGCTGCCGCGGCCGCCTCCTCCTCGGCAACTTCGGCCGCTTCAGCATCCAGCTTGGACTCGAACGCCTCCAGGTCCGCCTTCAGCTCTGGTGTCTGCTTCGGTAGCTTGCGCGCCTTGGCAAAAATCGCCTGCGACCCGCAGATACACCCTGTCATTCTCAATTTTCAAACGAGAATGCCGTAATTGGACACACAATGCTTGCTTGATCCAATGAAGAACCTTGTGGGTGT
This sequence comes from Coccomyxa sp. Obi, assembly GCA_020887355.1. Classification (NCBI taxonomy): domain Eukaryota; kingdom Viridiplantae; phylum Chlorophyta; class Trebouxiophyceae; family Coccomyxaceae; genus Coccomyxa; species Coccomyxa sp. Obi. Next base: position 1,946,481 of record AP024997.1, read on the forward strand.
TCCTGAATGAAAATTTCAGCTTCAGCGCACCTTGAAGGTATCGAGGACTTCTTCGCAGCCCAGGGACTGTCGGTAGCTCTTGGACATTTCCATCATCTTGCGCAGGCCCTTCTCCGTGAAGTTCAGCTGCGCGTAACACAAAACAACGACAACCTCAATTCCTGCTTTCCATACTCCACTCCTTGCTGAGCAGCAGCCCATGGCCTCCCACACACCCTTGCATTCATTGTGTAGCCCCTGCATGAATTTTTCTCCATGCATGCTTCATGCTGCGCTTTGTTGCTGATGTGGCCAGACCTGAGTGAGGCAGAAGGCGAGGTTGCGCCACTGTGCAGCGTCACAGGCAGCCTCAAAGCGCAGCATCAGCTTCTCCACCAGGCTGTCCGCATGCTTGTCCTTGCCGATGTACCCCAGCAGCGTGCGCATGATGGCCTGCCCAACAGACAGAATATGACCATACGCATCTGTCCCATGAGAGCTGCTTACGCACATGAAATATACGGCATGTCATCAGCATCCATATGATAATGCTGATAACATGTAATAAAAAATAACATTTGACATGGAACACTACCCCCAGTGATGTGCCCTGATGGAATGAAAGAGCCTCCTCTGAGAGCTGCCGAGGCAACTTGAAGATGTCATGGGATGAGAAAACTTCAACGGCAGCTGTGTGAGTTGACGAAGTGAAAGAGCTGACCTGGAAATGGGCGCTGGGCAGGCCTGGCTCTGCACTGAGGCTGGACAGGATGTCTGGCAGCAGGTTGTAGATTGGATTGGTGGTCTGCAGACGCCACATTATCCTCAGCAACAGGACGCATCAGAACGGCCTTGATCACTCCCCATTGGCAGTAGATGGGCTATCTCGGACCCGGTGGATTGGACAAATTTTCAGTGCCAAGACAACCCAGAAAAAAATTATTGATGGGTGGTTATTGTGGGTGCAGCAAGGTGAGGAGAGAAAACAAGTGGAATCTGCACTAGAGAGGGAGTCAAGAGCTGGGGGGCACCTTTGAGGCCTTGCGGGAGAGCTCGTGAAAGAAGACTTGGGCGAGGCCGGCGATGCGGGGGTCGTCATCCTGCAGGCACAGCGCCAGCCGCGCGATGTGGCCCTTCACCTTCATCATGTCGTTCAGGATGAGGTGCGACAGCACCATCAGGCAGTTCTTGCGCATGCCTGCACATGCACCCCACACCCCATTATGGCCCCATCCTGCAGCACCTTGGATTTATATGTAGGGCACAACAACTATCGTAGTGTGTGAACTAGTGTTGCAGGTGTGAAGCTGTGCAGGACATGCACCTGGTCAATTAAGCCATGAATAGGGCGCATGAGGGCTCTGTGCTGCCTATCACAAGCTTCCAGGAGGAACTAAAGGAAGTAGATGTAGTTTGCGACCCGATGTAGTTTGTTATTGCAACACCAGGAGAGTGGCTTGTGACAATGCAGGCCATGCTGACATGATCCCCTTGAGCTGTGAAAGCCGAGAAGACACAGATGCAAAGGGTTAGTTAGAGAGGTGGTGGGTTGATTAGGCAGAGGGGGGGGCTGCACGGACCGGGGTCGGGGTCAGAGAGGGGCTGGTAAATGTGGGCAGTCCAGGGCTCCAGCAGGTTGGGGAAGCGGAAGGTCAGGTCGCCCACTGCTATGATCAGGTTGCTGCGCTCCGACGCCTCTATCTCCCTGCATCACCAACATTGATCCCCTCAACCATGTCATCGCGCCAACCAGGAATGCGTCAAATTGCTTCTACTTCCACCTGATAACGACGTGCAGCTCGAGCGGCAAGCTGATCGAGGTGAAACCTTTACAATCTGCCTCTATCAGTTGGCAGGATTGACACACTGGCTTCAAAGGTGCTTCAAAGTGCCCCACATGTGTGTGCATTGAGAGAAGCGACCAAACCTCTCAGGAGAGGGGCAGAATGTGGAAATGGCTCGCCAAATTGTGGACAGCACTGAGCCATGACATGGTGTTCTTTCCGGGCATTACTGTACAGGCTGTGCAATTTCAAGTGCATCAGGCTGCATTGAGGGGGGTGTGGGTACAGCACCTGTTCTGCAGCAGGGTGAAGATGAGCTGCAGGTTGTGGTCGCAGAAGGAGGCGTCCAGGCACATGAGCTTGGTCAGCGCCAACAGCGCCGATGCGCGTAGCGTTGCATCGGCTGATCGCAGGTTCCTGCAGTCATGCCGCGCATCCCCTCACGTTCCTTCTTGTGTGCAACATCCTCTCTATGCAGCGTCAACATGCAGTGCATCACCCCCACTGCTTTGCTCTGCCCCCTGAGCACTACTCCCTGCCATGCACTGTCCCGGGGAGCCTGTCCATCTGTGCTAACTCATGTCCGCCAAAGGGCGGCCATTCTAGCAGCGAACAGGGCAGATGCTGCGCTGTGTCCGCCCATACACGATACACAAGACCTTCTGTTCCTTCAACTTCTCCCCAAGGAGGTTTAGAGCACTGGTCCATACAGCACCACTGCAAGAGCGCACAGTAAGGGACCAATTGGATGCATGCAGGCACCTGCGGACGCAGAACTCTGCCACGAGGGGCGCGAAGCGGCCGATGAGGCCGGTGCGCGCCATGATCTCAGCCTCGGCGCAGTCTTTCAACTGGTCCAGCTCGGCGTCTGCGGCTGCACCACCAACGCCCAGCTGCTCTGCTATGTCGTCCTCTGCTTGGCTCTCTGCAAATGCCACAATTTGTTCCGATTGGTCCAAGAATTTGTCAATCATGCATGGCCATCGCGTGTGGTCGGCTTTCAATCGTCTGGGCTGTGTACTGCGAGCAATTGATCCTTGCACAGTTGTTGAAGAGTTTCCTGCCGATACCATCAGTATGTGCTTTCACATGCTGGAAGAAGGAGACTCAGGTGGGTTTCGCGAGAGGAAATGGGCTGATGGAGGGTGAGTCAGGCAGTATCACCTTGTGATGGGGCCTCGCCGGCAGCGAGGCGCTCAGATCGCGCTTCGGCAATAGCCTTCTCCTTTGCGGCAACCTCCCGCCTGATCTGCTTGGCTGTCTGCTCCACATACACCAGGTGCTGCAGGGCTACCTGTGAATAAATCCACGGTCAATCAGAGACAACAGCATCCCATTGCTCATGTACTTACCATTAATCACAATATGATCAACAGTGATACCATGTCCTTCAAATGCATCGATAAGACTTGGCTCACATCAGCAGCCTGCTAGCCGCACCTGACCAAGCACGAAGAAGAAGCGCGACAGGGCCGAGGCGCTGACGGTGTCGCTGCCATGCTTGTTACTGGCGTCCTCCTCCGCAGCGCCCCCGGGGACGCCGGCCGGGGTGAGCGCCTCGAGTGCGAGCTGCCGCAGGGCCGCTTCGCACAGCGCGGCCGGCTGCGGATGCAGCGCATAGATCGCGGTGACGGCCGCCTCGGCGACAGTGTACCAGCCGCCGTCGGCCGCGCCGCCGGTGGGCCCGGTGGCGGTGATCGCGGCGGCCAGCGCCGCGTAGGCCGGCCGCAGCCGCGCCTCGGCCGGCCGCGCGCCAGCCGCCGCCAGGTGGCGCAGCGCCATGCATGCGCTCCGCGCCGTCAGGGGATCTGGTCTGCGCGCGTTGAAGCCCACCTGCTCATGGCAAATGTGGTCTGCCTGTTAGCCAGTGAACATGCAGTGCATAAGCCTTTATATTTATCATTATGATTAAACAATTCCAGGCCTTGTGGGCAAGGTGCGTCTATCAGCACCTTCATGGCATAAGCATTTGCAGCGCACTGTGCATTGTCCAGAAGTTCCTTCAGCAAAACACCTCAGGGAAAAGTGCAGTAATCCTCGCACTTGTATCTCACTAGTCTGGCTCCTGCTGTCTTGTCCCATGTCGTAGAGCAGATCCAGAACCATTTCAGATAAATCAGAGGCTTGCATGCACCTGTAGTAGCGTGTCCAGGTGGTCAGCAACCATGTCGGGCTGCACCGCTGACGCCATGCTGATCAGCAGCATTGCCCCACGGACCTCATGTGCATGGCCCCTGCCGGCCTCCGCTGCAGCCTCTCCAGATGCCTAGATAAGCAACAGGTACCATCTTTTATGTGAGAGCCATACTATTTTTTAGTCCAGCTAATGGAACATGCTTCGGCCAGCGTCAGACAGCAGAAGGAAAAAAAGCTTGTGTGGGGATGTGTTCGGATGCAGATCTGGTCACCTCGGTGCTCGCTGGGGAGAGCGCAGCGCGATGTGCGCGCTCGCACAGCCACCAGAGCGCGCGCAGCGTGATGGGCTTGAGCAGCGGCTGAGGCTGGTGCCTTATCAGGTGTGCCACAACCTCCTCCAGTGCGCTCAGCTCACCTGCACGAATAGGAATGGCCCTTGTCAACGCCAGAATCCAACTCTTGTAAGCTAATTGGGCTTCTCTCTTTTGCATCAAAGGAGACGTCCACATAGTGACATGTCCGGTGAAGTATCTGATTGCACGTCGGTGAAACATGTGAGTGACTTACCCAGATTGGAGCCATGCGTGAGGTCGATAAGACACTGTGCAGCTTCCTGTGGCGGCCGGTTGGAGATGTACAGCTCCTCCACAGCGTTGATCACCGCGTCCTTGATGGCTGCACACAAGAAAGGACCAATCAGGTTCAGCCACTCCTAAATGCAAGTCACCGTCCTCGGTCAACAACACAAATGCAATGCAGCGCCTGCCATGTGTGCGGTGTAACTTGTTGGTGAGGCCTCCTCTTTTGAGGTCCAAGCATCGACTGTCTTCAAAGCAGTATTACAGCAGCGGGTTGCATGCGTGAAAGTACATCTGAACCTGGGCAGAAACGCACGTGGGGGAGTTTTGCCAAGCTAGCATCAAGCAAAGCATAAATACACGGTTTCTCCTGCCAAAATGTCTTGGCAGAACCTGGAAGAGAACCTAGTCCTGGTCAAACCCCTGTGGCTTTGACACTTAAAATGGGATATTTGAGCACTCACCCTGGTCCAGGGAGAAGACAAGGGGGAGCATTTTGCGGAGGGCAGCAGGCGCGCCATCGATGCCAAACTTGGAGTAGGAGATCAGCAGGCCGATGGCGTCATGCACATCTGACACGGTGGAGCTGGCCAGAAGCTGAGTCAGCACCGGCACCGCCCCGGCCAGCGCGCGCACAAACGCCAAAGCCGCCTCCAGAGACGCGACCAGCGCCCGCATCTGAGTGATGTTCCCTCCCACTGCACCAGCCCGATGAAACTTGGCATAACACAACCTCTCATTTCCAAGTTTCTGGTCACTCTACTCTCTGTTCAGTTCCTAGTCAGTCTACAGTCGTCACAAGTGCAAGTGACATGCCACCTGCTGGCTTTGACACCAAGCATGCGATGAACTGGTAAGAGGTACTGCTCAGAATCACTCGGTGATTTGCTCACTGCTCATCTGGTCAATGCTGCACTTCACTCTTCAAATGTGCAGTGCACCTGGGTCGCCATCCCGGGCGTCGGCCAGGCGGATTTCTGGCACAGCGGGCTCGTCCAGAAGGCTGTCAGCCTCCATGCCAGGCTCAGCCTCCGCTTGCGCCTGTCCTGCAGCTGCACCTGCCTGCTCTCCTTCAGCTTCTGCCTCACTGCCGGAGGCAGCTTCCTCCTCCATAGGTGCCGCGCCTTCCCCGGCCTTCCCGGCATCCTCAAATGCAGCATCCTCTGGCGCCTTCTCTGGCTGTGGGTCCAATTCCTGTGAGCATGCCAGTACAGACCACCATCCTTTAATTTCTACCCAAGAATTTTCTATTTTAGGGGATTTTGATGTGTTTGGGTTTACCAGCAATTTCTAGCTGGAAAAACCCCACACGCAAAGAGCCGTTGTGTCATGGAGCAGGTTTCAGGTGTCACACAAAGGCATATACTACCTGTAGCTTGGCCTTATACTCTGCCAGAGAGGCAGCAAAGCAGGCCTCGGGCAGCTGCGCGCCAAAGGGGTTGTAGAGCAGCAGGGCCATCAGCAGCTGAAGCGCCGCACGCCGCACTATGGACGACTTGTCCTCCAGTCGGCCTGCCAGACTTGCAATCTGATCAACAAATTCCAAGCAAAGAGACACCTTCTCAAGCACGTCATCAAATGCTACCAGTCACGGTCCAACTACCACTGAGAAGCGTGCTGATTTTGAGGCAGTATTAGAGAAGGTTTTACAAGACCAGGATCATTGGACCTACCCACATGCCACGAAAATTGTCAATATTACAAGAGATTGAGTAATAAGATTGCGGGGTCTAGTTGAGGGGACCGCACCAGCAGCGAGCTTGGTGACGGCGTTCCAGTGGCCCAGGGGGATGCAGGAGACCTCGGCCAAGTGGGACCAGGTCTGCAGCACGCGCGCGCGTGTGTAGGCATTGCTGTCGCGCACCCGCTCCATCAGCGTCGCCAGCAGCGCATGCTTGCTGCGCAGCCGCGCGCGTGCCCCTTCATTCATGCATGCAACACCGGTCAGATCCCATTCTAAGTCATTCAATGCAGCACATAGTTGATCCGCAGCCGGGCGCGTGCCCCTTCATTCATGCAAGCAACACCGGTCAGCTCAATTGTCTGATTCATTGAATGCAGCGTATGCTTGATGTGCAGCCAAGCGCATGCCCCTTCATTCATGCATGCAAGACCGGTCAACTCACATTGTCTAAGACTTAGACTCTCAGTCATTCCATGCAGCGCATGCTTGCTCCGCAGCCGGGCGCGTGCCGCTTCATTCATTTATGGAAGACCGGTTAGCTCACTTGTCTAAGTCGTTCCAGTACATCACAGAACGGGGATGTGTCACACTGCGACCCATGCCCCGAAAATCGACACCATGAGGATTTTTTATGGCTCTCATTGTTGGGCAGAACATGTCTCTGGTGGTCTATTTCATCACCCTTCTGGCAGGGAACAGATCAGGTTTGCACTTGACACCAGAAGCAGGTGATCCAAGGAAATATGGCATTAAGCGCCGGATGTCTGGGAGCTAGCAGAATTTGGATGTGGAAGCGCACCTTGGGCATCGGCGTCCTCTCCGGGAATGCACTCGAATGCCTTGTGCACAAGATGGCCAAGCGCCGTGATGATGGCCGAGCGCAGCGAGTACGCCTTTCCGCCCAGGTGGCCGATCAGCATCGACACATTTGCCGCCACCAACCGCGGGCACCTGCCGGCACATGCAAGGCCAACTTGATGCTCCAAATCAACACCCTTTTTGACCAGCATCTTCAGAAGCAAGGCAAAAATTAGCGGCAGATGTTGCTTCAGACATGCTGGTGGAGATTGCACAGAAACAAGTCGCACCTGTCAGCGAGTGCTTCAACAAACTTTGCGGTGTTGCGCACGCCGCCGCTGCTGGCCAGGTCGTCCTTCTGCTGGCGTTCGTACTCCTGCGGGCTCACAGCCGCCACCTCTGCCAACATCTCCACCCCCTACACAACCCCAAGCCTTCAGACTCCCGCAATACAGTGAGTCCTCCACCCCTGCATCCTCACACGTCCGCTTCATATGCACATGTCATCGACGAAGTCCTGGTGGTCCTGTGACGGACCAGCTGGTGATGTAGCACCACTGTCCACATGCCTCCTCGAATGGGCCAACATGACTCTAGGGAGGCAGCATCAATGACATGTGTTGCAAACATGGAGATTTTTCTGAGGAGTGGCTCACCAGGCGGCTGTCATCATATTTGGCCTGGGAGTACTCCGCCAGCTCAGCGAGGGCGACGGCCATGTGTTCATTGCGCGTGAGCGCCGCGACGGCCGCCCCCGCCACCGCCTCCAGCTGCCCGTACTTGAGCGCGCACGCCGTGAGCACCGCAAAGGCCCCGTCGCGCGCCGTCTTGGACTTCATCGCGGCTGCGCTCTCCAGCAGCAGCTGCGCCTGCATTGACCCGCCACAGGCAAGTTGGTAAAAAGCCACATATTGGAGTTGAAAGGGCTACTGATGGTGAATGAAATGAAACCCTCCCAAAAAGTTAGCAAAATGACGACAAGATGTGCACTGAGACTCGGTGCAATCGCGCGCTCTGGAGCAGCAGCTGCACCTACACAGCGCCGCCAGAGGCGACTCAGTGATCTGCTGGAGAGATCCCTTTTGAAGTAAGGCAATTCGCAATAATCTGCTACAGATTATAACTCTCCAATTGGCCAGAGCAGTATAGTTGAGAAGTCTGCTGGTCGAATATTCGGATCACTTGAACCTGATTGTCTTCATTCCTGGGCTTCTGAGACAGCATACAGGTGGCCATTTAGGAGCCTTTGTGAGGGGTCTGCCATGACCTGAAAACTAGACAACTAGGAAATTTGGCTGATGAACAGGGTTTGCCCTGCAGGTTCATGCATTTAATACTTCTGGCTGCCACCAGGAGAGGCACAGATGGCGGCGCACCGACTGGGTCCAGGTCTGCAACAGGCGCTCATCGGGAGCACGCGGGCGGAACAGCTTCCACAAGTCAATGTCGGCGATGACGGCCAGAGCGCGCGCAATCTTGTCACGTTGACCGTCCCAGTCCCACTGCAGCATCGCGTGCGGTGCCGCCGCCGCTGCCTTCTTCCTGCCCCTGCCCTTACCGCCTGCCGCATTAACCCAGAACCCACCCTTGAAAAATGTTACTTGCTTAAAGGACTCCCGTCTTGCTGTGCAACGGCTTCAATAGATCCCTCCCTTCTCTAGATCTGCCTAGACCCTTCTGGTCGCTTTGCTGTTTTGTCCGGCTCATTGAGATGCCAACATGTGTCCTGCAAAGTGCCCAAGTGACACTTCCGATAGATACGAAACTCAGGGGATGCACCGTCAGCAGACGTTCTACGTGCGCTGTGTTCAGCAAGAGCATAGCAGACATTACCTGCGCCTGTGTCTGTTGTGTCTGCCGCTGCCTTAGCTTCATCTTCAGCCAGTCTCGCCAACCAGGTCAGCAGGAAGACATAGGCTGCCAGGGCACTTCTGTGTGATGAAGCAGCTGACTCGTGATCTGATGCATCATCTTGCTCTTGCGCAGACACCAGGGCGCCAATTGAAAGCCCCAGCACAGAGAGGTTGGAGCACAGCCCATCTACAAGTCGCTTGCGCGCGATGCTGCTGAGCTGGCTGAAACCCCTGTCATGAACAGCCAGTTTTTCAGTCACCATCAAAGGTTTCAAGAAAGCTTTCGTCGGTAACAGTTAGGATGACCTGCTCTGTGTTCTTGTAGGTGTCAATGCTATATATCAAGATGATGTCATCCTAGGCCCAATACTTCGGAAAGTCATACCTTGTCAGAGAGTATATCTTGTCGAGGATATCTTGCTCGACAATGCATAGCGCGTCCTGATTGCAAATGTCATACAGAGCTCCTGCGCAGGTAGGAGCGGATGTTGCCCAGAAGATTTCCAAAAACTTGTTGTACGCATCTGGGCTAATTTACACCAAACAGAGTGCAGCAATCTGCCCAAAATGTATCAGTGTCATTCATCAGAACCGCCGTCCCACCTTCAGCAAAGTCGTCCACAGCAGAAGCAGCAAGGCTGTCCAAAGCTGTCAGACGATGAATTTTCACTTCCAGAACACAATCTTCATCTGCCAAATCCTCGGGCTTTGCGGGTATGCTAAATTCTGCAGCCATGATTGTCCCTATTGTTGAAGAAGCTGCCTTGCGATGTCTACAGGAACGTTTCCAGATTTCCTCCTTTCAGTCTTCTCTCAGTCAAGGTACACGACTCCTATTACATTCGCAACCTGAAGACATGTGAAGGGTAACATCTCTACATGGAAGCGGGGATTGGTGCAGTGTCTCTGTTCGAAGTCCCAGAGAATTGAACGTTTGCTCGAGTGCGCCAAAACAGGACCGCATGCATCGTTTGGCACCACACGGGCTGGCTAAGCCTCTGGCATCTAGGGTTGTGATGCTGAGGTATATTTGGGAAAAATACCCTGTATATACACTGTAGAGTATAATGTACTGTCATAAGTGTCATGTTTTAATGGCTGGGATCCAGTTGCAAAATACCCTGAAGAATACCCGTCGACACAAGGCATTTCGTTAAAATCAAGGGCAAAATGAAGGGTTTGCTGCGGCGAAAGAAGATTCTTACATTTCGCCATTGACCAAAGATGGCGAAACAAGATTGAAGTTGGCAATATTCCTGGCTAAACGGTTCCGCCCTCTGGCTAAACCGTTCCGCTCTCTGGCGGGAATGGTATAAGTGTACAAGGCCAATGGTATAAAATACCCGGTTTTGGGGAAATACAGGGTATGGTAGGGTATATACTCTACAGCGTAGAAGTGTATATACGCCGTAGTCACATCCCTACTGGCATCATGCACACAATTGCGTGAAGACATGTCTTGGTACTATTTGTTGCTCCTAAGCAATGGGTGGCAGCCGTAGTGCTGAGGCAGCCAGGCAAGAAGCCATGCTTGATGGCATCAACCGTGAGCACAACAGAGAGAAATCTAGGCTGACAGAACAATGGGAGAGGCTGACAGGGATTCTTTATGGTACCATTATGGGCTTTCTGGGCACTCTGGGTTTTCTCTACATAATTTCTGACGTTCTTCTGGTGAGCTCTCACCGCATTCTCGAGTCTCGAACCCTGTCCAGTTCTATGATAACCAGGTTATCGAGGACCCTTCTCAGTAGGCTCTGATTGGCACGATTCTACTCTGCTCTATGGGATCTAACCTCTTGATTGTCCTACAGAGACCTCAATCAGCTACAGATCTAGTGGGGTGCTCATGCCAGTACGCTCTTGGCGGTGGAGCTGTCGCACCTGGAGGCTCTTACCCGCAGGCTCAAATCATCTCTTCTAAATGTGCTCAACAGCTGCATAAATACCTGGTCTGCATCCTCTCTGGCGTGTCTGAGTCAACAAAAAATCTGGGCAGAGTCGGTGTGCCAAAGGTCTGGGCAAATTTGTGTTAAAGAAGGACTTCGTGCTGCCTGCAGGTGAAACAGTATGACCACGATGTAAAGACGGCCATCGCATCAGCCCGCGCATACTTTGACACCTATCCTCGGCAGGCCAATGCCTCGCAGACCATTGTCTTGGACATCGATGAGACCGCCCTGTCCAACAGGGCTGAGTGGCTTACTGCCCTGGAGGACATCAGGGGCGGTGGCATTGTGCCCTCCTTACAGGTGCTTCTGTCTCCTCTAGAACATGCAAGCCTCTCGTCCCACCCGCTTGAACAACTTCTGCACACTCCACGTCAGTTGAACTGTGAAATGAACAGCAGTGTTGCTCTCTGCGCTGTGACGATGGCTGTTGATGGCTGGGGGAAGTCCAATTTGTCGTCCAGATCAAGCTATACCCTGTAATCTCGGTCCACACAGCATCATTGGGGCCAATGCCTGCTTGCATGCAGGGCCATGCTCTGGAGCCTCTGAGGGCGACCATGGCGCCTGCGCTGCAGCCCATGCTGGACCTCTACACCGACCTGTACAAGGCCGGCTTCAGCGTCACTTTCATCACTGGCAGGTCCGCACTCCGCCTGTGCTCCGAGTCTGTTCCATGCGCGGCCACTTAGTTAGCCTCTCTTGAACAGTAGCCGTTAGAACTTGGTGGTGTGGACACTGAACTAGTGCACGGGTCCCTTGCAGCAGCAGAAAGATCCTGGACCCTTATCAGTGCATCAGAAACGACACCCCAGTCATCTGAGGTAGAAGAACGTCCACAGAGACTCCTGAAGGCTCTAATAAGAACGTCTGATGCATGCACACCAGACCGAGTCTGCGACAAACCACTTCACCAATCTTCAGGTCTTTTCTAGGCGCTCTGCATGTGCAGGCGGGATTATGGGATGGGCCGCGAAGCCACAGCGAAGAACCTGGAGGCCGCAGGATATGGCGTTCCCTGCTCACGCACACTGGGAGAGGCGCAGCGTGCAGAGCGTCCACAGCAGGAGCCATGCTACGTGGCCCTGGGCATGCGCAGCGAAGGAGACCAGCGACTTGCCTCTGTGTACAAGCCCAATCAGCGTGCTCAGCTGCAGGCAAGACTCGATCTCCCCTTTGCATGTGAAAAGGCCTGCCGCATGCACACAACTCACACCACGGTTTTCCCAGTCCTTAACGTCCAAAAGAAGTATCAATACAAGTGTATGCAGTGTATACTGGAGCCATGAACACCTGCATCCAGTTCTGCAGTGCTCCTTAGTGGTGCAGTCATGGTATACCCTCACAAAGAAAGCATTGGGTGGGCATTGTGTGCACCCAGCTGACAAAGAAGCAGTCTTCAATGCAGATAATCTGGACCTGTTTGAGGTTGAATGCAGCAGTCGTTGGCAGTGTCCTGACGCAGGACTGCTTGCATGCGGTGCAGGAGAAAGGCTACGAAATTGTGGCGTCTTTCGGCGATCAGTGGTCTGACCTTGCTGGCACCTCAGCAGCTGTGGCTAGCTTCAAGCTGCCCAACCCGTTCTACTACATTCTGTAGAATTTCACCCCATGTCGAATCGAAATAGTCATACCGTTTGTTTGGGCAGTTCTTTGTGCCCCAAACTGGGTGACTTTCAGATGACAGATGCCTTACAGAGAATGTGAAGTATGAAGTAGTGGCGCGCATGCTTAGCGCTGGCGATTACATTCCCAGCAGCAGTGCAAGACATCCCAAGCAGACCCATGCACGCGATCAAATTGAGTTCCAAATCTGTTGATACCTAGCTAAGAAGGCTTGCAGCTTTGTGCAGTTTCAGAAGGACTTTGACTATGATCAATTGAAGTAAAGTTTAACTTCTTCTCTGGCACACAGATTTCACTACCACATTGTCTGTCAAACACATAGCACAAAATCCAAAGCTGCAAAAATGGCAGTTGGTGATGATCTCCAACATCTCTGTTCTCCAAAGTACTGCTCTTCAGGATAGGATGAACTTCAAAACAGTTTCTTTCGTGCATTTCTCATCACGTCAGGGTTCTATGGAGAAGCCTGTTCCAACACCGAGCAGTACAAAACAACGTTGTGTTAACACCTCAATTTGGGATTATAACTGGCCATGCATCACAGACTTATATCTCTCTCTACAACCTCTCACTGTTTTGGATACGGGGGTTCTGCCTAGTTTGTGAGCATCACTTAAGAGCACAAGTTTGCTGCCTGAGCCTCACTTAGGAGGACATGTTTGCTGCCTGCATCTTTATCAAGTCGATGGTGGTTTGCCAGCCATCGTTCCAGATGTCCACAGAAGGGTTGAATGGTGCGGGTATGTGTCTGGATGCGCACTCCCAGTATGCCTTCTCATTGTAGAAGTCCTGGCCACATTGCACATCCACCATTCACGGGGGATGCCAAAACACTGCAGTTGTTGCCTCTAATTTCCAAGGAGCCAAGAGCCCAATGCACTGGATTATGCACCAGTTACAACCAGCCCACTGTAAGGCTGTATTTGTATGGATGTGTGTGCAACTGCGCACACAATCTTATCTAATCATATGATCAATCACAGTCCCATGTTCACAGAAGGTGGGTGCGAAGAACAGCGAACGGGTGGAGTGATGCAAGCCGGGTTCGGTCCTATGATGTGTGACAATGTTCATATCTGGCATTATATGTGGCCTATATGAGAATGAAGAAGCCTATTCTAGGACAGAGGTTGACTGAGAGTCGTGCAACACGCTTGAGAATACTGCAAAGCAAGTATCTTCTCTTCATCAGAGTACCATAATTTATGACGGTGGGCAGTTTGAGTGTGTTTCCATAAAGGATAAAAGAAAGAATGACGGTGTGTGATCTGTGAATCACCGAGCCGGGTGCAGCGTTGCACGGTGGAATTGCTGGAGGGAGTGGGTGCGGCGGCTGTGGATTGTGCACATAGTTTGCGGCATCCGTGTACACAGTGTATCCATCGTAGTCCTGATGGCTGGGCGCTGCAAGCATCCACAGCAGGCTCCCTGCACAGACCATGGCGCTCTTCATTTCTCTCTCCAAAGGCATGGCACTTCCTGTGCTGATATGGTGCTCAGACTGTGTGGCAGGGTGATGACAATAATCCTTTGAGTTCAGTGCATTTGCCAATACATAGAAGAGCGCCTCTAAGATTTGCCTAGAAGTAATGTGGTGCCACATGTCTCAACGTTGCTTGACCGCCTACAACCAGTGCTACTGGTATTGTGCAGTCTTGGAACCCAGATGTTCATCTCAAGTTTGCATGCAAGAAATGCCCAGAAGTGCCTGCTTGTGTTACAGAGCAGCACACCAGCAGCAGGGAGGCCCTCAGCCTTGGCCTTGGCAAGCTCCTCGTAGAGAACCTGGTAGAAGCCATTGCGGATGTCCATTGGCCTCTCGGATCCAAACTCCCCCACCACCAGCGGCTTGCCTGGGAGCCACAAGTCACGCAAAATCACAATCAATCAGAAGGTTTCCCACTTTGCGGAGACCTCTTTGATATCCATGGCGAGGACGGCAGTCTGGGAGAGCTCTTCGTCATTGGCCGCGCTCGCATGCTACACCACCCACCCTAAAAAGCATTTTGTTGCTTTGCAGGCATCATTCAGGATGCCTCCATGCAGTCAAGAAGATGGGATTTAAACGCGCCATCTCAAGCCTGTGACATGGCGAATAGCAAGCGCACCAATGCGAGTGCATTCCTGCAGATGCAGGCTCAGCCAGTGGCGCAGGAAAGTGAGGCGGCATGCCGGGCTGCACAGCTGCAGGAAGCCCTGCTCTGACAGGTTGGCCTGCATCATCTGCGGCCCCTGAACATTTATGTGCAAGTTGCAGTCCCTGCAAGCACCCAGTGAACCCTCTGTACTTCTTTCTGCAAAGGGTAAAGTAAATAATCTCGGCCATTCAGGTGGGGCCAATTGCCTAGCAGCATATTTCCGCTGGATGCAGAGAAGCAATCCCCCATGAATTCGACCTTCACAATGGCTGACTCCAAGGCTTGGTGTCCCAAGGGCGCCAGTGCTTGCACATCAGGATCTCAAGAGCGTAGCCAGAGCTCCTCAAGACACATTTGTTCACATGTGTACCTCAGCAGAGTGTGCCAGCATCAAGGCCAACGCATGCATGCCTGAAAAGTTGTGAGAGATTGCTCACGAGGTGCAGAAGGACCAGTACTCAGGGTAGATGTGCATGGAGGCAATGTCTATGCTAGGCAGGCTCAGAATGGCGCTAGAGTCCTCCCCATGGCAGATGCGGTCGGCCGGGAACAGCACAATGTCCAGGAACCTGACTGCGTATGTGTCTGAAGGGTTCTCGGGCAGCAGGGCAGGGGTTGATGCGCCGAAGTAGCCCCAGCTGCCCACCATGACCAGGTGGTTGGGGTCAATGCTCTTCACATAATCCGACATGTCCTCCACCCATGCCTGCATGCATACACATTCCTCGTTGCAGTAACCTGCATGCATGTGCAATCGTTGTGTTACGTCTCCGCTATGAAATGTTTGCTATGCCCTCCCTTTTGCTTCTGTCCAGCTCCCATCATGTCGTAGCTGTAGAGAGCCAAGTCCACACGTGTCCTCTTTGGGAGAATGCTACTTCTGGATGCTGTTATCCCAGCTGATGGCATCATGTGCAATTACAAAGTAGAATAAAGCACGGCATACAGCTGCCAAATCCCCCAATGGCAGTGCATAGGCTGGAGGGAAGCGCACCAAGGGGTGTCCCACAAGTGCCTCCTTGTGGAGTCGTATCATGCATGCCAAGGCAGGTGCCCGCACATTTGCTGCTCACCGTGAGGATCTTGCCGGTGTCATCCCCAAGATTGAAGGGCTCGTTGACCAGGTCCCATGCCATAATGGTGGGGTCATCGCAGTACCTGACTCCCGTGATGCTGTTGTTTCGCTGCACTATGCTTCGCATGTAGCCCTTGAGACCCTGCCTGCATGACCAAAACTCGCCTAACTTAGGGAGAAATCAAATGGAGGGATTTTTTTTGGAAGAGAACAGTTGTTTTGACCCTTCTCTTAGTGATTAAGATACAAGTCCTCAACAATTTCCTGGCAACAGTTGTTCCCAGTTTCAAGTTGCCCTAAGTTAAGAGCCTTCTGATTTGTGGGTCGGCCACCGCCGGTGTTATGCATGCTCCAGGGAAGGGCATCAGATGTATCTCAAGGCACCATCAAACAATGTTGTCCTAGCACATTGCAGTACCTATAGCATGCAAAGTCACACACCGCTATATGAATTTCATGAGCAGGCAAGGGTCTCTTGCCGCAAGGTTGGCTTGAATAGGGCATAGACAGGGCACCTGATGACCGGACTTGTCCAGAAGTCAGTGATGCTGCTGCCACCCAGCCACTGTACCCATTGCGGTGCGCCTCCATAAGAAGGCAGATAGTTCGTCAGAGTCATCACCAGCCTGATCCCATAGCGCCCAGCAGTCGCCACCACATAGTCCAACCCCTGGAAATATCAAAACTATTTTGTCGGCATTCTGTTGACATGCAAGACGGTGGCTTGCAGCTGCACAGAACTGGCTGTCAACAGGAGGCTCATCTGCGTGGCCCAATCCTCTCACGCAGACAGCAATACTGCAGATGGGCATATGTGATGTTCTTGCCTGGCTAAGAATTGTCTCGTTCAGGACATCATACTCGGGCTGAATTGCATTCCACTGGGATGAACCATCACTGTACGCCCATGTCCGCATCACTTTCAGGCCGAGACTCTGGGCCTCCCTGCACCAGATAGACAGGCAGTTTGCTTACCATGGTGGTAAGCGCAAGTCCGCATTACCTTGTGTTCAGCACTGATTAAACGAACTTTTATGTAGCCTCTGCATAGATCTGTAAGATCTGTAGAGCAGTCATGCAAAGCATAACACGTCAGCTTGAAGAAGGTGAAATTACTGGAAGACAACGTCCACATCATCTGTGCGGCCTTGCGTCCAGGGAGAATAAGTGGGGAGGTAGTAGTTGTTAAAACCTGCGAAGTGAAAAGGCTTGCCATCTACCTGTCCACAGAGCAGGCGCAACTCGTATCAGTTCCACACACGACATCAAGGCAAGTCCTTGGGAAATAGACTTACAATTCATGCACTTGCCGAAATGATGAGGAAGGTACACCAGTAACTGTGAGCCGTTTCTTGTCACAAATTGCGATGTATTGAATGGCCGTGGTGCCGGAGCCGCATCCACCTGACCAGTGCTTCCTAGTACACCTGCTGCACGGCATCTCGGCGTCTCGGCCTCCCTTGTAGTGAAAGAAATACGTGGGAACCTGCGGAGTCCTCATTCAAAGTGTTGACCTTTCCGTACAATGAGGACATCAAGGCATGCATCTCTCACCCACAGAAGCAGCGGTCGCACAGCATAGCAGTGCTGCAATGTTGATATGCCAGTCCTTCATCTTGGCTCCTCGACCACGATAGGGGTATCGAACAAGCAGGACCATCTTACGATTCGCTTATCGGACTCTTCTCAGCAAGGATGAGAAGACGAGAGAAGCCATTTTGAACTTTCGGAGTTGGGTCTGCCAAGAAGACCACTTCGCCAGCTTCGTTTCGGATGGAAGCTGCCAAGTCCCATGCATGTATGCATGCCATGATGCCAGACGCCAGAGCAACTGCAACTGGAAGTGCAATTTTGTGAAATGCACGTCCTAAAGCAAATGTACCATGCAGCTGAGCTGCAGATGGGGATCCATCTATTTGCCAATGGCCCGAACTAAACCGGGCTGGCGGGCAGTACAATCAAATTTTGAGCCCTTTCAAATGTGATAAAGCATATCATATGCTGCATATGCACATGCCGAAAGAGCTGCACAGCTGTGAGTGTCTGGTTTTGTTGGCACAGATCAGGTGGCCCTCTTTGCTCTGCATGAGTTGCATGGTGAAACGGGTCTCTGCATGGGCACCAAGGACCGCCCCAAGGAGTGCCCTACATTTGTCATTTCGGTGTCGGAAAATGGGCCCCTTCCCTGCCGACGAGACCACGCGTTAAACGGGGGGTCCGCCCTTTCCCGACGGCTCAGGGTCCGCCTCGATACTTTAATTACTTTGGACGTGTGAGCGCGATCAGCTGGACCCATGTGAGTCGCCCTAAAACTTTTCTCCGTCACCACAAATTCCTCAATTGTGGATTGGGGCCTGCTAAGTTGCTGCTCAAGTAGTTTGTTTGTCTTGCCTGCGCTACGTGTTAGTGCACCCCTGCTGTGTGCCTCGCGCGTTAGTCACACGCAGGAATGGCCACCACCAACGGTGTCAAGAGCGACAAGATCGCGATGGACGAGCCACCGCCGAAGTTTGCGTTGCCCGTGGATTCAGAGTACAAAGCAAAGGCGATAAACCTGTTATCGCTGTCCCGGCCGCATATGCTGTCGTTTCATCTGAATTGGGTTGCCTTCTTCATAACCTTTCTTGCAGCGTTTGCCAGCGCGCCGCTGGTGCCTATCATCCGTGACTCCCTCAACTTGGAACAACACCAGGCCAATATTGCAGGTTCGTTTACCCCTCTGCTGTTGTTCCGTGTTGATCCGACCAGTGTGCGCAAACCCTCCATCCAGCCTTTCGTGCGTCTTGCTCGGCTGCCTTGACGGACAACGAAGATCCCAGCTTTATTTTTTATTCAAGCATTCTATTATTGAGGGGGTTGCATCATTTGGTTAGCTTGTGACCAAAACGCGTTGTCCATCTGCGGGTCTAGGGGCCAGGTCAAAACTTTTATAGACGGGAAACACCAACTCTTTCATCCATCAATAAGTTAAATTTTCTAGGTAGTGGTATCAGGAGCATATTCGATCCGTTGGGTTGCTCATTTTGCTAGAATCTGGATTTTGGTAAAACCTAGATTGTAGGCCTGCAAGCATCTAAGCAAGGCCGATCAGGGAATTGTGTTCACAATCATTTGAATTCAGTGTCTTGGAGGGTGAAGGGATTGAATCCGGATTTTGTGACTTATGGACACATGTTCTAAGCTTGCACTGATGGTGCCTGGCAGGTGTGGTGACAACCGCCAGCACAGTGTTTGCTCGCATCTTCATTGGCGTCGTCTGCGACAGATTCGGACCCCGTCACGGTGAGCCTGCCACCTCAGAACATGTCTGTCAGGACACACTTTTTGACCTCAAAATGCAAATGGATCTTTCCAAATCGCTCAGTCTCGCAGCATGCCCTGCCTGCATACGTATGCCCTCCATCTTCCCCCACACGCACAGAGGATGGTGCTGACTGCATGGGACATCCTGTTGCCAAGCTTTTTCCTACAGGTCCATTGCGTCTCGGCCTTCACACTTTACCACAAGCATGTGCTGAAGCATGCATTGCTTGCAGCGTATGGATACCTTCTGGCAGCCACCGCCATCCCCGTGTTCTGCATGGCGGTTGTGAGGAACGCTACTGGCTACATCGTGGAGCGTATCTTCATCGGCTGCTCCCTGGCCTCCTTCGTGGTGTGCCAGTTCTGGTCTTCCATCATGTTCTCCCCCAACGTTGTTGGCATGTCCAACGCCATAGCCGGCGGCTGGGGTAATGCTGGTGAGTACCACTGCTCTTTCCTGCCCTTTGCCTTTCTAACCCTTCTCATCCATTCCAATGTTCAGCCTCTGGCTGCTGAACAAGCGCTTTGACTTGCTTGTTCCATCACCATCAGTTGCATGGTTTAGTGAAGAACAGCTTCTTGTTGCAGGAAGCACTTTTGCCTGCATAGCTGTTGTCACCCCTGATAGTGAAGTGCCTGCCCTATGAGCTTGTGGTGTGTCTAATTCAGTGACTAGACACTGATGAATGCAGGTGGCGGTGTGACCCAGATTGCCATGTCCTACATGACTGAGGGCATTGCCAAGCACGTGCCTGAGTTTGAGGCCTGGCGCTGGGCTTTCTTCCTCCCCGGAGGGCTCTTCTGCATCATCACCTTCCTCATCCTTGTTTTTGGCCAGGTGTGCTTCGCTGCTGCAGGAACTTTGCTCATTATGCAGCAGAGTGCTTCAGCAGCACACCATGCACACCTGCAGCATTCAAAAGCAGCTTGCACACCTTGCATGCCTAACTGCAAGAGCTGAATTTGATTCTTGTTGACCACAGCAGATGCAACAATGTTGCCATGTAGGATGTCAGTGACGTTTACATGTAATTTTCGGCTAGGCTCCTGCGCCAAGTCCGATGAGCTATGTAAAGGGTGTCAACATCGCTAAAGTCTTATTATGCTTACTCGGACGAGGGAACGCCCCTGCAGGATTGCCCCATGGGCCAGTACAGCGCGCTGGAGAAGTCTGGCAAGAAGCAGAGGTCCAAGCCATGGAGGGAGCTCTACAATGGCATCACCAACTACCGCATGTGGGGCCTGGCCGCCTGCTATGCCTACACCTTCGGTGTGGAGGTGTGCCTGCACCCTGTCCCCTATCACCCAAGGCCATGTTGCTTGCCCAGGATCTGTCAACTGCACCCCAAGTCCCAAGGGCCGCTGCTTCCCATTCTCTTATTGCTGGCTGAGTGAAGACTGGTTTTGAAGAGTGCATGTCACAGCTGGCAGCTCCTGACCAGTGCAGGTTGACTGGGTTCAACTGTGGTTTTCAAGCTGCATGTTTTAAGCAAGGGTGCTGCTGGTTTTTATTTTGTGCATGTCTATTTGCAGCTCGCCCTGGACAATGCCCTGGCGCCCTACTTTGAGAAGACCTTCGGCTTCGGCATCACCAAGGCCGCCAACCTGGCGTCCATCTTCGGCATGCTCAACTTCGTGGCACGCCCACTGGGAGGCTACTTGTCTGACCTTGCCGGCCGCCGCTGGGGCATGCGCGGCCGCATCTGGGTCCTCTTTATCGCGGTCGCTGGCGGCGGTGAGTCACCTGTCATGTGACCTCACCTTACCCAATGGTTGTGCTGCATCACCTGTCATGTGATCCCCTAAAGTGGCGCTGCATCTCCCTCTCATTTTCTGTTTTATCCCCGAGTGCCACCTGGGTGTGCACACTTGCCATTGCTGGTGTTGATGGGTATACATCCCACATGACTTTCGCAAGTCTTCATGCTGAGGTGCTGTGCTGTGTGGGGTTCTACCTATCACACGAGCAGACTCATCAAACTACGTCCCTGTGGGTGTTGGCTGCTTTGGGCAGTGCTGGACCTGCACAGGCCCAGGTGATAAGAAATCCCTTCACTCTGCTGTCGCTAGTGTGACATCTGATCAGGAGCTCATGAGCAGGGTGCACTGCGCAGGTGTGACCACTGCTCTTATGGGCGTTCTGCACTTCAGCCTGCCAGGCACTCTCGTCATGGTGGTCTGCACCGCATTCTTCCTTGAGGTGCGCATCAACACGTGATTGAGCTTGCCAGTCTGTGTGCCATTGTTTGAATTGTTCTAGGGCGGAGCTGATCAAGGGTCATCCTTGCTTCCGTTAGGCAGGATTCACCTTGCACTGTTGAGGTAGCAGGGGGGTGTGAATGCACTTTGTTCTGCTGCACCGATCAGAAAAAGGCTTCCCTTTGTTCCTGAAACTTACAAATGCCGTTCATGGACTTGCACTGCTTCCCTGCACACTGCCAGGGGTTATGCAATGCAATCCAGGCAGCAGGACTGTGACCCTTTTGAGTCCTGACACTCTATATTTTCTATCATGCCCCTTTTATATCATGCCTCTACTGGTGTAGGGAGGCTGCGGAGCCACATATGGAGTTGTGCCCTTTGTCTCCCGCCGCTCCACTGGCATTGTGTGCGGCCTAGTCAGCGCGGGGGGCGCCATTGGAGGTGTCATCAACCAGGCCATCTTCTTCCTCAACACCCCTGTCAGGGGTCCCTACAGTGAGTGCTCTCCCCTTCTGGCTGCCCACATGGCCTTCGTCGTTCTTTCCTTCAGTAAGCCCTTCCGTGCTTCACCTACATTTGTCTCGAGTACTTGGGCTGCATATCCTTGGGATGCCCCCTTGCTTTGTCCATCTGCAGTCTTATTTAGGGTTTAGGGTGAGTGTAGGTAAACCCTAAATCCTAAATAAATAAATAATTGTATTCAAAAGTACAAGCTAGCTGGGCAATCATGCACAAGTGCCTCTTGAGCACTTGGCTGTCTGCTACTCCAGTGCTGTGGAACCACCCGTTCCAGCCTCACGACTGGATTGCACCACACTGTAGTTTGCCAAACACCCTGGGAAGTCTGAATACTTGCTGAGTGCGGAAAACATGGGCCCTGTTTGCTGCAGCCCTGGAGCAGTACAACTCCTTCAAGTGGATGGGCTGCACGATCTGCGCGGTGGCCGTCCTGGGTGTTGCGCCCATCTACTTCCCCATGTGGGGAGGCCTGTTGTGCGGCCCTGTCAAGGGCGCCACCGAGGAGGACTACTACTACGCTGAGTACACCCCGGCCGAGCGCGAGGCCGGCCACCACCTCGCCGCCTCCAACTTTGTAAGTCCTCCTGCCGGGTCCAGTAACTCTTACTAGCACCCCTGAAGAGAGGGAGATGTCGAGTCTCTTGTGCTTCTCTGACATATGACGATTAATATTGCCTAGCCTACCTGCAGCATGCTGAGAGAGCCATGGTACAGACTTGTGCCTCTGTGCACATGCATTGGTGGCCCAGGCAGTAGAGTGTCCAGTCATGGTCCCCTTCCATATCAGAGGGTGATATTCCCTCAAGACGTTGCCCTGCTTGAAAACTTTCCCTTGTTCTCAGCTGCCTTGCTCTGCTTCATGCATCCCATCATTCCGCAGCAATCGCTCCACGAGCTGCACATGTGCCAAGACGCGGCTGAGGCTGACAGGGTTCGTTGCTTGCGTGCAGGCATTCGAGTCTCGCAGCATGCGCGGCCTGAAGCGCCTGGCCGCCGACCCGATGTTCCCCGTGACAGGAAAGAAGATCGACGCTGCGCCCAACAGCACCGCCAAGCCCGTCGTTTGATGTGGCATCAGCAAGTTCCTCATTTGGCAGCTGCCTGATTTCGCGACAGCCTTTTCTGGCAGCCGCCTGATCTGGCGACAGCACCTCCTTGGAATGATCATTATTTGCTCTCAAATGAAAGGTTGCAGCGACTGCGGCTCCCCTGTCAAGGCAACTAGCTCGCCACTTGCCCCAAGCACCAGTGCTAAGGGAATGGCGGCTGCTGTCTTCTATCTCCATATTGGCTGTTCAGCCTTATGTTGTGCGCAGCCACTTTCACTGAGGAATATCCGGGGGCCAGCATCAACTGGCATTGAGCATGGGGCCTGTTGCACGAGCTTTGTGTGTGTTGGACACAAGCGGCTGATGTGATGTGGTGCCTGTGGTGCTGTTGTGTCGGGGCCGCTGCTGTGGAAGCTGCAGCAACTGCAAGATTCTCCAGCGGCCCTGTACCGAAAGCAAACACTTCTCCCCTTCCCTGACAAATCGGGAAAGGGTCATTTGTGTAAATTTAATGGGGCTGATGTGTGATGCATGGCGATGCTCACCTCTGACCGAGAGCCTTAGTGGCGCAAACACTAGGGGTCGAAATCCGTGGTAGCTATTAAGTCAGGGGTCCCACGTATTCAGGAAGCATTTGGACAAAGTCGGTGGCTTTGGTGTGATGCTGCCGACTTGCGGTGGCATTTCAGGTATCTCTGCAAGGCACTGGCCTGTTTCAGAGGCAATGTGGTTTCACCGTATGCTTCGATTGCATGTCAGGCCATCCCTGTCATTAGTCTTATCGTCTGCTATGGCTATTGTCTGTATCTGTGCAGTGCACTCCAGGATTATGGGTCCAGTGACAAAATACTGCTCCTGTGGTGAGGGACACGCTAACTATTCATCCAGTATCAGCGCTGTAAAGGGGCTCTGAGGGGCACAATAGTGAGTCTTGGACATGTCCAATAACCAGATCTGGGGCTGGCACTCAGGGTTCTTGCAAAGCAAGGCTCCACCTAGGCTCGCAGTGTCTGTGTCAGTGTGAAGTATTTTGCTGATTATTCTTTTGTATGGGACTGCTGCTTTCCTGGTCAGGGTGCACGGCACAGTCATATAAATTATTTAGGACTGAAGTAAGGGTTGTCATTTTCCACATTTTTGTAGTGGTGGGTGTGCACCTGTTTGTCCCTCTGCACACCAATTGTAATAATATTCATGGGTGAAAGTCCAGTACGGCCCTTACTTGAGCTAACTCACATTCCAAAAATCATACCCATATGAGTTCTTCATAACATCTTGGCCTGATCAGGCCTCATGAGTCACAGAGTCCGGTCACTGATCATTTAAAATTAGCTTCTGTGCATTGCATGCAAGCTTTTGCCTGCTTGTCATTGGCGGTGAACCAGGTAAACGCCTGTTCTGAGTTCATTTTCGAAAATGAATTCGAAATTCGAAAACGAATTCGAAAATGACATGAAATTGGACAGTAGGACCATCCACTCTCAATCCCAAATAAGATGACGTCAGTGCGTGTGCGACTGTTGTCAGCAGGATTACAAGCAGCAATGCCGAGGCAAAAGAAAACTAAAACAACACACAACAGACGACAAAGAAACGCAATTTCCCAACATGTGTCAACATGTGTCCAAGACAGGCTGCGAGGATGGCGGCGTTGCAAGGTCCACCACAATGTCGCCGCCAGTCGACGGGGTTGCGAAATCAAGCGCGCGTCCGCGGGGCGCCTGCGGATTGGGCTCGGCTGCACTCGGCCGCGGCCGTGCGCCGCGCGACTGCAGCAACTCTTCCAGTGCCCGCTCGACTGAACACCGCTCGCCCGGGCTCCGCAATGTGACGGTTGTGCCTCTCGCGCTGCTGGCAGGGAGTGTCAAGGAGCCCGTTGGAATATCATGTTGCGGAGATGCGGACTTCGTGAGGTCTACGATGGAACCCGGGGACGAGGCATTAGCAGCCGAGCTGTGCAGTGGCGTGCCCTCTTCCTCTGGTTTCGCAGCGATCTGAGGGACTCCCTCGTGCTCACCAGCCTGCCGGGGAGCACCTTCCGATGCACCAGTTTTGCACAGCGCTGGTGTCCTCAGCAGGAAGCGCTCGATCTGCAGCGTGCCAGCGTCAGAGGCAGCTCGGCGGCCGCGGCCGCCGCGGCTGCCGCCCGGCTGTGCCGGGCGCTGTCGGATGCTGAAGTCTGCTGCGGATGGCTGCCCGCATGGCACAGCACCTTCCTGCGCGGCTGCTCGGCTGCCTGGGCCTGCTGGCTGAGCTCGCGCCGTGCTGCGCTGCTCTGCCACCGCCACATCATCGACTGGATGGCGCGCACCCGCTGCCGCGGCGCCCGGCCGCGGCCCGGCCGCTCCGGTCGCCGGAATCCTCGGTGTCTTCTGCCGCTTCTCTGGAGACTCCACGAGGCTGACCTCCTCCACCGCAGGTTCTCTAGGTGTTTGCAATGAACTCTGAACCGCATCATGCACCTCAGCAGCCGCAAGCCTGTTGCGCTTGCCCGGTGAGGGCAGCGCCGCCGGACTCGGCTGCCCTGCTCCCGAGCCAACGCCGTCGCCTCTGGGCGTGCTGATGCCGTCATCTGCCAGAACCGCAGCCCACTGCTCCCCTTTGGATACCGCAGCCATCCTGTCGCTGTCATCCGAGAAGCTGCTGT
The DNA here is from genome assembly GCA_020887355.1 of Coccomyxa sp. Obi. Lineage (NCBI taxonomy): Eukaryota > Viridiplantae > Chlorophyta > Trebouxiophyceae > Coccomyxaceae > Coccomyxa > Coccomyxa sp. Obi. The sequence continues at coordinate 1,971,801 of AP024997.1, forward strand.
GCACACCGAGTTTTCTAGCCAAGGCCGCGCCTGCATCGTCCCTGCCCTTGCCACCCCGATGCTCGTCGCTCTCTGCTTCAACACCCTCTCGTGCACCCCTGTCATGCGAGCGGCGTTCCCTCTGGCTGGCAGACGGCCGCAGGTCGCCCAGTCCGCGGTCTCCGGTGCCGGAGCGGAGGCCGGCGTCGGTTTTGTCGGCCGCTTTGGCGAGCGACGGCTGCTTGAGTTGTGGCTGCAGAAAAGCCTGCATCCTGGCGGCCATCCCGGCAAGCTCCCTGCTCTGCGCTGCCGCTTGCTGTGGCGCCAACCTGCCCTCCTTTGCAGCCCTGTGTGTGCAAAAGCTCAGCAGACCATCCTGTGGTGTGGAGTGGCTTTCCGCGGATCCAAATGGCATGGCCTTGTCAGTCTCACTAGCCCCAGACAGATCCACGTGCAGCTTGGCAGGTGTTAACATAAGACAAGTCACACTTCTGCCGCTTTGTCGCCTGTACCAAGGGCTCCTCCAAAATCTGTTTGGCCAAGTGTTCAAGCAGGGAACGGCAAAGCTTTGATAGGGGATTTGGAGGTGAAGAGCGGGGAAGGGCAGAGGTCGCACTTGCGTGCCTCCTTCTTGGCGGCCTTCTCGGCTGCGTCGGCCTTCTTCTGCTCATACGCTCTCAGCAGTGCGGGCCAGCAGTCGCGCACTGTGGCAAAGCGCAGGCAGCGGAACTCCACCGACTTGCCCTTCTCCTGCAGCCGCTCCTCATCCATCTCCACGTCCTGACAAATTAGGCAAAGCATCAAATTAGCCCACTCCCGGCGGATGGCTGTGTGACCCCATTTTTTCTAAATGTGCCAGAGAAATCTATCCTGGGACCTGTGCTACCATGATGCTTCTTGATCTGCAGTGAGTCATCTCTGGCCAAGTCACGACAGCTGTCTAAAGCCTTCCTTGTGCGACCCTCAGACATCCTCCCCAACTGTCGAGAGGGAGTGGCCCATGCAACAAATAGTGTTATTACCGTCTTCATGGGCATCGACCTGTTCATTCTGCGCCTTCTAAGTCAATAAGTGTTTCCCTATGTGCAAGCCATGCTGGGCTTCCCTGTTGCGGAGTGTTCGGCTGTTGAATGAACTTACGATGCCAACAGTGGCCTGCCTCACCAGCATTTCTCTGGTGTGCAGGGTTGTTATCACAGGTCAATGAGCCTGCATGGCTAAAACTTTCAAGCGCCTCAATTCGTCGGGCACCGTCTTGGTGAGGTGGGCGCAAAGGTGGGGTGTCGTGTGCTGACCTCAGGTTCCCCGACAGGTGTGCGCTTCCAGGACATGAGGTAGCGCCAGCACCTGTCCTCCTGGCTGCCATGCACCTTCAACAGCTCGGTGGGTACAAACTCTGCCTGCGCCCAGCAACCACAGTCAATGCTGATACACATATGACACACATACGAGTCCCTGTGCCGGGCCAGTGAGGTGTAGGTGACATAATGAACATTCGAGCCCCATCCACCCTCTGTTGAGGGGGACTTGCTTCTGCATGGAGTTCGCAGGGGCTCCCAGCCATCAAACATGCAGGCACTGAAAAAGGGACAGGAAGCAGATCCAAATATGGCCCAAGCTTTCGTGGCACAAATGTGAGCACTTTCTGCTCACATGTGCTGACCCTGATACCAGACTCAGCCGCTTTATCAGCCCTAGGTGGCTCGGAGAAGTGTTAACAACAGATTGATTGACTAATTAACATGCTGGAGCTTGGAGCGTGCAGCACCTGGGTGCTGGGGTGGCTAGCGTCCCACTCCATGAGCAGCGCCATCATTTTGCCCCTCGTCTTCTGCTCGTCCCAGGGCAGCCCACACCGCTCCACCAGTCTCGCTACCTTCAAAGGTACCCACTGATAACATCAGGCAACTAAGGCTGATGCATAGATAGCCCTTTGCAGAAATAGTTGATATCATTTGATGGTGGACACTCCACGGCCGGTGTTGGGTATCTCTGGTGCCTCATGGCCTCCTTCAAAGCATTTCAGAACACTCAACCCCGACACAACCACTTCGCAGGAGACTCTAATGTAAATCAAAGGTTGTGATTTGGTGGTGATGAGCCGCTGCCAGGGCGGCTGGTGCCATCAGCTGGAGATCTTCATGCACATTGCTGGGTGAGACTTTTGGGGCAGATCGAAGGGGTCTCAACCTGTGGAACTTTGGGGCGATGCTGCCAGGTCAGACGCTGACTGTCATACAGGCCGTGCTCCTCCACAAACTCTTCAACAGCAGCAGCAGCATCCTCCATCTGCTCCTGGTAGGCGGCCTGCGCAGCCGCCGCCTTGGCCGCAAAGCCTGGGCTCTCTCGCGCTTTCTGGATGGCCTGCACATCCAACACTCTGCATGAGCTTCCGCCACATGCAGTGCGGCACTTACTCACCTACTCTTGAAGCCACTGCTTTCAGCGCTACTTCAAGGGGAAGTGTTGCAGTGAGTCATACCACAGCACAACGAAGGCGATTTGAGGGTGCCTGATTCCTATTATGCCCTGCTGTGGGCTAGAAAATGAATTGGAATGCAAAGAGAGCAGGTGCTGGGGACAGGAATGCACCTTATAGACCACTCGAAGGGGTTCAAGGCGGTGGAAGGCGCAGCCGCAGCTGCTGCGGGCGATCTCCCGGCAGGTGCCGTCATGTGATGGGGGGCAGCACTCGCAGGGGTTGCGAGACGAGTGGTTCTTGATGGCAGTCTTTCTGTGACCCTCGTGCTTACAACGCTTGCAGCCTGTGTGCAGGTCACGAGGACGCCCTTCAGTGCTCATGAGCAAAACATGTGGCTCTAAGAGCGCCCTGACAGAGTGGCAAGGGATTGCCGATGTGAGAGCATATCATTATGAGGGTGAGGGGGTGTGTTATAACAAAGGTCAACATGCACGCCTCTTGAACAAGACCAAATAAGTCACAAGAGCCATGGGCGCTGAATTGCACCGGTGCACTTGTCGTGGCTGAGGACATCTGCATGCTCCTCGGGGGACTGCGCCAGAAGACTCTCAAGGTCCTCCAGGACGTCTGCATCACTCTGCTTTCCCCGCAGCAGGTGCTTCACCACCGCGAGGCCCTGGACAAGCATCCCCACAACCAGAAAGTCACAAGGCATAGTAAGGGAAAAACTTTCCGTCTCGTTCTTGCGTGACCAGGTAAGATCTGGGCTCTTACACAAGGCACGCTTAACTGGTAACTCCAGTGGAAGGAGCAAAGCTTGCATACCATATCTTTCACAGCCCCAGAGGCTTTAAAACCCGCAGTCATAAATTAGAGGGGCCCTAACAGACTCCCTCAATCATGATCTGGATCTCCTTGGAAGTGCCTTGCTGAGTGGCTTGCACCAAAACGTGCCCGGTTGTGATAGTCAACTTTGTGCACAAACAGGCAAAAGGCACACAGATGGCACAGCAAACTTGCCTGTTTCTGGCCGACCCTGTCGGCACCTCCCAGGTGGTAGTCACCACCAGTCAGCAGCGCGATGGCCGTCAGCGCTAGCTCACCGCCCTCTTGGATGCCTAAACAAGCTCTCACATCATCCATCCTCACGCTCAACAGCTTGCACTCGTTGGGCGTGTTTGTCTGTAACCCCCAACCCCCTCTTCAATCATCCGGATAAAAAAAATGCAGTCTACAGCCTACTGGAGCCCATGCCAGGGACAAGCAAGCACTTCCATTCTGTAAAAGACTCAGAGGAAATGGAATTTCCGACTGCAAGACAAGAGCGTGGGGCACTAAATATGGGAGAGTTGTGAGATGCTGAATTGTGACGTAGCAGACATGTTCTCATGTGCTCAGGCATGTTCATGTGCGGGGGCACACAACATGTCTGAGTCTGTCCGGTTTGGGGGCAGCGACTGTCAAAGCCGAGGTCCCCACCACAGGCTTGATGGTCTGGAAGAGTGTTTGGGCGCCGAAGAGCAGCGCATCGCTGTCTTTGGTGACGCAGGCATCAACATGGCCTGCTCTGTTCAGCGCTGCACACATCGCCTCGGCCTCTCCTGGTGCCTGCACCACCCAAAGTCCCTGCACCACAGCAGGAAGAGTGGCTGAGTCATGGCTCGCAAGCGTGTTCGGTGTATGTTGGCTTGAGTCTCTATCAGCACATTTGCCCACAATGCACCGGGTGTTTATTTTCATTACCCAGAGTAATGACACATTTGTAGGAAGTAGTGTCGCCTTTAATCTGAGCTGGCAGACCCCACGGATACAAGGCTAATGGAAGACGTACTGCAGCAGTGGTCTGCAAGAAACATGAATGCAACTTCTTCAAATGCTCTGACAGCAGAAAACCAGAGCTTTGCGTCTGGTTCTATGCATGTCCTACCATGGCTCTGAAAAGCTGCGCCATCAAGCTGCACAAACTCACAAAATATGAGTTTCCGCCCCCGCCCCCCACAGCTCCAAATCTGCTGAAAAACCTGCGAAGCAGAGCAACACATGCAGCCTCTGCCTCCATGCTTTCTGATGATTGGTGCTCAGAGCCAAGTGCTGAACAAAGCTTCTGACAGCTGGCAAAGCATTAGCGCATGCCGAGGAGACTTCACAATGACGGAGGCACATATATACGTTATGCACAGTCATGATCGACTTCCGGGTGCACAGCAAGAAGACCAGAAGAGCCAGAACCAGTACCCTACCTGGCCTGAAGAGTCTCTAGTTTTTCGTCGGGTGCCTCGCCATCTAACACTCCCACCGGTGTGCAGCCAAACCTCAAGTAGTTGATGATCTGCACATGGACCATATCATAGAATTTGAGATTTGAACATCCACTGCCATTTTTAAAGCAGATAGCAATGCAGCTGGTGGCGCCATAGGCATGTGCTGATAGCTGCAGGCTTGTCATCTGCGACTCAATCTAGGTGATCACCCTGTCAAAGGCGACCTTGACGACACGCTGCTCATCGCTCTCAAATACTTCCTTGAGCGCGCCCTGAGTGAGGGCCTGGCATGTCCACAAAGAGATGTCCACGGCCACCACCTTCCCCTCCAGCTTCTCAGCAACCACTTTTTGGGCCTTCTGACCGTCCGTCTCGCAGTTCCATTCCCTGACCATGCCCTCTGAGCGCAGCAGGCTCCATAGTTCGCTCACTCCCATGTTGCCCAGTAGGTTTCAGTGCTGACTCATACTTTCGACGCAGTCAGCTCCATCAAAGGGCATCTGGAGCAACAGGGAGAAGTGGTCAAGACCGCACGTTGAAATTAATGCCCCATAGGCATCTGCGCAACCTTCCAATTGAGCACAAGCGTGCCCAAACCAAGGGAGGGGAAGGCATGCACTAGGTCTGGACACTGGCAGAAAGAGGCATGCTGCGAGATGATACCATTAGCAACAAAATTCAACAATAGTCAGAAGTGTCACGAGGAACGGCACAAGTGGTCGCAGGTTCAGGAAGGGCTCACGTTTGGAACATATTGCATGCCGCTCCACCTGCAAGGAGCGGAGTCCTCTCCTCTCAAAGGCTTCGACTTCAAGGGACATTATTTAAAAGTGTAAAATTGTCAGATTTTTCAGCTGTAAGTAACCATAGACAGAAGCTTCTGATATATAGTAGTGCACAACGTTCTCTTGCTATTACCAATTGGTTCGTGAGGGACTTCACGAGGATCTGCATGCGCGTTATAATTGCAACTACACACCGTCAACTTTTTCGTCTTCCCATATTCTTCAAGTTCTTGAGCAACACACTCTCTGCGCTGCCCTGCAAATTGCAGGCCGTATAGCCATGCATGCCCACCTGATCAGGCTTGTTCGAGCATGAAGTTCGAATCTGCAGCCGATCTTCCTGCAAATCGTATCGCGTCACATGAAATCAAAAGCTTTTGAGGCATGTTCGAGGATTTGTAAACAGTTGTATAGGCGATCGCATCTACTAGCAAGTGCTCGCAGTTCCTCGAGCACCTTGCTCTGCGTTGCTTGCCAGCAACGCTCAGGGTACTCGTCATCAAGCCAGCTATGATCCAGACATCCTGCAAAAACTGAAAATGGAATTAGCAGATTTTGAAGCAATGGAAAGAGCTACAAGTACGGTGCTGGGAAGAAAAGTGCTGCAGGTGCGCCTGCAAGACCCAAAATGCACATTGAAAGCGTAGACAGTGGAGCTTGTTGAGTATTGCCAGCATTTCTTCCTTTGAGCCATCTGTTAGATCTTTATTTTAGCTCGGCATGTGTGCTGCGAGGTATGCTGCTCAGCTTGGCCAACTGTATCTCACAGGATGTGACCACATCAAACCCCTTTAAGTGGCTATCGCTAGTCCTCAGTCCTCGTTGTGACCTTGACCTAACCAATTTCTGCAAACCACAGGTTCACCGGTGCACAGGCAGCGAGGTGCTGCTGGGCAACGCCAATGTGTCCGGCTCCATCTTTGCACTGCTGCTCGTGGGATTTGTGGTGGGCATCATTGCAGGAGCAGCACTGATGGCATGCTGTAAGCGACGCAAGAAGACTGTGCTGACTTGCGATCAGGGCTTAAACTCGCCTGAAGCACCAGTAAGTGGCTGCCGAGCAAGGCCTGACTTGATCAAAGATTGCTTCTTACCTGTCTTCAGGAGGCTACTACCTGCACGCTGGTGCAAGCAAACGACTTCGTGTTTTGAGTATGGCATCAGCGAGTCTTTCTGCTGCAGACCCCTGGCAATGACTACACACATCAGGGAGTCAAGCACAAGAAGACACAGTCTGCCTTGATCCGGGATGATGCAGTGCGGCGCTCGGGTGTCACTGGCCCTCTTGGAGTCGGCATCGTCCTGCAAAGTATGTGCCTCAGCCTCTCTTCTATACATGCAACTCCTGGTCTAGGTCCATGCAGTTGACTGTTCAAGGAGGCTATTGATTCTGAACGGGAATAGGATAAGTGCGGCCTCACTGTCTTGGCAGTCCATATTCCATCATTGGAATTATGCTCCTGGCCAGTCAGAATTGACTTCAGCAGGTTCCTGGGTTCAAAGTCGTGGAGGATGAAAGAATCAAGTGGGTTGTGCAGGCATTGACATACCTAAGGAGAACAGAGAGCCAGGGAGCCTTGCAGCCAAGCTGCAGCGGCCCAGCATAGATGCCTGGAGCAATGTGGACCTGACCAGTGAGCACAACTGCAACCAGTATGGGGCTGCCCTCACGGAGAACTATGCAAAGCCATCTCACACAGGCGCTCAGCAGGCAAGCTCTCACTCTTCTGGCGGACATGCTGCCATACAGTCTAGGAAGCTCTCAGTCCTTAATCGTGAGAATTATAAACACATCCTGCGAAGTGCTGCACGTGATCTGTCCAAGCATCAGAATTCCAGGAAAGCTTGGCAGACCAGATACCAGACCATACTCAGGAGCCAATGTGAAGTCCTGTTGATCTTGGGGGCGCCACAGGGGGACAAGAAGGTGCCTAATCTGGCGCTGGGGAACATCTCGAGGGGGACCATCAAGGCCGGATGGGGCCGCAAGACTGACCAAGACGGTTCTGTGCGAAGCGCTGCAGACGGCATTGGTGCGATGAGCATCCGCGAGGCGGCCGCCGCGGCCAGAGCTGCCCCGCTGCCGGGCCGCTCAGCCGCTCAGTCCAAGGGTCAGGCCCCCACCTGCTCATTCAAATGCGTCTTTGATGCGGCAAACTCCATAATGAAAGCTCTGCCTTTGAGGAAGGTTTGTTTTGGGCTGGGGGTATTGGCAAGCTCCTTGAGCGCTACAGGACATGGCCACCAGACATGCCCCACATCCAAGGATCAGGCCAGCGCATGCTGAAGTACTATGTGCCCACTTCCTGCATGCTCAATCCCTGAAGTATGGGCAAATGCTTGGGACTTCCTTTTGTGACGATTGCCCTGGGGCTTCAATGACAGTGAATATCTGCACGCCACATGGGCCGATGGGGGATGGTGATTTTATGGTGGTCTTCATACTGGATCGTATCAGAGATGCATGATGTTTATGGGCTGATGCATGTATATCCTGTTGCAGGCAATGCTGGCAAAGCGGCCCCACCCCCACCGCCGCCACCGCCGGGCGCTAAACCATGTGCGCAGCCAGCGGCACTGTCACATGATGAAGCCAAGAACCAGGGTGCGTATCCTGCGGCTTAGTAGGAAGCTGTGTGTGGCGCAAGGCGCACTCCCCTAGAAAGTAAAAGAGAACTCTGAGGCAGACTTTGAAGCGTGGGTTGTCAAGCATGTCCTGCATAGGATACAGATTTGGAAAATACACATTTTGGAGTGGACCGTTTTACACTGACTGTCATTGAAGAACTCAGTCTGTTGACATTAAGAGCAGTCTGTATAATCAAGGGACGAGCGGATGATTGATCTGCAGGTCAGACGAGGGAGCAGGCACAGGCGCCAAACCTGGCCCAGCAGGCCGCGGAGGCCGGTGCTGAGCTGCGGCGCCGTGCCGAGGAACAGAAGCAGAAGGTGACGCTGATGATAGTGTGAGCTAGTGATAGCGGTAATCTGCCTGCTGTGCTGGATGCAGTGAAAAAATGGGTTTGGGAGGCGTTTCTTGACAATGCAGCGCGGTTATGTGTCGGGTCCGAAGGGGGTCTCTGGACATCACGATGCTGTCGGATGTGTAGGCTGCAGCGGGAGTGGCGCCGGCATATGACCTCGATGATCTGGATGATGAGTGGAAGGCGTTGCTGAATGAGCTGGAGGACCGCCTGTACCAGGTGCACTCACCCGCCTCCCCAGAAACACTGACCAGACGCAGAGTTATGACAGGATGATCTTCTGCATGCATGATGCGTCCCATGTCATGGACAACTCTTGGTCAGATCTCCAGCCCTGCAAGATGGTTAGAGACTTACAGGCATGCCCAGCATGCCAAGGAAGACACAACACGCAGGGGAGGGATGGGCTCGCCCATAGACTCAGGGTCCGCCTCTAAATGTGACTAAGGACAGGGCCACAATGAGTCATACTTACAAACTTTACATTCAGATGTGAATGTCAAGTCAGGATTCTGAGTAGGTGATGCCTGGGTGCAGGGCGGCAAGCAGGGCATGGACGCAGAGGACCGAGCCGTGGCGATCCGCTCTCTGCTGGTCAGCACGGCGCGCGAAACGCCCGAGGCCGCGCTCGCCAAAGCGCTTGATGACATCGACCGCCACCGCCGCAGCAGCCGCCACTGACATCAGCGCGCTTTGCTCACGTCACCACATACCGCTGAGGTCAGCGGTTCTTTCGCAGTGGGTGGGCTGCTCGATGAAGGCAGGGTGATTGTCAGACAGCAGCGACTGCAGACACTGTGGGTTGGTCAGGTGCCTAGTGAAGGCTGATATCTGGTGATTCTTTGACCTGGTGAATCTCTGTGCAGCTGTGCACGTGCAGGAGAATGACTGGTTATTGGGGGTGGCATGTATTGTACATATCTTAGCACTACTGAAGGATGCTGTGAGGAGACATGCAGAACATTCAAGACACTATCAAGGACTGGCATGTACAGTACTGTGGCACTAGTACTAGTGTAGAGCCTTTCCTGAGATGCAGATACGCATGGACTTTCACTGTCAGAGTGCAACCACAGGATGCTTGTGTTACATTGTGCGATATCTTGGCCAGCACAAAGCTTGGAAATGCCCAAATCAATCATTCAGTCACTTCTGCTAGTGCTGGTGACTACTTCTCAAAGTATCATATTTGGGTAATGCCATTGCCACAAGTCAAGAGCCCGACAGTCTCCGACATGTCGACTGTGCAATCCCACCCATCCACACTCCGTACAGAAGCCAACAGCGACCGTGAGGAACAGTGATTGGGCAAAAGATTTAAATCCCGACAGCACAAAACTTGTGAGTGGCCACAGCGTGTGCTCCGGAGTTCATTTATTTCGCTACCTGGGGTCCATGGACACATATTACAGTTAGCAGCCACCCCGTGGTAACCCAAGGAGACATTCTCTGGGCAGGCACCTGCAGTCTCATCGCGCTGGTCCCTAGAACTGCTGGCATCTTACAGCCGCACCCAGGATCTGCGCCACTGAAGATAGCCAAGCATGGGCCCAGCTCAAGATGAGGACGGCAGGAACTTGACATCTGATGCGGGCATCTGGGTGCCCTCATACAGCGCCAGCACCTTCACCAGCAGCTCCTCCACAGCCGGCACAAATTTTGCCCCATGCTCCCTGGCTGTCGCCTCTGCAATGCATGGAAAGGAACCTGTTTTCTTCAAAACATCCTCGTGGCATTTCCCATCGCTGGCTTGACAATAAGCACCGATAATTACATCATCTCATGTGGGGACGCTCACCACACAAAAAGCCACTATTGAGTTATGGCTTTTCACTACTCAAGCCTCACTCATCTCACGGACAACTGCACAGTCACCTGACAGAGCCTGCAGTGCTGAAAGATCTTAAGTGGGAGCTATTTGGCAACTTCACACCAGAACAGACATGGGAGTGATGGAAAAAAGCGAGTTGATTGGAACAGCACCTGTCTCGCCAATGCTGGCAATGAAGGTTGCCCGATCCGGCAACAGGTACATGGAGGTCTTGACGGCCATCCTCACAAAGTAGGTGTGCACGGGCGCCAGTGTGGCATCATATGCATCGCTGGCTGCCTGCATTGCATTATGACATGTTCCTCCTTCTGGCCTGTCATGCTGGAGCAGTGAAGCCCCCGTGTCACTTCTGTGACATAAATGAAGGAGAACGGCTTCAATGGTCATCGTCTTGAAGCACACCAGTCATGTGGTGTCCAAAGCCAAAGGGAAGGAGGTTCGCGACAGGGAACGTGTGGATGGCGTTCACCTGGTGCAGTGTTACAGCAGGCCCCTTGGCCAGGTTCTGGAGGAGGTTAGCAACAAAGGATACTGCCGACAGTAGCCGATGCAGGTTGCGTGCGCAGCTGTTCTTCTTGGTCACTGTGTTGGTCTGCCACACCACAGAAGGGGATCAACTGCTGTGCCAGCAGTAATGATATATGGGCAAGAAAGGGCTGTTGAGAATGCATTAACAAATTGTTTTGCTTGCAGAATTGACATTCCAAGTGTAATTGCTGATTGTCGTCTGTCGCTGCAAATATCCATCACAGAGCGGATGCTCACCTTCTTGTCTTGCTCTACGACCTCCGTCAAGGTTGGTAATTTGTCCTGTATTTTCACCAGGCTTTCCCTCTGCAAATCAAGCATTAAAGATCAGCACGTCTGTACACTAAGTGAGCCCTGTGGAAGTGCAGGTGCAGGTAGAAAGAGCAATCCTGTCAGTGCTCAACCTTTGAAGCTTACCTTGGTGTTCATTTCTCCCTTAGCAAAGGAAAAGACCGTGCCTGTGATGCAGGAATGAGTGTTAAGAGACGTAAGGCGTGCTTGACTTGCTGTGCTAAGGGCCGAGTATAGGACACGAGCTGGGATTGACACCAGCATTTCATTGGATTTTCGTAATGTCATGCACGAAAAGAGGACAGGACGAACGGGAAGTTCCTCTAAGGGACCTCAAAGTGCATATGAAGGACCTTCAACACAGTATGTGGTCAAACTACATGGTGTTGATAGACCGATAGAAACGAAGAAGACCCTCACCCAAATGATCAAACACTGGCAGGATAGCCTCCACTGCAGCATTGAACTCCTTTGTATTGACATGTTTCTCGGCATCAAGGCTTAGGAACGCGCGCGTCAATCGTTCAAGGAACTTCTCCTCCGAGTTCTGCCCCATCAGGACTTATGCAACTCTTTAACATACAGTTACACGCACATGCGTAAACATGCCAAAAGCCCGATCCAACCCAAAAAAAAAAAAGTCGTAGTGATGGTTCGCTAGAAGCAGTGCCTTGGGCTTATTCGGTCTAGCCTGCACCAAGTTCTCGAGAACTGCACTTCTTATATCACGAATAGGCAAGTTCTCAAGGGCTCATCTGCAAATTTTTTCGGTAACTTCCTCAGTCTCTGAACAGCAAACCTGATTTGGCTCCAAGCTTGCTCCAAGCTCTCTGACCTCTGCTCAGAAATGGCAGAGCGATCGCGTGTGACCATATTGATCAGCGTTGTTTTTGACACGAGCGATCCACAGGGTGCTACATTACAAGTGCCTTAAGCCGTTCAGCTGCTCCCAGCGGCGGTACAATATCACTTGCTAGCAGTGATCAGCTGACCTCGTGGAGGTTCTCTGTGCTTATCGATAGGCAAGAAGCTGCGCTATTACATTCGAAAAGTTTCCCTTTCATCAAGAAGAATTGTAATATAGAATATGTCTAGCGGTTGAAATATCGCTGCAGGAGTTGCATCTTCTGAAAGCCAGTTACTGTTTAGACGTTATAGTGTATTGTTGAGGAGTAGCATTGGGTAATGGTCCATTCGCATGACGTATAGGAACAAATAGTTTTCAATTATAATTGGCACGACCTGATCCTTTTCTGCGGACAGCCTCGACAGTCTCGACAAAATGACTCTCTTAACGTTGTACCGTACCTCAAAGATCGGGGATTGCTTGGCTGAGGCGCTTGATGAAATGATCATGCAAGAAAAAGTACCTGGAGACCTAGGCATGAAGGTTATGGCGGAGGTGAGTGCTAAGGATTATGCACAGGCACTTACTATGTTGCTTGAGCGTGTCCACTAATTGTGCTGCACCCTGACGTTATGGACATATCATTTGCAGGAGCAAACTTGACCTTTTCTGTGCGGGCCACTAAGAGAAATTCATTTTGCTCTGCAGTTTGACGCGGCAATCTACAAAGCTCTGGAGAAGGATGTCACCACAAAAACTTCCTTCAAGGGACATTTGGATAGCTACCGCTACTGTGACCAGGTGAGGACTAGGGAGATAATATTCCAACTTCAAGCTTCTGAGATCTGGGTCCAACAGTGTGTACACGCACTCCTTAATTAAGCTTCCAGTCACTTGTAGCTCATGATCAGCTGATGCACTGCACATGTTGGTCTTCAAAGGATATAGGAAGTGATGGAATACCAAAGGATCTAGAGACATTGGCTTGCAATGTTTGCATGGTCCCTGTCAGGTGTGGACAATGGTCATGTCAGATGTAAATTTTCGCATGGAAACGAGCGGCGCTGGAGGATCTTCTAGAGCCACTGAGGTTAAGACGGATAAAATCAAGCTGGTCTGTGTGGATGAGCGGTTATGGCAGCAGCAGCCTCAGCAGTAGTCAAGCCAGCAACAGTCTATCGAGATATGACAGCTGCTAGCCAGCAATATGGAAGCTGTCTGGGCCAGGAGGCGCGTATCGCAGCAGATGCCTTTCGTTATGGCCGCATTTTGGGGGGATAAAGGGAGTGGTGTGAATCTTGAGAGTGTTTGTTTCCGCCGTATAGTGCAGCTTGATCGGAGGAAGAGAGAGACTGAACGACTAGGTGTCGAAACATTAGTGCAGCAGAAACACATCTTGGAATTTGTCCTCAGGAAATGGTAGAGTGCCCGGAGGCCACAAATCGGTAGCATGTGAGGCTGTGAACAAATTCGGCCCGGTGTAGAACATCAGCTACATCAGTTTCAATGCATTGACATCAGACAGCGCCCTTTTTGCAGTGACCAGCTCATGCATGGCTGCTATCTGGTTTTCATCTGGATTGCCGTTGGCTTCTTGCTGTGCAAATTACATGCACATAGGCAGGATATATGTTGGAGGCACTTTTGCATATTTCAGTTGCACCTCACATTGTGGCAGGTCTGGGTGCTAGCAAGCGCTTTCCAAAAGCGCTTTCCAGAGACAGTGTCATGAAAGAGCTGATTAAAAAATTGGCAGTTTTTATTTTAACGTTGAAGGCTAGCTGAAGACTAATCGGCTCTACTCTAACTCAGATTGGAATAAGTTGCGAGGCAGCCCATTAGCTGACTAAGCTCACTTACATGGCCATATGCACGAATTTGAGTGCATGGCATTGTTCTGATGGATAATTGGGATGTGCCATCATGAACTCAAATGAACACTTGCAAAACATATATTAATTTACCAGTAGCAGAGCAACTCTTTCTCTCTCTCCAATTTTCAATGACACTGCACTGTCTCATTCATGCGAGCAAATGCATGAGTATGCTGCCCCACACACAGTCACAAAAAGGAGAATACACAATCCCGCTCGCTATGGCTGATTACACGACTGGCATTTCCAACCACATGTACATGCAGAGAGAGAAGCATTCATAGGGCTGCCTCTTCCGTGGATATCACGTGCAACAAAATTTGGATGGAGACTTTCAGCAGGCCAGCAAGATGCATTGAATCTCTTCTTTTTGTGCAACAACGTCCTTCATGGCATTGTAGCTAATAAGAGTTCCTAGAGAGTTCTGACACAGCAGGACTGTGCACTCTCTCAAAACAGCACTCCGGTGACCAAGTGCTTTCACATTTACACTGAATGCTTTGAGTTTCAGAGCTCTACACTTTGTTTGGGAGCTCTGCTGCAGCCGTGACAGTGCTGGCTTGCTGCGCAACAGCTGCATCTCCAGAGCTGATGCTCCCTTCGCTGGCGACGTCCTCTGCAGTGTTGATACCTGGAAGTAGCCAGCAGAAGTATTGTTCACTGTTTTTGTTGCCTCCCTCGATCACACCAACTTAACTGTCAACTGAAAGGACCTAACGTGCTCTAGGTCCTTCACAATCCAGGCTACCTTTCTACAGGATTCACCATAGTTGGGTTTTGAGCCACCGAAGCCCTTATCAGGTAAGGCAGACAGGTAGCCATAAGAGCCACTGACAGAGCAACCAAACGCTTTCAGCTCGCGAGGGCTAATGAGATCCGTTGCCACATGAAATATAGAATGGTCCAAGTGGAACAGGAGAGCAGGTCCATGCAGAGGTGACCACCACATGGAGTTTGTCATGGTAAGAAGTGCAGTCTAAAAAGAACTACCTTCCGTCACATGACATGCAACATGCTACGAGCGGACTCCAAGAGCGCACCCAGGTAGTGGCGTATGAGGTATGAGCCTGCCGGGTGGGTGATGAGGTGGCGCATGAGCGCCAGCTGGATGCCAGCTGGCGCCAGCACGAAGGTGAGCAGTGCGAACGCGATGAGCTGCGCGCTGGACAGCGAGGACGCCAGGAATCCGCGCCAGTAGAAGTCCGGGAGCCGGAAGAACGTCCGGAAGAAGGCGTTGGTTTCTGCCAGGTCCAGCCTCACCAGCAGCTCCATGCCAAACACATGGAACGCCGCCTGACGGTGCACAGTCAAAAGTTGATGCATGATTTCTTGTGCTGGGCATGCAAGTAGGATCTGTTTTATCTCTAGTCAAGCAGACACTGTCGTGCTGAGGCAGCCCTTCCTCTGTCTGGCGCTCGCACGCCTTTTTGTCCTTTATCTCTTGATCTATGCAAGAGAGAGAGTTGGTGCACCTGTACTACAAGTTCAGAAGGAGCAGGCCACCGCGTGTGGGCAACTTTTAGCGCAGAACAGCCGCAACTTCATCATTTATATCTTTCGACGGATCTTTTAGGGGTTGATCTGGGGTTTAATGCTAGGGTATAGGATTTATGCCCACACCTGGCGGCGCTTCTCAGCGGGCCACAGTGACTCCCACACCGCGGCCCCGGTGGCGCGCACCGGCAGATTTCGGCGCAGAACGGCCGCAACTTTATCATTTAACTTTAGGGTTTATCTTCTGGGTTTCAATGATCTAGGGTTCAGGGCTAGGGTATAGGATTTATGCCCTCACCTGGCGACGCTTCTCTGCGGGCCACAGCGACTCCCACACGGCGGCCGCGGTGTCGCGCACGGGCAAGTTTCGGCGCAAAACAGCCGCGACGTCGCGCGCGAGGCCGGGCGCCTCGCGCAGGCTGCGCGCGATGGAGTAGCCGGTCGCCGGGTGCACCAGGTTGGCGGCTGCGCCGAACGCGGTGGCCGTCTGCGATCCCAGCGGCAGCGGGCCTCCCACCGGTATGTACGACCACTCCTCCTCTAGCACCCGCGTCACCTGGGTGATTTACAGGCGTGATTCTGTTAGTATATGATGACAGAGCCAAGCTGAGCGTCTACAGGCGTGGTTGCCTTAGTACACTGGTGAGCCGACCGCCCACAGATTATTGCTGAATATACCTGCTAGTCCTATGTCCCCAACGAGTACCGTACTTTTGAAGGGAACACCGAGAAAATGGGTGTGAATATATAATTGGAGTGCTGTTGCAACGCGCCAAGCGCCCTGTTGGGGTGCAGAAGCGCAATGTCTGGACTCTTGCGACTTCACGCACCATAGAATATGCGCCTCGCGGTATCCTGGGCTCCACAAGAAAGAGCCAGATGGCCACCCCATGCTCATTTCAATTTGAGTGTAGATCAACCATTGATGGGGAATTAAAATGGCGTAGCTGGGCGGCGGCGGTGTCGTTTGTCTACTTTTTGGAATAGCGTGGAGGAAGTGAAGAAGGGAATGGAACAGCTGTGCATGCCTTGATGCCCATAGCGTCGAGGCGGCGGTGCAAGCGGCGCTTCAGGGTGGCAAAGGGCAGGGCCGGCTTGGCCACGAGGCATGTCTCCTCCAGGAACACACGCCCGGGCGCTGTTGGCATTGCATACAAGAAAGATGGCACCTCACGCCGCGTGCCCCACAGCCCCTCTCCTGCCACCGGGTGCTCCCCTGGTATGATCCTGTGTTGCACCCATGGAGCCATCTTCAGTCATCGCATGTGATGTGTGGCATTGCGGAGAGAGCACTGCCTAAAGAGAACTGCAGCACATAGAACTCGTGGCCAAATATAGCCATGATGCACCAATCTGACATCCATGCAAATGCCACTCTAAGGATTGCAAGAAAGAGCACAAACAGCTGTGCCAGCCACTGGACTCACGAACAAGAAGTCAGCTGTTTGGATTTGCTGCTGCAGGATGTACAACTCTTCTGAAGACAAGTACCCAGGTGCGCAAAGCTCAGCATTTCACACTGATCAACGCCTGCTTGAAGCCTTAAAATACGAAGAGGTCGAAGCAAAGCCAGAAGTCCTTGCTGGCGAGCATTGAATGTTATGCAATCGTATGCACATGCATGTGCACGCACCTGGGTGCTGCACCACGCCATGTGCCGGAGTGGTGTCGCCGGAAGTCCATGAACAGCATGGAAGAGGCATCGTACGAATCCTCGTACCCCTCCACTTCCACTTCGATCCCATATGCTGTCTGCGCGGCCACCATTGGCGCATTCTCCTCGTACTTCAGAAATTTGCCAGCTGCTGCCCCCGCTGCCAGCGTCACCAACCTGCATATAACCCAACCCAGATGCATGAGCGATGAATTAATGCCTTGAAAAGTCTCGAGTTCCCTCAATCAAAATAGCCTTTCAAGCCCCACTGTGTCTGCTAGGGGACGTCTGCTGCTGCTGGGATGCTTCTGAAACCCTGCCTGGAACTCACTCTGAAATGCACGTGCATGCATGCAGGCAGGCCTATGTTTCATGAAAGCGGTGCATGAGGATGCTAAGAAGGCTTGAGAGAGCGCAGCTGAATGAAGCAACGCAGCAAGAGGCAGTGCGGCAGCAAGTGTTGTCAGCAAGTGTACAAGTCCTTGAGGAAGTTTGAATGAGCAGGCTAAGGGCACGGTTTGCGTCATCGTGCTCTAGAAAAGGGTCACACCTGGTGCGCACAGAGGTGCGGTCGCCGAGTTTAAGCGTGACAGATTCGGCCGCGGCGTTGGCCTCGCCGATGCGCGTGACCTCGCCTGGCCGGAAGCGCACGCCGTGCTGCTTGCACCGCTGCAGCAACAGGTCCCGTAACCGCCGCCGGCACACCCTGCAGCGCACCGCCTTTTCATCATGGGAAAAAAATTCCTCTGCACTGTGCAGACTGCACAGTGTCCCCTATCCTCCTCGCACCACATGGGCTGATCGCATGTGCGACAGGCCATTTTGTGTTTCCATGCGCATGCTACCTTGGCTCGCCTGCCTTGTCATGCCAGGATAATTGCCACCCCTTGCCATTGAGGAGGCCCAGAAATAAGAGGATCTCAGAACCGTGATAACCCTGGTCGCCCACATGCTGCTCAGCAAATACGCAAGATGCAAAATTTCAGACCATCTTAGGATATGAGTGATGATGCATCTCAAGACTGTGTACATGCAAACAACTTTGCAAGCCTGGAAATGCTGATACCACACGGTGCAGTGGGTTTGGCTTCAGCTTTTGCCAAAGTTGACATCAGATTGATAGTTAAAATGAACTTTTATAAGGATGGCAGATGCTTTGAACAAAAGCTCCTTCTCAGGGGGCCCCTTCAGGAATTATCAGGTGTCGTACCTGCCATAGCCGCGCCCCACGCGCACTTCCTGCCCCTCTCCAAAGTAACACATGGCGTCTTTCCATTCGTGATCCAGCGTTCCCTCCAATCCCAGCTCCCTGAACTCGTCCTTCCACACGCCGTAGTTGTTCACGAAGGGCACGTCGGGGCCTGCATGCATCATTCCAGGAATTCTTGATGGACTGCCGCCATGTGTCAGAAACCCACAGCATAATGAAGCTGCCAATGGAGGAGACCATAGCCCTGCGGGAGAGGGGGGGAGGGGGGGGGGAATGCCGAGTGATGTGGCTTTTGCTTCATCAGCACGCCCAGAGAGAATCTCAGCAAAGGACAAGTGTACAATGCTGGAAAGGCGGTGTTGAGTGATGAGAGGGAAATGCGGAGTCGCACCAATGAGAGCTACAGAAACTCCGTTGGCTCCCAGCTCTGATGCAAGCGCCAGACCCGCCGGGCCGCAGCCCACCACGCAGACATCTACCACGCCAAGTGCAGGATTGAAAGGCTCAAGCACTGAGGCCAGGCTGGGCTGTTCTGGGTCTGTCTTGCTAGCCTGTGCGTGATAATCATAACCATTTCACGGAAGTACTGTTTATTATACCATGTAACAACCTGAGGTGTCCTGGCAAAGTCGTGATGGTGCAGCAACGCAGTACCTGCTCCGCAACGAGGCTCGACTCGTAGTGGCCATCCCGGACAATCTGGTTAGCGTGAAAAGTGGTTTCAAGCGACGCCTGGGATGCCAGCCGATCTGTCACAGCTTGCAGGCGAAGAGATGTTCTGGAGCTGGCTGTCTGCCGTGCGCTGTGCTCCGCTGCTGCATGTGATCTCAACCTCCACGGTATTTGCTGTAGCACTTTTGAAGATTGTATCTGTGCTCGTGGGGGTGCACTACCAATCGCAGAGTTGCTTGTGGGAGTGAAGGGCTCCATTGCCCACACTGGAAACGGGAATCCGCTTCCCGTCAGATATCAAAGCACGGAGATCGTGAAGCTCAAGTAAGTTTTAAACACAGGATCAGTGAGTAGTAAATGTCAAGCCTTGATATCCGAAGTACTTCAATCGGTCGGGATTGACAAGGCACATGTCCGGGATGGACTTCAGGATTGGCTCTAGGGTTTTGCGCGCATAGGGTTTGGGACGGCTTCCGCTCCTTGCTCCTTTCATCTCCCAGGTTGCAGCTCAGAAGTCTTTAATTAAACAAGCTCACACTAGCATTTGCTTATCTTCTTTGTTACGCAGCCAAACTCACTCAATCCGTCAATTAATAGATCAGCTTGAACTGACGGTTTTTTCTTCTGCCAATAAGCAGAAAGAGGCAGGAAACATCAGAGGCAGTAATGGAAAAATCTGCGTTCTTGGATGGTAGTGCTCTGTATAGGCAAGGCCAAACGAGCACATCAGGACGCGCTGATGTCACTCGATTGCCTAGCTGCATCCCTCACAGAAGCAGGTCCCCGCGGGGGCAAGCTCTCGTGAGGAACGACTCCCGAGGAGAAGTTACACTGCTTGATTACGGTGCTGGTAATGTACGAAGCGTTCGAAACGCCATAAAGAAGCTCGGGTACAACCTGAAAGAGGTACTGGGATGTTGTTGTCTATCCCTGTTTGTCTCACGTGGTTGACCGAGTGACAACCAGTCATGTCACAGCATGAAGATCCATTGTTGATGCAAGCGAGCACATGCACCCTGCAGGTCAGCACAGCAGCCGACATACTAAGTGCAGAGCGACTCATCTTTCCTGGGGTGGGAGCCTTCGAGCAGGCCATGGGAGTGCTTTCTAGGAAGGACTTCACCGAACCGCTCAGAGAGTACATCCAGGTGTCTATCGCCCGTCACCCCTGCTGGCAGTTGCATGTTGTCTGCCACAGAGAAATTCCTTGCTGTTGGAGTGCCATGAATGCATGCATTGAGAAAATTCATTGCATGCAAGTCCAGAGGGCCCTGGCACTTTAAGAGACTCATGCTTCTGTGCTGGGGGCAGTCCGGGCGGCCTTTTCTGGGCATCTGTTTGGGTATGCAGCTGCTCTTTGAGGGTAGCGATGAGAACGGGGGAGTCGAGGGTCTGGGTATCATCCCTGGCCGGGTCACTCAATTTGACACTTCCCTGGGCCTGCCTGTGCCCCACATCGGCTGGAACACCCTTGAACAAAGGTGCACAACGCCTCAGCCCTCAGATACACTTACATTTGCTTCCCCCCACATGTTAAGGTACAATGACTTTGTCAGGATTTTGCATGCTTGCTTGTTTCCTAGCTTGCCATCTTGTCAGCTTGTAGCATTGAAAGGAGTACATGGCAAGCCTCATAACTGCGGGCATGGCGTCATTGTAAGAGTCCTGGGTCGGCTTCTGACAGACCATCGAGGATGAGGTTCTGCAAGTAAAAATATCTAGTAGTCCTGGAGACTGGAGGGTAAGACTGAGAGTGGGTGGCAGGCAGGCAGCAAGGATGGCTGATGAGCCTGTCTTGTGCAGCACCAGCTCGTCCTTACTACACTACTACTCACTAACTACGTACTAAACCCGAATGGTGTTGCATGGATGTGCGGCAGGCGGCAGGGCCGGCTGCTGAGCCAGGTGGGCGATCGGAGGGTGTACTTTGTGCACTCGTTCCGCGCGACGCCATCTCCGGAGAACGCAGACTGGGTGCTGGCCACGTCACACTATGGCGGGGACTTCATCTCTGCTGTGCAGAAGGGGGAAGTCAATGCGACGCAGTTCCACCCCGAGAAGAGCGGTGCCGCCGGCCTGGACATCATCCAGTCCTTCCTGGAGCCGCCTCAGGAGTACATTGCGCCGAGCGCAAATGGTAAGGCTTGGCCCTCATTGCATAGCAAAATGGTCAGAGCTAGGTATGCCTTGGGGCCAGAACAGTACACCCAGAGCAAGGCCTACTGCTTTCTACTGGATGGCAGATGCAAACCTTCTAACTGACAGGAGCAGGCTTGTGCTGCTCATAGATCTTCCTGCTGTTTCTTACAGATGTGTGTGCTACCACTTGCTCATTTGCACTCTTCATAGCAGGGGCTGTGTGGGTTTACTCGAGAGGGTTGTGAAATCAGAAAGAAGTGATGATTTATTGTGGGGCTGCGGCATATGCCATGTGCTTTGATGTGGGCCCGCAACTGCTTACACCCTAAATCATCACCTTAAACCCTGAATGCCAAACAAAATATAATCCAAAACCCTGTATATGCGGCACAGGCGAAGTGCGTGGCCTGGCGAAGCGTGTGATAGCATGCCTTGATGTGCGCGCCAACGATGCTGGCGATCTGGTTGTGACCAAGGGTGACCAGTACGATGTGCGTGAGACTGACAGCGAGGGCAGAGAGGTAAGCAATCCCCCACCCCTCCCCCCAATGCACAGTACTGACACAATGTCATGTAGAATGAGTCATGTAGGTAAGGATCAAGTTGAGACGTGGCCAGTAAGGGGGACTGGTACGATGTGCATCACCTTTTTTCTGCACAAAGGGCAGAGACATAATAATTGACCCCCACATGCAGAATCTGGGCGGGCCTTGTGGTCGGAAGTGAGGGTCTTGGGCGAGGAAATGTGGAGACTGATGGGTTCATGCTGTGGTCAGGTGAGGAACCTGGGGGCGCCCGTGGACCTGGCTGGGCGCTATTTCATTGAGGGCGCGGATGAAGTGACCTTCTTGAACATCACTGGCTTCAGGGACTTCCCTCTGGGGGACCTTCCCATGCTGGAGGTGGGGGGCCCCGTCTACATGTTGGCAAACACACCTGTTTCTCCGTCCGTGAAAGCATGCAGAGGCTTGGGACTGGCGTGTGCTATCTATGAAGGGAACTTTGTTTCCTGGCACCTCTGCAAGTGGCTGCCAGCTCTGTGCAGTGGGCACCATGGCTTTGCTAGATTTGTATTAAACATGAAAGAGCCTGCTCTCTCGAAACCGGAACGTATGGAGCGGTGCAGCTGGTACAGCATGCTTTGGTCAGAGAACGTCAGTGTGTGCACTTGACTTCTGCAGTATCTTCATGTTGCAATGCGCATGGTTGGTTTTTGATGTGGCACTGCAGCGGTTCGAAATCTGCGTACAATGTGAGCTTGCGCAGGTTCCGCTGCGGGTTATGATTTTTTCATTAACTTATCTTAGGGTTCAGGGATATTTCTGTTATTTTTATCTCTAGGGTTTATAAATACAGGTTTTGCGACGGGCATCGGAGGGCGTGTTTGTGCCGCTGACGGTGGGCGGCGGCATCCGCGGCTTCACCGATGCCGACGGCCACCACCACAGCGCGCTCGATGTCGCGGCCGAGTACTTCCGCTCTGGCGCAGACAAGGTGTCAATCGGTGGTGACGCTGTTGAGGCTGCGCTGGAGTTCCTGGCCACCGGCGTTAAGACCGGCAAGACTGCCATCGAGCAGATCTCCTGGGTATGCATCCTTGCTGCATGCACTCACTGGAATGATGTGTAACCTTCTTCTTCAGCCCTAGATGGCTGGAATTGATGTACTCGCTTCGCTATCCATCACCCCCTGGTGCACCTGTGCAAACAGGAGGTGGTGGGTCAGAAGAATCCAAGGATGCCCTGTGTGCAGCGTTTGTTTTGGCCAACGTTTGACAGGTCAGAATGCCTGCATTGTGTCTCGTTTCTTTTGACATGGTTTGGACCTCACCCCAACAGTGTCTCTCTCGGTGTGTGCCGATGGAGCAGTCAGTCACGATGTACTTTTGCATGCAGGCATATGGCGCACAGGCGGTGGTGGTGTCCATAGACCCGCGGCGTGTTTATGTCAGTGACCCGGCCGACGCGGCGCGGCCGACGGTGCGTACCGCGCGACTGGGGCCGGCCGGGGAGCGCTACTGCTGGTGAGGGCTTTGGTCATATGATGTTGGGGGACAGAAATTAAATTCTCAAACACCTCAGTTAGGGTTGTAGAGTTTATGGGTGAGGGGTGAGGGTAAAGGGGCCTGGACAGTAATAGGTTTCTTCCTGAATGCAAAGGTGGACTTGAGCTTCTACACAAATATGCCCTAGTTTAGGAGGTGTAGAGCAGAGTGTTTGAGACATAATTGCTGCCAGTTGGGGGTGTCGCAAGCCTCAGTGTTATGTTTCATGCACCTGAGATGCTGCGGAGGGTTTGTGGAACTTGGGGGCGCTGAAAATATTATGCATGCGTTGATGGCAGGTGGCAGTGCACGGTCAAGGGTGGGCGCGAGGGGCGCGACATCGACGCAGTGGAGCTTGCAAAGGCGGTGCAGGAGCTGGGTGCGGGAGAGATCCTGCTCAACTGCATTGATCGCGACGGCAGGTGTGCAGCGCACACCTTCTTTATGTGCCCCTGAATCCCTCTTCTTCGATTATCCCGATATCTGTGAAGCCCTTACACATATTAAGGCGCTGTACATTATGAATCCTTGTGACATTTGGTAGAACAAGACCCAGAAAAAAAACAGTGGCATGCCAAAAAGTTTATGTTGAGAGAGTCTTGTCTATGCCTGTGCTTGGATCAAGAGGAGGTACAGAGTCACCTGTCATGACTATGGTTGCTCGGAGGCTGTTTCTCTGGAACAGTCAAGGACAAGACCAATTCTGTGCCCTTGCTTTACAGGGGTGATGGTTTTGATTTGGAGCTGGTAGAGGCTGTTTCCTCTGCGGTGACAATCCCAGTCATTGCCTCCAGTGGAGCCGGCGCACCGAAACACTTCCAGGAGGTGTTTGAATCCACTGGTGCGGCCGCCGCGCTTGCTGCAGGGATTTTCCATCGCCGGGAGGTCTCAATCGAGGCTGTCAAGGAGCACATGAGCCGCTCTGGCATCCCTACACGCATCGCCTGATGTAACAAAGCTCAAATTTCATTGTGTTGACCCTGGGGATGGTGACATCTGGTCACTTGTATGCATTTTCAGTGTGTTGGGATGGTGTCCTGTTTGGTTTCATAGAGCGTGAACAAAGCGACGAAAGAGGACTAGGAGTTTCAGTCCAGTGGGCATGCAAGGGGTCCTTGTCCGACGTTGATATATGAGGTGAGTTTTTGCAGGCTGACCTGGCATGCAAATCAACAGTAGCAACTTGAGTGTGTTTATCAGCCCTAGGTGATTGGTACAGGTGTTTCTATACTAAAATATATAGCATCATATGGATATCCATATCGATGCGCTTTTGAGCTGGCCAAGTGCACAAGTTCTGCTCCTTGTAGAGGAGGCAAGAGGAGGCAATGCGTCCTCCTTTCCCTTCAATTGCCCCTTGTGTATGTTTGCATGATGGTGCATAATGGGGGGCAAATTATCAGCAGCACACCATTCACCTGTCTGCAGAAAGCCCATGCATTGCAGTACAGACTGTGGGGGCTAGAGCACCATCGACCCCCAGCGAGGAGAACCCCCTTGGACACTGACCGAGCCCGAGGAATCTGAGTAAACAGCACGTACGGTGTGATATGAACATGATTTGTTGTGCCAGCGCGTCTGGTGCAGGTGAGCTTTCAGCGAGGGGCGCTATTTGAGAGGATCCCTTCAAGCGGGACACCTGCCGTGCATCTTGCCAGATCTGCTCGGAGGGGAAGCCGTCCAGAAACTTGCAACTGCATTCATCAGAGTGGGAGAAGATTATTAGACATTGTGGGCTTTTGATATGCATCCGGGCTGTGAGATTGAAAGTCAACGTACTGACTGGGAGTCAAGCGGCACGTCTTGGAGGCTGCCCCATCTTCTATAAGCAGCCGTAGCTATTGTTTCAGCTTCGATCTGGGACTTAATCCCGCTGGTAACACCCAGTATCACGCTCAATGGGCTGCGGAGGTAGCAAGGCCGCAGAGAAGAAAGAATCAGCGAAGTCAAAAGCCGCCGAGCTTGCAAAGCCCACGCAGCAGGATGTGGTGCGTAGCGTCCGCAGGGATGGCACTCAGAAGCGGCCAGGACTGGCTGCTGTAGCTCCCGGGAGCGATGGGACGGCTAGTGAGACCAGGTGAATTACAAACGTCGTACATCGTCCCTTCTAGCAGGCTTACTTGAGCATCCTTGGACTGTAAACTAGGCTTTCTGCAGTGATTGCTCATTTGCTCGGGGTGCGGCTTCAATATCTCAACAAAACAATGCAGAAATATCGAGGAGCAGAAATGAAGATGGCTATCCAAGAAGCGAGTACGAGAGTTACACTGGGAAAGGGTTGAGGGATCCTTGCTTGTATGCTTCTTGTTTCGCGTCTCATTCAACTACTCGTGAGTGAACCAGGAAGTAAACACGTCAAAAAGGGGCATAGTTGGCGTGCGACTAGGGGACGTGAAGTAGTTGTGTGTCAAGATGGCTCACAAAGAGCTGCGTGCCAGTTCTCAGGCTCACAGAGTTGTCCATTTTACAGGAAGGCACTCGAAGATTCCATCGCAATCCAGCAAATATCAGTGCACTTATGCAACATGCATGCATGACACTGCAGGACTTTCAGTGGGAGGTCATCTACGACGAGCTCTCGGGAAAGCCAGGAGAACGAGGTGCTGTCTAACAACACTCATGCCAGCTCCACAAAGAGTGCGTCAGAGAAGGGCAGCCGAGCCACCAGCTCCCTGCAAAGCCGGCACAGGAGCAGCCGATCTGGTGGTGCGCCCCTCAGCGCCAGATGCATGCATGGTTCCACAGTGGCATTGTACACTGGCAGCGGGAGTGCCATGGACCTGAACCTTGCAATTATCATCAGACCACCTTATCTATTCGTAGCTTCCCAATCATGGCAGACAGAAGTTCATGTTAGGGAGGATGCCTGCTGTGGGACACCTGACATGTCATGTGTGTGCCCTTCAGCTGACACGCATGATGGGCGATCCACCTTCTCTCCATCGCATGGGACTATAGATGATGACAATTCCGACTGGGACCGCTTCTCAGAGGATGCCGAGACAGTGTCAGACACGACCGTGTCTGACAGCAGCGGCCCCACAGCGATGAGTTCTGGCACAGATGGCCTTCGCCGGCCCAAGGAGCATTCTCTGTTTGGTGTCGCTGAGAAGCGAGCCCCTGCGCCTTTCAGGTGAGGATACAGGCCTCATCCATTTAGGTGCAACAGACTGGACAGAGCTATGCTGGCCTGTCTGACTTTCATGCTCTGACCTTGAGCTTTAACAGAAATGCAGATTGACATATGTGCTTGTTGTTATTTTGCCGAGATTTCCCATGGTTGTGAATGCAGGGAGACCACCAGCCTGAAGCTGGCAAAGCTGCGGGGAGTGACATTTGTGAATCAGTATGTGGTGATCAAGTACCTGGGGAAAGGTGCAAACGGGCGAGTGTTCCTGTGCCTGGACATGTGCGACAACCGGCTGTACGCTGTGAAGGTGACCTCCTCTTCACGGAGACACACGACAGCAAAAACCACACCATGATGCTGGAAAGCGACGTGGCACTCCAAAGAACATCTCCAGATAATTGTGCTAACAGATATATGGCGCTGATGCACCTGTTGCATGGATGCAGATTGTGAAGAAGACGGATGTGGAGACTGCGCGGGGGAGGAAGAGGCGCAACCCCCTCAATGATCTCAAGAGGGAGGTGGCCATCATGAGGACGCTGCGCCACAAGAACATTGTGGCCCTGCAGGTGGGGCCACATAACAATTGCTGCAAAGCAACTGTGTATTGCATCTGCATCGCTTAGGACAAGGCATCATGACACTGACAAGCCATGCATGCCATTTTCACCGACTCTTGGGCCCACAACTTTCTCAAGGTTCACCAACATGCAGGACAGGGCGAACCACTGCGTCCTCTTGCGATGATAGTTTTGTGGGTGTCTGCATAGGAAGTGGTGGATGATCCAGCGGGAAACAAGATGTTGCTGGTGATGGACTACATGGAGGGCGGCCCAGTGCTGACCCGGGAGGGCCTGGAGCGCGGCCGCAGGATCCCAGAACCCCTCTCGCTGCAGTACTTCAGGGACATGTGCAAGGTGCCATGCTCAGCCCCATCATCTTATCTGCCTTCTTGCATCCATTTTCTGTGCATCCATCCATCCATCCTCTTGGCAAGGATGTTTGGAACACCGATGCATGCAGCTTTGTCAGAGTTGCTCAAGTTACCATTGATATTGCTGAGATGTGAAAGTCCACATCATGGATGACTTGCTTTGTTTTATTAAACAAGGATTGTTTCTTTTGCTGCAGGCGCTGGACTACCTGCACTTCAACAAAGTGGTGCACGGGGACCTGAAGCCTGAGAATGTGCTGATGAGCGCGCGCGGGCAGGTCACGCTGTCAGATTTTGGCTGCTCCAAAGTGCTGGGCTCAGGGAACGAGTATCTGGAGAAGTGCCAGGGCACGCCCGCCTTCCTGGCGCCTGAGATGATGCGGCCGCACTCTCGCTACAGGTGCAGCCCCTCGCCTGATTGTGAAATCCCATGGGCACACCTCTCAAGCACATGCAAGGTTCCCATGCCCTATGCAATTGAGACCCCTTTTCAACCCCTTCTTTCTTCATATCGCCTTGCTGTGGGAACCAGCATGCTATTTTCAATCTATTTAGGTGCATTGTTCAGAAGTAACTTTGTTATGCATGACCGATGGAGGAACTCATGCACGGGTGTGATACCTGTCGAGCCACATTTTCTTGGCAGCAACATTGACTTGTGGTTGTGCATCTGCTACAGGGGCCGTCCCACGGACATCTATGCGCTGGGGGTGTGCCTGTTCACATTCGTGTATGGGCGCATCCCCTTCTCAGCACCCACAGTGTACCAGCTGTTCCAGGTGGTGCAAACAGAGCCGCTGCGCTTCCCTGAAGACCCACCGGTCTCGGAGGACCTTAAGGACCTGCTGAGCAAGATGCTGCACAAGGTGGGGCTCTGCATGTCCTGCCCTCAATAGCTAAGCTTCATGCATGTGCACTATGGATGGCTGCTTTGAAAGGTGGCAATATATGGAGCACCGCATTGGGCGGCCTGGGGAGAGGAAAGCTGAGCGCATTTTTTGGATGGAATTGTGTGGATTGAGATGGAGAATCCCTGGGTGTCATGTACACAAAAGGGAGCTGCCGTGAGGCGTGACAGTTGCAGAAAGTGGTGCAGGATCCCCCTAAGCAGGATATCAGGATATCCCTGAATCAGTTATGTGAAGCCAATAGGACAGATCCAATGCCCAGGAGAAGCTCTCGTGCTGTGCGCGCAGAATCCTCGGGAGCGCATCACGCTGCCGGCGGTGATGAAGCATGCGTGGGTGACCAAGCGCGGCGCGTGGCCGCTGCAGACGGTGCGCGAAATGGGCGGCTGCCCTGAGGAGGAAGAGGACATCAACCCCCAGCTCGTCAGCCTGCCCGACATGATGAGCACCATGAATGTCCTGGACATCCCCCGCCAGGTCAGCCTCAATCCAGTACTCAACCCCGTAAATTCTATCGCTGTGCTGGCACAGTCTGATCCACAAATGATGTTTCCCATCAACCCGGAAAATAAACACGGCTACTATTTTTGTCATCTTTGTACATGAACATCCCTGGTAACATGAAACATGCCTCCCACACAGTTGCTAGGTCCATAAAGAAGGGCAGTACCAACAATAGTTATGATCAGTGGAGAGCACAAATTCAACATTACTCGAATGAAAGCATGTGTGGGGGGTGCAGGATCACTTGCTGGAGGTGCTGCGGCCAGGCCTGGCCGAGCGGGTATTCAGCGATGGGGAGTACCTGATCAGGCAGGGCGACCAGGGCACCCACCTGCTCTACATTCTGGAGGGCACCGTCGAGGTCCTGCTGAAGCTGTCCAATCCCCGCAACGATCGCAGGCAATTTCCAAAACTAAAACTCACACTCATGATTCATTCAAAGAGGGCCCTTCCCTGCGTGACTCTCGGATGGAACTCAAGAAGTGCAGTGGAGTCGTGAGGTCACACAGCCACCATCCGTGTGCAGGACGAACTCGGGGAGCTATGGAGCGCGTGGGGCACACGACTCGGACGGCATGCACTCTGCTGCGCAAGTGCCTGAAGTCATCGGAGAGGAGCTGCCCCCAACCCTCCTGGAGGTGAGCTCCACCTTTCTAGAAAGTACTAGCCCAACTACACTCAACCAATCAATACACATATGAGTATCCTGGATGCTACCAACGCCTGCCGAATCACAGCAAACAGCATAGTCAAAATTATCTCACAGGAGAGCCGGTGACATGCACAGGGGGCATCGAGGTCGCGGGAGGTGATGTCGACGCTGTCGCGCGGGCACCGGGAGTACCTGGTGGCCGTCCGGCGTGAGGGCCAGTTTGTGGGCGAGATGGCGGCGTTTGCCAGCGCGGCCCTCCGCTGCGCCAGCGTGCGCGCCCGCGGCTCCGTGCGCGCCAAAATCATCCCCGGCGAGCTCCTGCGCAGCTGCGTTGAGCGCGTCCCCGAGGTGTGCATGCAAGTCTTCCCCTTGTGACCTGATTACCTACCGGACAAAGGAAGTCCCGTCATAAAGCTTACATGAGCATTTTCAAGTATCATCTTTGCATGCATGCATCTGGCGTTCATGGTTGTGCAGTTGGACACTGACACGCGCTTCCCCACAGCAGCAAAGCTAGTAATGTCTCTGATGTGCGTAGCTGCCAGTGTTACATGCTAACACCATGGGTCGAACCGTGAGGGGTGCTTTGTGACTCACCGGATGCAGCACTGTTGTACATACACGCACTTCGCATGCATGATTTCCTAACAAACAGGAATTTCCCGGCACAAATGCAGGCGCGGCAGCAGCTGAAGGAGATGGTGTGGATCAAGTCGAGCGAGAACATGGTGCTGGAGGCCATGTACCGCCTGGCCGGCTTGCACGAGGCTCTGGAGGAGCTGCTGCGCGTGCAGCCACCTCAGGACACGTTCAGCGCCAACAACAAGGACAAGGCGCCTGCCTCGCCCACCGGCGCCATCCTGCCGGGCTCACCTGCCTCTGCGTCCGGCAGCACTGGGCATGGCAGCGGCAGCGGCCGCGTGCTTGTGCAGGCCGCCATGTTTGAAGCCGGCCCCAGCAACCCTGATGCAGCCGGTGCGCATCTCTCATGCCCCTTCAGCTGTGCTTGCCATCCTTTCGATTGACCAGGGATCCTTTCAAACCCTCTGTCTCACCCCTCAAGGCTGTTGCCATTCCCTATAAATAGCCAGCAAATATGGTACTTCACCTTACAACTCCTGCAATGAATTCCCACAAAAGTTCTGGATTGATCTCTGCCCATTTAGAACATGTCTACATGTTCAGGCTGGCGCTCCTTTCCATACCTCAAGCCACTGGCAGTAGCGCTCTGTTGCATGGAATGTTGTAACATCTGAAGAACATGCTTGGGCAGGTCCGAGCGGATCAAGCGCGGCATACCGTGTGCCCCCTCCAGTGCTGCACGAGGCACGTGCCCTGCCCACCGTTCTTGAACGGGCCTGCAGCACGCCGCACATAGAACACCAGGTATTACAGCGCCATTATCTGCTCTCCACTGCCGAAATGGCTCAGTTTATAACTCCCAAAGCTGAGAAGCAGTGCATAGCACTTGATGCGTTGCGCCAGGCACCACCGGAATGCTCTGCTGTAACTGTCTGCATGAGTGTGATTTTGAGTGAAAATGCTTCTAATGCCTGTTCTTCTGGTGGCTCTCCCGCATCTGTGCATGAGCGCGCGTAACAGCTCATGATGAGACCGCATCAAACGCTTTTTCAAGGTCGCACTATTCCGAACGTGCAGGTGGGTCCTCAGACACTGGAGCAGCCAAGCAGCAGCGCAGCAGACTCTGCAGAGCAGCAGACGCCCGCACCCCGGAGCGCTAGCATCTCTTCTGCACAGCCTGAGCGCACACCACAGCAGTCGCCAAAACAGGGCCTGTCAGCTGCAAGCCCCTCTCGGCTGACAACGCCCCCTCAGACCATCGATCGACACGTCAGCATGGATGCCACATCGCCTGTCAGTGCCGCCTCCTCTGATGGCCTAAACTCCTCCCAGGACATTGTTTCTGGTAAGACTTCTTTGTTTTATATCATGCATGTTGCCTCATCACCCTGTGCAGCCCAAAAGTAGTAACAATGTCACAAAATAGCTGAAGAGGAACCTATATCCATGTATCTTATCTTACTCAAGAGATGTGCGAATGATCACTTCACTGTTGCCAAACGCTGACATGCTTGGTTCGGTGCAGATCTACCAAAGTCCACACAGCGCACAAAGAGCGGTTTTGAGGAGGAGGTGGGAATAATGGCCACCCCGCGTGTGGACACTGCGGCAGCCAGGGCATCCCAGAGCCCCTCTATCATGGGGCCTCTGTCCACTCGCACCACAGCAGACTTCACAAGGCATGTCAACCTCATTACTGTGGAGTTTACTTTTCTGATTTGGTAGTCTGGTGACTCCTTTTCTGAAGACAAGGTGTCATGTATGAACCTGCCTTGCAAATTGAGATGGAGAGAGGGGAGCAGGTGGAGCTATTTTGCCACAGACCCCCATGCACATCCCGGTCTATCAGTCAGCATCCTCAAATGCTTTTCTGCATGCACAGGGGCAATCTGCGGCGGCCCAGTCAGGAGTGGCAGAACAAGCGCCCACCGACGAACATCAGCCTGTTCAACACCGCACACTCCGCCGCGTTCAACTACACTGTGCGCCCACAGCCAGCTGCGCAGCAGCCTTCACTGTGTCCCCCTGCAGTGGCCTCCTTCGCAGCCGAGGCAGCACCAGAACTCTCGCCACCCTCTCTGGCACCTGCAGCACCCAGCACTGCAGGGAAGGCTGCACTGCAGAAGGAGATGGGACAACAGGTGGCGTTCCCTCCCGCCCTGGCAAACGGCAGCGGCCACGTCGTCAGCATCGTGTCGGCCACACCACTGCCGAATGTGGTGCGCTCAAAGAGCGCCACGTCGTCTTTCAGCATCCCGGAGCGCAGCCACTCCACTGGATGAGTAGCTGAATGGCACTTGGTATGAAAGTGCGAGATGCATGTGAAGTCCCTTGTGGCAAGGGCATCGGCTGCCTTTCAGAAGAGGGACATATTTGGCGTAATACCTTCACATCACAGTGCGCTATGAAGACCTTGTTCCAGGATGGCATACTCGTTTTCTCTCCATCTCCTTGGGAATCACTTCCCGATGCTCTCTTCAAGTGGCCAGGGACTCTTGTGCATCTCTTTCTCCCTGTGATTGCATGCAGTCCCGAGGGGGAAATGGATGCAAGGTGGGCCTCAAGGTTGCTTGTCCTGAAGGGTACATGAGTCAGTCTGAGCGAAGGGATCTATGGGGCCATGGCCAACTGTAAAATTGTACAGCGGACAGGATCGACTTGTGCTAAGATGACGCACATATGCTGGTTGTCGAATACTGCTGGACACCAATTTGCACCATTGCCTTCAGGCAATGTGCTGATTTATATGATTTGCTGGGGCTCTGGGCTGGCGCCTGTGGTCTCACCTAGACCTCAGGCATGGTAGGATCATCAGTGAACATCTCTCAACATGCTCTTATGGTCCTCGTGGCATTCTCTCGTGCTGCAATGTCCAAGCGGAGGCAGACAGGCAGGTTCTTTCTTACACCTATTAATGGCATGGGCAGGTGTGTCTGCTTCATTGCGAAGCTGGCCAACCATAAGTACACTGCGGTGTGAATTGGGTCCTTGTATTTCTTTGCAGCAGCCTATACAGGTCATGCCTGTGCACAGCTGTCCGTAAGCAGGTGTGCACAGTGCAAGGATCCCTCTATAATTACACAGTTGCATGGATGGCATGTATTGGAGTACATATCGTATGGGAGGGCAGGGATGTTGGGTTGCAGCCTAGAATATGAACCATAGAGACAACCATGTTGTCACGGGGATCATAATGTCATATGACATAAGGATCCAATCATTGATCGATGTCGGACATCTTTGAGATACATTGCATGTCAGCACAGCAGGGCCAGGGACCAGGTTCACATGGAACAGGTTCATGCATGTACAAACCCACCAGGAAGGGTGGAGATATATTTTCTTTAGGGAAACGTTCTGCGCAGTGACTGGCACCGATGCCTGCATCGGGATCCCGTCACACTCCTCTGCGCTCTTATGTTGCAACACTAGGGGCATGCGGGATTGGACTAGGAGGTCAGAACTTGCAGGCTGGGAGCTGTTCATGTGGTTGCGGATCTGTGTCTTGTAGGTGAGGCTTGTATGCATGCATGGTCCTTGGCATGACATTTACTATGACAAGAATGATGTTGTGCAGTGGTGCCTGTCTAATTTGTGTGTTCATGTAGTTGTGGCACAGCCCACTGAGTAGAACACTCTGGTTTGCTGTTTGAGCCTGTCATATAGATTGAGCACATAGCCTGCGTCACACAGTGTCCCCGGGACACTGTGTGACGCAGGGGGCCCACACTGACCAACACTCACCAAGTGACCAGCGTGGAGTTTGTCCCTCTCATACCTCACACATGCCTGATCATGATTCAGAATGCTGATGTTGTACGTCAGCTTCTTTTGTCCCACATGGCCCACCGCGGTCAGCAGCTCCAGTTCCCCGAGCTCATGACCGGCTTTCCCTCCCTTTTCTTCCTCCCTCAAAGCCCATTAGTGGAGAGGGTCACAAAGATGAGCAACTGCCCAACCCCCAAGGGAATCCAAGCTGTGGTTATTTCTAGCGATAGACAAGCGTATTCATTCGAAAAGTTCTAAGGACGCAATTTGACGTGAGGTAGTTGGCATCAGGCAGCACTGCTTGCATCTCAGACATCACAACCTATAGGCATAGCTTTCTCGCTTAAATTGTCAGATCAGTAAAAGATCGGCACATAGAATGCAGTAGTATGGACCGTAAATTAAGATACAGGGGAGAGAGGGCGCCCACACCTCCAGCCCCAAGCTCTGAAGACGGCTATGAAACCAGTACTGCCCAAGACAGTAGCAAGGTAGCGCCACAGGATGCCGCAATTTGTTCTGAATCCGTTCATTCCCACTTTGTAGCAGAGAGATATAGGTGTCACTGGTCGCAGACTCCTTCATGCACAGGATGTTTGGTGCAGACAGTTTTGACCCATGCGGGTGGTAGCACTTCTGAAGGGAGTTTAATTCAATACCAATGTACTTTCTAGCACGTTGTAACATGGTTGTGAGGATGTTGACGAGATGATGTCCTGTACAGGGAGATGCTTCTAGTAGATTGCTTCGATACTCGGTGCGTTCCTGCCATGAGCAGTGTTAAAATGTGTGCAAATGTTCAAGACGTGCTTTTGCTCAGATGTATTTATAAATCACCATGAAATTGAGAAATTCGAGCCTTTCTGCTTGCAGAAGAAGAAATATCAGTCGTTGAAAGTGAGGGCAGTTTCCACCATAATCATCATTGCCAGCTTCTCTGTGATCATCTACCTGGGACATGTGCCTTTGATGCTCATGATTCTGGCTATCCAGGTAATGAGTGAAGTCTTTGCTGCGTCCCGATGCATGGGTCGGTTCTGCTTGCCAATATTTTCAGCTTGTTGGCCCCACACCCCTAGGCAACACCTTATGAGTATGGCTTCCTGATGCACTGCATCTGTCCCGTGTGTAAATCTTGCCGGATTAGTTTGTGCTGTGGCTATGCAGGGAGCAATGGTGAATGAGCTCTTCAAGCTGGCAGAGAAGTCTCAGAAGGAGCAAACCAAACCGGCTGGACAGGGGCGGCTGCAGCAGTGGTATTTCTTCATGGTGGCTGCCTTCTGGATGTACTTCAGGCACGCCCATCAAGCCCAATAAGGGAAGAGGACGGTCTCTTGGGAACGCTGATCACATCAATTTGCTTGGTTTTGGCAAGTCATTTGCCAACATTTGTCTCATTGGCAGATGTCCATTTGCAGATCGCATTGGCAAATGGACTTGCACTCATACATGGTAAATCTTGAGAGTGCAAAAGTAGAAATTGCTGGCTTGAACATACCATATTGGCTGTTGTGCAGGTTCATACACAATCAGCTGGTGGTGGAGATTACATCAAATGCACAGCTGGCGCGCCTCTTTGGCTGGGCCCTGAAGAAGCACACCATCCTGACTTTTTCCCTCTATACTGCCGGTGAGTTGCTCATGCATCAGTCTATCCAGATGTCTCGCTTTGCAATTCTTTATCTTCAGGCTGCATGATCTGTGCATCATTTTTTGGCAGGCTCCTGAGAAAACCTTTGCTACAAAGTGCTTTGCTCATGCCGCATTTGTGTCTTGCAGGCTTTGTGTCTTTCGTCCTGAAGCTAGAGAAGGGCTGCTACCTGTACCAGTTTGGGAATTATGCGTGGACGCACCTGATCCTCCTTTTTGTCTTCATCCCTTCTTCCTTCTTCGTGTCCAACATCTTTGACGGCATCATCTGGTTCCTGCTCCCCTGCTCCCTTGTCATAGTCAATGACATCGGTGCATACATATCAGGTTCGATCCCTGTCTCCTCATGTCCTGACTTTATGCCACACCTCTAGCCTCATTCACAATCATTCTAAGCGATACCTTTCTGGTGATGCATGCTTAATGCAAGTATCAATTCAGCAATAATTATCTTCAGGAGCTTCTAGGGGCACCGACGGGGCAGTTTTTGCCAGCCTGCTGCCATGACTTGGTCTTGTAGGCTGCACTGGAGCCGCAGTAACTCAATGCTTGTCCACTGCAGGGTTCTTCTTTGGGCGCACACCGCTGATAAAGCTGTCGCCAAAGAAGACATGGGAGGGGTTCTTTGGTGGCCTTGTGCTGACAGTCGTATCATCCTGGTTCTTGGCAGACCTCATGTCCCGCTCCAACTGGATGATCTGCCCCCGCACTGTGCGCCTCCTGTCTTGTGCTGATTGCACTGCATTGTTCAATGCTCCACGCCAGTACCAAGGCATGCAGTGCAAGGTCAGCACATTGGAGGCAGTGGTGGCCCGGAGTCTTTCTTGGAGTGGTTCCTGTCGAATGGCCTATTGAGTTCAAAATGGGATCTGCAGTGTAGTGTCAGGTCGCTCCTAGAAGGTGCAGGTGTATATTTCATCATGCGAATGAGTAGGAATGTGCTGCTAAAGACAGTTGATGTGGAGTGCCACAGGATCTGTCAATGGGCTGGCTGGACTGCAACCCGGACGAGATTTATGTGCCCACCAAGTTTGTGCTGTATGACATGCCCGAGTACCTGCCTGGACCACTGGCTGATTTCAGCAAGGCGCTCTCGCGCTATGTTCCTACAGCCTTAGCTCAGTCCCTTGGTGGCCTCAGCATCACAGCGCGCCCAATGCAGGTAGGTACCCCGCAGGTGCCATGCACTGAGTACACTCTGTGTCGGTGGAGGACAGTGGGCCCCTATAAAGTATGCCACCTCATGCTGCAATGTCATGGAGGACACAGCCAGTGGCCAAGGCTGTTTCCTAGTAGGTTCCCATGGTGTCATTTTGCAATTCTTTGCCGAAGGAAGGTCACTTTCGGAGCAACACTTCACATCTTCTTACCTCTCTGTTTCTAATCCTGCCCTCTGACTGTAGCTAAGGAAGTTGGCAGTGACACTGAACATTAATGCTGGTTGGTTGAGCCTGTTGATGTGAGTGTGCATGTTCCCATGCAGCTGCACGCGGTGGTGCTGGCAATGTTTGCATCCATCATAGCGCCCTTTGGCGGCTTTTTTGCTTCGGGGTTCAAGCGCGGCTTTAAGATCAAGGACTTTGGCGACTCCATACCCGGCCACGGCGGCATGACCGACCGCATGGACTGCCAGGTGATTCCTACTTTCCACATCATGGGTCCTGGTCCTTCCTCCAAGCACCCAACACCCTTGAGCAAGAAGCCACTCCGATCTCAGTAACAAGCCACTGTGGTCCTAGCGAAAAGCCTAGTATGATAGGCGGGCGCAGGAATGTTGTCATGTTGTACATCCCGAAGATCCGCAAATTCCTTATCGCCTGACGCTGCAATTTCAGTAGAGATTGGCTGATCAAGCAATGAGTGATGGTGGCATTTGAGACTGTTGTGCAGGTGGTGATGGCCATGTTCAGCTATCTGTATTTCAACAGCTACGTGGCGAGGGAGGTGGGGGTCACAGTGGGCAGTGTCCTGTCGGCTGCCATGCAGGTGCGCGCTCTGTCACCTCTACTGTCCATGCCGTTGCAGCGAAAACGTGAAAATCACTCAGTGGCACCCCAGATCACGACCATGTCAACAGAGGTTCTCAATGTCCAGCAGAGCCTGCAGGACAAATGCTGCAGGCTCCCACTAATGCTGCAACTCTCTGCTGTCTTGGTGGCATGATTTTGTCCAATGAAGTGGGCCCCACTGGGTTCAACAACAGGAGACTTCTAAAAGTGACTGCAGGCACATTGTGGGCACAAACCAGATACACAATGAAAAACTTTTGCCAAGGGGGTTGCCTCACGGTGTGATCATCATGCAACGCAATAATGCGCAAGTTTTCAGTTGTTCACTGAGACTTGGGGTGAGGCTCTGCATGCTATGTACAGCTGGATGCCACAGAGCAGTTGGAGCTGTGGGGACTGCTGGCCAATATGCTGGCAGTGGACGAGCTGGTGCCTGGCCAGTTACTAGGTGAGTGCCTCTCGATGGCTACAGTCCATTTGTTACAAGACAAATTTCCAGGATTGTTCAGAGTTTCCCATCATGGTGCAGTTCTTTTGGCAGGATGAGGTTGCGACTGTCTCCAAGTTTCTCTGTGATTCTTTGGATGTGATGCTGGGTGCTGATTCTGACGATCAGAGTCAGACATCTGATCAGCCCTAATGGCTGGAAAAGGTGTAATCGACTGACCGACTGACTGACTGAGTAGGCCATGTGGAGCGCGCAGTGGCTGCCGGCCAGCAACGCCTCGCGCGCCACCACCGGCCCCGATGACAGCGTTTGCTTTGCCTTGTCTGTGTGGGGATCTTAATGTTTATTACCTGTATCTTTATGCGAGGGCGTTGCCGGCAGCACGGCCATCCTCTGTACATAATGCAGTGGCAAGATGGAGCGCTGTGCCCTGATGCTGAGTGATACTGCTGAGGTACTGCAAAGTCCTAGGGCATGATCAAGGGGCAGAGTTGTCCAGAAAGCGCAACTGAAGTGTTTATAGAATGAACAGGTCGAGCAGCATTGTGTGGTGCCCAAGGGCATGGAAGTAGTGTGGCAGCGTATTTTCTTTTGCTGGTTCTTAGATTGTTTCAGCCGCTGTTGATCAGACCTCAGAGTGCACAACTTGCAGTTTGCTGAAACGCAGTTCTGCTTTTGAGCAACACTGCGTGAGGGACCAAACAAATGATGACGACTTTCATGGGTAATGTCCCTCACATGCTGTGAGAAATATTTTGGAATGATGCATGAAGAACAGTCTCTTCAGAAAGCTGGCAACTGCCTGCAGCTGTGCATGGTTGAGAGACTGCTTGTGAGAATGCTGTACATGTAAAACAAGGATCATTGCTTTTGCTAGGCTGCAAAAGACTAGCAAGAATAATCTACAATTGCCGTGTCTGACACAGCATTTGATACACTGATATACATACAGCAAGCGTGCATCTTTGTCTGTTTGAGATTGCAACAGCTTGCTGTGGCTTGCGGTGATGCAAAGAACAGCATCAGGAATACCTCAAGCTAATAGTCAGCCACACTCTGAACTCCATGTGGGTTCTGTACAGCAACCGAGTTCTTCAACAGCAAGTCAATGCCCCACGACATCATACTCTCCACACAGAACCAACAGCACAGCGCTTGGAAATTGTGAATCTACACTTTCACCTGGAAGTCCAGGTTGTGCCCAGCCAAAAACTTCTGTACGTCCAGCAGCAGGGGCTCGAAGGAGTCAAAGAGTGTCTGGAGATCCAGTCTCATCTGCTCTCCAGGGCTGCCCAGCGCCGCAAAGAATGCTTCTCTAGATGGCACAAACTGCACGCACATCCCACCTTGATTTGCTGCACACTATAGACAAGAGATGAGACACCATTTGTTAGAATCACCCTGGTGGGACTGGAAGAAGGCAAGGGTGCCTGTGAGAAAATCTACTCTCATGCCTGCGCATATCATATGGCAGGACAGCCTTCATTCCTGTACATTGAGAGGGGTGTCCACACCTTCAGCACAACTGTGAATGCTGCTGCTGTATACCATGTGTGGTACTTATTAAGAGTCTGATAGTACACCTCACTTGCCGCTGTTGACAATGCGACATCTGTGTCATCATGCAGGCGCTTTAGCAGGAGCAAGATGAACTCTGTGGCCCTGCGCGAAAGGCGTAGGAATCAGAATGATTAAGGAAATGGTGCTAGCATTTAGTGCCGGTGTGGAATCAACAGAACAGAGAGGCTTGAAACCACTCAACCAGCCTCTGAGATGCCAGGAGTCCTGGAGGATTCCTACCTCTTCAGCCACAGAAGCCCATTTGTGTCTGACTGCTTTCCCTCTTGCTCACCGCGCTGGACTTCATCTGTGACGATTGTAAAGAGGGTGGTGTATCTACTGGGATCCTTCGCCTGAGCTGCGGCCAGGCGGTCAATATTGCCACCTATGTCTGATCGGACCAGGGAGAACCCGCTGCCAAACTTATCTGTCAGGACAATTCATAACCATCAGGCGGTGTAAATGCCAATTCAAAGAACACAAAAGAATGCACAGTGAGTCACGAGCTTTCTCAGAGAGATCTGTCTCAGCTTCTGCCGAGGGTGGACGACTATGGGGTTTGCACATATACAGAGCCTGACTTTTGAGAAGTGAATTCTGCAGTGTACGGCGGTGCACCTATGATGGGGAGCAGCTCTCTGCAAGTACCCAAAAATTCTGTTGTCAGGATTGCCCCTTGTGCATCTCGTGATCGCCGCGCTGAATCAGCAAGCTGAGTAAGCAACGAAGACATAATTTGTTAGGTGCGCACTGCGTCCTATTTGAGGTGATGGGTGTGCTAGTCGATATCGTTGTAGTCAAGATGAGCAAAGTGCAACATATGTTGGGGATCGGCAATACAGCGACGCAATGGAATGACAAATCTAAAGAATGCGAAAATTGGGGCTTCTTCTTTCGCCTTTCACTCCAGCATGTTCCAGCAGATGATGAATGCGCACGTGCGCTCTGACGAGGAAAGCTGATGTCACCCAACCCGAACTTTGTGGCCAAGCAAACAACCACTCGTAGATCATAGACTGGAAGCTCGGCCAGTACAGTTACGAAGTGGTAAACTGTTATGGTGCTCCTCAGCTAGTCAAAGTAGGGCAGATCTGGCCCCATAGTACATACAAGTCGAGACACCCGTTGAAAGCACATATCCGACACGTCTCATACGCAATTTGCCGTCAGACGAGAGTTTTATGGGAAGAAGGTTTATGAGTATCCCGTGATTTGCAGAGTAGTGTACTAGGTGGTTAACAGCATTGGCTAGTCGTAGAGAATGTCGCAAACATGCACCGAAACACGGAAGTCAGTAATAGAGATAGATGCATCAGAGAGGCCATCCGCGCCTCTGAGAAGCGCAGCCTTATTATTTTATTTGGCGCTGTGGGAATCTTTACGCCGTCTCATCAGTTGCCTTGGTGTCCTTCTTCTGGATTCCGCTAGGCTATTTGCCACGAGGCTGGTCCAGCACGATGGCAAAGGCAGCACGCATAACTTGCTGGAGAGCAGCTTACGAGTTGCTGCAAGGCAAGAAGCCTGTCGAAGGCGATGCCAGCCCCACGTCCCTCGGCCCGAGCCTCTGCTGTCGAGTCAGCTAGCTCCACGCGAAAAGATGACGGTGAGCATGTGTTCCCTGCCCGCTAAATACAGCACTTAAGTCGACAAGAGTCGACGAGAGTCGACGAGATGGTAGTATTTTCCTATGAGCTGTCGCTCGCTTTATCTCCCTGGAGCCATCAATTGCTTGATGAAAGGACGAATCAATGATTGGTGCTCAGGTTGTTCTTGACCTGGACGAGACACTAGTGTGCGCCTACCACCGCAACAAGGTCCCTGCAAACCTCCTTCACAGCAACGCTAAATCCTTTGAAGTCGCATACAACCTTGGCGATGGTAGGATGGGCAATGTTGTGGTGTTCCCTCGGCCCGGAGTTCAGGCCTTCCTGGAGAGCCTCGCTGCGTTTGCAGAGCTCATTGTCTTCACTGCGGGGCATGCAGGCGCGCTCATCAAATGCCCCTGGGTCTGCATTGCCACGTCTGCTGAAAAGGCGTTGTTGTGTTACAGCTTGAAGGGTTTTCCTTGTTCACCACATGAGATTAATTTTTCCTGACTTGAGTCTATGTCACTGCAGGGTATGCGCAGCCCGTCATTGAGATGCTGGATCCAGAGGACCGCTTGTTCGCTGCAAAGCTCTACCGGTGAGTCTGCATTCTGCTGGCGACACCTGATGCGCATTCTACTGCATGAAACCCTTTTTCTTTATGTGGCCTTGACCCTGCTGCTGTAGGAAGTGACCACCTGCCCTTGACCCTGCTGCCATGGGAATAGACCAGTTTTGCAGTCTCGCAGGATTTCTGTTTTGCGTTCCTATTTTCATCCAGGCCCAGGCATCTGGCCAGGGCACCCAACGATGGTGTTTTTTTTTGGGTGCGCGGCTTGTGGCTGCAAGACATGGCACATGACGGCTTGCTGCACGCAGGCCGGAGACAGTGCGGACGCATGGGCAGGACTATGTGAAGGACCTGCGCCGCCTCGGCCGCTGCCTCAGCCGCACCGTGCTGGTGGACAATGACCCCTTCTCTGGCCTCCTGCAGCCCTGCAATGTGGTGCCGGCCAGCCCCTTCTATGGCGACCCCTCTGACAGGTGCAGCCCGTGTGTGTTTCTTACTTTCTTTTAGGGTTTAGGGTTATAATCATCTTAAGTTTCTTCTATGGCGACCCCTCTGACAGGCACAGCCCATGATATTCAATGCACGAAATGGGCGGCCAGGGTACTAAAATTTGTTCCACTTACAGAACGCCACAGCCAAAGCAGCCGCTGATCAGATCATGTGCCACCTCTCAATCACTGAAACGGATACTAGCAGCAAATGTTGCGTAGACATGAACGAGCAGCCTCTTGTCTTTTGAGGCGATCTTGGCACCAGTGGCGATATATTGTGCAATCTGAAGATTGTTTTGCTGCTGGTAAGATGTGCTACTGTGGAAATTAGTTGGTGTGGGATTGTGGGATAGCAGGAAGTGCACACAGGGATGGGGGCGTGAGTTATTGAGGGGTTGAGACTTCTTCTAAGCAGGCATTGCTGCTGATAAATCGACTGTGCTGACTAGGATGGGTGTGGCATGTGCAGGCAGCTGATGAATGAGCTGCTGCCCTTCCTGAAGGGCCTGTCTGAGCTGCCCGATGTGCGACCGACGCTAGGAGACATCTTCAACATGCCCGAGTATTTCTTCAAACATGGCTACTGCATGTATGAGGATGCCTCCGGCTACCTCACAGCTGCAGCAACCATCATCTCTTAGAAGAGGGGCTGCTGTGCGCCTTCCTCCAGCAAGTGTAGAGCTGCTAATCAGCAATATAAGAGTGTATTACAGTAGAGCAGAGAGTGAGCGAGCAAGTGAGATATTTTCCAAGAATCCGAGAGACTGCTAGAGATGTATTGTATGAGGTGATACAGGAAATGTAGAAGAAAAACAATTTTGAGACCTGCTTAGAGGCAGGTACAGAGTGTGTGCCGAGAAGCTGAATGGTTTTGATGGCCACATGCAGGCTGTATTAGTGATTATGACAGTACTGAGGAAGTATGGGAGCAGCTACCATGCCCAGCATGGTGGGTGCCCCCATGGCCTTTGCTAGATTTTGTGTATTGTTCGGGCGCCACTGCTGCGATGCAGAGGTGCTGTATTCTTTGGCAGACAAAGCTGCCCAATTTTGCTGGTTGAGAGGGGGACTGGCTGTGTGAGAGAGGTGTGTCAAGAGGTGACTTGTTGAGCTGAGTGATAATCCTTGCAGTTGGCACTGCAAGAAGGTTCTTTTGAATGGGTTTTGGGTCACATGTGTGGCTCATGCCGCAGATATTTTGGCAGATGCCAGTGTCCTTAGGGAGCTTCTGTTGATGACACATATGTGCACAGCAACACTTTTGAACCGTGGGCATTCTTGGAGATCACTGGATATGGTTCCGTACAAGATGAATGGCAATCATTGAATGCAAGCTTGCGCAATGCATGCACTTAAGTGCTGACCACTTCGAAGGGCAGTAATTGAGTTCTGATAGCCTATTGCAATTGAGTACTCACTGGTGGTTTATATCACATTCAAAGTGACAAAATGTGCCTCCTTGGGAGGAGTTCAGAGGAAGTGCTCTCTCTGACTTACCGGACCGACTCAGGGCGCTAGCACTAGTACTGCGCAGCATGCTCATATACTAAATTTCATGCCTGACATGCCGTGCTGTGTCCATTTGTACATTGTCAGTCAGTCAGTCAGTCGATTACACCTTTTCCAGCCACCTAGAACTGATCAGATGACTGACTCGAGACAGAGCTCTGATCAGCACTGTAATACTTCCCTGCAAGCTATGGTCTTCTTGTAGCTGTATTACCTGATTTTACAAGAGGGTGAAATACTGCACTGCAGTGCTGGTACCGGTGCGGCCAAGGGATCTGGCAGTTGCAAGATGCGTTCGTGTACCTGGGATGCAACACAACCCAGGCCCTCCAAGCCACATAGTAGGCACCGGTCTAGACTTGCTAAGCCGATGAATATGAGTTTAAGAAATTACAATGTTGTCGTGAAGCGTCCCCGGAATACAGCCCGGGTAGCTCAGTCGGTAGAGCGCAAGGCTCTTAACCTTGTGGTCGAGGGTTCGAGCCCCTCCTCGGGCGCTTCACTTTTTTTCCTTTTCTTTTATGATCATGACATCTACAAACTTTTCGCGATCAAAGGATCTTTTCATGCACCAGATTTCGGGTGACTTGCGATCTGAGCGTGTTTTTCAGAGGACCCTGAAGTCCAAGGTAAGTACGAACTTAGAATTTGGGAGTCACCGGTCGGCGTAACCTTACCTTAAAACGTCAGTGTGCCACGCTTGAGCTCATATGGCAGATTTTTGCAGGTTTAATCCCTTTTACAACCTTGTAGACCTGCAGCGGCTGGTCATTACCTTACTGCCTGGCAAGCACAGGAGTTGCCGTAATTGCAAGCTCTTTTGTCCTGTCTCAGTGTGCTTCCTCAGAGGAAGTCACTTCCTCTCTCGCGCGCTTGATGTACACATGTAT
The DNA here is from genome assembly GCA_020887355.1 of Coccomyxa sp. Obi. Classification (NCBI taxonomy): domain Eukaryota; kingdom Viridiplantae; phylum Chlorophyta; class Trebouxiophyceae; family Coccomyxaceae; genus Coccomyxa; species Coccomyxa sp. Obi. Next base: position 2,016,008 of record AP024997.1, read on the forward strand.
ATTACAATGGCATCAGCCAAGTGATTGATATGGAGAAATGCCAGATGTTCTGTATTTGTATTGTCAGTCCAGGACCACGGCTTCTTCCTCGGCTTCTGCATGCTCAGGACTGTTGCTGTCATCTTCCATCACATCCCCAGTCTCCACCTCATCATCTGGCGTGTCATCCAGGAAGATGGCTGGCACCTCCCCACTTGTGCCTGGCATCTGATATAAGCCAGCCTCCAGTGCTGCAGTCTGGATAGAAATGGGGTCACAAGTCAGTCAGATCCTGCTCTTCAAAATGTGAAGGAATGTGCAGGAAGCCCTGCTCAGGACCTTTTCAACCCAGCTCTTCAACCCTTCATATCAGGCCAATTGCAGCATTAGTGCGTGGCGGCATTGCATGCATGATAAGCCTCCTGGGGCTTTGCTCCAAATTTCTCAACTCTAACCAGGTCTTGTGACTTAATCAGGGCGCTCAAGATACTGGGTTCTTGACTATGTATCAGGCTCACCTTTGCATGCAAAAATTCAATAAAGGGAGTCAGGTCAGCCGAACTGCTGCCATTGCAGGCCTCGGGGGCAGGCAACGACCCCTCAGCAGCATTCCCTTCCGCATCCTTGCTGTCTCCATTGGATGCTGCATCCTTCTTCCTCCCTGCACAATTACCGGGCCAGGTTAATTGCTTGCATCTGCATCTGTGTCACCATGCTCTTCGCTGTAAAATTGCGGTCGCGCAGATCCTAGTGGATCGTACTCTTTGCAGCTATTATTTACCTGTCCTACCACCATTCATTATTTTCACAATCGTAGCAAAATGATACAAGAGCACTAAGTGTCCAAAACCCTGGCGCTACTTACACAGTAACAGCTAGACAGGCAGGAGATTATCACAGATTAGTGGTATGGCTGTTGACATGCTATGTCTGGGGCAGCTCACGCTTGGAGTCACGTTTGCTTCCGCTCGGGGGCGCCTCGGCAGCGGCCGATGGTTCCAAGCCGCTCGCAGACTCTGCGCATTCCTGGGCCAGAGCCTCAAAGTATCTGCGCGTCCCTCCAGATGAGTACCTGCAGCGTAGGAGCAAGTATGGTCATGCCAGCATGCCTCAACAACGCCTGAAATTGCTGTGGAGTGGTAATCAGGACTCGATGAGCAGTTGGAGGTAGACGCAAGGGACATGTGCCCCTTCAGTGACTACAATATGAAGGAACTGATCTGATGGGAGCAACCTCGCTGAACTGGTCCGATGGGAGCCACCTCACCATTTCAAAGACTGCTGCTCAAGCTTCAGCAGGCGCAGCACAGGCAGCAGCAGGGGCGCCAGAAACAGCTGATCCTCCAGTGATGTTCCCCTTAACTGCTCATCAGCGGACCACATGAGTGCCGTGTCTGCCTTGGTTTGCAAAAGTTTTGACATCAGAAGTGTGTGAAGCTGCGGCATGTGGTATCCAGAAGGAGCAAAAGTGTGCTAGAACAACATGCGCCACAATTGTTTTTGGACGTTAACAAGGAAATGCCGGTAGGCAAGTGTACCGCAGCGAGTAGCATGGAACCCTTGAAGTGAGCCAGCAGCTGCTCGGGAGACTGCTGTTCCAAGGGAGTCTGCTGGCTCTTGCGCTCCTCCTCTTGCCTCAGCGATGCCTGCATGGCCTGCTCCAGCTCATTCTTCTCCGCTTCCAAATCATCCTGCGCCGTCTGCCACTCTATAGCACTCAACGCCCACCTGCATAAACATGTTCACATACATGCCGTGAAATTGCAGAGTTGTAACAGAGCGTCATGTCTTGGATGCCCTAACCATGCCGTGAGTATTGCAGTATAGTATCTAAACTATATCTTGGATGCAGTGAGAGGATGGAGGAGTGTGAACAGCATCAAGTCAGCTCCGTAAGGCTTCTCCGATGATCATCACTATTGCAGAATGGGATGCCAAGGGAGGCAGATTAATCTTGTGCGCACTCTTCCAGGGATTTCCCCGCTGCAGAGACGCTTTGCAGGGCAGCCTTGGCCTTTGCCTCTGGCATCCCTTGCTGTGTGAGCATGTGCAGGGCTGTGATAAAAGGATCCTCCTGCGGCGCTTCAACATTCGCAGGTGGTTGCGCAGCAGGCACTCCTTGCTGACCTGCCTCTGCAGGGGCACTTGGAGCCGCCTGTGCAGCTCCTGGGGTACTAGCTTTTGGGGAATCTTGGACACGCTGATGGCCATCGGTTCCTTCGCCATTTTCTGCAATTGCCAGTGCACCAGGTGAGCCTGCTGGGTGATCGATCGGTGCGACTGGCTTTGCTGCTGTGCTATGCTTTCTGGCTGTTGCCTTTGTACGTTTCTCGTGTCGTGGCTGCTCCTGGATAATTGCTGCTGCATCTGCCATGACTGACGATAGATCAGCAGCAGGAAAGTTCAAACAGAGTTCTCCCCAGCAAAGTTTGAACTGACCAATGCGTGCAGATCAAGCGATGGCTGATGCCTCTTTTTGCACCACAAATGTAGAAGAGATTTCAACTCCGAGAGTTTGACAATTCCTTCTCTTAATCTGCTAGATAAATCGAGGGTAGCTCTGTGTTTAAAAGACCGGCAGGGTGCGAACGCTGGCTGTTGAATCGGGACTTGTCTAGAGCATCAAGGACTGACTTCTTCATGACTATTGGCTTGCAGTTACAACGTATAATTATTCGCTCTTTCTGTCTGTGGCTGAATCGTGAGTGGACAGTGAAACGGGACAATGCATGATGCATTATGCATCTCCAAGGCTGGTCCAATATTGGCTTTCATTTTGCATGCCAACGTTTATGTGTCAAATGGCAGAAAAGCAATAATGTTCCGGTCAAATGTCCTGACTTTCGTTTATGCATCCAGTCAATCGCGCGCCAAAGGCACTGCATATCCAATGTGAGTCACTGGTGGAACTTAAACCAGAAAGCTCTCTGCTCAACAGCATGCAAGAAAGTACAACGGTACTACTAGCCTAGTGACTAGTGACTAGTAACATAAATAAAACAGGCAAACGTTTAATGTTAACATGAGCATGACACAATGACAACGCCTCAAGAGCTTTGGAGGCAACACGCACATCTGTCTTCTGCACAGCAACTTAGCGCTTCTATCACTTTGCACACTGTGTATCAAACACAAATCACACCGCTGCTCGGACCACCTGACACACAAAACAAGAGCCCCACACAACCGCAACAGCCGCTACTGCCTGTACATGAAGGCGGTGAGGGCCAGCCCGGCCAAGAGAGGCCCGAGGGTCGCCGCAGCGATGACCGCAGTCTGAGACGGCCCCGGCCTGTCGGCCGCGCCGCGCCTGCGCGCACCGGCCGCAGACCGGTCCACCTCGAAGGCTTGCGCGAGGTGCGCCCACCGAACCTCGTACACGGCCCCCTCCAGTCCCCCCGGCACCGACTTCCGGGTCCCCGGGACCTCCCGGGTGCGCAGCCCGACTGCCGCTGCTTCCAGAAAGATCCCCCGGTCTATGGACGCAGCCCTGCAAACATGGAATTTGTGCCAAAATTGTTCGACGTTTTGCACTGGAGAACAGCATTGCAATATGAAAGTCTTGTTAACTATCAGCCGTGTTCGTTGCAGTATAGGGACAATGTGTACACCCATGCTGCTGTCACGATCTGGGGAGACTGCTGATTCGTTTGTGAGTATCAATTTTTGTCGGTACTCGTGTTCTCGAGATTTGCTTCTCTTTGGCAGGATTGCACATAGGGAAGGAAGACAGGTAGCCAGTGCGCACCTGGAAACATAGCCGAGAAGGAACACGGAGTGGGGCTGCTTTGAGAGGAGCAGGCTGGCTGCCTTAAACAGCGACGGGAGTGCCTTCAGGCTGTACGCCACATCAGATCCCAGCAACAGTTCAAAGCCCTGCAACCGTCCCACCTCGATCATTTTGTTCCTTGATTCGACAGATAGTTCCGTGGAGTGTGCTTTGGGGCTGAAGAACTCTATGGAGCGCATTGAGACCCTTGTACAGAATACATGATATTTACAGAGCGCCCACCTGCCTGTTTGGAGACTGTGCCAAAAGGCTGCTATATGTGCCTGCATCTCCGCTCCAATCAAGCTGTTCACACCTGTTAGATGAGCTATTGCCTTCAACTTTCTAGCGGGACGCGGTCACAAGGGTGAATGCAGGAACTGGGCCAGGGGAAATGTGAATCAGTGACCAGAAAGAAATGCTGCAAGGGAATTTGGTACACCCACCTGACAGAATGAGGGCCCCTGTTGAGCTCTGCATTCTTCTTCAACACCCTGAGAACCACCTCATTGTGGTCTGTGAGGATGACAGGGCAGAACTGCATTCCCATCACACAGCCAAATGAAGAGCTTCATTCTCTGACATCAGCACCAGACAGACCATGAGACCTCAGTGTTGATGAGCGGAAGAAATTCTGCTGATACCACAATTGGTGACATTGTCTTACCTTTGCGCACAGTAGCCCTGGCAAACCCAAGCCTGAACCCAATTCCAGTGCACACTGACACCCTGTCATGACAGAGGGGTTTGCCGCGAGGTATTCGGCCAGCAACTGTGCAGCTGGCCACATGATCTGACCTGTAAGGTCATAGTCGGCTGCAGGACATGCCACAGCCACCCATCAGCACCTCACAAGCTTTGTGAAAATTGACAACGAGTGGAAGTCCATGGTGCTTCCCAGGACAGTTAGGAGATGAGTTGGTTACTCGAGGCAGCTGGAGAGCAAAGCAATCGCAGACTGTGCTCTCCAACCTTGAAAGTCCTCTCCCCATACCTGCAAATCAGATGCCAGCTCTTGATCAAAGGGTTCGTGTGCAGACGTCTCAGAAACGCATTGCCCACGCACAATCACATGAGAAGGAACCCACGTTACATTCGTGAACATGGATGCGTCAAAATCTATATCTTCTTCAGCAACCATCACTTCTTGTTGGCTTTTCTACGCTTGGTGTTATCTCTCTTTGCTGTCCTGGAAAACAAGTATGTTAGTAAGACGAGTATGTTACTAAGACGTTAGTATGTAGATAATTTTAACGTTGTTAGCATACCGTCTCACAAATTCTTGCTGATCTACATCCCGGAGTCGAGCAGCTTCCTTCAAGTTCCTCGAAATCTAGGGTTTACACCGTCCATTGTTAGGGTTTGCCGACCTCTGTTCTTGTCTTGAAATTTAGTTCAGCCCTTGTGTGGGCGCGAGTTCTGCAATTCAAGACTATTTATATTCACAGAGTTTGGACCACACAATTGAGCACCAGCGCGCCAGATGGATATTGGGCAGCTGTGTTCCATCCTCGCAGCCTGCATAAGTCAGAATCCCCAGCAACGCAAGGCGGCTGAAGCAACGCTTGCACAGGTGCAGCTTCACTCGTAGATATGAAAGGGGTCAACAGACCTTGTGCAAGACTATCTGAACCATCAATTACTGCAGTCCAGATTATGTCATCTGAACTCATGGAACAGGAATGCATGATGGCGGCATAACAGATGAGGTAGAGTTGTGGTTATAAAGTATTTTCGCAGTGCATGTGCGCTAATCTGTCCTTCCATGACAGTGACAATTGTACTTATGGCAAGCCTGAGCATCACCGTCGCAAGGGGCTTCACGATGAATAAGTTGCCGGGTTGATGATGGGCTAGTTCACTTATAAGACAGCAATAATACACAAGACAATATCGCTTGGTATGCTCAGCACTGCCGCGTTATTCTGCAGTTCCAGCATGTGGAGGGGCAGCTGGTGAACCTTCTGAGGGTGGCTGTGGAGGATAGCCTGGATGTGGGCATTCGTCAGGTGGCAGCCATCTCATTCAAAAACCTGGTCCGCAAAGACTGGGACCCCCAAGGTGCAGCGACTTACCTTATCTCTTGCATCATGACACCCATCTTGTCTGGACAGCGGCCTTCTATCGTGCGTGCCGCCACACTTCGGACATGCAGGTTCTCAGCCAGACGCACTACAGCGCAGTGTACCAGACCTTTGCTGGTGCACAAACAGTGGGCGCATGTATATCGACTGTCTGATGTGATGGGGTTCTGGCATTCAAGTACTGCCTGCCGCACTTCTTTGCCTAGGAGCTTGAGTTTCTTTCCCGGAATACAGCAATTGAGCAGTGCTGTCTTGAGGATTCAACCCACAAGACTGTCCTGTGAAAACACTGGAGTTTGCAGCCGCACCTATGGATCATGGAGTCTTGACCCATGAATGCACTTGCATGCCCCCAAAACAGGGCAATCATGAAAGCGGGATCTAAAATGCGGCATGAATTGCACATGGAGTTGCACGAGCAAGATTTGCCATGCAGGGGGGCCGAGCCCGATTCCTGAGGCGGACAAGGCAGCGGTGCGGGACAATTTGTTGGAGGGCATAGTGCGCGCGCCACAGGTGGTGCGAACGCAGCTGGGCGAATGCCTGAAGTCCATCGTGCATGTGGACTTCCCCGAGCGCTGGCCGGGCCTCCTGCCCATTGTGCTTCAAAACCTGAGCTCTCAGGTCTGTCCCTCCGTCCTCCTCTGTACACCTCAACTGTTCCTCACGATCGTCAATCATCTATTTCTTCCTGCTGTATGGCGTCAAGTGGGGAAGGCAGGGGGACGCACTCTTGCTGCCTTTGCAGTAGGGGGTTGCATGTTATCATCCTTTTCTCTTTGCTGGCTGGGTCTAGAGTCCAATGGGGTTGGTGCATTGATGAAAGGTGTCAATCCCAGATCTTTGCAGCTTAGACTTGAAATATGGATCAGAGATTCCATATTATTATTTTATCATTACAGGTTGCCAAACCCAAAGCCAAATGACCATAGGGCATACACACAGCGTGTCTGCAGCCACACCGTGGGGCCTGTAACCTAGTCTGCAGCCCAGTAGAGTCCAACTAATATATATATGCAGAGATTCCATAGATTGCTTCATTTGCGAGCGGGAAGGAGGGGGTGATGTTGCGATCATGTGGTTGCAGGAGCAGCAGAGGCTGTACGGGGCGCTGTTTGCGCTGCGCATCCTCACGCGCAAGTATGAGTTCAAGGATGAGGAGGAGCGCGCGCCGCTGGGCACCCTCGTCGATGCCACCTTCCCCCTCCTCCTCAGAATATTCCAGGCGTGCAGCCACACATTCTTTTTATATTTTATTGTAGGTTTACACATGCTTAGATGCTCTATATACCTTAGGGCTTGGAGCTACATGTAGATTACTATAAACCCTGAAATATAAAAGTAAACCTTGAAGAAAAGGCAATATAGCATGCGCCTGCCTCTTGTTCCGTGGCAGTCTGGAATCGCGTGCCACTCAGCATGCAATGGGCGCCTGTCTCTACTTGCCACTCTATGAGTAGCTGGGCAGACAGCCGCTTGAATCCTTGCTGACACATATCATGGAGATTTTATGACCGTACCAACAGGCCTCAGCATGACAACAATTACTGCAGGAAGGTGTCCTACATGTTCTAGACTTAAATTTGGGTACAGAAAGGAAAGATTTTCTGGAATCAAGAGAATCAAGTGTTAGTCGGCAGGGGTTGCTGGCGACGGACTCGGCAGCGCTGGAGTATGCGGAGCTGCTGAAGCTGGTGTGCAAAGTGTTCTGGAGCACCACCTACATGGGCATCCCGCCCCTGTTGCTCCAGGAGGCGCAGTTCACCGGCTGGATGACCTGTCTCCTACAGGCCGTGCAGCGCCCAGTCCCCACTGTGAGCCCCTCTCAGACATTGCCCACACTCCTCTCAGAATCATGGCTTTCAGCTTCAGCACTCGCTCCAGAAAGAGGAGCAAAGGAGAGGCTTGGTGTTTATGACAAGCTTGCAAATGGAGCTCTAAAGCAAGCCTGCCATGTGTCAGCTGTCTGAACAACAGAGATCATGGATCATAATCAGTTTGAGCTCCAAAGGATGCGTGGCAGATGCAATACCCTGCTTCAGAGCCTGGATAACAATCTATAACCTGTAGAGTCTGGATTATAAAAGTCTGTAGACATCCCAATCTGCACGCAATGCTCCCATGATGTGTTCATTGATGCTGGTGAATGCTGACAGGAGGGGCAACCGGCAGACTTGGCGGCGCGCAAGGCGTGGCCATGGTGGAAGGCGAAGAAGTGGAGCCTGCACATCGCGCAGCGCCTGTTTGCGCGCTATGGCGACCCCAAGCACACCAAGGAGGGAACGCCCGAGCGCGCCTTTGCGCAGCTCTGGAAGCAGCACTGCTCCCTCCAGTTCCTGGACGCCCACCTCTCCCTCCTGGCCGGCCTTGCACAGGCGCGTCTGCATTACTATTCTTTCATCCTAAACCCTTAAATAAAATTAAAATGTATGAATCTTAACTTAGGTTCTGTGCCTGATCTGGCCATGATTGTATCCGGGGGGTGTGGCTTGCTGACTGGATGAAGGGCAATGCAATGTACTGAACAGGCTTGGTATGCAAGCACAACCGGTGCTCTTTGCGCACGAAATGAAGGGATGGCCAGACGCCGTTCTTTTCGGTCTGTGTTTGCTCCTTTTGAAGCAGCCTCATTCAAGTTGGTGAAGAGGAGATCAGCTTGTGCATGTGGTCCTGTCTCCTGTGCAATGAAGACGTTTCCATCCTTCAAATTAAATTTGGCAGTATTGTGCTGTGCACAGGACCTCATTGGATCCGGGTCGCTTCTCCATGAATCACTCGTGTTACTGTCGTTGGCAAGCAGATGGATAACTGCCCATTCAGCTGCCTACTACTGTATACTTAAAAGGGATGTGTAAGGCAACTCTGCTTGTGTTGAAGCAGGGGCAGTACATGACGCCAAGGGTGATCAACATAGCGCTCCAGTCCCTGACCACGGCGATCGGCCTGAGCGCGACATGGAAGCCGCTCAAAGCGCACATTGGCAGCCTGCTCAACTCGGTGGTGTTCCCGCTCTGCTGCTTCAATGATGAGGATGAGGAGCTCTGGCACGACGACCCCCAGGAATACATCCGCAAGGTTGGCTCGACTTCCAAGGGCAGGGCATGACACATGCGAGCACATGATGATGACAGTGCTGATCTCCTGGGGGGCCTCCTTGCCAGATTGACCCATGACATAAGCAGCAATCGACCCTGCAGCTCAAGCTGCATATAGTATGTATTTGTCACGGAGAATCCCAACCTGCCCTGCGTCAAAAGAATAATGCATGGTCAGTGTATGGTTTGTACTAGTACATTTTACAGGGATAGAGATCTGAGATTCATCGCCGTGATGATTGCATGCATGCAGGGGTATGATGTGATGGAGGAAATGTACAATGAGAAGACAGCAGCCATGAACTTTGTGCACGAGCTGTGCAAATGCCGGACGAAGGGCAACTTGGAAGCATTCATGACGCTCTGTATCAATGTCATGAATGACTACAATGTGGGTCCTGTCTGCCTTCTCTTCTTAACATTCTTATGTATGCCAATGCTGCAATGCACTTGAGATGATGTGTATCTGGTTGTATCCGTGCACACCCTGAGCACCTATCGAACCTGAATATCTGACCTTGTTGGGGTGTTCAATTTCATTGACAGTAAGTCGGTCTGCTCTATACCTGCACCTCTGGATTCAGTTTACAGTGTGCTGTGCAGGCGGCAGGGCAGAACCCCTCAAAGGAGCAGTGTAGGAGGATGGATGGGGCATTCTTGGCAGTCGGAGCCTTGAATGATGTGCTGAGAGGGCAAGTAAGCTCCTTCCCCTCAGCAAGCCATGCCAAAAGCGACCATGAACACAATGCCTCAAATATGTAATTTTGTGTGCCTGTTCGCACTGTGATCATGCTCTTGGGAACAGGGGTCTCGTCTGGTAAGGTTCTGCCGCGAGAATGGCCAAATCATTAAACACGCGTGATCACTGTATATGGGCCCTAGTGCCGCTCCACACTTCCGATCACAGCAGATCCTGAGCCATGCCCATGCCCTTCTACATCACAATGAAGAGTCTGAACATGCCTGCTCAACATCCAGTACTCGTGCTCAATGAAGACACTAAGGAGTGGACAATTACTGATTGGCAGAGGGCCTCCCCTTATTCTGCTGTGCTGCGTGCATAGGCGAACTACAAGGCGCAGCTGGAGCCGATGCTGATGCAGTATGTGGTACCGGCCTTCAGCGCGCCGGTGGGGCACCTGCGCGCAAAGGCCTGCTGGGTGACTCAGCAGTACGCAGACATCCGCTTCGCCGCCGGCCGCGGCCGCGGGCCGTCCTTCCAGCAGCTCTTCCAGAAGACGCTCGGCCTGCTCGCCGACCCCGAGCTGCCGGTGTGCACGAAAGGCTGTTTGATCCATGTCATTGAATGCAACTGATGCGTTATCACAATCAACACCTTCAGGTCAATGCTTGCAACAGGTGTGGCCGCTATTACGATCATTTGTAGATACACATCAATTAAGCGGGGATTGATAATTGAAACAACAAGTTTCTTTCCAGATGCAGTCAGCTGCTACCTACTTTTTCTGATAATGCTTTCAAAATGTCTCTGGCATGTTCATAAGTCCTCCCTGGCCACAGCTGTGCCACTCCCTACAAACACTCAGTGAAAACCCCTCTTCTGGTGGATCCTGTGTGGCACTTTCTTTTCAGATATGGCAACTTGCACGTTTGGGCCCTGTGCAGAGCCTTGAAGAGACTGCTGAGGCCAACAAACTAGACATATGGCTCGATGGCGTTCGTGCTATGTATACCTGGCTACCTCTGAGGCATGGTGCATGTTGCATGCAATAGGATCCTGGATGCTGAGCTGATGGCATCTGACATGTATGGGAATGTGCGTGATTGCAGGTGCGGGTGGATGCGGTGGCTGCATTGAGGAGCTTGGTGGATGCCTTCCATGAGGATGACCTGCCCAGCATCAAACCCCTCATCCCCAGCCTGCTCAACCAGCTCTTCGCACTCATGGCAGAGGTGCACCTCCACTTCCACCTGTTGCCAGCATGTGCCGGCATGCATGTCCTGCATGCTTGCCCTGCATGCTTCCATCATGCTGTGAAATCAGGAGCAGGAGCAACTCCACCTAACATGGTGAACTGCTGCAAAGCATGTAGGGAGTAGTTAATTGGGAGTCTGGATCTACACCTCTGTCTTGACTTCCCCATGATGGGGACCCCATCAGGCTAGCATCCACTCCCATTGCATGCAACAGGCATCATGCCTCAGAGGCAGCCGGGCAACATAGTATGAACACCATTGAGTTCCCTTTGCAATGGCAGGTGGAGAGTGAGGATGTGGTGTTCACGCTGGAGACAATCGTGGAAAAGTTTGGTGAGGAGATGGCGCCCTTCGCCGTGGGCCTCTGTCAGCACCTCACGCAGGCTTTCTGGAGGCTCCAGGTCCGGCCTCACAGCCTCCTTCGTTTCCTGCATTGTTCCAGCTTGTGTGCAGCATGCAGACCAATGCATTGAAATGCAGCGTGCAGTGCAAGGCTCTGCACGTGGGCTTGTTTCCTTCAGCAGCACTGCTGCGACCAGCACTGCCGCTGAATCTAGGGGTTGCACATGCTGATTGTCCATAGCTGCATGCACCTGTCTGGAGTGCATGGATCAATAATATGCTGAGAAACGGGCAGCAAAATATGGCAGGATGTTGTGACATGCATTCGGCCCTACTTTCCTGCACCGTGCTGCTCAGTATAACAGCCTCACCACAAGGCAACAACTTGTTCCACTCACAAGACAACAAAAACTGGGGCGGACATTGATTATTCTTTCGCCATGGGAACAGGAGGCGGCGGACGAAGAGGAGGATGAGGGGGAGGGCCTCATGGCGGCGTATGGGTGCATGCGCGCGCTGTCCACGGTGCTGGACAGCGTCAGCTCCATGCCGGCGCTGTTCCCGCAGCTGGAGGCCATCCTGTTCCCTGTCATGCACCGCCTCTGCTCCACCGACGGCCAGGACGTGTTCGAGGAGGTCCTCGAGATCGTGTCCTACTTCACCTACTTCTCGCCCACGGTGCGCGCCCCTTGACATGCCGGTGCTAGGATCTTGCTGTATGGAAGTCTTCATGACTCTTCGGTCAGGGACGCAGGCGAATGGGGGTCTGTTAGGCGAAATAGCATTCATCTGTGCACCATGCGGATCAGAGTCGGGAATGTTTTGCACACATGTTGAGAGGACTTTCTTGCATTATGTGTGAACTTTCAGTCTGCATCAATTGGCTTTGAAGGAGTAGATGGGTATGGAACAAGTGTGTTTTCTCCTTTCAAGGCCAACCAGAGATGTCAGGTTCTGGGCAGTTGCAGCATCAGCAAAGGCCAGACCAGCGGCACAAATTCCGATGTCTGTTGTATTTCTGGATGCAGCTCGCTTCACAGAATGTGTGCGAAACGCAGATATCGGAGCAGATGTGGACGCAGCATCAGCAAGTGCAAGAACAGAGGCACAGAACTCCAAGGTCTGTGGTAACCGGAGATGCAGTTACTTCAGAGATTGTGTGCCGAGTGCAGATATCGGAGCAGATGTGGACTCTGTGGCCGCAGCTCATACAGTGCTTCCACGAGTGGGCCATCGACTACTTTGAGAACATCCTGGTGCCCCTCGACAACTTCATCAGCCGCGGCACCGACACCTTCCTCTCAGGCCGCAACCCCAACTACCTCCAGCAGGCACGCCCCCGCAGACCCTGCCCTGCCCTCACTCCCACAGCATTGTTCTTACAAGAGAGTCGGCAAAATCAACAGCCAAATGGCCATAGGGCATACACACAGCGTGTCTGCAGCCACACCATGGGGCCTCTAAACCTAGTCTGCAGCCCAATAAATTCCTATCAACATATGCGCCAGCATGCTTGTTTAAATGCTGCATGCGACCATTCAATGGTTTGCGGTGGTTGCCCGGCATGGCACAGTTGATGTGCGTGCCTCGAGATCCTCCGCGGAGTATTGTCACTTTGTGCGCCGGCAAGGCCTGTGCAAGAGTGAAAGGGAAGGGTGATGGATAGTGACAGGATTTACTCATACTATAAATTCCATCGGGATAAGATCAAGAGATGAAGGCGAACAATCAAGGACGTGCAAGCGCCAGAAGAGGAAGGAGATATTTGTGATTGGAATGTTTGTCATGGGTGGACACAAATCATATCAGTTATGCTTTGGGCTGTTGTGTTGGTTGCTGGCCACGCGGTGGTGGAAAAGAGGTAAATTACTGACAGGATCCAACCCGTTGCAGGTGAATCACTTGGTGGAGACGGCGCTGACGAACGCGGATCTGAATGAGAGCGACATTGGCAGCGCGCCACGGCTGATGGAGATCATCATGCAGAACTGCCGCGGCCGCGTCGACCACTGCATCGGCCAGTACATCGCCCTCGCCCTCAACAGGCGCGCAGCCTGCCTGCAATTTATAATATTATGTCACAAGTGCCTAATGTGAATCCTCGTTGGCTGCTGTATATGCTTGAACTGTCGGTCGCTGCCTCCCAACCTTGGGCTACCAGCAAAATCTACATTCAGATTGGATGGAACATTGTCATATGCAGTTGTGTAAATACAAGGTCAATGGAACATCTGCCATGTATATGTCTGGATGTGGAGAGGGAAAGCTAGGTTTGTGGGAAGTGATGCTTTTCGAAAGGAAAGGGTGCGTGTGTGCAGGTTACCGACTGCAGGGCGGAACTTGCTGAAGGATCAATTGGTGAATGTGGTGGCAAATGCGCTGTACTACAACCCGGTGCTGGCGCTGCAACAGCTGCAGGCCCAGGGACGCACCCAGGCTTTCTTCACCACATGGTTCCAGGTCAGCAGCCTCTTCTTTCCTCCGGGAAAATGTACAGAAATTGACAGGAATGGTGGGCAGTCTGGCAATTGTTTCTGACTGCCAGTGGTTGGCCCGCAAGAATGTTGGAGAAATCCTGCCAACAGCATCCACCAGCAGCACTTATTGCTGAGTCAGAGAATGTCCCTGCGGGCGGAAATAGTACAGCAGGAGCTGGACTCTCTGCATCTCAGATTGCCCCTGTTGTCCTTCACAGTCCTTCCTGCAGCGATGCTGTTGAACACCGACCCTCAGTCAAATGACACACCCAGGCCGGCGGCAGGTTGTTTGCTGACACACTCTGAGCGGGCCATCAAGTTCTCTAACCGGCTCTGTAGGCCCACTGAAGCTAGTGGTGGCATACACAGATGTTATCGCACGTGTGTCGGTATCTACCCAACACGTTATTTCCCCATTGGCTGCGCGCAGATGATCTTTGCAGTGCGGAAGGCCGGCGGCGCGAAGCACTTCAGGCGGCAGTACGACAAGAAGGTGAACACGCTGGGGATGGCGGCCGTGCTGACTGTGCCCGATGACTCGCTGCCCGCTGAGGTGGCGGCTGGCCTGCCCCAGCTCATGGCCGGCCTTATCAAGCTCCTCACCAGCCTCAAACAGCAGCAGGCATGTCCACCCAAAGTTTTATTTTCTTATTGCTAGGGTTTAGGGTTGAAAATTTTATGATTAGGGTCTAGGGTTAGGGTTTAGGGTTATGATACACGTACCCTGAAATCCTAAAATGCCCACCAAAAAGGGCCCCCACCCGTACCTGCTTACTGCCCTGCGTGGCTGTTATCAGCGCTCTCTCGCTACCTCTACCCTTTGCGGGTGTTGCAGATCAGACAGGTTTCCTCTGTGGGAAGGCGAGCGACAGGGAATGCAGGAAAAGCCAGAATTTGATGCATCTTGCCTGTGTACTGCAGCCTGGGTTGTTGTGGCCGTTATGTGTCTCTTGTACTTGATGGGTGTCTTCAAGACCAACAAATACTGTACTGGCTCGATAGGTCTCCCATCATGCAGCAAGAGGTTCTTCATGTCCAGGAACACTGTGTGGTAGGGCTGAATTTGGTTGAGACGAGTGTGGTCTGACCAGGACATGGCATTGGATGGCGATGACGAGGAGGATGAGCTGGACGAGGACGCGGACAGCAGCGAGGGTGATGAAAGCGATGATCTGGGGGATGATGGCGACGAGAATGGCCACCTGGACGACGAGGATGCAGACGACGGCGACGATGATGAGTACATAAAGCGGCTGACCCGGGAAAGCGCGCGCATGCGGGTGCGGCTGCTGCAATTCTGTTCTGCCGCGTGCCTCAACATGATTGTTGTCTGCCCTTTCAGAATCAATCAAAGTGTTTACGCACAGCTCGCTTCCTGGACGTTCGTGTCACATGAGACGAATCGTGTGTGAATTGGTGAAGCACTGGTAGGATGACACTTTGCATGAGGTGGGCCTTTATGGCGTGTCAAGTGTCAAGTGGTCGCTGCAGATGCCTGTCACGGCAGTTGTGGGGTGTCTACTGAGCTCTGCAGCTGCCAAAGTCCGCAGTCACTCGCTGGGTTTTTGGGTTGGTCTAGTGCATTTAGCTTGGAGGCTATGGATGGCTCCCAGCCCCGGCCTCAGCTAGTGCTGCACGTCTGGGTTGCTGCAGGGCCTCAGATGATGTCCTCACCAGAATGGAATGCAAAAGCTCCGGACTGGTTCAAGTCCGCACATGTTTGTGGTGCAGGGGAAGAGACACGATGAGAGCGAGTCGGAGGACGAGTGGACGGATGAGGAGGAGGACTCGGCGCCGCTGGACAATGTGGACCCATTCGTGTTCTTTGCAGACTCGCTGCACTCTGTGCAGTCCCAGATGCCCACCCGCTTCCAGGTGTGTGCTCCTGCCCATGATAGGGAAGAATGTTATTTGTGAGACAGTCTCACTGAGACTGACACTGGCTTCATGAATGCTGTCCGCAAAACAGCAGAAGCTACTCACCATCACAATGGCAGTGTGATGGGCCTCAGACACAACCCATGGGACCAGTTGGACACACAAGACATTCTCTGCTGACCGCGAGGTAGGTTCAAGTTGCTTTGGGCAAGTGACGTGTTTGGAGGGAGGTGTATAGGAGAAAGTCCTGTCGGGATCAGTTACACAAGGGAAGGCGACAAGATCATGTGCTGCCCTCGATTGCATGTTCTCGTGCATGTGCATCCGTCTGCTCCAATGAAAGAGGTGGGCTCTGCTGCTTGGCAGGGATTGACTGCGAATGTGGATGCGAATGCACAGCTGGCGCTGCAAGGCATGATGCAGTACGCGCAAGAGATGCGAGCAAAGCCACCCAGGGAAGAGTAATGTGATATCATTAATATTGAAAAAGATTCTTGAGGTATTAGGAAGGCACGTTCTTGTGTGAAGTAGACTGTTGTTGCAGATCATAAATTGCTGTTGAGGGTTTGGATGCATGCACACTTGATGTGGCATGGTGGGTTGGCTTGGTGTCATAAGTGATGGAGCTTGCACTGTGCGGGCAAGCTGAACTTGCACTCTGGACGGGCCAGCTGTAGTCTTGCAGTTACTGGCGATATAGGAAGTGAATGTTACGTGAGTTTTGTCGCATACTGCGAATAATCCTCAACCACAGGGGTACACATACCATCTGGGCTACACAACAAGATGTGGATTCGCTTGAAGTTGCAGTTGCAAAGTTCAAAGAATTTAGGCGGTCATTTAATGTTCTTGGCTCACAACAGCCTTCTAGGTGACCGTCCGGTGCTTGAGAACAAGCACACACTTTTCACTTGTGGTCGACATCCATAAACGGGATTGCGTCGTCGAAGCGTTCGAGAACATTATTTGATGGATATGGAATAGAAACCAGAACAATCGATGCGTACATCCAAATTTGATGACAAATGCCGATAAAGGTGAATTGGCAAAAAAAAATGGGTGAGAAAGCAAAAGGTGA
This sequence comes from Coccomyxa sp. Obi, assembly GCA_020887355.1. Classification (NCBI taxonomy): domain Eukaryota; kingdom Viridiplantae; phylum Chlorophyta; class Trebouxiophyceae; family Coccomyxaceae; genus Coccomyxa; species Coccomyxa sp. Obi. The sequence continues at coordinate 2,032,648 of AP024997.1, forward strand.
AGCGCCCGAGGAGGGGCTCGAACCCTCGACCACAAGGTTAAGAGCCTTGCGCTCTACCGACTGAGCTACCCGGGCTGTTTTCCGGGGACGCTTCACGGCAGATTCAGATTTCTGTAAATACATATACGGCCGATATTCTCGCTTTCCTTCCTTTGAAGCACATAAAGTCATCGAGCATGTCTTTCAAGCGATCCAACAAAATCTTAACACAATCAGCATAATTGTTAAGGTGCTCATGACAATTGCCACCGAGGGGCCCAGGCAGGTAATCATGAAAGGCACTGTGAAGATATACTGCTGAGCGCCTCCTCCACGACACCCTGGGACTTTCGCAGGTTGGCCAAGCCGTGAAGGACGCTCTCCGACATCGCGCTTTCTGCAGCAGACCACATGCATTCACCTTTGCTGGACCATTTGTACTTCCACATGCGTGCATACCTTCGCGGCAACACTGGGGCACGGCCGCACTACAACTAGGCAGGAGTAGTGACTCCAGAGCTATGCCCACCATATTAAACACCAGTGCCGGACACAACAGAACCTGATATGGATAAGACAGGTCACTACGCCTTCCTGCCACAGGCACTCACCGGAGCGCCCCGCTAGATCGGCCTCCACAAGCAGCCGCCGGCAGATGTCCTGCAGCTGGAAGTCAGGCTGCAGCTGCAGCAGCCACACAAGCAGCGCAGCACCCCACAGTGGTGCATCCCCCACCTCCGGCCACCGCAGCCTCACTTGTTCTTCCTGCTCACAGCCACTCAGCCACTCAATCCCTGTCCCCTCTTCAAGCTGCCATTGCCCTGAACCCTGAGTGACCTGCGGTTGGACACCTGCCGCAGAGCTCCTCATAACTAGCGATCTGGGCCACATGAAAGATGTGACTTGTTAGAACTCAAAACAGTGGTGTAGACATTTGTGTTGCATGGAACGGTGCCAGGCGCTGATATTACCTTATCAGCATCGCTCGAGCCGGGTTTTTCTGCAGGACACTTGGGTGACCGACTCATTCCCAGGACAGGTATCCACGCCGATTGACTCTTGCCTGCTCCTGGTTGGCGCTCTGTGCCTGAACTGGCACTCATGCCCTCGCCAGCACTGCTGGCCCCTTCCGAGACCCCTCTTGCGCGGCCAAACCTGGTCAGCTGCTTCTTCAGGAAGCCCTTCTTGGCAGGCTGGATCCCAGCCGCCGCCTCCGACTGAGACCTCCTCACATCAATGGACCCACTACTTTGCTGCACAATCTCCTCTGCTGTGTTGAGGAGAGCAGCAGGCTGATCCTCCACTGCTGCCGCCTTCCCCTTGACAGCTGCTGAAGCCTGCACTGCTGCATCCGCCACTGGTGCAGAGCTGGGGGCCTCGTCAGAGATGCTAGCAGAGGGCGATGCGCCCTTCGACCTGCCGAATCTGGCAAGCTGCTTCCTGAAGCCTCCTTTCCTGGGAGTCCCTCCCTCTGCCACCTCAGATTGAGAGCTTGCCTCCACTGCTGTTGGCGCATCGGAAGCCCTGGCCGCCCTGCCCAGCTTGAATTTCCATTTTCGCCTGCCGCTGGGCTGCTCTGCCTGCTGTGCTGCTAGCCCATTGCTGCCGCCAATGCCACTGGCAACCTGCTGAGATCCACTTCCTTGCCCCTCCTTACCCGTGTCCTCCGCTCCATCCAGCTCTATGGAGTCAAGCACCTGGCCTGCTTCTGACACATCTGAAGGGGCATCCTCGCCGCCAATCTCTTGCTGCTCTTCTGGAGGATGGCTGGTCAACGCCGTGCTAGCTTGAACCTCAGTCCCAGTCGCCATGACTGGTAAGCTTTGCTCCTGGCTTGGACCTGGGCAGCTGCCTGGAGCTGCCTCGCTGATGGGCAGCTCAGGCACGGGGGAGTCTGCAGCAGAAACAGAATGGTCATGCAGCACGCCCGCTGCTTTTTGCTGATGCAGAGGGGCGCCCTCGCTGCCTGCAGTTCTTGCGCTGTGCTGCTCTGTTGGGACCTCATCAGCCGATGCACCAGGTGTGGCACCTTGTGAGCTCTTCTCCTGCCATGCAACTGTACTACTTGCTTGGTCTGCCTCGCTGACAGGTGACTCAGGAGGCTCTAGGGAGCGCCCAACAGACGACACCACTTGCTGGGAATCAGCTGCTGTTGCATGCTCAGGTGTCTCGCCCGAGTTGGGCACTTTAGGTGGCGTCCACAGTTGAAGCCCCTGCTGGATGGCATCGTCCATGCGCTCCGCCGCCTGCGGCCTCGTGGGTGACTCAGCGCCTGACTCAGACGTGCCAGCTGGCAGATCCATCTCATCACCTCCGCAGATACGCAGCCGTTGCGGAGAAATCTCAGCGCCATTCGCAACCCCAACTCCCTCATCCTCGTCTGGCCGAACACTCACGCCACCGAGGAGACCGTTGGTGGCGTTAGCAGCGGTCCCATTTGCTTGCCTTTCCTCTCCCCAGCGGCCCTGGCTTGTCCGCGTGGTACCCAGAGATGCACTGCCTGGAGCACCAATGCTCACATGCTGCTCCCTGGGTGTCCCTTCCAGCTCTGCTTCACAGTGCACCGCTGCAATGAGCTCACTGCTGCTGTCTGCTGACCGGCTGACGGTGGGCAGGATGGGCGAGGCGGCAAAGACAGGCTGGTCTGGGAAGGGCGCCTGAACAGGCACGGCAATGCCAAGGTCCGGGGTGGCCAGCGCGAACAGCAGCGCGGACAGGGCCAGGGGAACTGGCGGGGGGGTTTCTAGGGTAGGTGACACCGTCAGAACAGATGACAGCTCCGTCCTCAGGCCTTCCAAGAAAGTGGGCAGCAGGTGCGGCGGCTCCAGTGCCCGCCAACAGCCTTCCTCCGCCTGCAAGTGAATCCACCCTTGGTGAGACACGCCTCCAGAAAACCACTGTGTTGTACCATCACTGCTGATGTGGGCGTTCCCATGAGGGCAATCCCCACTTTCTTCCCTGCATCCAGCTTGTGTGTCAAGGCAAAGAGAACGCGAATCACAACAAATGCAGCAGCGGGATATTTGTGCTTGTAGGTTCCACAGGCGTTGTTATGCATGACATCGATAGCTGGAGGGCACCTGCTGCAGCAGAGAGTTGGCCGTCTGCAGCGCCGCGGCAGCATCGCTGCTGGCGGAGACATGCGCGAGGCGCTGCTCGGCGCAGGCCTCAAACAGCGCACCTGCGATTGGCGTCACCTCGCCAGCACCCTGTCATGAGAGCCCCACTAGTCAGCCCGTCAGTTGGTCACGCTCATCACCCAGACAGGCATCAGTGATACCAAAACGCTGCAGAGCCATTGACATGCACGCTGCTGTGCAGCAGGTGGCCACATGATGAACTTCTGTTGCAGCATGCGGGCAACTCCTTCTTGGTATCAAGCAGGTATTCAGTTCGGCAATGCACAGTCATAAGGAAGTAGGTGTTCGATAGAATCTTCATCCTCTACATGCTCACCTACACCATGTGATTACGGTAAACAGTTTACCCCACAGGAGAGGCGCTTCAACCTCTCCTGCATCAATCATTTAATTCGATGGGTTAGTCAGCTTACCGGCTGAGTCAGGGCGCCACGCTCATCTGGGGTGATGCCCAGCAGAGGTGCGGCCACCATGAACTGCGCGACGCTGTGTGTGGAGATGCAGGCCTCCATCCGCATCAGTGCCAGCAGAGCGCCTCCCACAGCGTGCAGCGCGCGCACAGCACTGTGCGCATCCTCACTGCCTGCCGCCTGAACACAGGCATGCACACTGAGCCCCTTGATTGATTGGGTCGAACCGTTGTGTTGCATCATGTCCAAGCCGCACGGCAGCCCTTCCTCTGAGCTCTGGCGCGGGTACTGTTTCTTGTGAATTTACCATGTCGAATTGACTGAGCTCCCATAAATTCCTGTAGTATGAATGTTGTTGACATGCTGTGGGCCGATGGATGCCCACTGTTCATGCAAAGTTGTCTTCTCAGAACCCTCATGTCCCCTGAAACCGTGTACTTGTCAAAGCTTTGCACATGCTTCAGCAGGGACACTACCACTGCGCTTGTCAGAACCTCATCTGCACCTGTTTGACCGACCACAGAATAAGCTAGTCATAGCAGTGAACAGCTACTTTACTGTGAGGCATGTGCAGGCAGCAAACGGCACCAGCAGTCTGTCCAACAAGGAGCTTAGAAAGAGACGCACTTGGGTGACCACATCTGTGAGCATGGCATACAGTTCGGCTGGGCCTTCGGCCACTGCGCAGATGACATCGGCAGGAAGCGCGCCGGCCGCACCAGACATTGCCACGAAGCACTCGGTCACACATGCCCCCGCCTCCTGTGCCAGGGCTGCAGCCAGATGCGCGACTCCCCCCGGACCTGCTCAGCACAGACTGCTTGGGCGCATGGCATGGAGTACTTTCTTCAAACTGCCTACCAGGAATTTCGCACCTCTTGTGCTCATTACTCGTCAGACCAGGCCTGGGTTGTTGCATCCCTGTCGTGTTGACAGTATTTTCAAGAAGAGCATCTGGATACTGGTCCCCAGCATGTCCAGCTGCTCACAAGAGACAAAGGCAGAGTGCACAAAAGCTGTTGTGCAAAACATGACATCGGGTGCAGAAGTGGAAATGCAAAACACAGCATGATATTCAAGTCTCGTCCTGAGGTCCTGTGTGCAGGCACTGGGTTCAGGAAACTCACCGCACAGGCGCATGAATGCAGCCATCTCAGCATCCCCCAGGGAGTCTCTGCTAACTGCCCCGACACCTTTGCTGCCAGCTATACTACTGCCAATGGCATGAGCACCAGCTTTAGTGGCAGTCTGGTCACCATTAAGATCTGCATATCTAGGTGTGCCGCTTCCTGACGCTGCCTGCAATTTCTGCTGCATAGGCAGGGGCTCAACTGCTTCGGGGGTGCCCTCAAGGACAAAGCGCCTGCTCCTGGAATCATATGTGCACTTCTCCGAGGTTACCAGCTTCAGAATGGCATCTGTGGCGTGTTCTGTGATCCTGTCAGGGTGCGACATCTGGCGATCCGCTGAGCTGGCTTCCTGCTGTGACGCCCTGGGCTGACTCCAGATGGATGTCCATGGAGCCAGGGCCAAAGAGGCTGCCATGCTCGTGTGCGCTCTCTCCAGCACCTTGCACACCCACCATTGAGCACTTGCATTCTATCTTGATGATTGAAAAGACGTTAATGAGATTTCTGCAGGAAGCTCACGGCTGGTGAACTCCAACTGAATAGACTACCGTACCGTATTGAACTAAAGATTTTTGGCTGATGGGCCTCGGGGTTATGTAGCCTATGCAATGAGCAAAACAGTTGTCTTTAACAATTTTCAAAAAAGTCCATTTCTCAGCCAGGTACATCTTAACAAGTAAAAGCACAGTACATATGAAGTGAATGTTCAGATGTGTCAAAGTGGATCCCACCTGGACCCGGTATTCCAGCTCGGGGAGAGTTGCGCAAGGGCAGTCGCTGTCTGCAAGGCGCCCAGCAAGGTCGGCAGCATCGGAAGCCAGCAGGCGCTGCAGTCTGGGCACAAGCCCTGCGCGCAGGCTGGCGGCACCAGCCGGCAGCTGCACACCCGGCCGCCGCAGCAGCGCCTGAAAATGATCTGGGGCAGCTGCCTCTCCTGCACTCCTGTCAGCGTTGTCTAGGCCGCGCAGTGACGCCTCTGCCTTCTGCTTGGCATGGCTGAACACCTGCAGTGTGCACAGCACTGTGAGATGTTGAGAGGCACTAGGGGGCGCGTGAGCACCAAAAGGTGGACGGCTTCATGGTGGTTGATACAGGAGTATGGGAGTTTCGCAGCAACTTCAGAGCAAGATTATGCGCGATGTGAGTGCCGGGGGATGTTGGACCGCATGAGAGAGAAGATCCAGCAGCAGCTCAACAGCGGCATTGGCTGCTTGCTCCGCCGCATGCGCCATCTGTCCGCTGCCCAGGCGCTCTCTGCACAGGGTGGCTGTGTCGATGTACACCGCCAGGGGCGCCAGGCACAAATCGGCAGAGCTGCAACCGTTCAGGGGTCCCAGTGCATGGCGTATCAGCTGCAGCGGCAGAGGAGGGACGCCACTGCCGGGTCCAGGATCAGAAGGTGCAGAGATGCAGCACTGCTGAAGACCAAGAGAAGCCATGGATGACGCCTGTACAGCAGCATGGAATCATGAGATGCAGGGTGTCTCTCAGCTCATCAATTCTGGATCTGCAGCATCTGTGGTTGAATGTCCAAGACTGAACACAAGCAAGATGGGACATCTGACACAACAGCGCTCGATACACGTCAGCATGAATGTGGGAAGAGATAGGAAAAGAAGGGACTACTGAGTTGCACCTGCTTGACCGAGGTAGGGAGGTCCAGGAGATGCGGCCAGCGCAGCACGCTTGCATGGAATGCGCTCAGCTCCTTGGTGAGGCTGTCTCCCAGAGGACCGCGCCTAATGAGGCCGCCCATCCCTGAGGGCTGAGCCTCCTTCAGCAGTGCCTCCAGAGCACAAACCAGTGTGTGGCGCTGCAAGTCCGTAGGTCCAGCTGTGCCCATGCCGTAAAGGACACCTTCCCCCGTCCCTGCCACAACCACCATCATCACGAGCGCATCCTTAAGTTGACTGGCTGAAGATTCACACAATGTAACCCTCTTGCCGAAATGCTTGAAATTCATTCATTGGTCTGCAACTCTTGATGGGAGCCAAGAGTGCTAGGTAGTAAGCCTTGAAACCCAGGTTTGAAATTCAACAGTGGTAGGGAGGTCACGAGGCTGCCAAAAGGGAGGTGGGACGAAGGAGGGCACAGTACCGGGGGGTCCAATGGAGGAGGCCCCCGCGGCGAGCTCGTGGAGGGAGGACTGCTGGCCGGACGCGCGCATGACAGAGGCGGCCAGGCCGCGCAGGCGCGAGCTCCGGTGCGCCGGCGGCTGCGGCCGCTGCCGCAGCGCGGCCCCCGACCAGCCGATGATTGCCGCTCTTACGGCATCCGCTGCGTCTAACACCTGAACAGAACACGTCAAGACTCTCACAAGGACAACCTCAGCAGGTTCCATAACAGCAATGAATGCGCTGTTCACGAGGAGGCTGACATGGTTGGGTTCAGATCTCCTGTCGGCATCCGATGCGTCCAACACCTTGAACAGCATACATCAGGTCCCTCACAAGAACACCCTCGGAATGTTCCATTACAGCAACGAAGTGCTTTTCACGAGGAAGCTGACATGGTTGGGTTCAAATCTTCTAAAGTATTTCCAACCGGTTCCATGAATGATGAATGAGCCCTTGCCAGGTATGACTGTATGCTTCAATGTGCCCCTTATAGCCCCTGAACGGAAGGTGCCTCTATGATTGTACTGCTGAAGAGCTCTTCTTGGACGGCGTTCAACCATGTTGCAACGAGATACGTTTGCACACCTTGCGTGGGAGGGAAGGCTTCTCGATGGCCGCACTGAGGGTGTTGGCGACATGCTGTGCTTGGGCGCGCACAGCCTGCTGCAGCAGAGGCGCCAGCCAGGCCTGCTCCCCAAGCAGCTGCCCAGCAAGACCCTGCAGGCAGGCCATGATCTCCAGCATCGCCGTGAGGTCCTCTGGGTTGTGCTGCTGCCTGGCATATAAAATCTTCGGTCATGTGGTTGCCACCAGTCCGGCAGAATACTGGAGCAACGGAGGTAAGAAATTACATCCCAGCAATCAGCAGTCATGTTTGAATGAAATGTCCCATGCCAGTGCCGTGTGTAACAGAAGGAATGCAGGCGTGAGACAACCTGCTCTCTTGGTGGACTGTGTGGCTGGCATTTGCGCAGAAAGTGCACCAGGAATGGGAGTCAAGCAGGAGTTGCGCCCAGCTGCTGAGGCTCTTCAGGGACGACTCTGTCAAGACCATAGCCTTGGTGACGACCTACAGGAGATCATGCTATAACTGTTCATGGGGACATTTGTTAGAAGGCACAGTTCCACGGGGAAAACACAGCTGTGGGAGCCAGGACACTGTGCATGCAAGCATGCAAAGCTGAAGCAGCACTGACAGGAATGCTGGCTCTCACCTGGAGGGGAATGGGTGCTTGTCTAGCTCCACACTCCTCCATTCTGATGGCCAGAGAAGTCATGTTTGCAGATAATGCTGCATGGGTGTTTCTGACATCACTGACTGCTCCACTCAGTTTATAGGAACTAACCACCGCTGCCAGGTGCTTTCCCTGGAGGTCCTGTGGGGAGCGTATAATCCACTCCTTGCCAAGCTCAGCACCTGTTGCATGCACATTACTCATGATTGCAGAACCACCAGTAGAAAGTTGAGATGTTGTATGGCACAGAGACGCCGCCAACGGAGCAATGAGCTTCAGCTTAATCTCAACAGGTTAATATACGCACGTGTACATATGTCGCTCTAGGCATATGTCAAGCACATGCACTACTTCTCCCCTTCAGATGTGCTGCTGATAAGGTTAAGGTGCGTGTTCTTACCTAGGCTGGAAAGATAAGGTGAGGCCTGCAATAGGGCCAGAAGGGACATTTGACGCTCTCCAAAGGCAGCAGCAACAGGCCTGGCACGTAGCAACTGCAGGCACTTCATCAAGGCCTTGGGGCCTCCGAGAGCCTCTAGCGCCTGTGATGCACGTGCACACTTCAGCTTGTATCCAAAGTATTCACACAAATATTTGAGATATGGCCCGAGGGCAATCGCAATAGCTAGCCATATAGTGTTCCACCAGCACCTTCAAAATCTTCCATAAATGCTTATAAGGGGCCACACCTGGGCTTCATTGTCTTCTGAGGAAAAGAGTAGGAAGAGCGCAGCAGGCAAAGCGCGCAGCAGTGCCAAGCGCTCCTCAGGCAGCAGGAATCCAACACCCTGCACCTGCCAAAAGCCTCATGACATGTACTGAAGTAGGTCTGCCATGTGATGGTGCGTCATTTTTCTTGCAGAGATACATTTGTCAAGGGAATGGACGTCAGAGGCTGCAGGCAAGCCTGACCTTGTCAGAAGCCCAAAGAGCTTCCTGGGCATGGACAGCTAGGCAGGCTGACACCCGGTGCTGATGTGGCACAGCTGCCAGCTTCCTGCATGCAAGCCGCACCGCTCCCCATTGCGCCCCCCACACCTCCAGGCTGCTGAGAGGATAGCTGCTGCCCTTGCCTGACCCTGCAGCAGCGCTCTGACTCGCTGCTGCGACTGCTGCAGCCGAAGGCACAGCCCTCGATGGTGTGGCGGCATCTGCTTCTTCATCGGGATAGACACTGCACTTGCCTGGTTCTGATGCAGTGCTCTGGTGCACTGCTGGCCCTGCTGCTGCAGGTGAAGTTGGCACCCCTGAGGTTGTGCCGGCGCTTGCCTTCCCATTGGCATCGCTCATGGCAGCAACAGGGGAGTGGGCAGAGATGTCGGCACAGGATTCTGACAATGTAGCTGTAGCACATTGTGTGCCTTTCCCTGCTGGGACAGCTGCAGCAGCGATCTGTAGGGCGCTGCCGCTGGCTCCTGGCTTGGAAGCTTCTTCTGTAGCTGTCTCCAGAGGCTCCGGCTTTGGTGCTTCCAGGCACAGGCTGTGCTTCAGAACATCCATGACATGAAGAAGGTCCAGTAGCCTCAGTACATTCCTGCAGCGAAGGAAGGTATCTGCCTTAGTGCTCCACTTGCTGAGAGACTAGCAGATACATGCCATGCATGGTTACCAAGGCACATATTGACTGCATCAGGAGCGAACATGCTGGTGCCTGAGACATCCAGGGGGTGATTGGTCATAAGTAAAGCTTATGCAAATGAGAGTGCATAAGGACTCACCTCTGCGTCTCTGCGCACAGCTTAAGTGTGGTGGCATCTGGAGCCAGAGCGCCCGCATACACCAACTGCAAACCACACGCTGCTGCCGTGCAAAAATTGCTGACAAGCTGTGTGCAGGGATTGACGGCACCAGGTGCATCATCAAGAGACCCTTCCACCTGGCCAGACAAACACAAGTCTTCATGACAAGCAGAATTGCCTTGCAAAAATTTAGAAGACTCTTTAGGATGTCAATTCCCTTGCATGCTGTTGCCAGTCTGGGAGTCAGTGAGCCACCTGGTTTGAAGCATTTGCCAGCTGTGTGCTTCCGGGATATGATGTGTGCTTGTAAAGGGAGATCAGAGCAGCCTCTCCCTGATTGATAAGGTCCTGCACAAAGACAATCTTACTCATCCCTTGCTGCTGACTTAGCTGTTCCGAGAAGATCGGCTAGCCGTTGATTGACGATAATAACTGCAAAATTATGTCTGCTAATGCAAGCATCTAGTGGTGGCATCATCGTCGCGCACCTGTAGTTGTAAGCTGGTCTGAAAGTCATGCCGTACAAGGGGAGATGTTTGGGCTAGCTCCGCTTGTGCTGCCGTCACTTTGTCCATTTCCTGACAATTTTTCCTAGCGAAAATCGACAGTCACACCCAGAAATCCTGTGCGGTGTACATCCTGTTGGGGTCATCTTCATCTATATCCTTTCATGTGCACAACCTGCCACGAGCCCTGAGGAGGTGTATTTGAGTCAAGGTAGAAATAATTGAAGAGATGTCATGTCGACCTTTTCCTTCCAGCCACTGGCAAACCTGAAGAGAAGAGTAGCGCCTGAACGTTGTGATGACATCATCAGGTGTGACGTCACATGATGATCCTCTCAAAAATAAAATAAAGAATCCCTCTTTGCTAGAGAAGAATGCCCTGTCGAGCACTGTGGAGGACAAACGCATGCGTGCTGTACTGGATGTGCGTCATTGATAGGAGAGCTTCACTGCCAGCTATTTACGAGGTGGCTCGTCCAAGAAAACTTGGTCAGGCCGCTGACTTCGAGCTACGTAGCTTCCAGTTTGCAGGCCATCTACCTGGCTTATAACTCAACTGCAGGCACCAGAACAGCTTATCGTTCAGACGACCAACAGGGAGGAACGCACGGGTTACTGGTGACTGCCGGACCACTGCTCTTGCCATCTGTCACACCACCAGTACTATGAACGATTCTTGTCTTTTCAAATTCAGTTCGTCCGTCAAGGTGTATAACATCGACAGACAGTAATCTTCAATTCAATTTTCAGACCTGTCAGAGGGCAGGAAGAGTCCAAGGAACGTGTTGCCTGCTAAACCCTAGGTGCACAGTACAAGATTTATCCTAAGACGTGAATCGATGGAGTCAGTACTCATGTCTTGTGGTGTTTGAAATGAAAGGAATTGAGCGCTCAAGAGTCTGGGCCTGGCACAACGCGGCTCTGCTCCTCTTCAGCACAGCTAGCTTGCTTGCATTTGTCATTGTTATCCTCAACATCCGGGACGCCTTCCTCCCACAGCAGTACGAGCACACGATTCGCCCTGGCACATTGTTTGCTCCCATCAGGCCCTGGCATGCGAGATGCTGAAGAAGGAACTGCTTGCCAGGGTGGATCAGGAAAAGGAGCTTCCTCATTTGCAATGGTTGGACACAGCATTCAATCTGCGGCTCACAGCGCATGCGCAGCACACTATATCCGGCATGGACACCGCTCCTGCCAGAGCCAACCAGCATGTCCCAACCACGGTGCAATCCCACCACAGGCATAGACAAAAGAACTCTCCAGGGATATCTGGATCAAAAGGTTCAGTGACCGTTGTTATATTATTAGTTCGTCTTCTCGTTTTTCAGTGCCTTCCTTGAAGAGGTACATTAAGTACTTAAAATTCAAATCTGGACGAGATTATAGGTTGCTCTGTTTTGACAGGTAATGAGCGCATTCGAGTCGGGTCAACCTTTACACGTGACCTTCACAAATGGCGGCTACTCGCTGCTGATGCGCAATTGGGCAGCCCACCTCCAGAGGCTGGGGCTGCCCTATGTGGTAATCACTCTGGATGAAGCTGCTCTTCAGCTCTGCTCTGAGCATGGAATCCATGCCATGACATGGGATGTCAGCCTGTCCTCTAGGTACAGTCGTCTGCTCCCAGGGCAATCTGCATTCCTCTATGACTCCACGGTGTTCTAAGGTGACATGTGACTGACTGACAGTGAATACCTGTAAGCTACGTTGTTCAGATTTAAATGCAGGTCCGACTGACAGATAGTTTGTGTGTTTGAGACAATGCACCCGTCCTTGTCAAAAAATCCTCTCTGAGATTGTGCCAGAGGGCGTGATATTACAGAGTGCAAGCTGAATCCAGCTTGATGGCATGCACAGAAATTTCAGGGATGATATGACAACATTCCGGAAGATGGGTGCCATGAAGCCAGAAATTGTTCTGCGATTTTTTGAGCGATTCAACTTGTCCGCAATCGTGATTTCTGACACTGACAATGTTTGGTTGAGAGACCCTGTAGGTATATTCTCTGTTCTCCCCTCGCGCTCATGTTCAAATTTTGCAAGTTACATAAATCCTTACAAAATTGTCAAGTGAGTTGTGACACAGAGCTCTTCCTTAGACAACCAGATGCTGACATGTTTATTTCCACTGACTGCTTATCTCATGAGGCAAGAGCCTCGTCTCGAAGTTCAAATTTCTGTTTTTTGAATGCGTTCGGTTCAACATGCTTGAAGCTCTTCTAGATAAGTTCGATCTTTGATCATCTGCTTTGCAGGCAGAAATGAAGGCCTTGAGAGGGCAGGCTTTAAATTTCACCCGCTGTGGTCATTTGCCAGGTCCTGGAAAACTACTAGCGCAGTTCAAGGGCTTGCTTTTCTTTTACTGGGCCCATTGCATTGCCACACTAAATACATGTTCAGTACATGTCCGGACAGCTGCTCAACTTCATTGCAATGCAGGCTCAGCCAAAAACCGCCTGGCGCTTAATTCCGGCATCATTGCCTTTAGAAACAGGTGATAGTCCTGTGCAACTTAAAGCCTTCAAACCAATGTCTGCAAGTTTTTGATGGTGGGACGCTCGTGGACTGCTGCTGTTGGCAGGATTGCCACGAAGAACTTCCTGCAGCGTTGGAGGGCATATCTATTGGATCCTGGGAAGGCCAAGCACACTGCAAGCTCTGGAGCCAATTGGACCGTCACAGATCAACTCGCTCTCAATCTTATCATGCAGGTGACTCACATGATAGGCGGCACATGCTGGTCTGCTTGGAAGCAGAGGGAACAGAAAATGCAAAACTCAATGCCCGAGACATCTTGACAGGATCTTGGAATGTGCTCTGACATGTATGTGAGAGAGGCATGCAGGAAGGAGAAGACAATGTTGTCCAATCTGTAGAGGAGGGTGGGCGTCTTGTCTGGTTGGCAAACCGTTCTTTGAGGGTGCTGCCACTGCCTGTCTTGGCGGCAGTGAATGGCCATGTCGCATTTTTGCAGCACCTCCCTGAGAGGTACAGCCTCATGTCTGGTAAGGGAAGGCTTGCATGAAGTGCATCTGCAGCACAGGAATTCTCCCCTGGCTGCCTCACTGAGTTGCACATGTCTGCACCGATGACACCAGGCTTAAATTTATATGCAATCAATTGCCTGGGTCTGTGCAGGCATGGGGTTGAGCCATATGTGGTTCATGCAACATACAATCGGTTTGGGCTGGAGGGCAAGCAAATGCGTTTCCGGTGTGTGGCCTCTCAAGTGCATGCAGAACAAACTTTCCCTTCTGATCATGAAAATTTTCTTGCTTATTTGAGTTGTAGCCTTGCTGCCCCGGCACAAGGCAGGCAGAGAGTGCTGCGCACTGGTGCTGCATGCAAGGGGATGTTGTCATGCAAGCAGGGAAATGGGTTGGTGGCTTGTAGACTCAGACGGTCATAACACTACTGACAGCAAGTTTATGACATACGACAACAATGTAGCCACCTTCCTCAGAGGGCTGGAGCAGACTGAGGGCCCGATGGTGTCTTTGAAGAAGCATCTGCTTGGTGCAGCCTACCAAGTCGCTGCTCTACGCGACGCGCTTGCAATCGCCTGGTTAGAAATCCAGCCAGCTGTCCTTCATCGAAATGATTGCAATCAACAGGCCAGCTGACGTGCTCCCTCGCACTGAGGCCGAGCAGGCACATGCTGTGTGACAAATGCAACCCTCCAAAACACAGCATGAGTAATGCACTGTTTGCACAGTATATGGGATGCACATGCATCCATTGCAACATCCCTCAAGTGACACTGGAACTTGAAGCAGTCCTTTGTGACATGCAATGCCATAATCACACTTGATCTGCTGCGTGATGTCAGCCTTCACAGTCTCGTGAATTCAATTGAGGACAGTTGATCCTGAAGCTGAACTCACTCATGCTTTTCCTGGGGTAGCAATTGGATTTTTTTCAGCAGCCTGAAGAGAGAGCGCATGCACTGCATGCCATGCAGGTTCATGAACAGGACCCTGATACTGCCAGAACTCCTAGCCTGGTGCGACAGTGACCACAATGCAGCAGTGCTGGAGACATGCACAATGGTCGGCAGCGACCTGCAGCTGCCCTTCAGATGCCCAGCCGACTTCTACATCAACATGCAACTCCTGGCAAATAGCTCTCTGGCCGTGCGTGAGTCAAGCTTCCTGTCGCAGGTGAATGAGTCACGTCACACACTTCTGCAGTGATTGAGGGATGTATACTGTACATTACAGCCAAGTCAGGGCGAATCAGTTCACCAGAGCCACTAAACACTTCAGAGAGGACCGCTCTCATATACTTTGATTGCAGTATTGTCTCGTGATCTCAAATATGTCTAAGTGGAGGCAAGCAACATCCAGATGCGCACAGCAGGCATTCAGCTCAGCCTCAGTCTCACATTCAATTGCTTTCTTCTAGAATCGGCCTTGTCTGTCCAAAGCGGGTTCCAAGAATGCTGCAGGCAGAGCCTATGTGCTGTGACCAGGTTCCTCAGGACAAAATTGCTTCCCGCAAGACAGTCATCCTTGTGCAACATGCGGAAATCCCAGCGGAGCATGCTTTTGCAAATCATACCCATGCCTTATACGCTGGTACCTCAGCCGAGGAACTTCAGGTAAGTGCAGGCAAATACTCCTTGGCATTATATCATGCCCACAGGAGCATATGATGTCCTAATGAACCAAGGCATCGAAGAGTGTTATAAAACTGCCTACTGACGTCAGATGTGGCCATTTATTGGTGTGTGTCTTTGCTCTGCAGGACATCTTGCAGCGGACCAGGGATGTATCAGTTCTCGACTGGAAGGAGTTTCAGCCCGGCGCATTTGGCGGATCAGCCGATGCACTAAGAACTGCAGATTTCAACAGACTCTTCAAGGTACCCTGTTTTGCCTGGATCCATTCCACTCCCGCATGGGATGACATACCACTACACAACCTCTCGGCATACTTCCGGATGGCACTCGGCACTTGGCAGATACATTCCCTCAAACTGCATGCAGAGGAGTCCTCCACACGAGGATCGCTCCACAAGCATGCCGGTTGCTATGGATTTGCCTCGCTAATTTCCATGCATGCGTGCCTGCACGCAGGTCATCACTTTTGGGTTGCAGTGGTGCTGCAGCGGGGGGTCTTGGGAGAAGCCCCACCAGTTCCAAGCCTCTCGATGGCTCTACATCCAGCCGCAGCCTCTTGTGGGCAGCTTGCCAGCACCTCTTGATTGACATTTCTTGCTCAAGACTGCTTGCTCACTTGAACAAGCGGAGACCCTTCTCTTGAAAGTTTACTGCTAAATGACTGACATTAGCATAGACCTGGTTTCTGGAGATTGTCTGTGGGAACAGTGAGAGGTGCAGGATGCTGATTTTGAGTGCTTAGAGCTGTTCACAATTGCTGATGCAGGATGTGAGGAGAGCTGGCGATGGTCCTGTCCCATGGCATGTGCCACAGCTGAGGCGACCATCAGTCTGTGACCAGCTGGAGCCTGAAAATGGCATATTTGTTGACTTGTATAGAAACCACCCTTGTCGATTCCTCAGTGATTAACTGGCCGTTCAGAAGTGTTGAACACAGTCGACGCATTGACTGAAGGCCATTTGCCACTGAAGGTAGTATTACCACGCCATCTGCTAAAACTGAATCTTGGTACTACTGCTATGAGTAGAGCTCCATAAGACACACAGAGCAACCAATTATAGCATGCGCAAGCTTCACACAGGGGCGGTGGCTCTATGGCAACACACGTGATGGTAGGAGACACTGCTGCTTGTCAACCTAGACTACATCCTTGTGTTGTCAAAGACCATATTCCTCTTTACCACCCTGAAGACATTCAGAACTGTACAATTGACAGTCGGGACAAGCCTTGTCCCGACAAGCATCTCTGGCTGAACTAAGACTGTCAAAACCACAGGAGGCCCAACACAAGCGCTTATCAACGATCAATGTAAAATACAGCACCATAGCATGCCTTGTAACGTTCAACGTCATCGATGCTGTCAGATGTCCTCGAGAGGTGTGTTTCCTCAGCTAGGCACCCATGTGAAGGGCTTTGCTGGCATCCACTCCAACTGCCCCTAACTCCGTCCGCAACACCTCTAGGTGTCAGAGATTGTCTTTCGCTCGTCGATAAAGTTTGTTCAATGCCTGTGGCAGCTCAATCCTTCAGACAAGGTTCTGATGGCCAACGTCCTCGTGGGCTGTGGTCTCTTGATAGATATGAGAGAATATGCCAATGGGCTTTACTTCAGTATCTTAATGCAATCACAATCGGTATGTAAGAAAATTCTGTGGCCAAGACACTTGATCCGCGTTATCCAGTGAACTCACCCTTCTGGCAAATCTGTGCAAGCACCAGCCTACAACAACCCCTGTCGCAAAGCTTGCAGCAGCAATCTTAGCTGTGTTCTGTTTCGATACCATAACGACGTGTACGAATTGAATGTCCCAGGCTCTGTTGTGAATCACAGGATGGCAGCTGCAATCTAGGGTTGAGAAGAAGACTAGCCGGTATCCTGCGTGTATGCAGGAGGCACTAATAATAAGTACAAAATTGTTTACAGTGTTAAAATTCCTTAGTAATAAAAAACACTCGCACTTCGTCGGGCATGGAGTCTGTACTACAGACTCTGTAGCATTAAGCATGGCAGGCCATAAGATCACTCGCATGCACACCATCCTAATTAGGACTCCTGTAGAAGAGTCTCCAGCCAATGGCTCCAGCGTTTCTGAGATTTACTGGACATTAATGATCCCTGTCCTGAGTAATATACAACCCACCCTTTTGCAACATAATCCACTAAGCAAACCATCCTTCTGCATGTGCACATGCATGATGAAAACGGCTCCAAAATATCTGTCCACTGTGGCACTGTCCACTGTGGCACATCCACTGACAGCACCCAGGAACTCCCGGGCCCGAGTGGAAAACATCAGAAGATGAGTATGCTGAGCAAGATAAACAACGGCAATGACAACGACAACTTGTTTGAGCAATGTTTATGATGCCAAATGCACAGCCATGCAACCACAACATCAAATGCCACCTATGTGGGCGGTGACAGTACAGCGTCCAGGCCATACACTGTCCCCAGACAGGTGGCCTGGACGAAGTTTGTGGGCGTTCCAGACGTGCCCGCTGAATCACCCACGATCAGACCTTGGTTGTCATTTGCAGGTGGCCGTATGAAAACAGCACTGCCTTGAAGTGTGTCCACCGGCACCGCTCCCCCAAAATTTGGATTCGGACTCTGTGGACTTGAGCCGGAAGCTGCAACGGTGGTATTGAAGATGGATGCATTTCTGTTGCCTGCATTTGACAGCACCGTCACAACATTTAGACATACCAGGCTTATGACAGGGGCTACTCCTACAAGTTGGTCAGTGGGATTCAGCAGAAGCAAACCTTCAATAATTAGTCTCTGAGACCGCCTTTCTTCCTTTTTACAGAGTGGTTTGCACTCAAGAGGCATGCAATGGCTCTAAATGATGTGCACTGTGGGCTCATGTGTGCAGCGAATTAGAGCGTTTTCCATTGCATGCTGCTCGACATATCCTCCACCGCTTTCCCAGCAACTTACCGAACATAGTGTAACATTGCATGCATCAGGTGGCAACTTCTCTGGGCGTAACAGGGGAATGTACCCAGAGCCACATGAACGAGCATGAGGTTGGTGAGCGCGCGGCTGTTGTCGGTACCGCTCGAGGACGGCGGCGGCTGCTTCTGCCATGCCGAATTGACCGGCGCAAAGACAGTCTGGGACGTGTCGCCGTCCATCAGGAAAGATGTGAGCCCTGTGCCGAACAGAGCAGCTGCCAAAAATCATCTCCACTACAGGATTTATCAACAAGCTTTAGGAGAGGTCATCCACGTGGTGTGTCAGTAGCCAGCAAATGGGGCACCAATTTAGTTTTCGTCGATTCAGATTTCAGCTTGCCAAAGACAGTCGCCACGCATGCTTGACCTTGCTTCCCATCAGGGTACATGTCAAAAGCAGAGATGCTGTGCATAGAGCGACTTGCCAACACGCTTTGAGAGCTTGACTTTGAACACCTCCGGCAGCCAATGAAACTGACCGCTGCTATGTGCATCAAGCTCTCAATGCGCAGCTGCCCAGCATCCTGATTTTGTGACTGCATGCGTCGGCACAAATAAAGTGAACTATGATGAACTGCACATCATGCATATTGTTTCCCTGAATAAAGGAAGCGTGCCTGTGATGTTGGCATTATGGAGGAAGGTGCTGAATTGGGGGTGCTGCTCCAGAACGGTGTAGCTGTCAGGGATGCACTGTGGCTTGGGCGGCTGCGCACTGCTGTTCACCACAGCCGGTGCCGGAGCTGCATGAGGGCAGCACAGGCAGGGATCAGCTCTTTAGGGACTACGTTTTCCACAGCGCTGGCAAGAGTCTGTATATCAGCTCTTTAGGACTGTGTTCAACTTAAAGTTTACAGCAGTAGATGGAAAGCAGGTAGTGTGAAGAAGGGAAACTGGTGGCCAGGGCAGGTCACCGAGCATTTGAACTCAAATATTTCGAAGGACTCATGGCACACAGAGGATATGGCAGCTCATGCATGCTCCTCCTCAGTGCAAAATGTACTATAGAAGAGTTCATGTGACGTTGGGAATGGATGCACATGCGGGTACTCCTGCTCCCTTGCAATCAAAGACTGTGAAGTGTGGAGTCTCATGTTGCATTTGGGATGCACACTGCTTGTTAAGTGGAGAGTTTGGATTCACCTGTGGCACTGGGGATGACAAATCGGCTGAAGGGCAGCTGTACAAGCTCAGGTGCAGGTGAAGGTGTCCGCACAACTCCAACCAGTGGTGGGTGCAGAGCCACCGCAAACTGCTGAATGGGCGGATCAGCGCCTGCAGCATCTGCGCACATCCATCTTTGTTATTTGCACTGAAGTAGAGGTTACAAAGCAGAGAAGCTTACTTCCGTACAACAACAAGCGATTACATCATTCCAGCCACCTAGTAGGGCTGATTGGATGGACCTGTCATCTCCCAAGCACTACTAGTATGCTGTGGAACGCATCTCTGCCCCTGTCTGGAAGTTGCAAGCTAGAACATCTCATGATGTTGCAAAGAAGACTATCAATCACATTCATGCAACAGAACATTTTGTTCCTTGTCTGGAATGCGAGAAGTCACATAGATAGAGCTTGCTCTGCCAGTGGGAGTGAGGAACATTACCAAAAGGTTTAACTGGATGATTTGGAGGCATCCCCGTCACTCGTGTTGGTGGCAGGCTGGGTGCTGCAGGGATGGGGTCCCTGGCGGTGGTGGCAGGGCCCCCCAGCGGCGCCGTTTGCAATTCCCATGGAAAATTGCTGACGATAGTGACAACTGGCGTACCAGCTGGGGGTGAAAGTGCAGGTGCAGGGGCAGGCGCCCCTGCATCTCCTGTGGATGCATTCAGACAAGTTTGAAATTCAAACTTTGAATGTAGCCGATAACTGTGAGTGGCTGCGACTCTTACCTGCTTTTGTACCTTTGACTCCTAAAGACACCAGCTGCAGAGCCAATCTTTCCAGGGACAGTCAACAAGCACTCGGGGCGCACGATATGTTCATGACTGATATACGCCAAATGCCGTAGGGCATTCACATCGGCCCATGTATCAACTTTTCAACATGAAGGGGCTCGGGAGAGAAGATGCACCTGGCCCGGGAGGAAGCTGGGGCTGAGGGGAACTGCTGTGCTGGGGCAGCAGAGGCGTTCCCTGTGCAGGCTCGCTGCTGCCGCCGGGACGATCCGCCGTGCTGAATTGTGCATCAGTCGGGTAGTCGCCTTGGGCAGCTTCTGGGATTGCATTGCTGCACAGACGGTCCCCCACTCTTCAGTGTCAGGGCACTGCATGCAAGGTGAAATCTGGCTGCTGGGATTGTGCAGTCCCGCTGCATGCGCCTCCAGATATGATCATGTGTGCTGCAGTGCCTCCTGAATTGAGTAACCCAACATGAAACAAAATGACGGCGAAATTAGGCAATTTCTAATGCCAAATGACTGCAGCCGAATGGATGAGTTATTGGCAATTCGTTGGGTAGCTGTGAGGCTTATGGCAGTCGCATGCATAACATGATGACCATTGCCAGCACAGAGGTGTAAGGTTTACTCGACGATGACGGTGCGGCCGACGCTGTCCCGAAAGCGCAGGTCAAAGGGAGGTGGGTACAGGTCGTAGAGGTCCCAGGCAGCCCCAAAGGTGTTGTTCATCTGTCGCCACGAGTGCGCCAAGTCACTCACACCCTGCTCGTGCCAATGGCATCTCATAAGTAACTTAATTTAAAAGAAATGAATTAAAATTAATGTTGGTGAGAGGTGTTTTGACCCCATTGATTGCCTTCAATCTAGGGTTGCTTGCAAGCAGCTCAGTCCTCAGGGCCAACAACAAAGAAGGCCTTGCAAAATTCTGGTGCAGAAAGCATGGAGTTGTATATACATGAAGAGTGAGCCACGTCAAAAGATGTGTCCCAAGGCAGCAATAGACTGCGAAAAGACCAATGAGTCTCAGGTGCCTCCCAGCGGGTCTCTAAATTGTAATAATAATAATAATAATAATTGTTTGCAGAGCAGAGACCTGCCCAGCGCTGGCTCGCAGCTCCACGCTTTGGAGCGTTCCAGTTCCAGCGACCTGAGTGGGCACCACTCGGATGAACCCATCCCCGCTCAAGCTGTACTCTTTCACCCGCATCACCATTCCCTCAGGAGGCTGGCATTCCACCTGCATGGCATGTGTCTACTTCACAGACTGAGAAGAAAGCGTTCCTCAAGTCCATCCAACACATGCCCCTTGCCAGTGCAGCGGCGGCAGGGTCATCCCAGCATTGTGACAACAGGCACCACACCACATTGTGCAGTCGAGGAGCAACAAATAAACGGCCTCGAGGGCCAACCTTCTATCCTAGTAGGCCCTTGACTCTGCTGTGGCAATTTGCCACTGCCATGGCTCCAGCATGGTAGCCAAAGTAGAGGCCTGCAGCTAAGATCTGCGTGACCGTGTAGAAGACAGAGCTACTGCCTCGAAGCAGCGTCCATCGAGCTGCGAGTTGGACTTGCCTGGCGGAATTGCACTGGCAGGGGGCCCCTGCTCGGGTCCCCTATGGAGTTGTTGAAGAATGAGGCATGGATGCTGATAGCCCCCGGTTGACAGGACGTGCAGATGTCCCCCACAAACACCACTGGCTGTGATAAGTCTGCTTGCCTCTCAGCACACTTCTGCTGTGCACCCAAGACTTGTGTGTGAGCGCATACTATGCATGAGAAATTTTCTGCTGCTGTACAAGGTTTGCTGAGTAGCATTCTTTCACCCTATGTCAAATCAGATCCAGAGCTCCATATCTTGGCTTTCAAGATGTGCTTGAGAGGCGGTGGCTGCTATCGGATTTTGCAGGATCTCCCTTCATGGTAGCTTGTCCCACACAAGACCATTCTGGGTGCAGATGTCTCACGCTGCCAGAACAGCTGACTTGCAGGCAGGCGCCGCAGCCGCTGCTGCCCTTCCCAAGCAGAGCAAAGTTGTACGCAGAAGCTGTGGCCACGCTCCAGAACGGCCAGATGTCACGAGAGAAAGCTCCATAGCCGCAAGAGCCCCTCAGCAAAGCACCGCTGGGCTCGGCAGGGTCCACACCATCCTGTTATACACATGCTAAGATGAGAGATGTCTGGCTTTTCCTCTATAAATTGAGTCGCAGACAACTAACCGGTTTTGCTTCTATAAGTTGTAATTTTGCAGATGTTTTTGAAGGCAGCCTTGCCTGCTGGCCACCATACGGTGTCGCAGTGCCAAGAAAGAAGTCGCTCAACGGGGCTGCCTCACTGTTAACTGTGGCTATCGCTGCCAAGAAAGTCACAGCGGTTGCTGCTAAACAGAGTCCGTTGAACCTCCCCATGCACGCATCCTCACCAGAGCTCAGCCTGTATTTCACAACGACCAAGATTTTCTCACGGCTTATCGCAGTCTATACCTAGGTGACAGACGAAGTATACTGTGACAGACAACACTCTCTTCGATGCTGATAGATCGTCGTGGAAGACTCGAGTAGCATGGGACTTTGTCCTTAAACATTGTGACTGTGCATTTGGCATGGCCCTTGGACTGCATGTCATGCATGCCGCGTGGCGGCTGGAGATCGTGCTACTGCGTACCATTTCTGTGGCGTCCAAGGCTATCCTCCGATCTTCTTGGCTATCAGCAATCTTCAACCTGCAACCTTCTTGGCTAAACATAATGCTTGGAACGGGCCTGAATTTTTCAATTCGTACAGCCGGTCTACCTGAACAGAAGGTGATCCCGTTTTTGCAGCGGGAGGTCCGTTTGCTGACTCCGAGGCTGCACCGTCCAAATTCCTGGCGAACTGAAGGCACTTGCAGACTCCAAGCATGGGGTGGTTCACATCGTCGCACCATTCGGATCGCAAGCCGACGGGGGAGTTGCGTGAAAATGTCGAGACGCTGCTGGCGGATAATCCCGCGCTGCAAATGTTTGCATCGGAAGCATGCTTGACCAGGTGAGCTGACGTACAAGAAATGCTCAGGAGTGCTGCTGAGGGTGTGAAGTTCATATCACCGAGGCTGCAATTTTACGTGCAGTGAAACCAATGTATCAGGCAGGGTAGCATCTTTTAAATATACCCAACTTGCAGCTGGGCTCAGTCTGCCCATGTGTTACAGGAAGTGTCCACAAGTGAGTAGGGACCTTAGTTGTGATTGATCGATTGAGTCTGCACTGGGAGGTTGAAGTCATTTCTAGCTGACCTCCCTCTTCCTGATAACCCATCGTGGCCTTGAATTAACCACTAGGCGAGCTGCCGGTGCGATAACAGTGCAATGAGCATTTGAACGTTTGCAAGCATACGTGTTGCTGCAACGAACCTTCTCTCTTGCGACGCAGGTATCTGGTATCAAGAGGCAACAATGTCCACAATGCAACCTGTGCCCTGAGGAAAACGCTGCACTGGCGTGCCCGATTCAAACCAGAAAGCATTTACTGGGACGACGTCAAGGACTGTGCAAGCGGTGGCAGGCTTGAGTTATTGTCACAACCTGACAAATCAGGCAGACCAATCCTGCTGTATCGTCTGAGGTTGGTAGTCTAGCTTTCATGGTGTTCCTAATTTCATTTCGTGACACTGTGCTCGGACGAGAGACTCTCAGCTTGAGTTTGTTATTGGTAAATCAACTTTTGCCATGAATGGGTTCTCAACTCCCCACTACATGGAATTCCCAATAGTACATGGTGCGCTGCAGGCAACCATCCAAGAAGGGCACCACTGCAGAGGAGTACATGCGGTTTTGGGTGTACATGCTTGAGTGCACCTCTCGTCTCGCAGACAACAAGGGTGAGGCCCAGCCATGCCCTCGAGAGCTGTGCTTGCGCTCTGTCCAGCTGGGAAACGAGCACTGCTTGTGTGGCTGCCGATACTTCAGCACCCTGCATAGTCATTTGGTCAAAAGTCTGATCGATGTTTGCTTGTCATGAACCTGCTCCAAATTGGTTGCAAACCTGGTCATTGAGGCCATTGAGAGTGGTGCCCTCAAAGCCACCATGCCCACGCAGGGTGCCCCTGAGATCAGCAGTGTCTCTTTTCATGTGCAGGTGCAGGCAAGGCAGTGGTGGTCTTTGACATGCATGGCTACTCAGATCCCAACACCATTATGCCAACTTTCCTGGTGTGCCCCCCTTGGTTGAAACTTGAAACTTGAGGATAGGTCATGCCGTCTGTATGCAGCACCAGCGGCACATCTCTTTCCCTTATCTCGCATCAACAAGATGCGAGCAAACTCCACTTCTTGGAAGCCAGTGCTATCCCCACATGGTGGGCCGGGAATGAATGGAGCCCAAAAGTTCCTGTGGAATTCATGCAGTCTTCACAAACCTTTACGCGTAGCCAAAGTGGGCATTCTAAATTGGGCGAAGATCGCCCACCATGTATGACAGTCCAGCGTCCATCCGTGTCCACCAGCGCAAATGCAGTGCCTGTTGGTTCTGATGGCTCCCTTTGCATGCAGACGAGGGTAGAGCTCGTCCGTACGGCGCAAGCGCATTACCCAGAGCGACTGGCTTCGGCGGTCGTCTGTAATCCGCCCTTTGTCTTCTGGGCGTTGTGGAGGTCGGTTGCACCCTTCCTGGACCCCATCACCAAGTGAGTATCCTCTGCACACATTGTCGATCCCCATCCAAAGTAGATACCCCTGCGCACTACTTGCTCATTCCCCCTTAGTGTGCAAACGCACATTGTGCGCAGCTCGAAATCACTCAAAACAGAAGTGCTCCAGTACTGACCTTCGCATTGCATTTAGATTTGTTTGACTCTGCTGAGAATGCGCACCCTAACCGTTAGGCCCTATCTCTGCGAGGCAACAGTGCACACTCATCGTTGTCATGCATCGAGTGCTGCCTGCCTTCTCCCCCTCTGACAATATCCCGATGCGCTGCAGGAGCAAGGTGATTTTTGCAAGCAACATCGAGCAGATACAATCGGCGCTGCGGCCGACAGTCGCCCCGGAGCTGCTCTACGAGAGCTTGGGCGGCAGCAAGCCGGAGAAGTTCGAGTTCATGCCGCTGGACAAACTCATGCGCGCCATCGACTCGGAACGCCGCGCTGAGCTGTCGGCCGCATCGCTGCTCACGGCCAAGGCCGTGCATGCTGACGGCGGCTCCCCCCTGCTCAATGCGAAGCCCCTCAATGGCCGCCAAGCCATCCACGCTTGAGCCGCACGTTGGCCGGGGTGTGTACAGCCATCCTTGATGTTCAATACACAACTGCGGACATACAGAACATTTGCAGAGCGGCTGGGCCTGCACCTCGTTGCCACCTTCTGCGAAACACTGAGTCGCGCTGGCACTGCTGTGTGGCTTGATTGTGGCTGGTATGCATGCCATGGCCACCTGTAGCCATGCGAGGCAATCGCAATATTTCCACATGCGCGATTGACTATCTGCACAGTGGCTGGGGGCGTGCGGCTGCCTATGCCTGCTGTGCCCATCCGGTCTTCAAGATCCTCACGTGCAGCCCTGCATGATTCTGCGCACTAATTTCTACCGGGGTGCGCTTTCTGCCTGTAGAGCGCTTAAAAGCAGACTTTCTGGGGGAGCTGGGGCATGCTCTGATAGTGTAGCACGGTGGGGCTTTGCCCCAGGCATTCAGGGGGGTCCGGGGGCATGGCGAGCAGTTCTTACTTTTTATTTCACAAAGAACACGGATGCGGTGCCTGTGCGCCCTGTCCAGATTTCACCCTGTAGACTGTGGCAGCTGTGTCTCCGTGCTCCCATCAGCTGGCAGGTGCATGCACTGTGTGCAGCTGGTCTGGAGCGCACTTCTTGCTGCAAGCCGAGATGGACTCTCTTTACGATTGTGCTCGGGAATGGGGCTCAATGCATGGCAGGTGCATGAGCCTGCGATGAGCTGATGTACATTCGCGTACAAAGTATGGCGTCAAGGATGCCTTCATCCTGACGCCCAGGTGCTGTCTGCAAAATGTCTCTCTTGTCTTGTTTTTGGGGTCAACCCCCTGCTTTGATAAGCGTACGTGCTCTCTCGAGCCTTTTCCTCACCGAATGGTGCCATGCGTGAGGTTTGGGATGTGCAGGCATATTGTTATGAATGCATCTAGATAAGCACAGGACTGGGGGTGGGAAGTCCTAGTTAGCTTGAAAAAAGGTAAAGCATCAAAGTGGGCACTTTGCCTTTCTCATTCTGAAGCAAGCAGTGGCTTATTTTATTGGCCAGAATGTGCTCCCCAGAACTAGAGTAGGACTGCCCGTGAATTGTCATGTCAGCAGTGTGCATGACTTTTGCGGCCTACTATGAATGGGGATTGCCATCACCAGATCTCGAACAGTTGCATGAGATTGTTACAAGGAGTCCAAGCCATGCTTTCTTCAGGCCTCACCAGCTTTCCAGCAAGGGCGCTGTAGCCTGTGTATTTGAATTTCGGGATCTGTTTTCGTTCTTTATTCAGTTCAGATGAAAGGGAGAGACTGTGTAGAAACCTGAGCGACATCTTTCAAAGGCCAGTCAAAGATATCATTCTTAGAGCGTGCTGAGCAGGAAATCACAGCACAAGCGTGCCAAGGGTGTGGATACATATTCATGGTTGTCTGATTGAGAAGGCCAAATGGATGGTGGAATTGCTGCTTTAATATAGATCCCAACAACCCAGTTTGTTTCTAGAATATGCTGGCGATTGCCAGGTGACGAGGGGCCAAAGGGTGAAAGTCCATGCTTATGTCAGAATGATGTATGATTCTTTACTGGTGTTGTGCTGATCCTTCATGGGTGGAGGCCTGACTCCAAGGGACGGACTGTGTGGTAACTCTCCTGTCGGATCAGCTGATCTTCTGCACCAATGTGTTCACTGTGCATTCGCTTGCAATGCTGGAGGTTGCATTTGCCGCAGCAAACTTGGCACCATGTGTAACTTTTTGGATTCTGTCATGCTCCTTGGTGGGCTTCCCATGTAATGCCATCACGATGATGACAGATCTGATGTAGGCTGCTGGAGTTTGCACTTGTGGTACTTGTAGATAGTGTCTGTCTTTGCTTCTGGCCTCTTTTTCCCCTTACAAGTTGCCTGCCCAACTGGGCAGCAGCTGTCGATGAACATCCTGTTGTCCCATCATGTCCTGATTGATCGCGGTAACATGCATGCCTCATATGACAGTCACCCCATTACAGACACCAGGCAGCCTGGCACAGAGCAAGCGGTGTATGCATATGCCTTACCGGTCCTCATCTCTCCTTAACGCCCCATTGCTGCACACTATTACCAGCTGCCAAGCAGAACCGTACAAAACACTCGTGCAAGGCTTTGACTGGTGTTTAGCAGAGATGTCCCTTTCCGCACACTCAGCTGTTTTGAGCCACATCATCACCCAGGTCTCCTGGCTTATGCGATGCATCAGGCTGGGGTGCAGCTGAATTGCTCCTACTCCAGCATCTCCAGCACTTGAATGCTCAATTGTCAAAGTGTCCAGAAATACAGCCGCCGTGCGCATCCAAAGGGAAAGGCTGCGCTTCAGATTTTGCCATCCTAAGTGGGGGCCAAGCAGGCTCATGCCCCGGCTGCAGCCTCGGTTTGAGGGCCTATGAGCTCGTTCTCGACAATCTCCTTGATGATGTGTGCCGGAAGCAGGCCCTCTGTCCGCAGCGCTGGCTTGTTGGGATCTGTCCCAACAAACACCATCGTGGGCAGTCCCTGGATCTGCAACACACGAGGAACAAGATGACATCACATGTATCATGGATTGAATTGCTTCATGGATAAAGAGTCCATTGTGCCTGCCATCATCCAAGCCCTCGACATAACTCCTCGACTCGCATGATTGGGAGTCAAAATATACTAATGTTCTGGTGCCAAAACCCGCTGGAACAACACCATCTGCCCCTGATGAGGAGTAGAATTGGTGAAGCGACTCCTACATCCCCAAGTAGGCCAGCACAACACGACCATTGCTGATTATGTCATGGAATGCAGGTTGCTGCTAGGATTGGCATGGGCAGCTCAGATGATCGGTGAGAGGGGCCATGCGGTGTACCTGCAGTTGTGAGCTGATGTCGGGGTTCTCATCAGTGTCAATTTTCACAACACGGATGCTGTCCCCCAGCTCATCTGCTACCTAGAACCACAATCAGCTCACCTCAGCAATGAAATACACGATAGGCACCAAGGGATACGACCAAAAAGCCCAGGTATGGTAAGCAGCCTCACAGAAGCTCACCCACAACTATGGGCCATTTGGTGAGGAAAAAATTCTGCTGAGCGCTTTTTGAGGCAGTATTTGTGGGATCCATCACTTACCTGCTCGAGCTCTTTCGCCAGCAGCAGGCACGGACCACACCAAGTGGCATAAAAGTCAATGATCAGCGGCTTTGTGCGTTCTTGCAAAACTACTTCAAGTTCCTCGGCTGTCAGCTTGTCTACCTGCACCATACCAGTCTTATATAACAGGACAACACAAACAAGGAATTGTACCGTGATCTGCTCAACGGTATGTTGCCTTGGGTTCTCATATGAAGAGCTTGAAAGCTTTTAACCAAAAGGATACTGACCTTGGCACTGACGATGGGTGTGGAGGTCCCAGCTATCCTCCTGTTGGTACAGATTCTTTGTCCTCTGAGCTCTTTCTGTCTGCTGCTACGGAATGCCGATTTGACTGATGCAATACGTGTGCAGCGAGTTCTCTGGAAAAGAGCAACGGGCTGATAGCTGTCCACGGAGTGCACCGACCGGAAGCATGTAAAGGACTGCATTGTACGTTGCAAAGTACTCTAGCACTTCAGGCTGACAAGAAATTGCCAGGGATCCCTGCTTGTCGCTGTATTTGCCTTTCTCCCAGTGGATACAATGCATCTCACGGCACGTGCAGGAAAAAACACGTGGGATAAAGCGTAAGAGAACACATGCACACACATATCTTCTTGCTGTTCTTGAGATACTTGTCTCAGACTGGTGATGTGTTGCTGCCATGGCAGTCGCAGCCACAATAGACAAGATGAGCATGGCAGCACAACATTGTGCCGGTGAACGTTAACGTTCATGCGCGCGCGGTGTGGCGCATGCTTCACTGAAGCAGCTTGACATTCTACTAGATAGTATGAACTGCAGTCACTGCAGTCACATACGGTATCATGGATGAAAAACAATGGCAGAACATTGCAGAGATGCCGGGCGTCATCACATGGTTCTCTTTCATTGATAACAGCTGTTCAGAGATCTCCTGCCCCGGGCTTGTTGCAATGTCAAGCTAGCCTCTGAGTGAGGCACTCAGCCGCTGGCGGCTGGGCCCAGCCCGGGTAACGCGGCCCATGCAAGTGCTGACATCGCTGCAGCTTAGCTATAAAGGCCAGTACAGCACTAGCAGCCATCACAAGGGCCAATTGGAGTCTAGACACAGCGAGGGGAACAGAATGCTCAGTGAATTGTTCAAAAGCTCCTCCATTGAGCAACGCCCTGCTAAAGCCATCTCATCACTCTTCAAAGAAAGTTTTGCAGTTGCATCACGATTCTGGCGTGGTAATGATGCAACAGTGCTTTCCGCAAGCACTCTCTGCTCCTAGCTAAATGAGCCGGATTTGCCAGGCACAGGACTCAGTCATGGAAGACAGCACTTCACAGCCTGACTGCTGCATGCTCAACAAAGGTTGCACACTCTCCAGCCTCAGTCTCCTTTGACCAGAGGCGCACTGGACAGAGGGTCCTCTCCGGCTATCTCGGCCATGAAAGCCTTCAGCTTTGTTTCATAGGCCACCACTACGCTCAGCGCCATCGCCATGAATGCAAATAGACCTGAACCCAGCAGTCACACTGCTCATACTCAGCATTACAGCAGATACTGCGAGCTTTTCAGTGGACACCATGCTGAGGCGCCATATGCCAACTACTTGTTGGGCAATGCTCAGGTGTTGGGCATCAACAATCAGGACATAAGGGACATCAACATCAGCAATGCAATGCGAGAGGAGGAGGGCCGCACAGAGAAAGAAGATGACGTAGAGGGCCGAGAGGGCATCCACAGTCTGCTGCGTGGTCCAGGAGTACTCTACAAGCAAGTGCTTTGGCCAAGCGGTTGCATTCTGGAACTCGTTCAACAGCTGATGATGTGCGTACAAGTATCCCTGGGGAACTGGAAGCACCTAGGGAGTTGCATGCCAGTGCAAAAGCATCAGGCTCAGCTTCTGCATGATATGCCCCACAACAACCAAAAAGATAGGTCATAGGTAACAAATGCTGCTTCAAGTGTAGTTCCACCAAGCATTGTTCTCATCCAGTTAACTTGCAGCTCATCCCACAAGCCCAAGTCTCATCGTCAAGGTGTATGCAGACCTTGTGCTTGTGGCAAAGAGGGTATGTCACCTTGGCCGAGACAGATCGAAGTGAGTCTGAGGACCGGGTGAAGTGAATGTGCAGCAGTGGGGGAGTTGGTGCTCCTTTCCCGATAATCTTCACCCATGGTGTCACCAGCCGATCACCTGGACATGCAACTCATCATACTTAACAGCAAGCTTAAAAAATAAACCTCTGGGCGTAGTCCAGGCTGTCTCTGACATGCATCGGTCTGTAATTAGTCCGCACCATCATATGTGAACTGAATTTTGTAGTTGTCAGCTGCCACCCAGCCCTTCGGAAGAGGGATCGGTATGGCCACCTGCATGATGAAACAATCCAGCCGTGGCATAATGCAAACAGCTCAAGATCGCCTCCTCTCCTACTGGAAAACATTGAAAGAACTGGCTTTCACTGTCAAGTTGACATGCAGGTGCGTACCAAGAGATCCTCCCCAAACCTGGGACAGTGTCGCCCAAGAAGATCGTGCCAGTGTGTTCTCACCTGCATCAATAAAAACAGAGTACATCTCATCGGTATGTGCTGCTGCAGAGGATATGTACGCCACTTGGTGGTGTAGGATTCCTACCCCGTGAAACAAAGCTCTGCGCGCTGTTGGCACAAACTCATCATCGTGAAAATTTGCGCCGCAATACCCCGTGATAACTAACAAGATGCTTGTTAAGAATATAATCTTCCGTGCTCTTCTGGTCATCTTGATATCTGCAATCGAAACATACCAACGACAAAGGCAGCTAAGGGCATTGAGCTTTACTTTGAATACTCCACACGACATAATTATGCTATGAATCTCAGCAAATGGTTATCCACAATTTGTGGGCCAAAACTGCAGCAAGTGCAGACGATCGCATGCCTGCTTGACAGCCCGAATAGGCAACCTGCCAGGTGCGCACATCCTTCGGCTCATGTCGATCCCATCATCTTGATATCAATACTTTTCGAAAGGGTGTTTGCAAGTGTGTTCGTCGAATAATCTTCCTTCAAGATTTTTATTTGAAAGTCTGAGTCATCAAAGCGGTCCTGGTGATTTGGCGAGGGGATACAGAGCCAAGACGTGAAACGCACTTTTTGGGTGTGAAGCTGTGAGGCACCATGGAAGCAGAGCTTCTCAATGGAAGAGCTCAGGAGCTTTATATCCCGAAACTTGGCACGAAAGTGATCCGACAGAGGTCTACATGCAGAGTTGCATACAAACGCAGGGTGAGTTTGCACTCTAGATCCAGGTTGTGTTCCTTTTAAGATCTTTGGTTAGGAGATTGCCCTCCAAGATCTCCATATGAACATATGTCTTGATGTGCTTGTCCATCCCAGTATAGCATTTGCAGAAGGTCTGCAGTCATGGTGCTTGTCTCATTTGTACACTGCAAGTTGACCATCATCTTCATCAATCAGCTTGTGTCACTTTTTAGGCCTTCTGCATCGCTGGTGCAACAAATGGAAACAATGGAAGCGCAGCAAATCAGCCACCCCCGGCCTGGCCTGGTCGAGTTATTGTTCCAGAGGTCACAAAGAGAGAGGGCGTCAAGGTATCTGTTCCTTGTGCTTATCAGCAGAAACAGCTTTGTCAAGTGTTCAGCAATCACGCTTGATGACCTTCATTCTAATGCTTCTGGTCTGTGCCGGTGCAGAAATTCTCCCTCTTGGGCTCGACGGGTGCGCTTTCCAAACACAGTATCACCAGCAAGCATTTGCTGATCTGCTTCAGTGGTTGACGTGTTCACACGGTGTATTTTGTCAAGAATGCAACGCCATTGAAGGCGGAGCAAACTGTCTGGAGTGCAGGGTCAATAGGCACACAGACACTGGACATTGTGAAGGAGCACGGGGACCGATTCGAAGTGGTGGCCCTGGCGGCAGGAGGGAACGTCGCCCTTTTGGCAGAACAGGTACAGCTCACAGGGCCCCTTGAGCAGACATGGAGAAGCAGCACATAGCACGATGGCTGCTTGCTCTGTGACAGTAATTTTTGATGACCGCCGCCCAAAAAACATCCAAACCAAGCTCATGGATTCTCTTGTGTGTGCACATGTGTCCTTGCAAAAGCTTTTGAGACATTTCTTTCTGACTGCTCTGCTGGATGGGGCATACATGGGCCTGATGACTTGTGTGGTGATTGGGGCGCTATCAGATCCGGGAGTTTCAGCCAAAGATGGTGGCGATCCGGGATGCCTCGAAGCTGGAGGAGCTGAAGGAGGCGATCAAGGGTGTGCAGCGGCAGCCTGAGATCCTTGTGGGCGAGGAGGGCACCATCGAGGTTGCACGGCACCCCGAGGTTGATGCAGTTGTCACCGGCATTGTCGGTGCGCCGCTTCCCATTTGCATGCAGCCCTGAATGCAACATCCAGCACACCAGATCTACTAAAGGGTAGCTTCTGCAGGCATACGCTATTCAACAGCTAGGCAGGCCTATAAGCCATATGTGGTCAGGAAAGATGTTCGATTTCACAGGCCAAAAAGTAGTGATGGCCCAAATAGCATTACCCAGTGGTTGCCTTGTCATGGTGGAGGTGAAAGCGAGCTGTTCTAGCTTCTCAGATGCACAGCTGTGCCCAGGAGACTTCCTGAGCTGCCTGGCTGCATCCATCTGGGTTGAAACGTCGTCTGGAAAGCTGCATTAATTGTCCCGAACCCAATAGCGCAGTAGATTTGGTGGTGCGCATTATGGAGGCCCCTCTCACGACTGCTGTCCACACCGGCACAATAACCCAGCAGCTGCTCCTGCTTTGGGTTCCAGCAGAGCGATGCAAGCGGAGGGGCGCGCCTGCCATCCTTGTAGAACCTCCTCGAGAGGACAGCATACAGGCAGGGTGTATGACGTGTGGCAATCATTGATTGGGTGTGCGCGGCAGGGTGTGCGGGATTGCACCCGACGGTGGCGGCAATCAAGGCAGGCAAGGACATCTGCTTGGCCAATAAAGAGACGCTCATTGCCGGCGGCCCCTATGTGCTGCCCCTGGCGCGGGAGCATGGTGTCAACATCCTCCCTGCAGACTCTGAGCACTCGGTGAGGCCCTTGCACCTGGTGTAGTCTCTGCTCCAATCACTTGCACACTGAGAGTCGTGCGGCTTGAAGCCAGACGTTGGCAAAGGTGGAGTTGATAGGGGAATAAACACACCTCTCAATATGCTCACGCCAGCCCTTTGAGGCCATGGCTAGAGGTTCTTTTGGGTTTGATGTCACATTGGACAGAAGGTGTCACGGTTTAGACAAGTCTTTGCAGCATGCTGGTCACTTCTACATTCAGTTCTGTCAATGAAGCTGCAAACCAGGAGCATGGCTGGCTTCACACTGGAAGGCTTTGGAGTTCTCCATTTGGCCGCTGACAATCTGCTTGTGGTTTCTGGTGCGAGGGCTTTGAGATTCTTCATGTGGTTGATCACACTTTGCTTGTGGTTGCTGGTGCGAAGACTTTGGGGTTCTCCATGTGGCTGCTGACAATCTGCATGTGGTTGCTGGCGCAAAGGTTTTGGGGTTCTTCATGTGGCTGCTGACAACTCCCATGTGGTTGCTGGCGCGCAGGCAATCTTCCAGTGTCTGCAGGGGTTGCCGGAGGGCGGCCTGCGGCGCATCATCCTCACAGCCTCAGGGGGCGCCTTCCGCGACTGGCCTGTTGAGAAGCTCAAGGAGGTCACCGCCGCCGACGCTGTCAAGCACCCCAACTGGAGGTCAGCCCCTCACACATGTCCGCCCTGCAGCTGTGCACCTACAACTCACTCACACAGACGTTCCGCACTTGAGCTAAAATGCATGGCTTGAAAGAGTTGTCTCCAGCACTGGCAGCAACGGATCAACGCCATGTCATGCCTTGAACTCGGTCAGCATGGTCATCATGAGTTTGCACCAGCCTTGCAATTTTATGTCCATGCAGATATGATAGCGTGTTGCAATGAAAAGTTCGTCTGACTGTGTGCTGCGGCTGGGAGCTGGAAATGCAGGGTGGGTGTGCAGCATGCAAAAATTGTGAAAAATGGAGGACTGCCATACAAGTGCTGCTAGACATGCCTAGTCCATAAGGACTGGAAAACATCTATAGTAGTAGTAATTATAACAATAGTAAGAATATTAGCAACATTCATAATGATGATGATGCTGATGCAGCATGGGCCCGAAGATCACAGTGGACAGCGCGACGCTGATGAACAAGGGGCTGGAGGTGATCGAGGCGCACTACCTCTTTGGCGCATCCTACGATGACATCGAGATCGTGATCCACCCCCAGTCCATCATCCACTCCATGGTCGAGACCCAGGACTCCTCTGTGCTCGCCCAGGTGCGCTCGCAGGCCCTCACATCTCAGGATCCAGGAAAGCGCTTCTTGGTTGTATTACAGTGGTTTCAAGCTGGACGTACCCCAGTGTTGAGATGGTCTGAGAAGAGGTGATCTGGCCGGTTACCACTATTCTTCTGCTCACTTCGGCCACTCTGTGGCGGCACGATGACACTCATTAGCAAGCTCCAGGTTGATCGGAGTGACAGTGTTGTGGTGGGACTGTGGTTGTCTTGCACATCAATGGCAGGCAGGTGTGCTGCTCCCTGCTACACCGGAGCAGAAAAATCTGCCAAGTGCCTTCAGGACTGTGTCCGAAGTCCATTCTTTATAAACATAACCATCATACTTATGCAAAACACCCCAGAGCCGTTGCATTCCACCATGACGGCAATGACTGTGTTGATGAGTGGCAAGGGGCTTGCTGGGTGGTTCCAGCTCTGCAAAGGCTACACTTTGCATGCCTGGTAAACCGGACAGTCTACAGTCAAGTCATTGCAGTTATCGCTCGCCCCATCCACTGGGGCCCATTTATTTTTTTATATCTTAGGGTTAAGGTAAACCCCAAGATCTCAAAATTAGAAACCCTTAAAACCCTAAACCCTAAAAAATATTGTGGTAAGTAATTGAGGGGTGCCATGGTGCAGCTGGGCTGGCCGGACATGCGGCTGCCGATCCTGTACACGATGTCATGGCCGGAGCGCGTGCCATGCAGCGAGGCCACGTGGCCGCGCCTGGACTTTGCCAAGGCCTCCCAGCTCACCTTCAAGACGCCCGACCGCCAGAAGTACCCCTCCATGGACCTCGCCTACGCCGCCGGCCGGTGCGCCCTTCAAAGCCCCTCTGCGCCAAATGTTCGCTTTTTGAGTTGCTGCTGAGCATTACCTGCCCCCTGCTACCCTTGCAGCTCACCTCGCACTGTGCTTAATCAAAGAGGGGCTCTCTGCTTGTCTTGATCATGTTAACCTTGCCCTGTCCTTGCTTTGGTACACAACAAACTCCTTTCCTCGCTGTCATCTTGGCGTCACTCTGAACGAGCGGAGATATTTTCCGTCTGAACGTACAGCGGGCACTTGCTTTTCCCCACCCACACTCATGTAATGGGCGCTTATTAGCCGGCATGCATCAAAGTTTGTGGGGTACCCAGATTTTAACAGTCCCTTCGGTGCAGGGCGGGGGGCACCATGACGGCGGTGATGAGCGCGGCAAACGAGAAAGCGGTGGAGGTGTTCCTGCGCGAGGAGATCTCCTACCTCGACATCGTCCCGCTGGTGGCGGCCTGCTGCGAGGCGCACAAGGCCGACCTCACCGCCGCGCCCTCCATCGACGACATCGTCCACTTTGACGCCTGGGCGCGCGACTGGACCGCTGTGCATGCCAAGTCCTTCGGCCGCAAATCCCTTGCCGTTGCCTGAAGAAAAAGAGAAGATTCCAGCCGTCTAGGGCTGAAGAAGATGACCCGCAACCACCCACAGTATCATTCAGTGCAGCAAAACAAGCCTGAGCATTTTTCGGCTCCATTTGTGCGCATTGGATCAGAGGCTGAAGTGCTGTCTCGAGCCCGGTGCAGAGCGCTAGGTACATCAGAGGCAGCTTCCTGAGGTGCACCAGGACAGTAGAGTCCTGCGACTCCCCATTGCGTAAGCCAGCCTTAGCGGGCCATAGCCATTTGGGTCAAAGAAGCCATGGCGGGAGAGCAAAGTTCAATGCTTTGCCGCGCTGCCCTGCTGGGCAGGCTGAGCTGCCCAGGGCACTTGGTCTGATCTCACTGAATACAGCTTTGCTGGCTAGAAGCTGTAAGATCGAGAACATGGTGGAACTAGCTGTGGACACAGGGACACGTGCAAGTCTGGCCGGGCAGCCCAATGCTAGTTGCCGAGTGATTTGTTGTTTGGTGTGCCGCGATGAGCCGTGGGCTTGTTGTGCATGCTTTCTCACGCAGCAAAGGTTGGCACAAGAGGCTGCTTTGACCATGGAGTGCGTTGTTTGCGCGTGAGCGACGAAGTACCGCGTAGTGCCGCCTGCCGAATGGGCGCCAGTAATGTATGAGCGTTCTTTTTTGGTTGTGCTGCAAAGTCGATGCGTGCTCCTGTTGCATACCCCAGTCTTCCTTGCACGTTATCGCATTGCATCTCCAGGATGAGCAGACAGCCACCAAAAGAGCCAGCTGAGAAAACATGAATTCCAAATGGATAATTGTTATTGCGTGGTATTGAGATGTCCTCTCCAATTAATCCGTGCTGCTGCAGCATGTTCATCAACTCATGCAACATGTCAGACGTCTGTCGACAGCAGGACATCCCTAAAACTTCGCATATGAGATGAGATGATTTAGAAACGATTTGAGGATTAGATTTGAACCATCGTGGATGGCATGCATTCTTGCAGTCATCACACACCAAGTAAAAGTGCAAAAAGCTCACTAGTACATAGGTGAGAACTCGGATTTCTATTCTGGCAAAGAATGCAAAGCATATCTTTACACGAAGCCCCACTCCCAAGAAAGCCCTGTTCACACGATCTAGCCTTTTGTTACAAGCTGTATAAGCCATATGCAGCATCAAATTGAGATTCCCATAAACTTGATTCTGCTCGTTTGACGCTAGTTCTTATCCCAACAGGCGCGACCAAATTCAGTCAGTTTGCCAATGCTCGCAGAGTCCAGCAACGATGTCTGTACGCGTTCACCCCAGTCACCATGCATATAAGTACTGAGAGCGTGACCAACTTAGCATATTCACGACAGTGGCGAGCTGCAACCTAAAGGCTTGACAAGAAACGTGCAAACACACGTCCGAGCAGCTACAACAGCATCTTGCCGTTGCTGCATGCATGCTTGCACCCAAGATCGCGGGGCCTCTCGTGGCAAACTGAGCGGTGCGCACGGCTGCTTGTTCCAGATAAGCAGATAGCTAAGTAGGTAGGTTGGTAGGTAGAGTTAATTACCAGTCATTTATAGCTATAAGATGCGCCGCATGGGCTGAAACCCCAGCCCCATCAAAAACCCAACACGCTCAAGCAAAAAGGGAAAAAGAAATCGTCTGCCGCTTCAACCCAGGTACAGACCCCATTTGCAGGCTCTGCCTGAAAGTTAGCAGCGTCAGGATACCTTTACAAGGGACACTTGGCAGAGTCTGCTCGGACTTGGCAGAGTTTGCTTGCCCCAGCCCTCTAGACACACAAACCAAGGCAGGCGCTGCTGCAGTTGCAAAAGTGGAGGAGAGCAAAGACACAGGACAGCGCCCCTTTATCTTGCCACTCCCAACAACCCATCTGCGTGCCTTTAATATATAGTCTGAAAGCGGCGGAGCACCCACCCACTAGGGCGGAGACCTTTTCTTATTCGGACATGTCAGGCCCTTCACCTCCAAGGCCTTTGCGGATCGCAGCCAGAGAGCTCTCAGCGTGTGCCTCGCACAGATTCAGACCCGTTCATTTGGTGA
The DNA here is from genome assembly GCA_020887355.1 of Coccomyxa sp. Obi. NCBI lineage: Eukaryota > Viridiplantae > Chlorophyta > Trebouxiophyceae > Coccomyxaceae > Coccomyxa > Coccomyxa sp. Obi. Next base: position 2,070,460 of record AP024997.1, read on the forward strand.
AGCCATTTGCGCACACCCTGCAACCCGCCGAGGGGGCTGCTGTGCTCTTTTTCATGAGATGCTTTGTGCCATGGCACCCTGAATATGCAAACTCTGGACCTCAACTTAGAGGACACCACCCGGTGGGCCTCACATGTGGCCCATACCAGGAACGATGCACACCAGGGTGTGGGTTGCATTGCCCCGCACACGGCAAACCGCACGCGCCCAAATCTTAACAACTCTCTCGTCACTTCTCACGCCTGCGCAAGACACGCTTGCCCCAAAAATGAATCGGCAGCCGCTCTCGCCCTGCACTCCGACTCCCCAAATTTCCACCGCACAACCAATTCACCCTCTCACCGCAATCATGCAATGGAACCTCCCATTTTCCACGAGTGGTCCACCCCCACAGCCGGCCGCAAACAACAGCTGCATCGAAGGGGCGCTGCCAGGAACTGGCGCCCCCCAATGAACTGCCTGCTTGCACGCTGCGCTGCCGTTCAATGGCACAGCAGCAGCAGCGGGCTGGTGATGAGCACCTCCACAGCGCAACTGCCCTTGCAAGCCAGAGGCGCGGGTGCAAGGGGCGGGACACTTGGCACGTGCTGCGCAGGCGGCAGGGGCATTTGATGGAAGAGGGAACGCTGCGGCCGTCAGTACTGGATCTCCCGCTTGACCTCGCCGCCCATCTGTTTCCCTTGCGAGCCGCTGCCGCCCCCCGACCCCTTGCCGCCGCCCTGGGACCCCGAAGGAAGGCCCCCCTGCGAGGACCCCCCGCCGCCACCGCCCTGCTGCCACCAGCAAGGCACCCCTCAGCTTCTCAACCCCTCAAGAAACTCGCCAAAACAGCCACTACACCTGTCCATGAAGCATCTGCCAGATCCTGGGTAACAGTGTGCACACCTCTGCTCATTGGTTGAAGCCGATAGATATGCGAATAAAACAGCAATGCAGGACTGGAAAGCAGGGTTGGAGGCAAGGCAGGTCAGGGGGCGCAGCAATGCAAGGAGGAGCAGCTACCTGGCCGTTCTGGTTGCGCAGCATGGCCTGGTAGGCGACGCGGCGCTGGTCCTCCTGGCGGGCCACCGCGCGCCTGCGCATTTCGCGCAGCTCCCGGCAGCGCGGCACGGGGCAGTCGTTGTTCTGGCACTGCTTCGCGTGCACCTGCAGCAGCATCCACATGCGCCTGCACGCAGCCAGCCCCAACACACACACGCTTCAGCCACCACTCACGGCAGTCAATAGGCTTCATTATCAACCTCATTTCCTACAAGAGTACCGCCGATGAGCGCCTAATCACTCAGTGAGGCCAACAGTGAATTTGCCCCGTGCATGTGCTGTGCTCAGACCAGTGCACCTTGGAGCAGGGGCCACACAGCACAACAACGGTGGAGATCACATTGAAAACTATTGAAAAGAGCATCATTTGCACAAGCAGAAAGCAAGTATACCACTGGGAAGCAGGAGCTTCTAGCAAGGGTATACTGCAGTCTGCTGGCGCAAATGACGCACTTTCATGCGCCAGTGGTGCGCAACCGAAGGCATTGCATGTGCGAGGAAAAGGGCGGGTGGGCGCACACACTTTTTTTAGGGTTTGAAGCTTGAGGGTTAATCAATATAGGGTTTTGGGGGCGCGCACCGGCAGAGCTGGCAGCCGCCGGCGACCTTGAGCGGGCAGGAGACGGCGTGGTGGAACAGGCCCTTGACCTTGGAGCAGTTGGTGGAGGGGCAGTCCGGGTCGGCGCAGCCGCTCGCGTGCACGAGCAGCGCCATCGTGCGCTGCAGCTGTGCGTTGCGCTCGTTCCTCTCCTCCTCCGTCATCCTCGTCCGCGTCTCGTCTATCTTGCGCGCGTGCGCCTGCATGGCCACCATTCCACACCATCATACTCTGATACTACTCACTGAGCCACCACACACACCGCAGTGACATCTGAGGACGACTATAATCGTTCTGTCATCAAGCGATACAGTACCATAGCCACCCTGTGCAGCGGCAGAGCAGTGCGAGCAAAGCATCTGTATCCCACCTGCTACAAACAGTGGCAACTGACAAGCGCATGCTCAAAAAGAGAAAAACACTACTCAGGAGGCTGTGCTGCCTGGTTGTATGCTCCATGCTTACTGAGATCCCTCGCCTACTGAGAAGTCTCGGCTCTTACAGAGACCTCAAGCGACCCCCTGGTGGGATGCCCTTTCCAGACTTGGAAGGCAACTCCCTTCTAAGCCCTGAAACGATCATCTCACCCGAGAAGCGCATCGAACAAGGGAGGACAGACACGATAGGCAGAAGGGAGGGGGGCGACATACAATGAGCGGGTGCTGGTGGCCGACGGTGTGCTTGCAGTTGGTGCACATGTCGAAGTCCTGGCACACGGAGCAGCGGAAGCCCTGGCCGGGCTCAATCTCCATGCCGCAGGCATTGCAGGAGCAGGAGAAGGCGGGCGCGTCCGGGTTGTGCAGGTGGTACAGCACCATCATGCTGCTGTGCTTCGCGCGCCGCATGCTGTCAAACTGGTAGTGGTTGCCCTGGCACAGCGACAGGAACGCCTGCGAACACATGCACGCCCAGGCGCCTCAGCACAATTCTCTCTCGTAGCCCGCACAGACGCTGAGCTCAGCAGATCCAACTATTACCCCCAGATGAGCCTAGGTCAATGCAGGTACAGAGCGAACTTCAAGACTTGTGCTTGTTCTGCTTCACACGCAAGCTCCTGGGGATCTTCATGTGTCCCTCATCAGTATGCGGCTGGGATTGGCATGAAGACCGAAAGACTGAGGGTGCGCACCTGGCGGGTGTCGAAGAACTCGCACTGCATCTCGGGGTTGCCCTCGTCGTGGGTGGGCCCGATGGGCTCTGTCTTGGTGGGCACCAGGTCGCTCAGGTGAACGCCGCTAGGCATCCCCCGCGCCTTACCGCCCTCGCCCGCCGCCGCACTACAACCACCAGCTCTCAGTCATGTTCTGCATCTTCTCTAGCAAATCCTGAAGCTTCGTCAGGTCACAACTGGTTCCATTCATCCATCCATTCGTTCATCCATCCGTTCATCCGTCCATCCACTCATCCATCCATTCCTTCTTTCGCTTACTCATTCATTCATTCGCTCACTCATTCATTCGCTTAACAACTTAATGTGCCATGAACTCCCAGCTGGGCCACCCTCAGTAGCATATTTCTGTACAGGGTTCAAGTGCAAAAATCGTGACCCTTCTGCTGACTCCTCCCACATTGCTGCCCACATAGGACCCGCTCAGACAGTCATGCCCATAAAGACCAGGAGAAAGAGGAAGGGGAAGTTCAGAGAGGATGCCCACCTGGACTCGGCCTGGTAGCAGGTGGGGCAGAGCTGGAAGCGGGACGACATGGAGGTCACGGTCTTGGCGGACTGGCCGGGAATGTCCAGCGAGATGCCCTCGAACGTGCGCTCCGCCTTCACCGTCGCCTTTGACGGCGGCGCCGGGTGGTACCACCTGCATCCCCCCATTGGCAAAATTTTAAGGTTTCTTCACTCTGAGCACCTGAACACTTCCACACTTCCCCCGGCCATGAGTGTCCAAATTCGAGTAAACCACTCGCCAAGGCTGTCTGACAAGCACTTCAGACACAACCTGTCCAGTTCTGCACTGGAGACAGCGGTCCAACAGAGAAATGTCGTGCTCCTTCAGAATATAGGAGCATATATCAAGCACAACGCACAGCAAGCCGCATTGCTATAATGATGAATGCAAGGTAACTGACAAGGCAGGCGATCGGGTGGAAGTGCTTGGGGTGGAGGGCACGCCGCGCACCGGGTGGCGTCGGAGATGTAGGTGCGGCAGAAGGAGCAGGGCTCCTGCAGGTGCACCACGATGAAATCGGCCTTCATGCCGGAGATGGTGTCGCCCAGCTTCTCCATCAGCTGCGTGTCCGTCGTGGCCGGCCCCGAGCCGTACCGCTTGCCCTTGGTGTTCTTGGCCGCCCGGCCCGCCTTGCTGCCCTTCTTGCCGGCCACACGCGCCTCCTCGCCCATGTTCATCAGCAGACTCTCCGCCTCTCCCGGCCAGTAGTCGCCTGCCGTGTGACACCCCATCAGTCACCCATTCAAACAGTAACTCACTAGGAACACGCATCAACCTTCAGGCACTAGACTGTTATCAGCAAACAATAGGAATGAACATCTGCACCGGGTGGATCAGATCGATCAATAACATATGCAACACCACCCCACTTTCTTGAAGGAGGTTCAGCCTGTTACACCCTCCACAGATTGCAAACACTAGTCCGCTTTGATCACTGTCCAGCAACTTGCCCCATCTGGCACTTCATCTTTGTCCAGCGCTACAACATGCCGTACATAATGATCGGAGAGGTGCCAGGTGCAGAGAGAAAGGAAGGATTCAGGGCCGCACCCTCGAAGTAGGGGAGGTGAGTAGAGGAGGGGCGCTCGATGCGGTGGTCGCGGCCGCCCTCGAAGAAGGTGTCCCACAGGTTGCTGAGGTGGGTGACAACGCCCTCCAGCTGCGACTGGCGCAGCATGCGCAGGTACCACTCGCGCAGGTGCTCGCTGCGCGGCGTCTTCTGCCGGCTCGGGTGGCAGTACAGGATGTAGTCATCACCCTGCACATTTTCGCACACCCCTGAGACGTTTTCCATCTCAAAGCTGCTACAAAGTGTCTGAGTCGCAGGCTGCCAAAAGTCACCGTCTGACCTTCCTGACAAAACAAGAAGCAATGGAACGCCATCTCAGGGGTGCAAACAGGCCATTAACGAAAGCTTTTGGTGCCAAAAAAGAAGAATGTTGCTTGCTTAGAGCCAGTGCAATAGCAGAGCCCATCGGGCAATCAGGAAAAAGAAGGACTTCGTCAAGACAACAAGTGTTGCTTGCAGTGAAGCTGGGGCCTCAACAGAATCAACATCATGCTCCGCAAGAAGACTGGGAGGATGAGGGGAATTCCCCACCTGGAGGGGCGGGCAGGCCCAGATGAACATGGAGGTGTAGCCGCGGGCCTTGACATAGGTCAGGTAGCCCTGCAGCACCTCGTGGTACACCAGCGTTCGGAGCGCCACCCCCTCCCGCGCCGACATCACCCCCTCCGGCCTGCAGGACATGACGTGACATGTGGGTGCTCGCCAAAAATTGCATACCACACATACGCAGTCCCTGTAAAACTCCCAGATACTGGCCTCTTCTGGCTGGCAGAAAAAATCATATTGATTAGAGTGTGCAGCCTCAGCATGATGGGCAATACACTGGCATACACAGATACAAGGTATGCCAGCATGCTGTGCATCGTGCAGAAGCTGCCCTTCACCGCCCATGCCGTGAAAAACACATCGGACCTCAACAACACTGGCTGCATGAGATGAGCTACTCAGCAAGCAGAAGGAAAGAGGCTGCGGCGTGCCTGAAGTACTTGACGGAGTCCAGGTAGGAGAGATAGATCCAGCGGCAGTTGGGTGCGGGGCAGTTCTCGCCATATTCCTGCATGTACAGGCAGTACAGGCACACATCCACGCCGTCCTGCTTCTGGAAGAGCATGATCACCTGCGCATGCACAAAAAATGTACATTAGCCACTTTCCCATACAGATCCTGTTTGTACGCGGCTCAACTTGTGTTCTAATGCTTCACTCAAACGCCACTCTGAGGCACTTCTTGGCATGCAGCGGGATCAAGTCTGACCAACTGCAACAGGAGACGCTGCAGTGCCAGCTGAATGTTGAACATGGAGTGCTCTTGCTGCTGTGGGAGGAGATGATTGACCTTCTGCTTGTACTCAAACGTGGCAGGGTAGCCGTCCTTCCGGAAGGCCTCGTAGAATTTGGACTTGACATCCATCTTCTTGACCACGTTGTTGATCACCCGCAGCGTCAACCCAGTCGCAGCCGGCACCTGTCGCACGGCACCACTTTCGGCACACATCACCTTACATAAGACTACTTTCTTTTCCTGTCCAGCGGCGGACCACTCCGTGCCCACATTCTGCACTAGTACGCTAGGAGGGCAGGGAATTTTTTTCAAAGACTCCTTTGGATAATGCTCTGCCCAGGGAGATCCGAACTCCTGACCAAACAAGCCATCAGCAAGCAGAATACTGGCTGTCCTAACGCCCACATTCCATGTCCTGTGAGCCTGATATCCGCGTTGCGAGCAGCCTCAGCATATCAGCATCACGATGACATGGAATGTGAAGGATGGATGGCTCAAGGCTGCCACTGCACGGACACAATTCTTTGCTACAGACTCCAATATCAACCAGAGTAGCAAAGAAAGAGGCTCTGGCATGCCAGTGCCACCATGCACAGCGACAAGTCCAGGGACCATGATATTGGGGGCTGCACCTGGTCGATGGGGACGCCCTTGCGCTGAGCGCGCATGTTGCGGTCCTCGTCCAGGGCCTTGGCGATCCGTGCTTCCAGGAAGTCGGACAGGTCGCAACGCTGCAGGTCCTTGGCCTCCAGCATCGCCTGCGGCCGCACTGCGATTGCCTTGCGCTCCCCGCGCTTCAGCCCTGCTCGCCACACACCGCAACGGCTCTCAAAACTCCAGCCGCACACCCTCAGGACCCCCGCGCATCAGAGCAAGTAACAAATTGTTGCAGGAACATGCTTTCAGAAACCTCTACAATAATCATGGGAATCATGCAAGTGTTCATGTGTGGCAGGGTCGTTGTGACATTCATAAGATGCCGCTTGGTAGACATGTACTAAAGTGATCTGAAACCATTCCTGGAGCCACAGCTACCATAAAAACGGCATGGTCAGGAGATGCATGTCAGGTTCCTGCCAAGAAGTACAAGACTGCAACAACGACTGTGAGGTTGACAACAGCTTTCTGTTCACCGGGGTTACAGCTGAGCGAAGTGCACTACGGCAACATGCACTAGACGGTGCATTGGCCCAGAAGAGAGACAAGTGCTTACCGGCAAGGAGGCACATGGGACAGATATAGGGTGTCTCCTCCTTGTTGCGCCCCTTGTTGAAGAGGCCGCAGATCTGGTGCACCCAGCAGTCGCACACGTCGCATTGCACCCACCCCTCCTCTGTCTCCTCATCATTCTTCCGCTTCTCCAACTCATTCTGCAGCCGGGCATGAGACAGCTTGGGAACGAATCACACCACAACATATGCACACATATCACTACACCCATTCCTCCAACATTTGCTGGCACCTAATGAGTGGGAAAGAAGGACTGCAAGCTTCAGCTGGTGAATGTGCAGCAAAGGTTTCAAGAAATGGCACAGAGTGCTGCAAGGGGCAGCTTGTCGGGTGGCGGAAATATGGTGGAAGTCACCTTCCGCACACGCATGCCCTCCATCTGGATGATCTCCCCGCGGTGCTCCGAGTAGCAGCTGTGGCACCAGAAGCCCTTGACGCCCTCGCTCTTCTTGGCCGGCGTCGTGTAGTACACCTGAACCCCATCCATACGTCACTCTCCCGCATTGCAACCTCCAGCCAGTCAGTCATGCCACACAACAGACCCGGACAGGCAGACACACAACATAAGCAAGCATGCTCCTGGATGTTGGAGGAGTGCAGTTGAGTTGAGCAGCGCACCTGGTTGCGCTTGATGCGCTGCGAGCAGGAGGTGCAGAAGATGGAGGGCGGCTCGAAGGTGTATCGACACACGTGGCAGGCCGCGCAGGGCTCGCTCTGTGGGTCGCTCCATGCCGGCAGGCCCGACCCCAGCGGCGCCTTTGCACCCATCGAGCCCGGCCCCTGCTGCTGCTGTCCACCACAAATCCATTGTCAGCACAAACCACAGGCAGAGAAGTAGGACCCTACACCCCCCGATGCCCAAGAAGGCGCATCAAGCCCTCTGCAGCCACACATGCAGACAGATGGAGAAGAGACCCAGTAGAAAAACGCAATGGGTCGAGCGAACAGATCCTGTTCATATCACACCCACTCCCGCGCATCTGCTCCGTGGATGAGAGAGTGCTGGATCTGTTCTGCAGGTACAGGGTCAGTGGCGTAATCCAAGGGGGTTGAAACCTGGAGGGTGTCGAGGTGGGAGCGGATTTCGAGGGCGTTCATGGCCTCAATGAGGGAGGTGCCGTGGTTGCCCTGCATGACGGCCTGCTGGCCCGGCTTGAAGCGCTTGGCCGGCGGCTCCTCCACCGCGGCACGCTGCACCATGCCGTTCTGCATCCCGTACATGCCATTCATCATCGGCCCGCCGCCGCCCTGATGCTGCGCCGCACCCAAGATTGCACATCAATAACATCCGGAAATCTGAAAATCCAAGAGCCAATGATAGAGGTGATACCCAATAGCTGCACAGGCCTCGACACGCAAAATGGCACAGTAGAATCTTTGCAGTATGTGGCAAACCTTCAGGACAAATCACATGCCCGAAGCCCTGGAGGTCCGAAAACAGCATTGATGTTATCAAAGAACAACATCGCTGAAGTTGGTCTCCAGAGATCCTTGAACAGGCATGAACCTGGATACCCAAAAACTGGGTGTGCAGAATCAGGCAAGGGACAGAAGGCTGGCAGCAGTACCTGCATCATGTGGGCATTGCCATAGCCGCGCGCCTCAGCCTCCTTGCGCGCCAGCATCTCCTGCTGCTGCTTCTGCATCACCATGCGCTGCTTCTGCACGTACTGCTTCACCGGCGTGCACACGGGGCAGCTCTGGTTCACGCACTTCTGATGGTGCTTCAGCAGCTCCCGGCTTGTCAAACACCTGCAAGAGATTGAAGAGGCACCAAATCAATGTGGGTTGGAGGGAGAAACAACACCAGTCTGCCAAGGCTCGCACTGCTCGTAGCAGACTATGCATGGAACACCCCAAAATCCTCCTGCTGAAGCACCTTGATGATCCTCACTGCTAACAATTGATTCCACACCGGACACCCCAGCACCTTCCTCTCAGAGAACCTTGGCGCTCTTCGACCACAGCATTCCTGACCTATGGAAGAACACAGGAAGAGCACTCTGGTGGAGTGCACATGCCAGGCCAGTGAAGGTGGCTGCAGAGAGCTCCACCCACCTGGGGTATTCACAGTTGGGGTCGGCGCAGGTGAGGATATGGCGCCAGAGCTGCTTGGCGACGGTGCAGGACTGGCCGTAGGTGCACTGCCCCTCGGGGGCCGTGCACTTGGCGCAGTGGCGCAAGAAGAGCAGCCACCGCTGCTGCTTCGCCACGTACTCCTTTTTGTTCTGCACGTGCTGCAACTGCGCCTGCGTGCGTGGGTCCATGCCCAGGTCGCCGCCTGCGTGCAAGCATGCAGTTTTGTGACACTCCCCAAAGCATTCCCCGCTGCTATACGCCCAATCACCCTTTGTCACTCCATGCCACACATCCTTCCTTCCTATTGATGATGCAACCATAATGTACAGAAGACAATTATGAGACCAAATGAACTGCAAAGAGAACACATAGCACTACAAAAGCATTGAGGATGGCCTACTTCCCGTGTCAATTTCATCCTTATAACACTCAGGACCCTACAACGCCTTGGAGGTGGCCAAATTGCCGAGTTTCAAAGCCCAACGTGAAAGTGGGGCGCGCACCGCTGCTCTGGCTGCCAATCCCAGGCAGGCCAGGAATTCCTGGCATGCCACCAATGCCCATGGAGCTCCCGCCCATGCCGGGCGACCCCATGCCGCTCGGCCCTGACATCCCGCTGGGACCCCCCATTCCCCCCATGCCACCAATGGGCACCATGCCTGACCCAGAAACAAGACACCAGTCTCGCATGGAAACAAGTCCATCAACTGAATTTATGTGGAGGCTCCCTTGAAGTTCCTGCCAAAGTCAAGGGCACATGGGCGCTTTTGTCGCCACCTGACTCACATGAGCCACATGGGTCACATGGGTTAACCATATGAACTTATTTGCTGTTTGGCTTCCAATGTCTTCCAGCTCCAAAACTCACGGGTGGCACAATGGCAAAGCAAGCATACAGAAGTTATTCTCATGGCCAATCCCTTTGCTGCATATGGCAATCCTAGTGCTGTAAAGTTCCGGCTCTCTGTGCTACAGGAATGCCACCTTGCATGGGTTGGTTGAGGTGATTGCCCTGCTGCATGCCTCCCACTGGAACCATGGATGAAATCTGACTACCTCCATGGCCTCCCGGAACAGGAATCATGCCATTGTTCATCACCATGTTGCCAGTCCCCAGCTGCAGGATACACAGCCCATCCCATCAGCATCCCATCCAAATTTCTTGCGTGCCAGATACTTGATGAGAATGTTCAAGATACCAGTGATCCTATGCTTTGTACCAGTAATGGAGCCAAGCTGTCACCATGGCAAGTGCATTGGTGGAAGAGTCTCAGATACCCCGCGACATGGATACTTTGTAATCACTGGGTGGCTTGCCGAAAGAGAGCGCACCCGGAGGGCTGAAGAAGTTTGCTGCTGCATGCCCATCTGGTTTGACATCCCCATGGGCCCATTGGATTGCAGGTTAGTGCTCAGATGACCCGGTGGCATGCCTGCACAACATTCCAGTCTGTCAAGACGTTATCCTGGTGCGCAATAGTGAGCGTGCTCAGTGCCGCTTGCCACAGCAGTAATTTGAGGTGAAGTAAATTATTCAGAGGCAATGTCCCAGCATAGACAGGCACTGCACAGGTGGGCCCTTTCATATGTAGGGCCTGCCGCGCACCGTTGATGGTGATCCTCTGGCCCTGCGGTTGGGCACTCTGATTGTTCCCAGTCTGCACAGCCAGTTGCCCGAGTCAGCCAATACACAAATCAGTTCTGTATGATGCTTCCACAACGAAACCCACTGTAATAGGCCCATGCTTGCGAATACAGACCAGCAACAAAGGCAGCACCACTTCAAGATCTGCACAGATGTTGGCACTGAGCTGCACCCAAGAGGCTTCTCATATGCGCAATCAGGAAGAGGAGGATGAAGAAATCGCACGTTCATAACAGAAGGGGTCTGTCCAGGGGGCCAATCCCTTGAAGATCTCAACATCACTGGTGCTCCATTGCTCATCACTGGCCCTGGTCCTGGTGGATTCTGGCCCCTGATGAAGTTGGAGTGACCAGAGTTCATGGGGTACGATCCCATTCCTCCCATGCCCATGGCTCCAGCTGGCCCAGGGTCTGTCTTGACCTGTCCGCTGCCCAGCATCCCCATGCCCATGCCTGACTCCCCAACCTGCCCTTGCAGCATCCTCGAGTTCCCCAGATTGGGTGCTGAATGCATAGGCATCCCCGAGTGCTGCATGAACTGATTGCCGCCCGCCACGGGCATGCCCATGTTTCCAGCGGACGTGAGCGGCATCCCGGCCGAGGCCGACGGAAGCAAGGAAGAATCCTGAGCCGAGGGCAAACCAGAGGAGCCCAGGTTGGTCCCGCTGCTGAAGCGCTGGCCTGATTGGGTGCCCCCGTAGCTAGTGCTTGGGCCCTCGCCAGGAAGATACCCGTTCTGCAGCGGCACGCTCGTGGGAGGACGCTCCGAGTCTGAACGCCGTGGGTTTGTGGAGACCATCCGCCGAGCTACGTTCTGCAGCCGCGTCTCCAGCGTCGTAGTGTCAACGTACTCCGCCTATGAAGGCAATCGGAGCTAAGTACCGGGGAAACTGCAAGGTAGTGAGGCCAGAGGCACCAAAAACAAGAGGAAACATAGCCAAGCGCAGCAAAGTACCTTTGTAGAGGCTGTCCTGTAGAGTGCTTCCTCCAGCCTCCTAACAAAGTCTGGGAGTTTCTGCCGGAATTGAACATTATCTTGATTTTTCGGACGCGAGCTGAAGAGGTTGAAGACTGCACCCCCAAACACCCACACTTCAGACCAGTCCACAAGTGCAAAACTCAATCTTCAGCAGGAGATCCCTGGCTTGGTCATGTGCAATCTCAGATTCTGGGCGGCAACAATGCAAAGAGGCTCTGTCATGGGCCCCAGACACCACTGAAAGAGGAAGGGAGACGCACTGTTCTGTATGATGGTGCGCCTGTCTTCTTTATCGCTTTCTGGGTTTTGCCAGCGAGACCACTGGCTTGACGGCTGCTGTTGCTGCCCATTTTGAGAGCCCGGAGGGTGTGGCTGTCCCAGGGACGGCAGGTTTGCAGTCTGGGCGCTGGGAGTCCCCATGTTGCTATTCGAGAGTGCAGGGAGGACTCTTCCCTCAGGAACGCCCAAAATCGTGGCCTAGCCACCCATCCATCGCACCTTAAGGCCACCAACAAGAATGCAATTGCCCTCACGCCTCACTAAGCCTTTTGTGACTGCTTCTTGCTTCTTGCTGCTTTCTCCTTTGCCTCTCAGGAACAGCTTTATGCAGAAGCGCCGACGGAGACAGGGACCAGCTCGAAGAAACCCTAAACCTAAACCGTGGATCTCCGAAACCAATGTTCCGGAACCGAAACGGCAAAACTTCCCGAATGCTGAGACCGCCCTCATGTGCGGCTTTCTGCAGTGGTGAGAAGTTGAGGACGTGTGTGCACACTTGTGCCTCAGCCTCTGCACCGTGGTGCACTAGGCAAGGCCGCCGTGGCTGCGGCAGCTCAGGAGAGCTGCGCTGTCTCGGCGAGGAAGGCCCGCTTTGTTGATCTCCTCATGGATTTCTCAAGCATTCTGGCGAGCTTCGTTGTATGTTGCTTCAGCGCTGCCTTTGTGCCTCAGTTAGTGGAATGGTTGAGAGCATGTTGGATTCTTCGGAGGATGCCTGGGCCGAAAGGTGGCATTTTGGGCCAACTCAAGTATTTCAATGACCATTCTGTGGGTCAGCACAAGGCAGTCATTCGATGGGCCCGCGAATTTGGCAGCATTTACCGTGTCAGGCTCGCAAACGTCAATGTGAGCCTTCTTGGACTTGTGCTAATGCTTCTGCACTGGTCGGTTTACCCATTGCTGCTGAGTACCTACTTTCCAGTGCAACTGTCAATAATTTAAGGATCAATTACACTGATCATACATGTTGTGGCAGATGGTCGTCCTGTCAGATGCCCACTTGATCGACAGTGTTGTGGGGAGGTCAACAGAGCTAGAAAAGAGCGTCGATGTTTTCTACAACCAGTTCAATGTGGTACGCAACGCTTTATCTACCTGCACCCCTACCAATCCAAGTTTAAGCTACCATCATAATGTCAGACTGAGCATCTGTTCTGCCCACTGAACATCACACCTTTGTGCAGCTGGCTCACAATGAGGAGAAGTCGAACCTGTTCACATCTAGAACCAATGACTGGTGGAGGCTCATCAGAAAGGGCCTTTCGCCGGCATTCAGCGCCAACAATCTCAGGTGTGAAACTGTTGCCCAGAACTGCACCAGTACTGGTGATTGCTAGACCAAGCACTGCTGCAGCCCGTGAGACCCGGTATGAACAAAATTTGATGCGATGTTGTGCAGCAATGATCTGTCCGCCACCATGCAAGGTTCGGTACATTCCCCACACGGCAGGCTGTCAACCGTAAGTTGTCAATGGGAATGGCTTCATGCAGGAAGGGCTTTCCAGAAGTGCAGCAAGTGACACAGCGGCTAATCAATGCAATGCGGAAGGCAAAGGGGGCGGCCCTGGCACTGGATAAGGCCACGCTGTGCGTCACACTGGATGTCATCGGCCGGGTCGGCTTCCAGAAGGACTTCGGAGCCACTTCCAATTTCGAGGCTGTTATCGAGGGGAAGCTGCCTCCCCCACCAGGTGTCCTCTTCCGAGACCTTGAAACAAGTCATTTTGATCTTTTGAAATATTAAGAATATAGCCCGTATGCGTAGTAGAGTCCCCGTATACGTCACCATGCCCATAAGATGCACTGATATTGTTGAGTCATGCATTGCTGTGCACTGTAGAGCCAAAGAAGCCGAGCCTGCTTGGAGCTCTATGGGACTCCATCCTGGTTTTTGTCGGGGTGCGCCACACAGCTTCCATAAAGACAAGCATTACACGTGGACCACAACATATTTGAACCTCCAAAAGTCGCTGCACGGTCCAGCCATGCGCTCGTGTGAGTGCTGGTCAGAGCGTCGCACGATTTGCTGCCCTTGCAGAATGTGCCACCTTTGGCATTCTGCTGCAGCACCGTCGCCCTGCGACATGGTCATTGTGAAAGCAGATGTGCAGTTTGCTATAGCACATTCGATCTGCAAGAGGGCCACATAGTGAGAGGACAAGGGCTGTGGGAATCAATTATTCAGTCAGTCAGTTACACCTGTTTTTAGCCACCTAGTGCTGATCAGATGTCCGACCGTGATTGTCAGAGTCAGCACCCAGCATCACATCCAAACATTCACAGAGAATCTTTGAGCGCAGGCCAAACTGACTCCCAGCGGGCAAGCGCATGATGACTTCCGGCGGCGCATGAGAGCGCTGCTGGAGGAAGCGAAGGCGCGAGGCGAGCCAAAAGCCGACGACCAGTCCATCTCGGGCCTGCTGCTCAAGCTGAAGGTACATCTTCCATACTGTTTTTCGGTGTCATGTTCTCCCGCAGCTACTTTGGTTGGGCAGTTCCATGCTGTGTTGCACAGTCTGTCTTGGTCAGTTCTCTGCTGAAATCTTGCATGGTTCTACTCGATGTCACCATAAGTTCTAAGGTTTGCTAGAAAGCATCTGTGGGCAGGCATTCATCAGGGAGAATATCGGTGTCCGAGCATCATGCAAAGAGCTGCCTTTACGAAGGACTCGCGCACCTTATTGGCGGTAGTCCTGAGCGTCTGGATGGTTGGCTGAGAGTGCAGGACCCCAAGACCGGCCAGCGCCTGCCCGATGACCGCTTGGCTGCTGAGTTTGCAGTTGTGTACCAGGGCGGCACTGAGACCACTTCACTTACCACGGCCTGGGCCGTGTACGCCCCCTTTTCTATGCCACTTCACAAAGCCCAGTAGCACTCTAAGGGCCTCAAAGCAACTTTACATAGGCACTTTTCCACTGAGCTTCTGGCAGCAGGCCCTTCATACTCCTGCATTACCCCCAGCTGTTGGCGGTCTCAAGGCGGACATGTCTTAAGTTTCAGGTGGGAAAGCAGGCCAGCATGTCTCTTGGGCAGTTACATGCTCATAAGCAGGCGTAAAGGCACCATGCATGGGGCGCAGGTTCATGATCACACAGCACCCAGAGGTGGAGGCAAAGGTGCTGGCAGAGCTGGATGCCCTCGGTCTCCTGGTGACTCCCGAACGGCCCAACCCGCGGCCGCTGGAGTATGACGACCTCACCAAGCTCACATACACCAACAACTGCATCAAGGTGCCTGCACTGTCCTCCCTTGCACCTGACAGCTACACACATAACATTGTTCATCACTTTGACTGGATTCCTGGCATTTAGACTGGACTGTGCCAGCTGGTATGGATAAGCAAGCATGCAAGGGCAATGTATGTGGATTGCAATTAGCAGCTGCCTTGAGATGTTGCAGTCACAAACCAGCATGCCTTGGGCTGATGAGGTGGGAGACTGGGTACTTCCTTCTGGCAGCACCTTGGCAGATTGATCCGATAAGTACACCGCAATGGTGCTGTTTGGCAGGAGTCGATGCGCATGCTGCCAGTGCTGAGTGGCACCAACCGCATGTCCGACAAGGACATCATGCTTGGCGGCTACCTCATCCCGCGCAACACCATGATCTGGTGCAACCTCAACGCCACCATGAGCAACCCCGCCATCTGGGAGAACCCAGAAGTTTTCCTCCCAGTGAGCCACAACCACTTACTGGAAGTGTTGCTGCATGCACAAATGCAGCCTTTGATGTACCAAGTGATTTTCTTCTGATTCCAGCAGCATAGCTTGTGTTGAGCGGCAGTCAGTTATGTCCAAATCAGCTACAGACTGAAATCAGGTATACTGGGGCTCCCTAACAACTGTAGGTGGGGCTCAGATTACTGAAAGCCAAGGAAAGGTGCAACTTGCAAAGGAGCCCAATCACAGAGCTGAGGACCAGCAGGCCCCCGGACACACAAGCTTGAGAGCATGTTGCGCCGCTGCAGGAGCGGTGGGAGGCACCCGGCGCAGAGTATGTGCCGCTGCCGGGCGCCAAGCTCGGCGCGGCCGGCGCGGCGGCCATCCATGTCACGGCGTCGGCCGACGCAGCCGCGGCTGCTGAGAAGGACGAGGACGAGAACGAGCACCGAGTCAAGCGCTTCACGCCCTTCAGCGTCGGCCCGCGCGACTGCATCGGGCAGAACCTGGCCAAGATCAACTACCAGACCACCGTCCCCATGCTTCTGGCCAACTTCAAATTCAAGCTCTCGGATGAGGTGAGCTTGCAATTGGAGGCCGAAGTGTCTTGTCGTTGTGCGTCTCTGACCTGTTGAGGCCTATTGTGTTGATGTGAGCGAGATGTCGCTCACTTGTGACTGCTGCAGTATTCTTTTGGCTTCCCCAGTGCCAAGTATGTATTTGGCTTGATGGGGTTGGAACTGCGTGGTGGCTGCAGATGGGAGGATATGAAGGCGTAAGGGCATCTGAGAGCATGGGGATGCTGCCCTTCACTTCAAGGCCTGCGCGTGGCCTGAAAAGGCTTTGGTTTCCTCGCCTAGAATGTACAGGCATGCTGGCTCTGAGGCCGGCAAAGGGTTTCCAGATGCATTGTATTCCACGTGATCAAACTTGAAATTTCTTCTGGGGTCCCAGAGATAGCAGCGAATTGCATCAAGGCTATGATACAAGATGTCTCTCTGCCAAAAGCCAAAAGATCGACAGCCAGGCTCCCTATGCTCACTGAACGATACAGAACTACCCTTCGTCGATTGATAAGGAGCCATTACACAGTAGATATCGGCCTCTCCGATGGCTGATAAGTGCAGGATTGCCAAAGTCAGACTCTGATCAAGCCACGTATCTCTTAGTAACCTCCTGGTTCGAGACATTCCAGTCGAAGCTCCAGCTGCTTGCACAAACCACAAAACACCGTTTTGCAATCCTTATATTGGTCATCTTCATGCGATTTACACAAAGTATAACATCAACCAATCTGATCTGGACTTAGTTCGTACATTGCAACCGAACGGCGTGTTAAAAGCTAGCTGTAGCTCTCTAGGAACTTCTAAAGTTAACTACTTCACATAGATTTAACCATCAATTATCATGCCGAACGTACGCCAAGTATCAATATCCCAGCGCAGTGCTGGATATAATCTTCCAAGGCACGAAGCACTACAAACGCAACGAGCCCACAGCTGTAGATTGGCAGGATTCTCCGGAAGATGTACTCCAGCAAATATGTCAAATTTCAGATGCAGCGCGCACAGTGCAGCAGCTGCAACGACACCTAAACAGGTACACCCCCAAAGGCCTGACTTGTTTATAAAGGAGACCTTGCTCTTTTTTTCTCCATATTGATCAATTACTCTCCAGATCCTCATATGAGCAATTCTTGCGCAAGAAAATTGACATCCTGCCTCCCCTGTGCTCAGGACCCCTTTGCAAAGAAGGAGACTTACACCGACTCCTTTCTGGACAAGTTCATGGTGTCTTATTTTGCGCAGAGGATGTCACAGCAGCTCGGTGGTGAGAATATGACAGATTAAATGCTTGACCACCTGCCTGCAGCTGGACTTCATCACTGCTTGACCAACTCATTGAACGTGAGCTGCACTGGCCAGCAACTGCTGCTTCTTTGGTTTTCTGCAGGGAGGGAGTACTCACCAGGGTACGAGGGATTTGTGGAGCTCTCCAGGGAGATGATGAAGGGGCGCAACTCAAAGCAGCAACAACAGGCTGTGTCTGGCGTGCTGGGCTCTCTGATGCCCCCACAGGCTGCTGAGCGCTTCAGGAAATGGTTTCCCGTGAGCAAGGTGCCTTCCTGTGGTGACACAGAGGTCTGCATTAGGCAAATTTTCTCAATTAATCCAGGAATCCTGCAGATGATTCTTTGTTTGGGTGGTTAAGGTGTCTGAGTACATTGAGTGTTGTGGCATGTGCAGTGGTCAGCAGAGATGAATGCCTTGATCACGGTGCTGGGCTTCAAGTGGCTGGTGGGGCCCTTGGAAACAAAGGAGGTAGAGGTAGATTTCAATGGGGAGAAGCAGAAGTGGCAGAGTGGCGTGCAGATCAAGAAGTGCAGGTACCTAGAGCAGAGTGGATGCATAGGTGAGGGGTTCCTCCATGTGTACTCCATGTGATACCGACTGGCTTCGATTTGCGAGTACTTGTGCCTGGTGTTTGTTCCAGTGTGTGGTACTCAAGGCTTGGTGCAGATGTTTGCAGCACTGTGTTGATAGCTGTTGTGTTGTCTGCGCAGGAATGTGCGTCAACATGTGCAAGGTGCAGCCAAACATGCCTTTCAGCCATTTGCATCCCTATGTTCCAGTCCATCTCGAACGTTGAATTTGTCGATTTGCATTTATCAAATGGCGTTGCTTGTTTCAAGAAAACTCACACTCTGACTTGGAATGTTGTGTGCAGATTCCAACAGAGGATTTCTTCACAAACCAGTTTGGGCTGCCGCTGACGATGAATCCAAATTTTGAAGACCTGTCATGCGAGATGATTTTTGGACAGAGGGCGCCACCCATAGAGCAGGACCCAGTGTACAATCAGCCTTGCTTTGCGCACGAGTGCACACTGGCCGAGAAGGAACCTGTGCCTTGTCCAAAGATAGACACAGATAGGCACAGGAAGAGACTGGCGGCATGAACTTCTTACATCACCACAGACACTTCTTTAAGCTAAGAAGTCCAGTCAGTATCATCTTTCAAACCAAAATATTTGCCAATGTAATAAAAGTGCTAGGAAATCTTGCCTTATGACAAATTGAGCAGACAGGTTGTCACACAACCCTACTGTCCTACTCTGCAGTGCATTTGCTCTCGGCATATGCATATGCCGTTGAATTCCATGCCCTGGTTCACACAACTCTGTATGCCAAGTTCTTGCAAGAACAGATTGGTGACCCTTGCCGTAAACTAGACAGCCAGAAAACCGCTGCATGCAGACATTTCACAGACGTCACCAAATTGACTCTGGAACAGTACCAAGTCTCTCTGAAAGATTTAAATTTAAGACTCGTCATGCTAGATGCTGGACAATATCTCAGCCCCTGACACATGCTGCCAGAGGCGAACTTAACTGCAAAGGCGAAGTTGCAATTGTGAGACAAATTATAACCCCACTCTCCAGTTTCCAGCTATGCATATCAGACTGTACTCTGCGCACTGCGCCAGCCGCTCAGAGAGACCATGACAGCTGGGGACACATGGTCATCTGGACAGGCCAAAGACCCCATAGAAGCTGTTGGAACGCTTCAGCTTCTGCCGCTCCTCCTCCTCTTTGCCCAGCCGTACCTTCTCCATATCTGCGGCCAGCTGTACGAGGCGCTCATTCAGCCGGATGGTTGCCTTCCGGACCTCCTCCAACTCGTTGGCAAGCCACTGCAGTATGCACACAGACTTGCACAAGTCACAACAAAAGACAAATGTGCTGGTGCTGGCTGCAGCATGATGTAGTGCGTGAGAACTTTCTGCTTGATTGGTAGGCGTATACTCCTGCAACCCCTGCTTGATCTGTGCAAAAAGGGCAAGGGACAAGCAGACTCGTGACAGAATCAATCAATGTTGCATGGCAGCCTGTGGGTCCATACTCGCTTGTCAGCTGCATCCTTTTCCTGGAAGGCCTTCTCTTTGGCTGCCTTTTCCGTGTCCTTGCCTTTCTGCCTCTCATACTCCAAGCCGACAATCGCAATAGCAACCTGCAGGGCACACTTACCCAATGTTTTTGACAAACCACCTCTTCTGCATATTTCCATCAATTCACACTGCCATCATATGCTGCTGCATGACGCGCTCCAGCTAGAAGACTTTGCAACCTTGAGAAAGCAGCAATAGGACTGGAACCCACCCCCCACACGAAAGCCTCGCTGATGAACTTGCCAGCGAGGTCCATGGCTTTCTCTTCTGATAGACTCCCCACGAAGACTTTGTCGGACTTGCCTTCTGCACCCCTGTTGACTCTGACCTCCAATCTGTGGAGGCTCTGCCAGACACAGGCAAAGGTCACTGTGGGCAGCTTGCAATACTTGCTTTCATGATACAGACGTTACGATGAAGGTACAGGACCTTGGAACTGTCAGCAGGGAAGGAACGAGCCTCACCTGAGCCAGGTCTATGACTGGCTTCCTCAGCTTCGGATGCTGCAGCACATAGCTCTGAACGCGCGCGGCAAGTGGTTTGGAAATTGTACGGATGGTTAAAGTGAACACTTTGAATAGAAATGCCGCCATTCTTCATACAAGAAAGGAAAAAGGGTAGTGCACGAACAGTAGGGAAGCGAATCTTGACCCCCCTTCTGCGACTTGAAGCTTCTGAACCGTGTCTATGATGGTCAAATAGGCGTTACTATTGTAGTAGCTACTCAAAACTAATCAGACTGCAACTGATGCTCAGCTCGTCCGGCTTTTGAACACTTCTCTTTAGGGAATGTGGTGCAATATTGCGACGTTTCTTCCGCGTTGTACGGCCCGGTAACTTGCTCCCTTTAGGAAAGGCTGATAGACACCCTAAAGTTACACCGATGATAGTTCAATCTGGTTGGTGTAACACCCAACTGGACTGAACCGTTTCTCCTGGCTTCCATCGGGCAGGCCATAATATTTCGTCCATGCTCGCCTGGCAAAAAGTGTTGTGCTTTTGTAAAAGGCAGCTGAAAACGTGCCACGTGAAATGCGCTTTTCCTCCCTTTACACCTTTTGTTCCCTTTATACCTTTTTCCGTGGAGAAACCGTGAAGTGACGGTGTGGTGCTGGCCAGCCATCGTTTGCTCAGGTATGCTTCTTGTATCCAGATTCGTCAGAGCAAGTGATGCCCAAAACACCTTGAACTTCTGCTAGCACGATCGATTATATTTGTGGTTGGAGCAGGATGAGCACGTTTACCTTACCCTGCACATCAGCTCTGCCAATTCACAGCGTGTACGCTAGGAGTCAATGCATCCCGAGGGATAGACTGATTCTCCCCAACAGTTTGGACACCAAACACCTGCAATGGGGATGCTGCATGCCGAGAAGGCAGCAGTGCAGAGGATCACAACAAACCTGTCGTGCAGCAAGCAGCAGCACACCCTTGGCAGCAGAGCCTATTCAGCAGGACCAAGCATCAACAAATGGTATACGTGCTCACTAGCATGCGACTCATGTTGTGCATCTGACACTGCCAGCCATCCTGAATGTGCTTTCCAGCATCTTCTGACATCCCATGGCTGGCTGAGGTGTATGAAGGAGCTGTGTCACTGCAGGAGCTGGGGATGCCGCTCCCACAGCGAGGTTGGTCGCTGTGGTGGCGGATGGGGCGCTCAGCAGGCTCGGGAGAGACATTGAGGTCACAAGCGAGGCAGTCCTGCACCACATGGCCACACGCCTGTCCTTTGTGGACCCTGGCTACCAACTGGAAGTATACACCGATGCAGACTTGCTGGTGGGACTTTGATCTCGCCCCTTTACCGCGCTGTGCTCACCGTTGGCTAGCCGCTGGGAAGCTCCTGTGTTCTCACACCTCCTTTGTATGAACAACTCTTGCCGAGCATGACTTTAATAATGCTGCCTGCTCTTTTGCAGTGGTGGTGATTCCCACCGTGTTGTATGCATCGAGCAGGACCTAGATAGACAGGCAGCGTTCATGCAAAGCGCGGCTGCTGCTCGGATTGTGTACGCTGAAGGCATTCAAAACGGAGAAGCAGCTAAGACACTCGCAGAGGCCACAGGCCGCGCACCCACGTTTGTTGCATTTGACTGCGTGCCGCAGCTGCATGCGCTCAATCGCCTTGGTGGCCTCCCCTCAACCGACCCAGGGTGCAGGATTCCTGCTTTCCCAGCTCACATGGAGATCATACTTAACCACGTCATGATACTTTGCAGCATTTTCTTGTGAAGTTGACTCTGCATGCAATGCATGACCTTGATAAGCTATGATGTCTAGAGATCTGTTGGGAGCTGTCCAAGGCTCATTGATGTTTGGCAGTCTTCCAGCACTCTCAGTCATCTTCTCATTTCAAATCGTCCCATCATCGGTTGTTACATCGTTCGTCATGTGGCCAAGGAAGGCAGTTCTAAAGTCAGCAGGAGAATGGTGTATCCCTTATGAGATCATAGCTGACTTGGATTTGGATTTTTCGGTGCAGGCCGTGGCAGCAGTTGCAAGCAGGGCTGCCATGGACGCCGGCTGCTCGGGCGCAGGAGCTGGCCAAGTCCATACAGACACTGTGGGAACGCCACAGCTCAGACGACCTGGTCTCGCTCTTCCTCGTCCTCATCGACGCCTTTATTGTCAAGGCGCGCCTCACCGCATGCATGCCCCCCATGCAATGCTGTGCTGTGCTTTGGATCCACTAAACCTGCCTGCACCTCAGCCTTAAGTGCCCCAAGGAATTGACCCTTCCCAGGTAGAGATTCAGAGTAGCGTTTGTGTTTCCAAGTAGCACTGACAGCAAGGCCCCCTGTTCCCAAGTCTTTACTTTTCCACAGGGAGGGAATCTTGTCCATGTAACCAGGGCATGTTCAATGCTGTGTGGTGCAGCACTCACAGTAAGGTCACAGCGCTCAGGTTGTGTGTCCAGGTGGAGACAACTCCAGGAGTTGTGCCTGGAGAGAATACAATGATATGCGCTGGCTTGTCGTGGTGAGCAGGTGCCGAGGCTGGACAGTTTGAGGGCGTCTGGGCCGCTGGCGCTGGCACGCATGATCAAGAACTGTGGCCCCCAGATCTTTGCATGTGTTAATGACCCCGACTGCAAGGCCGCGCTCGACTGCCTCCAGTCGTGCTCCCCTACAGACCAGGTTTGGAGCATCCGCCCTTGCACACCTCACTGCAACATGGCTTACACCCTGCCTCATTGCTTGCATGGTGATTTGAACAATGTAAGAAATAAAAAGATCATCAGGTACCCCATGGTCAATGGACTACACCTATCTTATCACTCCACAAGCTGTACGTGGTGTGCTTGAAAAGGAAATCCTCAATCCTTCTTCCTTTGATATGTCCTACACCGAAGACCATCATTTGTAAGCTGTTCCACTGCGGACCATTGACCTTGAAAGGTTCACCCAAGCCTCCAAAACTGGGGAGAGAACACAAGAGGGTGGGTGTGCTCCCAGGTGTGCTCATACCGGTGCATAGTGTCCCACGAGTCACAGCTGCTGGAGGACTTCTCGCTCTGCATCCTGCAGAAGCACAACTGTCTGGGGAAGAGCGCCGACATCCCGGCCCTGCCTGACCCCCCGCCCATGGGCAGCTTCAGAGGGCGAGCCCTCTCGCACGACCTTGCCGAGGCCCTTTTCATCGGCTGGCTGGGTGAGGCCCATTCTGCCACTTCACCGATGCTCTTGTTCAGATGCCTACAAGGCCATCAAGGCTAGGCATGTTGCAGAAATTCATCAACAACTTCGCCGCTTTCTGGGCATGGCGTTCACAATCATGCTGATCAAATTCTCCTTCATTTCTGTGCACCAGTGCAGTCATCTATCCTGCTTCATCATGCATAATGCTATGGGTGATGCAAAGATGCATACTTAAGTTTGTTTCTTAGCTTTGCTGTGGGGTGCTGTTGCAGGCAGGGAGGAGTGGAGTTGGAGGGTTGTGGCGGGCCAGAACGCTGCTTATGATCAGTTCCCCTGCCAGTACCAGATCTTCTACCGAGGCAAAGCCAAGCGGTCGTTGTGGTATGATCCTGTGTTCCAGGTGAGCGCCGCCCCATGCTGCGGCAACTAGCGCTGACAGTGCTCTTGGTGGCTTGCAACAGGGCGCTCCTTTGCTGGCTTGTTGGTGCCTTGTGTGTCTGAGCTGGCAGCAGATCGTAGTTGTGCAAGACGTTCAGGTGGTGTGCTAGATTACATTACATTATGTATTGGCGTTTTCCAGCTTGTCAAAGAGGCAGTCCCTTGCCTTTTTTCCGAGCCGCCACGCTGCTCTGTTTTGCCAGCCCTAACGCCAACAATTTTCCCTCATGTGTAGTAGCTTTTGTAATTGGCCAAGGTGGCCTGATCGGTAATCTATGGATTGAAGGAGGCAGGATTTGCCTGACAGGTTCGGACACTGGATGGGCGGACTGTGTGGCGACGGCGGCACTACAGGGTGCGCCGTGCAGAGATACCGGGGACATTCCACTTCTCAGTGCTGGACAATGGCGTCATCAGCAAGGAGTTTTGGAGGTGTGTTTGCCCTAGCACCAACATTGTGGTGGCGTTGAGGTCTCTGTCTGACTGCAGGCCTGGTCTGAATTTGCGAGGAATCACCTTTGGTTGGGCGCATCAGTAATCATCCGATGCTAGTGCAGAGAGTTACAGATGGCAGTGTGAAGCAAATCGCAGTTGATCAGGGCCATTGAGTGGAAGCAAAGCTCATGAACACTCATATTCCCAGTGATTATGCTTCTAAAGCAGCTACATGATGCTCTGTTGCACCAAAGGCGAGTCATCAGGAGGCAGAACTGGGGGCGTGGAACTTGCAGGATAGTGGACGTGCCGGATGATCTGTCATGGGCGCTGTTTGCCTATTCGGGTGCAGCATCAGCTGCTGGGCAGGTCTACACAGGCGCTGTCCTCTGCACACCCGATGGCATATGGCCGGCAGATTCACAGGAGGAACGCATCAATCGAGCCCTCAGGTACTTCCGATCCGTGCAACCGCGTATGAGCTCATTCAATTGTTCTCGGCACCTGCACCGACATGCCTGAAGGGATGCCCTGCTTTATTGGGCCGCCTCTTGGAATACCTTTTGGGCTGAACAGACGGACTGGATGGCACGCTCTCTTTGCGATTGCCTGGGTGAAACTGCGCTGTGCCTTTCGACTGCGGAAAGCTGTTGAGAAAGACTGAATGAACCCGTGTTAACTCAAACCTTGCAAGCATTTGTGCTCACATATTACCCTGTTAAAGTGATATTTGCAGAGCACAAGTGAGCCGGATAGTCTGAGGCGATTGTGACTTCAGAGAAATGGAGTTTGATCTTCAGTTGGAGCCTGTGGGACGCAGGCTGTCAGGCATAGAGCCATGGGAGCTGTTCCGGGTGGACAACAGCTGCTGCCAGGGCATGCCACTGGGCGTTCCTGAAAAAGATGCTGCATCAAACCCAGCCGAACAGTCGCTTGTACTGTCTGCAGCACCTTCCTGAAGATTATGTTGGACACCTCGGTTCAACCAAGTCGGTTGCAAAACCATGGCTCAGCCAGTAGGCTACTAGTAGAGCTTAGACGTAGTTTTTCTCAGCTACTATAACATGTTTTAGCTCTGCATGCAAGCTGCGCGAAATAAAGCATGCAAGCTGTTTCTAGGTGTGCCCCGGGCTTTTCAATGTCCAGTATCTCAGGCACTGCCCTTAATGGAAGCTAGATGCATGGAAGAGCATTCAGTTTGTAATCCATGACTAACCCTCACTAACGCGTTGGGAAGCCGCCTAGCTTGGCAACAGAAGGAAATCTATGACTGGCAGACAGGTGTGAGCGCTGTAGATCTGAGGGCAATGCGCTGCAGGTAATCGTCGCTGTTCATTTATATTGTGACCGATACGAGATATCACTCACAGCAAGGGAACGGTGGTGGGCCCTCCAATATCTTGAACTTTTATGGCACCTAAATGTCGATGCTCTTTGTACTAGAACAGATCCAGAGAGGATATGCAGCAGACAGATAAGCTGTCGAGCGAACTTACATTGGAAAGCCGTTTACTTGTCAATCTGCGGACGCACTACAACTCCCGCCACCTGTCTGGCGAATAACGAGGCCTAGTAACGAGGCAATCCAGGGCGTTCTTGCAAGACGGACTGGTGAGCGAAGCGCAACTGCACTTTGATCAATTATTAGGCATACTTTTGAGTTGTGACTGTGCGCATCAATAGTCATCTCGTGTCGTCGGCACGGATCGCTGAGGATCCTTCGGAGGACTGCAGCGCACGAAGGGACCTCGGGATGACGCTTGTCTGGTGTTAGCGGTCGTAAACAGTCTAAGAAGTCAATTTAACCTGTCTGGCAGGATGTACTTGTAGTAGGACGGGGTAGCTCCTCGTCTAGCTCTTGGCATGCAAAGCTACTACCACTTACTGACTCAGCTAACCAGTTCCAATGTGAATCGCAGGAGACCAGGAAATCATCGTAATTAAAATAACTTTGGACATTGATTAAAGCACTGCAAAGGGGGTAATACAGTCAGTAAATAAGACACCTGATGGCTTGGGAGGCGGTGCCCTGCTTATCAAGGAGGAGGACTGAGCTGCGCGCTACCTTGTGCATTGCAATTGTCCTAGTCAGCGTCGCTTCAGTCTTTGCGCAGCCCGGAAATCCTTTGGGTGGAACAGCAGAAACAGATGGTGCGCATCCACTCTCTGAGCGCCCAAATTTGTGCTGGCAGCAGCTCCCAGACAGAGAGATGATACTACTCGAGCAGTACACTGGAGACAGCTTCTGGGGTTGAGCAAGCCGTGTACCCATTTCTATGAGCTTCCATGCGCTTCACTGCATCCAGATCAGAGTCAGGATGGTTCAAAGCTGGGGGATACTGAGCTTGCCAGTGCTCAGGGTCGGCACTGCAAAAGCTGCCAGCAGCGTTTGGAAACCCGCCTACCCTTGCCAGCTGGCAGGGCAGCAACCCTTGCACAGGCACATGGGTTGGCATTGGCTGCTCTCTGGTCAATGGCGCCCAACGCGTCACCTCACTGTGAGTGGCGACCGGC
This sequence comes from Coccomyxa sp. Obi, assembly GCA_020887355.1. Classification (NCBI taxonomy): domain Eukaryota; kingdom Viridiplantae; phylum Chlorophyta; class Trebouxiophyceae; family Coccomyxaceae; genus Coccomyxa; species Coccomyxa sp. Obi. The sequence goes on from AP024997.1 coordinate 2,096,973, forward strand.
TAATGGAACAATGCCACTGCTGCTTGCAACATGCTTGTTGATCGCACTCGCCATGCTTGGCGTTTGCAGCATGGAAGTGACGAGCACTTGAATGCACATGGGGTGACATGCTCTAATGGCACTCGTCACTCAACATGGGGCACAGAAGATTTGCAAGACGCTGAGAGGCATTCTGTGGCTGTGCAGGAACCTGAACGGCATGGGGCTCAATGGGACCCTGCCAGACAGCCTCATCCAGCTAACCACCCTACAGATCATGTGAGTTTGGCGCGCCAAGATCTCTTCCCAGACCGGATGCCGGAAGTCGTCTGGTTGTCACAAAATGGTTGTCACAAAATCACATTTCAGCGCTTGACCTCTGTTGGGCTCATGCTTCCAGTGTTATCCCCTCAACAACCGACTGCCGCTGCCTTGAAACCGTGTGAGTTTTACCTGTCCAGGAATCTGTCCAGCAATGCCATTGGAGGCAGCCTGCCCACCAACTGGGGGTGGAACAACGTGTTCACTCAGCTTCAGGTCATCACACTGGACGATAACAATCTGTCCGGCAGCCTGCCCTCCTCTTACAGCAACCCCAACGCCTTCAAGAGCCTCATTGTGCTCAACATGGACCGCAACAACCTGTCAGGTGCGCAGGCGCCCCCATACCACGCACGTGTGAGCCGCTTTGGGGGATATGGCCCATATCATATGGGGTGAGACTAGTATGCACTGCTCAGTATGCTGGGGACCAGTGGCAGGATGGGCTCCTATGACTAGCGTGGATCTAGCAAACTCGAGGGAATCGAGCAGTAGACAGTCAGATGGGCACAGGGAGCACCGACTTGCTCTGTAGGTGCTTCAGCTCTTGGCCACACGCGCTCTGTGTGATCTTTTCCCAGTCATCTGGCTGCAAGCTCCGCTGAAGCAATCTCGTGCTTGCCGCATCTCATGACAGGCTTGCTGTGGCAGTTTGAGCAGCTGTTGGACTGCCAGAACCATGCAGAATGCCGTCAATTTGGCGCTGGGGTAGCAATGATTTCCCAGATCAGCTTTCTTAATGCTCGATGCGGCCGGCGAGTCAATGTATTTTGATGCTTCATGTAGAAAGTACTGTGCGCCAAGCTCGGGGCTTGGGTGGATCACTAGCACTTCCCTGCCCCCTGAGGCTCCATGTACCATCCTGTGAAGCACACCCACCATATCCTGCCACAGAACTTGTGTGCAGGAAGCCTTCCATGAGGCCGCCATGGGGCGCTGAGGACTTGTGTGGACCAGTAGCACTTTCCCAAACACCTGAGCTCATGTACCAACCCAGGAGAGAACTTGTGTGCAGGGAGCCTGCCGGCATCATGGGGCAGTCCAGGGGCGTTGCCTGCGCTGAGGGTGCTGGCGGCGAAGAGCAACAGCCTGGATGGGCCGCTGCCGGCGGCTTGGGGAAACTCCAGCACTGCGCTGCCCTCGCTCACAATCCTGTCCCTGGACGCCAACAAGCTGTCCGGAGCGCTGCCGCCCTCCTGGTCCGCTGGCTGGCCCAGCCTCTCGTGAGCGCCCACCCTGCTGAACTGCCATTTGATTCCCGTCAAGGCTTGCATTAAACGCTGCACACTCAAGTGCCTGCAGCAGGATAGCCCGGCCATGCACTAGTTTGGGTTGAAAGGCTTGATTGCCAAGGCGGTGAGTGTCTCTGGCAAGTCCCAGGTTGACGATACATTTATTTTCTTCCTTAAGCCAATGAAGAGGTCCTGCGTTATGCATTAGAAATGCGCAGTCCATGTTGCTCGTTACTCTCTCCCTTAACAACCAACAGTTTCCAGAGCTCCTACCATCTTCCTGGGTCGCAAGCGGACCCAGCTTCTTGTGCTCTGTGCTGCTGCCATCCCCATGTCCACATGCCGGAGTGAAAGTTGGTCCAGTCAGCTTAGCTCAGCTCTGAAGAAGTCATCGTCCAATGTGTCACGATGACATTGTCCTGATCCCCTTTCCTTTGCTGCAGGCTGCTCACGTTGACAGACAACAGCCTTGGAGGGAACCTACCGACAGAGTGGGGCGGAGCAAAAGCATTCCCCAAGCTGACCATCATGGCGCTCAACGGCAACAACTTCTCGGGCAGCTTCCCGGAGTCCTGGGCCGCCAACACCGCGTTCGCCAGCATGCGCAACTCCGGCAATGGCATGTGAGCGCTCCTGCCTGCACATGTCTCCTGCATGTTTGGTCCAGGTGTCGTGTGCTGCAGGTGGGATGACCAAGCTCTCATGTCATCCTTCACTGGGTCCATGGCACCTGGGCCGCACAGTCATGCACTCCTGAAATGTATCCTTGTCAGAAGAGTGCAGCAATTGGCAACACACCCTTGGAAAGTCCATGGACACTTGTTGAAGATGTCACAAGGGCTGTTATGATGCAACATCTTCCCTCGAGTGGGGCTTTGGACAGTGTTCAAGGGGTGGATGCTGAGGGTGGCCAGAGCTCCAGACAGAAGCACGCTTATCTGCTCTGCAAATACTGCATGCTGGAATGATTATGTCAGGAAGGATCTGGAAGCTGCAGGAATGCCAAATAATTGGAGAGTGCAAATTTGTGAAGAGTGGAGGAATGCCATAAAGGTGCTGCTAGACGTACCTACTCCATGAGGACTGGAAAACGTGTAGTCATGGTGTTAATAATGAAATGTGTATTGCGTTTGCAGTGTGCTGCAGCCGGGCAATGAGCTGCTGAGCGGATCAGTGCCTCTGGGGACGCCCTATCCTGTGCTGCGCTATGAGGGCGGCACTTCCTACACAATGTGCTCTGCGTTCCCGTGCAGACGTGAGTATATCACCTCCCTCTGAGATGCCCTTGAGCCACTTGTCGGCCGGCCATATTGTGATGTGATGATGAACAAACCCAGCTTCTGTGGTGATGGGAGCTGCAATGTGCATGGCGTCATGTATTGTCTTCTGAGAATGCAACGCCCAGCTGTCGTCAGGCTGCGGTCACATCAAGCAGTAGACTCCATTGAATAGGTTGAACTGATGGAGATCCAAACTCTGTGTGGATTCCATGTTCTGCTCCAAGCAGATGGCAGCAGGTATCTCGAGAGCGAGGGTTGTCGGAGTTGGCAATGTGTCGCTCTCACTGCCGCCATGTCTGGCCGATATCATGTGTGTCTGTGCATCGCAGCTTTGGCGCCTGCCCTTGGACCAGGAATGCTTGCCATGGCGCCTGCGCCGGTGAGACTGCCCTGCATTCCTTCTCAAAACTTACATCTCCTTCTCTGCTTTGCCTCGCGCTTCTCTGTGGCTGCATGCAAACGCAGCGGGCCCTGTAGAGAAACAGTCCACTTGAAGACTTTCCTGTCTCAGAGCAGAGCTGTTCACCAGGGGCCTCTGAACATGACTCCTTCAAGAAACATACAGCCGCTGTGACTAAGGCTTCCTTGGCCCTCAGATGTTCCTCATGCGGCGTGCCAGCAAAGGCCTTCTAAAATGATTCCTTCCTTTAAGAAACACACTTGCCGCTGTGACTAAGATTTCCTTGGCCTGTTGCCTCAGATGGTCCTCATGCCAAGTGCCAGCGGAGGCCTCCCGGCACCGGCCACAGCACCGACCCCGGGACCGGCAGCCGCAGCGGTTGGCGGCCAGACGATTGTGGCCACACTTGATTTGGTCGGGCAGGGGCTCAACCCCCTGTCATCCAAGGACTCGGACGCGCTGCTGGGTGTCATCTCCAAAATCATCGCCCCCCACAATGCCACCGTCTCCTCTGTTCGTCTCGGCCAAGTCCAGGTGTGTGAACTTTTGAATCTGCCCTCCCCTGTATGTTTCATAACACCTTTGAATAAATATGGCGCAAGCCTTTCAACACTCACAGCACACTGTTTTGCGCAGCTCTGAAGAGAATCCGTTTTTGCATGGCTTTGACTGCCCATCACGGTCATATTGTTGCCCATCCATCCCCAACTTGCTGCACATCTTTGTTGCTTTGTGAAATTATGCATCTGACATATCAGCTCACGGTCATCTACTTTATGAGCTTCTGAGGGGTCCCCTGGGCCCTCAACAAATGGGCAGGGCATAAGCGCTGGAAGGTTGCGTACTTTTGCTGAGTGGGCTTTGTGCTGGCATTTTTTTTTTCAGGATCTGGTCGCAGCGGCGCCATCACCGGGCATCCAGGTTCACAATGTGCGGAGGCGGCAACTGCTCACGACCGGCCGCTACCTGGCAGAGGTGCGCCCACAGTTACAATTTTCACGACTGCAGCGCTGGTGTGAGCAATGTCACGCCTCATAGACAGCCATGCCCAAGTTACAATGCTCAAGACAGCAAACGATCGACAGTGTCAGGAAAGGGAGGTTGTGATGGCCCCAAGGTGTCCGATATGTCTTTTGTGCTGCCAAAAGGCAACTTTTGCCAGCGCCGGGTTGAGCAATGTCACACCCAATGGATTGCCATGCCCACAGTCCGCACACCAATTCCAAAGGCGCAAACTAATACAGGGGCCGCAAATCTTCCTCTAGCCTGTGAGGTACCTCGACAGTTCTGGTCCCGGCCATTCTGCATGAATTTGTCTGCCCCTGCAGCAACAGGGGTTCCTTGGTACAGCTCTGCACCACTCACAGATGGGTCCTGAATACTGTGCCATAATGAGCGGCAGAATAGGCAACAGACCTCTAAAAGCTGGAATGATAATGTCTGGGAGGATCTGGAAGCCGCAGGAATGCCATATAGATGGTGCAGAAAATGCAAAAATCGTGAAGAATGGAGGGATGCCATACAGGTGCTGCTAGACGTACCTAGTCCATAAGATCTGGAAAACGTGTGATAAAAATTAAAATAATGGGCGGCTGCTGCTGCAGGGTGGGCCGGGGTCACAGGCGCAGGTGCTAATTTCCACACAGCCAGGCGCCAGCAACAGCGATGTGCAGAGCATTGTGGGCACGCTGGCCACCGCCGCCAGCTCAGGGCAGCTCCTGTACGACCTCAAAGCCGCAGGTGCGTGCACCTGCCCGCTCAACTGTCTTAGGGGTGATTAAGATACAAGAATCATAGAATACCCCTAGAACGTTCCATGCATGCCCATCCCAGAGCCCTGCAGCTGCAGCTAGACTCCTTGCTTCGGGACGCACACATAATGTCAGCACAATGTAATGATGTGTCCAATCGGCGTTCTGGCGTGTTCATCCACTCCCTGCCAGGATCTGTGAAGAGCGGTTGTTTTAGAGCTCTGCTTAAGCGGGTGCTTTGAGCGTCTGACACCACACTATTGTTGCGCATGGGCATTGATGATTTGGTCCCTTCTTTAGGGTTTGAGGCTTGTTTATTACTTTTAGTTTTAGGGTTTTGGTGGTTCTTAAGGGTTTGCGGTGCGCTGCAGGCATTCCCGTGGACCAGGTCTCGCTGGGTGCGCCCGCCTTCCAGCCGGCCGGGCAGCCGGTCACCGTGGCGGGCGCGGCCGCGCCAGCTCCGCCGGCCGCCTCCTCGGGGGCCGGCATCGGGCTTGGCGCCATCATTGGCATCGTTGTTGGCGCTGTTGTGGCCCTGCTTATTGCTGGTATGCCCTGATGAGTACATCATTTGCTTCGTGAGACGCATGGAATCTGCTTAACATCTCTGGCTCAGCCCTGAATCTCACATCGACTGCCACGGCGTGCCTGCACTCAACGCAGCAGTTTTTTTCACTGCAGTATGTCATCTGCTTGCCTTCCTCCACTGTGCTCCCGCCTGATGGACAAGACCTCATCATAGAGCGTTCAAACACCAGAGTACTTAGGCATCCTGTTGTGCCATGCAGCGCTGGTGGCGTTCTTTGTTGCGCGGAGGCGGCGGGCGCGCGAGGACCGCAAGTCACTGAAGCCGTCCCCGAGCGTGCCGGCTGTGCCGCCCCCGACTTCGCCGCAGTCGCCTGCGCTCACGCGCGGCCGCTCTGCCGAGGCCGGCACCAAGGTGAGACCCCTGAGATGTGAACCACCTTCTGTACAGTCGGAGGAGACAGGCTTTGACACCCTTGGTATCGATCTCACAAGAGAATCATATAGGCTCATGGTATAACATGCAAATGCTCTCACTAGTGCACATGCAAAGTGACGAGTGTGGGGCTTGGCCAAATGTGCGATCGAGACAGCTTTCCCCAGACAATGGCCAGCCCTGTCTAGATTACATCAGACAGTTGTGCACATGGTGGGGACAGTTCACTCAGTGCACAGCTACTGCATAGAGAACCCTTCGCAGTTTCATGTACTGCTGACACATATGACAATGCCATATGAGCGGCAGCATTGACTATAGTGCGCTTGTGCAGAGCCCGAGGGTTGCCGGCTCGAGCGTGACGGCTTCAGCCGCTCCCGACACGCCAAAAGCCGGCAAGACCAATGTCATCCCCTACTCGCAGTACCGCAAGTCGCGCCTCGACTCCATCCGCAATGACCTTGGCCTGTCAGGTCTGTCTCTCCCCCTTTCATACACTGCAGTCCACCTTCCAAGGAAGCATACATGCTGGTCTCCTGGCTGTTCCCTTTGGTTGAACGGTCCACCGAATTTGCTACAGGGTGCACATGTGGAGGCACACGTATGATTTTAACAGTGTATCGAAAATTTGGGACTCTGATGAGGGCTTATACTTGTCACCCAAATAAACGTACGGGGTGAGAGCGAGTGCACATGTGCTTGAGGAGTCTCACCTGGATACCACATTGCTCAGGCCCTGGTGTGAATCCCTACTGCGTCTGAGCTCCAGACTTGACTGAGATGTCTCTTTTCCACTACCCAAAAGTGCCCTGCCAGTAGTGTTTGTGCGACGTCTATCGGGTCTGCATGCTGGACATACATATTTCCTGAGCCTTCACTGCCTTTCATACAGGCGCAGGGAGCGCGCGGCCGGATGCGGCCGGCGCGCAATCATCGCAGATCACCCCCAGAGGATCCGGGCAGATGTCTCCGCTGATCACTCCCCGCACTGGCCACAGCGCCTGATCAAGCATCCTCTGCATACATGGTGGCCACTAGTATCTACAGGAGGCTGGGTGTACTGATGTTGGGTCCCCAAGTGGGCACTGTTGCCCGATGTCCACGCTGACAGCAGCATTTGATTGAGGGCTGGGTCCTGACTGAAAACGGAAACTTGTGCACAAGGTTATCAGTAGGAGAGGAAGGTGGTAGCAGGATAGTCTGCATTGGTTTCAAAGGTTTGAATTTACTTCAGGTTTTTAAAAATTTTCCCAAAGAGGAGATGGTCAGAGCAGTAGCAGTAGGACTTGAAGAATCTTGCCGAGGCGGCACACAGACTAGAGTCTGTGCTTCAGACTTCAGAAGCTGCCCTAGATTTTGCTTCAAGCGAGCCTCACTCCATTATTGGGAACACAGCAAATGCCCAAACAAGCAGATCGCTGTCAACCTGGCGAAGAACCTGAGTTATGAATTGGCTTTGTGCAAAGTTTTAATCGAATATATCTAATGAGGAGCCCGGTGTACCTCAGTCAGGCCTGGTGGACTTTTTCTGTTGAAGCTTCTGTTGTTATTGTCAGTGTCGTAAACACTGATCTATCCTGATGTGACCACATCCAAGGCTTTGCATTGTGGTGAGCCTGGGCATTTGTGTCCTTAGCGATTGCGCTTGGTGCTTGCTCTATAGAAGCCTTCTAGACCTATTCGGAGCTCCTCGAGGCCTCCTAGGATTTGAGCAGCAGCTGTCTGACAGTTTCATCTCAAACCTTATTGAGGAGTCATCTGATCAGTGTAACTTCAGTTTACATCTGCATGCATGCACTTTATAATAAAGTGAACTTTGTCAAAATTTAAGTCACCGGTCTGATTACAAGATTTTGATCTCATACGATGCGGCATATGTACATCTGCTCTGCGCACGGTGCAGTGCTCTGGAATGCGACAATAGATTCGACAACCTGACAAGGAAGCCTTTTCCGCCCTTCCACCTTTTGAAATCAAGAAGTGGGCCCCACTGACGTCACCACTTCGTCATTGATGTCAACATCGAGGACGCCGTTTAAGATCGGGTAACCATCGCTCGTCTTGCTAGAGAATTGAAGAAATAGTTGCCGTATTGATGTCGATTGCAACGTCGGACAGATAAAAGTTTGCAAATCCAAATTGGTGCCTTAAAAATGAGGCAAAATCAGCATCTTTACAGATGCTGGTTCTGTGCTATCCTCTTCGTAGTCACTTTTTTACACACCGTGTTCTCGGCTGCGCATGGGTACAACAGGTACATCAACTTGGCAAAACTGTGAAAGAGCCAAATCGAAACAGCAGCAAGCCAGAGTTACATGCCTTGCAGGCCCTGTCAGACATATTCCACGGATCGAATCGCTGTTTCCACTTACCAATAATCATGTCTTTGTGTTGATGAAAATGCAGGCAGCCACATGGGGAAGGTTTCCTGCCAGATGATGTGCAGAAGCACTACTGCTACTCCACGCCGCGATTGAAGAGTTCGAAGGAGAACCCCCTCTGGAAGTTCTTCCAGGCCCACAAAAATGGGCCTGGCATCCACAAATGGTTACAGTATTTTGACATATATCACAGATACTTCTCCAAGTTCGTTGGCCAAGAAGTGCACATGCTGGAGATCGGGGTTCAAAGTGGTGGCTCCCTGGATCTGTGGCGCCACTACTTTGGTGATAAACTATACCTGTATGGCGTTGACATCAATCCTTACGCCAAAGCACTGTTTGACAACCCTCCTCACACCCGGATCTTCACTGGAGACCAGCAAAATCGCAGCTTCTGGGCTGAGTTCAAGTCACAGGTGCCCAGGATTGACATTGTGCTGGATGATGGGGGTCACGCAGCACAGCAGCAGATTGCCTCCTTTGAGGAGCTCTACCATTTTGTCAGTGAGCATGGTGTTTACATGGTCGAAGATGTGCCTCCTGGCTCTGGATCTTTCCTTGAATATGCTCGTGAGCACGCAGCAGAGCTCTTTGGGCACTTTGCAGACAATGAACCAGGGCAGTTCTCCGCCACCGAGCCAGGCTTGTTCACAAAGACCACAATGGGCATTGCGTTTTATGACATGCAAGTGGTGTACGAGAAGGGGCGCCATGCAAGGCCACATTTGCCAGTGAGGAAGGGCAAATTTTGGTTGCCATACAACGCTGACAAGAAATATAGCAGTGCAGATGGTGGGGTCGATGCAGAGCACCTTCAGAACTTCCAGGAAGCACTGGTGCGCTCTCGGAGCTCGGACTGAGATCACATAAACAATTGTTTGATATCTCCAGGATGCCTGTCGGTTAAACTGGTGTTGTTGGAAGAACCAGTGGCCATCTGTTACTGTGATTATAGCAGACTAGGTCAACAGATGCAAATTCTGGGAGAAGTTATCATGATTATATCTTTTTCTAATGGCCCACTCCGGATTCATGCCTGGCACATTTAGGCGAGTGGTGAGTCCAGGTCATCAAATCCTCCATGTCAGTTTCATCTCAGACCTGCATGCCAGACTGGCATACAAGATGCCCTTTTGGACACAAGAGCACAGCAAAAATTCAAGACGCCTCATGGCTTCTTACAGCATTTCCATCTAGCAGTCAGGTCACACACTTCAACATGCCATTCGCCTGCTAGCAGCATGGCATGGCATTTGCTGCTCTCATGCACGAGTTCTGCCCATTTAACCAGCTGGAACCAGAACCACAGCAGTAGCTGGAACCACCGCACACGCACTTGCTCCTGCTCCTGCTCCTGCTCCTGCTACTGCTACTGTCACTGCCACTGCTACTGCCACTTCTACTGCCACTGCCACTGCTACTGCCACTTCTACTGCCTTTTCATTTGGGAACAACAATAAGATCAAGAGATAAAGTCAAGAGATAAAGGACAAAACCATAGGCCAACATTGTAGCTGCTCTTGCTGTGGCAGATCTCACAGACTGGCAGAAGCCCAGCTGGCATGTCTTCACAGCCAGCTGTCAGACACGACAGTTGCATCTTAAACCTTATCTAGGAGTCATCTGATCAGTGTAACTTCAGGGTTGCAAGGTCTACATCTGCAGTTTGTAATAATGTACTCTCAGTCAGTGACTACAAGATTCTGATCTCGTCAAGATATCCTCTGCACACAGAGTACTGAGAATGCTATAGTACATCCGGCAATCTGACATGGAAGCCTTCCACCTCTTAGGAAGTGTGCCCTACTGACGTCACCACTTCGTCACTGATGTCAACATCGAGGACGCCGTCTAAGATCGGGTTACTGTCGCTCGTCTTGCTTTACAGAATTATTACAGATAAAGCTATTGATGTCGATCGCAACGTCGGCAAATGACATCTGGAGCTCCATATTGATGCCTTAAAAATGATGCAAAGTCACCATCTGTACAGAAGCTGGCTCTGTGCTTTTCTCTTCGCAGTCCCTTTTTTGCACACCGGATTCTCGGCTGCGGATGGGCACCACAGGTACATCCTCTAACTTATCTAACAGCCGACTCGTGACAGCAGCAAGCGAATTCTAAATGCCTCGCAAGCCCTTACACATATTCAACGTGTTAGGTTGCCGTTCCCACGTCTTCACGTCTTTGTGTTGATAAAAATGCAGGCATCCGCACAAGGAAGGGTTCGTGCCAGATGATGTGCAGAAGCACTACTGCTACTCCACGCCGCGAGTGAACAGCTCAATGGACAACCCCCTCTGGGAGTTCTTCCAGACCCGCAACAATGGGCCTGGCATCCACAAGTGGTTCCAGTATTTCGACATATACCATAGATATTTCTCCAAGTTTGTTGGCCAAGAAGTGCACATGCTGAAGATTGGGGTTCAGAGTGGTGGCTCCCTGGATCTGTGGCGCAACTACTTTGGTGACAAACTATTCCTGTATGGCGTCGACGTCAATCCTTACGCCAAAGCGCTGTTTGACAGCCCTCCTCACACCCGGATCTTCATTGGAGACCAGCAAAATCGCAGCTTCTGGGCTGAGTTTAGATCACAGGTGCCCAGGATTGACATAGTGCTGGATGATGGGGGCCACACACCACAGCAGCAGATTGTCACATTTGAGGAGCTCTACAACTTTGTCAGTGAGAGTGGCATTTACATGGTCGAAGATGTGCCCCCTGGCCCTGGGTCTTTCCTTGGGTATGCTCGTGAGCATGTAGCAGAACTCTTTGCACACTTTGCAGGCAATGTACCAGGGCGTTTTTCTGCCACCGAGCCAGGCTTGTTCACAAAGACAACAATGGGCATTTCGTTCTATGACATGCAAGTGGTGTACGAGAAGGGGCGCCATTCAAGGCCGCCTCTAGCAGTAAAGAAGGGCAAGTTCTGGATGCCATACAACACGGACAAGAATCTTAGCACTGCAGATGGTGGGGTCGATGCAGGGCACCTTAAAAAGTTCCAGGAAGCATTGGTGCTTTCTCGTAGCTGAGACTGATAAGATGAACATTTGTCTGGTACCCCTAGGACGCGCACCTGTTGGAAAAGCCACTGTTTTCAGTCACTGACCAGCGGTCATCTCTTACTGTAATGATAGCAGACTGGGCAACGGATGCAAAGTGTGAAAAAGTGGAGGCCACATCAGCATGATGCCACCTTGTAAGGGCCCACTCTGGCTTCATGCTTGGCACGTTCATGCGAGTGGTGAATCCAAGTCATCAAAATTCTCCATGTCAGTTTCATCTCAGACCTGCACGCCAGACTGGTATACAAGATACCCTTGGACACACATGAGCACAGCAAAATTTCAAGAGGCTCATGATCATGGTTTGTTGCAGCATATCCATCTATTAGTCAGATTATGCACTTCAGCATGCCATTTGCCTGCTAGCAGCGTGGCATGGCAATTGCTGCTCTCATGCACGGATTTTGCGGCAAAAATTTTGCCCATCGACCAGAAACCACAACAGTAGCTCATCTTTAATGAAGCTCAACTTGGATCACATGAGCAAAGCCCCGCATGCCCTGGACCACATTTCAATATGCAGAAAGGACCCAAAAACACAACATCCATCTTGTTCGCCAATCTGAAACTATTTCTAGTTGTGAAGCGACGGTTTGATTTTGCAGCAGTTTTTCTAGCTATCAAACGGGTCAGTGGCAAGTTGTCAACACATAACGGACCCTTCTACGCATTCCGCCAATCGGATAGAGTTTTGCAGAGCACTGAGCAGAATCTTGGAGGGTTCATGCATGCAGTGCTTGCTCCTGCAGAGCGATGTTGTCATCATCAACTGCAGCAATGGTTCTCCACCTTTCCACTCACACATGTGACACACCTGAATCTTTCAAAGCTACATATCAGAAACATTGCGAACAGCAAAGTGCTGTGGCAATAACTTGCGGCCATGAACCTAATAAGGCAGCAGAATGCACTGCTCCTGCTCCTGCTCCTGCTACTGCTACCGCTACTGCTACCGCTACTGCTCGCTCCTGCTGTTCATTTGGAAGCCACCACATGCCAACATTGTTGCTGTTGATGCTGTGGCAGATCCAGATCCCACAGACTGACAGATGCAAGCCCAGAAGCTGGTAACTTTGACGCATCGATCGATTCATTGCAGACTTTGTAAGTTCGGGGCCACAGCCACTCCATTTTGTCATTTTCTTGACTGACAGTATCCTAGGATCCACTGCTGCAGCCGACTCTTTGAGTTAGGCAATGACAAGCTCGGGATGCAGCCAGCTCCTTCTTGGAATCCTTGGCTGTTTGGGGTGTCCCTGCAACCATGAGGCTGTCCAGTCGCTCTTGTTTGCAGCTCCTCCTGCGTCTGCCGCCGCCTCTTGGAAGCTTCCAGGTAGCAGCCTGGGGAAGCCTCCTGCAGCTGCTGTGCAGAGTCCACAGAGGTGTAGCGGTAATTGTTGGCTGCCAGGCTGAGTGCCTCATCCGGGGTGTCAGAACTGACCGCCCCACTGTTGGGCATGTGCAGCCATGTGCCCGATGGGCTGCAATTGGCTTGCACAACCTGCAAAGTAAAGTCTACTGTCATAGTGCACTGTTCAGAGTGGAAAGCCTAGTTCAGACGGGACATCAATGGGGGATAGCAAACAAGCTTGTCGACATCATTTCAAACATTTCTGTGTGCTATGACTCAACAGGAGGATGAAACATCTGGACTTGAGAAATGTGTAGGAAAAGATCACTGTTGCAACATGTCAAGGTACAGTGCTTGGGAGTAATCTGTTGGGCAGACCTGTTGCTCTGCTTGCTCCATCCAGTGGTCGGCACTCGAGCTGAGGCTGATGGTGTCCAAGTCCGAGCTGGCCTCATCCATGATGCCATCCAGGTAGTTGAGCACCGCTTCTTCATCGATGCTTGGAAGCGGGCTTGGCACCTCCTCGAATGTTGGCTGCCGGAAGACTGGATCGCTTCCCAGCAGCATCCAAGAGTCCGGGTCTGCCGCGGCCACCGCGGCCTCTCCCCGCCTCGCACAATTGGCCAACCCCGAGCCGGTCATGTCCTGACCTGCTGCGCCACTGAAGCTTGCACTCCGGATGCGCGTCTGTGCTGGCCATGCCGCGTCTGAATCATGACCCTCGGCGCTTGCCCGATTGGAGTGCTTCTGCGGCCGCAGCGAGGCGGCCAATGACGCATCGCTGACTGAGCCAACCACCAGGTCTGGCAGTGGCCAGGACTTTACCGCGACGGCCAGAGCGCTTTGCAGGCGTGCGGCCGAGCCGAGGCCTTTGTGCAGCTTCTGCTGCCACCACGCTTGCATCTCAACCCCCTTGTTCCACCCTGCTGAGGTGTCCGCCCCAAGTGCATCGTCGCCGTCCACCTCAACCCATTCTTGTGCCCTGCCGCTGTCAGCAGCCACTGCGGCTTCCCCAAAACTAGGTCTGCTGTCCGGATGTAGGGGTGATATGGGGCCGTCGTTTCCTTGAAAATGTTGACCGTCATCATCCATGCTTCTTCGGCTGTGCCTGGCTTGGTGCGCTGAACTGGATGTTGCATCCTTCGCAGCACCACCAGTGCTCAAGGAATGAGAAACAGATCAATGAGCGAGCAGGCCAACAGTGCTGGGAAAAAGTTTGTTGCTGGCTTTTAATCAATACATATAAGTGTCCGTGTTGGGGCATGCTGTCAAAATCTGGATCCCTTGCTCATTCCAAAACCTGTCTCAGGCCGTGCCTGAGACGGTACACAACTTCCGGAATCAAGCATATCGAGAAGTTCTGCCCACCAGTGATAAAGTGAGGTGCAGTAACTGCATGCTGTGGAAAGGTGGAGACGAGAGATAGCTTCCAGCTAGGAAAAAATCACCAAAGCGATGCAGGCCGGCGGCAGAGGAGTTTCAGCATCGGAGAAGGTCTGTCTAGTAGAGGTGGCCCCGGGCCGGCTTCCGGAAAGGTTATCGCATTTTGGTATGGCATGGTGGATCATGGCCTCTGCTGCTCTCTTGGAACAGCTTGCTGATAAGTCGACGCCGGTTCCTGAGACAGCACAAGCGAGCTCTAGTGGTGAATCCTGTCCGACCACCCGTTGCTGATGGCCTTGGCTCCAGTACAGTCAAGAGCTCTTACAAGCCAGCCATCTCGAAGATGTCGATATCGTGAGCACAAAGAAGAGGGAAAATGGCATCAAGGACGCTGCAAGACCTTTGGTATGGCAACCAGGAGGCTCGTGCTCTGCAGCATAGTCCGTTTTTGAGGCCACTTCGAGGTCCTGGGGAGAAGCGCTCGCAGGCACCAACCTCCTGTAAACAGCCGAAAAATAAGCGACAGGAATCAATTATGACATTCAGGGCAGTAGCAGTGTGAGCCAAAGCGCCTTACCAGCTGTCGGACGACTGCTTTGAGGGGAGATGGGCTTTGCCGCCACGCGGCCATCGAGGGAGACGGAGTCCAAACAACATCTTTGCAGCAGCTTGCACTACTTTTCAAAGAAGGTGATGGAGCTTGCCGAGGTGTAATTGCATTTCTTTGGCGAGCTAGTTCCAGTGAAGATACGCTTTCATAGATATCGGCGACGCCTCGCACGATACGAACCGAAGAACCGACAGATGCAAGGTCGACGATAACGTTCAGTCAGTATTTACGTCCAATCAGGGACTGGAGGTGCAAATCTAGTTCCGTAACATCAACTTGTGGGAATTTTTCTACTCAGAGACACCTTTGTCGAGTAATGCAGCGAATGCTCCAGCCAACGCCGTTCCGAAACATCTAAGTGTGGGCCAATTCAATTTGTACTCAAGAGCACCCATTTCGAGTCAAACTTTGCAAAGTATTATCAACTACGGTACTGTACGATTCTACGATAGAAGCACGAGGACGCCAGAAATTAGTCCGCGTCGGCATCCAGTTACTGCTGAAGTATTCCCACACACGGTTGGATAAAAACCTTGGAAATGCACAGGAAATGCTGCCCCTATTCTCACATGACACGAGACAGGCCTTGCGCAAGAGCTTGATTATCATCTTGTCTAATATACGGGGCCTCTCAGAGCAGCATCTAAAACTTTCAGTAGAGAACAAGGCAACGAGATTTGCATTGTCAACGCCAGCGAGCTTATTTTAGCATTGTTGCATCCCGGGTGAAGGCTGCCACTGATTTAAAACCTGATGTCCTGGTCCCAGTGCTCATCATGCAGCAGCTCGCACAGCTTGATGACCTCGTCCACAGCATCATAGTACTGGTCGTCTCCCGCGCTGTGCACTGCTTCTATGTCCTTGCGCTTCAGCCGGAAGGACAGTTCTGCACTGACCGCTCCAGATCCTGCACAGGACATCAGCTGTCTTCAAGTGAGTTGGCCTTCATAAGCTCTGATGGTTTCAGCAAGCCGTCCGTTCCAGAATATGACTAGTGCCAGTAAGTCACATTTTCCAGCCCCACCATGCTGCTGCGCCAACATTGATGAGAGAGCTTAAATGCCTGTCAGGAATCAAGATTTCTATCTTCTTCAACACTGGTTCCAAGACTGCACTATCTGACAACAAAAATTTGCTAAGTTGTGCACATATCAAGGATGGTTACCACACTCACCCAGCAGGGCAGCCTGTACATTGGGATAGTTCATCACAAGGTTGGCAACGCCCTTGACTCCCTTGATCTTGATGTCCCACACAGACTTGCTGAATGAGCGGCGGCTGTACAGCGGCAGGCCGAAGTCTGCAGGCAGGCCCAGGAACCGTGGCAGATCCGGAAAGTACTCACTCACCCCTGCAAACGAGTATCCTCCCTTTGGGAGCCCGTGCATTGTCTGAGACATTGGCCACATTTCTGTGAAAGTGGAAGGAACAGGCTGGACACAGGCATACTTTCTTGGAATGGGCACCTGCCAGAGTTGTGATGTTTGTGTTGCTGGGCACAGGGCTGTACTTGAATTCAGAGTTGGCCCTGTTTGCATATGTGCAATACACATCGTTCTCCACCTACACAGTGCACAAATAATGTTTGGCGACCTAGAACAACACCCAGCAGAGATGAAACCGCTGGCAGCAATGCAATTGCTGGTCCAATGATGCAGCACAATGCTTGCAGAATGAGAACACGTTAAGAGGTCCAACAATGACTCAAAGTCCCTGTGCTGACTGCACCAGAGTCCGGCAAGCGGGCTGTCCAAGACTTTTTCCAGAGATGAAAGCACGAACCTTGACTTTCAGGTATGCATGCTTGGGCTTGGAACGCTGGACCACTTGGCCCACCAATGGCCTGACCTTGCTGCTCATGTTTGCATCCAGCGGGGGCGCTTCAGCAGGGTCCACATCCTTCAGCTTCAGTGTGAGGTCTGCATTGCCCGGGTGTACACCCAGCCCCTCCACCCCAATGTCTGTCTGAGCCAGCTTAACTCTCAGCCTATGGGAGACATACTTCTGTCAGCGACCAGCACAATGAGGCATCATCAGGTGTTTGGGGGAAATGTTGGCCTGCCTTCAACCATCCTGTGATTATTCCAGAGTTCTGTGCCTTTGTGGCAAAACTTCCTCGTTGCAAATTTACCGGGACATGGCATTAACTGCCGCAGAATTTCTGCCATGACATGCATGCTTTCAGCATGTGAGCACCTGAGGAAGGCGGGTCCTCTCCAAGGGTACTGCGTATGGTTGTTCACGAGGGAGCAGCCCTCTGCTGTCGAGACTGCATGGCTCTCTTGGGCACTGACCTGTTCAACAGGAAGCCAAGCAATACTAACCACATGTACCCTTCCTTGCAAGGTCAGTGACAAGGCCCAGCCTGGGGACAAGACTGATGAGAGTTTGATTGCGGAAGTTGTGAGCAGATGCGTGCCGCACCGATGTCCGCAGCGAGTCAGGAAGAACATGGAAATTGACCTCACTGTCGGCACTCTGCATCCTGTGAGTGACCTGTATGGACGAGCAGCAAACATGATGGCTTTCAGGTTTACCAAAATACATCACATTGGAGCAGATGTTTAAACTTGCTGTCAAGGGGCCGCGGAGTGTCGGAAGGGCGCAGTCTTGAGAGCACAAGGCTGCCTCACCCTTTCAAGAGTCTCATCGCGGTTGCTGGGCACAAGTCTTTCTAGCGGTGTTATCAGCTCAAACTCCCACCTGCAGAGCAGTACCACGCTGATTATTCTGTGCAAAGGAATTACAAATCGAGCATGACACATGCACTTGAGGACACAACTGGCAAACTCTTATCGGAAGCTCCAAATTGGACTAGACATGCGTACAGCGTACCCTGTTACGTTCTGGTGCCTCATGGCATCCTTGAAACCACAATGACTGCTGCTATATACTGCAGATGGTATACTCACAGCTGGTAGTTCATGCACGTTGACTTGATGCGTGATTGCACGCAGTACTAGCAAGTATAGGACGCGCCACATGGATTCACCTGTCAGCAAAGACCCAAAATACCTGTAGGAACAGGGGATATCTTTTATTTCGATGGGAAAGTACCACAATTGTCCCAAGCTCCACATAAAATACTTGAAGGGGAACAGGGGAATACTCATCAGATAACAGGTACATTAATCTTGTTGTCACCCTGCAATTTATTCAACTGTTACAAGATGCCAAGGCACAATCGCCGCACCCTTTTGAAGCTTGCGAGAGTTGCGATCCTAAATCGGGTTGGCTATGATTCTGAAGACTGCTTTGAGCGCGTCTTCTTCTGATGGGTGACGCGTTGAATTTTTATGTTCTTGGAGGTCAATAATAACTTTCACACGAATTTTCTACGAAAATTTAAAGGCCGGATCATTTATCCAAACACTTTGCTGCACCCTGCATGCATAATCACACCTAAGAGCCACACTTGGCAACCCATCAACGTCTTGATCGGTTCCCACAGTTGCCTCGAGCACAAAGACCAGGGACATCTATGAGATGTGCAGTGTTTTGCTGCGGAGATCGTGATCTATCCCCCGATGGATACCATGGCCCTGTGCCTCCCTCTTCTGGTGTATATTGTTAGATTTCTTGGCACATGCTGTGCCATTCTTGGGGCAGAACAACAAATTGCGGCCAAATTCCGCCTTTGAACTTGTAGGTATTGCATGTGGTGTCTACCCATCAAAGGGAGGGTGCCTTGATCGAAGACGGTACAATACATCAAGGTGGCATTCACAACCGACCATGGCACCCCGTGCAGCTGACCTTCTGCAATCTCTATTGCAAACTTCGAGAGAGTTGCTAGAAAGAGTATATCAAGCTTGCAAGGGCCTCTCTTCGACTCATCAACCAAGATCGCAGATCTTCCTATCAACATATCATGAGGTGCTTTTGACTCACCTCGGTGTCGCCTTGTAATGTTCGGCAATCATTGATGCATTTGTTCAGACTTTAAACCATACACTCTCACGTCGTGCGCCATACTTGACAGATTGAGACCAGACTGCTGAAAGCATGGCCAGAACCTCCCTGCTCCATCAACCTCGAAAAGGTAATAGTTGTAAAATTGCATCACGTTATTTTGCATGCTTTGCCTTGTTATAATATTGTGTGTGATACTTAGACCATATTGTGTCACCCTGGCGCAGGTTGATCAGCTTGGAAGTGAGGTGCTGAATAGAGAAGCCTATACAATTCTGCATGAGATGGAGCCTCTGTACAGGATCATACAGGCAAGTAGCCATATCTCATGGTGGGCATGTTACAACAGACATTGATCTTATGCACTTAGATTACCTTGCTGAAGATATTGGATCCGGCACGTCTGGTGTACAGGACATGAGCGAATTCAAAGAGGGGCTTATGGCCTTCCTGCGTCAGCATGGACAAATTTCTTTGGCGCTCACAGTGCAGCAGACTCCTGGACTGCTGGCTGCTTTCATGGAGGTGACGAGCAATGCTGTGAGGATGCACCTGCTAGCTCGCCACATGCCCTACAAGCAGATCATCCAGCTGTACACATTGGTGTATGCCACTGTAGAGGTGAGAGCATCACTGCCCTCTTTTTGCCAATGCCCTAATGCGTATG
This sequence comes from Coccomyxa sp. Obi, assembly GCA_020887355.1. NCBI lineage: Eukaryota > Viridiplantae > Chlorophyta > Trebouxiophyceae > Coccomyxaceae > Coccomyxa > Coccomyxa sp. Obi. Next base: position 2,116,270 of record AP024997.1, read on the forward strand.
AACTCTAGAAACACATGCCACCAATGAAGATGCTGCAGTGGCTGCATGAATGAATCAGCAAAAGTGGTTCTCGCTGACTGTGCAGATGCAGGAGAACCAAATGGAGCGCACGCCTCCAGACATGCGCGCTGTGATAAGCTATGCCCAGGCCTTCCCAAAGATACTGATCTTGCTACAGTCACAATTCCAGCCTGTCACTGCCTGCATTGGGCAGGTCTGAGCATCTGATCAGCCCCTGCAGTGACTTCATTCACTGAACTACTCACTCGCTTGCGTGCCTCAGTGCAGACTTCACTGGACTACCTATGCGCTCCCATGACATGAAAGCCAGCTGACTCTCATTACATGTTCCAACTATGGCATCTGATTTGCCCAGGTCTTGGAAGCAACAGCCTGCAAGGCGGTGCTGGCTTTAGGTAACAGCTCAGCAATGAGGTCATCAGGGTTGCTGGAGATGACAGCTTCAGCTAGCAAGTTCACAGCAGCTGGGGATGTATCAGCCACAATGGACTGGGGCATGCTTGAATGGCTGCCTCGACTCAAGGAGTGGTCTTTGCTGGCCTTTCTGATTTGCCCAGGTGGCTCTATTCCCTGTTGGAAGCACCCGAGTTTTCTCCTTTTGTATGCGTCGTGCCAATCAGCACATTGTGAGCGCATTGGTGCCTTTCACTTGTTGCATATATGCTGCATTGCTTGCCCATTGCCATTTCTATTCAAGGTGCACATCACACTGGCGATGATCTACTGACGCCAACTTGTGTGGGGTGTTCAGGGGAGTTGATACGCCCGGGCGCACAGCAGGTGCTGCACATGCTCTTGCAGGAGACATTCAGGATGCCAGTGTACCGGGAACACTGCGAGTGGGTGCACCCATTATATGAGGCCCATGTGCGCCCCACACTGGTCACTTTTTACAACACCACAAAGAGCGGCATGGAGCGTGCGGACAGGTGCGGAGGAACACAGTGCTTTGTGGATTGCAACACCACAACATTCAGAACTCTGGATCCTGCAGTGATTTTCTAGGGTGTATTAGTCAGCCAGTACTGGGCTAGGAATTGCACTCCCTCACCGACCAAGTGCTCTTTGCTGTCACCAGTAATAGAGACTCCAAGAGTTACCTTGTGTCGGGCAAGCAAAATTGCTGAGACTGAGATGCTTTTACCCTTCCCAAAATGCATCATGCATGTCTTTGTGTGAGTCAAGGGAAGCCTCCTGCCTGCAGGAAAGCTCTGGACAGGATGTCTAAGCGCCTAATAGAGGAGGCTCTCAAGGGAGCCATCAGCGGGTGCGTGGAGGAGCACAGGAAGCGGCGCGTCCTGCTGACAAATGTGTGCCACCCATGGATCCACCCCTGAATTGACCACCTGAAATCCACAGCTCATTGAACAGGACATTGATGACATTTGTCGGCCACCCATGCATCCAACCCCTGCAGTCTGACAGCATGAATCATACCCAATGAACAAACTCTGATAACAACCCGATTAACATCGCTGTGGTGTTGCCCCGTGTGCCACAGCAGCCAAGTCTTGGCTGTAGTTGAGTTGGTGATGCATGCAGTTGGCCATTTCCCACTCCAGCAGTCACCTTGCGAATGGCTCCAACTTGTAGGAGACGGTAGTGCATATGACTACGGCTTCTTCCATCTGGTACCTGTCCTTATGTTTGTCTGTATGGTCCCATCTGACTGAAGCCGTTCTTGTCATCTGTTGCAGGCGCTGCAGAGGATGGTCACACTGATGGGGCAGCGGCCCTCGGAGATGGCAGACAGGGCAGAGCCTATGCTGGCTGTGTTGTCGTGTGCACGTGCAGAGGTTCTCTGGTGGTTCCAGCACTGGGAAGAGGTCCAACACTTTTCTTTGAGCTCAACTGTCCGCCTGCTGTCACCAAATCAAAGGGCGTACAAGGAACCTTCCTTCAGCTATTCTTCATATCTTATTATATTGATAACATTTCAGAAAGAACGGTGAATGGAACTTCCTTGTATGTTCCTTGGTATAGAATAAGAACTTCTTATTGTCTACCACCTTTACCAGATGGTGGCTTGTGGAGCCCCCTTTGGAAGCTTCCAGGGCTAGAAGGCTGAAGAGATATTGCAACACCACTGCAACATGTGTTGGAGCTTCATGTGGACAGTGTTGAGCTTTACTGGCTGTGCACAGAGCGTAACAAACTGCAGGATGAGCGAGACATCTGCTGTGTTCTGCCTTGCAGATGGTACCAAGGAGCGGGGTTCAGTCGCTGCTGTCAAGCAGCGACCCCTTGAGAGAGCTGACCCCTGCGGATGGGCTGCCTGCTCTTGTCAGCGCAATGGGCAAAGCTGAGGACCTCTTATTGACCCACAAGTAAGCTATCTTCTTGGATCCCTCGAGACATGGAAGATGAAGAAGTTGTGAGTTGCTGCTCACATTAAATGGCAGCTCATACCTTGACCCACAAGTAAGCTTTCTTCTTGGATCCCACGAGACATGGAAGATGAAGAAGTTGTGAGTTGCTGCTCAAGTTCATGGCAGCTCATACCTTGTGTCTGCATCCCTCCACGAAGCTCTTGAGGCAGTGTGAACAATGACTCACCAACGTGCCTGTCTTTAAGGTGGTGATGTGCTGTGCAGGGGCCTCATTGCAAGGCAGGCTGCTGCGGCCACACAAGAAGCGCTGGACAGCTGTCCACTAAACATTGAGGCCCACATGTCCTCGTCCTTTAATGCCGAGCTGCAGGTCATATTCGCAACTCTTCAGTTGCTCCACAACTCACCCCAGCTCACCAGGTCAGCTTCAAAGTCCACATGCATTGATTGACATGCATGCAAGACTGCCTCCTCATACATTCTGATGGCAAACTTTTACCACTGCAAGTCAGTATGACATTATCAGACATGCTCCTGTGGCTCTCAGCTGTGCCAACAGTAAGGAGTTGGTGTCACATTTCAATGTTTTAAAAGATGTGTTTCGACTGGAGGTCACCATGATAGGGATGCAAGCCCCTTCAAACGGCAAACCTGTACACATGTGCCAACAGATTCAATTGTGTGGGACCAGTTAGACGGAAAATATCTCACAGCTGGTACTGTTTCTGTGACCAGGGAGGATGCAGGGGTGTCGGTGCACACATCATGGACACCATACCCAACAGAACCGGATCTTGAGGCGGCCAGGGCAGCATGCGAGCGGCTGCACAGCGAGACAATCTTCCCGGCAGCTTCCACATCCGGCGCGGCGCCTTCCTGGGGCGCAGAAGCTGCCGCTCACACTGATGGCTCCCTGAGCGGCCTCTGTGCTCTGCTGCAGAAGACGCGGCTCATAGACGGCCTCGACAGCAGCATAGCCAGGTGTGCAGGACTTCAATTTGCCACTGCGTGCCAATTGGCCATTGTTTCATAACATCATTATTTCTTTGACTACATCGATGTGGCATGCGCATTATGCCTTGGCTGAGTATAGAATCCCATGTGTTGTTGTGTGCTAATGTTGTGCAGCTATGTCAGCACACAAAGGCACATGGGATGCTACACTTAGCCAACAGGAGTAGGTGAAGACTCAGTGACTGGTACCAACAGTGCTGCTCACCCTGCTACTGCTGATACTATTGTGCTGTTGTGCAGGGCTGCCTCTTTGCACAGGCTGGCGTTCTGCTACCTTAGGGGCGACCCGAGGCAGCTGAAGCTGAGAACAGCGATGCTGGCGTCCTTGGAGCCGCCGTACAGGGACATTGAACATGTGGTGGCGTGGCTGCATGCGCTGTCCTGGCTGGGGCACGCGCCTGATCAGGACACCTCTGACAGCTGCGCGGCAGCTGCCGGGACCCTGGCCACCGAGCTGATGTACGCCGTGGCCGAAACCTTCCGGCAACTTGTGACCCACGCTCACAAGGTACCTGCCCGACTTCCCCTTTTGGTGCCCCATCATGCCTGGCCATGAGACACTGTTTAATCACAGAAGAAGGTGGTCGCAGGCCGTGCTCTGGCTCCGGTCTTCTCGCTTGCTCACAAGCTGTTGGTCTGCATAGTGGACTTAAAAAATGGAGAGCATCAGGTGGGTCTGTGCTCAGGACGCTGTGCAGATCAGGCAGTGAAGGGTATCCCAGGTTTGCCATGCAGCCTGCCTGGACCTGTACTGTGAGGGTGTCAGTCACAGTAACCCTAGATAAATTCAAACACAACCCCTAAAAAATATAGAGGTTGCAGTGAGGGTGGTTTTGGCTGTGCAGGCGTTGTCAGCCATCACTGAGGGCCGCCCTCAGGCGGCAGATGGTGCTGGGAAGGGCGCGAAGCAGAGCAGAAGCCACGGTCTCCTGCAGGACATCAGGAACATCCTTGACTCCCTGGACGATGTGCACAGCCACGCCACTGGGAGTCAGGAGCAAGAGGGTCTCGATGGGTACAACAGCCTCCTCTTGGTGGGCATGCCCCCATCCTTTATGCAGCGCGCAGTTTGGCAGTATTCCCTCGAGACAAGGCATACTAGGTTGCATGCAAACGAGCTGCAAGCTGACTCCAATGCTGAAACACAAGTCAATGAGTGCTAGGGAAAACAACAGGCGTGAGAAAATTGCATCGCTGATATGGTTTCACTCACTTGCACGAGAAGCGAGAGTGCGCCTGGCAAGCACAATGCAAAGTGACGCCAGTGACAGACTTTCTGTGAACGTGCTCATAGGCGCTTAAGCGGCTCAGTGTGGCGCTGTCAACAAGCGACGCAGTGCAGATCCATGGCGACCTGGTGCTAGAGCCAGCCAACCAGCTGGTGGCCGCCGCCAGGGCCACCTTTCAGTACCTGTTGTCCAGCTTTGCTTTCACTGATAAGGTATGCGCGCCATGGATAGATAATCAAACTGCAGGACACTGCAGAGCAGCAGGTTCTAGCTGATGCCTTCCAGGGTATGCTGAGAGACTGATTGAAATATAAATGTCCCTTTTCCGCCAATTAATGAGCATAATCCTGATTGAGGGCCATGCTCTGTATAATGGAGTGAATTTTTCATTTGATTAATTATTGCAGTTAATTAAATTTGATATATTTGAGTGATTCAAAACGCAGGAACTTCAGCGGCCGGTGCTGCTGGAGGGGGCGGTGCGCCGTCTACTGGACATCTACTCAGCGCTGCAGGAGGTGTCTGGCTGCAACTTCTTGGGCATTGCAAAGGAGGTCCTGGCAAACAATGCATACAGCCCGCTGCCCCAGCAGCCTCCTGAGACCATCGAGCGCCTGATCGCATTCATCGGGGAGTGGTTTGTGCAGACCATTGTCATGGACGGTGCCGACATTGGCATCTCCTTCTCTATTTCCAGGTGCAACACTTGTACAATTCATGCATGTTTTCAGTGCATTTTGCATGCACAAGTCTTCGAGGACAGGAGCGACGAACGAGTTGGAATGGGATTCTTGCTCTCAGCATGCAAAATGCAGCTCCTGGGACTCTGCACGGCAGACCGCTTGGAGGCAGTCATGTTCAGTCTCTGTTGTTTCCTCCACTACCAGGTGTATGTTCTGACTCGGGACCAAATGTCTGCTGTGCTGCAGGCAGACATTTTATAGCAGCAGGGGCAGCATTCTTGCAGAGTATGCATGCGAGGCGGAGCTGCGAGCGTTGGTGCGCACATTTGGGCTGTACAGTGCGCGGGAGATAGGCGCATGCACTGAGCGGCCTATCGCCGAGGCCGTCTCTGGCCTTCTCGCCATGCTGACCTCCAATGAGGAGCCGCTATCGCGCCTACACACCGATTATAAGGTCCACGTCCTTCCCCTCCTCTTTTGTTGGAAAGTCCTCCCATGCACTGAACTCCCCAGCCTGGATCACTCGGGGAACTATGAGCAGCAATCCCACCATCACCTTCTTGGAAACACCCCGGCTGTCTTTCTGTACTTCTTGCCACTGTTTAATAGGACGTGCACAGAATACAACCGACCCTGTGTATATGAACAACATTGTCCTTCATGATTTTACTAATGACGATGGGGGATATAGAAGAAATGAGTGGAATGGAGAAGGGGAGGGCAGGGTGCCACAACGTTTGCTGAAGGATGAACATCAACATATCGCCTGAAAGCACGCAGGTCAGGGGTTTTGTTTGTGCTGAATTTGAGACAATTTGATCAGGTGCATGGCAGCTGTGTGGAGGCGTGCGCGGCGGCTGCAGCCGGCTTTGCGGATCTGCACACGGTGGCCGACCGCTCCCAGCTTTTGTTTTGCTGAATCTGAGTCATTCTGATCAGGTGCATAACAGCTGTGTGGAGGCGTGCGCGGCGGCCGCAGCCGGCTTTGCGGATCTGCACGCGGTGGTCGACCGCTGCCGGCTGCTGGCGCGCTGCCTGTTCCTGCGGCGGCTGCTCGCCGGCGCGGCCGCCTCCAAGGCCGCAGCGCTGCTGCCGCGCGCGGCCGCCAGCCTTGAGGCCTCCGCGCTCGCTGCGGCCGGCTGCTCCGGACCGCACGCCTGCGACCTGCTCGACCTACCCCGCCCGCCCTTCCCTTTGGTGTGTCCAACTAGACATCCATGCATTCACCCATAGATGATGCGCATGGGACTCGGATGTTTGTTGTAGAATTCAAGTTATGAGCTACAGCAACGAATATCGAGCTGGGTGAGGATCACCAGTTGAAGCAGCTGCGGCCCAGCGCCGAGAGTCTGCGCACCTCCACCACCTTGACAAGTTGCAGTTGGGGTCTCCTTGTCTTGGCAGAAATGATGTTCATTGTCCAGAGTTCCCTGCGGCGCCCTTTTCAAGCATGGCATGGCTGCATTTACCAACCAGGCCAAGGATGCACTAGAAGTGCATAGAGTCAGGGCCACTTGGTATTGTCCAGATTCTTCTGCGGCGCTCATTTTTGGACACAGCATGACTGCACATACCAACCAGGCCAAGAACGCACCAGAAGTGCATAAAGAACAGAGCCACCTGAAAACTTCAGCGCATGCCAATAAGTGTTCTGCCAATGAGGTTCTTGCGAAATGGAAAAATAGGCAAACGACGCGGCAGCGGACCCGGTGCTGACGCGGCTCATTGCGGCCGGCGGCTGCCGGGCGTGGCGGCATTGGCCGCTGTTGGTTGCGCTGACGCTGTGGAGCCCCGTGTGGGCGTCGGCCACATACTCGCCGAAGCAGGGCGCACTCGCCAACAACATGGACTACCTGGCAGTAGTGGTTCCGGATCTGGCGCTTGCTGCCGCCGCGGCCGAGGCCCGGGAGGTGCGTTTCATGCGGCTTGCTGGCTTCTCCAGGTGCAAAGTTGGTTTCTGCCAAAATACCTTGCATATCACCTCGTCGGGCATGCTTGGTCCCTATTCACCTCGTAGAGCGTGAGAAAGCGGGTAAATTGTTTTGTTGCTGGTCACAGTTATGTGGTACGGTGCTTCAGACAGGGTGCAGGCTTCATTCTTATCGCTTGTGAGTTGGATTCGCTAAAGAAAACAGAGCACTCATACTGTGTGGAATGTAGAGTCAGGCAGGGTTTTAGGCAGGGTCATTTCTAGGAAAGGTGTTGCAGGGTAAGCAGTGAACGGGATGCAGGCCATGTGTCAAAGGTCTTTGGAAGGGACTGCTCAGCTTCTGTGTGGGGTACAGGGCGGGGTAGACCGGGAGGGTTGCCCAACTCCAGCAGAAGCAGTGCGGTGCTTCGTGCGGTGCGCGAGCGCCTCGTTGGCCGCCCGCGATGACGGCGCTTTCTCCAGCAGGGCGCTCGCGCTGCGGCGCCTGGCCGAGGCGGCACATGCGCGCGGCCTGCTGGATGCTGACGAGGCGCTGCAGACATGCCACCTGGCACAGTAGCATTGTGCCCCAACCCGCTTGCTGCACTGCTGATGAGAATGGTTGGAGGCGGCACATGTGCGCGGCCTGATAGACGCTGACGAGGCGCTGCAGGCTTGCCACCTGACCCGCTAGCAGTCTGCCTCAACCCGCTTGCTGCACTGCTGATGAAAATGGTTGAAGCTGCAGTTTTTCATTGACCATGTACTAGCCTGGCCAAGTCGGCCGGCGCATTCGCGCGGCCTGCTAAATGCTGATGGGGCACTGCAGGCATGCCACCTGGCACGCTAACATATTTTCCCAAGAATTTTCCTCGGTGAATGTTGGGATGCATATGTGATGCTGGGTGGTGACTCTGACGATCAGAGTCAGACATCTGATCAGCCCAGGTGGCTGGAAAAGGTGTCATTGACTGACATTGTGCCCCAACCCGCTCGCTGCACTACTGGTGGAAGCAGCAGTTTTTCATCGACCATGTATGCCATGTACGTACTAGAATCCATGCATCCTTTCAGGGGCACCGCCTCTCTGGTGATATCGAAGATCATGATTTGTGTCTCCACGCCACTTCTTCGAAGTGTAATATGAAGGTCCAGTGCTGGTCATTCTGTATAGGACGAGATCTCAATACCTTTCGGAATTGAATGGTGTTCTTACAGACCTGATGAGTGTGCAGAGCCCATGACTCACAGCAGGGCACAGGATGGCAATATATTGCCAGATTATAATTGTAATTACACGTTTGTAAAAAATACCCTCAAATAGCCAAATCTACAATTTTGACAACCTTGAGCATCAACAGGCAACCTTGCCCATATCATGTGCACGCACCTTATTGCATCTCAATATTGATCAACACAGTTCTTTCCTCCCAATACTCACACTGGCAACAAGGACTGGTCATACAGGTGCGCAACTAAACATTGAACACGACACCATGCCATGCTGCGCATGCGCTAGTCCGCGTCCTCCTTTTTGTAGCAGCGCTTGGCGCGGACACTGATGAGCTCCCCAGCGATGGACTCCAGGGTGACACTGCCAGTGGGGGGCGAAGCAATCCCCTTACGCTGAAGCTCGCTGACCGGCGGTAGCACTACTGCGGTCAGCTGGTCGCCCAGCACACACCCAGTGTCGATTCCAGTGGCATACCGGCATGGCTGCGCACAAGACAGACAGTCAGGCCAGTCTTCCACACTCACAAGCTACCACCATTCATTTGGTTGAGCCCGATCATAAAGCCAGCAAGCTAGCTATGACATCGAAGAGCGACATAGAATCTCTCTGCATGTCAAACATGACTGCTTCCCCGGCATGACAACACTGCTTCCCCCTGCTATTCTGCCTTTTGTGATGGACAAGAGCATTCTTAATGAACATCCTTGTTCGCAAAGACTGCTCGTTTGGCATCTGTTGTGGTGGCGGCAGTGCAGTGGGCTGCACGTATGCGCCAGCACCTGCAGGCGCCTGCGCGCATGGTGGCCGAAGATGACATGCTGCGGGCCGTTATAAATGTTGGCCCAGGGTTGGCCCGCACTCCGAGGGAACTTTGGCAGGGCCTTGTACCTGTTTGCACTTGCAGAGCCCTCTGCAGCCACATGCCTCATCTGCAGACAACCACAGCCTGCACTCAATCCCTTGTGTGTCACATGTTCTACAGGATGCATTGCTCCAGGGCCATTAGAGCTGTGCCAAGGATTAAGAGAGCAATACGCGTGTCTTGACAACAAATTGTGGAGAGCATGATACAACAACAGCCGGACTTCCCTCGCCAGGCTGATTGCACTCATGCGCCAGCTGATGATGCCCTACAGACCTATCTAACAAGACCTTGATTACCTGGTAATTCTCTTGGTAACTCCTGAACTCCCTAATTGCTTATCCAGCAGTACAGGTAGAAGCAGCAGAGCGCACTTCTATGAGGTCGTGGAGGAGCTGGTCTTCCAGGGGCGTTCCAGGCACGATGCCGGCGTGCACCACCAGCACGCCATGGCTGGGTATACTCAGGCTGAAGGGCATCTGCCGGAAGTACTCCGCATCCTCCGCGCTAAATTGCTCCAAGTACTTGTATTTTGGCTGCAAGACGAAAACAAAACATCAGCATATGGGGGAGGAGCAAACCCCAGTGCGGTTTCAGAAATCAGCTCCCATTCTGGACGTATGGTCCAATATCACACTGGATTTACTCCTTCCCCAGCAAACATTGCTGCGCAATCTCTCAAGTAATTCCAAGGCATGCAGTGTGTTGCTGCAAAGCTGCTGGCAAACAAGCGCAGGAGCTCTCCCCAACAAGGATCTAGCACAGCGGCCAGAAAGACATCAATGCTGAGTCAACAACAGTGGCCACGGGAGAAGTGTCGGGAACGAGCTGTGCTTTGTTCCAAGAGTACAAACATGAGGTGTGTGGGGCAGGAGATGTACATCGAGCCTGCCGCACTTCTTCCACATCTCATACCGCTCCAGTGCCATCTCATCATGGTTGCCTCGCACTGTGATGCCCCCAACTTGCCGGACCAAGTGCACCGCCTGCCATGCCATCATGTGCCTGTCAGCTCACCTGGAAACTCGCCTGCTGCATGACCCTTCCGCTTCTTCTGCTGCTGATGAGGTGAAACAACCATGCGTGCCCAGCTTGAGATTAGATCGGGGGCAGGGGTTCACACCTCTGCGGATTGCTCGCCTTTGTTGACCAGGTCACCCACGCTCACAAGCTTGTCCACTCCCTGCTGAAACTTGCACCTGCAACACGTGTGCATGCAGAGGCCTTGTCATAGCACACACATTGAACAACAAGCATCTGTGAAATTCTCATTTGCCCGGGCTCGCGGTGCTTCCAACCACAGTGCAGGAATGAAGTCGAAACCGAGGGGCATGCTGCAGTATGGAGAGGGGATCCTACTTGTCGAGAAGAGCTTTGAGTTCAAGTGGGCAGCCGTGGATGTCCCCAACCACAATCACACGCCCATCACCCAGTTCCTCTGGCGTGAGGGTGGCATGCACAGGCGATGGCAGCGACAGCCCTGTGAGAAAACAGTGTAGTACTTATGTACCATTACAATGTTAGGTTGTATGTGTTGTCACAATAGCCGGCTGTGCACTTGAAAGACGCTGAATAGCAGGAGCTTCTGCACTGCTCCACTGAATAAAGGTACCCCATAAGGTGAACTTTCCGTCATGAAAAAGCTGATCTGACAACGCAAAAACACATACCGCAGGGCGTTGCTGTCTCCTTAGAATTGGCGCCTGCTGCTAGTCTTCCTCGAGCAAACTTTTGCAGTTTCCTAGGTAGCAAGTTGAATACGGTCTCAGCTATCTTGGAGAGATGGCCACCCATGCCAAGCGGCAACCTCCTTGCTCGAAATCTTCCAGTTGATGCTGGAATGGAGGATCTTTCGTCTGGTCGCCTAGTAAATCCAGAAGCGTACAAAGTGATCTGAGTCACAGGAAAGGACTATAATTGTTTCAAGGTGCACGTACGACCTGGAACAGGACTGAGACTACTATGGAATGCGTTCAATAACAACATGAACGTGTAAACAGACAGAATACGTGCATTGTGTGGGATGCATGGTGTCTCGGAGACACGGTCTTTAATTCCCTCGGAAAGCAATTCAAAATGTTGACCTGAGGGGGTTGATATTCCGAAACCAAACTTTCACGACGCTCCCGAACAGCCATGCAAAACTCTTGATGCTCTTTGTGTATCAATCGAATGATCAATAAGCTGTCGCATAAATTCTAGTAAGAACGAGAAGTATTCCTCCAAAATGTCGGGGTTTCTGTGTTTCTAATCGCTGTCCCTTGAAGAGGCTGCTGCTGACAGATGGAACTGTCTTGTGGCATGTCGCCGCTACGATGCGGAGCAATTTCCACAGAAAAACGTGAAATATTGTGAGTGGATAGTGCTATAGTGTTGCTTTGCTGGGAATGCTGCAACAACTGCTATCATCCATTGTTGCCTTTGTCCTGCTGGTTGGCTTTTTGCCGTGCAGACAACTAATATTGTTTGCATTGCTTTCTTTAAGTACAAAGAGATTGAGAAACGATGCAGCACTTGTACAGGATGCTCATCTCCACAGAGCTTGTAGATGCCATATGTCAAGGATTTCCTGCACTAAAAGTACATATGAGGACAAGTTCTTGGATGCAGGTCACTCTGTGGTTGCAGAAATCTGTTCGTAAAGCGTCAGCTTACGCCAGGGCAATGCATCTTACGCAGAGCTTCGGCAAACACAGGTGCGAACTCCTTTGTGAACCCATTTTTGATCGGGAGCGTCGTTTCTCATGTAGGCCTCTGACATTGTCCGCTGGTTGATTTCTGCAGTCTCATGGAGTGGCAGAGGCAGAAGGCTATTGTCTGTGTGCAACGTTAGCACCGCGCCGAAACAGGTAAATTTCTTTGCATAAGGACACGAATCCCCCTCTCTGCGCATGGCGTAGCCCACTTTGCCTTGCTCCTGCAGCACCTAGCTTGCCATGTGCAAGCGCATGCGTTTAATTGTGTCATCGAGGATGATCGGCCTGTTGTGGGTGGGCGCAGACAGCCTCAAAGCCGGAGGGAGCGCTTCAGCAGAGCAGGGAAGTAGTGCAGCTATACAGGTCGCCGGGTCTGTCAACTTCAGCCACCAAGACGCTCATACGCAAGGTGTGCAGTCCATCATGACACGAAGACTGATGTCAACACCAGAGCGTCCACCAGGCGTCATTACTATTGACAGAGACCATCTGTAGACTTTGAATGCATGGCGGGCTCAGATTGTCTGGAGATTTAGATCGTGCAGATGGGATTGCTGGTTATAATTAGCACGCCGCATCATTCAGAGCGCTTAATGAGCATCATTGGCGTGGGGTCGCAGGTGCAGCAGAAGGTGTCTTCTGACATCGAGAGCATCGACACCGAGCTGGTGCGCACCCTAATGATCTCCATTGTTGATATCTGTCAGGAATTCCCAATGGGGCAGTCGTCTGCAACAAGCTCATAGCTGGGTGAAGAAAAGGAGGCTCTTCAAACGTAGCTACCAAGCAAGTGTCTGAGCTCATGATGCCATCTGCTGCTGCCGCAGTGCTTCAATGTGGCGTTGAAGGAGCCACTGTCAGAGGAGCAGGCTGCTACACTCACTTGGTGAGTGCCAATTGACAGCCTTTAGTGGTGTGTCTGGAGGCTGATTAGATGCAGAGATTGAGACACTCCTTTATCTGCAACCTGGGATGTAGAATGGACTTTCAAGACAGCGCCATTACAGAATTTAAAGGAAGGTTTTTAATTCTTGCAAGCATTCTGCAGGCTACTGCGAGAGACATTTGAGCCGGAGCTGCTGACGGCGGGCAGCAGGCTGCAGGAACAGAATGGTACCATCGTGGAGGTGCGCACTCTGCCCTGATTGTCTTTTGATCCTGCCTGTGATCCGCGCTACTACCAGCAGTGAAAATGAGAGAGTCTGGGTAGGGTGCACATCCCTGCTCCAGCGAGGTGCAGAGTGTTAAAAAGACACTGGGACAGCATGTGCGAGCTCTACAGATGTGGCGTTGCACAGGTCCGGCAAGAGTGCTCAGGGCTGTGCTGCTTGATGTCACATGCCTGCTACCAATCCTGATTACCCTTGAGGTTGACAAGGAGCGCACTATGGCTATGTGCCAGATGTTGTGAAGAAGCGCATGATCATCAAGGTCAGGTATAATACCTGAGGTATTGGGGTTGAGGGTTCAGGGTTTGACCTTGCCCCTTTTTTCAGGGTTCACGCTTTAGGGTAAACCCTAAATACAAGCGCACCTGGGGCATGAACTGCATGGTGTCCAGGAACAGTGTTGCCGAGGCGGTGCCCTGCCAAATGCGCAGGTTGGCCCGAGGATGAGCTTCCAGTCGGCCTGGTCGACCAATGCGGTCTCCATCTGCCGCTCCTGCGGTCTCGAGGCTGTCACCCGTTTGGAGCTGTCCCGCCGCTTCCTGCTGCGATCCAGCTCGGCCCTCACACCAGACACCCTTGCCACTTTCTCTGCGATGGTGAGCGGCTGCTCGTTTACTCAAAACCCCCTGCTCCAGACCATAGTTGCAGACTTGCAACTGTGCATGTGACACCCTGTAAGGAGGGCTCATTCATGGCATCCCCACAGACGGCCGGCCATGGCTTCCTGCATGCCTTTTTTTAAAGATTTGCAGTGTGTCAGCTGGAAGTACAGGTCTTGACATTGCTGCAGCTTAAATTCTCTTGTATATCATGCATGAAATGTGCTTGAGGCGCCCAGTGGTGCCGGACTTCACACAAGTGGCTGGCTTTGGCAGATCTGGTAGCCTCCATGTAGCTAGCAAGATTGCTCGCTGCTGCAAGTTTCAACCTGTTTTATTAGTAAGGGGGAGCACTGTTCTTCTTTAAACAATAACAGGACTGGGGCAGTCTGATTTCATGCATGCTCAGCATTGGTGAAAACTGCGCTCACTCTGCAGGTGCACGACCGAATGACAGAGCAGGTGTACCTCGAGCCGTTACGGTCGTTTGCCACCTCGGTGACACCGGGGCCGGTCTTCACAATCCCTGTGCTGGAAAAGGGGCGCGCAGCGCTGGAGCAGATCAACGAGGAGCTGGGCCTCGCCTTTGATGAGCAGGACCTGGTGTACTACACGCGCATGTTCCAAGAGGACATGAAACGCGACCCCACAAATGTCGAGCTGTTCGACATTGCACAGAGCAACAGCGAGCACAGGCACACCCCTTGCTTGACCGTCCATTGTTACTTTGTGTAGGATATGACAGCAGTGGCGTAGTCCAGTCAAATTTGAGCAGCTTAGAAGCCCTGTCAAGACCACCACAACCCATGCATGGAAATGTAGCCTCCAGGTCCAACCTGAGTGATATTGGTCAGGACTTCCAACATAAAGCTGACCAGGTCCGGAGTGACCGGTACTGGTCACTTCGGACCTGGGGAGCTGCATATCAAAGTTCTGGCTGACATTTTGTTGAGATGAGGCCAGTGACAAGGCTACGCAAAAATTCTTTGCAATGATACACCATTGTGGCCTTCTTCTGGACTAGTCGCTTGTGCATTTCTTAATTGGTAAGAAATTGATGGAAAATTCAAGATCGAGCCTTCTCTTGGTAACGGGTGGCGGTGATCATGCATGCAGTCGGCACTGGTTCTTTGGAGCACAGCTGGTGCTGGATGGGCAGCCTGCTCCTGAGACGCTGATGCAGATGGTGAAGGCCACTCTGAAGGCCAACCCCAACAACTCCGTCATCGGCTTCAAGGACAACTCCTCCGCCATCAGGTCTGCCTTCCATTTTCTCATGCAACCTTCAACTTTACACCCCATCATTGCATGCATCTCTGAAGAGGCGCCAACAGTGATTATATAGCGCTTTGCCCATCATGCCCATCATGTCGTTTATTTTTGACAAGGTGCCTGACCTATTTATGGGCTTGCTTGGAAGGCAGACTCTGGTTCGCATATCCCTTGCCAGATTGCAGCCAGTACCGGAACTTTCCTCTGGTTCTGGCTGCAGTTCTGGCGTCAGAACAGTATTGGGCATGTGCTGATCCTGCTGCACATCTCTAGCGAGACTCTTCAAATGGTTCCAGAGCACGTTTGAGCAGTAAGAAGCCCACCAATGCTGATGGGCATGAGAGGCTGTGCGCGGTCACAGGGGAGGCCCGGTGCGCGCAATGCTGCCCCTGACATGCGGGTCTCCGAGCGCGGTCGTGCCACAGGACCGCGACTGGGATCTGCTGCTCACGGCCGAGACCCACAACTTCCCCTGCGCTGTTGCACCCTACCCAGGCATGCCCATCATCCAAGCTTTCCATTTCATGCAAAGTGCCTGGCCAACTTCCCACATGACATGGGAATAGTATTCGGGCTGCTCCTCACAGTCCTTCTCATTATTCTTATCCCATACTTTTGGCCTGGCGGCATCGCTGCGAGGCAGCACAGCATTCCTCCTGGTATTGGTGAGGTAGAAGCTAGGTGGTCACGCGAGACCTACCTCACAAATGCCAGGAGGAATGCCCTTCTGCCGCGCAGCGATGCTGGACAGGCTAAAAATATGGGATAAGGAAGTCAAGGAGGTCCAGGAGGGGCGCCACGAGTCTGGGGTAAAGGGGGCGCGAACACGACGAATACTTGTTTCCATGATTTTGCATGACCTTTTCAGCAACTGGAGGACATTTAGGCCAGCTGACCGACCCACATTAGCTTTAGGGATTATAAAGAACTGTGAAGAAACATGCCTGTCTTGATTATCTTGGAGATCCGGGCAAGACAGCAAGCCTGCAGATTTAGAAAGCAGGAAGGGGTTGGATGCGCATGTTCTGAGGTTGTGGCACAACCACTCCTTCCTCACCTGATAGCGGCGGGAAGTGAGAGCCTAATGACAATTGAGAAGTGAGAAGTGAGGGCCTTGTGCTGACATGTGCGCGCAGGTGCGGAGACGGGTGCTGGCGGGCGCATGCGCGACACACATGCGACAGGGATTGGCTCGATGATGGGCGCAGGAACTGCCGGTTACTGTGTGGGCAACCTGAACATCGAGGGAACGCCGCTGCCCGGCGAGGACCCCTCCTTTGCCTACCCTGAGAGCCTGGCATCACCCCTGCAGGTGCCGACTGGACTGAACACACCTCTTTGCCACCACTGTGCAACTGTGATTACTCCTGCCGATAGGTCAGAGTGAAAACAAGTGCTCGAAATTTATAGCCTAATGGCCAAGTTTTAGCAGGTTTCCCCCGTTAGTGGATGGCTGATATCCTGCCTTTACACTCAGCGCTGGCCTGCTCAAAACTTGCAGCAGGGCAACTGAGCAGTCACCACATTTCGCTGCAGCCTTCAAGATGCTAGCATTGTCCTCCAGATGCAAAGCTTGACATGTGCAATCTGTTGAATGCAGATCCTGATCGACGCCAGCAATGGCGCATCAGACTATGGGAACAAGTTTGGCGAGCCCCTCATAGCTGGCTACACGCGGACGTTTGGTCTACGCATGCCCTCTGGCGAGCGCCGCGAATGGATCAAGCCCATCATGTTCAGGTGCGGCAGACGCATACGGAGCAATCTTTCTGCCCGACGGACAGGACCCTGTCTGAGCATCGCCATGGATTTTTGTTTTGTGAAATCTTCCACTCACATGCCAGCAGCAGCTGTAGGTAAGTAGTGATGAGGGGTCCCCAAGTCCTGCAAGTACACTTTGTTCTGCCCCACACCCCAGCATTGAGCACATGCTGGGTTGCTGAACAGGTGTAAATGACTGATTGACTGGCTTGCAGTGGGGGCCTGGGCCAGATCGACCACCAGCATCTGCACAAGAACGACCCGGAGCTGGGAATGCTCATTGTGAAGATCGGTGGCCCCGCGTACCGCATCGGCATGGGCGGCGGCGCAGCGTCCAGCGTTCCCTCCGGCTCCAATCGCGCCGACCTGGACTTCAATGCTGTCCAGGTGCGAACATAACTTGACAAGGATATGTGCCGGATCTTCTCAATCTGCACATACCCTTGTATTTAGAAGGGCTTCTGTTGCCATATCACGGTATGTGCTGCGTATCTTGCAAGCGGTTCATGAGCAAGATGGCAGTTTTGGAGGACGGCTTGCATGGGAGCACCTCTCAGGGCAGGACATCTTGCTAGTGTTTTCTCAGAGCTGAGAACTCATTAAATGGGCGGGGCTGCACGCAGAGGGGCGATGCAGAGATGGCGCAGAAGCTGTGGCGAGTGGTACGCGCATGTGTGGAGATGGGCAGGCGCAACCCCATCCAGCAGATCCACGACCAGGGCGCTGGCGGCAACTGCAATGTGGTATGCCTTTTGCAGCATGCAGTGTGGTACCAATAGCAAGAAAGGGATGAAGACAAAGCACTGCTCGTCTTGAAGCCTGAGTACAAGCCCATCAGCCGAACCTGTCTTGCCTGTGTTTGGGCGATCAGTGTGACCACACAAGAAGCAGAAAAGTTCATATTTGCTGCACAGCAGGGACTCTGCCTACCTCTGCCTCTTTTGAAGAGACAACTGAGTGGCAGGATTAATTTTATAATATGCAAGAGCAACGTTGCAGAAGCTGCTTTGTTGCAGAGTTGTAGATTGCTTGAGCGCCTGGTCTTGCACGCAGGTTAAGGAGATTATCTACCCGTTGGGCGCCACCATCGATGTGCGCTCAATTGCGCTAGGAGATGACACGATGAGTGTGCTGGAGATCTGGGGCGCCGAGTACCAAGAGAATGACTGCCTGCTCATCAAGCCTGAGGACCGGGGACTGCTGGAGGCCGTTGCTGCCCGCGAACGCAGCATCTTGCAGGTGTCTCCACCGCCTCTTCTGGCGCCATGAAACCAAACTTACTCATCTTGTGGATCTCAATGATTGAGGGGGTCCCATTACTGTATCTTGTTTGCTGTTTGGACTAGGAATGTCAGGAATTTCAGATTGTCCGTTGTTGCACTGTGGAAGTCCTTGCGAGGATGCTTTGGACTGGAAGTGGACATGCCCAAATCCAAGGCCAATGTTACCGCTCTTACCCAAGTAGGTACAGCAGGACAGCGGTTCGTTGGTTGCCCAATGTAGTGTGGGATTTAGGAGACTGCTGGGGATGTCTGCGCGCAAGTGCTGCATCCCGCAGATGCACAACAAACAACGATAGACACAACAATCCAGAGACGTCCAGGTCACCCCAGATAACACACGCAAGCCCTGCAGATGCCTGCCCCATTCCCGGGTCGATTCCCTGGAAATCCATTGCCTCCACTCCATCCTGTGTGTATCCAGCTAGTCATCTAGGGTGACATGAGACGCCCCAGGTTTGTTTTGTCCTATTTTTCTTGCTAGGTGTGGAAGGAAATCCTAGTTACAGCCTCAATGCAGCAATATGGAAGGCTTCCCTATACCTCGCAACCTATGTCACACAGGGTGACATGCAACACGAGGTGTCTAAAATAAAAGGGAAAATAGTTTTGGCTTTGCATCTGCAATGTCTAGTACATCTGGCAAAGCCTTCCTCGCTGAGATCGGAGAAACTCGCTCGCTGCTTTGGGGCTTTCTTGCTCGCTGCCGAGGCCTTTTCAACCATTTTAAATTGTGCAATTCTGAGGGGACGATTGTGTGCAGGTGATCGGCAGCATCAGTGGCAGCGGTCGCATCACACTGGTGGACAAGCATGCGCCGCCTGACTCACCCACCCCTGTTGACTTGGACCTGGAAAAGGTAGGTCTAAATCCCCTTTCCTGCTTATAATATGGGGCATCCCATGTTACGGCGAAATCCTTTGGCTTCTTAGATGCACTCTGTGGCTGTGAGTAGGGCTTTCAAGAAAATGCGAACTGTGACATGGCCAGCCGCCTTGCTTTGTCTTAGTTGTGAATGGTCAGTCGTGCTCTGTGCACTTCTGAGTCATGGATGCTGCTCAGGTGTTGGGAGACATGCCTCAGAAGACATTTGAGTTCACCCGGCGAGCGGAGGCGACCCACCCACTCGACCTACCCAGCACAGCCACGCCTGAAGAGGCGCTGGACCGGGTGCTACGCCTGCCAGCTGTCGCTTCCAAACGCTTCCTCACTACCAAGGTCGACCGATGCGTCACAGGTGCTGCATTCCCTGTACTACACCATTTCGGCGAGCACCCATGGCACCAGGGTGCCTCCAGAAGACATGCTCTCCAGACGTGCTTTTGCAAAGCACCAGGATAGTTGAGGCAGGGAATACTAACTGTGTTCCTAGGTGAAAACAGTGTTGTTTGCATGGTGACAGACATGTCGATGCGCGCGCATGTGTGGTTGCAGGGCTGGTGGCACAGCAGCAGTGCTGCGGGCCGCTGCAGCTGCCGGTGGCTGATGTGGCGGTGATGGCGCAGAGCCACCAGGGGCTCACTGGCGCAGCAACAGCCATCGGGGAGCAGCCCCTCAAGGTGGGGAGCAGCAGCCCCTCACCTGTCCGGGGCCAATAGCATGACTAGGCAGGCTTCCATGTGGCACCAGGGCATTGTTGAGGTTGCTCGTTCCATACCGGCTCATCCTGCTGCATTGAATAATTCTGCGGGTGGTTGTGGGTCATCTAATCTGCCATAGACGGCAAGGATGATGTGTAATCTTTCTTCTCACTCTTTCTCAAGGGGCTCATCGACCCGGCGGCCATGGCGCGCATGGCGCTCGGGGAGGCCGTTACCAACCTGCTTTGGGCGGCCGCCACCGGCCTCGCCGACGTGAAGGCCTCCGTCAATTGGATGTGCGCCTTCCACTTAATTGGCTTTGTTGCTCTGTATCTGATGTCCCTTTCAACTTGTCACCAACATCCAAGTGGTTCAGTACTGTGAATCTCTTGCTCCGTACCTCTTCCACAGAAACAGAGCACCACTGCAAGTTGATCAAAACGAAATGATGTGACAATTTTAGGTTGACCTCAACAAATACGTGTTCAGTGAATTAATAAGTATTATCCAGGAGGACGCTTGTGCCAATCTACCAGTGCGTTGCATGAAAGAGACTATGCCCATGTACTCGGTGTGTTTGCAACGTGACAGAGCAGGACCAGCATGTGATGTGTGTGAAATCTGCGGCAGGTATGCGGCCAAGATGGAGCACGAGGGTGCTGCAATGTATGACGCGGCAGCTGCGCTCCGCGACGCCATGATTGAGCTTGGCCTTGCCTGCGATGGCGGCAAGGACTCCCTCTCCATGGCTGCCGGTGCCGGTGGCGAGGTCTGTCCTCACTCTTATAGTCAAGGGGGCCCTCCTGGGATAACATCTGATCTGTTGGACTAACATTCTGTCAATGCCTTTTATTAGTGATCTCGTCGCCTTCCATTCTCTCCTCACTTGACATACACTGACACGTCACAACAGGCATCCACACGACAGTTGGACCAAAAGGCTGGCATGTTCCAATTTCAGCGAATTTTGTGTGTTCACATAAAATTACATGACGGGTTTGGGAAGGTTCCACTTCACAATATCTGATCACATCCAACCTGTGGTGCAGGTGGTGAAGGCGCCAGGCAACCTTGTGATCAGCGCATACGTGGGTTGCCCAGACATAACGCTGACGGTGACACCCGACCTGAAGCTGCCGGGCAGCGGGCGGCTGCTCTGGGTGGACCTCTCGGGTGGCCGCAAGCGCCTGGGTGGATCTGCCCTCGCCCATGCCTATAGCCAGGTGGAGCATCTCGCGTTCCTTTTTTAGTTTGGCTTACTTCATGCTTCACAGTCCCATCAGCCATGGCCACAGGCCCACACACCTTGGCTTGCAGCAGTGTGAATGGAGCAGCCGCACTATCATTGCACAGGGCCATCGTTGCATGCACGCCCTTCTCGGGGCCTCCACCTCTCACTCTCCTCAGCAGTCAGTGCAAGCATGATGTCCTGCCCTTAAACAGAAGGATGCTCAGCTTCCTATGTTAAGGACCGTGACATTCGAAAGGTCCAGGCATGCTTGTACGCGCTGAGATGCAGTTCCATATCGTCCATGCACTCAGTGGTTGAAGAGGTGCTGTGCCCGGCTGCAGGTTGGAGACGAGGTTCCGGATGTTGCACCGGCGGCACTGAAGGGCGCATGGGAGGCCACGCAGGAGCTGCTGCGCCAGCGCAAGATCAGCGCCGGGCATGACATCAGCGATGGCGGCCTGGCTGTTGCACTGCTGGAGATGGCCTTCTCCGGCAATGTCGGCCTCACGGTTCGTACTCCCCCCTTTGTCAACCATCATCTGTTACCTGCATGTGCGTGCACATGCTTGGGTGGCATGTAGGATAGCTCCCCTTTCAGCCACGCCACACTTAGTGTCCGGCCCATATCATGCATACCATGGAAGCGGCGCTTTGAAGAGCTGCTGGGTAAATTATGGGCTGCTACGTATGCCAGGAAGGTCCCGGAAGTACAATTCAAAGCTGCAGACAGGGTGGAGTGCCTGCTTCAAAGTCCAGTGTATTGATGGCAGTGGATTGATTGGCTCCTTTTTCTGATGCAGGTGGACCTCCCGAAGCCGGAGCAGGATGCAACAGGCGTGCTAGGAGCGCTGTTTGCAGAGGAGCTGGGTCTTGTGCTGGAGGTGGCCCCGGAGGATGAGGAGCTGGTTCGGGCGGCATACGCAGCGCGGGGCCTCTCGGCCGTCGCCGTCGGCTCGGTGGGCGCCGGCCCAGCCGTCTCGATCAGCGTTGATGGAGAACCCAGCATCTCAGGTGCGCCCAGACTTACATGGTTACCGTTTGATGGTGTTCCTGGCCTCTGGCAGAATCTGCTCAAGGTATGCACTTGGGTGCTGCTGAAGATGGTACTATTCTTCGCTCCACAGAAGTTTACATCTGACTTGCCTAAGCTGGACTAGGCTAGAGTGCAGGCAATCTCTGGCAAGCATTCTGCTGTCAGCCGGGCTTTTTGGAAGGCTGTGACTGTGGTCAAGCGGCTGTGACTTTGCCACACGAGATCTGGAACTGACTTGCTTAGAATGGTGTGTCCAACTGGGTCTGACAGGCGGGTTGCTTGGCCGCAGGTGACGTTGCGCAGCTGCGGGACGTGTGGGAGGCGACGGGCTTCCGACTGGAGAGGGAACAGGCGGCTGAGGAGACCGTGGAGGCCGAGCGCAGAGGGCTCGCGGCGCGGGAGGCGCCGCGATGGGCGCTGCCCTACACCCCCACCTGGACGCCTGATGATGTCCTCAGCGCCGCCGACAAGCCCCGGGTTGCAATCCTCAGGTGGGTCTCTCACTGTGTAAGCTTTCCCTTCTTTCTCGGCCTATCAGACTCGCCAGCAGTTGTTGTGGGAAGGCAGTAAACGCAATGTTTGGGATATCAACATGTTGCCACGGTTCCATCCATGTTGCTGCATCATCCTGGTCAGAGTGCACGGTGCAGCCGCACTGTCAGGCAGGAGTGATATGACGCTGCTGCGCTTGCTGATGGATCTGGTGTCCAGGGTTGATAGAAGCATCATATGGTCAACTATCTATGGTCGGTTGATCTTCCCATGCGGCCCTGCGTTGGTAAATGCGGCGGTGTTGTTCATCTGCAGCAGCATTACATGCCAGGCATTCCCCACTGAGAAGCAGGGAGGCGTGGAATCGAGTTTGACCTGTTGATTGTGGTGCACCAAGATTGCAGTTGCAGTACAATGGTGCATCAAGATTGGTGGTATCGATTGCCCAACAGGATTGAGTTTGACTGAATCTACACCATGGAACCTCCCTTCCCACCCTTTTAACATGCCAGGCATTCCCTCATCATTCAGTCAGTCAGTTGATTCCACCTTTCCAGCCACCTAGTAGGGCTGATCAGATGTCTGACTCAAATCGTCAGAGTCAGCACCCAGCATGGCGTGCCAGGCATTCCCTCATGATTAATCATCTCAATTGTTGCCTGTGCATGAGCAGGGAGGAGGGCAGCAATGGGGACCGCGAGATGGCAGGAGCGGTGTGGGCGGCAGGCCTGGAGCCCTGGGACATTACCATGAGCGACTTGCTGGCCGGCCGCGCCTCGCTTGACAGCTTCGCCGGCATCGTGTTTGTGGGCGGCTTCAGCTATGCGGACGTCCTGGACTCGGCCAAGGGCTGGGCTGGCACCATCCGCCGCAACGCGCGCCTCTGGACCCAGTTCCAGGCCTTCTACGCTCGGTGCACCTTTTCTCCCCGTTGCTTGTGAAGAACCGGCCCTCCAGACCATGCCCAGGCCATGCATGGTGCTGCGCTCTGCAACTGCTAATCATGACGTTGTCATAACCCCACGCCTTGTTGGCAGACATGGCCTCTCCTCTCTCATATGGTGCGTGCTGTGCCTGGTTCGTGCTTGTCCCTGCCGTTGGATCAGCTTCATGCATTGTTCTGAGATGTCTCTCAGATCTTTTGGATGCATCGTTCCTTGTAGATTAAGTGTGAGTTCGTTTGCATCGGGTGGATACCTGTGGCTCGAAACATGAGGCACATACTTCTTGCTATTGAGCTGCGCATGAGAAGGCTTAACTGCTGCAATTCGCTAATTCAGACCCAATTTATTTGCCAGGCCAGACACATTCAGCCTGGGCGTGTGCAACGGGTGCCAGCTGATGGCGCTGCTGGGGTGGATCCCAGGGGGCGACCTGCCCGACAAGCGCCAGCCGCGCTTCGTGCACAATGCCAGCGGCCGCTTCGAGTGCCGCTGGGCGACCGTGCGCATCGAGCCCTCGCCCTCTGTCCTGCTCAAGGTCCGCCCTCTCTGCCTGTTTCAAACCACATGGGTTTCATCAGATTTGATCCTCCCATGGCGTTCATGTTTGCCCCCCTGGGAAGTGTGGATGGATACCCCAGTGTGAGTCGGCATACTGGGATGGTGCTATTTCACATATGGTTATTTTGTGAGGTGGAGCAAATCCTGCTCCACCCTACTCAGCAAGCACATGTGACACAACATGTCACTCCACTGTTTTGCCACCCACGACACATTTTGTTGATTGTAGCTGTAAACAAGATGTGTTGGCCATAGCCCTGCAGACTTCCAGGCTGCCATATTGCAGTGAAATGCACAGAAGCACGAGTTTGGGTTGGCTGTGCATGTGCAGGGCATGGAGGGTGCGGTGGTGGGCATCTGGTGTGCGCATGGGGAGGGGCAAGCCAAGTTCCCTGACGACTCTGTGCGCACCAGCGTGCTGCAACAGGGCCTGGCGCCCATCAGGTGATCTTCCCACCCTTGCAAGACCGGCTCACAGCTGATCATTGATGCAGAACAGCAACACCTGCAGTGCGGGCAAGGCTGGTGCTGATGAAAAGTGTTAGGTTGTTTCTGTGTGTTAGAGGATGGCAGCTTGTGAAATAGTAGCTTTTGGGGACACCTTGCCTCCCCTGAGGCAAGTGAGCTGCCTTCCTTGGCCAAGCCCCCTGCGCCTGTCAATGGTGCCAAGCTGGCAGATGCAGGCTGCTCAAGTTGAGGGAAGCTTCCAAAACGGATGTGTGTGTTGCTAATGTGCTGCCCATTTTCTGGCTGAACAAGCCAATTGTGAGCGCAGGTACTGTGATGCATCGGGGGCAACCACGGAGGCCTACCCTTTCAATCCCAATGGCTCACCCGACGGCATTGCAGCGCTGACTTCGCCAGACGGGCGCCACCTGGCGCTCATGCCCCATCCCGAGCGGTGCTTCCTCACATGGCAAAACCCCTGGTGCGCTCCCTTGGCTTCACTATTATTTTCCACTCCATACGGTATATGTGCTACTGCCCCACAAACAAAAGGATCTCCCTGTTATGACGGACAAGGAAATGGAGGCTGATAGCTTTTATGACGCTGTGCTCTTGAATCATGCCTTAGGAAGTGCAGGCCAATAGTTTTGTGAATGTTGGATGTCTCTTGCTGATAAGTACAAATTGCCTCTTATAACCCCCTTGGTTGGCAAATCTACTGTTCGGCTGCAACACTAACAGCCTGAGAGATCCTGACCGGATTCCAGATGTCTGCTCTTGCAGTGCAAATGTCCTTTTGAAAACTCGGGCGGACGATCTGTATGTCATTCTTTGATGTAATTGCACGTTGTTCGCTGATGCAACTGCGTGAACCACTTATTTAAAGTTATTTTTCTCGACCATGAGTGCACATGACAACAGCATGGCTTCGCTGGCATGCAGGTATCCAAAGGACACTGGCCTGCAGCCGGAGGGCCCCAGCCCATGGCTCAAACTCTTCCAGAATGCGCGTGAGTGGTGCACAGCAGCCAAGTCCTGAAGCACCATCTGGGAGTCTTCGGGAAGTGGTGGTTGTCTGTGCATGCATGCCACTGGCATCCAGCGTTTTGCTGACTTCGCCATGAAGTTGGCCATGGCGACGCCAGTGAATGGTACTCCGTTGTGTTCTGTGACCTTATTGAGAGGCCTCACCTTCTAGACTGTTTCAGAATGATTACGCAGATTGGGTGCATGTGGTGAGGTGCTCAGATGTGGTGCAGTCACTGAATCCTGAGGCGCTGTGTGACATGATGTGACATCTTCAGGGCTCCGGTGTCCATAAAAACATGAACAGATGCACCAGCGTCCACTGATTCTTGTCCACTACTAGTAGTACTTAGTGCCTGATGATCAAATCTTCACCTTCAATTGATGTTTGTCAATCACGGATTGTCATGACAATCTGATCGGGCAACCTTGCTGCAGCTGGAGATCCTTGCTCTTTTGTCACTACCTGGAGACATGTTGTTTCCTACTATTGTAGCTCGTATACTTCAGTGTACTACACTAGTAGACTCTCGGAGAGCGTATACTATAGTATCCCGTATGTGACATGCGAGATCTCATGCAATATTGGTGATTCGCGATTGATATATGGTGATGAGCAAGTAATATGCCATCGCAATGGATGTACTTTCTCTTGCAGTACTGTGCTCTTGCTTTTGGCGCTTGCATCCTTGGAGACGTCAAATTCTCGTCAGACCTAGTCTCAGCACAGCATCTCCTGCAGGCACGAGACTCTCCCTGCTGGCAATTTGAGGCGGTTTACTACACTTTACTCATGAGTACTACTGCATCTGACTCGGCGGAGGCGTCATCCTGATGACCAACCATCAATACTGGGCCACTGATCGCCAAGTGATCGGCCTAAAATAAGCGTTGCGTAAGGCCAGGCACCTTGCACCCGCGCGCCATAAATAGCAAGAGCAGAAAGCACCATAATAAGATTATCCAGCGTCAAGGAGGCGATCGAAAGGGAACATCTTGCGGCTTGGCTAGGTCAGTCACACTCGGGACGTCCTGATCGACAAAAGCGCAATCACAGCGGCAATTTTGTACCGGAGCGTCTTGATGGCCTCTATGATGTATAGAGTGCTCGTCCTGGCAATCTTTGTTATCTTAAATCAGCAACAAGCAGCCAACGCGTGGGGCGAGGTCAGCGGCTTTGGAGACAAGATCTTTAATGGCTATGGCAATTCTGGCGGTGGCTACTCTGGGGGCTCGCAGCTGGTTGGTTACGGCGTCGGCAGCACAGATACATACGTTGCAAACGGCGGGAAGCTTCCAACAACTCCCACAACGCCCACAGCACCCACAACGCCCACGACGCCCACGACGCCTGGCAAAGGTACCGGCAATGGAGGCACGACAGGAGGCGGTGGTGGTACTGGAAGCGGCGGAGGCACGCTTGCGGGAACTTTTAACACCGTGAGAGGTCAGTCGACTGCCATCCTTGCAGAAAAGGGCCGTGCACCCTCACGTAAACTCCCTCGGCGTTGGCAATATGCAGTGATCGACGTACGTTAGAGGTCCAATTTTGCTGCTTTTGGGACTCGATGGTGCGATGCTTACAATGCGATTCCCTTTGACCATAATTGGCATTGTCAGAGCGCATTTCCGACTCTCTGGCCACCCTGCCTGTCGCCTGATGAAGC
The DNA here is from genome assembly GCA_020887355.1 of Coccomyxa sp. Obi. Classification (NCBI taxonomy): domain Eukaryota; kingdom Viridiplantae; phylum Chlorophyta; class Trebouxiophyceae; family Coccomyxaceae; genus Coccomyxa; species Coccomyxa sp. Obi. The sequence continues at coordinate 2,143,307 of AP024997.1, forward strand.
TCGTAAGCGCGGTCAATGCAAGCCCTCGTGCAGAAAATTCAGCGATGATCAATCACTTGAGGTTTTAAGACACAGATTTAGTAACATGCATCAGGTGTTGAACGCCTGCTGTGTGCCGCAGGTGGACAAGCCACGGTTGCCCAGCCGCAGACAACCACGGTCACAGGCAAGCTCGCCCCACAACTCTCCACTCTCTGCTTGTTGTAGAAGCTTCGTTGCAGTCTGTGCTTACTTGAGGCAACTCCATATGCAACGCTTTGCAGAGTTGCCTTGTTGCAGCATGGTGACCTTCCTTATGTGGGTGCTGTACTACCAAGCCTTGTGGGCTGCTTAGTAACACATGTCAATGCTTCAGCCGTTACAAGCACGCATAAAATGGGTACTCATGGGGTTACCAGGCTGAACTGCAGCATGTTGTGCAGGCGGTACAACCGGTGGCGTCAGCGGTGGCGGCGCAACTGCTGGTGGCAGGGGAGGTCAGCACTCCTTTTTGCTGAACTTCACAGAAGGCTCACAAGCTATTTGGGCACCTTACACATATCCTGGCTGGGCACTGCTTCTCTTGAATGCTCTAAAAGGCGTTGCACACCCCCGAAATGAGGTTCCTGCACGGAAGGAGTGTTGTTTGCACCTAATTGCTTGCACTCTTGAGGCGGGGTTGTCGTGTCTTGCAGCGGCCTGACACGCCTGTTGTGCACACAGATCCCATCATGACCGGCTTTGACGGCCGCCCCTTCGAGTTCATTGGCCAGCCCAACACACTTTACAGCCTCATATCCGAGCGGCATCACAAGGTGGGCACAGCCACCCAAAAAACAAAACTCCCCTGCACTTTGCACTTTCCTGTACGCCTTGCACCTCACTGAATGCACTGCGTGCAACCGCTGTCAATGTGATTCCTTTTATACATCGTGCTTTATACCGCCGCTCTAGAATGCCATTGGTCGTTGTTGATGCCTTGGTGACTATATACATTTATGTGGCTGAACAGGTTTCAGCCAAGCTCAAGCTTGGTGTGATGTGGGACCATAATGGCACATACATGGAGGGCATTGGCTTCCAGTACCGGGATCACCAGGTCACTGTGGAAATTGCAGAGAATGACACCCTTGCAGGTGCGCCATATGATTGTTCAGCCTTCATGTCAATCTCTCCAAACCCGAACAGACCTCTGTGCTGATCAGCCAAAGAGCATACCATCATCCCTCCTGTTTTCATTCTGGTACTCTTGCCAAGTGTTAATGGGGTTCCTTCCAACAGCTCTCAGAACTCAGCGCGCACACTTTCTCAACCCGCCCTTTCTTGTTCTACATGGGCTGCTAATGCAGAGCTTCATGTGCATGTACCAGATCCCTGCTGAAGACTTGTTGCTTGCATCGCTGTTGCAGTGAGTGTGGATGGCGAGGCTCTGGTGATGGAGGTGTTCGAGAATGAGGTTGAGGTGATCCCCTATGTGGAGCATGGAGAGATGCTCGTGCTGTGGCAGCTTCACCGTGAGGGGCTGGGCAATGCTGTCACCATCACCACAGGCAACCCACCGCCCTGTCAACCAAGAGTCTCTCGTAGCGTGTGTGGCTAGCAAAGCTTTTATCAGAGGCTGCTCTCCAAGCGCAGAGGCTGCCCAGGATTGGCGCTTTGCAGTGCGCACCATTGTTTGGCCGTTGGTGTGACGGTGTTCAGGATGTCGGACTGTCCAACGCTTCCCAATGACAGTGCCCGAATGGATATTGGCTTGTTTAATCTCTGTCGGGCCAGACACATGTGTATGACACATCCTTAATGCTGCCATCCATCTCTCTTCCAGTGCTGCCTGTTCAGTCAACCCATGCCATAATGCTGTTTCAGTGCTCTCAGGCAGGCGAGAGAGTGGTCAGTGAAAGGGAAGGATAAAGGGTTTAGGGTTTTAAGGGTCTATGGTTAAGAATAGAGGGTTTACGTTGAGGATAATGGGGTGTTGATTGGGGTGCGTGTGCGCAGAGCTGCTGGAGATGGTCGTGTGGCTGACACCTGCTGGGACCGAGGATGAGGGTGGAGTGAAGCAGCCGGCCTACCTCAATTTTGACACCGCCCTGCTCAGCCCGCCCCATGGCAACCAGATGCATGTGAGGGCTCTTCACAAGCAAACGCATTCCCCTCTGCTCAGAGCCCCACCTCACAACTGAAAGGCAGATGGCGGCAAGATGGTGGCAACACATGGGTGGCCGTAGAGTTGTTATGGATGGGAACGGAAGCGCGAGTGACTTGTCCAACTCATGAGCCTCAGCTGCACCCCCACACAGTGGTGAGGTTTTAACATTGGAAGGCTATTTATCAAGGCTCCTCCCCAAGCTCAAGCTGTGTCGAACTAAATAGCAGCAGGCCCCACAGCAAGAAGGAGCGGCAGCTGGCTTAGGTCGTGCCAATGATTTTATCTTAAAATCAAGTTGGTCCTTGCTTTGCAGGGCATTGTGGGCGAGACCTACAATCGCATGCTGGAAGGGGATGCCATCAACGACCCTAGCCACCCTCTCTTCCTGGCTGATGACTTCAACTTCCAGGTAACGCCTGCATCAGTCAGCTCGGGACCCTAAACCCTAACCCTAAACCCTAAAATGAAATAAAAAATATAGACTTCACATCGTGGCAATGCATGGCTTTGCTAAGTCTGGTCATGCACAAAGTCGGCGTAGCCTGTCAAGTCCACGCAAATCTGTGAGCGGCAAAGCGCCCATGAACATGCCTGGATTATAGCTCAAAGTTGTAGCGACAAGAACTTTCCTCGCAACAATTTCCGAACCATCAACAGGACTTGTGGGAGGCAGCAGAAGCACAGTTTGCATTTAGCAGCTTCCAGAAAACTTATTGTTGGTAGAAATAGATGCTCACTTCCCAGCAAACATGGAGTGCAAACACGGCGAGAATCTCCAAGAAGCAAAGCATCGGCAGGATGGGAGGCTCGGTGATTGGACAGGTGGAGCGTAGTCCATACAGAGAGAGTGCACTTACATCACCATGTGCACATGCAGGGCAAGGGCAGGGAGCACCACTACGCGGTGGATTCCTACTTCGGGGAGCACCACTACAGCCTGTTTGGCAAGGACGCGACAGAGCAGCAGCAGCAGCCGGCAGAGCACAAGCGGTTGCTGGCAGAGGACGAGGCTGCGCTGGCGTTCCCTCTGCGCGCCTCCGGCCGCGCGGCCTGGAGCCAGCTGGCCCTCCTGCACCGACAGGTGCCTTTCTGAACTTTTTTTTCCCGTTTCTGAGGGTCATTAAGCGTTAGGAAATGTGCTGGTCTTCAAATGTTCTGTTAGGGCCCTCTGGCTGAACTGGCTGGATGTAGATGCTGCTGTTGGACACATGCACAAGATTGTGAGGTGTGCAAATGCATCCTCTATACGGACAATCAACCTGCTCTGTGGACAGGACTGTGCCGGGAATAAGTTCTCCTGGGAGGGCCTCAAACTCTGTGGCCCTGCCAGATTGCTTTACATCTGATCTGGGTGCTGTCTGAGCTGGTGTGCAGTGTCCAGGCAGTGCTGATCAGGTGATGCGTCTTTGAAGCCCTAAACCCTAAACCCTAAACCCTAAAATATAGAGGGAATTACATATGTCTGTGTGTGCGCAGGTAAGCATGCATGCAAGTGGTGGCCGCAAGGGCCTGTTCTAGAGGACATGCACGTGTGCTCAATAAAACAAAGGGAGATTCAAATGTGCTGCACCGAGCATGGAACTGGGCAGAGAGGGGCGTACCTCTTCAAGCTGACCATGATTGAACAAGCTTAGCTCTGCAGCGGCTAGAACCGCCGAGAACACAGGACAGGATGCTCTCGAGAGCTCTGTCTGGAAAATTCAGCAAAGCACAGCACAGCACAGGAAGTGAGACTGATGGCAAAGGGATGACCGCAAGCCGATTCGTCTCCACACAAGAGAAACAAGGATGCTGTTGCAGTGGCAAATGCTGCCAAAGAAGCAGCAGCACTGCTGATGCAAGCTCTGCTGCATGCGCCTGCTATTCCAATGGGTTGCAGGGCCAAATTTAAGCCGCAGCCACAGAAGTACACTTCGCTCCGTGGATCTTCGATTTTGTGGCAATCAAGGAAGATTGCTGCTGTGCATCCTTCTGGCCGGATTAGCGGCTTCAGCGAGGTAGCCCTTGCATCAAGATGAAACAAGATTAAACGTGGCCAGAATCATGAAGCATGCTGCCTTTAAGGAGCAGGCGATTTTGTCTCATAGAGTGCAGCGGGGCTGTGGAGGACCTGAGGAAACAAGGAATATTATCAAACAGGAATAGGATCACCTGCCCAGCTTTCAGATCTGACCAAGGCTGTGAATTAGCATCTGATAACTCTGTGAAGGAGAACAGATGCAGCAGCGAATTATGTCGAGGTTCCTCTGATTTTAGACTAGGTTGAAGAAGGCTCTGACTTACTTCTTTTGCAGCTGCAAGGGTGATTGATCTTGCTTATTTGATTGGCATGACCCTCATGAGGTTTCTGCTATTGTTTAACAGTTCGATAAGAATCTGCATATCCCCTTGCTTTCGGAGCAAGTTCCCGAGGTACCAATATGTGACATGCCTAGATAACATGAATGGGCTGGGCTGACTCGAACTACTGTCTGTTGGACCATCCACCCTGTATGCTTTCTGTATATACAAAATATGTGTGGATGTCTTTCGAAATATGCAGGTATCCTTTTTACAGCTGCAAGATGAGTGTTTGTAGGAAATTAAGGTCTACTCCTTGGTACCGCACTACGGTACACAAGTGACTTCGCCAGTGGTGTTTGTGCCACTCAGTGAGCCCAGGGGTTCACTTGAAAATCTTGGCCCGGGAGTTCTTGTCACATGTTGGAACAACGACACTGCAGCAGTCAAATTTTGGTGTACTGCGAGCCCATTTTTGGCATATGCAAGCAGTGCATCAGGTGCCATATGCCTGGCATGCATGCCATACAGTGTAGGAGAATGTATGAGGCACTTTAAAGTTTATTTTTTGGTTCCAATCATGATAGATTTTGCCAGGGTATGGAGCCTGCAGGCTTGCCCACTCATAACACAGTACGGCAGAACGGTGCTTCTCATCTACACAAAGGCCTGTGGGTTTTACATTAGTCCCTTGCAAATTGAACCATGGTAAGAAGAAGGAGGTAACCTCAGGCATGCCTCACTGAGTCGGGATCCCATTTATGGTGCCTGAAATGGCATGACAAGAGTTTAGTGGGCCCCTTGGCCCCTACCTGGACAACCTCTAGGTGTGCATTCTTCAACCCCATGCTGGCAGATCGGCAGATCTTGGCGCTGAGTTGTGGAGACTTCTGAAATATCTGTACCAATTAGACGTGTCTGTCCTACTCTCTGCTCACAACAGAGGAACTGGGTGATCCCAGGCCGTCAAGGACTGTACATTTGTAGTCCTTCGTTGTTGCAGCTTCTTTCAGCAGGAAAGGGTTCTGCAGGCGATGCAGGGGTGTGCTGGTCGAACGTTCGGCATGCCAAGGGTCCAACTCGTGGTGTGCCCTCTCCTGTGTAGCCGACGTGATGGTCAATATTGCCTACAGCCAGGGGAGTGGCAACATGAAGCGTTACACAACATGCCAGAACCTTTCAACACTCTTGTGTGCACAGGAAATTTCGCCCGACGATGAATCAGCGAGAGAGATCAAGCTCCATGTCGGGGCGGCAGACAAAGTAACTATTTTTGTACGAATCGAGCTTCATGGACTTTTTCCCAAACAGTATATGCTCCCAGTTTTATCCACGTCTCGGAGGGACCATCAGCTCGAAGCGGAGGCCCTAGGTTTTTTAGGAGACACTGCAAGCCATCATTTTAAAACTCTACGTGCGCAGCTGCGCTTGAAAAAGCCACGCGGGTTTGGAAGAGGCAATATATTTAAGGCCAAGCTCGAGCCCCAGTGCTGTAGTGAGAAGCTTTCCCGAAGAAGGCGCCTGCGCTACGAAAGCTAGACCATCTCGCGAACTCCGTAAGAGACACCTGTTCAAGCGCGATTCTATTGCTAAATGCACTTTGTAGCAGGACATGCTCGAATCGACGTAGCAAATCTGTCTCTTCCGCCGTCTTGACCAACTTTGGGCGGTTGGCCAAGCACACGGAGAGACGGAAGGCGCATGTCCAGAGATCAGTGATCAATGATCAACCAGGTCGGATCAGTACCCAGAACGGAGTCATGCGGCGGTTGGCCAAGCACGCGCAGAGGACGGAAGCCGGATGTCCAGAGATCAGCGATCAATGATCAACCAGGTCGGATCAGTACCCAGAATGGAGTCATGAGTCTGGTGCAGCAGGGGTGAGGCTCCTCAGATTGCCATGTTGGATCAGCCGATCCGTTGCACAGATCTCTAAAGGAATTACCAAGCCCATCACAATGGACATTTGCTGGTTGTGTCGGAGAAGATGGAGGACATGGCAGGGGCGCATCAACACAGCAGACCTGTCTGCAGGCGCGGCCCACCACACATGCACGCACATGGGCCGCACAGCTGCTATTGCGGCGGCGCAGGTGGCTGCATGTGGGCGTGCTGACACCTGAGATCCCAAACAATTTCATGAAACCCCACCAGTATCATACTGATCATACTGATACTGATCATACTGATACTGATCACTAATGGCATACATGATGTGTCGTCCGCCTGCAGGGACTGCCTTTCAAAATTGAAAAAGAATTGTGAAGATCTGCGCAGGTCGATGTCGGGGGTTGGAAACAACTTCTTGATCAATGATAGCAACGAGTCTCATGAACACTGGCAGTCTGGTCGACGTTCTCGAGAGCTCCGCGCCGCCAGCAAGTTACTAGGATAGTACCCTTGTATTACGTTATGCTTCTCTGAGTTTCAGCAGTGTCAAATGATCAAATGTTGGGCAAATGCTTGTGAGATGCGGCCCGACTGGCCAATCCGAATCCCGCCCGGCTGGGCCATGGCGTTGAAAGTCCACCCTCGAGTCGTGTGATTCACTGTGCACAGTTTCCATGCATATGCATGGCAGCTGGCAGACTTCTGCCCCTAAAACTGGTCGTGCCTAGGCCTGGCCTGGAATGAAGCGCGGTGTCTCTGTCAGATCCTCCAAGCCACAGCGAAGTGAAAGCGTGCGTGCGGGCCGCCAGGGAAAGGGTGAACCGCTGGGTGCATGAGCAGGGCGGCCGGTTACCCCTCATCAAGTCCGCATCAGGATTGTGAGTCACCCTGAGTTGGTCATCTCGAAAGATCGCTGATTCATCACTTTGATCAGCCGTTTGGGACCATATAAGGCGCCGGATCACATAGCAGATAGCAGATTTGCGTCTCTATCTCTCTCCTGTTGCAGTCTCTTTGATTGCTTAGATCGCACGACAGTGAGGGAGAGGTGTGCGGATCGAGGTCCTCGGCGAAGACTGTGATCTGCCCGCGCCATGAAGGTGTCTCAGGCACTCTTCGTGCTCTACCTGGCCGCTGTAGCTATCAACATTGCTGCTGGACAGGGATCAGGCAATGGAAATGACAACGCTCAATACAATGTAGGCAAGTTCCGTTACAGAACATCCCGTGCTTCCACATCCGTGGATGCGATCCGCATAGCTTAGCCGCCTGGTAGCACTGCCCCGAAAGTTTGGCCCATGCCCTTACCGTCCACTTATATGTCATTTGTTGCGTGTATGCCTTCTGGCACGGCGCATCGTGACAGTTGAGCAGCCGAGCTCTTACCGTTAAAGGTTACAGGCGCCTACGCGTTTTTCGACCATAAATGTGCGCGTTGCTGTCGAGCGCTGCCGAGCGCAATCATACCGTTCTAGTGGTTTTATTCTTGATCTGTTTGGTGCCGCTGCCGCCTCAACTTGCGCGGCTGGCAGAGCAGCGAATGGTACATCGATGTCCTGTTTGTCAGTCGGTGCACTGCCGGTGAAAATGCAGTGTTCGCTAGTTAGGATGCATTTTCTTATGTAAATTATATCAAAGTTGGACCTCGCGAGTCACAAGTGTGTTTGATCGTGGCGTTGTGGTGGTCGTCAGCTGCAAGTCGATTAGGGGACTACCAGTTGCGAGCCGACTGGTAGCTAACGCGCCCTGGCTGCTGCTCGGATGTCCGCAGCACATGCCAGAGGAGTAATGCTGTCTTTAAACGTGTCATAATAGCCTCTAGGAGCTGCTCAAAGCTCGTGTCATTTCTCTCTGTGAAGCAGCCGGCCTGTCCTGCCAGTGGCTAAGCCTGCTGAGTCCTGACTCTGCCTGTGCTGCTGGTGCAGGTTCTGGAAATGGTAATGGGAACGGTAACGGCAATGCTGGCAACCTCAATGGAAATGGAAATGGTCAGTTTCCTGTTGATTGCACTCGCTGTCACTGCGCAGCACACACTGCCTGCTGAATGCCGTTCATGACTGTCCTTGTGTGATGTTGCCTCGGCTGTGGTTCCAAACACAGGTCTGAGGATGCCGTTTGATTGTGTGCAGGTGCCTACAACACCGGCAACCAGAATGGTAACACTAATGGTAACTACAATGTGGGGGACCTGAATGGCAATGGCAATGGCCGGGCAAACACGGGCAGTGGGAATGGAAACGTGAATGGCAATGGAAATACAGGATCAAACAACGGTAACATCCTTCTGTCTACCCCATGGACCTGAAGACTCACAGTGTTTTACCTGGCAGAGAAGGATATTGTCACATGTGTCTTTGCAAACAGCAAGGCAGGCTCACAAATGAGTGTCGCCACGCAGGTAACAACAATGGTATCGGAAATGTTGGGGACAACAACGGCAATGGGAACGGAAATGCCAACGGAGTTGGTGCGTCTCCTCGCACCGCCCTTGCATGCACCACATGCCCCTCTCCCTAGGCATACTTGCCAGCTACACCCAGCAATATAGACCGGACTCTGCACTTTCATCCTATGCCCAGGACAACAATGCATTGCTTCTGTTCAAAGGTGACCTGCTGGACTGCGGGCCCTGAATATACTGACAAGCTCGCTGATGTGTTATGCTGCGCTCGGCTCAGGTGACCCGATCTTCACCGGCTTTGCCGGCCGCTCCTTCGAGTTCATGGGCCAGCCCGGACACTACTACAATGTTATGTCCGAGCGCAACCACCAGATCTCCACCAAGCTCAAGGTGGGCATCATGTGGGACCACAACGGCACCTACATGGAGGGCATCGGCTTCCACTACCGCTCCCACAAGGTCGTCATTGAGCTGAGCGCCACCAACCCCGACACCATCACCGGTGAGTCAGCGCCATTTTTGCACCTGGGCACCCATGCTTGCTCCTGTTTCCCTCTCATCGGTACTGTGCAGTGATGGAAGCCAGCCATAGCAACATGCTTTTCTTCAGCACTTAGCTGCTGGTATGCTTCAAAGAATTCCAGCACTGCGTCTGACAACTTGGGTCCTCACTCCTCAGCAGCACAGTTTGCTTAAAATCTACGGCCAAAAATGGCAGTCTGGCAGTTGCCTGAAGGGTGCCTGGTGCGGTTGCAGTGACCCTGGACGGCCAGGCGCTGAACATCGCTGCCAACCAGAACGAGCTGGACCACATCGTGGAGTCGGCCGATGTCAACGCCGCGCTGACCATCAACTGGCAGAAGCACCGCGCAGACCTGGGCGAGACCGTGGAGCTGCAGACTGGTGAGTCCTTCTTTGGATCCTGCTTAACTAAGGTCCTGCTTAACTAAGGTGGCACTTGCTTTAATCCTGAATAAATCCTGCACAGTTCCTTCATTGGCAACTGCCTAGCTTATTATCCTGCTCTGCCTCTACCAAGGTTTAGCCTACCTCCAGCCGCAGCTCCACCATTGTTGTCACTGTGTGCGCCAAGCCTGAAACAATTTACATGTCTTTAGGCTTGGATGGCAAGTCATTGTAGTGAAGTGACCACCTAGTGGCATGATCTGGCGGCATCACTGCAGATTGCAGGTTTCAGCAAGATCAGGGAGAGGCCCATCCTCCTATTCCTTTTAAAATCGAGTAGGGACGGGACTTGAACGCATGGCTGTGGTGTGCAGAGCTTATGAGGGTGATGGTGTGGGTGACACCCGCTGGCACTGTGGATGAGGGTGGCGTGATGCAGCCCTCCTACCTCAACTTCGACACCACCCTGCTTGCCGCACCCCTCAACAACGAGATGTCGGTGAGTCACTCGCTTTGGACCCTCACCACCCTGCTTGCTCTTTCTCAGCATCAACCACAGTCACCTTCCAGCAGTGCGCTTGATGCACTCTCCCAACTATCCTCTCAGCTGTGTCGCTCCTGTGGAAGTACGATGTCAGCCTCTGGGCGCCAGGCTGCATGCGCATGTCCTGCTATTTAAAGAAGCTTGACCGATCATGTGAAATTGAAGCCCATCAGGGAAAGTGGTCATGAATCAGGTTTGGGCCTGGTAGCCGGCATGGCAACCAACATTGCGCCATGGTTGACTCAGCATGACTAAGCAATGTGTGCACACTCTCGCAGGGCATCGTGGGCGAGACGTACGAGCGCCTGCTTGCCGGCACCGACGCAGTGGCCGACCCCGCTCACCCGCTGTACATTGCTGACGATTTCCAGTTCCACGGCAAGTACGAGGAGGAGCAGTACATGATGGCCGGCTACTTTGACGATGGCTCCCACGCGCTCTCCCTGCTCGGCAAGAAGATTATCTCGGCATCCCGTCGCCTCTTGACAGTCACCAAGGTGACTCTTGCGCTCATGTCATTATGCTCCCTCCCACTGAATTCATTTGTAAAAATTAGGCATGCTGGACGCTTTGCACGACTGTCACGGCTCTTTGGATGTGTTCCTCCCAAGTGCACTCCTCTAGTACAGATTAAGTAATAGGATCGGCACAATTTTCATGCTTGCGACAGATTCTGCCGTCAATTTTCATGGTGTCATCAGCAGCATCAGGCCGAGCAATGGTGATCCCATGTGTTACTAACCGGGAGTTGGCTGCTTTAGGTGGCGTTCCCTCTGCGCGCCGGAGGCGGCCGCGAGAACAGCGCGCGGCGCCACCTGGCCGAGGGCATGCTTGCCAACTCAGCGGCCAGCTCAGCGGCTATCAAGTTCCCCGTCCACGCCAGCGGCTACGGCGTCGTCAAGACATCTGTGGTTGCCGACAAGGTCAAGGCCGCCCGCAGCACCAGCGGTCGCCGTGGCATGCTCTGAGTCCATCTCTTTGCAAGCGAGTTCCTCTCTTCAGCGGACCTGGTTTTCACGCTCCTGGACTTTGTTTCCTCCTGTATGAGGGCAGCGTGACTGGAAAGGCAGGGTGTGCTCTGCAGCACACGACAAGAGAATTCGAGAAATGCTGGCTCCCGATGAGGCTAGATGATCGCCTGGCAGGATTGCCTGTGCGAATGACATTGACGTTGCAGGACTATCTCTGAAGTAACTCAGGGAGAGAGTTTCTGAATTGCTTGCATGCCCCTCGAGAGGTGGTTGTTCACCCTTGATCACTGATCAGGTGGGAATTTAGCCTCTCTGGTGGGTGTTGCAATGAGTCCAAGGGGTTCCCTGGCTGGTCGATTCAAGAAATTTTTTAGTGCTGTTGCAGGAGCCAAGGTGTGTTTATTGGCTGGTGGAACTCGAGAAATCTTTAGTTTGCAGTTCGCCCCACTGTTGCTGAGGCGACACCTTGATCAAAATGAAACTGTACATGTGCGCCGTGATGGGGATGCCCTGCCATGATTGGCAAAGGGTGTACACCCAACCTATCAATTTTGGTGGATCACTCTTCTTTGGTCCAGGGAACTCTCAAATCTTTTACGGCGCTGGTTGTGTGTAGATTTAATTGAAGTACATTGCGGAGGGTTGGAGAGGTTCAAGATGTGCCCCAAAAATGGAGTGATGATGAAAAAATCACCGAGAACTCTCTCTTAATTTTTTCTTAATCTTTTTTAATTGCCCTTGGTTGCTGGCTGCTTTTAGTGCTGCCATAGCTGCTTTGGGAGTTTTGCCAATGAATGCTGCTTTGATCTTCAACCAGCCATAGTGGCACTGACCCTCACGGACTTGCAGTGATACTGCTGAAGCACGGAGACAATACTGTGTTGCGCAGCATGCTGGTGGCTTGTGGACCGACTCCTTGAAGTATTATGCATGATGCCTCACGAGACACCCTAGTTGGGGAACGAGTGCTTTACAAAAGTTGCCAAGATTCCTTGTAAATACCTCGTCCAAACGCTTAGCTTTTAAAGCTGCATATGCATGCAGCCTTGATGGCCCTGCACATGGCAATCTGCATTCTCCTGGTGCGATAAGATATCATGGAGAGCAGTCAGCATGAAAGTCTCCACTGGAAATATGTGGCAGATCAAGTCATACAGGCGCATTAAGCAATGTGGAGCAAGAGATGTATCATACATCATGTATGTACACCTACCCTTGCTTAGTTATCAGATCTGACTCGAGTTCGAATTCTAGAATTCTCTCCAGCTGCAGCAGTCTAATAATTTCCTCCAGCAGTCCAGACTCTCTCCAGCAGTCGTACTGTGGCGCACAAGAAGTCCTCAAGCCATGGATGCTTCAGTTTGCTCACAGATTGATCAGGAATGGATATGATTCCTCCAAGGCTTGTGTGCGTCAAATGGCAGGTGCTTCTGACTTGTTGGGGTTCACATGACCAGCTTCCCAGTCCGAGGAAGCTACCTCGACCTCACTCATCGGGCCAAGCATTTGCTGGTCTTTGATACAATCCATTTCAATGCACCGTCCCACAAAAGTACTGATTTACGCTAAGACACGCGGTCTCTGTACAAGTAGACCGTTTCAAGAACCTCTTCCACAAGGCTTGCCCAGATTGTGTTTTCAACAACTCGGCTAGTGGGGTAATTGAAAAGGTGAGGGCTGCTACAACAGTTCAATTTGCAGTGTCCGCAGGCTTGTGTCGATGGCAGTTTGTTTCAACGGGGGCTCGCATAAGGAGCGTGCCTCTGCACTCACTTGTTTCTGTGAATTATTAATCTAAACTTTCATACATCACCTGCTCGCCAGAACTGCTATTGTTAAGAGGAAAATTCCAGTGATGCCAGCTTACTTCCCTATTCATCCCAGTTCGACTGCCACCGGTAGACGCCTCTGACTTGTGCAGGGATGGTAGGAGCTTGGAACTCCTGAGGAAGCTTCAACTCATGCCAGCTCTGTGATTATGGTACAACGTTGCAGCAAAATCGGTAGAGGCGCGCACATTTAATGTTCGGGCGCAGGATCCTGGGTGGTCAGCCTGATGGGTTCAAGCTGCTCCTGGGATACCAGGTGCTGCCCCTGGCGTTACCATCCCCAGTGTTGCATGTAGGATGTCGCTGCAAACCGACACCTTCCTATCGATTAGGCATGTCTACATGATTTTCTGGAATGAACTCAAGTGGATAGGTTTCCACCATGACAGCCCTTTGGAAACAGGTGGCCAGTCTTCTATCACCCCACGCGCCTGCCACTCCCAAAGGAGCCTCGCAGACTGCTGCTGCACCGGAGCATCCAGACCACAAAGATGAGGACTTTGAAGCAGGCGCAGACAGAGAGCTCCAGTCAGCCATGTCCACCTTCAATGAGGCCACCTTCGAGACTGCCCAGGTCAGCCCGCTGCATTGCTAGGGGGACTCTCATGTGTGCACCCATCCAAGGAATATCTGACCAAAAGCGCCACAGCTTCCAGTGCTCTGCAGGAAGCTGACATGACATCATGTGCATGCAGCAAAACAACAATGCTGGTGCATATGATATTGCAGAGCTGATCACTGCATGGCTCGCCGAGGCTGCACAGGCTGAAGGCTTGGCATGGTTCTCAATAAGCTGGTGCATGCGATGGCACCTATGTTCCCCCAGGCTTCAGGCAGGTCCAGTGGAACTGTTATACTCTGAGTTCAGGATGAATCATCAATTGCTCATGAGGGGTCCAGGGCAGGTGCTGCAGGAGCTGGTGTCCTCTAGACCTCTACAGTCCGGTGGAGTGAGTGGTATTTTTGGACAGTCCACATCTCGGATGCAGTCACCTGACACACTTGCTGTGTTGGCGAGGGCAGGTGACATGGACGGCTGGCGAGGCGGATGCGGTGGTGCTGACGCGGCTGAAGAATGCGAGCGTAATACATGGCCTGCACGAGGAGCGAGTGGTGCTGGCGCTCGAAGTCGCGCGCGCCGATGTTCCCGGCCGCGCCATCTCCGCCGCCACCTTCGGCCTGGCCGACGAGGAGGTCCACGCGCGGCTGCGCATAGAGCTGCTTCCGCCCCAGGTGCGCTCTCCTTTCTGCACTTGCTCTGGATGTCGTGAAGACGGGCAGCGCGTGGGGAACAGTCAGCCAGCCAGAGTTGCATGCTCTTGTAGCATCAGTTCACATCGACCCAGGCGCGCTCTCTTTTCTGCACTTGCTCTGGACGTTCTGTAGACAAGCAACACGCGGGGATCAGGCAGCCAGCAAGAGCTGAATGCTGCATTGAGACTCCTGTAGCACCACTTTTATGGATTGTGGTGGAAGGATGCGAGGTGTCCCAGAGCCATGCCCTCAAAGATTATGGAAACAGTAACTGCATGATCAGCAAGGACATGCAACATGATAGAGAACAGGATGCCTATTGCCTCGATTCTCTTGTTTCTTTGTGCTCCAGGTGCGTGCATGAGATATTCCTCGGCTCTATTGACCAAAGCAACTGTTCTGCACAGGTGAGACGGATAGAGCTGTCGAGGGCCACAGCATCGGGCGCAGTGGCGCCGGAATTTGTGTCGGAGCTGCTGGCTGCCTGTGAGCTGGAAGGTGTTGCCAAGCTGCGCTGCTGTGAGGGCATGCTGCCCGTCTGGAACGCTGACCTGTTTGTCCGCCTGGACGCCCTCCGCGTGCTTAACCTCTCCAACTGCGCCCTTTCTGCTCTACCGCCAGGTATCCTACCATGGTGTCTCATGGAGCTCACTGCTCAGATGTGCTCTGCAATATCTTGACAGTGAAGCTATGGCCAGCAGGGAAGCCGTCGTCTGCACATGATCAGATATGTTCTGGCTTTCATGACATGCAAAGCTTCATCATGGTCCAGGAAGGACATGTGATTCCAGGGCATTTTCAGCGGAGTCCATCCATATGGCTTAATGCATTGACCTTGAAGCCGGGAAGGGTGTATGCGGGGTTGGGAAACCCTAAACCCTAAGGGGCAGATACAAAACAAATATGATGGGGTTACAACCTTCTCTCGACAGGCATTGGGGCGCTGACAAACCTGCGGGAGCTGAGGGTATCCGGCAACAAGCTGTCGGGCCTCACCTCGGAGATTGGCAGCCTGCGCAAGCTGCACCGCCTGGTTGCTGACAACAACCTGCTCACCTCCATCCCAGGTACCCCTCCATTGTTAATAGGACAATGCGCATGTATCTGCATATGCACTGCTTCCTTATTAAGTCACCTTCTCAAAGATCACCCGGTGCTGCACCTGTGTCTTTCATAGCCTTGGGTGCTATATTCAGAAGTGTGACAAAACAAGGGACCCCCCGAGAGTAACTCCAAGTCGTCACTGTGGGTTTTTTTGTCATTGAAGGGTGAGAGCTTGAGGTGGGCATGCAAAAAGGGGGATCCCATTGGATGCTGTCTGAATTGTGAAGAGACGGACAATGCCTGAATGCTGTGCCTGAACCATGTTGTGCCTGAATGGTTGCAGTGGAGATACGGCACTGCAGCCAACTGCGGGAGGTGTCTCTGGAGGGCAACCGGTTAGCGACACCCGTGATCGACCTCCGGGCGCTCGCTCGGCTTCGCTCCCTGCAGCTCTACGCCAACCCCCTGGAGTTCCTCCCCGAGCTGTCCCCCTGCACCTCCCTGCGCCACCTCTCCCTTGCCAATGTGGGGGCCCCTCCTGTTGTCCTCCTCTCGGTCACCCCTGTGACTTACTTTGTTTCAAAAGCCAACCTGGCAGCTTGGATGCACTCTTCCCTGCTTCTGCTGCTGAAGATTGGTCGTCACGCCCCACATCTGCCCCGTGCATTTTCTGCAGTGAACAGTTGCATCTTGTTGCTGTGGCAAATGAGATGCCAAGAGAAAGTCCTGTTCCTGTGCATGAGAGGATGTATGGCGGAGCCGCCAAGACCAGCTACAGTAGTATCCTAAATTACTGTTCATAACACTTTCTACAGGAAAAAGCCGGCCCTTATTCAACGTAGAATTTTGTCAAGTACGTTGTTGCAGGCACTGAGGGAGTCTGTGGGTGCCAGGTGCGGATACGCGCCGATCCAGCCCTGGAGAAGTGGGATGTGCAGATTGCGGCACCCCCAACATTCTCCCGCACGCATCGCCTCGCGCCATTGTTTGGGCTCATCTTCCGGCGCTCCTCTTGCCAGCACCCGCTGCTGGCCGGCGCCCTTGGTAGGCCACGGCTTCCCTCACACAAGACCCTGCGTGCCAACTTGTTGCACAGTTCCAAGGTGCTACAGGCATCCTCCAGGGAGCATGAAGGAACTGATAGTTGGATTGTCTGCCTGCTTGATGATTTTGGCCGAAGGTGTCAGACAATTCGAGCTTGCAGATCTCACTGCTCTTCAGACAACCCGGTGCTCAATGCAGACACCAGCTTTGATCACCCACAAATTTCAGCCGGCGCCCACTGCTTTTCATGGGGCTCATGTGGCTGGCCTATTGTCTTGTCTGACTGACATCAAAAACAGATGAGGGAGATGTCGTGTGCAGAAGACTACCAAAGGAGAAATGAGCCTCCAGTGGCTCGCAAAGGTGTCTTAATAAAACAGTAATAATTGTGCACAGGCAAGATAGCAGAGGACCCAACAGCGTGCTCAGCAATAGTACGGGAGGTGGGAGCCATCCAGCAGCTCATCCTCATGGCCCTCTCCGAGAACGAGGTCGTTGTGCAGCAAGCCTGCAAAACACTTGGTGAGCGGCCACTTGTCAAAGTCACGGGTCCAAACGTTGCCACTTACGACCTGTCTCTTCCTTCTTCTGCGCATCGCGACAGGAGGGAGAGAGGGATCGCAACTGGCAACATTTGACATGTTGGTGTGGTTACCTGGTGCTTGTTTTGCTGTGGGTTACCTTGCTGTCAAGGGCAGCAAAAGCTTGCTGTGGTTTGTATCACCTGGTGCTGGTTTGTCCCTGCATCCCTGTGCTGTTGAAGACTGTGAGCAGACTTGCTGTGCAGCAACCCTTTTGCAGGCTCCATCAGCACATGGCTCCTGTCAGTAGCTCAGATTTGTGGCACCAAACATGGGAATTGTGCCCCCCTAGTGCTGGCACCCTGTGTGACACGTCTCTAGAGATTCTTCTTCAGGAAATCCACGATGTATGACGCAACCTTCCATGGGACGCATGCCTGCACTTCATGTGTTGGCTTTTCCTCAACTTGGTGCTTAACTTTCTGTGTTTCGGGCAGAATTAATGAGCTGGCTGTCACCTCAAAACAGGTTTGCTGGGCCGCCACGATAGCTTCACATCAGATGAGATCATTCAGGGGGACGTGCTGAGCGCCATGCTGAGCCTCATGTGCTCCGTGAAGCACAAGAGCCAGCTGGCCGGCCTCCATGTCATCGCTGGCCTGGCGCTGACGTCAGAAGCCTCCGCTCGCAAGCTGCTGACCCCAAACGTCCTCCAGGTGTGTTCCGAGACATCCCCAGGACAGCTTTGCTCCTCACAAAATTTCTTCTCATGGATGTGGCGTGTAGTGCTGAATAACCACTCATGCATGAGAGCAGTCAGAAGTGCTGCTCACTTACAAGTGGCCGAAGAGGTTACTTGAGCTTGGTAGGAATGTGAGAGGGAATGAAGGGGTAGTGGGCAGTTGCTTCTGTGCTGATTGGTGATCCTGGGAGGTGTTTTGTGGGCCGTTATGACAGCCCACCCACCTACTTGGCTGCATTGTGCACAGAGCACGCGGGTTTTCGAGGTGGTGCAGGAGGACAAGTCTGTCTCGGAGTACAGTTTCCAGCTTCCTCAAGTGGCAAAATGGCGCTAAGACACCCAATGTCGGGAATGCGCGGCGCCATTTTGCCACTTCAGGGAGCTGTAATCTACTCCAAGACATACTTCTCCTGCTGCACCACCTCAAAAACCCGCCCAACTGGATTGCTTGGGGCCAGGATCTACCCCCCAGCACATTGGTTACGTGCATGTGAAGATGATGCTGTCCCATGGTGCGTGGAGCTTTCAACAACAATGCGCATTATTATTATTATTATTATTATTATTATTATTATTATTATTATTATTATTATTATTATTATTATTATTATTATTATTATTATTATTATTATTATTATTATTATTATTATTATTATTATTATTATTAGAGGTCGGGAAACCCAACGCCAAATGGCCATAGGGCATACATAGCTCATTGTGCTGGAGGGGCAAGATATGGACGCATGGCTGGCTGCAAGCTCAATGAGAGCCGGTGTGCACCGGCACTGTGCAGGGTATCGACCAGCATGCGTTCCCAGTATAAGGATTGGCCATGAAGGCAATGCTTCCTTAGACAAGCCAGGTTCAGCGGATGCAAACCTGCAGGCGCTTCAGGAGCTGGTGCGAAGCGGCGCAGACGATGTCAAGACTGCCGCGCTGGAGACGCTCGGGAACTTGGCGTTCTGCCGTGACAACCGGTCGGTTGTGCTTGCTGCTCCAGGCCTGCGTGACTGGCTGGCCCGCCTCGCCCAGGACAAGGTGTGTGGGGCGATGTGCAGTATGCTGTCAACAGCTGCTTTTCAAAATGGACTCTGGTAAGAGGTAAAAGTTATACCGTAAAACACATAATGTCATGAGGGGAAGGGTCTGTGGCCACATATATGTATGAAGCATGCATCCAATCCATCATGACTTGAAGGATGCTTAAGTTTGTAGGTGAAAGCATCTGGAGTCCTAACAGGCAAGGCGCCAACCATTTAACAAGTGCTGGTGCATGGCAGGTCGGGGGTGTGCAGCGGCGTGTGGGCGTGGCGGCCACGCGAGCTCTGGCAATTCTGGGGGAGAATGAGGAGGTACGCCGCGCCATTGGCCGGCCGCCAATTGTCGGCCGTGGCGTGCGCATCCTCTCCATGGATGGCGGCGGCATGAAGGTATGCTCACACCAAGCAATGCCTGACATCTGCTCAGCTAGACGCCTCATCAGCAGACAAATGAATTCTTCAGGCATTTTCCAAGTGGCACATGGTGCTTCCAGTGTACAGGTTATTGTCAGAATCTCTGCATAAAGACTGGTAGATGGGTGCTGGGAAGTGTTGCTGGAGTGTTTGCTAGCTCGGCAAATTTTGAATATGTATCATGGAAGTACACTTCGGTTATTCAAGCGGGCCACTTGCCGGGCTGCTGTTTGGACAGTTGGTATGTGCTGCGGGCGAGGTTTGGGCTTTGGCTGGATTTAAGACGCCGTGTCAGTGAGACAAGCTAAGATAAAACAATAATTGTTACATTTCAGAGACTCTTTGGAGCCACCTGAGGCTCGTTGGTGTTTTGGCAGTCTTGAGCTATCCTAAATAGTGTTTTGGCCATTGTCGAACACATTTTATGGAAAATTCATCGCTTGCACAGGGCATCGCCATCATCCGGGAGCTGAGACAACTGGAGCAGCGCACCGGCCGCCGCATCCACGAGCTCTTTGACCTTGTGTGCGGCACCTCTACCGGCGGCATCCTTGCAGTGGCACTCGCACTGAAACAGCTGTCACTGGAAGACTGCGAGCAGATCTACAGGTGGGCGCCCAACCTGTGCCTCTCTGCACCTATCCTGAACAGCACCACTGACAGGACTATCTATCATGGCTCTGCTAATTTTCCCTTCGTGTCTCTGGGTTAGCGATATCGGCCGTTGCACAAGGTGAAAACCTGTCATATGTTGCTAGAACTGCATGATGTTCTCTAGAGGACGTATCCATGAAGACTCTCCAAGATAGCACACATGCGCTTACTAAGTCACACTGCTCCAGAATCTGCCACCAATCGCTTTGCTAGTCACAGGTAACAATCACAGTGCAGACGCTACAGTGCAGACAGTACAGTGCACAATGTTTCTATTGTGATGACGTTTCACTTTCTTCTGGTTACCCTAAAAATCAAACCCTAAACCCTTAAATTAAATCCATAAATTTAGAAATACGTAAAGATGAAATATATGCATATGAACCAGGAACCTGGGCCAGAAGGTGTTTTCGCGGCCGGGGGCGGCGGCTGTGAAGGAGGAGGAAGCAGGGTGGCGCGACAGCCTGTACCGGGCCTACAAGAGCGGCCAGCAGAGCATGCGCGTGGCGGTGTACGGCTGCAAGCATGACGCGGCCATGTTCGAGGAACTGCTCAAGGAGTACTGCACGTTTGACACTGAGAACATGCTCGGCACTGCCATGATCGACACCGCCTGCCTTAACACGCCAAAGGTGACCAGCACCAGCACAAGCCTTGCCAGTCACCTGGCAGAGCTGGCTTCCATTGCATGCAGGTTCCTCAAGCCAAACAGTGGGGACACATGTCTCTTATCTGTATCATCTTTTTTATGCGAGCTGGCCAAACAGTGTTGCAGGGACTGTGTTCGTCAAGGTTCTCAGGCCATTCATGAAGTACCAACGTTTTTAGTGCGAAATTTCCTGGCCAACAGTCATGGCAAGGGGGGACTGCTGCAGGCCTGGACAGATCCCCTTGTGATGATGTAATCCTTCAGCTGTGACTGTCTAGCACGCTTCATCATCGGGCGCCTGACACTGTTGTAGTCAGTACAAGCATACTTGTTCGTGAGTGCATTGGAGTTGATGATGGCATGGCAAAATCGTGAGGGATGGAGGGGTGCCATAAAGGTGCTGCTAGGCGTACCTAGTCCTCAAGGACTGGAAAACGTGTAAATACAGTAATGATAAGAAGGCATGCATGTGTGCCCGCAGTGCTTTGTGGTGTCGACGCTGGTGAGCATGACTCCAGCAGGCCCCTTCCTCTTCAGAAATTACGAGCTGCCCGACGCAGCCCAGGCACACGCCAAGCAGGTGACTGACCCTTCTTGGTAGGTCCACACTGATGATGTTGTGGGGACCTTTCATCGCATTTCCTGTGTCCCTGCCAAATTGGGGCCGAAGATCTGCTCCATTCATGGCACCTCGCTCTTGCCATGAAGACAGAGAGTTTGCACCGTGTGCTCGGCAACTTCAAGGGCGCTTGTTCAAGCAATGCTGTAATCCATGATTTTGGCTGGACCTTACAGGGAAGCCTCACTGTGCATCAAGTAGGTCCGATGTCAGGAGCTTGCATCAAATGTCCTTGTTGATATGTGCCCTTGCAGCTGAAGACGCCCCTTGCAAGCTCCTCACACCACGTGTGGCAAGCGGTGCGCGCGTCTTCCGCCGCCCCTTACTATCTGGATGACTTCAAATGCGGCAGTGACAGGCAAGTTTCCCCTTGGACACTCCCTGACATTCAGTGCTGGACATCCTGCCTGCAATGCTCACTTCAGCAAATCTCAGTCGTGTTTGTGGTGTCAGCCTTGAATCTGCGGATTGCACCAGATTGCCAAAAGCATGTCAGCTTCACATGGCGCATCACTCATAGTTGCATGGCCACTTCACTACACTTTGCTCTCTCACCATGTTCCTGACAGAAACAGAACCAGGTTGCATCAGGTGCCGGTACCCCGCAGCTTCAGGAGACTTGTATCCAACGTGAAGGGGCACAGGAACAGTCTGTGGGTTGGAGGAGCATATCGGTATATGCTAGAGCTAAGTGATGAGAACTCTCCAGCGAGGCCTGACAAAATATAAACACCAAATTGCAACAAGTGCTGGATTTTCTGCAGGTTTCAGGATGGCGCGGCGACACCGAACAACCCAGCTTCATATAATGCGTCGCTCACAACTGCAAGGGCATTTCATTATTCTTTGCCCTCACCATGTGCCTTGCAAAATAAGTATACCAGATTACACTCAAGTGCTGGGTCGCCCACAGGTTTCAGGATGGGGCGGCGACGGCGAACAATCCGGCGGCGCTGGCACTGGCGGAGGCGCGGCTGCTGTGGCCGGACGCGCCCATCGAGGCCATCGTGTCACTCGGCTCCGGCGTGGTCCCCGTGCAGCGCCGCGAGAAGTCCATGAGCGCCTACCTCGACATCGGCAGCGTCCTCATCGAGGCGCGCATCACCCCTGCTGGACCCCCCAGTTCGCAGCCCCCCACCCACCCTGCCTGGGGGAAACATGTGGGCCTGTAATGTACCTGTTACATGCCTCTGCTCATTCAAATGCGCCCTCCTGTGGTTACCCCCATTTGAATGAGCAGTGGCACGCTACTGGTAGATTGCAGGCGCGCGTGCAGGCGCTGGATGCTGTGTCTTGATGCTCATGTGTTGCGGTGTCAGCCATGCCTGTTGCAAGCTGGGCTTCCCAGAGAAGGGTTCATTATCTTCATAGCTCGTTTCCCAGTCCTTATGCATGCTGCTGGCAATTTGGGGTGGTGTGTCTGCGATGCCATGTTAAGATGTGACCAACGTGTCAGTCTTCCCAGCAGCTTTGTCATCATTCAGAAACTTGCAACGTGGCCGCCGACCTTGGTTTTGAAGTGGTATGGTGCGCGCGCGCATGTAGGGGTTTTAATTAAGAACTTATATCTTGGTCTTCTGTATATCTTATTTACCCCTGCGCACATGTGCAGAGCGCGTGCAGCGTGGACAGGGTGGATGCTGCGTTGGCGACGCTGCTGCCGCTGGTGCCGGGCGTGGCCTATTTTCGCTTCTGCCCCGAGGACGTTCGCTGCGGCATCGAGCTCGATGAAATCGATCCGGAGCAGTGGGCGCTGCTGGAGGTGAGTCGCAGCTGCATATATATTCTTTCTATTTTATTTAACTTTTCAGGGTTATATCTATTCTTAGGGTTTGTGTGCAGGTTTTCCTTGGTTAAAACCCTGAAAACAAAGAATAAAAGCCCTAAATATAAACCCAAACTCCTAAACAAATAAATTGAGATTTTTAAAATGAAATTAAAACAAAATAATTATAAACAGCCTAGATGACAGTCTCGTTCCATGCAGCAGCCAGCAATCTTTGTGGGCTTCTGCCCTAAACATTGTAGCATGGCACCGAGGCACTTATCAGGGCAGAAGCACGCGTAGATGGAGTATGTTGCTGTGTGAGTCATGTTGTGAGCAGCCCAACCTTCAGTGTTCATTGCAAGGGTGGCCACTCTGGCCAGGCTGCATCACCATGCAGAAGAATGCACTTTGTTGTCCTGCAAGTTATCTGGCCTGCGAGCAAGGAGAGAAGCTTTGCTGGGGGTGTGAGCAGTTTAGGCTTGGCAGCTGTGTGCAGCAATTCCTTGTGTGTGTGTGCGGTCATATCACTGGCTTGTATTGGTGCTCTCAGGCAGCCACGGATGAGTACATAGAGCGGGAGGACGCGCGCTTCCAGCAAGCTGCCAATCTGCTGCTTCGTGGGCTTGAACCCGCGCCAGAACAGGCCGCATCTTCTGTTGCTTCCAGCCTCAGACTAGGTGAATCACATCTGTCCGGGAAGGGGTTGTTCTATCGACAAATATCATCTAGACCCAGTACAGCTTCAGACTAGGTGAACCACATAGCCGACTGTCCCGGGAAGGGGCTATTCTATCAAAAGATATCATCTAGACCTGGCAGTAAGCTGGCATGCTTCAAGCTCAAAAAGGGAACTGCCTTGCTGTATAGCACAACATGGAAGCAGCTGCGCTGGAATGGGGTTGATCAAAAATGAAATTGCGGTCGTATGCTTTCGCCATCGCGTATCTTTGTGGTAGTTCTTGGAGTGTCATGGAAGGCTGCTTTGCCATGCAGGTTCGCGGCGTTCCATTCTCCTGGTGGAAGCTCCTCGCAGCGCTGATACCACAGCCCACACCCATGTGGAGAGTGTGGCGGCCGCTGTGGCCACGCTGCCCGATGTGGCCGAGCGGTGCAGCTTCCAGCAGCTTCCACACGGCGCCCCCGAACCAGCTGACACAAGCAGCCGGTCCTTGGAGACTGCTCAGGTCCGCTTGCCTGCTGTTGTGCATGTTCCGGCCTGTCGATGCTTGGTATCTTCCTGGCAAGACGATTGCCTCCCTCACATTCTTGATTGCTGCCTGTTTTATCTTCTTTGCGGCTTTGTTCTGTCTCGTGTCGTCTGGAGGTGTGATATTACCATGGCGGGTTGCTCAAAGTGGTCTAATGGCACGGCAAAGCTTCAGCATTGATTTGCGGCTTGGAATTGGACATGGGTGCTCAAGGGAAGCTGGTGTGCATGACAGTTGGTAGAGGCTCTCAGTCGGTGTCGAGGCAGCCTAGGCATTGTGCATCTGGCAATGCATGCGACGGAGGCTGGGCTCGTTGGGGCGTGGACGCATGAAGTGGAGGCTGTTGCAGAGCCAAGTATGTCTTCAGTAACACATAACTTAGCCACTCTGCGACTTTCCCTCGACATCACCAGTACAGCATGCACAACTGCAGTTGCTTACCTCAATTGCCAACTGCATGCTTCCCACCACCTTGAGCGTCAAATGCAATGGTTGGCAAGCAAAGCTGTGGTGCCCTTTTCGAGGCGAATCATGTGTTGGCTGGTCATGGCCGTCGCGGAAATTGACTGGATGCTGACTGGACAATATTGTTTGATCAGGCTCGGCAGTGGACACACTCCTGGAGGCGGCCGGCTGCGACCCAGGGACGTCCCTCGCGGCGCTCTGCGGGGCGGCCGCTTTGGTGCATTTCCCCGGCGCGGGGCCGGCAGAGCTGGTGTCTCTTCTGGGCGCTCACAGCCAAGTCGTGGCCGGCCGCGCAGTGGCGTCTGTCCTGCTGCAACGCACCGGCCCTGCTGCATTCCTCACTGCCGATCAGGTGCCTGACCTGATGTCACTCCTTCACACTTCTATGTCTGTTGCCTCTGCAGAAGCCAGTCTCATGGCCTGCAAGCGAAGAAGTGCTGTATTGATCCTGGAACACGAAACAGGTTGCTCGCTGTAGTAGCATGAGCATATCTTGTCATGGGTGCGAGCTCCCTTTAATGCTTTCAGGAAGTCATCCAAGTCCCAACCCAAGACAGGAGCCATAAAGGCGGTCCTTGAGAGGGCACTGCAGAATACATTTGGCGACTAGGCATTTAATGGACCATGCAGGTGTCTGGGATGGGGCACGCCCTGGATGGGCAGCTGCTGGTGACCTCATCGGCGCTGCCGCAGGAGCTACTGCGCAGCTTAATGGATGCCGGCTGCCGCGCCGTTGTCTGCCGGGACGCCGCCGCGCCGGCTCCGGCCGCGCCGGCCGCCGCGACCTTTTTCAGCTGCCTCTATAGACACCTGCGCCGGGGAATTGCACTCCCACAAGTGCGTCCCCACTTACATCATGCCTTTATTGAACAATGTCGATTCTACGGACTCCAGCTGCCTGTTCTACTTTCTTAAGAGCGTGTTCCTATTGGGTTGGACATCCTCCCACTCCCAGACGCTCTGGGAGCAAAGGAAAGACATGGGTGAGACGCCGCCATGTCTAGTTGGGGCATGAGTAGCTGTGTCATGTGGCGTCACCTCACATTAGACACCACACAGATGTAGGTGGCGTACAGGGCGCAGCTGTACATGTCCTGCCCCTTTGCCCTATGTATGTTGCATTGGCTTGGGTTTGCAAGCGCTGAGGCAGCAGATGGCAAAGAAATCATGGGGCAGCGAGATGCACACTTTTTAGAGTAGGTGTGTGCATGGCTCTGCTTCCGGCAAGGCATATTGCTGACCTGAGGCGCTTGTGATGCATGGTCAGGCGCTGTGGAGCGCCGGATTGGATGTTCCTGATTTGGCGGGCACTTTCTGCTGCGTGACCCTGGTGGGGGGAGAAATCGTGGCTGCACAGATCAGCAGCAGCCCGGAGGTGGTGCCATATGTGCCACTGGAGCCGCACAATTGACCTCCCGTGTGACTGTCAGGTGTATTAGGACACCACATTCGTTCTGTGCGATACCGTACTTTTGGGTCTACATTGAGACCACTGTGTACATGCTCTGTACATGCTCAGTAGTCGAGAGCAGCGCAAGTAGATATGGAAGGAGATGGCGTTGCAACATTATGAGATTGTGCGCTGTTGACAGGTCTGTCCTAAGAATTGTGTGCAGGTTTCTGCACTTTGCTGGTGTTTTCCAAAGCCACAGTGTGGCGTCATATTGTCAGCAGAATGCGATGGCAGTGGCAGAAAAAAGCCCATCTTTCTGAGCACAGATGTGCAGCAAACTTCTCAGAAAGACAGAGTGTGGACACTGTGTGAAGAGGAAAGGAGGATTGTCTGATATCATCGATGTGGGTACTGTGATTGCACTGGAGGGGGCAGACGAGGCTTGTAACTTGCTGAATGGCAGAACTCCTCTTCATGGAATATGCTGGAATGCGTTGCTGGACTTTTGTGCGGTTGCTGTCCTGTATTTGCAAGTATGCAACCATCTTGGCAGATGCAGAGCGTTTGGCGATCAAGCTGCAGGACCGCGAGCTTTTCAATGGTAAAATGCTTTTTGATAAAAAAAGCACACGTGCACCAGCAGTGCCGTGCTGCCTCAAAGATTTTTATAAAGATAGCTGCAAAGCTGAAGCAGCTGCAGGTGCAGAGGTTTGAGAGTCTCAAATTGAGATGCTTGCAAAAATGACATGACAGGAGGTCTCGTGAAATCGTGAAATGCATTGTGTCATGCAACAACCTTCTCGCCAACCTGATCAACCATTGCAATCATGAATAGATTCCACCACATCACACCTTACAAGAACGTTGCACTGACCGTGCAAAGCTTTGTCAGGACAAGCCGTATATTCCACTGTCACATTGAGATTCATAACATCGCTTCACACTGAGAAATAGCGACTACCTCCTCCATGTGACTACTTCATGTACATTCATACACTTTGTCGAGACATATCGATGCTATATGCCTCATGAGTCTTCACATAGACTCAGTCATTGCCCTCGCCTCTTCTAGAAACTCATTTGGCACGAGCTGCAAACAATTTCCAGCACAAGCACCCAGGATCATGCGCATGAACTACGCAGATGACACAACCTTATTCATGTGCCCAAAGCTGGCACCACATTTGCGAAAAAATTAAACGCACTCAGCAAAGTAGCACCCCTACAGCTAATAAGCTTTTGTCACTGCTCTGAAGCTCCTACCACCTACAAAACCAACGAAGCATGCAGAAGAAGCTGCTTAGCCAACGACTTGCAAAGCAGGACTGCTGAAGACAGCATAATGTGGCAGGTCCCACACCAATCCACCTTATCTCTTGTGATGCCCACAAAAGAGCACCATTGTCTTCCACACCTAGATGAACAGGCACCAGTGCCCAAGAATATCATTTGTACAAGTAATACACCCAAATGTCTTCTCCTTCAGTTCTGAAGCTATCAGCGGTGCTGCAAACCACATGGACAGGGCTCTATGGAACCCAGGAATAAGGTTCAATGGCAAGTTGTTTGCTTATTTCCCTTCAGACCCACCCAGGGATTGACTGGCAGTTCTCTCTTGCAAACTTGGCATGCCCCACATCTAGGCGGGGGTGGCAGGCTTCTGCTGGACAACCTCCAAGCTTTCATGCAGCAATTCCTGACTCAGCTTGCGGTGCAGCTCATAAGCCAGCCACTCATCGCTGACGTTGTGTGGTGCGCCCTTCTCCTGCTGCGCCTCCGGCAACTCCTTGAGGCCCGGGAGGTGCGGCTGCGCAGGGGCCGGCACAAACAGCTGCCGACGGCTGACGGTGCGAGCAATCATGCTGCTGCGCACCGGCTGCCAAGAGCTGCCGGACAGCGCGCGCGAGGAAACTTCAGGGGAGCTCCCGGAAAGGCTGTCCTCGGGCGAGTCCAGTGGCTGCCCGTCGGGCACCGAAGGTGCCCGGACCTCGGGCAGCAGCGCCTGCCCGAGCGGCGCGGCCGCATCAGCCGCGGCCGGGGCCGGCCGGCCGAGCGCGTCCCAGCCGGCCGGCTGCCACGGGCCGATCGAAGCCGCGCGCGACACCGGCGGCGAGCCCCCAAAGAGGCCCGTGCGCAGCAGCAGCTCGGCCGCGTTGCGGCGGTGGCGCTGTGCGCGCGCCTCCTCCAGTGCAGTCTCGATCAGCTCGGCCCAGTGCACGCGCGTCATCGCGCTCGACTGGCGAGGATAGTCGACGAAGTGCATGCGCAGGAGGTCCCAGTGGCGCAGCGCGCGCTCTGACGCAGATGGCACCGAGCTGCTGCCGCTCAGCGCGGTGCTGAGTCGGTGCGCCGGTAGCAGCTTTGCGATGCGCGTCCTTGCGGATGCGGCCTTGCTCTGAGGTGCACCCCCCTCGCCTGGATAGTCGATGTGCAGCACGATGGCCGACAGGTCGCCATGCACATCGCCGCGACGCCGCCTGACGGGCTGCCGCCTGCTGTATTTGTACCCGCTGCGGTCCCCCATGTACAGGCTCTGTACACAGCAGGATGACTTGCTTCAGCACAGGTACATACATCATCTTGATTATAGCGTATGCCTTGGGTTGCCTGACTAATCCATTGATACTAATTGCCATGCTCATTCAGGCAAGTTGACTCATTGCTCCGTCAGGTTTTCGCCTGACGCAGGACAGGCATGACTAGAGCTCTCAGGTTGCAAGCTGCAACTTGAAGGCAGCTCTTGCAATTCTAACACCTGTAGAGGGTATTATGGGAGAAGGGGAGATCACCTGCAGGTGGCTGACAGACTTGAGGCTGCGCATGCGGGGGTCGGACAGGCGCGTGGAACGCCGCGCGACAGTGTGCAGCGCAAAGTTGGTCAGGTGCGCAGCGGCGTTCCCTCCATTCGCGCTGGGAGCCGCCTCGTGGTAATGCCGCAGCCGCAACAGCGCCTTCTGGCTCGGCAGCTCGTGCCTGTGGCCCAGCACCCCACAAACCTTAGTAAACATGAACCAACTCAGAAAGGCCCATTCAGAAAGGCCCATGCAAATCCCAAAGCCAACTATGATGTTCCTTATAAAACTCGCTCAACACCCCATCACCCTAAGCAAATATGCCAACTCAGAAAGCGCGATGCAACTCCCAAAGCCATTCATAATGGTCCCCAGATAGCTTGCCCAAGTACTGAAGCCTATGCACAAGGGAACCTCTGAGATGTTGGTTCCACAGGAGCTGCTCATGTTGAGCATTAGGGGCCAGAACGTACCACAATCCTTGTGAGCCGAGAACCACTGTGTCGATGCCAGGCCGGAGCTTCACTGTGGCAAACTGCATGCCCCTCAATGCCTCATCCTGCTGCTGCTCTGGAGATTTACTCGTGTTGCTGCTCGCTTCTTCTCCTTGTGTGCCTGCTGCTGAGTTTGCTTCTTGGCTGCTTTCCCTGCCTATGTCTGCAACTGTGTACACGCCCCCATCTGCCAGGGAACGCCCCACCACCACCCTGCAACCGCCATTGGAGGCTGTGTGCAGCTCCTGTGCCAAAATCACGATGTTCAGTTCTGCGGCTCGTCCACACTCACAGGTTTTCCCGCACAGAACCAACTCATGTAAATTAAACAGCACAGACTCCTGTGCCAAAACCATCATGATGATCAACACATAATTTTGGTAACTCAGCACTGCTAGGCAGTGTTATGGCCCTGCTTACAACAATGTCAAGATGCACCTCAGGGGCATCTTCCTGGCAAAAATTCAAAGACCAAAAATCCACACCTGGTTGCGCAGGTCTGCATAGACAATGGCAGCATGGACATTCTCCAGGACAGGCCCGTTGAAGGAGTGCAGATTCCTGTAGGCCTGGTTCAGGGCGCTGAGGGCAGCCGGCAGAGCCGCCCTCACATCTCCCTCATGCTGCCTGATCTGCACTGCCAACTCCTTGGCCAGGGTCCGTTGCAGATACCTGCCGCCTTGTGCTGACGGCTGGCACGTGAACACAGCTGCCAGTATGTGCTGCTTGTCTGCCTGCACGCCCCACAAGGTTCCCTTTAGGATGGTGTGAAGCTTGACGAAAATGCAGCAGGGCTAATGAACGCCTAGCATGTCTGCCACTTTCAATTCTATTCCAGTCGGCAACTGGCAAGCAACATCGACCTGCAGTCAAACAAGCAGTGCTCGACAGGCACAACAGCAGCCACGTTGTCACCTACAACTCATCAATAGCGTACAGTTCCCAACTGTCTTTCGGGAACATGGGTAGCCTTTACATATTACTCGTGTACTCGCAAGCTCATAGACGATGCATGGCATGTCCCCGAACACAACCCACCTGGTGAATGTTGATGTCTCCAAAGGGGGACTTGGCTTGATAACCGGCGCTGCTCCACGAAACACGGCTCGACTTCTGTCCTTGTATCCGAACATGCCCGTGGGATTGATGCACCATCCCATCGTTGATATCTTGTTGCCTGCAGGTACAAGACAGAATCTTATAACGCGCGCAACTCGTAAGACATCAGATGTACAGTAAGGCAGCGTGCCCGCCGGAACTTTTCTTCAATAGCACACACAGCCTTCCCAGTAACAGACACAGATAGACAAGAGTACTTGCAACCTGATCCTGGTATGCACCAAATGCATACGGAGCCCAAAACATCGCCGGACCTGCTCGTAGTTTCCTCGGTTGAGCTGGTGCTGCTGCACGATGTAGAGCTCAGACTGCCGCTCAACTTTGCAGCCAGTCGGTCTCTGCCGGATTTTATAGACTTGAACATGGCTTGGAATCAATTTAATCTCGTCCAGTCCACGGTCTGTTCTCCGAGAATGATATCGTCCCGCCGACACCTCCAACGCTCCTGGTCCCCGCTTTGCTCGTCAAAGAAACGAGCTTGTCCTCCTGATAAAATTGCAACTTTTGACAGCTGCTGACGCCCAGGACAGCGTCTGGGTCCACTTTTGTCTGATGCACGGTTGTGTGCCGCAGTGGAAGGAAAGTGACGTGAGAATGATAACGTGAAGGATTCACGTAAAGGAAACGCCACTTCTTTTGGCTCGTCCCAGAAGATTCGGTGAGTAACCGTGCCAAGCTGGCAAGAGGCAGAAACGCGGACCATCCGTCGTTCGGGCAGGCCTGACCACACAACATTACACGGAAATACCGTGGCCATAGCAATATCTTAACAGCAGACGCTCATCAACGCGCTCTTCAGCAAACCAGAAAATCATGGAGGTTCAATTGCAATTTCCGCGCAAGCAAGAGGGGCCCCAAGTGCACTTTAAATTAAGACTTTAAATGATCCGAGACTGAGTCAGTCTCAAAAGCCGGCTAATCGACACCACGGTCATTTTTCAACACTCAGCAGGCCTTGTTCTTTGAAAGGCGGTTCAATTTGATAATCTTGAAGTAATACCTCACAGAAATTTCACACAGCCGTTTTCAGTTCAGTCACAGACTCTGGGCGCAACGCTATTGAGCACTCAAGGGTATCAGAATTGCCTTTTGAATACCGCGCACATAAATTCGGTTCCAAGGGGTACGCCCATGACAGGAGATGGGACTTGCAAAGCTCCGGGCCGGTTTCAGTTCTGTCCGTGCCGCAGACCAAATATTGATGTGTCCACATTTGTCCCCGGGACCCCGCGGGCCAGCGGCCATAGATGATTTCACAGCAGCGACTGAAATGTGCCAATCCTGGCATCTCCAGCACCTGCACATCACAAACGACTGATTTGTTAATACTAAAGGTTGCACAGCGCGCCGGTTTGACGATGACATTTTGCTGGAAAATCTCCCTGAGTGAAACTCGGCGCTAGCAGAGCTGTCAAGGTAGCACAGCGCAGAAAGCCATCAAGATATTCCCCAAATGGTACAAGGGGAATTGGATCCCTTGCGTTACATTTCAACCACTAGCTCAGCACTTGAAAGACCTCCTGCTTCAAATCTCGCAATCTGAGACAAAGTCGATATCTGATATGGATATCGAGATCTGCTGACCTGGCGAGCTCAGCAGCCGTAGGGGAACTCGGAGGAGGGGTCCGACTCCGGGTCGGAGGAGTCCCAGCGCAGCGTGATGCCATCCACCTCCACGTCATCATCCATCGGCACGCGCGCCACCGGCTTGACGCGCTTTATAGGCACCGCGACGCTGTATATCGTGCCCAGGTCCACGTCCGTGCTGATGTTCACCTGGCGCAACCCCCTTTGTGACTAGACATTCATGGGCGAGTGGCGTGAGCTTACACCAAGGACGTGAATGAATCCTGAACATGTCCCTTGGATGTCCAGCTGGAAAGTATCCCCAAAAGTATGATCCTGCCTGCACCCTTCTGGTGCACATCTTCCAGACGGGCATGCGCAACCTTGCTGAATGGAAATAGCATATAGAGCTGCACGGCGGTGCATGAAGAGAAGCACAGGCCATGGTTATGGAGCTAACGTGCCACAGGAGAATGGGCACACACAGCAACAGGGCATTGGCACACGGCACTAAATAGCAGAGGGACATCATATGGCACATGGTATGACACATCTAGAGCGTCACCCATTACATTGCAAGGCATTGCCACCCAAGAGCAGGGCACCAAAGTGCCGTGCTGTGCAATTTAATCTGGAAATTGCTGTGAACAAGAGTTTCAAGGGAGCCTTGCATGCACCTCAACCAGCTCCTCGGCCTCAATGTCGACATAGTCCTGCACCGCGCGCACGATGCTATGTTTCATGTCGTGCAGGCTCGCCGGATTCATGCCGCACCTGCGGTCAGCATCACCCCGGCACATGCCCTCACATGCTGACACACGCTGCCGCACATGGACAGCAGCCTTGAAGCTTGCATTATCCATACTGAAAACTGTCTTGAGCCAGCCTATTCTGAGGGTCCCATAACCATGCTGCTCTGCTGCCTCCTCTTGGGGCTTGACACCATTACATCACATGCTCGACACTCTTCGCACAGGACTTTCTCCTTTGACCTCTCGCATCCTCCACACTCCTGACAATGTCTAGGATCTTCAGACACGACAAGCCAGCACTATGCTGTCCATGTCCACGCCTACCGCACGCAGCTGCCCAAGAAACGCAAGAGCAGCCACCACTTGCACCTGGCTTTATTTGAAGCATTTCCCCCTGTCTGACTGTGCCTCCTCACATGCGACTCTACATCTGCTGCAGCACTGCACTGCAACAATGATGCGCAACAATAGTGCAAATCTACACAAGCGGCCGAACACACCTGTCGGCGACAAGGATCATGCGCAGGCGGTTCTTGCCCTCCTCCTTGGGGCTGATGCCCTTGGGCTGTGGCGGGAAGAAGATCTGCCATGCCGCTCGCAGCTTTCGCGCAAAGTCTGCCAGCCCGCCAGCTGGCGCCTTGTCAGCGCCGGCCGCTCCCACCTGCATGCATGCAAGAATGTCAGCCTGATGAGTCACACAGCGGCTTTTGTGGTGTAAAGCTCCTGACGGGTGCATGCCCCACGTCACATGCCACGACAGCTTTTTGTCCTGGAGCACCTGCTCCCCACTTGCAAGCAGAACCGCCTGCCGGTGAGCACTTGTTCTTTTAGCATAGCTGAAGAGGGGTGCATGGCCTCCCAGAGTCCATCCAGAGTACCGGATATGGATGACTTATTGTTAGAGGCACTTGCTTGATTGACAAGATCATTAATCATATCTTGGTGGCTTTGCGTGCCGATTCATTGGGCTCCAGCTTGCATGTCTGAAAAGTCTGACAACAGGCAGTGGAGACTCATGACCTGCAATTTTTATTCCAAGACAAGAATCTTTTGCATGTTTGCACCAGGAAGTTCCAAACATTCACCCCTTCCATCACCCATCTGCTACAAGCCTGTTCAAATACAAGCGTGCAAGATGGTTTTGAACGGAGGTCTGCCCAGAGGTACCATATGTCTTAGCAATGCTGGTGCGCCATCAACGGAGGGCATCTGACCTTCTGCCTGGCTGCAGCAGCCACATCAAACGGCTGTCCAGTCTCACGGTAGGACGCTGCTATTTGCACGCTGCATCTCCCCTGAGCCTTCCTGCTTGCTCGCAGTGGCGGCAAATGGCTCACCTGGAAGCCCACAATTGTTTTACACTAAAGTTTTCCAGGAAACAATCAACGTACAGCGATAGGATTTGCAGATGCGATAAAACCCTCTGGGGCTGTCTGATGCATGCCCTCTTTTGCAGACACATCAGGAGCTGCCTCTGCAATGAATGAGGTGGTTTGGTCCTTCACAAGGTCATTTGGCACGTGATGCAATGCAACGTCTAAAACATTGCTAGGCTCTAATCGCGGCCACAATAGGTTGTTCCACCGCCAAAGCTGGGAAATTGCCCATGAAAAGTAGCGCATCTTGAGGCATAAAAGGTAACCAGGGGTGGCTTGTTGACGGCTCGCATCGCATCGGTCATCCTCGGGTGAAGATGTAGAAGATATCAAATAATGGAATTTATAGAACATCCCCACCTTCTGCACGGGGCGTCCTGACAAGGTTCCACAACCTTGAAAAGCTGATGCAATTTGAATCGAGGAGGCCATCGTGCAAGCTGATGCACTCATGACGCAGCGACACGATACAGTAGACTTAGATCATCAGCAATGGACAATACGATAGGCCGGCAGTGCCAATCAATATCTTGTGGCCCTCCGATGCTTTCAGCAAGTTGCAACGGTCAGATATCGAAGCAACAATTTGCCGTGACGTCAGGCGCTGGAAGGCACAATCTCACTAACTGCACACCCAGAGGAAAAATTTGCGTGCAAATTGAGAGCACTTGTTGGACAATGCCGAAACGACAGATGTCTGTCTTGGCAATAATGGCGTTCCGCCAAGGACCCCTCAAATCAGCGAGAGCCCCGCACCCGAAATCTGGGATAAAGGCCCGATCTCTTGTTTCAGCGCGCCCGCAAAGAACTATCTGCGCGAAGGTATATTCATTATCCTACAACTTGATCTTGTCTTTGAGCTGAGGCAGCTTCAAAGAGGTGTTGGAGGTGAGCTAGCCCCGTAGCGAGTTGGTTTCGCTGATGTTGCAGGTTGATCTGCAGACTTTTTCCGGAAATTAATTCAGCATTGGCTCTCTAATACATTGATGTGTTCAGAGACAAAAGTATGTTTTTGATCGGCATCAGGGGGTGCCCGTACAACTTTTGTTTTGTGGCTTCAAGAAATCTTCTGAAGGTGTTCAGGGCTTCTGTGCAGGTTGAGGCAACATGACATCCCAAACGTTCACCTCAACCTCTCTGTCTGGTTCACAAGTACGCAGCAGGCCTAGTCTGGCCCCAGCCAGGCGTCCCAAGCGCAACGTGACAGTGGCTGGTGTGTCCAAGAAGGTCAACACTTATGACGACAACTGGGCCAAGGTCAGAGAATTTTACACCACAGTACACGTCTTCTCTGAAGTGCTGATTGAGCCGTCGACTGATACAATGCGATGACTTTCAGGCCAAAGAGTAAATGTGGCTGCATGGTATGATCAACAGAGGCCAGGAAGATCACCTCTTGGGGAGTCAGATATGCAAACATTGTTGCACAGGGCTTCTTCGGGTATGGCTACTTCGTGGAGGACAAGGAGATGGACGCCCCCAACTTCCTCAAGACAGCAGAGCGCAAGAAGGTCCTGAGCAACATCGAGTCTCTGGGCCTCCTGTCTGCCGCAGAGAAGGCTGGCCTCAGCCTCTCAAAGGTGCTCTGCTTCGAAGAAGTACCTTCTAGTGCTCCTGCATGTGCAGCATAAAGCACACATCGCGCGGCACTCACTGCTGCCTGCACAAGTCCTGAGGGTCGCCACATTCTCTGGGGAATAGCTAGATGCATGCTTGACTTGTGTCTGGGCAGGTGACAGCAACTTGTTGGCCAACTGTTGGCGGTGCCAGGCAGCCATGGCTCTGTGCACTGTCTCCAAGCACTCTGGGCCGCACACCAGTGTTTGTAAAAGTGCATGCGCAGCCAGGACAGGACTGAACTTTTGCCATATGCGGCGCTCTAGATCTGTTGATGCCATGGTGGCGCTTAGCTGTCTCGATGGCTAAGTAGTTGTGTGTGTGTGTCGTGCAGCTGGAGAGCCTGAAGCTGTTCTCTACAGCGGAGCGCCTGGGACTGCTGAGCACTCTGGAGCGTTTCCTAGTCAGCGACCCTGCAGCCATCTCCTCCATCTCCCTCCCTCTGTTTGTTGCCTCCCTTGGTGTGCCCCGACTCCCTCCAGCTCAGTGGGGCACCGCCCTTGGGCATATCAATTATTTACCTTGGCCCTCGCATTGTACCTATTCTCCCAGAGCATCTAGCAGCAGTTCACTTTTTCTTCAGACTGCAGACTTCAGACTGCACTTTTTCTTGATCACACAAGCGGGTTGCTCTTGGGTATTATTTCGCCATGAATGGCAATGACCTGGGAGTGTTGCATGAAATAAGATCAGCTCATGCCATGAGTGAGCATGATTTGACTGTTCCTAACTGTTGAGACTGTACAGCAACAAAAGAAGGCCATCAAGAGAAGGGGGAGTGGTTGTGAGGTGCAACAGCTTCCATGAGAGTTGGCACTTAATGCCCTCTCATGCCAGTCGACATGCCATGCATCCTCTAGATACCAAAAGCTTCTTAAGGAAAGCTTCGTATGGATCGTCCCCATGCCCTTTCAATGGCTGGGGGTTCGTTGGGATGGGCTGCTTTGGCCACTCGTTCAGCAAAACGCCGGCTCCGCAAGCCTCGCAGGCACAAGCCTCACTACATTTCTCTTTTTGGTAGCGGGTCATCAATACCGAACCATTCAACAGCGGTCAACTCTGCCGCTGAGCTATTCCAGCAATTGAGCATCTAACCGCTCTGTGCATCACGTAGGTGCCTTCATCCTCATCCCCGATGACAATGTGGCCCTGGCGGTGGCCAAGTATGGCGTCGCCGCTGTTCTGGGAGGCTCTGCCTTGGTGTTCTTTGCGGGCGGCTTCCTCCTGGCTGCACTTCAGGAGGAGTGAAGGGGAGGAGCCTTCCCAGACGCCTCTTTCTTCTGCTGCCATTTATCTGTGTGTCGAGCTGGTATGTTGAGGGTCCGGTCAGCAGCGCGGTGAGCTGGCAAGATTTTGGGTTGACAGTGCAAATTGAAGAGGGCGTGCCGAAAGTATGCTGGCTGTGAGAAGAGTTGTGCAAGATGAGAGATATGAGTTCATGAAATTGTCGGGCGAGCAATCATGTGCGGGGTATGCAAATCTCCACATTTCGCTGGCGCAAAAATGGTGGGCAGGCAGTGCGGTATTTGAACGAGCTATTGCAGAGGCAAGCACTGTTGCCTTCTGCAGGTTGAGACTTGGGAAGAGAGCCAGACAACACTGTTTCACATAGACTTCTGTCCGGACAGAGGTGCAATGTCACTGTGAGGCAAAAGGATTTAAAGGGGTCGCCAAGTCATCTAGACCTTCTGCTGTGAGAAGACTTCTTTAGCACCTAATGCAACATTTGGTTACTACAAGTTGCAGGCACTGGGGAATTGGAACGAGAGAACTGCCTCATATGCCACCTGCACTGCATTTGCTGGGGCCAATCTTGGCCATGGCGTGGCATAGTCAGGGATGGCGAAGATGTTTATACACAACAGTGACATGTAATCATTTTCGGAAGCATCGTAGAGATACAGTTGTGTCATCCAATTAAGAAATATTGTAATCAGATTGATATCTGCTTCCACATCATGCCGTGGTATCTCATGTCACATATGGTGGTGCAGGGCAACATGTATATATATGCAATCATATCATCTTGGTTGCCAGTTTACTGTGTGCGTACATGATCGTGCAATTACCGCTTGTGTGGGTGCTACATGCACACGATCAAGGTAGTGTGAGATTTTTTCAATCGGATGAGCATGCATCTTTCAACGGTAGTGAGTTACTACTAGTGACGTTGTTACATACTAGTGGTGATCATATGCCCAGGGAATTTCCAAACTCCATGGTGCAATGGATGCCAAATGAAACCAATTGCAGGTGAGAACCCACCAGCAATCCATTTAAAACAAGCCATCAAGGACAGCACACAAAATTGCAAATTCATCTCGTCCATTCAAGGTTGCTGTTTGTTGTTGGACGGTCCAAAATCTAAGTTGATACATTCTCTGCACAAGATACGCGATCAAAGTGCATGATTAGAAGTAAATCAGTTAAAGAATGCGAGCAGTGCTTGTGAGCTTACAAGCCCTCAAGCCATCTGCACCACAAAACGGGGTTTCCAGTGCTCACATGTTTGCTGACTGCTTTCAAAGTCATCGGAAACCTCGGGTCCATTTCTGAACAGATACAGACACACTACCGAGATGAATGGAGGGCTGCCATAAAGGTGCTGCTAGACGTACCTAGTCCATAAGGACTGGAAAACGTGTAATAATAATAATAACAGACACACTACCCACCGCGGCAATAAATTGCTGGCAATGTGTCTCTTGTGACCTCGATCGCAAATATAAGGAAAGAATCTGGCTGTGCAGACAGCTCGCCAAGGGTCGGCAACTTGCAGGTACCTTCTGCAAGCCCGTCAAAGCAATACACTGTCTTGATTCTCTTTTCTGCCATGAGACATGGCATGTGGAATAATATGTGCCGGGATCATGAGACAGATTCATGTTCCATAAGAGGGAGAGCTGTGGAACCCATGTGAGCAAAAGAGCTGCCTGCCTTCTGACAAGAGCTTCTCCTAAAGCCACTTGCAAAGCTCTTTTACCATATCAAACTGCAGCACACATCAAGACGCCCCCCTTGCGGCCGCTATTTGCGCGGACCGTAACGGGCAACAGCCGCCAGATCAAGATCAAGCCGCACCGCCAGATTAGGCGGCACCGCCAGATCAGGCCGCACCGCCAGATCAGGCCCCCACAATCATCTAGAGGAAGCGGCCCTTGCGGCCGCCGGAGGCGTGGAGCGTGACGGCCTGTGGGCCAGTGGTGAGGCCGGCCGCGCGGCCGAAGGCGCGCAGAGGGAACGCCATGCGAGGGATGTCCTCGGACTCAATCAGCACGCGCTTGTGCTCCTTGCCGAAGGGGCTGGCCTCGCGCACACCAAAGTAGCCCTCCACGATGTAGTCGCTCTCGGGGCCCTGCACCAAAAACACACTCTGGATCAGGATATGTGCCTGTAAGCAGCAGCAATGTAGAGGGTAATTGCTCTCAGGAGTACTGGAAAGGCTGGCACACCCACGTCAGCATTGCTGAAGCAATGGCGACTGCATGCAACTGCTTTCTAAAGACTACCTGGAAGAGACATTGCATTGAGCCAGCTCTGTTGCTGCGTAATGCACATACGGTGCAAATGCATGCCCTGAAAGGTCGCAGAAAACTCATCCTGCCCAATCGTTTCCAACATGTACACAGGATTGCTGACAGGGGCTTTTGCAGGGAGCATGTGGTTAGGAGACTGTCAGACACTCCTATGACCCTGCATGTAAGGATAGGCAGGAAGCGGGCACATACCTTGCCGTGGAACTCATAGTCGTCTGGCATGAAGAGGTGGCTGCTGGGGTCGTTGACAGCATCTCCAGCCAGCATGCGAGTGTAGGTCTCGCCCACGATGCCCTGCATGTCGTTGCCCGCTGGGGGGCCCAGCAGCGCGACATCAAAGTTGAGGTAGGCCGGCTGCTCCTTGCCGCCCTCGTCCACTGTGCCGGCGGGTGTCAGCCACACCAGCACTTGCAGCAGATCTGCGCCGGCAGAATTGCAAACTTGTCAGGGACCTCCCGAGGGATGTTTGACGGCAGCCCAACGGTGCAGCTGGAGGTGGTTTGCTCTGCATGTGTGCGAGATTGATGTCTTCATGGGCACTGGGAGTGCAAGAAGAGTGAGCCCTGTGTCCGAAAAATGGGTGAAACACATGCTGGCTTCTGTTGGAATGTTGCTGCCTGGAAGGATATCCAGGTCGTGGCATAGCCGACGGGGATCCTTCCTGACAGCAGCTGCCAGCTCAAGAAATCTTCCCATGCATACACAGGCATGCTTCCTTGTGTCAAGCGCTGCTGTAGTTAAATTGACTGACCTGTGGTGATCTCGACTGCATTGCCCAGGCCCTCACGGTGAAGCTGCCACAGGAAGACCATCTCCCCACCCTCCACATAGGGCACCATCTCCAGCTCTGTCTCTCCCTTGGTCATGGTGAGCTGCTCGCCGTTCATGGTCACTGCGCAAGCAATCACTACTCAAGCGCGTTTCATCATGATACCTCCAGCCAGCAAGCATGAGGACTCGCGCCGCCTGTTTGCAAAGGCAAGCGCAGCAGCCCCAACCCCTTGCCGCCCCTAGCACAACCATATTGCAGCGTCCCAAAGCGTTTTCCTCATCACTGCTCCGAGGCTTCGATCCCAATAGACTGACAGGTGTCAGGGGCCGAGTTGCAAGCCTTGGGCCTGCAGCAATGAGCCCCAGACAGGAGCAGCAGACGAGTAAGACAATCCACAAGGGGGGCTGAGTGCACCTGCAAGCTCGTCCTCGGGGGTGATCTCAATGGTGACCTGGTGGTCCCTGTACTGCAGGCCATAGCCCTCCATGTAGGTGCCATTGTGGTTCCACATCTCTCCCAGCTTGAGCTTGGTGGATACCTGCACACCATGCGAGCAATCCCTTCAGCCTCCTGCATCATGCCATGATCCCAGCAACCCCGCCGTGCAGAAGGGGCCAAGCCAGCAGCGGGCAAAGCGCGCATGCAAACACAAGAAGGCAGAAATAGATTATAGTGAAAGTCTCAATGAGGAAATATTTGGCAGCACATGCCAAAGCTCTTGCATGATGTCAAGTCTTGCATACAGCTGGCCATTAGCAGCCTATGCATCCCTCTGCTCTCGCACTGAAAACAGGTCAGTTTCTGGACGATAGATCGTTGCCCCAGGATGAATGAGATTGGAAAAAGGCAGGCAGCGCACCAGGTGGAAGCGCTCGGAGAGGATGTCATAGAACTGGCCGACCTCTCCCTTGAACTCGAAGGAGCGGCCGTCAAAGCCGGTCAGGATCGGGTCACCGCGGCCTCCAGCATTGCCATTACCGTTACCATTGCCGTTTCCAGAGCCGACATTTCCGATACCATTGTTGTTGCCTGCATGGCGACACTCATTCTGTGAGCCCTGGATGCCCCTTGACTGTCATGAAAGTGATCCTCTCCTCCATGCGGTGAAGAGTGTGAAATATCAAGATTTTACAAAACAAAGGCCCAGGATGTCACCGTTGTTTGACCCTGTGTTGTATCCTCCATTGCTGTTACCTGCATGGCAACAATCCTGTTGTGAGCTTTGAATGCCCGTGGCACTGATGAAGACGATGAGCAGTCCTTCTGCAATGGGACAAATCTAATCTCTGGTGTTTCAAGTTGGGGTCCGGGATATCACCATTGTTGGATCCGGTGTTGGCGCGGC
Source organism: Coccomyxa sp. Obi (assembly GCA_020887355.1). Lineage (NCBI taxonomy): Eukaryota > Viridiplantae > Chlorophyta > Trebouxiophyceae > Coccomyxaceae > Coccomyxa > Coccomyxa sp. Obi. Next base: position 2,184,440 of record AP024997.1, read on the forward strand.
CATTGCCATTGCCGTTGTACGACCCACTGCAAGGGGCCAGGATGAAAGAGATTCAGCAGCAGTGCAAGGTTGAAATGCATGCATGACAACAACAAAAAATACCAGCAATGGCTGCTACATCTTGCATGGAGTGCAGGCACAAAGGCACAGACATGTAGCACAGGTGCATTCATGCAGGCATGCAGACACATTTGGGCCAGCACAGATAGATAGGAGAACCAAGAAGGCCTGCAGGAGCAACAAGGGAAGCAGGCAGCAAAGACTTACATGTTGTACCCGCCATTCTGATTGCCATTCTGACTCCCGGTGTTGTAGGCACCTGCATGCAGCCAAAGGCACAATTAGACTAAGTCTGGAAGCCAACAAGTAGAGGCAACAATGTGAACTAACAGATACCATGTGGATGAAGGTGCTTCCGCAAGTCAATGCTGCGCGAGGTGCTCACCATTCCCATTGCCATTATAGCTCCCAAGATTGCCACCTCCATTTATGTTACCATTTCCTGAACCCACCTGCAACAACAAAATTGTGATCGAGCTGGCTCCCGATAGACGTACTTACAGTGTACCCTGATTCAATATAATAGTATGCCCCTGGAGAAGTAGCGGTGAATGGCAAGACCAGTGCGGATACAGGCAAAGGCAATTGCTTGCTGTCCTATCTCCCCTATGAAGGCCTCCAGCCAGCAAGACCAGAGCCAGCGGGTGGACTGTATGCAAGGCTCCTCAACCCCCACACTGCATTCCGTAGCTTTTGCTGTGAATACCCAGGGAAATTCAGAGCATAACTACAGTTCGAGCTGTTGTTATTTTGCTGGGTGCTATCGAGCGTTCAGAACTGGGAATCCGAAGCAGCGCTACCCAGACAAAGGAAGCCCAGCACGGTTCCATCAACCACAAAAGCACACAAACCATCGAATCAGATGGCCTAAGAAGACTATAAGAAAAGCAGATGGCCAGTAGGCTGGCAAAAGCGGCCTCACGCGCCTTGACCTCTCTAACGAACCCTCGCCTGATCCGAACACCAAACGCCCTCCTCGAAGGCGATGGACTCTCTTTAAACGATATTGTATAACCATGGAGACTTTAGAACCTAGTTAGACTAATTGCACACACAGGTGTCAGATTTAACCTTCCTAAAAATGTACGGCGTAGCGGATTCTACGCCGCAGCAAGTGTTTTGGTGCAGCGGAACGCACGTTGTACTGTCCATTATCATTGCCGTTCCCTGATCCCTGTCCCGCTGCTATATTGATCGCCACTGCTGCCAAATAGCAGAGGAGCAACGCTTTGTAAAGCTTCATCGCTGCACCGCCTCTGCCCAACCGCCAAGCTCCGATCCAACGGCCTTCCCGAAAGAGCTCCCTTCTTCGCAGCTGGCACCCAGGCTGCGCAGTAAGACTCTTTGATTGCTGGGAGAGTGTGTAGGCCCACTTCGAGGAGGTGGAATGCTTTTGTTCGGTTGTGTTTAGTAGACCCGACCGGTGATTCAGATCAGCGGTGACGAATCAGCATCACCATCAGGGTGACCAACCTTGAGGGCAGTGGACATCAGTGAAGCCCTTAAGTACGGTCACAGCGCACATGGTTCGATCAATTATTCGGCATCAGAAGAAGCAATGAAAACGATCAATTTCAGATCCGATCCTGGTATTGGCTTGGCGTGAGCGTCTACCACCGTGACCCAGTTGCCCCAGAAGGGACATGCAACTGTCCTAATCATATTGGCCTCGCGAAAGACCATGAACACACTGTCAGGGGTGACATGACGATCATGCGGCCTTCATGACAATATATTGCATTGCCACATATATTCAATAAGTTGCATTGCCACTGTACAGAGTGCTCTGAGTCGCTGGCAAGTCCGACTGAGCCAGCCACAAGGTTGCAGATCTGCGGCAGATCAAAGCCTAATCATTAGTCACCGCGTCCTGCTGTCACTCCTGCACCCACTGGGCAAGTCCCACAGAGCAAGTTCTTGACAAATTTTTACTGTGGAGACAGCCTGTGGAGACAGCCTGAGGATGATAGGCCTCCTGTTGGACATGGTGGGATCCCGTGGGGTCCGGACATCTCATCAGTGCTACTCTTTAAATAAAACTGATGGATTATCCTCAGGACTCATCCAAAATTGAGTCCAGCAGCCAATTCAGGTAAGAAGTCACATAGTACTGCACATCTTTTGGGTCTCAAGGTGCACATCATAATGGACCTCATGATGAGCATCACTCTGACTCTTGCATGTTCATGGCAAAACATACATGTCACTAGCAGAGAATATGTATCATGCCACTGCAAAGCTGCTTTTAACAGTTTCTGTAAATCTTTATTGGCAGGGGATCCAATCAAAATTCATGACTCAAATGCTGTGACCTGGCAATATGCGCTGCAAGATGGTCACAAAGTTAGCAACCTCCCTGACGTACTTCTGCTGCACAGCTGTTAGCGCTTTCCTAGAAGCTCCACATCAAAGATGAGTGTGGCTTTTGGAGGGATGACCCCCCTGCCGGCCCCCCGGTCCCCATAAGCCAGCTCCGGGGGAATGACTAGCACGCGCTTGCCACCCTCCTGCACCAGGATCCAGCAGCACTGCTCAGCATGCAAGCCTTCACAGGAGGGAAAAACTGTACGACTCTGCAGTTGTGCATATGGAAGAAGGGCAGGTTCCAGATCGTGCAGTGTCTAGAGATATGCCAGTTGTCCTGAACAGCAAAGGTCATGGCCCAAGTCAGGCCTGACCCGATATGCCTTGAAAAAATGACTTCAGAATGCGAGCATAATATTTGCTGGCTGCAATGAGCCCAGACACCTTGTGGTTGGCAAGGTCCCGGATCTCTTCACTAACATGTCATGGCAAAATAATGAAATTACAGAAAGTTTCAAAACTGGACTGGACCAGGGAGTGTAACGAAAAAAGAGAAGGGTTGCAGCCCTGAGGGCACCACATGCATGTCACCACAAGTCATTGGACAGCGTTGAGGAGCACTCACCTTCATTGGAGGGATTCCCTGCTCAGCATCTCCTAGAATGCCCAGATCCCAGCCGGCGATGACCTCCCTCACTCCCACCTGCATGCAAACATCCCTTTGGCAAGAGCTTCCGGCTAGCCTGCTGCTGTCCGCTGGACCGACAAAGCCCAAGCAACTCAGAAGCTGCCAGGCAGCAGACAACCAGCGCTCTGTTGTGGACTAGGCTGGCTGACACCCTCCGGCCCTGCTTCTGCGAAAGGTTCCAGAGAGGCAGGGCAGAAAGACCGCCAAAATAGACAGCATGCTATGCACGCATGCTTGATTTACTTGGTGGAACATAAGGCCAGACTGACCTTAAATGTGAGGGGCCTGCCGCGCTCGTAGCTAGAGTCGAAGACTGCATTGTTGGATGCCAGGCGGCCCTTGTAGTGGCACCTGCAGAGATGCAAGTCATGACCACAGGGGATCCCAGGGGAGCACACTACATAAGCTTCCTAATGTAGGCAGTCCTGTTAAGGATGGCTACGGCAGAGCCATAACACAGTACGCGGCATACTCAGCAGCCTGCAATGCACACTCTTGCTTGGCAACCCACCGGATCAGAGACCCCTTTGCAGGCGATTTGCCGGTGCCCTCTCGCACATCGCAGAACTGGATACCGTTTGTGGCAGTGCTTAGCGTCTCACACTGCGGCACAGAGAGTGCTGACGCCTCCAGTGGAGTTACTGCAGCAGCCAAGAGCCCTGCAACAGGAGGCATGGCTCCAGTCACGACCACAACAATTGGGATCGGCATGTGATCTCACGGTGCTTCTGCAGAAAGAAGAGAGTAAACTGCTTGTAGACGACAACAGTCGATCAACAGTATTGGTTAGGCGCACCAAGAGATGCAGCAGAGTGAAGGATATTGCGTCGCGTGGTGGTGGAAGGCTCATTTGCAAAGTCCTTCTGGCAGCAGGACCTCGGGGATACAGAGCATTTCTGGTGAGCTGAATATTTTAAAGCGCTCCTGAACGTTCTGTTACGGGCAAGAATACCCCTTCCTGCACAGGTGTCTCGTTGATCTCGCCCAGCAATGAAAAGATTGTCTTGAGCAACCCAGTTCTACCACAGTCGAGACAAGCTCGATCTTTTACTAAATTCATTAATGTATAAGTTTCCCGTGATTAAATTTTTGAACCATCGACTCCTTCAGCAGTGTGAGGCCAACCCAAAGAAGGTATAGAGCATGAGATCTCACCTGGCGCTTGCAAGAGCCCAGCTTGCACGCCTGCCATGTCGCTTATGGTAGTTTTTTTACTGCCAAACTTCAGAATAGAAGGCCGGATGATGTTTTTTTTACCAGATCAATGGCTATCTTTACGTCGTGCTGGATTAAGACTGTGTTCTACCCTCGACATCTACCCCTAAAAAGGATGGAACACACCCGAAGCATGCACAGCATGCACATCATAAGATCCAGTGATGCAACCAGTGATGGAAAAGATGTAATTGACTGACTGAATGACTGATGCATACCAGGACATGAAGAATGGAGAAGCGCGGTGAAGGGAAGTAGGGGCTGCATCCTGTATACATATATACCGTACATACTGTACAGGGAACTCGTGCAAATTTATTAAGGAATTGTTTTGAAACAAATACACCGATTAGAGATGAATAACACTACGGATGCGTAGCAGGTTGCCCTGCACATCTGACAACTCATCAGGACATCTCATCACCTCTGGTGATTTCCTAACATGAACTCAATGCACGCCCGCGGCAGGCAAGCTGAGTAGTATTCGGCTCTTTCAGAGTCTGCACAGCGGCATGGCAGGTACCACCGGTGGATGTGGGATAATGTCAGGCATAACGGTAATCATCAGTAGTAGGGGCTGAAAATAGGATTCTTTTACAATATATTTGAACAAAGTTGCAGGATTCTCTTTGCAGGGTCCATCGCAGCAGGTACTACACAATATCCCAGAACCATCTTTTGCAGCTAAAAATGATGCTGTTTCAGACAGGCCATTTTTGAAGGTAAAAATAAAAGAGCAACTTAGATCTAGCTTCGGGGAAGCGAGGCCTAAAAATGGCGCCAGAAGATTGTTTCAGAGCGCCAATTCGGTGCCAACAACTAAATGGTGAAAATAAACAAGAATAGAAGGGCAGGCTCAGCCCTTCCCACGCCTCACCTGAGCAGATCGGGAATTCCTGCAAATCTTGCATTTGCAACGCTTGACTGAGTAAAAAATACTGCAAATTGTCACGCTCTGCAGCGCTCAATCTCTGGCAGCCAGCCAAGCCACGACTGCACTGGCATGGCCACCACCGACGCCCACGTGTGTACGCTACTAAAGATTTCAGAAAATCAAGCAGTCATGAACTGGACGCCCCTTGGATGTGCAGGGAAGTATGCAGGAATGCACTGCGTTGCTTGCTAGCCTAGTGCCCTTAAAACGCAGCCATTCTCACTAAAAAAAAGGCACTGCACAGCCAGGCACACTGGCTGCGCGACAGTGGAGTACTGACACAGCAGCTGTGATCTGATCAGGTCCCATTTCTTGCAGCAGCTGCAGCTGCTTCTCAGCGGCCTTGCCCCCCGGGGCCCCGCCATAAAACAGCCACCAACAGTCCGAAGGCCGCACTACATGGGCGCGCTAAAATTCTCTTTTGCGGCCGCCCATATTGTGCGCCAGGCCCGAGAGGCATAGCCGCTGGGCGCTCAGAACGGGATGGCGAAACAGTTTGTGTAAGCTGATATAACAGGCCTCAAATGAGAAGTGTCCACATGCTGCAAAAAAGTATTGCTGCTCGAGCGGCAGCAGTCTGACATTCAGGCTGGTTGGTCCCATGATCTGTCAGAACCGGCCCATGCGGCGGTTTTGGAGCGCTGATGTGGTGCCGAGCGCTGACGTGGCAGGCTGGAGGGCCGCCAGCTGGCGCTGGGCGGGTCGGCCGGAGGCAAGTAGGGGGTAGGCTGCTAAGGCGCCCCTCACATCAGAGTCCGCCTCAATCAGTAGCCGCTTGCGGTCCTTGCCGAACAGGCTGTACTTGTGCTCTCCGAAGTAGCCACTCACCTCATAGTCTGTTTCCGAGCCCTGCGCCCATCCAGTGCATGTCAAACAACTGATTAAAATCTCCCATCCATTTTCTACAATGACCAGGCTCACAATATCAGCAGCGCACGAGCAGCTAGCGTTGTCCAGGAGAAGCAGTCAACAGAATGTCATGGCAGCAGAGGCGGTAAGGCACACACATGGACCTGAAAAGTGTGCAGATCGAAGAACAGGCCAGTCATGTAGCGGTACTGAAAATTAAGGTTTGTGTCCCTTCATGCCTACCTTGCCATGGAAAGTGTAATCATCGGGCAGGAACAGGGGGCCTTCAGGATCCTGGATGGCATCCCCGGCCAACATGCGGTTGTAGGTCTCACCTACAATGCCCTGCAGCCAGGAACACACCAGTCTTGTGAACCAACACAAGCAAGAGCCCTGTTCCTTCATGCATGGTGCGGCAGCAATGGAGACGCACCAAAGCATAGCAACACCATTTTTATGCATGGGCGCAGATATATGAATGGTAAGGCAATGCCCTTCAATGAATTTTGTTACTTCTGTCAATCTTCCGCACAGACATACTACCATCAGATGATTCTTGTGATGCAGACGCACAGCATTTCACGGCGTGTCCTTGGAAACATTGGGACCATATTCCACGACCAAAATGGTGCATGCATGGGAGTCTCACCTGCATCTCGCTGCCAGAGGGTGGGCCGAGCAGCGCCACATCAAAGTTGAGGTAGGCTGGCTGCTCCTTGCCGCCCTCATCCACTGTGCCGGCAGGTGTCAGCCACATGACCACCTGCAGCAGCTCTGCAGTCGCAGACACACACCCCTTTGGTCAGGCGCAAGCCCTCAGTATGTCTATAGGTAGGAGTCCCTGCACTCTTTAAACTAAGGATTAAGAATTGTAGATTTCAGTTTCAGGTGGAGGATTAGGGTTTAGGAGTTATGTGACAGTGCAGGTGAGACCATTCCCGAGATACCATCCCGTGTGATCATTTGCTTGATACAGATCTGGGGCCCCCATACACCTTCAGGCAACATACACTGAACAAGCTGAACAAGTTCAGGCGGCGCGTGGACCAAGACTGGCATGAGGACGCTCGCAGAGGGTTCAATTGGCCAGGGCTAACCAGGGACTTCTAGCTAAATCAGAAGCTGCGGCAGCTTCCGAGGCGGCAAAAAGGGCAGGAATTTTGAATGGGGCCTGAAAGTGGGTGGCGCACCTGTGGTGATCTCAACTGCGTTGCCGAGGCCCTCGCGGTGCTTCTGCCACACAATGACCAGCTCTCCGCCCTCCACATAGGGGATCATTTCCAGCTCTGTCTCTCCCTTGGTCATCGTCAGCCGCTCGCCATTCACCGTCACTGCGCAGCGGTCACCACACGCCTCAGCGCCCTGATCTTATTGCATGTGCAGAAAAGTCTAACACTTCATAGAACACTGTTTTGTGAGTCCAAACAGCCAAGGCAGCCAAGGGAAAACTGATGTCAATGCTCATCTTGTGAGGATTGAGTTTCATCATGCAAGGATGCAATGATGATGCAATGATGCAATGCAGATCAAAACTGTAGACTTGAACAGCAACACACTCGTTGCACGCTCGTTGCTGCTTGTTTGTCAATTCATGTGGGCTGTTTCTGTGGGAGCATATATTGCAAGGCTGAGATTTGCCTAGTGGGATTTGATGGGAGGTGAATGTGGTCCACCTGTGAGGTCATCGTTTGCGTCGAGCTCAACAATGATGCCATGATCCCTGTACTGGAAGCCGTAGCCCTCCATGTAGGTCCCATTGTGGTCCCACATCACTCCCACCTTCAGCTTGGTTGAGACCTGAAGTAGGAAGCTTCCTCAGCTCAAGCGTTGTTTCCCACCCCAAGAGTCCTTTCTTATCAAGCCGAACCAGCTCCAGGGCTCCAACGGCCGTGTGATCAACACAAGAGAAGCATCAAGAAAGTGGCACAAAGGCAGACTAGAAATGTTGCTTGACTGGCAGAGCAGCAAGGGCGAATCTAGCGAGGTGCTGGAGGGAATGCCATTGATGCATGCATTCTCTGAGGTGACAAGGTTTAAACAGGACATTGCCAAACTAGGCTAGGCAATGCGGCTGCAGGAGGGAACACGGCGCACCTGGTGGTGGCGCTCGGAGATGACATTGTAGAAGGACTCAGGGTTGCCCAGGAACTCGAACACGCGGCCGTCAAAGCCGGTGAAGATTGGGTCTCCCTGACCTCCGCCCTTGGGTGTGTTGGCAGATGTCTGTACCCTGCAGCCGCAAAATAGCAATGAGCTGACACCGTAGCATGCCTAAACAGGCCTTCACAGTCTGATGTGGTTGAAAAACTAATGCGTGAGTTTTGGACAATGCCTGCTGCTGCTAATACTCTGACGTCCAGCTGCTATCCCAATGCTCAAGTTGAAGTGTGCTATTGCGCTTCATGTTCATTTGTATCTGTGGGTTTTCAATGACGCATGAGGGGGTACACCGGCAATGATTGCCCGGTGTCATGCTGGAGGTAGACAAAAAGTGTATGGGTATGCATGGGAAGGGGGCTATGAAGTGCAGTCAAAGGATGGGGCTTCGAGGGTCGGCACTGACCCGTTCCCATTTCCGTTCAAGTTGCCGTTTCCATTGCTCTGGAAGCCGGAGGGGAACTGGGGCACGCCGTTGGCATTGCCGCTGCCCGTGCCTGCTGTTCCTCCGAGTCCATTTCCATTTCCATTCCCATTGCCGGATCCGAGGTTGCCGTTGCCATTATTGTTGCCGACATTGCTGCCGCTGGTCAGAAAGTTGCCATTTCCAACGCCATTCGCAACTCCAAGATTGCCATTGCCATTGTTGTTACCTGACATCCGCAGTGCACACGATTATGTCAGTACTTCAGCAGCCTCTTTGACCCTGAAGAGACTGCTCCTGTCCATGCTTATGCATGCATTTGGAAGGATGTCACGTAGAGCTGCATACGGGAGTGCAGCAGCTGCTCAGCAGATGGATAGGCTCTTACCGACATTTGTCACGCCTGCGCCGTTGTAATTTCCATTGCCGATGCCATTCACCAGTCCAACATTATTGTTGCCGTTGCCGTTACCAGTGTTGGCACCATTTGCATTGTAGTTGCCTGCGGCGCAGTCAGATCTGTTGGAGCCCTCTTCAGTATTGCAAGAAGCTAATATGGTATTGCCCTAAAAGAACTGGTCTTAATCGGGCATGCCTTGATCTCGCCAAAGCAGGATCTGCAAAATTTTATAAAGGTGCTGCAAACGGACTCACCATTGGCGATCCCATTGTCAACTCCGACATTCCCATTGCCGTTTGCATTACCAGCACCCTGCGGCGTTGTGCGCTATTCAGTGGCGGCCCAGGGGGACCAATGGGCATGTCAGATGTAGATTCACTGCTGAATGGCCCGGACAAGCATGCTACTACGTTGGCAGAAATGACAGGAGTGTAAGGTAAGGGGCCTCACCACGTTGCTCAGGCCACTCAGATAGCCCTGGTAGTTCGCTGCTCCGTCTGCAGGTGTGCAGAGAGCAAATGAGGAGGGATGGCATGGCCTTTACCAGGCACAGGCTTGAAGTATCTGAAATATTCAATCAGCATCTGTCAAAAGGAGTGCTTTTCGAAAGAGGAACGGGAAGACGTACTTCCATTCAGGTTCCCATTCCCATTGCCGTTCGCCAGGCCGTTCTCATTTGCGTTTCCGTTCGTATTACCATTGTTATATCCATAGTTTCCAGCCCCATTGTCATTGCCACTTTGAGCTGACGTACCCTGCAGCCGGTGTTTTAGCGATTATCAGTAGCTAGACTAGCTCGGAAGTCAGCACTCGCTCGACAATACTTATCGGCCTGTACCACCGAAAGATGTAACACAGTGTCCCGCATTGGTCGCACAAAGTCTGTGATGAGGTACAGATGGTCACCTGCAAAGCAGCGGCACAAATTGCCACGGCCAGGAGGACGCCGAGCGGGCGCATTCTCGGGCAATCCTCTCCTCTAAATCCCCACGAGGCACTCCCTGGATAAGTTGCCGTTCTGGAGGCTCTCACTTGCCTAGTGTGGCCTAAGTCTCCCTTGATCGCGCTCAACGGCAGATTGATCAATCGATCAGACAGCGATGACTGCAAATCAAATTGGGGTGACATTTGTAGGGCTTCACGAAGGGCCCTCCCCAGCACCCCTGACCCTAGCTAGGGTCATCGAGAAAAGCTGGATCATGTGCAGGTGAGAAGAACGTCTGAGTCAGAAAACCGAAGTTGGAAGCCCACTCTGAAGCTAACCCCCCTGTGGCATCCAGACATTTGCTACAGTGGCGTGAAGCCTCTGTCAAAAGTTCCGGTTTCGACTCTAAGAGTTTAAAGAGCTCAAGGCGTCACCTTGCGAGAACCTTGTGTATGCAAGAGGGCCTCATTATGTAAACTTTGTAGGATTTGGGGCAGATCATTTTCTGAGCGTCTGCAGCTGGTCTAGTGCTGTCCAAAGTGATCGTCAGCCAAACATCAAGCACCAGTGGACCGTCAACCGGTATGAAATGTGGAAGGGCCGCCCTTGAGCGCAGGCTTGGTGGCGGGGAGCGGGGGGCAGCGTTACGTTTACAAAAGACAGCAGGTTTTCCTGCTGCACCGATGCACCCCTTACAACGCAGGCTACAGTGCGAGACACCTGCCCTGCAAACTTGGCACCTCCCCACTTGGGACCACAGTCAGGTGCATATACAATTTCGCAGCCGACCTTCCGCGCCCTCTCAAATGAAGTTATTTCTTCCTATTAACATGATCTTCTTTGGAAGGCGCCCACAAAAGGACTTCTTTGACTTCCCCTCTCGGCGTGTGAAGCCAACGCGCTCACGTGTCGGAAGGATTGTTGCCGCTTTCTGTGTGGAAAGCAAGCGTAGAAGCGTGTATGAGTTGCTCTAGACAGCATTAAGGGTGTCAAGCTAGCTTTTGAGCCCAAGACCCGACATCTAGCCTTACACCTGACGTTGGAGTCCAAGAATGATCAAGTGCAGAACTGAAAAGTTGAAGCAGTCAGCTCCTTTAGCAACTCTTCACGCAGCTCTAATGCAAAGTCAAGCACGTGTTGGCTTGTTCCAGTCTTGCGCATCTCTGACTCAGAGGGGGGCTCGGCGTCACAACTTGGGTGCTGCGCAGCTGCAGGTCAGGGCAGAGGCCACCTCCTCGGTTGCTACACAGATGCCAGCGGGGCCAGCGGGGCCGAAAACCCTCCGGCGCAATGACTCCATCGACCAGAGCGCATCACTGTCGCTGGACAACATTCGCCAGAGCCTGATCAGGCAGGAGGACACCATCATCTTCAGCCTCATTGAGCGCGCTCAGTTTGCCGCCAACCAACCCGTCTATGAGTCCGGTGCCATGCCTGTGCCCGGTGCGAGCCCCCTTATGACCAGAACACCGGGCTCTTGAGTTTCTCACTGAACCAGCTGTGTAGCCAGGGCTGGACATGTTTCCGGCAAGGTTTCCGGCGCAGCGTACTTTGGCCATGAAGATGAAACTCCCCACCTGCCATGTGCCCTTTGGGAGCGGGCCCTGAAGTGCAGGCTGGTCAGCGGATGGCAGCCTGCTGAGAGAGACACAGAAGAAAGAGAGACACACACAGACAGTGAGAGAGTTGATCAATACTAGTGTGATGGAGAAACTCAGCATCAGTATGCTGTCCTACAGTGCCCGTGGAAAATCATTGTGCTGGTGTGTCACGGTTGTGGCGTGGTGTTGTTTCATTTGCCAGGCTGGGGTACTACAAGGCAGTGCAGTGGATTGCCGAGGGTGGGGTGGTCAAATTGTGCTCATGGGAGAGTAGCGCTCGTCAGCCCTGATATCACTGGTGCTTGGGGCATGATGGGTAATGTCACTTGCGGTGGTGTTGTACAAAAAATCAGCGCTGATGCGGCTTACTGGCTGGAGTAGGCACTAGGGAGGATGGGCGCCCTTTCAGTCTGCTGGAGCACATGCTGTGGGAGACCGAGCAGATGCATGGAAAGGTCCGGAGGTACACCAGCCCAGACGAGCACCCCTTCTTCCCCAACGATGTGCCGCCCCTCATCCTCCCCGAAATCAAATATGCTGAGGTGCGGCCCTACGGCAGTTCTCCATATGCTTTTTTGCTAGTAGTAGGACGAGCTCGAGTCGGATCTCCAATCGGACAAGTGCTCGCGCAAACTGCATTCAACTTCCGTTCGAGGGTTGACAAAGCTTCAGTGTCTCCTGATATGGATGCAGAGTGGCACTGATGCTGGCGAGGCAGCCAGGATGAGGCATTTTCAAATCGGTGTTCTAGTTGCTTTTTCAGCTGCAGCATCTTGCTCTGATCATCCTCAACAGGGAATGGAGCTTCATAGGTGTTGCCGAGTGCAGCCTTGTGCTCTGATCATCCTCAACTGAGAGTGGAGTGTCCTAGGTGTTGGTAAATGCAGACTCTGAAGCGCCCCACTTTGTTAATTCCCCAGCGGCTGCCCCGCAGGTGCTTGCGCCATGTGCAAGGCGCATCAACATCAATGACAAAATCTTCTCGCTGTACCTAGACCACCTTATTCCTGGCATCACCCAGCCGGGCGATGACAACAACTATGGCTCGGCTGCTCTTTCTGACGTCCTCACACTGCAGGTGCAGCCTGCTTCCTTATGTGCCTTATGTTCCTGCCTCCCCTGGTTCCTGCCTGACGACTACCTGCCTGGCAAGAAACTCCAGGCGCTGCATGGCCGCTGATGCAGTTGATGCTTCCTGACAGCTGCGAGGAAATAATTCTTATACAGCTGCAGAATTTTTCAAACTGCAGATGCACTTGCAGGATGGTTTGTATATAAACTGCAGTGTAGTACCAGTGCTGATCCTGAGGGCACTGGGAGCGTGCATGTATGGGCTGGAGAGGCTGAAGCTGGCATTGCTTGCTTTGGCGCAGGCTCTGTCCAAGAGGATACACTACGGCAAGTTTGTGGCCGAGGCAAAGTTCCGCGCGAAGCCGCAGGAGTATGCGGCGCTGATCCGGCAGAAGAACACAGACGGCCTCATGGCACTGCTCACCGACGAGGCCCAGGAAGCCAAGGTGCATTCACGCATGGATGGATATTGCGATTGCAGATTATCCTTCCTCAGACAGCTAGTCAGCAACTTTCCACAATGTTCTCTTAGCCCTACTGGCATTGTTCTTTGGGGCTTTTTGAAAGACGCCACATGGGTCTGAGTGGAATAAAAGAACATGAATTTTCTCGAGTTTCTGGCTTATTCCTTAGTAGCCATGTCTCGTTGTTAAGAGCCTGCAAATGGGGAGAAGGCAGCCAAACAATGCTGGCCATTTGTGAGCCAGCCACACGGGATGAGCAGCTGCAGCTCACTCACCATTGTGGGATCTCAGCCCTGCTCACCATTGTGTGAGCTGCAGATGATCATCCCATGTGGCCGGCTCACTTGCATTGGTGTGCACCTGCGCCGGTCTTTGGTATCGCCCTATTCAATAAGGCTTATTGAAATATTATTTAGGGGTTATGCAGAGGGGTGGTAGCGAGAGTGCAGCTTGCCAGCATCTGTATCTGTATATGGTAGAACATTAATATACTATTGCCCACCTGCCTCCTTTTCTTGGAGGCTGCAAGAGGCATGTAAACCAAATAACTGCTGAAGAGGTTGTGTGGTTTGCACGCAGGTGGTGGAGAGGGTGAGGAGGAAGGCTGCCATCTATGGACAGGACATTCAGGGGGACGACACATGCTTCGTGGGCAGCAACAAAGCGATTGCCGCCATCGGCGACGGCGAAGCACAGCTGCTGCCTCTCGGGTGCGTCTCACCTCTTATGACCCCCCTTTGAAAAAGACTTCTTTTAGACCTCTTATGAAACCCCTTTTAAAAGACCTCTTTTTGAACTTCTTTTTGTGTAGTGTGCCAACAAGCCTGTAATATGACACACTGTTAGGCACCACCTCTTTCTAGTCCGCAATCAAACCTGTAGCATGGGTCAGGAATGGTGTTCTTTGGCCATTATGGCCTTGTAAGCAATGTCATGGCTGATGAAAGACTCCGTAAAGAATCTCAATGCAGCTTGCGCATGAGACTTGCTTCCTGCACCCTGCAAGAATGGCCGCAGGCTATATTTTGATGGCCGACGTGGTCAGCAATTTAGTCTTTGAGAGCGGTTGCGTGACAGATGGTGCGACTGCTTGCAGGGGAAGCGGGGGCATTCCCAAGATTAACTACAAAGTGGAGCCGGACATTGTTGCAGAGCTCTACAGGAGATGGGTCATGCCACTGACAAAGGAGGTGCAGATCGAGTACCTGTTGCAGCGGTTGTCACCATTCTGAGAGAGCCGATGGCGGCGAAAGCCTGGCTCGAGAGTTCATGTGCCCTGGGTCCCAGTGTTGTCAGGTATTTAGTCAGAACAAATGAATTTATAACGCATACCAAGCCGGGTGGCTTCAGTGCGTTGGAGTTGGTTGCCCATCTCCTGTACTACATTCTTGCTTTAGAGTAGAATAGTTGCGAAGAGCCAAGAGGGGGTGGGAAGTTGGACAGGTCATATTGGCCAGTTGTATGGGAAGCTTGCTGTACGAGAGAAGTTGCAACGAGTGTGCCAGGGACTGACTCCACAATAGCGCAGCAATGTATTAGTTCACCCTGGTGAGTTGGTGTGGCAGAATTTTTTTCTTGCCTTCGACATCACTGTTGTTGTAGCTCTGACAGGGAGTCTGTTGTAGATGGGTGATTCGAACTTGTAGTTAAGTAGATAATGAAAGTGATGACTTGAAAATGTATGTATTGATTGCTCCAATTTTGCACCTACAAGTGTAAAGACATGGACTGCCTTCCACATTGCAAGGCCCTGCTTCTGTGCAGTGCATTCAGCTCAGTCCAATCACAGCTCCTTAGGTGTAAGCCCAAGCATTCTAGAAGCTCAAGGCAGCTGCTGTTTGTTCGGTAAACAGAAGGCTGCGTGGCAATTTTCGAGAACAGACCAGCAATCGATGCTGGAAGCAAACCATGCAGCTGGAGCCTTGCGTGCATCGCAAAGTCGGCATCTTCATGCCAACGTCCGTCCTTTCCTGTGTACATTTCAATATTCCGGTCTGAGCAGGGTAGCGGACGAGCTTTTGGTTCTCAAGTCAGGGGGACTGGCTGAGCCAAATCCGGCAAGTCCCTCAAAATTTTGGTGGGTTCTGGCGGGTCCCCCACACAGAAATTTGCCTGCGGCGCACCAATTTCACAAGTCCCCAGGACTTGCCGACCAGTTTCCAACCAGTCCTAGCCAACCTCAGAAAGTCCCTGGGACTGGGACTGGTGGAAATCCGCTTCCCTGGGTCTGAGCTCTTTCAAGCAGGTAAGATGCAGGTAAGACGCAGCACGTGACGGCTCACGTGCCAGCAAGTGCAGATCGTACCGACCCCAGCAAAATGGTACCAGACAATTTATCCAGTTGTGCGAGATCCGCTCCACAGGATTAGTCCGACATCGAGATAAAAATATACAACTTGTTCTTCCGTGCTCAAGGTAGCGTTCACTTTTCGCACACAACCATGGCCGCAGCTATGCAGAGTCTGAGCACTTCCGCCCTGACCGTGAAGGCTGTGCGCCCTTGCAGACGGAGCAGGACCACGGTCACCAAGGCACGTCCCACTTGTCATAATTGTGAAGTTTGGATTCCATTTCTTACAAGCTACATTGGTATGCGTAGCTCGTCAAGCGAGAAGCGAACGCTACTGGACTGTTCGGGGCTCCTGATATTTGGGCCACAGTCACTTACCCAAGCAGAGCTCAATTTTAAGAATTTTACATCCAATACCATCACTATATTACGTGACTCATATATTTAATAGCCTAGACAAACCATCGTGCTTGCCTGCGCTGACGGAGTATGTCGTGTTACATAGTTCTACTTACTCTGGACTCGAGCTTGAATAGCAAAGTGTACTTTAATTTGCTATTGATGTCCTGATGCTTTGACTGCTCCCAAAGGTGGCCGCTAAGCTCCCTAGCTGGACGGTGGACGGCAAGGCCGACATCGCCAAGGTTGCCTTGACCGCTGGCGCTGCCTGGGCGACAATTGTCCTGGGTGCTGGAGCTGCTGACCTCTCTGCAGGAGAGGAGGTGTTCACCAACAACTGCGGTACGTGAGGCATCCTGCAACAGCGCTCAAACTGACGATCAATTGCTCTTTGCTCAGCGACCATCATTACTTGTCGCTGATACTGCTCCCTTCTCCTCGGAAATTGTTCTCGTTGAATTTACAGGAATGACTCCGATGGCTATTGAATTGTCGGTATGTGTGACTCCTTATTGAGTTTACAGGAAGGAATCCGATGGCTATTGAATTGTCCGTGTGTGTGACATTTTGTCCAGAGGACAGATATTGAGGGTAGAATTTTTGTCCACAGCTGCGTGCCACACCGGAGGAGCGAATGTGGTCCAGGCCGAGAAGACCCTGCAGAAGGATGCGCTGGTGGCCTACCTGGATGGTGGATTCAGCGTTGACTCCATTGTGAAGCAGGCAAGAACCTTGTGCTGTCATGATAAACATGGAGGATGCTCGTGCCATGCAAAGTGTCCCCTCAAACTCCGCCAGCCTCTCAATTCAGTAGCACCTCACAACCTCAGGATGCCAATCTTTCCACAGGCCCATCATGACGTGGTCATGGATTGGGGTTGATGTGCAGTTCAAACTGTTTGCACATCTGCAAGAAACCCACATTATTTCACACCCTTGTGATCCATAGAATGTGAATTGCTTTAAAGATAATCCACGATCCGCTGCAGCACCTATCAAGACAGGTCAAGAGTTGAGCTGAGCTTTGGCCTCCTTTTGCGCAATGACACAGCCCTCAAGGCAGTAGGAAATGGCCTGTGGGTGCAAGACAGGACATTGTGTCAGTTTGCAGGCTGCCCAAGGGAGGACTGTTGGAGCAACAATGGTGCCATCAATGCAAGAGCAAAACTCTCATTGATGTCTAGGTGCAGACTGGAGTTTGGCTTGGCCCCAAGGCTGGGCTGCAGACACACAACATGGTTGCCCAAAGAGCCTTTGAGCTTCAGAGTTGTCAGAAAGGAACCCGCGAGAATTTGCAAAACTGTAATGGAGGGGGACACTCGACAATCGCTGACGTGGCGTGGCATGCAGGTCACCAACGGCAAGAATGCCATGCCCGCCTGGGCCGGTCGCTTGAGCGAGGACGAGATTCAGGACGTGGCCGCCTACGTCTACGACCAGGCCTCCGGTGACAAGTGGTAGAGCTCGCGCCAAATTTGAGCCGCTAAGCATTTAGTTTTAAGCTCCTGGACGAGGGACATGGTAATTTTGCCACCGGCAACTTGTCATGCGCGACAGAAGAACAGCTGTGTCTGTGAGTGCCTGGGGACCCCAGCTGGGGCCTGTAGGCTGAGCAGTGTAGCTGCTTCTGCATCTCTGTGCGATGACAAGCAGGGCACCAGTAAGTGGTTGAGAAGAGATAAATGTCATTTTTGGTGGCTTTCAAGCGGTCAGGCAGATTGCCTGTGCAGCAGGCTCAGCAGCTGTCAATTTTGCAGCTCTGCAGTCGAAGTATATATTCATCGTAGTGGCTCATGATTGGAGCAGCTAGTTATGTAAAGCAGTGAGTGCCGGAAAATGATTTCATACCGCATGCATGCTTGTGTGAATTATCACACAATTTGCATGCAAGTGCAGAGGAGGCCACCCTTGTCGCTTTTTTTTAATTTGGGCCAATGCTCATTCTCTACACTATTGATTACAAAGTACAAGCACAGGCAGGAGAGAAGGCACGCAGCATCAAACCAAACCCTTCAGCTGTCAGCCCAACATTGAGAAAATATCAGGAAGATCAGCCAATGAGAAAAGTCATGGCATATTCACAGTTCCTGCCATTCATGTGCCTAGCGTCTATCTTCCTGACCCACGGTTTGCAGTATACTCCACAGCTGTTTCTATAGGGGTTGCTGCAATTGATCAATCAGCCTGCGCAATCTAACACAGCACTGCATCATATCAAGAGATCGCCAGTCCTCTCTGGATATGTATGCAATGCATACTATGCATTGTCTTCAGAGCAGATCTGGACTCAAGACTCCCATTGCGTTAGAATTACTGATAGGCAGTCTTCTGATAAGCTCCTGCATCAGAACATGTCCCATCTTTTATGCTGACAACCTGTAGATGGTCCACAAGAATAGACTGCACTGCAATGCGCTGTGCTCTGCATTGCATGCACAAAGCCAAGGACTGAAAATGACATAGTCTCCTATCTAGCAGATTCCTGTTTGACATGCTTTGCTGAATGCAGACATCTACCTTTTGGGCTGCCGCCCAGTTCTCACCACCTGGTGATACATACGCTTGAGACTTTTCAAAGCCCGGACACCTAGGACCACTTAAATAACACATGTGCAGGAATAACTTTGTGGAAGCTCACAGCCTTTTCAATTCCTTGCTGTATGCTGTACAAAAGCTGTGATTGCAGGAGTTTATCTCGCTTGCATTGTTTCTGGCAGCCCGTTCATCTCCTCACACACTGTCCATGAAATGCACCAATCTGGGAACCTCAAACTTTTGAGGCTTTTCCTCCAACTTGCTGGCAAACCACGGTGCTAAGAGCTGCTGCTGATGTGCATTGCTCATCACAGGTTCTGAGCAGTCAGATAAGCACTAGTGTACTGAGACAGCAGTACTCCAGGACACCTGCCTCCCCCAATCTGTACAGGCAGGTGTACCCCCCAGTGCTCTTTTGAGTATCAACCAACTGAACAACAATGAACCTCCTGCTACGCCTTTTGACTCTGAAGTTCAACACACAGCTGCAATTCCCTGTGCATCAAGGGAAAGAGCAATGACTCAAGCCAACATCACAGCTTGTCGGTGTTATGTGATCACCCTGTACACACGCACTACTGCCCTGTGCCGACCAAGATTTTTGGTCGGCACAGGGCAACACAGAGTGACACGGATGAAAAGTCTGCAGAATTCTGATATCTTCTGACTTGAAGCATATATACTCACAGAATTACTTCTCTAATGCCAACTGCTCTGTTGAAACACGTTTCCAGGAGTGCAATCAATGTTGGAGCATGTCGGCATGTGCCAACAGGTTGCCAGCACACTCTTCTCACATTCTATCTCAAACTTGAGACACTCTGTCACACTTATGCGCACTCTGAAGGACGCAGAAGACACCCACTTCTGACAGGTTTGCTCTGTATGCCCACTCCATCAACCATTCCTTTGTGCCATACCAGCGGGGCTAGCATGCACCCTTGCGAGCCACCCATTTCTGTTGTCCTGTGCATGCAAAAGCTGGCGCAGCATAGCAAATGAACAGCCACCTCCTCTACCAATGCAACAATACTGCTCCCCAAAACAACACACGGCTGCACAGAAACTGTGAAGGCGACCAGAACTTTGCACTCCTTCTCACTCCTTTCAGCCCCGCCAGCCTTGAGATTTCCAAGAGAGATAGATGGAGAGCCTTCTTTTGAGCAGGAAGGGTACTGCAGCGCCCTGCCATGGGGTGGTCCAGGGGAATTGGGGACCGCCATCAGATGGTGAAAGTGCCCTTGGGCCAGTCTGCACGCCTCAAGATTTCGCCGACAGAGAAATGTGAAGAACCTTCTTTTGAGCATGAAGAGTATCACAGCGCCCCGCCATGGGGTGGCCCAGGGGAATTGGGGCTGCCATCACATGGTGAGAGTGCAAATGGGCCAGTCTGCAAGCCATAAGATTTCGCCGACAGAGAAACATGAAGAACCTTCTTCTGAGCAGGTCGGGCATCGCAGCGCCCCGCCATGGGGTGGTCCAGGAGAATGGTGGGGCGCATTCACATGGTGAAAGTGCGCTTGGGCATTTTTGCCTGCTGCGGCGGGCGCACACGCTTCTCCCGGCGCCTGGCGTCCCCCAGGCGGCCCCCCAGCAGGCCCCCGCAGTCCACCAGGTTCAGTGCAAACGCCAGGAACACCAGCCCTGCGGGACAACACTTTTCCTTCGTATTTGCCGACACCCACATTGCACTATGGCAGCATCCCACTGCAATGAGTAACATTGACTCATTCACAGACACACACAAGCCACCTGCATCAGCCTCCGTATCTTGTCAGCTCGACAGCAGAAGAGTACGAAAGGATGCAAGAGAAGACATGCATGTATGTGTCTTTCAACAGAGCACAATGACAGAGCAGCAAGTGACCAGAACCCAGCAAAAGCTTTGCTTGGTGCCAGATCTGATCGCATAGGGAGGTACAGAGATCATCTTATGGAGCCATGCTGTGCGCTCACCCTGCAGCGTGAGGAAGACAGAGAAGCTCCAGCGGTTGACAGCGGCCATGCCGTACAGTGCGGCCGAGAGCGCAAGCAGGCTCATCAGCAGCTCGCCCATGTAGAAGCGGCATGTGCGCATCTTCACCGGGTGCTGTGCCGCAGCAAACATGCATGCAGATTATGGCGTGGTGACAAAGGCCGACTAAAAGGTGGTGCAACAGTAAGCTGTTGCCATCTTCGTCTCTGAGAGGCAGATCAGGCACTGCAAAACAGGCAGGATGCTGTAAAGTGCATTTAGTGAATGTTTCCAAGTTTCTCTGTGAATGTATGCTAGGTGCTGACCCTGACGACCAGAGTCAGACATCTGATCAGCCCTAGGTGGCTGGAAAAGGTGTAGTCGACTGACTGAGTGGGTTTCAGTCAGGTCAGAAAGTCATGGGAAGGGTGGTGAGAGGGTCACCTCGGTCCCGGGGCGCTTGTCAGAGGCGCCCAGTTTGGTGGTGACCACCCACTCCTGCGCCTGCTTCAGGTCCAGCACGCCTGCGCAGACAGGGCACAAACATAAGCCAGGTTCCTAAGAATCTGGTGCTCCTGCACTGCATGCCCAGCACATTCGCGTGGGACAGGCCGATGAGCGACGGAGGCCAGCGAGGGCATAATGAGGTGGGAATATTAGGAAGTGCTGGTCAGAAGAATACCTGCAACAACAGCCCACAGCTTGACGACGCCCATGGCATTTTCGAACAGCACATAGAGTATGCTGTGGATCCAGCCCTGCAGCATGAAAGCCATGTGAACCCTTTTGAATCCCCGCCGTTGCACACAACGGTGCTGTCGACTGAGGGGCCTTTCATGGGGCCCTGCCATCAAGCAGGAGCGCCCAAGGCTCAAATGCACGCTGCTCACTCTCGACCAGAAATGGGCATTCTGCACGTGAGAGGTTACAGGAGCAGGGAGGTGAGAAAAGGGGCATGCCTTGGGGGTGAAGACGGCAGTGGTGACAGTGATGACAACAGGCAGATGCACCAGTGCCCACAGTGGAATTGACACCTGTGCACCATCCCAAATCGCTATCAATGCCCCCTCTGATCCTTCCTGTTCCAGTTGTCCTCCATAGGATCGCTTGGGGTGAACAGGTGCAGGGTGCCCCTTTACTACAGACCACCAGTGCCATGCCAAGAGGTGATGACTCAACATTACTTAAACACCCGGCTGTGTTTAATCAAAGAAGGAAGTATTGGAGGTGATGGCAATGTGCTCACCTCCGGGGTGAACATGGACAGGGGCACGAGGGTGCAGAAGAAGCCGAGGGAGACCCAGTGGGTGGCAAACTTGCGGATGCCGAAGTAGCACAGGATGAGCTCCAGCTTGGAGGAAATGGGCAGGCTGGATGCCCAGATGTCCTTTGCGGCGCGGCGCCACAGCTGCACCGGGCCGCACGTCCAGCGGTGCTGCTGCTTCCTGTATGCGAAGAAGCTGGCCGGCAGCTGCGCGGCAGCAGCGCACTCGTTAAGAACAGGCTCCTAGCCTTGCCTGTGTTTTTGGAAATGGAATTCTACTTCCTAATTCAGCCAGCTGTGCGATGAAGGCCAGAAGTAGCAGATACAGCACAAAATTAGACTTGCTCCAGGGACCGACCATCTAGAATTCTGTTGGAGTCACAGTGATTCATCCCTCTCGCACAGGTAGCAGACCAAGACATACAGAAGTCTATACCGGAGTAGCAGAAATGAGGTCAGCATTGAGTTACAAACATGACTCACCTCATTGAGCACTGTGACATCGCGCAGGTAGATGGCCTTCCAGCCGGCCATGTAGGCCCTCAGAGACAGGTCCATGTCCTCCACAGTGGTGCGGCTGTTCCAGCCACCTGCTGTCTCAATGGTCTTCCTCCGCCACACGCCTGAAAGGGCACATGCATGCATGTCACAAATTTTTTTGGACATTTGTGGAGAATATTACAGAGCGCTTGGGATATAATGAGATATTTACCGATATTTGGATCATCGCACATTGAAGAGACATTTTCGAACTTTGGGCGTTGCCAGACCTTTCTAGACACAATTTGTTTACTTTAGACACATTCAGCTATTGTCTGCCATGGCCTGGACATTGGCCTGTTCTCAGAATGATGATGCACCAATCTTCAGAGTTTCTGGTTGCATTTGCCAGATGCATGCTGTCTGACAAGGTCAGCTCAGGCGGATCTGAAGATAAGATGAAGATGAAGATGAATGAGGTGTTGTTCCAGCAGTGGTCCATCGTTCGAAAGAGTGCAGCATCTGTTTGTATGTGCTTGGGAACTGCAGTGCAAACCTGCAGTGCCATTGAAGTTGAAGAAGCTGCCGCTGGCAAAATGCACAAACTGCTCGCACTTGCAGTGGTAGTTGAGTGAGATCTGCTGTGCCTGCATGCAGCAATCGAAAGCCTTTAATCTTGTGTCCAGCAGCCAAAAATAATACAAACAAAAGCAATGCAGGACATTCCATGCAACCCTCACATGGCAGATCTTCACGTGGGCGATGCAGACATTTTCCATGCAACCCTCACATGGCAGTCTTGCAGGTGGACAATGCACATCTCCAATTCGATGATCACTGGACAAATTCAGCATGCCAATGTTCCCATGCTCATGAAGGGCATGCCTTGGTCAGGTAGGACTCCTCGGGGTTGGTGAAGGCCCAGCGCGCCTGGACATATCCGATGCTTGGGTTGTCTATTAGCCAAGGCACCATCGTCATCTGCATGACGCATGCAGCTCTCAGGACTCAATCAGTAATGAACTCCCAGCCCTACGCAGCATGTCTGCATCGCAGGGGCATTGAGCCCATGTGAAATGCAATTGAATCACCTGCTGACTAGTCCATGTCAAGACACTGGACTTGCTGAGATCCCTTGCACTAGCAGGTGTGCCTGGACACCTGCAGAGGTGACTGTGACAGTAAAAGCTGGTTGACAGGGCGCATGGGGGCTTCCATACGTGCGAATGGAGTTGCCTTGTAACATGGCGCACCAGAAAGTCTGGCTCGGGCTTGAAGTCGGCGTCGAAGATCGCAATGAAGTCATAGTCCACCAACAGGTCCATGCCCTGTGTGCAGCTCACAAACATCACTTGTTGTGAATGTGAAATAGCCTGTCCTGAGCCTTGTTGAGACTGTCAACACCCCAACATGCACCTCCATAAACATTGTTGACATGACAGTTGTCCACTGCCGCAAGAACATCCGCGATGGAATGGCTGGCAGCACATGGCATGCACATCTGCTGCCCTCGCAATATGTAACTCTCTGGGGCGAGAATGGACCAGACTTTGGTTGAGTCCTGACCTCCTTGAGTGCGCCTGCCTTGTAGCCCTGCCTGTGGGTGCGCCGGATACACTCACAGGCCACCCCTCGCTCTGCCCACTCCAGGCACTTGTCATCCACCAGCTGCCTCGTCACCTGATCTGTCGAGTCATCCAGAACCTGCACCAGGACCCACAAAGCTCACATCCTCCCTTGCATGGCCTTGAGCTCTCCTGGTCGATGGCATGCGGCGTCTTGTAGGGGCCACTAGGCCAGAGCTGCTCACAAGTGGGACTGTTGATGGCAGATGAACCCTGAGCACAATGCATGCACTGCAGATTCCTCCAGCCGTTGTCTGCAGGCACATCTGCTGAAGTGCAAAGATCCCATTTTGCTGGCATGCATGTCAGTCGGTCAGTCAGTTAGTCGATCACATCTTTTCCAGTCAGGGCTGATCAAATGTCTGACTCGTATATATGTGCATGCAGATATGCATGCCTCATCTGGTGCAGGCTGGAGAGTGCTGGGACACATATGAAGGCGCAGGGGGGCGATCTAGCCCTGGAAGACACCTTCAGTAGAGTTGATCACCTCTCACCTGGACTTTGAACCTGGATCGAGGCCAGACCATCTCGCAGGCACTGTCAATGATGGCCTGGCAGACAGCTCGCTCGTTGAACATTGGCAGCTGCACTGCGACTCTCGGAAAAAGATGCCCCTCGTAGACAGGATCTGGCAGCGGCTGAGGCGTGAAGGCGTCTTCTGGCTTCCGTCCTGTCAGCTTAGCCTTGCCGAGGTATGCAAAGCACTTGAGCACATGCCACAGGCGGTCCAACGACACGAAGACAGACAGGACGATGGCTATCGAGATCACGCTGCCCAGGATGGCTACATACAGCTCGTAAAGGCTGCTGTAGGCTGTGAAGGTGTACAGCAACATGCTTGAAGCGTGCGATGCCTTTTGATCACTTCTCACGCGCCCAGCGAGGGTGCTATTGCATGGAGAAGAAGGATCTTTGGCTCTCTCGGCAGCCCATCAGATTGATACACGGACCCCTCAGACTGTCTCAGACCACCATCTGCTTCATCATCATGATGGTATCATCGCCCACTAGGCTGCCTACACGCTGTACGGACTCCCAGCCGTTTTGACCCCAGGACTCGCACCTTGTATTGGACAAGACCACAGACACCGAACACCTCCGATCGATAGTCGACCGTGCAGTGCACGAACGGAGAGTGGGGATGCAGCAATCTGTACTTCTGCCAGTGAGGTGCGCCCAATACGAGGTAGATGTCGTCCAAGGTCCAAGTGGTGATTCAACCTTATAAAGCTGGGGTGGAGGGCACGTGGGGTGCACCCTACAGGCCACCCGTTCCTGCATCCAGCCCAAAATTTCATCGGAAGCACTGTCCAGACTGACTCGCTAGCTATAGCTCTAGCCCATCTCCTTGCCACAGGAGGTCTTCTGTGGTCCATACCCAAGGTTTGCAGTTTGATATGGTCGGATGTGGCAGTTTAGCCCAGGCTAGGAACTGACAGAAATAGGGGGATATTTGTGATCATGAGTGGGTTCTTGACTGTCATGTTGTCAATGTCTCTTGGTTACAGAGTGCAGGGTCACGTACATGTGATGGCCCCAGGAAAGCTGAAGAAGGCCGATCCATCAACGCTAAGCCATCATGCATGTGATGTTCTTGCTCATGCAGGAGAGCAAATCTTTGGAAACTGCTAGGCTTCCTGCTTGCATGCTGGCCATCATCCATATGCATGCTGCCCCTCAACTCAGATACGCGGCTCGGTATATTGATCGTGAACACATGTTCATGTGCAATGGTTAAGGACTCTCCTTAGAATGCATGCATGCAGCTCCTCCGAGATACCACAAAGTCAGCCATGGCTTGGAGGTACGCAATCTGAACGCAAGTGTGAAGACACTTACATTTTTACTTCAAAGAAAGCAGATAGCTGCCGAGATACTTTGTTGCGATGATGACAACCCCACCACTCACAATAATGGAAGGCAGCGCGTCTGCGGTTAGCTGCATGCATGGCTGTGGGCCAGGGCATTCACTGAAACCTTTTGCAAAGCATTAAATAAAATTCACTGCGATGCAAATCATTCCATGGCTCAGAACAGTGGCTCTATCAGGTGCAAACGCCATCTAACTCTTGCAATTGCAAATTCGCCGGAGCAGAAACCTACTCACCAGTGCTTCTCTACCTGCCACCAGTGTCTTGAACTACCATCGAGTGGCACTGCCTGTCTTGAAACCACTGACGGGGTAGTGCAAGAGACTTTCTCAAAAGAAGAGCAGGTTGAATACAACCGCAGTGACACAATTGAAAAAGCACAGCTGCTTCAAAACAGTTGTCCCATCCCTCAATGCAGTTGCAGAGCAAGAAGCCGGATCCGCCCCTCGGCTGCAGGATCCCAGAGTGGTTAACCCGGGGGGCAGGACCTCCTTGCAGCTCTTCCTATTTATAATATAGCAAACCCAACTAACCCTTAGTCTTGTCTATGCTGGCGGGTTTTCTGTGCTGGACTATGTAAAATGCTGAGGACAGAGGAACACGAGTACTGCTGACGACTGACGGGCTCTCTGGTAACATGGTTTTGACCCTCTGCTCTATGCTAACATTGCAGTCTTCCTATCCTGCAGACTCTTGGATGAAGGCCTATGTACTCTGTGGGGTGGACAACTTTTCAACTGGAGGTTGTGCTCAACTCCCAAGGTGGACAGATCCTCGGCTAAGATAGCGAAAATAAGTTTTACGACTGCTGGCACTCTCCATCCAGTCGAACAAGCCTGCCAGCCAGCATATCTGCTATGCATGAGACGACACTCCCAAAGGAGGACTGTTGGTGTGAGGTGATGAAAGGCACACGTGAAAAATGGAGCTCACGAAGACTTCCTACTGTTGCTCTAGAACCTCACCGGCAGGCCGACCCTTCCAAAGCCAGTACTGCTCTTGGGGGGTGGTTTGTTCCACATTATACTCTCCTGACAATGTAGGGGCGTTCGTTCTAGCTATCACACGACCCCACATCCCCATCTGCGGCGGCTGCGCTGCTTTGCAGATCATCCATTGCGCTCAGTGGATCCTCATGACCTTGGCATCTACGTACGATGGTGAACTGCTCTCACAAACTGCTGCAGGTGACCTTTGTCTGCAGCAGCCCCACCCAGCCAAAAAGCACCAAGCTTGAGACTTGCAGCAGCACAGACCAGAGCCCTCTGGACTTGCAGCGGCACAGATTCAAGCGCACAGGCTCCTTGGCGGAGAGGCAGAGCAGTACATAAATATTCCCCCGGGGTTGATTCACACTACCACACCCTCCCGGAGAAGGCCAACACAAGTTTTCAAGCATGTAACAGGAGCTGAAGCCAAATGTGCTGCAGCCCGCTGTCTGCAAAGTCCTGTCCGGCACAGGGCAGCCGGGCAAGTTAGTACTTGGCGCCCAGTTGGCAGGCTATTCGCGGCACAGTTAGCAGCCGCGGGGCGGCCGCCTTCCGGGAGCAGACTTACAAGATTGAGCTGTAGGCCGGCTTGAGTGCGGCGCCGTTCAACGACAGGTTGCGTGCGGCCGAGACCATGTTGCCCTTTGTGCTGCTCGCCTTGTAGCTGTCCGCAGCAGCCTGAATGGGACGAACAAAGCATCGAACCAAGTCCTTCTCATGCTGCATGCTCCCCTCAAAGCAGGGCAGGAAACGCTATCAAGGTCGCCAGCATGGTTAACGATGCACGCATCCTCTGAACACCCATGCTGACAGGTTTACCGTCAATTGCCACCCTCTATTGCTCTGGAGATTGATAACTCGCGTGTGGCAGGCAGCAAGCATTACAGCACGATTATAGCACGGACTCGGGCACAGATCATGTATGAAATCTCACCTTGGCCTTCTTCAGGGAGGCGGCGTGCATGTTAACATTGTTGCCCAAGCGGCCGCCCAGGATGCCACCACAGTCCACCATGTTGAAGGCAAAGGCGAAGAACACCAGTCCTGCACATAGAGGCAAAAAGTTGGACTCCAATGAAAAACACACCTGTTGATGCAAAAGCGCCAATGATTGGGAGCACAAAACCGAGGAGTGTTTCCATCGCATCCGACAAACATGCCTATCACTGTGTCTCCGACTGTCATGCTCACATGTGCATGCGCACCCCCCGCCTCAGGCTTGGAAGCCCAGCAAACGGGTCAGACAGACTGCAATATGGGGGACTGACCTTGGAGGGTGAGGAAGATGGAGAAGGACCACTTGTTGACAGAGAAGATGCCGTAGAAGGCGGCCGTCAGCACGAAGGTGGACATGAGCATCTCGCTCGCGTAGAAGCGCAGCACCGGGGCCGGCGCGCCAGCGCCAGTGCCTGGGCGCTTGTCAGAGGAGCCGAGTTTGGTGGTGACCACCCACTCCTGGGCCTGCTTCAGGTCCAGCACGCCTGCGCAGAAAGGGCATGTTCCACCATCAGGCTCATAGAATTGGCTAGGGTGGGCAAGTTGTGTCACATACAAGCTGTAGCAGTAAGTGGCCTTGCCACCCCACAGTTGCTGTTCATGCGGTACAGCCACAGACACACCCCGACACCAAAACTGGAACCAATATATGAAATGCAATTTGGTTGCTGTTAATCATGGACATTGCATTTCAGTGGTGCAGACAACAGGCTGTGTCCCAGCGAGTCTACATACTCTGCTAGCTAACATGCAGCAAGACTCAAGGATGTTGCCACAGTAATTTCCGACAAGTCCAGTGCTACCAGTCCTGGCAACAGCAAAGGACTGAGGATAGCTGCTGGGGCGGGGCAGAGAGCGAGGAGCGCACCAGCAATGACGGCCCATAGCTTGACGATGCCCATGGCGTTCTCGAAGAGCACGTAGAGGATGCAATGCAGCCAGCCCTTGGGCGTGAATACTGCTGTCGTGATGGTCACCACCACCGGCAGATGCACCAGCGCCCACAGAGGAATGTTCACCTGTGCCGCAACAGACGGAACCAATTACTTCCCTTCCTACAGGGCACTAAACCCTGTAAATTAAATAATGGGCACTGTGAACACTGCACCGTGTCGAGAATGGTGCCTCAACAAGTCTTGATTGCAGGACCTTCTGATCCACAACTAAGCCATACCTGTGTGCAATATGCGGTCTTCACATGCTCATGAGAGTGTACTTCCAAGACCACCCATAAGCCAAGGCAATGGCATGTGATGGCAGATGGTGGCCACGCCACACACATGTGAAGCAACCCCAGATCTGCTTTGCTGTCAGGTGGTTGGGCAGGTGGAGGGTGGATCTGTGGTGTACCTCGGGGGTGAAAACAGAGAGGGGCACGAGCGTGCAGAAGAAGCCGAGGGAGACCCAGTGGGTGGCGAACTTGCGGATGCCGAAGTAGAGCACCAGGAGCTCGAGCTTGGCCGACATGGGGAGGCTGGAGTTCCAGATGTCACCGGCACACCTCCGCCACAGTTGCACTGGCCCGCAGGTCCAGCGGTGCTGCTGCTTCCGGAAGGCGAAGAAGCTGGCTGGCAGCTGCAGAACACACCCTTGATGTGGTCAGCCACTGAGATGAGCTTTCAATTATTCATCACCGATGAGAAATCGTCAGCATGACGGTCTGAGCCAGGTTTGACAGTGAGAATGCCACTGCTTCACCCATTTGTAGCTGGGCCGCCATACCATGGCAGACAGTCACTCACCAGGCGACATGTACCAGTTTGGGTGTGTCTTAAGCTTAAAGGCAATCATAGAAATCACATGGCACAGGAGTGCATGCATGAGGGATGACTGTACTCTGTAACAAACCATGTACTCATCCATCACCGAATGATGTCCAGTGATGTCCAGTGAACATGAGATCTCAAAGGACCTTATCAACAGGAAAGGAGGGCTGACCTCGTTCATGCAGGTGGTATCACTGAGGTACACAGCCTTCCAGCCATTGACGTAGGTACGCAGAGACAGGTCCATGTCTTCCACAGTGGTGCGAGATTTCCAGCCGCCCACTGTCACAATGGTCTTCCGCCTCCAGACACCTGCCATGCCATGCAAATGCTCAGGGCCTTGCCTGCCATGAGATTCAGTACCATTTCGAAGGACATTGTAGAGACAGCTGTGCTGGCTGCATGACTGTTCAGGTCATGAGGCTGACAGGCATTTAGCCTCAGGCGTTGGCCTGTGATTGCAGGTGCTGTGCTGGCTGCATGACTGTTAGGCTGACAGGCATTTGGCCTCAGGCATTGGCCTTGGATTGCAGGTGCTGAGCCGGGATGTGCATGCACATGACATCATGGCATGCATGGCTTAAATCTGCACTGGTGAAACAATTTGTATACCACCCCTCAACCTACATGCCCATGCAGAAGATACTGCATGGGTCTGACATGGAATAAAGACAAGAAACACTTTTGGTGGGCTTTTTAGGACAAAACAAGCTCAGAAGCTCACTGCACTGCAAGCTTGCTTGTGTTGCCTTTAAAACAGTGACTGGAGAAAAAGAGCACCTGCAGTGCCGTTGAAGTTGAAGAAGCTGCCGCTGGCGAAGTGCACAAACTGCTCGCACTTGCAGTGGAAGTTGAGGGAGATCTCCTGGGCCTTAGTCAGGTATGACTCGTCGGGGTTGGCAAACACCCACCGCGCTTGCACATAGCCCACCTCTGGGTTGTCAATCAGGTAGGGGACAGTTTGCATCTGCACAAGCATGCATCACAGTCGTTCATTAATCACTGCTCCAGCCAGCAGAGAGCAATCTTTCAATCCTAGCATATTCCACGTGGTGCAAGAGAGAATCACACTAATGCCCTGGCCTATGATCACCATTAATCACAATGCATGCATGCAGTCCTTCACATGGTGCAAGAGAGAATCACACTAATGCCCTGGCATATGATCACCATTGATCACAATGCATGCATGCAGTCCTTCACGGTGATTGCAGCTGTCTATTGCTGTGCATGACTCCAACCAGTGTCGAAGACGCACCAGGAAGTCAGGCTCGGGCTTAAAGTCAGCATCAAAGATGGCGATGTAGTCATAGTCTGCCAGCATGTCCAGGCCCTGCATACACCCAACGGGACATTAACTTCAGGCTGCCTCATGACATCATGGCATCCTTTTTCATCAGGCGCAAACTCTGCAAGCGCTGTTCTACCATCACCCGAGAACACACAAACACGTCTTTCCATCAGAAACAACACTGGCGCAAAGTGGCAGGGGCGTGAGGGATCACTCACATCTTTCAGGGCTCCGGCCTTGTATCCCTGGCGGTTGGTGCGACGCACAACCTCGCATTTGATGCCCCTCTCTGCCCATTCTGCTGCCTTCTCGTCCACGAGCTGCCTGGTTACCTTGCAGGTTGAGTCATCCAACACCTGCGGAGCACAACCAGGGTGAGAAACTACCATGAAAATGATGAATGGTGGTAGGGCAGGCAAATGACACTGCATTCCCTGCTATCTACTATGGCTGGCGCCTGGTGCCTGCTGGGTGGATTCACCATACGATCAGCCTCCTCACTTGCATGGCTTAAGAAGACACAAACAGAAGAGAGTCTGCAGCACGAGTGTTCTGCTCCCTTCCATGGCTGATTGTCCTGGGTCTTGAGACTGAAGCGCTGGAGAGTTGCCTGTCAATTTCTGTTGCAGAGGGTCCAAGCAGGCACCTTTCCTTGGCTGATAGCATCAGCATGCTCATAACTTTCCTGTCAGAACGCTGCTGGCAGGGTGACCTAATAGTCAGACCGTGCTGAGACTACTCACATCCTAATACTCTTCACCCTATTTCCCATCAGGGCTGGAAATCCTGGCAGTGCAACTCAACTACGACATGCAACTATGATCTTTCGAGCGCCAAAAGGCCTGAGCGGCTGCACACGGCCCTGGCGCGCTGCCAGACCAGCTCCGAGACTGGTCAGAATGAGGGTTATGTGGAAAAGCGCTCGTGAATAAAAGCCCCCGGCGTCAATGGAATGCCCACAAACAGCCTCGTTAAAGACATATCCGTGATCAGCAGCTTTCGCCGCCTGACAGAGGACCCCCTTCCTGACTTTGGCGCTGTTTCGTCTAGAAGCGTGACAACTGGCACAGTGCATTGCTCACGGAAGGCGCAACTTTTGGGCCGATCTTCTGCTCTGCTTACCTGCACGCAAAATCTGTCGCTAGGCCAGTGCATCTCGCAGGCCGAGTCGATGATGGCCTGGCAGACGGCCCGTTCATTGAACATCGGGAGCTGTACCGCGACCTGGAACATACACGAAAATAAGCGAGAGCGCCATACGCTTGCACCCAGTGCTCCATTTTAGCATCGTCCTATATCCAGTGCATCTGCTGCATGGAAGGCATTGATCTCTGTACCTTCGGGTAGACCATGCTGTATGCTGCTGGGTCCGGCAAAGGACGCGCCGAAAACTCATGCTCTGGTTTCCTTCCCGTCAGTCTCGTCCGTGCTTGCACTTTCATGTAGACAAACACCTGCGACACATGCATGGAACGTCATGTCGGGTGCCCACCCTATGGTTGAACGCCCAGCAATGGTGGGTGCCAGCAGCGTACTAGGGCACAGCCCGCACCTTGTAGAGGCGATCCACGCTGATAAGCATGGACAGGCAGACAGCAACGGCGATGAGGCCACGCAAAAGGCCCACGTAGAGCTCATAGAGCGTCGCGTAGTGGGTGAAGGTGTAGAGCATCGTAGCGGCTGGCGTCAGGGCTTGCCTAAAGGTCAAGCTGTCTTTCCTGCCCCCGCGCGCTCCCACCGCTAAACCTCACGCTCCCACCCTGCTGGAGCGCTAGATGACTGATCTGAAGTCTGATCGACTGCCCGCCACAGGCGGCACTGCTCGCGGCTGAGTAGCCTCGAAGGACAGAGCTGTGAGAGACCCACTAGCGCTTGCCTGCACAAGCCCCCGTATCAATGGCGTTTGCTCCACTGAACCTTGTCCTGCGCCGATGGTGCTAATGATCCGCGATGCGTGCCTAGAGGTGATCTGCTTCCCGGACAATTGCGCATCGCGTGGCTCCAGCCTCCGACCACATGCAACTACGAGAGGAGCACCCAGAGCTGATGGGCAGGACTGATCGCTCCGATCACAGCTGCTGGCGCCTCAAGCACTTATTCTGGCGAGTACGAAACAGTTGTGCGATGATCTCCGACGCCCAGGCTGGCGAGACATTACCTACTCACAGTTTCTGTATCACTCCGCTCATCTGAGTGGTGAGTCGGGCTCTGGCAGGGTCGCGGAATATCGAAACCTCCGCCGTTTTCTTTTTTTCCCTCGCACCTGACCTCTCAGTCACCGCAGACACTTCCCTCTTAAAAGCAAGGCGTGTTTCCGTGGACACTGGGCGTCTGACAGCACCCATCTGCTTCCTATCATATACGCTGAAAAGCCAACAAACAGGATGCACTTCAAGGGGGGCGAGCGGGCATTATTCTGATGCTTGTTGTACCATAGTACTGCGACGCGCGAGCGCTCGCCAGCTGCTGGTAAAGTAAGCTAGAGCTCTCGAGGTGCATCATGCGACTCACCATGATGGTAGTTGGTGGCTCTGTCAATATTTCAAAGATGGACAATGACAGGGATATAGTATGTGGCACATACTATGTGCGTGACCTGCATGCAGTGAATTCACACCGTGTATAATATTGCAACCAGTGGGTCTGTCCTCAGGCTGCCCGGCCGGTGGGCCCCCAGGTCTGATCAGCACAGTTACTAAATTGTACCTTGGCATCTGCATGAAACTTTGCAACATAGGCAGCACGTGCTAGTGTTGCTACCTAATAGCATCACCAGTCATGCAACCAGCAAGCCAACACAATTGCATAACATCAAATGCTTCAGCAGCAATATGCATCTGAATCACATCATCATGCATGTGCCCTCAATGCGACACCTCCTCTTGACTGTGACCATAACTTTATTAGTATTCCACAACCGCTGCAAGGAACTCGCCCCACACTTGTGGGTCCTTCCAAGCTGCAGCGAATGTGGTCAAAGTAGCTCTCGATCGAGGCACCAATGCTGCAAATAACAGTCTCATCTCATCGCACTATCCCACTCCCAAACTCAGGGTCAACTCACCCACAGCACGTTTGGAGAAGTTTTAAGAACTCACAATGCATCTGGCAAGCCGAGAAAGCATGCAGAGTGTGTGCCTAATCAGAAGTTGTCTACCTTCCTTGCACTGTGCAAATGCACATGCCGATGAATGCCTAAGGAAAAGTGTCAAATGATATATCCGGCCTCTCAAGAGCGACAGGCAAGATCATTTGCCTAGAACTGCAGTGAAGTGCAGCCAGCCAAAGAGCTGCTCTGACCTTTATGCAGGACCATAACACTGGTACCCAATAGTGGGCACTCAAAGTGCAAAATGTGCAAAATTGGCGCCCACCAAGCCGCCTAAGCAATTCTCTTGATTCTCTGCTGGTAGGTGCTATGTCACCATACGTGCCTATACACATCAACTGTGCCCCTACTCCAATGCATCCACCATTCCTCAAGCCTCAGCCCATGCTGCCCTCAGCCCAGCACACATTCCCCTAGTCCTGCAGACAGTCTTCTCACTTGCTCCTCTGACAGTCTCTGTTATGGCATGCCGATCCCATCATCAAATGCAGGACACATACCATATAAGCTTCCTCTCTCATTACAAGCCATGCAGGCACAGACGAGGCAAACACTGACAATGATACTCCATGCATTCATAAGCCACCCCTCACGGGCCGCCAGGGCGATTGTTGTTGAGACGCCTCACATGCGGCTTGGTGCGGATGTGCTGCTTGTAAGTCTCCAGGTCCGGCGCATTTATGCCACACACCTTGCCACCATACAGTTATGGTCAGTACCAGCAACCAACCACTGTCTGTCTGAAGGGAAAAGACACTCTTGATCCAAGCACGCTGCAGGACTCCCACAGCTGCCATTACCTTCACAGAGTCATTTTGAGAGACAAATTGTCCGGCTGGCATGCACTGT
Organism: Coccomyxa sp. Obi; assembly: GCA_020887355.1. NCBI lineage: Eukaryota > Viridiplantae > Chlorophyta > Trebouxiophyceae > Coccomyxaceae > Coccomyxa > Coccomyxa sp. Obi. The sequence continues at coordinate 2,218,953 of AP024997.1, forward strand.
GCGCCAAGCAGATCAAGCAGCAGACCATCTTCAGCACAGCAAAGCTATTCGATTCTGTCATCTTCGCACCTCGCAATTGTAGTCTGCGCCAGTCTGCTGGGGCCCCGGCACCGGCCGAGTGGCTGCCGCGTAGCCGCCGCCGCCACGTTTGGCGAAGTGGCCGCCAGGGTAGCTGCCCTGCGGCTGCTGCTGGGGAGGGAACGCCGCCTGGTAGCCGTAGTTCGGGCTGAGCTGCGGGACCGCGTACATGGCCGGAAGCTGATGGTAGCCGGCACCATGCGCAGTGGCTGCAGACGTGAACGCCCCTGAATTGGGCATCCACTTTCCCCATGTGGCTGGTGGGACGTACCCCGGGAGTGTGCGCTGGTGGCCTAGCATTCCACCACCACAGTAACAGGTCAGCTATAAAATCCGACACCACACTCAAACGCTCTCCAGCATGCGACTTCCACTGCCACATGCCATGCTTGTCATGCCCGCTCTAATGTTTGACTTCTGGGCTGCATGATGGTGCAGCTTGGCCATTGGAAGCAGGCAGAGACTTTGACACAACCTGAAGTCCAGATGCATCATAGCATATGCCCCAAATATCCCTTAAACACAGACACATCAGGTCTTTGAGGTCTATCAAACACTCCCGTGCCACACGACCGCAGGCCTCAAAGTCACAACCGTGGCGGTTAGCAGCACTCGGCAAAAATAAGCACACCCCTGCAAGTGTTGTGCTAGCACGAAAATGCACGACGATACAAGAGCACCTGCAGGATGGAGAGGGAAGCTGTGGCTCACCAGCAACTTGGGGTGGGTAGAAAGCCTGCTGCTGGGGGTAGTAGCCCACGTACTGGACGCCATAGGGCGGGGAGGTGTGCAACACAGCACCCGGCTGCATGCTTGGCATCTGCTGCTGCTGGTGCAGAGCCCATTGTGCCTGCTGAGGCAGCTGCTGTGGCACCTGCTTCGACCTTGGCAGCAGAGTTCCATCCGCACTCCTACACGCCACACACGGCACTGTCACAGTCAGTCGCACGGTGATGACCAGCAATCTTCACCGGTGGCTTGTTCCATGGCTTGCAATCTACGCCAGCAAGCTGCCGATATCAGAGGAGGGTACTGCCTCCCTAGCTCGAGGTCTAACCCTTGTCAGTTCAACATCTTGGGCGACCCATGCAACTGCGGCAACAGATAGGAAGAGACATATTTGCCTTGTACGAAAAGGTCTGCTGCCAGCATCCTTCAAGTTTACATGCCTGCACAGTGCAGGCAGACACAGGTTCATCACGAAAGCCTCAAATAGTGGCTGGCTGAGGTCCAATCAGCTGACATCTTCAGCACATGGCCTCCAAGGTGTATGCAGACACTCCAGTAACACAGGCCCACACCTCACAGAAGCGCTGCGGCCATCCTGATCGATTTGGCTGACCGCTGCGCTTGTGGCCGCAGCTGCAGCGGCTGCGGCCGCCGCTGCGGCCTCGCCGGCGGTGCGCGGCGCAGGTGATGGCTGCCGTGAGGACACAGACATGGCCGTCAGGGGCTGCAATGGCGCGCCGGCTGATGAGTCACCCTGCAGCACGCCTGAAGCTGCCACCGCCTGCGCGGCAGCTGCCGGTAGGTGCCCTGTGGTCAGCCGGCGTAAGTGCGCCTGTTCAAGCACACCAACCAAAATTCAGTGAACTTTCTAACCGCCTGGTGTTACAACTGCGCTATTTCACCAGGCAGATGCCAACTTTTGTGGACCATGACGACGTGCTCAAAGCAAGGTGCATGGGATGAGCAGTGTTCTCACATTTGCAGACAATGATGCTCCAGAATAACCATCATGGGTGCTGCATTTATGGCAGCTGGAAGTCTATTGCAAGATTAACAACACTTTGCGGTGCTACTATAACACTGCCACATCACCAGGGTCCTCACCTTGCCAGCAACGTGCATCGCCATGTGCTGTGCTGAGGTGGTCGTGATGTCGCAGATCTTGCAGTAATGCGAGGATGGCCGCTGCAGCCGCCCACCCGACACCTCCACCCGCCGCTTGTGCTTGCGCCCTCGCAGGTGTGCCTGCAATGTCAACGCCCCAGGATACATCAGCGCCGGCTTACTTTGAGTACAAACATGTCAGTGTCAGTCCATGGCTTCTGCGACTGGACAGAACACCTCAGGTGCCGATGCAGATGGCGCAGGCTGGCTTCATCTCTGCCTGTTTTTGATGAGGGGCGCATCGAGTGCCATGCGATTTGCAAATCCTTGCCGGTTTTGACGGTCCAAAAGAGCTGCTCACAGGGGTGTGGACTTTGATTAGATCAGAGCCACTGCTGTTAGCGGAGGCTGGTTGACAATGTCATTAAGACTGGAAAAGCACAAGCCCACCTCCAGATGCGCGGCACTGGTGGTAGTGATGCCACACACGATGCACTCGTGGCGCTCCTTCGGCCCAGCCCCTGAATCGATGCTGCCGTCGGCCATGGCGAGCTCAGTGTCTTCACTGTCACCTGCATCCGAGGCCTCCTCTACGCCCTCTTTGTTGGCCTCTGTGTCTCCTCCAGCAGCCTCACCTGCAAGTGCCAAATCCTTTCGGCCCATGAGTTGCGACCATGCCTGCTGCTGCGGACTGCAGGCACTGCCCAATTGACATAACAGCAAAAAGGATGGTGCTTCATGCATAGGAGACTGAAGAGCCTGCTTGACAACAGCACCCAAAACTTGCACGCAGCATGGAAATGCTTTGCTTAGCCTGAAGACATTTGCAGGCAATCACGCGGCTCATGTGGGTTGCCATATTAGTAGGCTGGAGGGTGGACGGACCTGCCGCCACCACTAGTGTATCGGCTTCAGGATGCATAGCAGCTGTGGCAGCTGCAGCCGGGGCTCCACCGGGCGCCGCATCGTCCGCAGCTGCATCAGCACCATCCTCCTCTGGCTCGGGGTCGACCTCCTGCATCTGCTCCAGGTACTGGCGCAGGTCCATGGAGGAAGGCAGCGTGATGGAGCCGATGCGCAGCAGCGCCATCGCATCGCCGTTGCTGCCCGTGCTTCCGGCGCTGTCCTTGCGGCGCAGCAGGTGCCAGTCACCTGCACACAACCATGTTTGTGAGCATTGTGTAATGGAACATTCCAGAACAAAAGTGAACTTTTCACTCTTTTCGGCTGCAAAACCATCCGGGAGAACAATACGGTTTTAAGCGCCCGCACTGCAGGATCCATGCACCCCAAATCCAGCATGCTCTGTTGCCCTGGACAGGGTTGCCTGCCTGCTCTCTCAGTGGCAAGCGCCATAGCGAAAAAAAGCGCTAGATGCACAGATGCATACTGCGCATCTAAACGGATATAAGATGCTTCTGAAGGCACCCACTCATGATTAATTACTACCAACCCCACGTCTGTTGCATGTCAAAAATCAAAATATCAAGAAGCACTGGAGATACAAACTGTGAGGATTCCTGACGGCACACATGACTGGCAGGAAGACACGTCTGCATGCCAGAAGGAGCCGAAAGAAAAGGCATGGTGGATGTTAAGGTGTACCTGAGGCGACGCGCTGCATGAAGGGCGTCCGCTCAGACTCCGGCATGTTGCCGATGTACTGCAGCCGACGGGCGTGCCTCCTGCCGCGCACATGATCCTGTGCACCCCAACAGAGCAATCAAGATATGCGCGTTTTACTAGCATAGACACAAGTAACAGAAGGGAAATCTGAGGTATGAAGAATGGAGATTTAAGGCGGGTCCCGCTTTGCCAGAACGCTTCAACGGTCGATCACAACTTGTGGACACACGTACTGCACGGAAAGGCAGGCACAAACAGTTATGGCAGAGCATTGCAAGCCGCTCAAATTCTAGGCTCCTGAGTAGTCTCCACTGGCATGGGTGCAACACTTTCCGCAGTCCCATGCAAGCCTCTGAGCATATGTCTCAGAGGCCTGCAGGAGGAGAAGGTCAGAGCCGAGCCCAGCAATGGCGCCTGCGGGACGAAAACTTCTCGGCTTGCTCCTTGCAGGGGACTCACCTCCAGGTTGGCCTGGCTGGTGGCAATGATGCCGCAGACTGGGCAGAAGTGCTGTGCGGCCAGGCTGACACTGCCGCCGCTGGGAGCTAGCGGCGGCTTAGAACTCAGCCGGCGCATGCTGTCCTCGCTGTCACTCAGCGCATCCTCATCAAAGCTCTGGCTGAACCGCACCTGCGCCCACAAACATGTACAGCCCATCATACTGCGAACAGCCAGTCAGCTGACCTTTCTCTATCAACCAGCACAAGTAGGACGTTTGCTGGCAAGGAACATGGGCGCATCTCTCTCAGCCATCATCCCTTGTTGAACGACACATCTGACATTGCAATGTACGAGAGATGTGGGTGTAAGGAAAGACAGGAGTGACAGGGGAGGGTTGATATAAAATACGAACCCGCATGCCAGAGGGGCGGAGGGTGAGCGTGCGGCGGGGGAGTTCGCCGAGGCTGTCTCCGGGGGCGTCCCCGCCGGAGCCGCCATCAGATGCTGCATCATTTGCGCCACCCCCGAAGCTGGAGGGGTCCGCGAACGCGCTCGGCACGCCGCAACCCTGAAGAGGAAGAGAGCCTCATCTACCCAACATTAACAGATAACATTCTTTCCGGGAAAAACAGAGTAACAACTTTGCATGAAGTGCCCAACGGTGAGAGCCATCGAATAAGTCAAGACTCTGACAACCCTGTTCTCGACATTAAGTAAGCCGTGCATACCGAGTACATTAACCTGCTTATCACCAGCACCAGTGAAAGCAAGCATTGAGATTGCCTCAAGATGATAGTCATGCGCACCTGGAACTCCACTTCATCCTCGCCGCTGACACCTGCAGCAGCGCGGCCTCGCGAGACTACAATGCCGCTGCCACCTTCGACATCAGCTTCCGCATCCCCAGAAGCTGCCTCCTCTGCCAACACACCAACCTTTTCTGCATCCTTAGACGCATATCCCCCATTCGCTGACTCAACAGGAGCCTGCTCGCCTGGCTGACGTTGCTCAATCTGTGGCGCAGACGCCTCGCTCTGCTCGGGAAGGTGGCCTGTGATGTCATCTGTGCTAGGCTCGTCTAAGAGCGCATCCACAGTGCTCTTGCACGCCTGCTGAGCATCTGTGAGGTGCTGTTCTTGCTTCTCTCGCCTTTGGTGCTTCTGACCCCTGCAGACACACCCCCTCACCTCAGCATGGTGTGAAACCCAATTAATACCCCATAACCTCAGCATGGTGCAAGACCCCATTAACACATTATGCCTGACATTTGCATTCACAGAGCTAATCTATGTGTTGGTACCAGCACATGAAGGATTCTGCTGGATGCCCATGAAGTTCAACAAATGCAATGAATTGCCTCCAGAGCGCACTGCCAAACTTGCTCATTTTGGGAACGCATGAAAGCATGTCCGGTGCACCCACCTGAGATGGATTTGTTTGTGAGTGGAGCTGGGAGCTGTGACATCACACAGCTCGCAGTGCAGCTCCTCTTCACTGGCACCCGCGTCAGCAACTGGTGAACTGGTGACCTCGGCCATGAGGATGTGCTTCCTATGCCGCTTGCCGTCCATGTGCACGGCCAACTGCTCCTCCGATGAGGTGACCACATTGCACACATCGCAGGGATACTCCACAGATTGCCTACAGCAACACGCCAGACGCTCAACACTTTTCAAGCGCTCCGGAAGGAGTGGTGCAATGAGTAGTTGATTGCATAGACAGCATTACTTGAAATGCTCAATCAGTTCTCGTTGGAGGTCCAGTTCATATGCAGCACAGGTTTGAGGGAGCAACTACATGTGTGATGCTCAACAGTTCACTGAAGACACATAGACCATCACTCACTGCCCTCTCCAAATCACATCTCCTCAGTGGTCTTCCACAAGCTTGCAGGGACGGCATTGGCAATGCCTGCTGGGTGGCTGTGGGTGGACACATCCTCGATTGCCATGACAAGTAGAGGGCTGGGAGAGTGACCTGATCCCCGCTGCATCGGCCTCCTCGGCGAGGCGCCGCTGGTGCTTGCGGCCCAGCAGGTGCTGCTCCAGCAGATCGGGTGACGTGGCAGATATGCCGCACACCTCGCAGCTGCCAGCCATACGTGCCTGGTGCAAGGCGCTTTCACAATGCCCCTGCCACTCCTCAGTGTCCACCGACATTTGGCATACCCGGCAGCTGCGAGAACACCATCCCCATGATCACATCTTCTGAATCGATAAATGATTGATGATTTGATCTTAGAGCTGACCTTGTGCCCCTGGCTGAAATGAATGGCAACTCCACAGAGCTCAAAAGAATGCGTGCACACAAGCAGTTGAGTGCTCAAGGTACATCGCTCGATCACTTGATGGACTCCTCAACAAGCAATCCCAGCCAAGCCTGCCACTCGCATAAACACAGTGCTCGAAAGAAATGGACGAAAACGAAGCAAAAGAGGTGCCCGCACCTACGCACAGTCACGCCAGCGCCGGTGTTTTCTGCTTCAGCGCTCAGCAAAGGAGCCGAGCGTGCCCCCGCGCCCGGCTTGATGGCATCAGGCGCGCGATCTTTCGTCAGGTCGTGCAGCCGGTGTTCCCCAGACTGTGCAGGCGTCAGCGGCTTGAGCATGAGTGTGCTCTCTGTGCTGCTGGGGCTGCTTGAATAGCCCCCTTCCTCGTTCTCCTCAGACACCTGCCTGCGCACTCCAGCTGGTACTGCAGTGGCCGTCAACCGCTGCTCGCTGTTTGAACCTGTACTGACCCTGTGTGGCAATGCTTTTGCCGAGCTGCTGCCCTCTGACACTGCAGGCAGGTGCATGTCAGGGCTGCATGTCACTGCCGAGGTGTCTGGCTGCGGCTCCTGGGCAGTTTGTGGCGAGGCCACAAAATCCAGCTGGGGGTGAGAGTCTGCTCTAGCGGTAATCTGCAGGGCAGGCCTGTTGTCCAGTGCTGCCTCCTTCTGCTGATGCGCGGCGCTGTGCTCTTCAAGACCAGTAGAAACAAGGACTTCAAGTGGATTCCCTTGCCCCACTTCAGTGTGCATCTCCTGGTCCCAGCAATGTCTGCAGGATATGCACAGCTGCAGGTGAGCCTCACTAAATGCCAAAGGCAGTGCCTGCCTCAAGGTCTGCCCCCAGCCATGCTAACTGTGGCATCTAAGCCAGCAATTCCCCAGAAGTGTCGAACATGGTCAGTGTGCATGTGTAGATACTTTTCTCCTCTACGCTGTTCGAAATGCAGGACTGCAAGATAAGAATCATCGAAACTGCCTGGGGTACCAACTGCACAAAGCTGAGCTCTTACTGGTCAGAGTCTATCATGCATGAGCACATTGCCACTATTTGCTCGCAATACTACGGTTTAACACAAATTATGATGGCTGTGCCGTGAATATGGGCCGACCAAGCCCTGAAATCGATTGAACTTGCTGTGCTCCCAAGGGGGAACTCCAAGCACCCTGGGTGCTGAAAGGCAACGAATCCACCACGAATCCACCACAAAAACAACTTTTACAGCCTACCCAAATTTGATATGCCTGAAATTCGAGAGTTTGGCGAGGTGCACGAGAGCTAAGGACAAAGGAAGTTCGCTGCACCTGAGATAGTAATTGAAGTTCGTGAGCCCTCAACCCCGTTCGTGAAGGGCCATCAGAATCTAAAAGCGGCAAGATATGCAAGACCAGCTCTCCAATGCAAAATATGACGCTGGGATGCGCCGGTCGGGGTGCTTCCACCACCTCCGACACACTCCAAGCTTCCTGCTGCTCGCAGCAGCACCAGAAGCAGCGTTAGAGTTCCGAACTCGGCACACAGAAACTGCGGGACAGCCTGCGTGCTGTCTATTCCGATAGGTTCCTCCGTAGCGCAACAACTTCGCTAATCGTCGGAGTCTGAGCAGCACCTGTCCTCGTCGGAGTCATCGGAGACAAGTTGGACGAGGCGAGGCTTTCCAACGACGGTCGCACCTGTCAACGATTTGTCATGCAAGCTTTGGGACATGCATGAGATGCAAAGGACGAGGGATGTTTTAAATAAATTTGCTCGGTCTTGCACTTACAGAAGCGTGAGGCAGGTACAGAGACCTGTAGCAGCTCGCAACACTGAACATCTGTAAAATCGCATGTCTGCAAGAAGAGCCTTCCGATAATACAGTGAGTGTAGGGGCACTTTTCCAAGCGCCAGACATGCTTGTGGTGAAATATCAATTTCAAATTGCATTGATGGCAGTCCTGAAGCCGAATATGGCTTTCTTTTGATGGAAAATTGTATTAATTGACAGTGCAATAAACGCTTCTATTTGCAAAAGCGTCCATCTCTGTGTAATCCACTAACATGAGCCAAGCCAGCTTGGATCGTACGGCCGAATACTGGGACACCGTCAATGCTGTTGCTCATAAAAGTGGCCTTACAGAGGTGATTTCTCCTTGTCAACCGGATTGTCTCTCTTTTGACAAATTCTGATGATATGGCGTCTCTACGATTCCGCTACACTTGTGCATCGTGATATGTGCGCATCTGCATCCGTGTATGCTCGACACGTCTAAGGGATGTCTCTTTTGCAGGACAAGTTGAGGAAGCTTAAGTCAGCACAAATTTTGCGCTCACTGGCGCAGAAAACAGATTTTAGCGTGGCAGCAGTGGAACTGGTATGCTTTCCTCTATTTGAAGGGGCAATCAGCATTGCCACTTCCACCTGTGCCTTAAGACATGAACCCCACTGACACCGACTCAGCACCTTGCAGGCCAAGAACATAAATGCCCTGCGCGCCTTCGTGAAGGAGCATCAGCGGGATTATGTGCAGAGCGGTGTGTAGCCTTCAATCTATTGTCCTCCCTCCCTGCTGGCTACACATCCCAGGATGCTGGGTACATTGTGGACCTGGGCTCTCCCAAGGCATTTCAAGTCCTCCAGGGCAGGGCCTAGATACGTTTTATGACATGCCACATGCCATCTATTAATCAATAGATGACATCAGCAGGTGATCTTACAAGAAGAGGTGATTCACATGCGGCCAAGTGAGCTTGGCGCATTCTGACAGCACTCTTCTGTGAGTTCTGACAGGTCGCTGCAGCGAGGTGGAGCGGGACAGGATAGAGGAGCAAGTGGGCAGGTACATGCGCAGCTGCACCGCCAACATAGCTCGGCTGGAGGCCAGTATAAAGGCAGACCAGCCCGGTGTGCGCAGCCTGAACCCCCACATGATTGCGCACCGGCACGGCGTGGTAAGTCCACCTCCCCACACTGTTTTCCCATGCACCTTCGAATAACTCCTTGCTGGTCTGAGGATTGGTGCATGCTGCTTTCTGGCACATGATGTCACCTGTGATTTCCTCCAACCTTCTCATAGGCATGCCAAACTTGTAGATCTTTTGGTGATCAACAAAATTGTTGATCTTTTGTTGATCTTTTGGTCAGTGTCAGGCCCACAGACCAGGCAAATGAACATGTGGCCGAGTGGATGATTCAACAGAAATAGACAACATGCGCATGCAGATGTTAAGGTTGAGAAGGACAGCGAGCCCACATTCCAACAGCCACAGAATGTCACTGAAGGTGCATGGCTACTAACGAGGGAGGTTGGCTCGGCAAAGAGACGCTTCCACCATGGAGTGGAGTTTCAAGTTCTGGTGTGCCTGCAGGCGCTCATCCTGAGTGAGCGGTTGCACGCCATTGGCAGCAGCTTTGACCAGTGCAGGAGCGTCCGCTACAGGCAGCTGAAGCTGCAGCAGATGCGCCAGCAGCAGCAGCGGAAGCGGCTCAACTCTGTGCAGGTGAGAGGCTCCTCCTGACATTCAGGCGGCAGCATGAATGTCTCCTGTCCCTGTTGTCTCCCACAGTTCCATAATAGCAGGGACTCCATTGAGGGAAGGGAATTGTGTCGATGGGAAAGTGAGCAAGACATGCAGGCCTCACAGTGTATTCTTGCCATGCAGAACTCCTCCGCTTACAGGCCCGAGCTCGAAGCGCAGCAGCAGAGCCTGCCATCAGATATGCTCCAGGTATGTGCATTCCTTTGTGATGATATGCACTGCTGCTCAGGTCCTCACTTGCGCTGTCTGAAAGCAGCATTGGATAATGGACATTGAGAGACAAATATATGGTATGTGCTTCGCAGGAACAACAGCAGCTAATAGAAGAGGAGAATAGGGCGTTAGTGCAGCAGCTCATGAGCCTGAATCAGGGGGCAACTTCCATTGAGACCACCATGAGGGAGCTTGCCACCCTCAACCAGATGTTTTCAGGGCAGGTGCATATGTGCCTTGAAACTTCCTACTGTCAAAATTACCGCTGACGTGCTTGAACATTGTGTCTGTCATGGTGTTAGCATGCTGCACCAATAACGCAGCATGCTATCGGCACTTGTGGGGAACCATTGGATGTTGAACTCGCTGCACTTACACTGCAGGTGTTCCATCAGGCCCAGCAGATCGAGCAGATTTATGAGCAGGTAAGTACACCGTTTAAAGTGGAGGAGTTGGTAGTTACCTTTCCTGGTGCCTGATCAAATTTACTGCAGCAACTATTCCTGCAGCAACTATTCCTGCAGCACTTACACCCTTCAAACACGACCAGTCATGTGTGCTACAAGTGTTCTTTCAATCTGCTGCAGGCAGTGCAAGCCACGCTGAATGTAGACAGGGGGAACGTGCAGCTTCAGAAAGCCATTAAAGTGGGCGGCTCTGCCAGGTCGATCCTCTTCTGGTTCTTCATTATTGCTGCTGCAAGCCTGCTGTTCTTGGACTGGTTCTACAGTTAGTGCATGCTATGCATTTCTGCTTGTTATTTAGAGTAGCCGACCTTGTTGCGAGTCGTAGCTGAGTTTGTCGACATGACGTCTGCAACATGGAGCGGTGGGACTCCACTAATTAGATATTGAGATTTGCTGCATCTATTTGCGGACGTCGTGCACAATTTGAAAACAAATGGGTCTCAATTGACTTTGCCGGACCGGTCTGCATGGTGATGCCCTTGTAAGGTGCAGGAGTGGTTAATATTAATTAACCATATTATAATGCGATTAATTAATAACGCTAGCCTCAACATCTATAGAATCATATGTGAAGTAGTAACCTGAAAGCTGATGGATTTGCTGATCAAGCTAGTTCAGATTGCGAGTTTAAAATCTACTTCCAGATGATAAATAAATTTAGTTATGCATTTTTCTTGGTGGACAGTCTGTTCAACAGCTTCTGGCAGCAGCCGTTCTCAAATTGTTCGTAACGGGACGATCAGAAATGACAGAGACTTCTACGTCAATACACTCTTCTCACTTTGCAATGGGAAAAAAGGAGACCGAAGAGAAATGAAAAGATAAGCCTGGCACATCTAATTGAGCAAGTCATAGTCGTCCAGCTTGTCATTGTACTGCATGACTTTGCGCCGGATCTTGGAGGTGTCCACCCAGGTCACAAAGTCCTCCATCGGCCTCGTCACCAGGAAGGCCGGGTCTAACACTGTCTCTGGCCCCACTCGCACATGGCCCTGCAAATCACAGCAGGCCCCAAATCGTGTCACTGGAGAGAGGACACTGCTGGTACACAGAGACTACAGGGTTACTGAGGCTACTGTGGCAAGAACCGATAGATACTCTGGCCTCAAGTGCAGCATAGCTTCCTGAGCTCCTTGCCATCAACAATGGCCGCAAGTTGACAGCACTTGGCATGCAACTGCAGCAGAATATCAGGCCTTCACAGCTCCATCTCCTACTACCCCATGCAGGTCACCTCCAACTGCCACACGGGGGGTTCTGCCCATGCAGCAGGCTGGAGAGGGACAGACGGCCTGCATGCAAGCCTGGAGAGACAGAGTAGCAAACTTCCGGGCCACAGGCACCTGCTCGATGAAGGTGCAGGCCTCTCGCAGAGTCTCGGCCATCTTCAAGCGCACCATGACGACAGACAGGCGCCGTCTGCAGAAGGATGAAGTGGACAGCCTCTCAAGCTGGACCAGGCTCTTCTTAGTGGAGATGACTCCCATGTTGTACAGCCTGTGAACAGAAGGTAAATCCACCGTTCAGCAAACACAATGAAAGTGAAGAGCTCTGAGCCATGCAATGTCATGCAGCATGCTGTACTAACAGCCACATACTGACTTCAAATAGATATAAGGTGGCATTTCAGAGAATGTCGAACCATAAGGCCCTGATGAGCTCACTTGTCTAGTACTTGATCTGTGAGCTCCACTCGAACAGGGTCCTGTGGGTCCAGCCTCTTGATCACATTGACCAGCTTTGTCACGATCCCACAGATCTTGTTGTACTTCTTGTAGTCCTCCCTATCCTGTATGTGATACCTTCTGATTACCTGCGCAGCACAACTTCCGAACTGAATGGTGCTGTCTCACATCCATCGAAGCTAATAGAGCTTTACCGAATCCAGTCAGCGGTTTCAAGTTCCCTTGAACTCATAGAGAGGCAGTCCTACCTGCAGCTCACGCTGACTGTGCTCGTTCTTCCATTGCAGAAAGTCCACTTTCTTCAGTAGCTTCTTTTCATGAAACTTCAGTTGTCTCATTGTGCTACACCAGATATGACGATCTTTTTAACTGTTGGGGCCACAATCCAGATCGCTATGCACCAGCTGTTTCTATTCGGAAAAGGGAGCCTAGAATGAAGTAGTAAGAATCGCTGCTTGTTGTCGGCGGGAGGTCAAAGCAATATCACTCGCGAGGCAGCCTGTTTCTATAGACGATTACTGTTTACCTTATACTTGTCCGAGTAATGCATCAAGCGTTGGTATCTATTGTCACTTCAAGATTTCTTCCCTCAACCTTTCCTCTGGCGTTCCAGATCAGAGTTCATTACTCACTACACTTCTAAGATTACGCATCAAGAGACGTAGTCAAGTCCAAGAGTAGACGTCACAATGTCTAGAATTCGTGAAGGGAGCGAGGTTTGATCCATCACCCCTCCCGATTTCACAAGAACACTCTCACGGATCTGTCAGAAGTTCGTGGTTGCGCAGCAGTGCGAACTGGCGCGGTTCCCAACGGATTTCTGAGAGCCTGGAACATCGCCGAGCGGGAGAAGATCGGTACGACCCGCTACTAGGGACCCTGCCGAATTCCCCAAGCAAAATTTCTCGCACACACAAGAGCCTAGAGTATAAGTCAGCTCTAGAGCGATTGGGCAACCCGCAATCGAGGGATTGATCAACGACGGCACGCGAGGGGAGCGTTTGGGCCTAGCAGGACTCAAGACCGTTTCATAAGCGAGAAAAGCCGGCTCACACAGAACCCAACCACACAGTCGGCACAACAGAGTTTTGATTCAACCTGGTACTTCCAAGGGTCCACTGCATCTTTTGTGGGTTTTGTTCTTCTTCTCCGTTTGGTACTCCGTTTGGTTCGTGGGCTCCGATCTGTCGCCTGTTTGGGTCGACGAGGGAATCGTACGCCAGGCAATTGTCAGCAAGTGAATTTATGAGAACTCTTGAGAAATTGGACAGCTGTTAAGCATTTGGCGTGATCGGTTTTTCGTTGCTAACAAACTTTGTCAACGCAGCTCGCTCACGCTTCTACATGACGATACTGTGTGCTTTTCCAGGGCGAAAAGAATACGAGTGGAGCCGATCTGCTGCTGAATACCATCAATTACCGGCGATGATTCCCCAATTGGACAGCTTGAATAGCTGCTTCAGCGAGGTGACCGGAAGGGGCTGTTCTTTCGAAGCCTGCTTTCCAAGGAAGGACCTTGACACTGCTGGGCCGTGGTGCGCCCCTGGTCAGACATGCAGAGGACAAGGTGCTGCAGAAAATTTTGCTGGCGAGGTATTGCCGCACGTCAAGACTGCGCCGCGTCTGACGAAGGCCCTGCTCGAGGCCTATAACCGCATCGGCAAGCTCACCGCTCCCTTAACTTCTCCGGTTGAAACACCAGCCGTGTCGGAGCAGCTCTGCAAGCCAGCCGTGCTGCTGCAGGTACGTTCAGCACCTGACATGGGGCCGATAGGAAACACGAAGCAAACGTGAAGTCGTGAGTAGCAAGTACCACGAAGAGCAGATGGCAGTTGACGTAAAAACAATTTTCCGTTTGCGTTTTCAATATTCAGTCTGAACTACAACGTCAGTGATCCAATTGACAATCTGCTCGCAGGTTGAAGCTACAGAAGCGCGTGCAACGTCGGCAATGCAGCCCTATGCAGACCATTTTGCACCAAGCCAGCAGCAGCAGCCAATGCAACAGCAGCGGGTGACAGAAGGAGACAACTCAGACACCGCTTCTGAAACAGGTTCCTCGTCAACCCCTCCTCCGCGTAAGGGACGCCGTGGCACAGTCATCAACAGGGGCACATCTAGGAAGGTGCACACACTCAATCTTTCTCTTGAACTGCCTTCATCTGATATGGACAAGGGAAAGTGGAGTATCTCAAAGCATCTCTTCACTTGCTTGAGCACCTGCATGCCGGGAGGAAGAAGCTCTGGATCTGGTTCAAATGCAAATTGCTGGTCCCATGCGTGTCGTTGAAGCTTGCTAGTCTCACGTCTGCTCTTCATCCCATCAACCATGCGTGCTGAGGCTGCGAAAATTTCTTGCGCCTCCTCAACTTCACGTTCATGGTCAGTAGTTTAGCTCATCTCATGAGAAGTGTCTTGTTCTTGCACAGGCAGCTGCCAGATCAGCACAGCCGCCCCCGACCCCAGTGCCACGGCTGACGCAAGTGGATTTCCCCTGGACCCGCATGACAGCCTCCAGGCTCGTGCAGAGCTGGCTAGCCTTAGAAGGCCCCGAGCAGTACCATGATGAGGCGTTCTTTCCTCTGCGGAAAGCCGCCAGGTTCGGCATGGCCGGCAGCCCCGCGACGTCAGTGCTGCTCACCTGCCCAGAGCTGTGCGCTGACATGGCAAGTGACTCACGTGCTGAGCTGGCAGCCGATGTGGCACCGCAGCCGGTCATCTGCCCACAGCTGCTGCCGCCGGTCGACTGTGCTGCTGACCTTGCGCTGATGTCAGCCCAGCCTGCTGAGCTGGATGCCAGCAAGGCTGGCAGCCTGCCCTCTGTTGTGCCCGAGTGGCGGGTGCAGGTCTGGCCTGTGCCCCCCAACTGTAATCGTGTTAGCACACTGCCTTGATTCGCTCAACCAAGCTGCGGTAGTGCTGGCTCAGCGCTTATGCGCGATACTTATTAGCGGCTAGGTAGCTCTCACGCTCTGTCCCGAAGCCGGCAATGTCTTGTGTTCTGCATTTCGATCTATAAGTAGTGGGCAGTAAGCATAGAGAGAAGTATCGTATCTTTGTTTGACAACAGCTGAAGGAGCAAGCAGGCAACTCTCAGCAATCCGCCTGATTTGTCCTTGACACAGGCTTTGAAGATGGTGAGATCTAGAGGCATCTGCTCAGTTTGGGTGCACAATGCAAGTTCTGGTGTTCATCTATCGGACCCGAGCAAAGCCCTGTGGTGGGACTGTTGCAATGGTCAGTAGATGAACTGCTGGTGTGTTGGCTGCCTTTCAGTAAGCACACACTTTGTGGCTTTCTGCAGCTTTTAACTTTAAATCGCATGGTGAGGATATGTGAAGGTTTGCTAGCCAAAGCGCCATGAGATGTCCCTGCAGACTTACACGCGAGGTGAATTCAACAAGTAAAGAAATCTGGATGGTATGGTGCTTGGCTAGGCGAGGGCAGAATGTTTGAGGGGACATGTGCCATATGTCCTGTACCATTAAGTTGAGTATTGGCAGTTTCTGCCCCAAAACAAAAACGAATGACGCTTCTTATATATGTTGCCCTACTATTTGAGAACGTCCTTAATACATTTGGCAAGGTAGTGATGCAACAGCTTTGTGTTGCTGACCGGGGTCTTCTCTGGTTGACCAGTAATTTCTGGGAAAACATCTATTGCTGGACCTATGCAGCGAGACTATCGGTATTGTATTGAATTTGCCGCAAAGCAGAGGGTTGTGTGTGCACCAACAAGAGTTTGCAGCTCTGTGAATTGAGAGCGTCGTGTGTTAGTCTTCATTATTTAGAGTAGCTCTTGAAATATCTGCACAATCAATACAGTCAGGAGGATCAGTTCCAGTATCCTACCAGGTTTGAATCCGTTTTATTGATTTGCAGCATGTTTGACTGCTACTGCTTGCAGCACATTTGTGCTAGTAGACAAACAATGAGCATGTCCGTGTGTGACTGTGTTTCAGTGACAGAGCATACAGATGCGAGTGCTTGATCATGAGTATGTAGCCATGCGTGTACTCATGATAAGCCCATTAGTTCTTATGAGATCTGTCTGCATCTGTAACAGGATCTGTCTGTCGACTCACCCGTACCTGCTAGAGCTGGTTCCTCGAACATGCCAGAGCATCAACACTGGACTGATACATCTGAGGCACTCCGAACAAGTAACTTGGCATTTGAATTGCACGCCATGCTGCAATTGTGTTGACAGCCTGGTGCAATTTATGCATTTTTGCTCTTTCAGCCATGTCCTCATACCTGTGCAAGCATTTCACCTGCATGTAATGACAGGACATTCACTAAAATGGCCAGCAGCATTGTAGCGGATCCTGATCTCGTGGCAGCAACCCCACTTGATCAGCTTCTGTTATAACAGAATTCTTCGGAGCCACTTGTAATCCACTTGCAATTACAAGTGGCGGAAGCAGCCAACAAGACCAGTCAATACACAGGTCTGGCAAGCATTCCGGCAAATAACCTGATGATGTCAACTGAAATATAGGCATGGGTGCACAAAGTCAGCAAAATATCTGATAATCAGCTCCCAGACTACATGTTAATGAGCAAAACAAGACATCACCCGTAAGGGATGCGCGCTGCAATGCCAGCTTGAAAGGACAGGTCTGGCAAGCATTCCGGCAAATAGCCTGAGGGTGTCGATTTAAATATAGGCAGGGGTGCACAAAATCAGCAAAATATCTGATGATCAGCTCCCAGCCTACATGGTACCGAGCACGACAAGACATCATATAATGCCAACACCGGTAAGGGATGCGCGCTGCAATGCCAGCTTGACAGGGACGTCATGACTCAGTGCAGAGTTGTGTGCAGGGAACGCCATCCACCAGTGGTGGCTGCCTCCGATGACGACCGGCTGCTCGCCGACTTCTGAGAAGCCGTTGCGAAGGTAGAAGCTGCGCGCAGCTTCTGAGCAGGTGTTCACCAGCACCGGCCGGTCCCACTCGGCCTGCGCATGCATAGCACTGCCATTTGACCTCTCGTTCTGTGCCATCTATTCCATGGAAGGCCTGGAAGGCTTCGCAAGGCATTCTGGGGGAGGCTCCTCAATTTAACTCCGAAGAGCTTGCAAATGGGAGCTGTCAAAAGCTCCTTGGCCAGGCTCCTGGGTCTTGGCTGGCACTGGCGCAGCTCATAGATGAGAGAAATTTCTGTACTGCAGATCGCTGTTCAGAAATGCCCTTGTCGGTCCCATGGTGGAGTTTACTAATAAGATCTGAGATCTGATCTGTGTACAGTAGTGAGTCAGTCAGTCGATTACACCTTTTCCAGCCACCTAGGGCTGATCAGATGTCTGACTCTGATCGTTAGAGTCAGCACCCAGCATCACATCCATACATTCACACAGGAACCTGGAGACACCCACAAGATCATCCTGCCAGAAGAACAGACATGCCCCCATCTATCCCAAGGAGGTCACTGCTGAGGTCTGAGGTCCACACCTGGGCCTGGCGGATGCATATGGAGAGCGCGCGCGAGCCGAGGCCCCTACACTGTGAGCCAGACTCCACCGCCATGTAATCCAGGTACCAGTAGGCGCCCAGCGACTTGCTGAGCAGCTCCTTCTGCTTCTCCTCGCCCGAGTCTGCCCGCAGCAGCCGGTGAGTCACCCCAGCGCCGAATCTGAACGGCAGCGCCAGCAACCCCTGCCGCACCACCTGCCACGGCTGCAGCTCCCTGCTGCCCAGCCCTGCGGGCCAGAATAGGCGGATTGTTCAGGGCGAAGCACTTTGCATGTGCATTTGCAGCCGTGCACGTGGCTGGCCACCATTCCTGCGCACATTGCCGCAGGAAGAGGGAAAGAGAAGGGAAAGGGAAGGAAGGAGGAAGAGAGAAGGGAAAGAGGTAGAGAGAGGCAAGGGATGTCAATCCATGATCCAGATTTGAGCTCCTCCCGTTAGCACAGATATATCCAAGGCCATAGTCTCCAGTCAACGCCCAGTAACTGAACTATCTACACTGGTAGGAAGTCCTCTACCTGCGATACTAGGGCGCCAGAGAAGCACTACTCCCAGGAGCTGTTCGCTAGGTGTCTCCTTGACTGCGAAGGCATACCCCCTCTTCCTGCCTGACTTGGTCAGCAGCGCTCGTATGTATCGCTTCAGCACCCAAGCTAGCAGCCTTGTTCTGAGCTGATCCCGCGGCTGTATGTAGGCCCAGATAGGGTAATCGCGGAATGAGTGGGCAAGAACCTGCGACATGCAAACAGCTGGTGTACAGCAAAAGTGATCTGTCCGTGAAGTGCGTGTGCTGAACAGACGCCCGTTGGTCCCAATGATCTCGGGGCAGACTGGGCACCTAATGCAATGTGTGTTCAAGCAACTCTGACATGCATTCTACAAGGCTCGCATGCAATAAGCTAACGATGATATTACAGGTGGCTCGGCCAGGGTAAGTGATGAACTGGCGACTAAGATCGACTTGAAATGGGCGCGTGTCTTGAAATGTACATCGGAGTTGCCACAACTGCTGGAAGATTTCAGACACGGCCTGCGCGCTCACCTCGGCAGCTTCTCGGACTTCGTCAGCGCGCAGCACTTTCAGATCAACCGGAGGAGGACAAGGTGGCAGAGGAAGTTGTAGTGGGACACAGGATGTGTCCGTTTGATCAAACCCTTTACACATCTCAGCAAGATTGACTTGGCTTTCGATGTCTTCCGGGTGGGCGTCCAAATCTGCCGATATTTGCTGTCTTTCGACTGGGACAACTTGGGGGTCGATGAGGTAACATGAAATCAGGTCATCTTCATTTAAACGCTCGGTCTGTCAATGCCTGCAGCAGGCCAAGCTTCTGTATGATGTGTAATCTTCATCTTCTCTTGAGAATAAGGTGACTTGGAATGCTGGAGCAGTCACCATGGCCCTGTCTACAATCTATTTGCTAACATGCGTCTAGCTAGCAACAGAGTTCATGATGAAAGTCTGCAGATTAGTAATCTATATCATAAATGATTTCCAGCTGGGTTTCAACCATGCAACCATGAATCGGGATGATCTTGGAGATTTCTTGGGAAGGTCCTGCATGAAGACTGTTGCATCAAACATTTGGTCCCACAGATCTGACAGTCTAGACACTGAAAGTGCCTTCCTCTGTGAACAAGATACCTTACTTGAGCAAAGAGGTGTCGAACTTTGGAAGAGGTGTGTATGGTACAGGTGAACTGAGGTTGACCAAGCTGCAGGTACCCCGGTGAAGTCACCCCCCTTCAAATTGTGCACACAGGTCACAGAAAGGAATTCTGGGCCAGACTAAGTATTACAGTTCGCACAACCAGCTTTGTTGTGTGTTCACCTCGTTCCTCTTTGGAAAGAGAGAAGTCCTCCTCAGCACATGCTACCTTCCTGTGCTGCAAACGAGCAGCTTTCCCACCCCAGATCCTAGATAAGACCAGCTGCCCTTGATAGTAACAGCCAAGAAATTCACCAACACAGGGACATTATGAAGGGCAATGGAAACACAGACCAAGATATCATTCCAAGCTGCCAGTGAAATGAATGCTCTGAACACGGTGGTTGAAATGCGGTGGGGCACAGCACTTGCGCTGAGCACTGGAACAAGATTGGGATGCAGTCCTGGCCCAGACTCTTCCCAGTGGCCAAGTCCTGCTTTGAGACACTGCTGCTCACTTTGCCAGGGGCTCTGGGGGAGGAGCAGATCCTGTTGTTGGCCTGCAATCAAGCACAAAATGGCTCATGAGCATGGCCCTCTTGACCTGCCATGGGAGGGATCATCACACAGTTGCTTGTACACCAAAGGAAATATAAAAAGACACAATGCAGTTGCTCCACAGATTCAGCATCACAACAGGCATCATCAACAAAGCCAGATTCATTTAGATTCCAGCGTGACAGCGTCTGCCCAGAAATATGACAAGCATCCAGATGACACATCACAGGCACAATTCAGAGTTGATAACAGGGGGATGGCAGGCACTCACAATCCCACGTACACCTTGAAGGCGTCGTAGATGCCCCATTGCAGACCGGTCAGCGTTCCAATCATGACAATACGCAGGGGCAGGCCGCGAGTGAACAAGGCCACCCTGCATTTCACAGAACCTCGGCTTCAGGTACTTTCACTCCCATACAAGGCAATGCCCCTGCCGATCTGAGATAAGGGGTATGAAGCCATAACCCTAAGGTTCTTCAAAGTCAGCAAATGACGATTCATGCGACAGCAAGAGTCCTGCATTTATGCACCAAAAACAGCCACACTTCGTGACATGCACAAAACATCACATGCAGTCAGGCTCCAGTCCCTAAGGTGCAGGAGGAACGTGATGCTTTTCAACATGAGCGCCTAACACTTCACAGATGAATGCTGCCAGCAACTGCATCTGTCCTGCTCAATCAGACTCACAGCAGCACGCCATGCAGCAGTGACAAAACATGGGAAGATCCGCACCAGCCCATCTCGCTGATGATCGAGCCCATCGTGGCGCCCTTTGTGGAATTGAGCTTGGACACCAGGTTGTCTGCTGGGTGGCTGACAACTGCACAGAAGACTCCGGCAATGTAGCCGGCCGCAAAGGACACTCCAAGCTGCTCTGTCTTGGTGCACTCCGCCTTGGGCTTGGGGACCACATACTTGTACAGCGCCTGCACTGTGTTCTCAAAGCAGGCTGCATGCACAAATCATATGTTAGTCGGGAGATGGCTGCGGGGATAAGTTCCAGGAGCATACGCTGTATGATCGAGCTAATTGCCCTCAATTCGTGGGATGAGCATGCAGTGGCTGGCACGCAAGGGTGCATAAACAGCAAAACATGAGGCATCAAACCATACCAAATTTCATCATGGTGTAAGGGATCTGGCGGCCCCACAGCGGTGTGATTCCCTTCCATAGCCTGCAACACATGACTGTGAGTGCCGCATCAGCTTGCAAACGATAAGATAACGTTGCAAAACATATAAGAGACTTAAGAAGAAAGAAAACACTTCAGAAGCCTCTTGAGTGGTTGATAGATCAGGCCCTCGAAGAAGGACATGCAGGCTGTGGGTGGTTCCAACATGCAGCAGGAGACTTACCCAGCGACGCCCTCCTGTTGGACAAATTTGGGCAGGCCATCGCTCAGGCCATTGGCATAGCCAGGCACAGTCTGGACCTTGACCTGCATGCACGACGATGGCAATGAGCAGTCACCATAGGAGGACGCAGGGAATGATATATGACTTTTGAAGATATAATGTGATGTTGTAGATTGCATAGGACCTGTCACATGCAAAACTATTGCAGGAAGAAAGAAAGCAATGCTCACCTTGACGGCTTCGAAGGGGCACAGGCCAATATCAGCAAAAAATTCTGCAGAAGCAGATCCCGCCAGGAAAACAAGGGTCTGGTACTTCGCGGCGTTCTCCGGACCGACGGCATCGGCATAGGTCCTGAAAATACCAAAGCAGATTCAGGAAGATCCAGCTATATTCCATGTGGTCCAAGCGCCAAGGAATATATTATGGCAGTCGGATAACTGGTGACATGTTCATAAGTTACATTCCGTTGCTCGAGACTTACTTTTTGAAGTACTCGTACAGGCCAAACTTGCCCGCGCCCTGGACGGAGTAGCCGATCAGAGTTGGGAACCATCCACGCACAAGCCCGGCGAAGCCACTCTCCTTGACAGTGATGGAGAAGCCGGATCCGATGCTCTTGTACTTGGTGGGGTCGATCTGCATGTTGCACTTGACCACGTCCAGGGGTGTCACGGCTGTGTGAGTGAGACCACAGCTGAGCACTCCACCTAGGGTACAAGCAGCGTAGAAGTCCCTGCTGTAGAGCTGGATCTTCTTCTCCGAGGCAGCAGGGATCAGAGGCATGCCAGAGGGGCTGGCCCCCGCCCTGAACTTCTGCGCCATGGTGCTCTCCGAGGCTGAGAACACTGTTGGCACAGCATTGCGCTCAGAGCGAGAGATGCTCACGGAAGAAGAGGACAGGAGAGCGGGAGACCTACTGTCCACAGAGTACAACGAGTCGGGCAACAGCTGGAACACCATGGCTGCCGACTTGCTGATGAATGTGCCAAGTGGTTCTGACGCTCGCTGCTCGCGCCCACAAAAAAGCCCTGCCCTGGACATCTGGCCTTAGTCATTTCCCGTAAGTCCACTGGTCTCCGACGGCATTTTCGAATGTCCCGAGTGGTTCTTCCCTTCCACACCTGCCCCCCCATTTGGAGGAGTCTTCCAACTCGTCTTTAAGAACGATGGATTCAGTCTTACAGAGTCAGAAACATTGTCAAAACATTAGACCTCTGCGCTTTTAAATTACCATCGTACACATCAATTCAGCAGCTCGCCTTTATGAGTCATGGAACCATCAGATTGAAGTTGTTGAAACGAAGCAAGGAGACAGCTTGTCATTAGGTGTCATTTGTTTGGAGAGTTGCGAAAAATGGCCAGTCAACGCGTCGCTGAGCTTTTCGTAGAGTCACTTCTTATTCAGCAGCCCCTCACATCTAACAGGCTGGATGTCAGCGGGCAAGGCGAGCCAGGCGCGTCGGTAGCCAAAGTTGATGGAAATTCTGCTGGTGGTGGGATCCAACACGGATCACAGGGGAGGAGTGGTCTACTGTGGAGCATCGACGCTGAGGTACGACTTTACATGCATTGGCCACATGGAAGGGGGAATTAAAACCGGAGTCTGCAATAATAATGCATATGTACGGGGCTAAAACTGACTCATGCATTTCTGCTGACAGCAATTCATTCAATTTATCTGCCTGAGCACTTATCAGCATAGGCAATACGTGCAGGAGCCCTCAGTGTTGAACTTGCTGGGGTTCAGCAGTGATGAGCCAGTCAGAGAGAGCGCCTTGCGGTTGGCGTTCTCGTCAGCATTGTCGCCGCACGTGGCCATGGATGTGTCTGGTCCAGATTCCTCTGTCTATGCTGTCTCCGCAAGTGGCCACGTGCACACCATTGCTTTGCCGGGACCACAAGATCAAGGAGATGCCGATTTTGTATCCATGTTGGCCAGCATGCCATCAGATGGCAGTGCCATCTCCAGCGCAGATCTTTCCAGCGGTAAGCCTGCCACATCTCTGAACCCATGCCCTCTTGATGCGCATGGACCAGGCTCCTAGGATAGACCATCACTGCAAGGAATGTTGATTTGATGCATGTTCCTAGCTCACAAGATGAGGGGCCTAATTACAGCATCTATGGGCGCAGAGCTACCACGACTGGGCGCCCCTACAGCACTGGCTGCAGTTGATGGTGTCCTGTGCATGGGCTGTGAGAACGGCAGCGTCCTGTGCATACCTCAGGCATCACTTCGCGCTGGAACTCCGGAGGGCGCCTATGAGCTCAAGGATGCAGGCGGCGTGGGCCGATTGCTCTCCAGCTTCTTTGGCAGGTGGGGGCTCGTCTCCCGTGAGTATCTGCCATTTCATGTCACAGCAGGCTGAGCCATGTCACAATACTTTCGCTCCTTCCGGCATGCTATGGAAAGAGCGATCCTCCAGACCACTCCGCATGAGCATGCAGCTGTCTTTGACAATCAAATGATCAGCTTGGAAGGCTGCATTGACACAGCATTGTCTTCTCGCGCTGCCAGTCATCCCCAAGGGCCAGCATGCATGGCAGGAGCAAATTAGATATGCTAACTTTCTCTCCTTGCACTACTGGTCATCCTTTGGGCCAGCAAACTGCAGGAGGACATGCACGGCAGCGAGAATGCAATAAATCACATCCTCATTCCCACGCGCAGGCAAGCTACTCCAGCAGTCAAGGGGCTGGCGCCGGTCAGGCTGGGCAGCAGGCAGCTGCTGGCGGCTGCCTACGCTGATGGGTCCCTGCGGCTGTGGGACCTTCGGAGGCAGGCATGCGTGCTGCATGAACTGCTCAAGCCTGATTCGACCACTGTCGATGCGATGGCGCCAACCCGGCTGCGCTTCGCTCCCGCTCCCACCGGCGAGGCGCGCCGCCCCGGGAAACTGGTCGTGCAGTTTGACCGGCCGGAACCTGCGAGCGGTGCGGCCCGACATGCCCCGTCTGCACACTGATGGGTTTTACTTTCTCATGCCAGCTCTTACATCCTGTTGATCCTTTTGCCCTCAACTCGCCAATCCCAGGGATACTGCATAGAGGAGGAGGAAATCAATCTTGAAAGCATCAATAGCAGCGGCACACAATCTGACTGCTTTCAATTTTGTGCTATGCATTGCAGCAGGGGAGGACAGTCATTTTGCGGTGTTTGAGCTCAATGGGGATGTCAGTCCGGACGGCAGCAGCATCTCTGCACTCAGCCTGCAGCAGGTAGCTTCCCTTGCATCCACCTCCTGTTCGCATGCATGCCCCTCTCTGCATGCAGCAACTGACAGGAAGCACTAGTGTGCATTGTTCACGGCTCGCTCTGCATGGTCTTAGCTAGGATGCGACGGACATCCACATCAAGTGCTTTGAGTTGTGACATGTCCAGGTGGCGATCCTGGAGCGCTCTGGTGCCACATCAGCATCCGGCCCTGCGGCTGACCTGGCGGCGCACCAGCGGCCGGGGGGCCGGGTGCGCGCATGGGCGCTCGGCCGAGACGGCTGCGCATTCGCGATGGATGAAGCAGCGGTTGCTCGTGGCGTCCGCGGCGGAGAGGCGCGCCTGTTGGGTGATGATGTCAGCGGGCTGACATCAGCGAGCGAGGCGCAACTGCAGCTGCAGGTATGCCCACCACTGAGGTGTCCTTGTGAAGAACCCCGGCCTGAGTCGATGCTGCGCAGCTGTTGTCCTAGGCCGCGTATTTTCCTTCCACAATTTGTGCAGGGCCGAAGCCGCAGAGCATTAGAACACCGCTGTCAAGTGTTGCGCAGCAAAAATCCAGTTGCAAAACGTCTGCTGCAGAACTCGGAATGGTTTGTGGGGTACAGAGGTTTCGTGAGGCAAGCTCCAAGCGCTCCCCCATGTCAGTGCGATGCTGTTTGCAAGCGTGCTTTCTTATGCATTATGGAAGAATAATTTATGGCAGTCCGCTCTCTTCATGTGCACAGGGACTTCCATGTAGACCTCCTGCAAGTTGCACTGATTGCTTTGCAGGAAGATTTGTGGCATTCAATCACCAGGGAGATTGAGCGGCTGACGGGGCAAGCCCTGCCGCTCGACGTGCCTGCTCGCCACTTTGTGGGTAGCCTGCTGGCTCCGGGCCGCTTCTCCCACACCGCGCTCAAGGCCGCGCTGGCCGTGCTCGGCCGTGACATCGCCTCCGCAGACCTGACCCGGCAACCCGTGTCTGATCTGCAGCAGCTCACGCTCCAGGTCAGCCAACCCTCCAAAGATTTTCCTTCTGTTTTTGCTGCATACTTCCATTTTAATTCGATGATGATGCTAGTTGTGCATGTATCACTGTCACTATCGACGTCACTGTCCTTTCACTGTCACACTGCTGCCAAGATGGTCATGATGAAACAATGGTGATGGCGGTGGTAATGGGGTTGGTGATAGTGACAGTGAGCTAGCAGTGATGTGGATAGTGACAGTGATAGCTCGCACGCACACTAATTTAACAAGGCACTAGCCTGTCTGACACCACCAGCTGCTTCTGTATGAGGCACATGAGTCACTGCATGTCATCGTTGAGGTGGGATGGTCTTTTGCATATCCTCACAGGCGGTGCGCGAGCGGGCAGCCGACGTCGGCCAGTTTGCGGCCGTGCACGCACTATTGCGAGCCTACTGGGGGGCGCTGCTGGCGGCGCAGCGGCCGTTGGGGCTGCTGCAGGGCGGACCCGGCGCCCCCAGTATAGTGCGAGCCGGCCCCTCGCTTGGCCTGCTCCGCCCGGCCGGGGCGGCCGCCGCGCAGGCGCTCGGCCTGGCCGTCCCCGGACACCCTGCGCCATCCCAGGTAATACTTCTACTGCTGCAGATCTGTGAAGATGTGGCTCATGGGCAGACTGTTGAAAGAGTCATTGTACGTGCCAAAGACTCCCTGCAGTGGCTGGCCGTCCCCGGACATCCTGCGCCATCCCAGCTAATACTTCTTCCGCTGCAGATCTGTGAAGATGTAGCTCATGGACATACTGTTGAAAGAGTTTTTGTACGTGCCAAAGACTCCCTGCAGTAGCACATGTGGTGCCTGCGCCGGTAGTTTGCGTGAAAGTAATGTGAGTTTTTGGATGCACAGGCCCTGCAGCGGTTGGCGGTGGCCAGCGGAAAGCTGAGGGACTTGCTGGGCCCCTATGTGCACAGCCTGGTGTCGCAGCTGCTTGCAGAGGGCATGCACCTCGGGCAGGCCATCATGCCTGCCCTCGTGCACGCCATCGCCATCGGCCCGAGCAGCAGCGTCGCCTCAGGTAACCATTCATATAATCTACCCGAGATGCAGTATAATGCGCAAGATGTTATGATGATGAAGACGGCGACGCAGTTCTGCTAGCAATGCCTCGTGACATGTGAGCAACTCAGGTTTTCTTGGATGCATCTGGCGCTAGAGACTCCAAAAATATGGGCCCCTTTCTGGGACAGCCCCTGAAACTTGCTATCTCAAGGTCTTGGTCGGGGCTTCATCGAATTCTTGCCAGTGGCATCGGCACGAGGGACACACCAACTCATCTCCTCTGCATGTGATGCGATGAAAAGTTCCTAGGAGTGTTGATGTGCCGTGATGGCTGGTGCAGGTGCAAAGGCTGGCGCCCAGGGTCATGTGAGGGAAGTGCAGAGCCAGTGGCGGCGGCAGCGGTCAAGGCTGGCCCTGGAAGTCAGGGCGCTTCTGGACCCAATCCGCAATCCTGAAGAGGTGCGCTCTGGCAGCTAAAGTCCATGCTGAAGAAGAAGAAGAAGAAGATGGTCACACATCTCTCCAGCCATCTCAGGGCTGATTCGATGACCCGCAACATCCCAACCATCGAAATGCACAATATAAGCAAATTTGCATGGGACTCATCCAGCAGCCTCCCACAGAGATAGCTGATGCTCTCAAATGTCAACCCACACTTGCGTGATTCTGGCTCACAAGTGTTCATCTCGTGCACCCCCAGAAACGGGTCAGAATTTCAACTTGCCAATTGCTTTCAGGTATGCAAAGGACGTCGAGTGACTTGCCAGCCACAAGTACTCTGCACTAGTGCAATGCTATTTTGTCATTGTGTGATTCTTCGAGACTTGTTGTGTACTGCCACTGTTGCATTGTGCAGGCCTTCTCGTCCTTTGTCGTGTTACTCAGACCGGCAGCGCCATTGCAGCAGCAGTCCTCAGCACCTGCAGCTTCCCAGCAAGCGCTGCCAGCTTCCAGCTTCCTAGCAGCTGTCGCACGGGACGAGGCGGATGCTTTGGCAGATGGCGCCCAGGACATCCTGCTCCTTCTTGCCTATCTTGGCACTGTCCACACCCAGAGCAGCCTATCCTCGCAGAACAGCAGTGTATGGCAGACCAGACTCGCCGCTGAGGTGCCTTTCTTTCCTCACTTACCACCTTGACATGTCACAGCATCCCCGAGCCTGGACTCTTGCATATTTCCGTATTTGCAGGCGTGCACTTGCTGTCATTCTAGGGGACTTTCAATAGCTGCATCCTTGCTGATCAGCCAGCTACGTGGTACCGTACATTTGGTTTGCAAGCTTGGGCTTGAAAAGCTTGCCTCATTACAATGTGTGCCCTTTTGAATGATGGTGCCCATATTCTTATAAGACCAAGAGATACAGCGCAGATATCCAAGGGCTCCTCCTGGCCAGAAGAGGAAGGGCTGCCTCAGCACAAAACACACTAGAAATGCTACCTGCCCAGGTTCCCACGACAGATCACATGTTGTTATGGTATGAAATGCCTCTGCTATTCAGGCGGAGGCGGCCTTGCGGCGTGCAGAGATCGTGAGGTGGCTGTGCACCGCACCGGGCGCCCCGACGCGCTCGGCCAGCGGCGACCCGGCCGCGCTGCTGCACCAGCTGCGGCTGGGGCGCGACCCCACTGATGCGGCGTTCCCTCCCCGGCCTGCTCCCGCCCAGGTCCGCAATATTTTTCACACCCTGGTTTAATGGCAAAAACCAGCGAGGGCAAGTGTTGGAAGAGACACAGCATGAGGCAACAGATGCAACTCCCGGGCAACCACCATCTACGTCAAGAGATCTGATCATGCCAAGGCGCTGAATTAGAATGCGAGACTGTTCTGTGCTATACACACGCATCCATTGCATTCGTTGCAAACCTGTCAATACGGCGTGCACTGAATGTCCAGGAAGGAATGTGCAGGTGCATGTGAAGACGCTAGCGGAGGCGCTGCTGCCCCACTTTGCCCCGAGTCTTGCGGCCAGTGCGGAGTCCGCGACTGGGATGGCTGCCCTGGGTGTCGAGTTTGCATCTGCCCTGCTGCACGGCGTTGATCATGGCAGCTCTGAGGGAGGTCTCAGTGAACAGGTGCACGATGAATGCAAATCTAAGAGCCCTGCATGCATGCACATGCTTCTGTGTGTCAGCTGGTCTGTCACCCCAACATGGCCATGCAAAGTTGCTGCTGCTTGCAGTTGCTGAATGTGAGATTTTCGTTTTGCAACAGTCAGAATCCTGTGTTGAAAAACACATGGTTGAGGAACAGATGCTGAGACTGAGAAATCTTGCAGGTTATGTCTATTGGACGGGTGCTCTTCACAGAGAAGCAGCTGCCGCCACTGCTACCGCTGCTACGATTGGCCGGCCCAGTCTCCAATGATCCAGGGTTGCAATTTCTGCAGGTATGCATCTCTGGTCAAGGCGACCCTTTTGTATCTGCACCTGATGATGCCAATGTCCATAGGCGTAGGACAGATTCTTCAGCAAATTAGCATGCCTACAATGCCCAGTCAACCCTGCTCAGTCATCCCATCTTTCTGCACTTGTTCAGTTCCTCCCAAGGGGTCCAGGCTTGTCAGTGCTGTTTAACATGTATCTGGCTGTGCATTGGACGCTTAATGGCGGTGATGGTGACTGGCAGGGGTATGCACTGCTAGACAAGCTGCGATCCACGGCGGACCCGGCACAGCGGCAGCGCTGCCTGGATGATGCGGCCGGGCCGCTGTTCCGAGCGGCAGCCGATTTGGCCGCCCCCGGCACGGCAGACGGCAGAGAGTCATACGTCAGGGGCCTGCTTGGTGTGCTGGCCGCGGACATGATGGGCTTGTACCAGCCTGAAGGCCCAGAGGCATGCTGCAGCTTTCTTGCTTGCTTTCTAGAAGTGATGCACCAGTCGCTCTATTTGACAGTTCCGCCTGCTGGTGATCTGTCCAAATTGAGTCCTGCAGTCTGTACGCACCAAAGTGCAGATGTGCCAATCGTCTGATTCGTAGAAATCTGGTGTAAGAAACCAGAAGAAGAGCACGGCTTTCTATACAGGCTTGTGACCAGTCGCAATGAGGTGTTGCTGAGTCCTGTGCACTGTCCGCCACAGGCGGAGCGGCTGCAGTACTATGAGACGCTGATGCTTGCATGTGAGCGGCTGGGCTGCCCAGAGGGCGCTGCCCGCTTTGCCCAGGCCGCGGTGCGCCAGGTGGATGTGGCGTTCCCTGCCGATGGCCGCATGGCCGGCGCACCCGATGGGGCCGCCCGCGCGACGCGCGAAGGCCGCCTCTGGTCCAACCTCTTTGTGTACTCCCTGGACGTCGGCCAGTACGAGGTGTGCGCGCGCTCATCAGAACCTCGACAGAGAATGTATTTTGTCCTGCTTGTCAGAAAGCACAACACCTGTTCATCAAGTCGGTCTGTGTTCTGCATTGTCCTGGAGTCTGAAAGTGTTGCTGGCATGAGGGTACTCATTGGCAGGGGGTCCTTGGCACATTTCGTCGAGCTCACTGCGCAGCAGATGCAGTCGGGCGACTGGGGATCATTCGTACATGCAAAACATCATTTGGGGTTCACTTGATGCTGGGATTTGTCCATTGAGGTGCATGCATGCAGGCGGCGTATGCCGCAATGCATGCCAAACCCGGCGCTCTCAGCTGAGCTCACTGCGCAGCAGATGCATCCTGACAACTGGACATCATTTGTACATACACAACAGTATTTAGGGGTTCACTTGATACTGGGACTTGTTCATCTGTTGCTGGTATTTATACATTGAGGTGCATGCATGCAGGCGGAGTATGCGGCAATGGAGGTCAACTCGGTGCCGAAGCGTCAGCTGGACTGCGCAGTCTGGCAACTGGGGATCATTCCTACATGCAAAATAACATTGGGGGCTTTGCTTGATGATGAAAACTTGTTGATTGAGGTGCATGCATGCAGGCGGCGTATGCGGCAATGCAGGCCAACCCGGTGCCGGAGCGCCAGCTGGACTGCCTGCAGCGACTGCTCGGCGAGCTGTGCTCGCGCGGCGAGATCGCCACCCTTGTTTCGCTCCCCTTTGCCGGCACGCTCGATGTCGCCCGGCACGGCAGCGGCCCGGCAATGCTGTCGCTCGGCGACGAGGCCCTCAAGTTCCTCAGGCGGCGAGCCGACAACGCCGAGCTCGGTTCCCGGCCGCAGCCTTACCAGGTGCCTCATTTGCTGCGCGGAGACATGTCGGTAGACTAGGCAGTTTCGACTGTTCGGGTGATGCCGGGCCTTGTCATAGAAGTGCGTGGATGCTGGGCTCCTCAGCATCCTGCAGCGGCCACACCTCTGTTTGTCCATTGTGGCTGGGTGCATTATGTGAGGAGCCCACTTAGGTAATGCACCCAGCCCTGCTGGAGAACCAAAAGGTTTGGACGCTGCAGCAAGCCAAGTAAATCCAGCACAGCAAGCTCGACAGCATTTTCGTCCAGATTGCCTGTTTTATCGATGTATGCACATGTGGGCTTTTCCACTGACAGAGACTGCTGGAATATGATCTATGTGCTGATATAGATGAGGAGGCAGATGACGACCAGTTACAGTAAGGTTTGCAGAGCGTGTGAGGGGTGGTAGCTGCCGTGCAGGTGCTGTATGACTTCTGCGTGTCGCGCGGTGAGTTCCGGGAGGCGGCTGCCGCGCAGCTGGCGCTCGCTCGGCGCCTGCGAGACGAGGACCCCAAGGCTGTACACGCCGTCCATGCCGCCCTGAGTGCGTCTCTGTCTTTTCCTTTAAGAAGAAGAAGAAGAAAGCGATTACATCATTACAGCCATCTAGGGCTGATTAGATGTCCTGTCATCTCCCACATCAGCAGTTATGACATCAAAACAATCCATGACAATTTTGGCGACCCCCACCAAATCTTCCTGCCACATGAAATCGAGCATGGTGTGAATAGACGCAGAGAACAAACCCGCGTAAGAGCCTTGAACTGTTCTGATCGGATTCAAATGATTGTTGATACCCCCCAACACCGATGGCTTCCCTATGTGTTTGTATCTGTGATGTGGTTTGTTGGGTCACAATCAGGTTACAGCTTTGAATTTGCGTGGGCATTTGGCATGCTCATGTCAGGCATCTATCGGGCAAGACCTTGACAGCAGCTTGCCAACGGTGCACTTTCTTTTCAAGTGTTCTACTCAAGTGCCTGCTGCATCTCTCATGCAACTCCTTAAGATATGGTTACACATGGGTACATCTGGTAATTGAGGTATGGGTGAAAGCCTCCTCAGTTTGTCCCTTGAAGGCCTCACACGAGACACATACTCTCCAGCGGGACGAACCTAGTCTTGAGA
Source organism: Coccomyxa sp. Obi (assembly GCA_020887355.1). Classification (NCBI taxonomy): domain Eukaryota; kingdom Viridiplantae; phylum Chlorophyta; class Trebouxiophyceae; family Coccomyxaceae; genus Coccomyxa; species Coccomyxa sp. Obi. Next base: position 2,250,646 of record AP024997.1, read on the forward strand.
CATAGGAGCACACCTTGCAGTTGTGCGTGTTGAAACTAGTGGGCTGCTCAGGTGCTGCGCTGGGCGCGCTGAGCCTGGTTGACTCGGCGCACGCATGGCTAGAGGACGCGGCTGGCGCTGACCTGGCGCTGACTCAGCAGGCCTTCCACACATCCCCCTTGCCCAACCGCTTCCTCCCGAGCACTGCCTGGCCTCGCTCCCCTCTCCCGGGCCGATACAACGAGGTGACTGGCTTTCCCCGTGACTCCATGAGACATAGCCATACAGTGCACTGTCATGGACTAGGATGAGTGCCCCATGCATGGTAGAACACATGTTCTGAGTGAGTTCTGCTGCCCTTACATTCTGGGCTGGTTCCATGTTGCTTCCTTCCTCAGTTTCTGAGGAAGAAAGCAATTTTGTTGCTGTTGAAAGACCGGCAGTGTGGCTGGTAGCACAAGAGTAGGAGGTGCAGGGCAAAGTGGACCTCTGCTACAAGGAGGAAAAGGGATGCATGTACTGGAGCAATGTGCAGCGTTCTGGAAAAGAGCGTGGCTTGTTTAGTGATTGCCGGTGTTGCCCGAACAGGATCCTCTGTCAGCGGCCGCTGCCGGGCCGGCCCTGGTGACGCCGGAGTCGCTGCGCAAGGAGCTGGCGCTCGCGCGCGCAATATCCCTGGCCGCCAAGTCGGGGAGTGAAAGCGCTGGCGCGGCCGACCGCCCTGCAGACGTCCTGCAGCTGCTGCTCGCAAAGAGTGAGGACCCCAGTAGACCCCGCCGTCTGGCGACTGTTCTGGTCCCGTACAGCTGGACGCTTGTTCTGTCTGTAACAGCAGCATTCTGTAAGATCTTGGATGTATTGAGCCCTTCCTGATCATGTCAGACTGACATTGTCAATAGGATGTCTCCGGACACTTGCTGATGATGGAGGTTATGCCCGGCTGTGCGCCTCGTCTGCTGTGTCGGGTCTCCCTGCCTGTGCGCAGATCAAGCTGAAGACCAAACCTTGTGACTCTCAAGGACGTACAAAATACAGTGAAGTGCCCTCTTCAATGGCAGACTGTATTGCTTGTTTTCGTCCATGCCCCGTCTGGCATGCAGAAGGCTGGTTGCCACTTATTTGCACTCCGCTGTCAGAATTGACATGACACGTGGTGTGATGGCGCTTGTTGGGTGATTGCTGTGCTCTCATTCGCGCAGTGCAATTCGAGGCGGCAGTGCGACTGGCAGAGGCGCTCTACAGCGGTGCCGAGCTGGCAAAGTGGCTGGAGAAGATTGTAACGTCGCTGGCGGCCGCATGCGTGCGGTTGCAGCTGCAGGAGAACCAGGCAATCCCAGGTGGCAGTCACACCGATGCAGCCGGGCTGCCGTCCCATTTCAGCACCAGCACAGGTATTTTGTAATAACCGGCCTCACCTTCTGCTAGAAGCTTCGAATGTGAGGCTCCTCGTTGTGGTGCTCCTGGTTTTGTCGGCAGAAATACAGCCCGGAGAGACGAATGGATCTACATCGTTCACAGCGAGTGTGTCAGTGATGCATCCCAGAGGAAGTGCGGACAAACTATTTTGCTAGATGCATCGAAGCACCATGTGTGTTTAGAAGATGCATTGTGTCACGACCAACAGCTTTGCATGAGATTGTGCTGAACTGGCACCTTGTGTTTTGCTCTACAAATGCTCACAAGCTTGCCTGGACAGGCGATGGGGGGGCGGACGGGGAGGCCCAAGCGAGCGCCGCATCCGCATGGGGGGTGCTGCGGCGGTTCCTGGAGGGGGGACCAGGCGGGGGGCCCTCGGCCGCACGGCTGCGCGCCGCGGCCGCGGACGCGATTCTGGCCGCGCAGCCGCGCTTCTGCCTGCCTGCCTGGCTGCTGCACCTCTTCCAGGTGTGCGCCAACTTTAGGTTATTTCGGCTTCGCTGCCCCTTTGAAGGGGGTTGTCGTATATTGTTGCTATGCAGCTGACGGCCTTGCCCAGCGCTCCACACATAGGAGTGCCCCAGCGGCGCTTCAACACCAGCCTGGCTTGCCATAGTGCCCCCGGTACAGGAGGACCGATGACAACACACATTATCATCAGAAAGACAATCAGCAATTCAAGTTGTGAGTCACCAGCTGCGGAATGATAATTTTGGGTTGTCGATCATGTCAAGGAGGTTCATTGGTGTTCTTGTACGGCCCCTATGGCAGAGACAGCCAGCCTGGTACAGAATTGCTGCTGGTGCACTCTTGTATGGGGCGGTGGGCAATGGCTTCAGCCGCATAGCAATCGCGCAAGGGAGTCCAGACCTAGATGCATTCCTTATCAATACATCGTTCTCATTCTTTTCCGTGTGGTCTTCATTGGGGCTTTGTCGAGACAATAGGCTCCCCAAGATTTCACAGGCATCATTAATTGATGCCTCCGAACCTTGGCATCATTGCGTGATGTGGAACTCCCTTTAGAAGGGGCCCATGCCCCAGCGAGTGCTTTGAAGCACATGAGTGAAGGCGTGTGTTCTGTTGCATCGGCGGGAACACAGGAGGGCGACCCGAGCAAGGGCATGGCTGGTTCGGCCGCGGATCCGGCGGCGCTGCTGCGCATCTACATCAAGCGCGGGCGCCTGGAGGATGCCGCCAGCCTGGCGCTGACTCACCTGCACGCCTGGCAGACACAGGTGACGCTCGCACCACTTCAGAGTGCTGGACACAAGTAACTTATATAATAAGGGCATGCCTGCCTCCTACACTTGTCGCCCCTGCGCCTGATCTGTATGTTTAGCAGTGGCGATGGTTGCATTGTAAAGTTTTTATAGCAGTGTCTGCTGCAGTCATACACATCAGGCAGGTCATGCCATGCTCATCACTCGCTGGTTTGCTTCCAACTTGCGTCTAGACATGTGCAAGCACCAGGCTGTCCACTTCTTTCCCATGTTGCGTCCTCTTTTGATAGATTTGCCTAGGTGCACGACAGCCATGCACTGCTGCGCATGTGCCAGGCTTGTCTCGGGTTCACACCCCTCCACATTCCTTGCCAGTTAGGTGAAGAGTTCAGCCGGGGTCTTCCTCTTCACCTTCACAAACAGGTCAACTTTATTTAAATTTCCTTGTGCTCCTGATGCGCAGGTCGTGGACGTCGAGCGTCAGCGCCATGGGGGTGTCTGGTTCCCCCATGATCTTCTGGGGGACCTCCTGGCGCGTCTCGGCTCCCCCGGTGCGCCCCCCGGTGCAGCCCGCCTGCGCCTGCAACTGCAGGAAGCCCTGCACGCACACTACAGCTCAGCCCTGCAGCAGTCGGACATCCTGGAACAGCGCTCCATGGCTGTGGGATGAGCAGTGGGAGGGCTGGTCAGCCAACAATGACTTGGGAGTTATTTCTGAGATCAGAAGCAGGCATCGTGCCAAAATGCTTGCCAGGACAGCATGATCAGCTCTGTCGCATGGAATCTAATGGAGCCTGAATCATGGAAGCTGGGATCGTGAAGGAACTGCTGCTAGCTATGCATTCACCCGGGTAGATGATGACCGGACAGGGCAGTCGCATTGACAATGTGAAATGCATGCCGCCGTGGTAGCACTCGAGGGCATTTGAGATCCTGTGGTCCGACACTCTGCGAGTGTTGGCCTCTTGGAGTTTTTGCAATTCCATATTCCTTCAAAAGGAACCTTCATGCATGAGTGTAGTGTGTGCTGGGCAGACAACATGTCACACATTTGTGTAAGCACTGCTTAAGCTTAGTAAGCAGATGTTTCAGTGCACTGTGCGACAAGGCATGCAACATATGGACATGTCAGTTGAAGGTGGTGCTGAAAGACAGTGGGTGAGCCGTCCGGCTGATTGCACCTATCACATACTGTTACAGTCGCTGCTGCGCAAAATACTAGGAGCTCAAAAGCACCAGGCGGGCAGGGGAAAGCAGATCTGATGATACACGGCGTTCTACACAATCAACATGAATACCAGTCCATGCAAAGACCTGAGTGCGGGCACCCTCTTGCACCTCTTGCAGCCCCCACACAGATGGCAATAGCGGAGAAATAATTTGGGGAAAATCTACTGCTAAACGAGTATGCCAGCCTCTACACAGCACTCTGCCGGTCACCACCTGTTTCGACCAATACAGGGCAACACGATGCGACCAACCTCTCTATGTGCCCAGGAGATTTGTTCACGCCAGAGCAAGGGCAACTTCGCCAGTCAGCTACTGCTGCAAAGCATGCCCAGAGTGCCACAAGAGCACACTCTCAACATGTACTAACCAGCTGGCACCTCAGGGCGGCTCACATTGTTGGCGCTGCTCTACTACTCACTGCATTCACAAAATCATAGTTTTGGTGTTGAAGACCAGCCTCCTCTACATTAGCAACATGTACCTCATGCCTGCAGCTCTTCTGTTAGGCTGCCACAGGTGCATTATCACTCAATAACTCCGACTGACTCACCTGCTGACATGGCGCTCGCCACCCCACAGTAAAACATGTTTCCTTCAAAAGGGGCCAGCCAGCAGGTATCTTGACAGCCTCCCGCTCCAACTTCAAAATGCCCAGTCCAAAAATCGGCATATTATGGGTGCTGCAAATATATCTGATCGGGGATATCCTAAAAGACCGACATGAAAGGGAAACACTGTACATCTCACATGGAGCAAGCGCACCATGATGTGCTCATGTCCCTGTTCTCGGCTGGCAAATGATGACAGACCTTTTCCAGTTCCATTCAAGATCACCTGGCAAACTCTACAAAGACATGCTCCCACAGCACTAGCAAGCATTTCCAGACAACCTTCCTATATGGGGCGGGATGCGCCTTCTCCACTTGTATCTAACAGTGGGGAAGCACCCTTGTACATGGCTCGCTGCACCTAAAACAGCAGCCAACTCGCGTGAAAGAGGAGAGAAGACAGCCCAATATCAACCAAGCCCGCTGCCCGTAAAATCTGGGCTCAAAACATGCATGCCTGCTACTCACAAATGTCATGGTGACAACAAGGATGGTGAGCGGTGTAAAGACCCATATATTGTAACTTCCAATGCGCATCAGTCGGATGCTGAGGGCCTCTGCACATCCATACGGCATCTAAACTACAGGTGAATGGGCAGTTCGGGTCAGTGCAGCCGAGCCGTCAATTGTGACCTATGCTAGCAAACATGATTGCGCGCACTACCGACAGCGCTGCTTATGCTCAGGAACGGCCGTGCTTCAGACACTGGACATAGACCACTGGTGCTCTGCCGCGGCCATCGATGACTCCTTAAGAGGAGTGAAGCTCCCGCTGAAAGCTCCGCTGAGATCTCTGCTGAGCGTGCTCACAGCTGAAGTTCCCAGCCCAGCTCCTTCCTCCCTGTAGCCTTGATTGAAGGCCTGGCTGTTTGAGAAGGCAGAGCCATGCCCAGGGCTCTGGAGATGCCCCGGGCTCTGCAGGTGCTGCTGGGATTGCTGCTCCTGCATGCTTGGCGCGATGGAGAAGGCACCCTGGAAGGGATCGTCTAGGCTGTTCTGCCGCAAGGTGCCTGATCTGGGGCTGACAACTGATGCGCTGTTTCGCTGCTGTTGTCCCAGCTGAAAGCCGTTACCCAGGCTCATTGTACCCATCTGAGCCGTCAGCGTTGAGCTGTTGAGACTCTGCTGCTGTGCCTGGCCTTGATTGCCTAGCAACAAGCTGTGCTGCCCCAGACCCAGGCCCTGCCCACCCAGGCTGCCTCCATTCCCCAGGCCTTGCGCTGCCAGCCCCTGGGAGATGCTCTGAGCAAGATTTGCTAGGCCTGCAGGTGTGCTGCCTGTCAACATCTGTGTCAGGAAGTCGCTGTTGGCTCGCGAAAAGTCTTGAGCGCCGAGGCCGCCGTTCACTCCGCCCAGACCCAGCCCCAAGAAGCCGCGTCCTGCCAGCCCAGTGGGCGAAAACGCTCCTGCTCCTGGATAGCTGAACCCGCCTGCTCGCGAGCTGCTCACGCTGCGTGCTGCAGAGGAGAGGTATGATCCTCTGCCACCAACTGTCCCTCGCGTCTGCGGTGTCATCTGGTCGCGAGGCACCGCTCGCTTGATCTCTATCGGCTTGTCATGCAACGTCTGCATTGTGCCACTCGAGAACACCCCGTCCACGGCCTCCTCCGTGCTAAACGTGATGAAACCAAAGCCTCGGGGGCGCTTGTTGTCATGGTCGTACATGACCACGGCATCCTCGACCTGTACCAGAAGAAAACATCTGGTTGAGGGGGGGCCCATAACTGGACATCTGATGACTGGGGTTTGCAGCAACCAGCCTGAGCAGGGACCTATTACTGCAGAATGGGCAACGAATCGGCAGTAACAGCAGCTAAGACGTCGAGAAGGCCGCCGCACCTCTCCAAAACGCTCAAAGTAGCCCTTGAGCACGCTCTCATCCACACTGGGAGCCAGGCCGCCTACAAATATCTTCTTCGTGCGTTGAGGGTTGCCGCTGTCAAATGCCCTGCCCGACGGATGCTCCTCCTTCGGCACCGCCTTCTTAGCCTCGACCTGCGCTCGCACATCCGAGAACTTGGAAGTTGACATCCCCCACATTCTGGTGTTATTTTGCTGCAAAAACCAAGGCAGGCGTGCTCAGGCACACCATCCCGGCACGGCTATGCCCCTGTAAGCCATGCAGCAGACCAGCCGGCCAACATAGGGCTGCCTGCCAAAGGAACCCGCAACATCCGCACGAGGCCGCACTCGTTTCCCAGCTGTGGTAGGGTTTCACCTCTCTCCGGTCTATAGTGTGCTGCAACGAGACTACTTTGTCTGCCACTGCAGGATCCTCGAAGACAACGAAGCCGAAGCCCCTGGGGCGCCCCGTGTGGCGATCGTAGCTCACGAACGCCTCCAGCACCGTGCCAAAGTTCTCAAAGAAGGCCCTGCCAGTACGCCCAAAACCGGATGTCAGGCACGCCAGCGACGCGTTTTGTCTGATGAACACAACAGGGGCCTTCATCAGGCGTGACAACTCCCATCGCATCGCCCAGCAGACAGCCAGAACGGCGACAGGAGTGACACATCCGTCTCCTTACCTCAGCTTTTCGTCACTTGTTTCCCAGCTGAGCCCTCCCACAAACACCTTTGCCTCTTGTTTCGACTGCATCACACCGCTCGCCGGGGACTGCACCAGGCCATGAACGCTCCCTAACGGCACCTCCGAGCCATGAGAAACGAGAACTGGCCCACCCATGAACGGCGTTTGTCCCGGCAGTTTCGTCTGAACCCAGCCGAAAAAGGTTCGCCGGCGGGGGGACCCGGCGCCGCCGAAGATCTTCGGTCTGACTCAGCATTGTTGCCTCATCAGGCGTACCTGTTGGGGCTACCAGCCATTGTGCAGCAGCGGGCGACAGAAAGATTCTTCACAGGGAGGCACGATCCCTGTGTCCGGAGATCAGCCGTCTAATCGAGTCCATGGCCAATGAACTCAGTTCATGAGACGGGACCACATGTGTACAGCACTGCTGTGACAGCAGCATGGCATGAAGATCTAGATACAGTGTGACACACTGAGTGTGTCATGATAATAATAATAATAATAATAATCCTGTATGAGGCGAACCCGAAGCCTATCGGCCGTAGGGCATACACAGGTCCGTCTGCAGCCGGTTTCCTGGGGCCATATGCACAGGCTTGCAGCCTTGTCAACTCGCAAGTGCACCCATGAAACCTAGCAGGTCTACACCCCCTTCTTACAAGATTGCTGAGGGGCCGTCCTTAACAAACCACCCGAAACTTCAGGACGGTTGGGTAGCGCCGTTGTGATGATATGCATATGGTACAAAATCGGCCTATGATGCTCCAGACGGCCCATCGATGAAGATATCTTCATGCGATGCTATTAGCATCATGCTAATGCATGGGCTGTGCGACGAACTGTCTACATGCTCACTCACTGATGAGGCAGGCTTCAGAACAACCTATTCATTGTCACATGTGCACACCATGGTGCCACATGCACACCAACCCCTGATTGTTCTGCCTTTCCAGTCCAGCATGATGCATGTGCGCGCGTGAGTAACAACTATGACAACTAGCATGAGACAAACGGTATGGTGTCAAATCCAACACTTGACGTACGACGCAGTTACATAAATGACTCTCTGACTCAGCGCTGCAATGCATGCATAATAAAAGGCACGCAACCACCCGCATTTGCAAATTGCCGCTCCACTCAGGACTCGGAGTAACTATTATGAATGACTCTTGGATCCATGATTTACTGCTGTGCAGCAAGCTTACAAATTTCTTGCAAGTACAAATTTGTACTTTTAAAAGAGCACGCCATGCACAGCGTGGCATGCAGTCATGCTGCACGACTATTGCGTGGCATCACCGAAACTTCTGAGCGACTCTCTCGCGCTCATCGCCTCTTTGCAGCACTCTTGCCGCCGCTCTTGCCCTTGCGCCCCTTCTTGGCTGTTTTCGCCTTCCGCTTCATGTTCACCTATTTGTATGTCAAGAACAACGACGTCACGAGACCAAGTAGTGTGCAAGATATCCGCTGGCTCGTACACAATAGCGTCTCAGCAGCTGACGTGTGCTTTGTAAAATATTGAACCAATTTCCGCTCTTCAAGTACAAGGCTCTGACGATCAGAGTCAGACATCTGATCAGCCCTAGGTGGCTGGAAAAGATGTAATCGACTGACTGACCGACTGACAAGGAGAATAGAGAAGGCAGCGTTCATAATCTCAGCAATGTGCATTGGCAGCACCTGAGCTATCTTTGGTGCAAGATGCCACAACACCACCTCTTTCCTTACACACTTGAGAGGTCTGGATCCTCATCATGAAGACCTGATGAGTCTCAAGGAATCGGGTCCTCAGATTGAAGCGCTCATCAGGCATTTGCAGATCCTCGTATTGAAGTTCTAACCAGGCATTTGCGGTGCGCAAGCGACCGTGGGGTTAACTCTGGAACTACTACCTCCACTAAGGGTGTTGGGGGATGATAAAAGAAAAGCAGGATGCTGACCTGGCGCTTTTGGCCGCGCATGCGCAACGGGTTTCAACTCCTGACCTATACTACCTCCCTTGAGGGTATCGGGGTCATAACAAAAGGAACAGGATGCTGACCTGGCGCTTGTCGGCGCGCAGGCGGCCATCGAGCGGCTTGCCCTTGGTCTTATTGGCGCGCTGCGCGGAGCGGCTGGGCTTGGCTTTCTTGGCGCCCTTGCCGGCGCGCGCCTTGGCGTACAGCTTCTCGATCTCGCGCGCCTTGCCGCGCTCGCTCAAGTCCTCCTGCCCAACCACCGCCTCTGCCTTTGCGCGCGCCGCCGTTAGACGCGTCTGCGCCGACAAGAGAGAGGTCAGCACACCAAAACAGCTAGGCCCAAATGCGCCTCTAGGAGAAGACTCTGCTACCATCCTCAGGGGGTAAAGGGTGCAACACACAGTCAAACCATGGCCTCCGCCTTTGCGCGCGCCGCCGTCAGCCGCGTCTGCGCCAGCATCAGTAAGGTCAGCACACCAAAACAGCTAGGCCCAAATGCGCCTCTATGAGAAGACTCCGCAACTTTCCTCAGGGGTTAATGGATGTAACATACAGTCAAACCACGGCCTCCGCCTTTGAAAGCGCCGCCGTCAGCGGCGTCTGCGCCAGCAACAGAAAGATCGGCATCAGCAGTGACACCCTGGCGCAACTGTGGGCGCTGATAACCAGCTGCAGGCATTGATTGATCTGCATCAATCCATTCTAGTAGTCCCAGATGCATGGTGCATCTCCGTACATCATCTGTCAAGCTCCTGCTGTGGCCATTCAGTGCATTACACTCATCACCGCGACAGACGAATCGCAAGCGAAGGACATGGAACGCTTCTGTTCGTGCAAGCGGGCCTTGACAGACCTTCGAAAAGCCATGCGCCCTGGAGGACAAGCACTATCAAACTCTGAACCTTGAACCGAACGCATTTACCACAGCTCGGCTCTGCAGAGCTCCCTAGCCAGTGCACACCTGGAGGCGCTTGCGCTTGCGCTGTCGGGCCTCGGCGACCTTCTTGATGGGCCGAGCGTCGATGGCGCGCATCGTCGCCTTCTCTGCTTCCACCTCCTCCTTTGACAGCACCGCCGGCGGCCTGCCCAAAGGGGGGACCCATCTTCAGGGGTTTGAACATCGGTTCTCCACAAAGGCAAGCCTCTTTGACAACTCACCATGCACTAGACCCCAATGCCAGGATGGTACCAAACGCAGAGCTGTGCAGACCTTCAAGGAAGAGGCCTGCACTTCTTTCTTCTGTGCTGCGGGCAAGCTCAGTGCATTGCAGCCCATGACATAGCAGTCAACTCAAGAGGGGTGCACACCGCAGGTGGCGCTTCTCATCCTCGTACAGCCATCGCGGCACGCTCTCCTCATGGAAGGCGTAGCGGTGGTAGGCGCTGTCCAGGATGTCGTTCTTCGTGCGGCCGCTGCGCATCTTGCGCGCGAGTGCCAGCACCTGCGCGCACATGCTCGGTCACATGCGCTGCGGCCAGCATGCAGCTTCCACGGTCGAAGAATGATGCATATGGTGGCACATGTTAAGCATTGGAATATAGAAAAGGAGGCATGGTGTCCATATCATAATCGATTCAACATCTAGCATGCCGCAACCTTGGATCGTAGGGGACTTGCTGGCATGCAGGTAATGTGCCTGGTTGATTAACCAAAGGACAAAGCGCGCTCATGTAAGATTAACCGAAACAGAAGCAGAAAGACCGTGATGTTTTTTTCTTCTTGAAACTCAAGAGTCTGCAAAGGGGGCACCTCAGCGCGCGAGTTGTCGTCCATGGCGGCCAGGCCGCAGTCTGAGTCAGCATCTGAGTCATCGCTGTCGTCATCGCTGTCCCTGTCAGCCTCCATGGGCACTTCCTCGAATCCGGCCGCCGCCTGCGACCGCGCCGGCCGATCCGGTTGCTGCGTCAGCACTGAGCGCGCCTGATCAGGCGAACTTCGGCCGCCCTCCGGAACCGCCCCGGATCCGCCGGCCACCCGTCCTGAGGCGTTGCCTTCCTGCTCCTCTTCATCCTCCTCCTCATCGTCTTCATCCCTCGGCCCTGCCTCGGCAGGCGCTGCAGCAACAACCAGTCTGGTCACCCGATCGTCGCAAGCTACATAATCAGTACAGGGGTTATCAGGCAAGCCTTGTGAAAAGTGTGCTCCCCAGCGTCAACTTTCAGGCACAGTCCAGCTGCGCACAACTGCTGTTGCGCCATTTGATCCTCCTCGCCCAAAGAACTGTGCTTGGTATCCGAGAAAACATGGCACGCAAGGAAGACATATGGCCTGGTGCCTCTTGAGTGCCTCAACTTGCGCAGAAACCACTGAAAACATTGCATGATAGAGCTCTTTTGCTAGAGCCAGCACTGTTCAGTTCAGTGTTACCGAGACACAGTGGTCTGCTAGCTGGAAGACAGGAGCAAAGTCCAAGAGATGCACCGGATGGGCGCGAGGTGGGCAAATCAGTGGCGGCATCATCCTCCGCAACCAAGTTGGGGTCGTCAAACATGTCCTGTGCGAACCAGCGCGCGGCGGCCGCGGCGGCCGATGTCGGCTTGCCCGCGCGGCCCTCGTCCAGCCGCACTAATAGGCCGCCGCCTTCCTCCTCCTCCTATGTAAATTCAGGGGGGGTTGAAGTTGCTTCCATTCTAACTAGTCTTGCTGCCTGCTATGCTTACCATCGTGGGACCACTTCCCACGACTGTCCCAACAACTCATTTTGACATCCGGGGACAATCCAGGAAGGCATGCTGTGCCTCAATGCATGAGAAACTGCTCATCAAAAAGTCTATCACATGCAAATCCCCATCCTTTGTGGGCAACAAACAGGAGAGCCAGCATCTTGATCTCTTGCACCCAAGAGTGAGAGTGGAATCACTTCAAGAAAAACTAATCAGCACATGCCAACATTAGCTCATGGCAGAAGAGGGCGCTTCATGCCAGCGACACACACCTCGTCGTCCTCGGCAGCAGGCACGGTGGTGAACATGGGCGCTGCCCGGCCCTTCTTGCGGCGCTGCGGCTCCGCCTCGTCTTCGTCTTCTTCGCTCCCCTGCTCGGGGTCAACCCCATCCAGCTCGCCGCCCTTGCCCAGCCGCGCGCGCTTCACTCGCTGCGCCGCCTCCGCCTTGGCCGCCTCCAGCTCCTGATTTTTACATTTTAGGGTTTACTTGTTATATTTAGGGGTTTTAAAAGTAGGGTTAAATATTATTAGTTTAGGGTCGAGGGTTTACCTCGCGCTTGCCCTTGCGCTGCAGGTAGCCCTGGTATGCCTCCTCCAGTGCATCCTCCGTCTCTGCATCATACCTCCTGCCACAACAAAAGGGCGTTTTTGAAAGTTCACGGGATTATGGTTAGGGATAGGGTTCCGGGCACATTGCGGCACTGATAGAGATACAGACAGCACCCAAAACTTGGATATATCCACAGAGCATCAGGCAGTGGCTCTTATCAGGTTCAGGTGAATCCAACACACTGCGCATGTGACTCGCAATCAATGTGCAAGAAGCATCCATTGTCATGCATGCCACCATTGTATGACACCTTCTCATTTCCAAAAACTGCAGCGTCGGCCTGCAGGCAACTGCAGGAACTGCAGGAAAAGCATGCATATCCTGATGCCTGCCCTACACATTTGTACTGTAAGGCAAAACTCTCTACTGTAAGGCAAAAATGCTCACCTGCGTGCATCGTCACTGTCCTCATCAGTGTCGTTCGCGTCAGCGTCAGTGTCGGATTCGCTGGGGCTCTCGGCCGCAGCGTCCGCCTCGTCGGGGACCGCCGCCTCGGCCATGCGCTGCGCTGCGCGCGCGCCCTTCACCGCCGTCAGCGAAAACATCGCGTCTGGGCCGTTGTCCTCGTTTGCAATGCCCTCGCCTGCCCAGCACATGGCCTACAGTCAACCCAAGCAATCTATGGCGCCCAGCCTCAGACATGTGCGCGACGAGCAAGCAGCCCTTCACCACTGCCAACGAAAACATGGCGACCGGGCCATTGTCCTCGTTTGCAATGCCCTCGCCTGCTCGACACAGACCCAACCTGGTTGGAAGCTGCAGTGTTGACATAAGAGTTGACATGCAATGTTGTCACGCTGGGCTCAGCAGAGGCCCGCAGTCAACCCAAGAAACAATGGCACCCAGCCTCTGGACACAAGCGCCAAAAGCCCGCCAGCAGCCGTTTCAGCACCTTGCATGCAACCCATTTTCGGAGCGTGCTTGACGCGGCGCCCTTGAAACGCGCGCGAGATTGCGCCATAGCCCAATCGATCTAACACCAGCTCTGCAGCCACAGGAGCCCTCTGCAACACTGTGAAATGGCCTATATTTTCTTTTGCACCCCTGTTTTTCAGGTTTTCAGGTTTATATTTGATTACCCTAAACCCTGAACCCTAAACCCTAACATAAAAGTAATAGGCTCACCGAGGGCGAGCTGGGCGGCGCGGATGCGGGCCTTGGTCTTGGCCTCGCGCCGCTTCTTGCGCTCCTTCTTCGCGCGCGCGGCCGCGGCCGACCGCAGCTCGTCCATCTCGCCCAGGATCTTCTCCTCCTCATCCAGCTCCGACTCTTCTGCTTCCTCCCCCTCACCACCCTCTTCTGCCCCATTGCTTCCTTCCCTCTCCTCCGCTCGGCTCAGCGCCAGCGCCTTCTTCACCACCAGCCGCCTGCGTAGTTTTTTTAGGAATATTGAAGTTGTAGGGCTTTTGCAGCCTGAATTAAATAAGCCTGAACCCTGAGTAGAAATAAAAAATTCCCTGATCAGCCTCCCCTGCTCCCTTCCCTTCCCTTTCCTCTGCGCGGCTCAGCGCCAGCGCCTTCTTCACCACCACCCGCCTGCATATTTTTGGTTGTTTAGGGTTTCAACCTTAAGATAAACCTAAATCATAAATATCTATGTTGCCTGACACAACATACCAATCTTGAGTATTGACAAGTACTGAATGTTTAGGTTGAGTGCCAATGTACATCATCGTGCGCAAAATTATAAATCTTTCCTCCATTCTGCAAAGTATGGATTCGCAGATGCAGGCGATCCAAAACTTACTCTTGTAGATCCATGCACTTGTTCCATGTAAAGAGACTTGTCGCACACAGGTGCAAGCAATAGCCAGTAGAGCGGGATACATGCCCTCAAGTATGCATACAAAAAGGGGCCTCATTTGTATCTCCTTTGAGCCTAAAACCGATGGAACTGCAGGAATGAGCAGGGCATGGAAGCGCACCATTTCAGGAGCTGCTTAAACTCGCTGCGGCCGAGCACTTGCAGATCGCTGCACAGTGCGCGGATCTCAGCGTTTGTGGAAGGGTGGAAGCGCACAAAGACTGCCATGGCCACCGGGTCCTCCACGCCCTCCACTGGTCCCTCTGAGTTGGACCCCTCCAGCTCAAATCTGCAGTCATATCAAAAAATGGTGCTGGTGAATTATCTTCGAGCTTTTATCTTGAAGAAGCTGGCACTATCTGTGGTAATGCCCAGGTGCGAAACAGCTTGAGTCAGTCCAGCAGCCTGCTTCTGACTATAATGCACTCTGCCTGCCGTGGAATGAATTGGCCCAGGGTGAGAACCTGTCAGTTGTGACATCACACTCCTACACTCGGTGAGGGTACACAAAGTTATCAAGTTGCAATCTCGAATTTCATGCAACCTTAGACAAATAGGCATGCATGTTGGAGCCGGAGCACCCAATGGTGACAGAACTTCCCTTCTCCAGTGCAATAGTCGAGTTTGATAATGCGGCTTGCATGCTCACCTGCTGTAATTTCCCAGCATTTCCACAGGCTGATCAGAAGCGATGAAAGCGGCGGCAGTGGTCGCCCTGTGCATAGTAGAGAGTCCGTCCTCATAGCCCTCTCTGAACCGCTTCTGCTTCATCTTCTGGCGAAGCAGCGCGTCCGGGCCAAGCTTTTTGGGTTCCTCTGCTACTTCCTGGGAGCAGAAAAGCAAGTCATGAGTCCACTTATCACCGGAAACTTTTACCTCAGATCCTCTACGTTTGCTGAGATAGGGTTTCACAGGGGACCCTCCCATGCTCAGGCCACCTTTCCTGGCAAAAGTTGTAGCAAGAAAGGTGCTCATCATGAAATTACTATTGTTATTAATGTTACCGCAAAAAGTGTCAGACATGGCAGATGTTTGAGCACTTTCGCATGTTGTGAGGTGAAGCTGGTATATGAAGTTGACATGAGACCACCTCATTTCCTGTGAGACACTGGTCAACCAAGACAGGCAACAGATATCATGCATGCTATACCGGTCCATGCAACCTCCTTGGACAGTCAACATCATTACATCACCCACCTTGAAAAGGTGCTTGGGGTCAAGCAGCCGAGGGTCTATTTTGCCAGGCGCCTTGTAGCCTTGGCAGACGACAAAAATCTCGGCAGAAGTATTTCTCGAGGCCGCAGGCTTGGTTGCATCCACCTTGTCAAACAGCTGCTTGAAGGCGTACAGCAGCGCATTGTAGTCTTTGGACCTGCATGGTGCAGTGGGCCATGTCATGATGCTGTCTCAATGCTCAAGAAGCCATTTACTTGGACCTCTACCTGCTTACTGACACCTGTGCACCTCTCCAAGAGGCTAAACACCTATCCTTACCCACATTCTGAAAGTAGGTAGTGTTCAAAAGTGTCATCTTTGAGGCAAGATGGCATCCGAAACACATGTTTATTAGATAGCTTCCCACCTGAAAATCTTGGTGACAAAGGTTCCCTTGGGCGCGAGCACATCTGTGGCGAGTCGGAGCGCCTCCAGCACAAGAGCCGACTGGCTGTAGGCCTCAGAGGACCAAGCTCCTCCGACATTGGGCGCTCCATCGTGCAGCACACACTCTATGGACTCCCCGCCCGTCTCCTTCTTGATTGCCTGAGCATCAACCCAAGATCATTTCAGCACTGCACCTGCACACCCTCCGTTCCCAGTCCTCAACATTGACCATGACACCCCTTTTGCCAGAAAAAGAATCTAGTAAAGTGGTGCTGTGCCTGTCTGAAGCCGAGGCAGGACATGTAAGCATAGCAGTTCTTGTCAGTCTACATGACAACCTGCACAGGAATGCAGATGTGGTACTACACAGGGATGCAGGGACAAGCACGGCACCTGGCGGGCCTTCTGTGTAGTGATGTCACCAACGATGGTGCGCACTCCACGGATGGCGCGGATGGGCGCCAGGTCTATGCCGATGATCAGGCTGCTCACTGGCAGAGCTTTCTGGGCGACTTGCAGCCAACCACCTGCACATCAAATTAGCACCCAGTCTGGCTGTGACCTTGCCATTCACCAGGGCACACTTGTACGCCAGAGCAGATCCCCCTTGGGACTGATGTAGTTTCGCCAATATGGGGCTGTGGTGCTTTAAATTCATCAGAGCGATTGCTGGAGGCGAGGTAGTGAAAAGTTGATGCTGTAGGTGCACTCTACATGCTGCTAGGTGCAGGAAAGGAAAGGGTACGCCTGGCGATCCAAAGGAAATACCTGGTGCTGCACAAAGATCCAGCACGCTGCGACATCTGTCCAGGAAGTGATACTGCCTGTTGAGTTGGATAAGTTTGAAAGCTGCACGGGAGCGAAACCTGTCCAAAATAAAAAGCTTGGTTAGTGAATATAGCAGTAAACACAGATCAGCGGTGGGCAGCCGGTATTTAAAACAGTGCGCATCGAGTTTCCAAATATATCGTTCTACAAGTGCCAGGACTCACCCTTGTTCTTTAGCGAGATGGTAAAACTTATCAAGACGATGCTTTCCCTTCGCTTTCTTCACCATCTTTCAGATAACCTCGATCGCGGCTACGAACACTTTATACACATCTGTCAATAAATACTTTATCCAGTTCAAAGAATTTCAAGTGTGCAGAAACAAGGCCGTGTCGGAAGTTTCGGTTCGCCTGCTGGCGGCACGTACTAACCCTTACTCATAAGGCCACTCATCTTCTGACGGTTGACTGGAGCCTTGAGCCCTTGTCATCTCGGTGGGTGGAGTGTATTATTATTATTACAGGTCGGCAAACCCAAAGCCATATGGCCATAGGGCATACACACAGCGTGTCTGCAGCCACACCGTGGGGCCTCTAATCTAGTCTGCAGCCCAGTAGAGTCCTACTAATATATATATCCGGAGAAGTGCACTTCTCACGTGATCAACAACCACAACTAGACAAACCACTAGACAACTAACACTCCCTGTGACAAAGCAGTATCCCTCTGCATTTGACACCCCTGGCCTGCCAGCAACGCAACACCATTTCAGGTGTCGTTGAGGATAGCATGCAGGATACCCAGGATTGGGCAGACAATCATCACATGCAAACACATGCAAAGTAGGCAAGACTTGCAACACAGTCAAACACAGGCAAGACATACAACACAATCGAAGACAGGCAAGACATGCAACACAGTCAGTCACTAGCAAGCAAAATTGTGCATCACAGACAAAGACAAGCAATGTTTGTCTGCCAGGCAGGTGGTACTGACACACACTATTACCTAATAGTCTGAGCTCTATGTGAGACAATGTCAACTAAGTAGCGGTCTACACAACGGTGAATAACAGTGGGATCTGCAGCCGAAGACATGAAGTCATCACGCAATAGGGCAACTGTCCGATGCATGGGAGACAAACTAATGAAGGCTGCAAACAGTGATGCGCCAACCAACTCTCTCAATGAATCTAAGAATGATGCCCAATTCTAAATCAGAGTACGTGCATGTCTGAGTAAGTGGAGGAGCACAGTTGCAGGCCGTTATCTCAGGTACAAACTTTAAATTTAGCGCACCGATGAGCGCCCCTCTGAGTCAGGGGCCTAGCAGGGAGCCGGGAGCCCAACTCGGGTTGAACTCATTATTGGGTATACTGGCCATGTACATGTATGTGCCAGCTGGCATGCATCTCATGTACGGCTCCATGTGCTTGGTCTTGAAGGCACCGTAAAAAGACAATGTGTGCTGATGACGTCATCAGACCCAACAATGTCACCATGCGGCGTTACAACAGAAGGGGAGTCTGAATATATTCCTTATTCCTTATATAAGGAGTCCTCAGAGAACTTCATGCATTTGCAGTGGAGCCAAACCAAAGCAACATCTCACAGACAGCTGCTGCAGACACCAAGTGGAGCTGTGTCTTGAAAAAAGCACTCACTCCACAATAAACATGTGGCAACTGCAAGATCTTTCTAGAACTATCGCGGAGTACGGTGCACGAGAGTGGCTGTGGCCTTAATGAGGCAGGACACACAGGTACTCAAAACCGCCACAAGCTGCCACTAATGAGCTACTGGCTTATCTAATTAACTTGCACGAGGTCTGCCAAAGGAAGTGCTCAATCCTCGTCAGAGCCCACGTTGACACCGTGAAACGCCTCAGCAAAGTCATACTCATCAGATGCAGCGCTGCCCCTGCCCGCAGTCGACACTGTTCGCCTGCGAGTCTTCTTCTGCTGCTTCCTCTGTGCGCGTGCCTCGTGCGGATTGAACTGCCCTTCCTCTGCATACAGCTTTGCTGCCTGTGCAGGTGTGTACACACGCTGATTTAACACAAGTGGAATGCCACCCTTGCATTGTTATAACCAGCCCATTGGACCCGTTTTAAACCCATTGCGAAGCTTATAAGACCCTGACCAAACCGAACGCCTCACATACACCTTCTCCTGATGCAGGGTGAAGAAGTGTCAAGAGTTCTGCTTCTGCAAGATCAACATCGGTTTGCAGATCCTGCCATGCGGCACAATGTGCCAAAACACGGCAAAATTTGGCAAAACACACCTGCGAGCTGGCGGCTGCGGCGGCTTTGCCGGTCTGGGAGC
The DNA here is from genome assembly GCA_020887355.1 of Coccomyxa sp. Obi. Classification (NCBI taxonomy): domain Eukaryota; kingdom Viridiplantae; phylum Chlorophyta; class Trebouxiophyceae; family Coccomyxaceae; genus Coccomyxa; species Coccomyxa sp. Obi. The sequence continues at coordinate 2,269,363 of AP024997.1, forward strand.
GCAGTCGCATGGCAGCTTCCTCCTCTCCATCGCTCATTGCAGTGCCCTCATCCTCGTCAGCATCCTCATCACTATCCTGTGCCTCTCTGGGGGCTGCGGGCACCATAGACTGGTTGTCAGAGCAGCTTCAATCACAGCATCATCTGAAGTGCACTGCATTTGGCCAAACCCAGGACCAAACCTGCCGCTTGACCACACCAAACATAAGGTGCACAGGATCAACTGGACACCCAAAAGATCACTCCGCAGCATTGCGGTCTTCATGGGGTTAATATTAAATGTATTAACACTCCAGATGGTGCACTGGCCAAGCAAGCCGAAGCCAGACATGGTAAGTGACACCAGATCCATGTGCTGTGGCCTGACTTGAGGGGTTCCCGGGTGACCTCACCCTCGTCTGCATCCATGGCTTCCAGGTTGACATCAGCCTCTCCAACCGGCTGCGTCTCGAAGAACTCGCCATCTGCAACAGACGGCAGAGAGGCCACCACAGCCCTCTGCTGCTCAGCATACACCTGCAAATCACAAGTCTTGGTTTTCTCTCCCGCGAAAAATCCAATTAGTTAAAGGGCAGTGATGGTGTCCACTACAACATCAGGGAGGCCCACCTCATCCACATTGAAGTCTGTGCTGTAAGCGGGCACAACGGCCGCAGCGGCATGACCGTGATCATCGCGCTTTGGCGGCAGCGTGTAGTAAGAGATGCGGCCGTCGTTCCAGTCGTGCAGCATTATGCGCGCTGCCGCCTGCATGAACCACCCCCATCTGTCAAAACTTATACCAGGACTTCTCAATGACACTGAAGGCTGTTTTTTTGGGAAAATGTCTGTGCTTGGATGCATGACGCCGGCTGGCTATTCATACTTTATGCCGTACGCTTGATACACAAGTGTCTGAGAGGCAATGTAATTGAGTCTTGCTTGATACACAAGTGTCTGAGAGGCAATGAAAAATGGGTCTTGCTTGATACACAAGTGTCTGACAGGCAATGCAAATTGAGTCTTGCTTGATACACAACTGTCTGACAGGCAATGTAAGTTGACTCTTGCTTTGAGGGATTGTTTACCTCTATGTCGGGGAGGCCGCCCTTGCGCAGCTTGCCGCGGGCAGCCGCGATGTGGCGCAGCAGCGTGTCGGGGCCCTCAAAGCCGGGCACCTTGTACAGCGCCATGAGCTGGCGCGCCTCGCAGCGGCCGACCACTGCCGCCGCAGCCGCCACAGGGTCCTCCAGTTGCTCCACCTGTGCAGCCAAACTTGGTCGTCACTTCCCGCGCCAAAACAGGATTGTTATAGAGATTTTGAAAGAAAGACTCTTCAGTTCAGAGTTTGATTTGAACTCAGCTCTCAAGCCCACAGCTGCTGCCCTCATAGCAAGACAATCTTCCGTCGTGTGTCAACTGTCGACACGAGACATGACTGGCTGCTGTGATGGCAGTTTGCATCGCCACCATCTCAGCACCCCCTCGATCCGGCTGCTCCATCACAGGGCACCACAGAGCAGGGCATCACAATGCACCCCAAAAGGCAGGCTCACGTGGAGTGCTGCCAAAGTAGGATGTCATAGGGACTGTGCTGAGTACGTACAGAATGTCAAACTCTGGCACAATCAGAAGAGGAGCACACACCTTGAGGCAATTGCGCAGGGCAGCCACCGCATCCCCTCCTGCATGGGAGAAGACGATTCCTGGGCTGTCTAGCAGCGTCACCGTCTTGTCCAGGTGAATCTGCTCGCACGCACACAATTTCATCAACAGCCAGTCAGCCCACTCCTAAGAGACTATCTACTGTGGTGGGGAAGACAAAGTAATGGCCAGCATGCTTATTGAAGGCACAAGAAGCGGTGCTCGGTGAGTTGGATGGCGCTAATCTGCCAAATTTGAAGCGCCGTCCAGTTCACAAGCAGCGCTTCTTGTGCCGTCGCTCAGTGCCTGCTGCTGGTGTGTGTCTGCTGAACGGGGCATGTGAGAGGACTAGCCGCTGAGAGCTGATCTGCATGGAGTCTTCCCAAAGCAAGAGGGGGAAAGGAGCCCATTGGGATCGCACCTGCTGGACAGCCTTTGTGACGCCAGGCGTGTTGCCGGTTTGAGCCACGCGTGCACGCTTCAGACTGTTGATTAGCGAGCTCTTGCCCACGTTTGGCAGCCCAACCACACCTGCAATGCACCCAAATTCCATGAACACACACCCGGCTCATCACAAACAAGGACAATGCTCACTGAGCACGCTCAGATGGACAGATCTCATGAAGCAAGCTAACTTTCACATTGAGCTTCTTTTAAGCATTCCCATCTGTAGCTGAGACTCATTAGTCACATGTCACAGATTTAAACTTGGCTTAAATGTTAAGGTCACTACACTCAGACCTAAACCCACATCTTTGTCCTCGACCAGCCATGTTGGTTGCAGGGCAGGCACTCATTGACGGTGGTCGCGATTATAGTGTCACGATATCACTAAGCAGGTAGTCCTTCAGCAGCTGCAGCAGCCTGTACATGAGACAATGCAACAAAAATGCATGCATTATCATAAGACACCACCCATCAAGTGGCCAGCACCCACCAACAGTGATAGCGGTTTTGATGTCGGACGCGCGCGCGTAGTTCTTGAGCAGCTGCAGCAGAGTCTCCGCGCCGAGGCACTCACTGCCGGCGAAGCCGCCCTCGGCCGATGCGGCCGACGGCAGCCGCCGCTGGCTGAGATTAGCTGCCTGCCGCTGCGTGGAGCACTTGAACGCCACCGTGGGCAGCTCCTCGCGCAGGTACTTCAGCCAGGCCTCCGCCACCTCCCTCGGCACCAAATCTGGCGCGCAGCATATGTGCCAATTCAGGCATGTGCCAGACAGTGTTTGCTTGTTGCAATGGGCGCTCTTCTTGGCAGACCAGATGCCAAGCAGACAGCAAAGGGCAGCAGCATGTGCCAACCCAGGCACCTGCCGGACATTAGCAATGGGCGTCTTCTGGGCAGACCAGATGCCAAGCAGACAGCAAAGGGCACCAGCATGCCACACACAGGCGCTGCACAGAATTGAAGCCATGCATCCAGAGCCAACATGCACACGCCAAAAAAGTTTTAATCTCATAAGAGCGGCACTGCACCCCAGGAGCCTTGGCGAGCTGCTCGAGAAGATTTCCAAACTTTGCCCCTCAGAAGATCAGGCGGCTCAGCATCATGCTGAAGACCGGCAGCGTGTGGCAACCAGGCGACATGTGATCATGGATGCAATCAGATCACAGAAAGGACACATACACTTCTTTGCTCACCGATCTTGTTGAGCAGGAGAATGAGCTTCTTTGAGGCGCCGGACTGGCGCACATAACGCTCCACATCGCTGCAGCGGCTGCTGAGGGGGTCCCGGGCATCCAGCACTTCAATCACCACATCCGCTGCCTCCACCACCTTCACAAACTCCTTGTAGAAGGCCCTCCTAGATCCCTCTGCACAGTCACACTCACCCATCAATCAATACAGTTGACGCCGGGTCGTGAAAAGGTGAACATCCATGTGAGGAATGACCTCTGATTTCTGCCTTATGCTGCAGAGTGATCGGAACGGAAGCCCCGCAATGAATTTCACAATGGAACTGATGCAGCAACATATTCCAGTCCGCAGCTCTCCATAATGTGTGTGAATGTCGAAATCCTGCGGGATCCACTACTGACAGTTTCGAGGATGAGATCCACCTTTCTCTCCGCCGTTGCCAGAAGTAGAGGTCTTAGCTTGCTGGGACTCAAAAGCCCTCTGCTTGGCAGCTGCCTCCTGCTGAACATCCTCAAAGGTCAGCCCCTCACCCGTCTCCATGTCCTCCGCATCCTCGTGTGATCCATCGACCTGCGTGATGAGAGAGTCATTGTGATTGTCAGATGTTCCTCGAATGGCCGGTGGGCCGACTGCATACCGTTGATCTGAGATACTAGCATAGTACACTAATCACATCTGGCTCTGTGCAACTACACTGGTGGGACAATACGAAATATGTGCATTGATGCAACCTTGAATGTGGGACGGGCTGCCAGTGGAGCAGAAATATGACCTACCTTCGCTTGCTGGAGCCTGCGCTCCTCCTTTTTTCGCTTCTTCTCATCAATCTGTCGCTGCTTTTCCCACTCAATCTCCTTCACAAGTTCTTGCTTGAAAGGCCATTGTGATGGAATGCCAGGATCCTTGGGGGCTTTGGCCTTTCTGCCCGACTTCTTGAGAAGCTTTGCCTTCTTCTTATGGTGCTCCTTGACCTTCTTGATGACCTTGTACTTCTGTTTGAGCGTCGTGCGCTTCGATTTTGACTTCTTACTTTTCTTCGGCATCGTGGCAAGGATCTCCCGGCACCAGGCGATCAGAAATTGGTTTCGGAATTTGCTACAAGTCCTTGGCGTACCCGCGCCGTCAGCAACCCTTTTCATCTAAAGATGGAGGGGATTATTAAGGTCCAGCGCTTGCACACAGTGGTTTCGGCTCTAGAGGTAATACACATCTGATCAGCCCTAGATGGATGAAAAAAATGTAATAGACTGACTGACTGATCATGACTGACCGACCGCTCCTTCGGTGTAATTAATGGCTAACAGCTATTACAAAGACTTCAAGGACAAAATTGATCAATTGAACTCCATCGTTATTACATGCAACAGTCATCCGGTCTCCAACTCGAAGGTTGTGATCACACGATCTGTCACGTTTGCGGACTCCTAGAAGGCCTCAGAGGAACTCAGCATGATCATCAAGCAGCCCTTTGCACAATGAACAGTCTAATCGCTGATAGGCATCATGCTGGCATGAACATGTTTGCATCACACTGAAGAAATTAAATGCCCGTCTCGACACAGTTGCATCATGCAGATGATCTGTCGTGCCAATTTGGACCTAGCAGCTTGTAAATAGTCTGACAGCACTATTTACCACAGTCATTACTTGATAACTTTATAAAAGCTGCTGTGGACGTGACAGAGCTTTGATGGCTGCACGGCAGCTTAACTGCAAAATGGGTCCGGTACTCAAAAGACTTTGGTATTGCAGGAGTTGCAAGTATTTGCAAGTAGCATTCTAAGATCAACGCTGACCTTGCAACTTCATCCACCAGCGAGGACACCACTCAAAGCATGCAGTGGCCCGTTGATGGCTTGCTGCTTCTGATTATTTAGAACCATGCGCGGCTGCCCATTGACTGACAGCGTGTAGCTGTTGATCCAGGTGATAAGAAACATATCATTGACGATTGGTAGAACGTGGCCTGCAGCGTTTATCATGGTGATGTTGGCAGGGATTGGCTGTTGCACCCCGTGGGCATCCACAAGGTAGACCCTGGCAATTTCCTCGTCAATGCACTCGATTCTGATGGTTAAGCCATTATCAAGGTCCATGAAGTTCACATTGTTCTGCGTGTAGGAGAATGAACCCTTCAAAGCCAGCATCTCGCAAGTCCCCTGCAAGGCACTATTTATGGTTATGTGTCTGCGTGCATGAAAGGAAAACATATTTGCTCAACTTTTAAAAGCAAGACACATCCATACATGTGGTGCATGCACTATAAAGCCGCTTCAGCTAAAACATCCAAGGCAGCAAAGAGCCCAACCTGTCACGGGCTTGCAGGTTTTGCTAGGCAGGTTATGCTAGGCAGACAACCCCCCTGTAGGGCACGAGTCAAACATCAGGCTGTTAACTGAGAAAGAGTGGTATACAGCAGCAACACAAATTTTTTGACGCATTGAGGACTTATGGTTCAGCATCATCTGAAGGAACCATACAGAAATTAGAAGACAAAAGCTGAGTTGAGGTTATACATCGCTTTAAAAAATCTTTAGAAGCTGAAACTGAATGTCTGCTACACCTGTACCAAATAAGAATGCCTGTAGTTCACGTCTTGAAGACAGGGTCTTCCTACCAAATCACTAGGGTTGCAGGCCTGTTATTTACGAGGAGGAGTGATAGGGTCCATGCCACGTACGATTGGCCACGTGGCGCTGTTGGACATGTGACACTAATGTAAGCATTCACGTGATGTCATTTGAGTCTGAATAGGCCATTTGGGGGGTTCGTGTGTGGTTCCCAGGGCCTTTCACTGTGCGCATGCCTGATAAAATAAAAAATAAATAAATAAATCATGTATGAGGCGAACCCGAAGCCTTGAAGGCCGTAGGGCATACACAGGTCCGTCTGCAGCCGGTTGCCTGGGGCCATATGCACAGGCTTGCAGCCTTGTCAACTCACAAGTGCACCAATGAAACATAGCAGGTCTACACCCCCTTCTTACAAGATTGCTGAGGGGCCGTCCTTAGCAAACCACCCGAAACTTCAGGACGGTTAGGTAGCGCCATATCAATTGATTGCATAGATTGTGCCCTACCTCCTTGTGTATTTTTCCTCTGCCGTGCCCTCAATTTCCTGCATGTCCAGACCTCATTCTGCTGCCTTCCTAGTTGCTCTGCATCTGTATCCATTGTCTGCCAGTGGTATCCCTGGCCCAGGGTGTTTTCTATGCATCCCTGCTTTAGCTACTTCGGCTTCCTACCTCGGACTGACCACATCATCTCTCCTGTTTGTAGGTATGTGTGCTGCCCCTCTCTCCTGCCACACTTGACTGCATGCATGCGATGCGATCTGTTGTGATCCTGGGCCGGTAGGACTTGTCTTATTTAAAGTCACAGTGTTTGTAGAGCTAAGGCAGCCCTTCCTTCTGGAGCTCGCACACCCTTGATTGTTCTACTGTTTCTCTTGATCTTATGCATAACAAATGGGCAGCATGTGGAAGCAGGAGCTGAAGTTTGAAGCGATTCAGCATTTTCTGTTTGATGCTGGTGCATGTGCCACAACGACCCCACTTGACTTGCACCCAGCTACGTTTAGCGCTTCAAAGCAGCTAGCTACTCAGATGCGGCTGCTTGGGCCTCCATAACACTGAAAAAGAGGCCCAAGCAGTCTCAAGCTCTCTCTTTTCTTCCTCCTCTAAGATGCAACCAGCTGCAGGAAGCTTACACCTGCCCTATTCCTTTGCTACTCCTGAAAGTGAGATGCAAGGCAGAAACGGCATGCGAAGCTGGAAAAGCACTCAACTGCCTTTCATGTCAAACCAGGCCTGAAGCTGAAACAACTGCAGGGCAGACCACATATTGTGAAAGCAACAACACATGAATTGAGCAGCAATGCAACCGCTCAAATCAGGGCCGTTGCCCGCCCAGCCCAAACTCTCTACCAGCCTGTCAAAGGTGGCTCTGTCGGTCTTGAATGCAAGATCAGGCGTGGGTTCGGCTGAGAATATCGGCAACCAGGGCGTCAGGCAGGCGCTTGGAGGCCTGGAATCCGCGCATGTACAGGATCGGCTGGCAGCCGGCCGCCGCGATCGAGCGCCCATCCGCCATCGGCTCTGTATAGGCGCGCGGCCGGAACGCCTCCAGGAGCGCCTCCCCCGGGGTGCCTGTGTGATAGGCACAACAGTGCACTTAGAAGGCTCTGCTGGAGCAACAATAGCACGAAAGTTTCTTGAAGAAACCATCCTGTGCGGCCCTGAGGTGCTTCTTGAAACCTCCAAAAGGAACAACACAGTGAAAAAGGAAGATGTAAAGCAATGAGTCATGCCAGACACCTAGGGCTCATCAGAGGCTCCATCGTCCCCCACATCAGCTACATCTACATCAACACAACGATAAGATGGTGTTGTGCCAGCAGAAATACATGCCCTGGGGCCCCTGGAATGCTCATTGGAGGGTTGTGATGATAGAACATGACCAGCCGCCTTCTGACTCATAATTCACAGAAACACCCCTGCCACAAAAGGAAGTGTCCCTGTCCGTCATTCAAGCATGGCACTGGGTTTCTTACCAATCCATGCCAGATGACCACATAGTACAGTCTCTCACATGACAAGAGTGTTTCTATGCATGTCAAAAGACACCGGTGTTGATTGGAGGTATGAGGGCCTGGCTCCTACCTATTTTGGCGCAGACGCCCAGCAGCGCATCCAGAGAGTTCATCTTCATGTAGGGACATGACGCGCAGCCGCCTTCGGCCGAGCAGCCCTCGCCGCCGGCCGGGCCCGGCACCACAGGTAGACCTCCCGGCAAGGTCCCCACGGATGCACCTGTGCATGCGACACTTCTCGTCAGCCCCTAGTACACACCGCCTGCGCCATCACAACAGGAAGATACCACTAGTGGATTGAAACGGTCCCGGCACCACCTGGCGAGGTTCCCCCAGTGCTTACACCCGTGACAGAAAACATCCTAGATGAGCTTACATAGAATGGTGCATGCACCATTGGGAGCCCGGACTCCCAGACATCAGTCCCTTGCGGCGTCTGTTCATTGTCATGCACAATGTGCCGGCAACCAGACTATCAAAGAACACAAGTGCCTTCTGCTAAGATGCACTTGTGCAGTCGACACTTTCTGTCGTCCCCTAAAAACCCCTTGCACCAAGTGCCATGTGCAACTGCCACGCAGTCCCAACTCCCAGCCACAGATGCTGAACTGCCACTCTTCTGCTGCCTATGGTCTAAGAAAATGCACCTGAATTGGCATCAGAAGGGGTATTGGCAGTGGTCGTGATGGCCTCAGAGGCAACAGGGAACACGATCTCGACTGCGACATCTGAGCGGCCGGCCGCGCGCAACATGGCCTGCACCTTACGCACTATCGCAGTCACCATGCCTGACTCCGTGCCTAGCACCACCTGCAAATGCAACACACACCCCGTCTTTGTTCCATCCCCTGTATTGCCACTTTGCCCCTTCACTTGACCCAAGGCAGGGTAGAAGCTCTCTCTGAGTCTTTTAACTGCCAGTGTAAAACTGCCAGTGTAACTCCTTTGCTATCCTCTTGACCCAAGGCAGGTTAGAAAGGCAGCACAGCAATGCTCAACAGTGAACGCCTCATGGGGACTACGACAATAAGTACGACGATTAGATACACGATGACCCTTGCTCACCAGCTCTTACAAAATGCACTTCCAACAATATGAGAGGACACACAGCAAAGTCACGTGCCGGAAAAACGTCGCAGGGCAGACATTTGACACCCGGAAACTGGATTTAAAGGAAAGCCACCAGCATGGCCACAACTGGAAACCCAGTGTCCACCCGTCAAATGTCTGCACTGGACCACACAGGTCCACTTCCATGCCAGTTGCTCGCACACCCCAGGCTACAAGTAGAGTACCCACAGACAGTCCCTGGCAAGATTGAGGAATTTGCAGCCGCACCTGCAGGGTGTCGGGAAAAGGGCGCTCCACGGCCTCGGCCAGCTTGGCAGCGATGAAGTCCAGGATGTTCTGCGTGGAGCCGACCACGCCCATGCCGCGCTTCTTGGCCTCCATCGCCAATGCAAACATCTCCCCTGGTACCTGCCAATGCAACCGGCACGCATCACTCATCCGAGTGAGGATAGGTTACTTCTACCGAACGCCACTAACCACATCCCATTGCTGCAAACCGACCATTTCGTGTGTAAAATGTGGACCGTGCTCCAAATAAACATGGGCATGTTTGGGCGTTGGCATGACACAACCTCAACTGTGGCAGCAAGCCATGTCGTGCATAAAGTACATTGACAGGAAGACTTAATAAGACTCTCACAGGACGATAGCTCAATCATGCAGGCCCTTTGTAGGACTTTTCCCTTTGAAATTTGCTGGGAAGAATCCTACAAAGACCTTCACTGGCTAAGTTTTCGCCCCACGAGGATCTACAAAAGCCTGTATCAACTAGAATATTGTCCTGCCAAGTTTAGGTGAAGGAGCATCACATCGTGTTTCCCAGGAAAATACCAGTGCAAACCTGGTAAGCCACCCATCATGATCAAGGTAACACCATTCTGTTGCCAGGTGTGGATGTGAAGGATGTGAGCAGAAGCGTGAGGTCATCTTTGATCATGCTGAGTGCCTTTTGGCAATAGCATTCTGAGAGCACTTCTCAGCTGCAGCGCACCTCGAAGTGGGCGGTGAGGTAAGCATCCCCATAAGCTTCGCGCAGGAGCTGCGACACCTCAGCGCCAAACAGGTGGTGCACGATGCAAGTGCCTGACTCGAAGTAGTGCAGCCGCGGCAGCAGCGCCCTCACAGACTCCCTGCATGCATGTACCAAGCATGAGGGGCAGCAATCCTCCCAGAACTTCCCTGCTTTGCTTGCTTCTCCAAGCACATACATTACGTCTCAACAATCACAGCACACCGCAAATGTGCTCCAAGGAGTCTCGCCAAACGACTGCTGCAATACTGCAGCCGCTGCTTTTGACATCGACAAGTCCAGATGCAATAATATTTGAGCCGCAAGTTGTTATCTGAGCGCACTATCTCCCACAGATCATCCCTATGGCCCTTATAGACTACCGAGACAATGGAGCAGACTAGCATGTCCTCAAGCACTGCTATATTAACAACACAGAAGGTACCGAATATGCTTGCGTGGCTCCCCTTACATATGCCATTCAGCGTGAGAATGTCAAAATCACACCTGTTGTGGTCAGGGTGCAGAGCACGAATCTCTTCGTCGCTCATCTGTGCCACAGCGCGCAGCATGACCGCCAGGTTGGCGCCCATGTACGTGTCGGGCCCGTAGTACACATTGATGCCTGGCACTTGCGCGAACGCCTGCAGACGTCGACAATAGAGGGAAAATTATGGATGCTCTTGTCCAAGCATAGGAGAAACAAGAAGCAGGGAATGCCACTCCTTTATCGTTCGAATCAGCAGTGGCATGCTTCCGCATCTGCTGCTCCATTCCTGCTCTTGCTCTTGTCCAAGCATAGGAGCTACAGCACATGGACGACAAGAGCAACAGCAAAAGTATAGGAGCTACAGCACTCGGGAAGCATGCCACTGCCTCAATGTCACACCCGAAAAGCATCAGCTACTGGGACATCTTTTTTCCTGCACCTGCCACAGCTCCGATGCCACTTTACCCGTGAAAGTACTGAGATCACTTGGCACAACTGCAGAACCCAAATCTGTTGTTCCTAGACCTGTCAACAACCCAAACCACTAAAGACAAACCATTTGGAACTGCTGGGATCAATGGGCGTACCTGCAGGACAGTCTGGACGACATTGGAAGAGGTGCAGGTGATGGTGGGCACTTGGGCATGCGCGTGCGCCTTGGTGCGCAGGCTGGTGTTGATGTAGACCACGTGCAGGGTGGGCGCGGCGTTCCCTGCCGCCGCGCCTAGATAGGCACCGTAAGCGGGCGCCTCAGCCGCCTCCGCCAGCGAGCAGCCGATGTCGGTCGCCGCCATGCGGTACACCTGGGTGTGGGATAATCCCATGTTAAGACCTTGGCGGGAAGCGTTGATGTTAAGACATCTCCTCTAGAAACACTCTCACAGCACTCCTCATTGTTGGTGCTCTCACTTTTAATATGGTGCGCCACATATGGAAAACGCACGTGTCAAGATAATCAGCTCTGACTGGACAGCCACAAAACTCAGAATGCAGAAATCTCCGTGGAAAAAGGGAACTACCAGATTTCAACAAGCAAATGCGTGGACATGCTTGACAATATCCCCAAGGGAAGCCATTGCAAGCTGCAAGCCGCAAGCAGCATGCACGATCAACAGAAGAGCGCGCTGCAGGTGGAAAAAGGCAGCGATTCACCGCCACATCAGCATGACCGGCCTCATCGAGGATGGCGCGGACATTCTCCGACATGAAGTCGACACCCAGGACGGCCACCGAGGTGCATCCGGCTTCCGCCATGCGGACCGCTGAGTCAGCCATGACTAAGGAGTCGGAGATGTGGATGTGCGGCCAGCGCTCGGCCGCGGCGGAGAGAACGCCCTGCACCTGGGGGTCCATGTAGAAGTGCGCCACCAGGCCGATGCGCTTCTCGCTCAGCACCTGCGCGCACATGCCCGCACTCCGTCACCACTTGCCCAAGTCCCGCTTATTGTAACGCACACATGTGTACCGCATGTGACCCTCAGTAGTATGAAACATTCCCAGCAGCCTCAGGTAAAAGTTTGAAATACTCGGTAAACACTCTGTTCGACATGGGTAGCTATAGGATCTGCCTCCATGTGTCTTGCACTCATTCTTTCAGTGCAAGTTTAGAGATCGCTGCCTGCAGATCTAGGTCCGGGATTTGAAAGCCAGAGGGCGCACACCTTGACAAGAGCATCGACCTGGGCTGGATCAGGCTCCAGGTACTTCGCTTGGGCTTCCGCAAACGCGCCCTGCGGCTCGATGGCATCGGCGGAGACGCGGAGGGAGGGGAAGGTGGGCAGAAACGCCCCCGACAGGACGCGCGCACGCTTGCGCATCGCCTCCAGCATGTTGAGGAAACCGTTGGCGCGCGATGGCGTCAGCACTGCCGGGCCCAGCTGCAGCTCTGCAAGGTCCTCGGGCTCTACCTGCAAAGACATACCAGATGAGTTATTATCGTGCAGCTGGTAGCAACTGCAGAAAAACTAGGCACATGTCAGAGCACGTGACATGCTATTGCAATACACTCTCTACTGCAGCTCATGGTGGCGGGGCCAAGCACTAGTAGCACTGCTTGTAGCCATGTGTCATGCCCATGCTGCAAGAGCTACAAATCCCGCTCCGTCCTAGACATTTCAGAGCAGGAGTGAAGAGCTCTGCTAGCCTGGCCATAGCACATGGCCGCAGCTGAGATTGCAAAACAGAAGAAGACATGAATCATAAAGGACACCAGACAAATTACTTGGAAGGTTGGGGCACCTCACCTCCAGCACTTGCGCCGGGGTCAAACCGGACAATGCAGTGACCAGGACAGCGGCAAGGCCACGAGTCACTTCGCTGTCGCTATCAGCTGAAAATTGAATCCTGCCGCTGGAGTCTTGCTCAGCATCCACCCACACCTGCAAAACAGAGAGGATTAGTTGAAAACTCTTGTGCTCCACCAAAGACAAAAGTCATCCTTGCAGAACCTTCAAGACTCCGTTGGAACTCCACAGCAAATGCACTGTGCAGTTGGTTGAGGCTACAAGCAGTCGGCAAACATCATTCCAGAGACACTCACAAGGCAGTTGCATAGATGTGGGCTGAAGTGCACTGACCTGTGCAGTGCATCCCATGACGCGGTTGGCCATGGTGCGCGCATCTGCAGGGAATGGCGGCAGTGATTTGGCAAGCTCCAGCAGCAGCTGTGCCCGCTCCTTGGGACCTCCCGCGGCTTTAAACTGCTCAGCAATGCTATCTATGCTGACCGGAGGTGCTGCCAGCGCCTGCAAATCATGTAAAACTGCATATTTGTATGTGAACAATATACTGCTCTGATGACTAGCTGACAATATGGTGACACACCCAGGGCAGCCAGTGTCTCAGTCATCTCCAGACGTTCCTCAACAAGTAGGCATTCATCTGATACGTGTTAAAGTGGACGATCAAGGACCTCAGCGCTGCGTGAAAAGTGCCGGTGCATGGGACACATAAGAAAGGTCAGGGATCTGAAAACCTCCCTCTGGAAGGAGCCAGCAGCGCACCTCTCTGGCCAGGGTCGGAGTCGCTGAAGACTGCTGAAGATTATACTTCCTCTTGGAGGTAACTCTGCCAACGGGACTAACAGTTCTAATCTTGACCGTAGTCGTGAGGCCACGGTTGGCCCTCAAGCCCACAGGCTTCTGTGGCACGCTAGCAACGACTGCAAGGGCTGCTGCCATGTCTGCTTTCTCGTATTGTACAAGCTCTCGGAAGCTCTCAACACTGATCGACGCTAATAAGTGTTGAAAAAATACTGCGACGCTCTCGGCACTAGCTAGCACGCCTTCACTTCCCTAAACTCGGCACAACTTAACTCGGGCGTCTCTCTGGCTAGATGGGTACTTCTTGTTAAACGTCCACTGCTTGGTTGCTAAACTTCGCGAGCACGACATCGCTGCTTAAGAGCTCATGAAAAAGCAGTGATTGGTTGTTTCGTAAACTACTGCTGCGGCACGAAGTACTGTCGATATTGCTTGCGCTAGTACGAATCCTGTTGTTTTTTGTAAGTTTTGATACAAGTGAGGATGTGCACGCAAAACTGCCGCCTTTCCTCGTCTGACGTGAAGGAACCCAGACTACTCAGATTACGTGAGTGACACGTGGCCCTGGCAATGCACAGTAAACTTGCATGGGCAGACTCAGTGCCATTATTAGGGGAAGTTTAGATGTCTCAAACTTCGGAAGAGTATTGTCCGTTGCTGTCGTGGTGATAGTCTGACGTGGTGCTTGTCCTAGAGTGATTTAAGTGTCCAGATGCACATGTAGACAAGGTGGACTGGTTGAGGATTTGCCTCTGCAGAGGTGTCGATCTGCGATTTAAGAACTTTCAGTGTTAATCAGCTGCAAGGTCCCCATCGTATCGTTAAGATCGACAAGGGAGAATTATAGAGGAGTCAGCACTTACGAGGATGGTTCCTCATACAAACTTGCAACCTTCGTGTCGTCCCCTGCCTATTTTCCATGCCAAAACTGCTCTCCATACGAGGTTGAGGCGTGAGCAAAACATTCCACGAGCTTCCCCTCGAGACAGACAGCCACCAGGTGCTGAAAAGGATGATGAAAGGTCTATCAGCTCGGTAAGAATGCACAAACCCAACGTTCCATGCACAGATCGATTTGTTACGACCATGTAATGCTGTCTCATGTGTCATGTAGATTCATGGTAATTCCACATGGTTGCCGATGGTCTTTGTATTTTGCAGGAGCGCAAGCATACCCCAAAGGTGACAGCACTTCACACCCGTGTCAAATCTGCGCTCAGCAAGAAGGTGGAGCAGCTCATGGCTGAAATCATGCCTCAAGAAAGGGTAAGCATAGCTGACTCTATCGCGTCTCATGCAGCTGCCCCACATGCTGTTGGTGGCCGATAGAAGAGTGCCATGCAAAGGTGCTTTGCACATCACATGCTAGTCGTCCTTGATGTGATGAGATTCTAGTGGGATTGATGCCAATCGTGGAGTTATTAAGATTACTCTCACGTCTAAGCATCAACTGGTCCCACCGTGCTTTTTCACATTACTGTCTGGCTGCAGGGAGATGCAAGAGACTGGGCATTGATGTGGACATCCATCGCCATCTTCATCTACGCTTCCATGCACCTGTATCGTCTGTATGCACATGTATACTACTCCTTAGGCTTGCGGCCTCTCATACAAGTCCTGGGACACTGAGAGGGAGAGCATGTGAATGGAGCGATGTAACCTGTGTCGAAGATGTACCTTGCAATTTTTCACACTGAGAGAACAGATCTCCTGAGAGGTGTATGAGGGAAAAAGAGAAGATAGCTGAGGCAGATAGCTGTGGAACTGTTGAGTCGTCTGTGTCCCGCACTAGTTGACATGCTGCTTTCGATTTCAGTCTTATCTAAAATTTGCGCCTTGTTGGAGCCTGAGAATTTTTTATGGTGTACCGGATCTTGGCAGAGAAGGCTACTGGCTGCTGTGATTTGTAGTTTGTCTTGAGGCACGACACCCTCCTGAAGATGAACTCTTTTGCGAGATAAGAGGTTTTGAAGGTAGAGGAGGAGGGGGAGCAAAGTGTTCAGGCCGTGGGTTTGCAGGAGAATGGAGTTGAGCAACACTACTGTACTTTGTGATCAGAGCAGATGGTGGTTGTAGTGTGCGTGGCTTTGCCGGTCACAATGTGAATCTTGTGTAGCCCTTTAAAGACGGCTTGCTCTCTTTGATGTGTACTAAAGATTTATCTTCTGTTTTCACAACCCACTGATCTATCTATCACCAAGGCCTGGCCAGCACGTGGACGCGCATATTCTGCAGCTGCCCACAGACAGACACAAGGCATCTCACACTGATAACGCAAGCAACACAACGACAGCATTTCGTATCATGCGTTTGGGCAATCCCACATCATCACCAGAGCATCACGTCACGCCAGTACAGCAGAGACATTGCACAACATGGCAGAGTGATATTTTTCCTGGACTGTAATCACGAGTTTTAATTGTCCCACCAAAGCTTGTGAATCAACATGCAGCACGGATTGGGCAGATATATTACTGGGAAAGCTCCGCATGGCTACTGCATTACTGAAGCGATGCAGCTAAATGCTGTGCGCCAGGCATCGCGAGGAATTGCTATACAGCCGTGACCTGTGATTAGTATGCAGCGTGTTCCTCCATAACGCTGAACAACAAAGCATACGCAGATGTTCATATATGAACAATTCTTTCTTGGGAGTAGAAGCAGGTGGTGAAGTTCAGCCGAGCGAGGTCAAAGCGTATCTCCAAGGAAGTTTCCAAGCGGGACGAGGCGCTCCCTTGAAACGCGATTGTCTTGATCTCAAACGCGCCAATTCGCTTTCCTGAGATGCAGGGGGAATCTTACTTGACTTGTACTTCACGGCAGTATCATCTTAAATCCGTACCGTAGTTGTTGCTTCAGCACGCTCCTGTCCACTTTTTCCCATGGGCAGCCAGGCAAGGGCAGGGTCGACGGCCAAAAAAGGCTGGGCAAAACCAGGACCAGACCACTGGGTGAAATTGTGTGCAAGCTGGGTGAAGACAGAGAGATAAAAGGATTGAGATACAGGACGTACGTGCACTCCAAGAAGACCATTTCTGCCAACAGTCTCGATATCACATGTGGCTGTACAGGGGGGCCATCCCAGCTATTCATTGATCAAGCTTCATTCCCTCAAAGCAAACCACTGTGCATACTCTTGACGACAAACCTAGCTAGCTATGCAACTCAATGTCACCTCATGACCTCCTCTCTCTCCAGCAACCACCATCGACTCACTTGGCAGCTGCAAGAAAGACCAAGAGCACACGGCGTTTCTTAAGCCTGCAACCTCACGCGCAACTGCTATATTGTCATTCTGAAAAGTCTGATCCCCGCTTCGCCGATCTCTGGCCGCGGCACTGCCAGCTCAGCGCTGAGTCAGGAGTGCTGAGGTCAGGACTGAGTGGCCAGCTTGGTGAGGTGCTCCGTGAACACAGACAGCGACACATCATCAGTCATGATGACCTCGGCTGACATGGTCGAGTTGGACTGATATGTGCTGGATGGGTTTAGCCTGGCCAGCAGGAACCGCGCCTGCAAACAGCAGCAGAGAGACCGCTCAGCATTGATGGAACACAGGAAGACAGGGCACAAGAGTTCCTGATGAAGCAGGGCTGTATGCTGTCATGTCAAGTTTCGCCCGAGCTAGCATCTGACAATGGGCACATGAATCTTAGAAGCCCACTTTCTGGCTGCATATTTTCCAGCACAACTGTCTGGCACCCATGCAGTGATCATCATCAGGTATACCAGAGATATGAGGGAGAGAGATACAGTACAAACAGCAAGGGTGTGCGAGCGCCATAAGAAAAGGGGCTGCCTCAGCAAAACAAACACAGGCAGGATGATTACCTGGGAGCCATTCTGGTCACAGTCCACCAAGCGCGGCACCGGAAAGCGCCGCTGCAGAATGGCTGACGCGTCCTTCTTGGGCGCCTGATCACAACCAGAACAGCTGTTCAGACTTATGTACTTATTTACATTTATTTAGCTGACTTTCTGCCGTTTCAACCACAATCCTCAGCTTCAAGTGACCCCGCACACTGGGAGTCCACACGCTGCACAGCAAGAAACAGGGTGGAAACTCCAACGTCTGCCCAGATCAAGACATGCAATACATGTATTGATCATACGAAGACGCCGGAAATTTCACTCTGCTGATAGCAACCTTGTAGCTGTGCAGCGCAGCAACGTTAGCACGCTGCAGACTTATATAAACAACATGCCGTGGAGCGCCAAGACTCCCTTGAAGGCGTGTAGCAAGAGACCTTCTGCCAGGCAACACTTGTCGACTTCTGCAGAAATGAACCCTGAGCTGAAGACTTCAGGAAGTCGCACCTCGAGTAGCTCCTTGAAGTGGGCATGCTCGGGGTTGAGGTGGAAGCCCTCCTTGCGCCACTGAGCAATGGAGCTGCCATGGAAGACGACCACATAGAAGTAGGAGTCCAGCAGAAGGATGCGGTCCGCCGCGATGGATGTCACATCCAGGAGCACCTGCGCACAGCATGGATCAGTCACACTGACATTGCAGCGGTCCCCCTCTTTCTAGGATGCCCCAGTTGTGCTACAGGCAACCATTGGGTCTTTCTGCTGATTTCCTGAGCGCAATTCGCTGCAGGGCGCATGCGCAAAGATGTCTTTGCCCTGCAGCGCATCGTGCACAGGAAATCACATGAAGACCGTATGGTTGCCCGAAGACAACTAGGGCACCCTGATCCTGAACACTGCAAGTCAGCAACAGCAGCACGAGATACCTCTGTCACTGCAATATGCCTTGCCATGAAGCTAGTGAACACAACTGCTCTATGGGTCCTCCCCTTCCTGCCAGCCAATTATTGGGGATGATGGAACGACTTTCATAGTCATGGACTATGCCAGCTTGTTGGAGAGGTGAACATAGGCACAGGCAGGCGCACCGGCTCCGAGATGGGTTGGGCTTCGCCGAGGCCGTAGGAGAAGAGGGAGGGCTGAATCATGACAGTGGCCTCCTGTGTTGTCTCCTTGTTCAGTGACAACCGGCAGTTGGCCGTCTCGTCCGGGCTGTTGCCAAACACCTGTGGGTGCACCACAGTGAGAACTCAAAATTCGAGGACCTGCTGCATGTCCCAATCCTCCAGGGCTCTACCACCTGAGTGTCTGTGGCCACACTCGTCGAACTTCGAAATCGCAACTACAAGCAGCCAGGGCTTGTTGTTGCAACCTCGAAATCGACGAGTGTAATCACAATGACGTCACTACGGTCCATTGCAAAGATCATGAATGGAAGCGTCGCCCGGACAAGCCTCTTCACCCTGTCTGGTACGGCTCTTTGACTCCCATGCTTGATGGCAACTGGACCTCTCTAGGCATACAATATGCCTCAGCATGATGGAATTTCATTGTGCAAAAGCCGAGCGATGACAGCTTGCACCTGAAGTGCTAGGTGTGAGGGGAAGAAGACACTTCCAACGCAGTGGCCCCTGAGGTGATAACGCAAGCACTTGGTCAGGAGAAAGCTTGCATCACAAGGCCAGTGACTGGGGGTGCTTGCCTGCACAAACTGGGAGCGGCGAAGGTTGAACATGAACTGCGGGTAGAAGGCCATGTTCTCGGCGAGGGTGAATGAGGAGGGGTCGTTGGCACGGTAGTCGCCAAACCTGGACGCCAGCCTGCACACAGGCCCCCAAGCCGTAAGATTACTCGAATCACCTCCATGCCTTATAACCCTTCCAGGACCCCAACAAACGTCTTGTCACCCGCTCCTAGTGTGTTCTCATGCGTCCTCTCTCGCTCTCTTTTTGGTAGCGCACACCCTCTCCAGCGACTGCATACTTGTCTTTCGAGACACCACCACAACATAAACCTGTTAGACTTCTAGGACAATGGAGCATCGGTACATCGGTCACCCAATGATGCGAAGGAGCAAGAGTCCGCCAGAATGTTAACTCATGAAGGCATTTTGCCACGGGCGAGAAAGTTTGCGATATTTCCTCTAGGGGATAATTTGAAGTGGGGTTTGTATTGCACTTGGGGGTTCACTGGCTAGGAAAGGGGGTGAGCGTGCCTGATGAGGGTGCGGTCGATCCAGCGAGTGGCGTCAAAGTCCTCCTCCGTCTCCATCTTGAAGGTGGCCAGACGCGCGACCACCACCGCCGCCGCCTCCTGGTCGAAGCCCGCCATGAGCTCCTGCAGGTTGCTGCCGTCCGACCACCTGCCCAAATCACCCACATTTACACCCGTCAGTTTGGGCTTGAAGGTGAGGATACATCTGCCTGTCATTTGCATGCCTGTTTACCACGTCACTGCTCTGCCAAGCCGTCAGAAGGGTGCGGACTGCAAGGCCGCCATTGCTTCCGCCAATTTGGTCCCTTTCATCCGCTGCCAGAGACTTACTGGTTCATCAACACACTCCTAAAACTTGTACAATCAGTTCCGGCAAAGGGTCAGCGCCCCCAGCAGAGATCATTATCAGTTCTGTGGTTTTGGTGCACATAGAATGATGTGTCATGTTCATGACCATGCAGAGCATCGGCATCAGCACCACTGCTCTGCAGAGGCAGCACATGACAGACCGATGTCGTGCACCAACACCACAGCAACCAAGCATCTTGGGCCGAATGTGATTGCAGAATTGCACAGGCTGCCCTGTTTGAGCCGCCCCTTCCCAACAACAAGTGATGACAAGGGTTGCTCAAACGCAGCAGCCCCAGCAACTGAGCACCCACTCACATGCCGGCCGCAAAGGCAGCTCTGCATGCAGCAGCATGACTTTCCCCTTATCCCTTCATTGCCAACACGCTGTCCTGGTGAGTCCACTTCACCAACTAGCTGGCAAAGTTCCCATGCAAAAAATGAGAGCGCTGGGGCTTGCAGGAGCTGATAATTTTGCACCTCTGGGTATGTCACCAACCCCTGCTCTGTGGCATGCAGGGGGTACTGAATAAAAGCTGTAAATACACCCCACACACAGGGTGTGTGTACTAAACCCCTATGGCATGCAGGAGGCTCTGAAGACACCCTGTAAATAACCCCACACACAGGGTGTATTCAGAGCCCCCTGTGGCATGTCATTTGCACCTGCGAGTGAAGGTGGTGACGCGGACGCGGTGGGAGCCGTCTGCGTGCAGGTAGCGCGTGATGAACTGCACGAAGAACTGCTGCGCGGCGTGCGGCCCCTGCGCCGCGGCCTCCTTGCTGGGCGGCACGATCTCATAGAACGTGCACAGCGTGGTGCTCGCGTCCTGCCAAGCATATGTCATGATCAGTCATAGATTGGTCATTAGCACTTGGTGGGTGTACTGCCCAAGCACTTCAGCAGGCATGCGCAGCCACCTGACCTCATGACAAGTACTGACAAATGCTACAGGGCGTGTAGACCAGCCATCGTGTGATGCCGCTACTGAGCCAGCTGCATATCAACAGACAAAAGTGCTCGATGGCACAATCCTCTTTTTCAAGGACATTTCATTAAGTGCCGTGGCTTATGAGCATCAACAGCATGCATGACTGCGAGAGGAGTCTAACCAGGTCGGCAGGACGCCCCAGACCCTCATCCAGGCTCTGCGTCTCGAGAGCTCAACACGTGACCACATGAAACAGAGCAGATTAACACGAGGATTTGAATCAGTGCGAAGGGGTATGCAAGCGCACCAAGCCAGCCAGCTTCCACTGGTTCGTGCCGCCGATTCCCACAGGTGTGTCTGCAATGATGGAGCTCTTCCTCTCGATGGCGGCAGCCGGCCCCAGCAGCCCTGCTATCTTCACCCCTCTCGATGGAATCACCTGCGCCCGCACATGCCCCTTTTTATGCTGAGAAATCGGCATTTGCCCATGCTACAGTGCGTCAAAATGGCCACTGGCTCGTGACGATAAGGAGGTAACTCCCAAATAGTGAGGAAACGAGAAGATGAGGCCAATGTCTGCAATAGGTTGGAGCTACATACACCATCTAGCCATTTCACAGGCCCTCAGCAAAACATCGCACACATGGCTTAGCTGTTGTGTCAACAAGATCTAGGCACACTTCATCCAATGCTGTGTCCACATGCTACCCAAGTGTAATGTTCATGAAGAAGTCACAAGGACGTGAGATCCTGGGGTAGCCAAGCAACCGCACCTCAAAGGTGGCATTGGAGGCAATGTCAAGGGAGCCGGGGGCGCCCGGGGGAAGGAAGACGCGCTTGAAGGACTCCTTGAACACTGGGTTCAGGAAGGTGTCCGTCTGCACTACCATGCCACCAGACATGTCCACCACGGGCTTCATTTCTGCCAGGCCAACCTGCGCATAAATCAGACCCAATCAGCTAAAAACATCCTGCCGATGTGCAGGCAACACAGGCAACATTGTGGACCGCAGGCAAACTTCACTTTTTTAGCCCCCTGTTTCCGCTGGACCGCCGAAGTAAGTCCGACTTTGAGGTTCTGCAAATGACAATGCGCTACAACTGATAGCCACAGTGCAAAAAAAGTGAAGCAGATTGTTGCTTTAAACAAAATGAGCATGGAAAGGAACGGCAAACGACCGGAGTACGGTAGTCCCAGCTTGTGAAGAGGAGAAGGTGCACCTGATCGAGGGCACAGGCAAAGACATCGAGGGAGTGTTGCTGCTGCACGAGCTGCGACGCAATGCCGTCAAAGAACCGTCGCGCCTTCTTGTAGTGGGCGGCCCTGTCCTTGGCCAAGTCCTGCATGCATGACATGTGCTTAGACAGCCTCAAGCGTTTCCCTGCACACCTCTCCCCAATCTGTTCAGTGAGAGTGTAAAGACTTGCATTCAAAGCACAAGCGCTGAAGAAATAATACTCAGATGCAACCTATAATGGCAGTGCCAATCATCCACAGTCACTCCACTCACATGCAATTACCTTTTTTAACCTGAGAAATGATGCATGACTGAAAGGCACGATGAGGGGACTTCTTGTTAAGGGTGGGGAGGAGTAGACAGGAGCTGAAAAGCCAGCAGAGCATGCAGACCTCGTGCGAGCGGATGGGTTCAGACAGCTCCTTCTCCACAACCTTGCCAGATCCTTCGGTGGAGGGCCCGCCCACAAACAGCATCAGCCGTGCCGCGCACGTGCCCGGCGGTAGAGCCGACCCCATGAGGCTGGCTGCCACCTGCATGCACAGGAGTGCCCATCAAACTTGTATGGGCTGACAACAAGTACGCTTTGCTTTACTCAAAGTAGGCGTGGTGTTCTTGACACAGTATGGGATAGCATGGACACTTGTTTCCCACGAGGTAGGCATGACACTCTTGGAGCTCAGCATCCACCGGGCATGTGCTTAGCAGAGGGATCTTCGCAGAGTACAAGGTGCACCTGGCTCCTGCATCTTTTGGTGGCACCTTCTAACCCATCTCGAGCACACGGTTGGAAATACCTTGCAGTTAGAGCCTAGGTGAACTGCACAGACTGCAAGAGTGACCTGTCGGCCCTATCTGATCCAAAGGCAATGGTATGCCAAGTCTGGTGGTTCACCATCCTGCCATGCCGAGTGGGCAGGTACCTGGATGGCTGTGCCGGTGCATCGGCTTGGCCGGAATTCGGAGAGGGTGGGGAAGGCGTCTCGCTGGAGCTCATCCAGGACGGCGTTGATAGTGAATTCACACTCGGAGATGGGCAGGATGAAGCGGCTGCCCGGGGACCCCTGCATGGGCAGGGCGGGCTGCCCGGGCCCCCCTTTCCTGGCCGGCATTGCGCTCCCCAGCCCCAACTGCTGCACCACATCCTCGCGCTTGTACTCCCTCGCCCCCTGTCAACACGAGCGAGCCATAAGTCGTGCAAGTACAGTCCCTCACCCTAGCTTTGAGCACATGTTGGGTTGCTGGACAGAGCAGAGCAAAGTCTACTCGCATGTATGTCTCCAGTCATGCCCATGCATCAGCAGAGCAAGTCCCGCTGGCGTCCAATCTTCGTTATGCACGAAGCAAGTGGAAAGTACATTACATGAGTCGGAAAGGTGCCAATAAGTGCCAGATCATGTTGTTGCTGCACGTTTGGAAGCGAACCTCAGCACTTTCGAGCGGAGATGACCCACCTGGAAGACATATGACTTTGCGCACTCTGCGAAGCCCAGCTCATGGACGTGCACATGCGTGCCAAATGTCACAAGGCCCACCTGCGGATTACCACAACAGAGATCATCCACAGTGAAGCTCACCAACTACCTGACCTCCCAAAGATCCAAAAGATCTGTGCCACTTTTGTGCTCCTCCAACGTCCACCACCGCATCTATCTCTATGGGTGATTCTCTTCAGCATCCGTCAGGGATTTCACATGTTAGCCATATGATTCAAAGTCACATCCTCCTGGTATGTGGCCCAGTGTGTGAGGCGCTCACCTGGGCATACTCGGGGAGTGTGGTCAGAGCTTGGGACAGGGAGGCCACACAAGCTCTCAGCTCATCCTCTGCAACACTGGTGTCCACGACAAAGACATATGCTGGCGGCTGCACCGGCTTCGCCTGCTGCTGGATGTACTCAATTGTGTTGAACTCCTGATAAAGCTCCGCCGGTTGTTGCTGCAGCAACACAATGTCAGGCACCTCGACAGATCAGCTGCAGCAGAAATGACGGTGTGGACCGTATCTCTGCAGAGGGAACCTTCCAGCTACCAGGAATTCCTGCATGGTGGCTGAGACAGGAAACAATGCATGCAAAACAGTGACAAACAGATTACATCAATATAGCACAACTTCCTGTGCCTGAGAAGGTGTATTCAAGCTCACCTGCTCATTGATACCCCTGTAGTGTGCAGGAAAGTGGTTCCTGGTGTGACAGAAGGGACATCCCCATAGAGCAGCATTGAAATCGCACTGCGCGTAGGCATTGAGAATAGCTCCACACGTCTTGCAAGGCACAGGGTCATACTCACAGACCTGCGGTGACCACACATACTTTCAAGATCAGCTGATGGAAAGCCCTGCATTCTGTGAGGTATGGAAAACTGTGAAGCAGAAGGTCACGAGGCAGCCTGAATCTTTTCTGAAACAAGGATATTCAACACTTGAAATGTTTGCCCTCGGTGAGTAGACAACATCGCAGCACTAGAGAAGGGTCCAAGTGTGCCACTCTTTACCCTGATATATCTTAACCATTGTAACCCGCGGTAAATCAAATCATAATCTATAGGATTATACTTTCACAACACAATTCGACGGATACTATGCTGAACGGCCAGCGCGTCTTGCCTCCACCTTGAGGACTGTTCTTGGATTCTAACATTCAGCGCAAGTGTGAACGTGCCTGGAGGTTTGCTATTCTCTTGTTTGGTGTATATAGAGATGCAAATGGTATTACAGCCTTCGTCGCCTCAATTCTGCTGTTTGGCCATATATTCCAGGACAGGCGAAGCCCATCCTGCTCCTCAAGCGCAGCGAAATCCGCCATGCACACTCCTGTAAACAAGTTCTTGCTATATAACTAGACTTCGTTGCAACCTCATCACATCAACTGCATTTCCCACTAAGTTCCTGCTTGATTGAAGCCCAAAATGTCCCTAGGAAGCTGCTTTCTCCGCTTTAACAGGAGATTACCATCCACTGCACAGCTTCACAAACTCAACAACTAAAACTGTACACAGCCTGCAACAGGCTTGTGCGCAAACAGCTGGGGATCGCTTTTTCGACCTGCAAGAGCTGGTTTGTGCGCCCGAGTCCAATTCGCCTGTTTTGGCTGCTACGGCAGAGCCCGATCTGGGTAGAAGTTGGTGCCCAACTGGGCTCCTCTAATCCGAGGGTACTGACTTTTCTAGCTTCAAGCCTCTCAGCATTTCGTGTGGAAACTTTCTATCCAAGGCTGACTTTGTGGCACGATAACGTTTGTAGGTGTGCCGATATCAGCTGGTGAGTGTCCAGCATTGGTGGCGTGATCCTGTGTGTCCGTGGTAGCAGTTTTCTGGGAGCGTCTCGCGAGTGCCAGCACCCTGTCGGCACCCGATGAAGAGACAACTGCCTGACCCTCAGGGCGGAGGCCCCGTCAAGAGGTCTGTTAGGTGATTCTTGAGCTCCTACGTACGCTTTTTGGAAAAATTGTGCACTGTGGCACTGGCTGCCTCGTGCTGGGAAGCTCCTGGGGAAGGAGGGTTTGTGCAACTGTCACCTGGTCTATGCCAATGCTAGGTTGACCCGTAGTGTGCCATGTATGGAGTCTAAGTACAGTTTGTGTTCATTTTTGAGCGACTCCAGATTGTGCAGAGCACCATAGCAAATTCTGGCATCTGGCCTTGCTTACCCGCCTTGTGGCACCTGGAAGCTGGTCTAGGAAGAGTGACGGCTAGAAAGTGCGCAATACCATAAAATGCTGACAACAATAATAATATAGTTGCCGTTGTCGACATGCTGATATTCATGGACAGGCCTGGACAACCCAGCACAAGTGGGAAACTGACCACCAACGATGCACTATCCTATCTGCGCGATGTCAAGGTCAAATTCCAAGACAACAAGGAGATTTACGATGAGTTTCTCGAAATCATGAAGGAGTTCAAGGCGCAGAGGTGGGTTTCAACAGCCCAGTCCTGGCTCTTTGGTCATCCTTGCACTGTGTGCTGACAATTTTGTGGGCCTTTCCTTGTTGTGCTCTTCACCCTGGAGTTCTCTTGACGTTTTGAGAGGATGGAAGTGCTTGAGAGCTTCCTTTATCAATGTTTGCGCAATAGTGGACAGTATTTCGACCGGCGTGCTGAGTGTACTTCAGTGTGCCAGTGCTGGCTATCAAGTCTTCTCAAAGTCTGTGGATCCAGACCCACCTTATTGGGAATTGGCAAGCGTCGCTTTCCTGGGTTTGCTTCAGTAAGAGGAATTTCCTGATCGCGGCCTGCGGCTGCTGTGCAGGATAAACACTGAGGGGGTCATAAGGCGTGTGAAAACACTCTTCAAAGGTCACAAAGAGCTCATTCTGGGCTTCAACACCTTCCTTCCTCAGGTATGGCTTGCTTGCCGGGCTATGAATGCATTGTGCAAGGCCATAGGACATGTTTTGGGCTGCCAGCACTCACAGCCACTGCCGGTGCTTTTTCCAGGGATATGAAATCACTGTGGACGAAGTCGACAAGGAGGAGAGGGTGAGCTTCTGTCATCTAAACTTAGATAGATGCGCTGCGCGTCGCATTTGCACCACTGCGAAACCATTTCCTGCTGGAAGTTTCGACGGCCTTGTTCGTGCTTTGCGCAACCACGATCACTAAGAGGGAGCTTTTGAGCGCGCAGGCACAAGCGCCCAAGGCTGCTGTGGAGTTTGATCAGGCTATCAACTATGTCAACAAAATTAAGGTGATGCTTGGTCCTGACCCGTCATATGAGAAACCCTGCCTTGCCGTGCGTTTCTTGGAAGCGCAACCTCGGCTGCCGCCGTAGATAAGCGTGGCCCGCCGATAAATAGCACATTGGCGTTAACCAGCCTTGCTATGTTATGAAGCTGGGCATCCCTCGCATTTTCTGATCGTTTCATGCGCTGTCCTGACACAACGCTCGATGCCGCAGACCCGCTTCGCTACCGACGAGCGCGTATACAAGGCCTTTCTGGAGATACTCAATCTGTACAGGAAGGGCCAGAAGACGATTGGAAACGTCTACGAAGAGGTAAGTCAGCGCTGAAGTCCAATTGGATCAAAATATTACAGGATTTGAGGCAGCATGATCGAATTCATCTGGCTGGCAAATGCTGAGGTGTCTGACAACTGGATTGAATGCCTCTTGAGGGGTGCCTTCTCTTACCATTTCATCTACACCAAAGGAACTCCTGACATGTGCAGGTGGCACTGCTCTTCCGACAACATCATGATCTGCTCGAGGAGTTTACTTACTTCCTGCCTGATGCCCAGGCGCCTGCACAGGTACTGCTTCCTGCTGTAACATCATGGTCCCAGCATGCATTTGTTCATCCCTGCTCGTATGCC
The DNA here is from genome assembly GCA_020887355.1 of Coccomyxa sp. Obi. NCBI lineage: Eukaryota > Viridiplantae > Chlorophyta > Trebouxiophyceae > Coccomyxaceae > Coccomyxa > Coccomyxa sp. Obi. The sequence continues at coordinate 2,296,676 of AP024997.1, forward strand.
ATCAGCATGCAACAGCACACTACAGCAGTGGAAGAGCATGCTAGATCAGACAGATAGAAACTCTCAGCATAGACAATATGGCGCTGCGGCCTCGGTTGAGATGTCCAGTACATGAAGGGTGCATGGCTGCAGGCACACAAGCGGAATCTGCAGCGCGGCTATGGGCGGGGCATGAATCAGGAGATGGGCATTGTGCGGCAGATGCACAAGCGCAAGGCCGGCCGCCGCGCCGATGACCGTGACTATGGTGCGCATCTGGCCTTCCATCACAGCGTCTGTGCAGCGGGAAGAAGACAGCGCAGCTACTGCCTCTGCAGGAGGCGGCCAGCAAGGCGCAGGCAGAGCTGTGCAGCGAAGACGTATTGCCTGCCTTATAGGGAGTGCATGGGCTCCCCAGCATTTGCGTTTGAGATCTCTTGAAAGCCGTGTTTGTGCAGTTTGCTAAAGAGGCAGGGGGTTCAGCTTCAGAGGGCAGCTGATTTTGTAGTTTGCAGAGGGTGCGTTTCAGAGTGTTGCAGTCGAGCGGCGTCAGGTTCGGGGATGCTGTTGGGGCTGCGGGATTCTTAAGATAGTTGCTGAGAAGAGAAGTGTGTTGCAGATGACGAGGATGACCGGAGAGGTGCCGCGCGCTCAAATCTGGCCAAGGAACTCAGCTTCTTTGAGAAGGTCAAGACGCGGTGAGTAGCTGGATGAGTGCAAAAATCCATCAGCTGGGACACCTGCTGACCACACTTTCACACTCACTCTGTGCGCCAATTGACTCTGCGCGGTCTTGGCTGCTGAGCGTGACCTTAATGATATTGATAGAGTGGGGATTTGAAATGGGTGACATAGTGCACAGCTAGTGGAGGCCTGAGGGGGTGCTCCGTCTTTTAATGCAGGCTGCGCAACCGTGAGCAGTACCAGGACTTCCTGAAGTGCCTCAACCTGTTTGCGCAAGAGATTGTGGCCAAGACAGAGCTGCAGATCATGGTGCAGGACATTCTGAGCCGCTACCCGGACCTCATGGTCAGCTCCCTTACCAATATCCCGCTTGCCCCCCAATCTGTCCTGTGTTTCAAGAGTGTTTCTTGCTTTTGCTGTGCTACTTCCGTTCACAGAGCTGACAAGGATTGGATTTCGTACAAGGGACGCACCAGGGCTGAGAGGGAGGTCTGCCTTGCAGTGTAGACATGATGCGACAAACAAGACCCTACTAGGCCCGTGAGGGATTATCCGAAGGACCTTTTGGCAGGCAAACAAGCATGGATTGTGTGGTGTGCAGATGTCTTTCAACGACTTCCTGCACCGTTGTGAGATGCTGGACTTCGACTTCGACCCCAAGATGGTGTCGCAGGGTCGCATGCACACGCGTGACATTGCCAAGCTCAAGGTGCGCCATTATAGGCAATCCCTTTGCTGAACACCCCACTCTTACCATCCCCTCTTGCATGCTCTACACCTGTCCCAGCCTGATTTGGATCTGCTTGCTGAGACTTCTGCTAAGCAGCATCGAGATGAACCAATCTGTATGTGAAGTGCTGAAATGTTTGTGCAGGGTGACAAGTATGGTTCTCGGCCAGTGTCAGAGCTGGACGTCAGTGGCTGGGAGGTACGCCCAGGCATTCTTGATGATGACTAAGATATGCTGCTGCTGCCCTCTGCTTCAATAGCTTTCCCAGCTTGATGGTGTAACAGTTGTGTTGTAGATTACCATAGCCTCTCAATTTCTGTTGTGCCTTGTCTACAGCGGTGTACCACGTCCTATGTGAAGCTGCCGCCCGATTACCCGAAGCTGCAGTGCAGCCACCGCACTCCACTCGCTTCCGCACTTGTCAACGACATCTGGGTCTCTGTCACCTCCGGCTCTGAGGACTACTCCTTCAAGGTATCTCATCATTCACAGTTATTGTACTTTTTCCCTGTGATTTATATGGGTATCTCAAAAATAAGATATTGGCCGGACAAATTAGCTCACTGGAGGCCCAGGCTTTGCCTGTCACTCAGAGATATGGACCGCTGACATCCACACGTTCTACCCCCTGGCATGCATCTAATTTCTACAGCAGCTGCATAATTACATATGCAGTAGTTCTGGCCCGTATCAGAGCCCGTTCAGCAATACGTGCCCCCATACACTTTCTCTTTCCCAATCTTACTTTTCTCATTGCAGATACTGGGATGCACTGATGGCGTTCCTCACTGATCATAATTGCCTGTGCGCAGCACATGCGCAAGAACCAGTACGAGGAGGCACTGTTTCGCTGCGAGGACGACCGCTATGAGCTCGACATGGTGATAGAGAGCAATGCTAGCGCCATCCGCGCCATCACCCCGCTTGTGCAGCAGCTGGGCGAGATGAGCCCTGAGGACAAGGCCAACTGGCGCCTGCCGCCCAAAGCCCTCTCCCCCATCCACTTCCGCGCCATCCAGAGGCTCTATGGTGTGCTTCCCCTTCTCTTGGGGGTTCTGTGGGGGTTTAAGATCGAGGGGTTTCGTGCAGTAATGTGCCATTTGAGGATGCCAGCTCGCGCCCCAACCCCCTCTCTCTCTGATATCTATGTCACCCAATGGCTCTGCGTGTATGCCAATCACAATGCTGGGGCATTTTAATTGGGGACGGGGTGTATTCCGGCCCCCTTTGGAATTGATGAGGGGTTCAAAGCAGAGATTTTAGTGACCTTGATGAAGTGGCATGGGCACCAGCCTCTCTGCAGACCAAAGGAGTTTGCTCAATCGTACTGGTCTGTCATTAGCACTGACAAATTTATCTTGCTCCCATGAACAGATCAGCAGGGCCCGACAGTTGTGGACCTGCTCAAGAAGAATCCAGCAGTTGGGCTTGGAGTTGTGCTGCCCAGGCTGCTACAGAAGGACGAGGAGTGGTGCGGACAAATCACCCATGCACCATTGCAACCTGAAATCTGAGAGCTATTCCCTGATTGACTTTGATGTGGTGGGTGTCCTGTGTGACATGCACCCCCAAAGCTGCGAGTTGCTTGTTGCTTGGTCTATGTGGAGCATTTCCTGTGTCAATCTGGCCCGTAGCAGAAGCTGAGCGCATGCTCGATGCTGAGCAGGCGCAAAACAAAGGCCAGCATGGCAAAGGTGTGGCAGAAGATCTATGAGGCCAACTACCACAAGTCCCTGGACCACCGCTCCTTCTACTTCAAGCAGGTTAGTGTTCCACACCTCTCCTAAGGCATGGTTTGCAAACTGTCAATGGCTGATCTTGTTCACATCTCTGCTTGATATGCTGATGTGCCTGGATGTCTGCAGCCATGTATACACGAGCAGAGCTACGACTGTACCTTCAAATTTTGAAACGTTGCAGCCCTTTATAGATGGACAACAGATCTTGCTATTCATTCATTCTGGTCGGCCATGCATGCCTGATTATTGCACTACAAGTAGTCGACCATGTTGTGGTGTCAGTCTACCTGAGAACCTTCCATGTGTGGGCTATCTGCAGATGATGCTGAAGCACTTGAGTATAATTCAGGGCACTAATGCCAAAAGCAAGTGGATAAATGGCGATGGCCAAGGTGTTGATGACAAGTTTGGGTGTTGTGCAGACGGACAAGAAGTACCTGGGCGCCAAAGCGATGCTGCAGGAGATCAAGGACATGGTGGAGCGACGGCGCGCGGCCGACAACTCGCTCTCCGCAGTGTCTTCCTCGGCTCCCTTTGCCTCCCGCCTCCACCCTGACCTCATCTACAACTACCGTGACAGGTCCGGCCCGGCCGCATGTTGTCGTTTGCCCCTCTCTTCCCCTCTGTGGTGATGCATTTTGTACTTGCCAGGAAGCTTGCAAAATGTGCAGGCGTTACACGTTGGGAGGCAGCAGAGGATGTCTGGCTCACTTCTGGGGCCTGAATAAGTGGGCAGCTCCTCGCCAAAGCTGACCTTGCTGGCACGTGTTGGATATCCTCATGGAAACAGCACAGCATGCAGATGAATAGAGCATCTTGCATGATGGGTCTCTTGTGCTGTGTCAACCAAAAACAAAGCTGATGGGTGTCTATATTCGTACAACAGGAAGGTGCACGAGGACGCGTACAAAATCATCAAGTATGCGCTGGACGAGATCTTGTCGGTGGAGCTGGCCGAGCGCGCGTTCGACTTCTGGACGACCTTTGTGGAGGCGCTGTTTGGGCTGCCCAGCCGCAGCAAACAGGAGGGCAATGCCATCATTGCCGGCCGCTCGCAGCAGGCCGACTCGCTGCGGCCCCTCAACCGCAAGCCCTCTATGCGCATGGCTGCCCTGTCAGGTGCGTGCACATGCCACGTGCCATGCCATGTGTCGATCAGGCAACCAGACATAGCACGATAGCAGATCAACGAGAGGTATCCCTGAATGGGCCTGGCATTGTTGACATGGGGTGGGCCCTTCTGGTTAATTCACTAGTGATGGTTGCCCACCCGTGATTTCATTCAGCCATCTACGTTCCTGCCTACCTGCCGACATGGGGTGGGCCCTTCTGGTCAACTCATCAGTGATGGTTGCCTGCCCATGATTACATCCAGCCATCTGGGGTAATGGGCTGACGAGGTTCTCATGGTGCTGCAGCCGAGGCTGGCAACGACAGTGAGGCAGAGGCGCAGTCAGCGCTCGGCGGCGGGGACGAGGCGGATGATGTCACGACGGAAATGGGCGGCGACGTGCGCGGCGGCCGCGGCCGCACGGAAGAGCCGAGCACGGCTGATGCGGCCGGCGGCAAGTCCGGTGGCGCCGGGACCGGGGACGAAGCGGAGGGGCCGCAGCGGTCGATCGTGGCCAACATGCTGCTGGCCGCCACTGTCGGCGACTCCGAGGAGGCCGGCCCCGCTAATGGCCTGTCACAGCCAACGGTGCGACACAGACAGAAGTTACATGCTTGACGGCCAGTAGTGAACCTGTTTCAGCTGCTCCCGGATCTCATCAGACACATTGTGGGAGTCTGCAAATACGATGATGCGCAGCACTGCACCCTTTTTGGGGTCGGCATCTCTGCCTGGCTCTGGACCAGGGTTGTAACCACAAAGCCAGTCTACAGTTGCTCCCCTAATGCAACCATCGCAGTCCACCTGCAAGCCCTGCACTCATCTGCGACCTAGTTGTTGCGGTGGCGAGTCGATAAAACATCGAAGCACATGCGCAGCACCCCTAGTAAGGCGCTTTGTGCGCAGGCCACACCGATGGTGTCGGGAGAGGCGGATGCGGGTTCGGATGGGGGCACGGAGGAGGCGGAGCGCGAGAGGGTGTTTGTCGGCTGCAAGCCGCTCGCCCCGGCCGAGGCGACGCGCGCGGCTGAGGCGGCCGAAGCTGGGGACGCGCAGCGCATTGGCCGCATCTTCTACGGCAACGACACCTTCTACATCTTCTTCCGCCTCCATCAGCTGCTCTATGACAGGTGCGCGCTGACCAGGGTTGCTTGGACAGCTCATGGGTATTGAAGGGTGGTTCCTCGGTAACTAACTCCCCGTTCCATGCTGCTGGGATTTGGGGTGACCCGACCTTTTCTATGAGGGTTTACCAGAAGAAGCATGTCATGTTTTTTGGCTCTTGTACCCTCTCTGCACCAAGTTGTTGAGGCGTATCAGATGTTGTCTGGGACATGTAATGTGCTGAGACAATGCCGACAGCGCTGTTAGTCTGTCGACATTGCCTGTTGCTGCCAGCGTTGTAGCTCATTGCCTGTCTGATGTGACTGAGCGCAGACTGCGGCGGGCTGTGCGGTGCGCGGCATGCATAGACCAGCCGGGCAGCTTCAACCCGGACCTGGCGGCGGGCATGCCCCTCCCCGAGCTGGACGAGAAGGGGCAGAAGGCGCATGCTCAGTTCATGACCTACGTTTTTGATCTCATCGACGGCACGCGCGACAGCAGCCAGTATGAAGACGACGTTCGCGCCTTGCTAGGTAGGCGGCATGCCGGGTGCATCAATGATTTCCAGCGGCAGTCGACTGTCTCTGAAAATGAAGCCTCGTGGGCATTTAAGGCATTCAATTATATTATTATGGGGCCAATACTGGGCCAATGGTCAACATTTTCCCCATGAACACTGCTTTGCTTGGTGAGGTCGCATCGGCAGGGTTACATCTGGGCTAAGGGCGTCTGGTGGTTTTTCTGCAGGCACGAACAGCTATGTGCTCTTCACGCTGGACAAGCTCATCTATAAGCTTGTCAAGCAGTTCCAGGCCATCCTCGCCGACGAGCTGGGCCAGGTAAACCACTTGTTCTTTGTTCTGTTCCATGGAAGAATCTCTCGGCTATATGGTGGTTCTGATGACCAAAGAAGGAGTGTGAATCAAATGGGGTTTCCTGTGTATCATGTGGGTTTCTTCGCTCGAAGTTTTTGCGCCTTCAGAAGAAGGGTACAAAGTTTTTTGGTGCATGTTCACGTTAAATCTTGCCTGTGGATAGAGGGCAACTTCCATTGGTATCATCTGAGTCATTTGCGCATTGCTGGTATCATGGGCCTGTTTTGACCGGAGTCATTTGCTCATTGGCTGATACAATGTGCCTGTTTTGGACGTGCGCAGAAGCTGCTGGACCTGTACAAGTACGAGAGCATGCGCGACCCGGCGCACTTCAGTGACGCGGTCTACAACGCCAACGCGCATGTGCTGCTACATGATGACTCGTGCTTCCGCTTCGAGTCACGCGAGGCTGATGGCACGCTCACCATCCAGCTGCTGGACCCCGACCGCACCGAGGTCACTCCAGGTATCCTTGACAGATCTCTCATCTGATTATGGGACGGGGCATCTATCGCCTGAGGCCACCCCTAACAATTGTCCATCAAGATTGTCTTGGCCAGTGTCATGGCAGGTGCAATAGGTCGTCTGCCCGGGGGATCAGTCTGAACCAAATGGCAATATTACCGCTGCACGCGGCGCTCAAATATGCGCCTTGTGCTGCTCTGGTGCAAGGCCCCCATTCTGAGGTGCCGGAAGAAGTCCAGTGATGTACTCTGGCAATGTCCGTGGCACCTCTGTCAAGTGCATGGCAGGGATGGTCTGGCGTTTCACCAGCCTAGGAACATGTCGCGCCATGGAGTTGCCATGTCATTATGCTGCAGATGCAGCTGTCCTCGGCAGAGGAGCGCAGAAGCTGGGCAGCAATCTGTCATTTGCCTGACAAGCATGCTGGAGGCAGGCTCTGCAGAGTCTTGAAGGGCTTCATGGACAGGCCAGGTATCACTAGGTTTGTTGATGGCAGAGGAGCGCACAAGCTGACAGCAGTCTGTCATGGCACGGCAGGTGTGCTGGAGGCCGGCTTTGCAGAGTACCTGAAGGGCTTTACGGACCTGCCCGCGCCCGTAGAGCTGCTGGACCGAGAGGGCGTCCCGCGGCGACAGCCCTTCCTCAAACGCTCCCTGCCTGCCGAGGTGAGACTGCGCTCCCCAGCCCCTTCTGCTCGCACATGTCCTGAGTGCAGTTTTGCAAGTCGCAGGACCAATGGTTGGCCGTGCTTGCACTGAGCAGCTTGCGTGGCACAATGTGTGTCACCTTCAGCAGAGTCTTGCGATGCATGCAATGTGCTGGGAACTTGAGTTCAACACAGCGCTGCTTTCCAGACTCCAGGCTGATTAGCCGTCAGTCTCTGGTTGTTGGGTTGTGTATAAAGCCACTCAGTTTGCGCGGACACCTGCTGTCCACCTGCATTGGGGTTTGGTGTTACTTTTTAACAGCATTCGAGCAGCAGAGAGCATTGTCACATGAGACTGCTCGTGAGAGGAGGATGTTTCGCGACAGGCTCGGGACGATTTGGATGAGGCACCGGAGACGACCGGAGCCGACTCGGAGACTGTGAATGGGCTAGAGTGCAAGCTGTCAACCCAGACATCTAAGGTGTACTGCAAATGCACACCTTCTCATGCCATTTCCACCACTATTTTCAAGGCAGGAAGGCGGGGCATGACTTCAACTGTCATCTCTGCGCCCTGAATTGTCTTGAATTGATTCTCTTGCACTCTGTCTGTATGCATCGGTGCTCATAGAAGCACTGTCAATAAGAAGGGTCTTCAGAGGTGCTGCAGCATCCTTCAAGCAGGATAAAGTCAGGAACTCAGACCAACCATCCTGTTGCTGTTGAAAGGAAGCAGAGAAACATGCACTGCACTGGGAGGCGGACAATTGCAAACACTGGGCTGTTGAGTAAGATCTAAGAAGAGCAAGCGCATGCAGGTGTCGTATGTGCTGGACACGGAGGACGTGTTCAGGCGGATTCGGAAGGGCGGGGAGGACAGCCCGGGGCACAATGCGGAGGCGCGCGCGAAGAAGTTTGAGAGCTGGCTCGGCGCGCGGCAGCAGCAGATCCTGCAGCAGCAGGCGGCCATGCAGCAGCAGCAGCTGCAGCAGCAGCGCAACGCCATGGCGCCCATACTGGAGGCCACTGCCGCCTGATCTTGCCGGCGCCCCCCACCGCGCCAGGTTTGGCGCGCATCTGGCGCGGCCTAAACAAGCGCTTATTGCTGCCTGAGTGAATCGCCCAATCCGCCTGTGGCGTGCGCCAGATTTGGCGGCAGAGGATGTAGAGGCAGGCGGCAAGCAGCTGCAGGAGATATAGCTCCAAAGCATGCAGGGTCGGCAGGCCACAGCCAGTGTCAGGTCCTCAGGACCCCCATATCAGTGTCTGTAGAAGCCCCTCCCAGGAGGGGATGCCAGGTCTGGCGGCATTGTGTGCCGCTCAAAAGCATTGCACAGAGATGATGTTGTTGCTGTAAAGAAGAGGTCCAGATACTAGCTTGCACGAATCCCTGGTCTAGATAATATGATGGCTGGGGAGTAGTAGGCACTCAGCGATGCGCGCGCCCCGACTTGTCAATCTGGCAGGCCCATTGCACCTCTTCTAAGTAAAGGAAAACAGGGAAGCTGATGTGGCTCAGGCAACATCTTCAGGCTGTGAGGGTGTTAACATCAGTTTTGCATGCGTGAGAACGTCAACACTTCAGTGCATCCGGATCCAAGATGTACCAAGGCACCCGGCCCTGCTCTCTGCATTGCTCGCTGCTATGTGTTCTGGTTGCTTGCATTTGAGGAGTGTTGTCTGCAGGGGGCAAAAGACAAGTAAATATGTAGCGGAGGAAGCGGCAGTGATATGGACCCTAGGCTCAAGACAGGACGTTGTAAAGCTTGAACCAGATGCAGTGTCGCCGAGCCCAACAGGGTGATTCCTGGTTCAAGCCAAGTTGCTTATATTGCCCAGAGGACAGCAGTGCTGCCATAGTCTTAGGAGCATTCTGGTGTGAGAATATGAGAACTGTGATATACTTGTTGATGGCTACAAGGGGGTTTTGCCACCAGCAATGGGGAGCCAGCGCTGGCTAGCCTTCCAGGGAGATCTTTCACCCTTTGGCATCTGCATCTGCAGATAATTAACATGCAGAAATTGCCTGTGCCTGTTGCTCAGCCACAGTGCAGTGATGATTCTCTGAGGGCACTAGCTGGACTCCCCGCTCTGCATGCTCATTCAATGTTAGCATGCATGGCACTCAGGGCTAGGTGATTCCTGTGCCCCAGAGTGGCAGTGCTTAGTTGGAACTATTCTTTCCTTGTTAATTTGGAGCAATTCGGACGGTTGCCAAGGCTGTGGAGTGTTGTGAAGGGTGCAGTGGGTGTGTGGCAGTGCTCAATCTGTGGGCCCTCCGTGCTGTTAAACAGCTCAACCCATATCGGCTTTGAAGATCAAGTGCTTTGCAATTGCCAGTGTACAGAGGAGCCTGAGGCTGTGCAGCACAAGCATGCATGCAAGCACAAACGCTGCAGTGCTCCTCCTAGCATTATTGTTCTCACGCAAGCTAGGCCTCATGATCACACATAAGCCTCACGCAGAAGCGGCTGCAGCTGCAGCTCATTGATGGCGGCCATTGAATGGCCACATGTATGTAACCAATGCCCTGTGCATCTAATTATTTGTGATATGCTTTCCCGCCATCGATGATACAATGTTATGGATTCAGACAAGCCATAATTGGCGCCATCCTCCAGAGGTCGACCCAATCTGACGACCATTGGTCATTGACCAACGGGGCCTTTTGCGGTTTACGTCGACCCTGTCTGTGCGATCAGCCCAGCAACGTCACAATATGCACCCCGTGTCCTCCATGACGCAATGGAATGGCCTAAAGTACAGGCCAAGATTTATAAGGTTCATATTGTAGTCACCAATCTTTACATAACGACCCCAATGAGTGACTCCGGCTTTCATCACTTCGATAGCCTCATTGATCAAAGACGCGCTCCAACCTGCGCGTAAAGGTCCGCTCGTTACTTTAATCAGTAGATTGACAACCTACATCAGTCCATACCACATCCGGCATCGCCACGAACAGAAGGGCAAGTGGGGCTGTCAGTTGTTCCGAAAACCAGTTAAAGACGCTTCCACGTTTCGACCCAGAAAAACAAGCCGCAGACGGATATATTGCGATCGTGTGAATTAAACGCTTCGGCGTAGAGGTGTGCTCAATCTCAGGATCAAATTCCTTGAGCTGGTGTGCGTTGAACTGGTGGGTTCGGCGGTGTGTTCTAGCCATTGGAATATAATTGAGCAACGGGCTCAACGACAGACTAACAGCTCCCCGCTGAAGCGTTGATTTTGCATGCCTGTTTTCTTAGGCTTAAAATCTAAAAAATAGTTGCGATGCGGGTGGCCATGCGATGGCATAGGTTGTTCCGTGTCATTAGATTCTCGTAGTGGCAACGCTCTTGCGGCTGAAAGCCACCCGTGATTGCCGCCGGACGTCACCATTTGGGTTATCATGCAGCAGGTATTAGTGATGCCTGTGGTGCAAGTACGATCGAGCATCTGTCTTTCATCGGAAGGCTGGCTCTAAACAGTTCGTGACATTGCGCAGGACATGCGGCAGTCTGGAGACCATGCAATCAGCATGCAGCCCAGCTGCAGCTATGATACAGCATGCAGCGAGCATGCACAGCAGCCACTGTGCTGCTTGGAAGCCAGACAACGCCTTCAGGGGTGTACGCGTCTCCGAACGCACTCCTCGCACGGAAGACTGAACAGGGCCTCGTGCTGTTGGCGGTCCTCTCTGATCAGTATGATTATTCTCGCGGGGATGATGCATCCGTCAGTTGCATTCACGGTGGCTGGCGACGCACAAGACCGAGCCTTCGAAGACATGAGCCTGCTTGCACGCGCTGGGAAACTCATAACGGTGGCGGTCTCCGATGCTGCAAGCGCAATAGGGGCCTCGAAAAGGAAAGGTGCAGTGGAGCAGCATACGCTTCGGTTGGCCAACAAAGCGGTACGTCCAACGGCAGCGAGCCCAACAGACCTTCACTAATTCTCTGTCACCTGTGTTCCACCACTTGTATCCACCACTTGGATACTCCATTCTTGCCAGCGCAGATACAACCAGGCTGACGCTGTCTGCCCTTACACAGCCAAACTATGCAGCACCAGTTCCTTTGACCCCAAGCGTGCCCGTAATCACAGCTGATCTCTGCAGTACCTTGACCTCCTTGATGTGCTGCTGCAGGCCCCCAAGAAGGCCAAGGGGCATGGAGGGATTCCGGGGTGGTTCAAGGGTTCGGTGGAGGGGGCTGTTCAGCCTTCAGCGCTCACAGAGGGCAACCGGCGCGCGCTGCGGCGGCAGAAGCAGCACCACCACAGCGTGGAGGATGAGTGGCTCAAGGTGAGAGCGTGCACATGGCTCAGGCTCAGGCCGCAGATGTGACAACACCAGGGACGATTACATCAGAAGTTGTGTCTCTGCTTGGTCTGCTCATCAGCACAGGCCTGTGACTGCATGATGTGGCAGGGCAATCAGGTGCAGAGGCTCTAGCCAATGAGAAGTTGTATGTCTTAGCAGGGCAAGGCGTTCTGCCTCGCCATTTCGGAGACTACAAACCTTTTAAGGAAGCGTGTATTCATGCTGAGCTCTGAGCATGGAATGGACTGGTCAGGTACACCGGCGGTATGTGGAAGAGATGGAGGCTGCAGAGGCGGCTGATGGGCGAGGCTGGGATGTGCTCTTCTATGGCGACAGCATCATGGAGGAGTGGAGGTGAGAGACTTCCCACCTGTTGAATCTCTTAGTGGATGTTGAGCTACGGCCCCCCATCCGCCATTTTATTGGGGTCATTTGAAGTTAGTTATGCTCAGCCCCATTGCATGCGCTTGCCCCATTGCATGTGCAGCCCCATTGCATGCGCAAGAGCAGAATGCAGGTGGGACCAGAGCAGGATAGTGGGACAACTGCAGAGATGGTGCACAAGACAGTGGAAAGGGGTGGCATCGGGTTGCATTGGCGAAATTGTGATGGATGATGGCTGCAGGGGGACCTTCCTGGGAGCACCATGGGGCCCATTTTCGGATGTGAAAAAGGTGTGGGCGGAATTCTTTGCCAGCAAGCCATATACCAGCCTCGCCTTGGGCATTGCAGGTGACTTTTCCCCCTATTCTACTATCACCAAATTCAAATGCCACCCTGCACCTTGCTGACCAACAAACAATGGCATGTTTTGACTCAAAAGAAGGTCAAGCATCTGTTGAGAGGACTGCTGTGCAAGCTGCTGGTGGCGAAGTGCAAATAGTACCGGGGCCCAGGTGTCTGATGCAATGCAATGCTGACTGGATGCCATGCCATGATGCCAGGTGACAAGGTGGAGCAGCTGTTGTGGCGGCTCCAAAATGGCGAGCTGCCGGTCTCCAAGCACCCCAAGGTGGTCGCCATCATGATCGGCACAAACGGTGCGCCTTCTTTGTGATCACCATTCCCTCCCCTCCCCAACACAGGTGCCGAGTCAAAATCGAATCCCATCACAAGAAGCAGGTCTTCCGACATCAAGCACAGCGCAGCTCTTGCCATTGCCGCACACAGCAAGCTGCTTTGGGTTCCCTGTCATGTGTGCACCACAGACAATCTGAGCAGCAGCATTGATGTTGGAAATACATTATCTGCGTGAAAGGCCCATGCACTACCCTGCCATAACTTCAGTGGCAGTTATGGCAGAGAGGTGTTCAGTGTCACACACCAACTGACATGGGGTTGTGTGTCCTTGTAGATCTGGTGGGCAACTGCACACTGCAATCGGCGGCGGAGACGGCAGCGGGTATCATGGAGGTAAATTCCTTGCTGCATTCGGAGCTGCCCCAGACGCACATACTCAATCTGGCCGTGCTGCCCAAGGGCGAGGTCTGGCCCAACCGCTGCTCTGATGCAATCCTCGCGGTCAACTCGGACCTCGAGGTGTGTACTCTTTCCACTCTCACTGTCTGGTTTGATAACTTAAATTTCTGGCAAGAGTTGCCATGTTGGGTGGTGCCCTTTCACCATCAACACTTGGGACCAGTGGTGCTGACATCTGACGCTGGGCTGGTGCGTTGATGGCAGGAGTATGCCAAGGCCAACCCAGACTTCGCACACTATGCCAATTTTGGCAAGGGTTTCCTCTCCGACGAGCCTGTGGGAGGTCGGTATGATGTCAAAGAGGCCCTCATGCCCGACTCTCTCCATCCATCAGCTGTGGGAATGCGCATCATTGCATCGCAGCTGGAGCCCGTTGTGGCCGCACTGGTCCACACTCCAATCGGGGACGCCGAAGATTTTGCAACCAGCCGGTGAGTCAGCGCACAATGCGCCACCCGGTGGTGAGTCAGCGTCCACCCAGCCGGCGCCAAAGTTGGCCGCGATGAGGTGGGCGCTGTGGGGAACGCCGCCGCAGACGCGGCCCAAGGCTCCAGCCGCTGAGTCAGCCGCATCGGTCAGTTGGCGGCTGCCTTGTCAGTATCTGGTCAGCTGCTAGGAGGACTGTATTGGGGGCTGTAGATAGGGTAGGCTGACCTACTTAAGTATCGATTTTCTGAAAGGGATTACCTTGGAAGGCAAATGGAAGGACCCAATGGTCGCCCACCCAGCCAGGCCGGTATGAGGCGGGAAGCTAATCTCTTTGTACCACAATTTTTAAAACTTGTTCCTTTTCCATGCTGAAGCCCTGGCTGGGACGATTGGCGCGACCACTGGGCTTTCAGGAAAAATCATTCTTACATCTTCTGCAAATTGCCATTGCCGGATAGTGCCAGGGCGCATAGTGCGAGGCCGCAAGGGAGTATTATTTATGCTGCGTAGAGCAAGCGGCCACAAGTTGCAGCCCAGTGTGAGTGTTGACAGTGTCAGTAGCTCCCGGGTGATTATGAAGGGGGTGTGGTGAAAGTGTGCCTACACACAACCCAGCAGCAGTAGGAAGTGCTTTAGCATGTAGCAACCCTGACCTTTAGTCATTGGGACCATTACCACATTCTTTCAGAGGGCAAAGAGCACCTGCATGCATGTGCAGCGCCTGCGCAGTGCACATGATGATCAGGAGATGCCCCCTCTGAACATGAGCGAACGAGATATTAGTCTGCTATCAGTAGAAAGGATGGGTGGGAACATTTCATAGCACAGATTACGATGACTGCTGTAGTCGGTTGTTGCATGCGGTGAAGCAAGATGTGGAGTGGTGGCATGTATTATTATTATTATTATTATTACACGTTTTCCAGTCCTTATGGACTAGGTACGTCTAGCATGTGGAGTGGTGGCATGTATTGGCATAGAAAAATAGCTTCGGTCCTATAGGGATTATGTTAGTTATGAAGTCAGCGCCATGACTGTCATGGTAACCTCTGCTCGCTGGAGTGGAGCCTTCATAGAGGCCTCAGATATGGACCCAGCCTGTCGGACCTGTCCATCATGTCAGTACTGCAGACCAGTAGTGGAGTCCCATGCCACCCACTGAATTGTGGAATTATTACCAGCATGAAGTGGGTGCGTGTGTTCTCCTGTGAGGTCTGCCTGCTTTGTTCTGACTGTTGATGAGCTGCATGTGAGACCAACCTTTAGTGTAGAGAGAAAACGACTAGAGGTTGTCGCTGTTAGCTCTGACAGCTCTGTTGGTGCTGATCATGATGAAGTGATCAACTGATCATAATGCACCATTGTGGTACCCTCAGATCCGCTACAAATGTTCTGCTCTGTAACAAAGGCATGACTTCATGCTTTCTCCAGAACACTTTGTGGACAGTGTCCCAGGGACAAGGCAACCTTCATGGAGGAGCCAAGCATCATGAAAACATTATCTGCGCATCCCCATGCAAAACGCTGCCATGCACCTCTTGCACTTGAACGGATTGTGTGGCAGCAAAAGGACTTGTCCCTAGTGACATGGGTTGTAATACAAATATGTGTTACATCACAGATATTTGTTATATTACAAATCTGAGTCTCGAGCTTCTCTGATGTGCACTTCAGCTGGGGATTTCTATGTGTTCGAGCTAAACACTCTCTCAGCACTTTCAAACCCATGCTGACACTCACAATGACATCAGTGCTGCTCTTTTCTCCTTCTTTCATGTTGCCATCAAGATACAAAGTCCCTCATGAGTCCCCTGAACAGTGCCTGCAAGGACCAGATCTTGTCGCAACAGGATCATACAGAAACACCGCTTCATATCATATATAAATTATATGTTGTCCTCTTCTGGGCAAATGAAATTGTCACCCTCAAGACATAAAAGCGATGACAGGTGGAACCTTAAAACACACAGCTCAGTGTTTAAAAAAATATGTGGAAGTCAGTATGGGCAAACTTCGGCAGAACAACGTTGATGACATGCAAATATGTAATGACCAGACCATGCAGTCAGCAAAGCAACATGGGCATGAAAGAGGCCTGCTGTGCCGGAGCAACACTGCATGTTTGCATGGAAGACCATTTGCACCAAAGCTGAATTGCAACCTTAACGCCCTTCCACAGTGCTCTTCAGAGTTCCTGGGGACCAGTGGTCAAGGCGGGTGAGTGGTGGGTGAGTAACACTCCAGGTCCTTTTATATATAGGATACAGGTCTATAGGATATAGGTCCAGGGAGCCAAATCAGGCAGCCCTACGTAGGCAGCCTGAGTGACAGTGGGGCAGTGCATAAGAATAGCAGCCAGTCTAGGCGACAAGGATGCCAAATCAGGCGTCTGGAAAGTGCCAGATCATGCAATGGCGGGTGCATCAAGTCGGCCAGAGCGGCAGCCGGGGCGCGCGAGAAATCTTCGCGCAGTGGGCGCCTCTCAGAGAAGTCCAGTTGTGTCAGGGCTGCGGTCCTGGCATTCTGGGATGCCTCTGCTTGTGGGTGTCTGAGCAGCACCCGGCAGCAGCAGACGTCTCGGGCCGCGGCCAAAGCGGCGGACAAGAAGGCCTCAGGCTGTGCATAGATCTAGGCAGCGTCCATAGAGTGCACCCAGATTGGCACAACAACTGCCAGGCATCTGCAAAGGGCCGGTAATGGCGGCTGCATGTCAGGCGGCCAGAGCGGCGCTCGGCGTTCGCGAGAAGACTTCTGGGAGCGAGCGGCACTTGAAGAAGTCCACGTGGTCGCTGCCGTCGTCGGCCATGTTGCAGCAGGTCATGTGGAACTTGCGCGGCGCAAAATCGGGGTCAATCGCCGGCGCGGCCGCCACCTCGGCCCAGGGCGTGACCGGGACATCCAACTGCATTCATGGGAATATGCTCTTGTGAATGCCATTGACACACGCAGAGAGCTGCTTTTGGACCCAAACTCAAGGAGCGCTATGCTAGCTTGTGGTGCCAACTCTGCAAGCAAGGCGCCCTTGAAAGTCCAGTCAGTTCCGGACGGTTCAGCAATTAATACTACACTGTAGTGCACATGATGGAAAACTATCAGGTTTCATTGACAGAGGTTTTGTGACAACCACGAAGCTGACATGCATTGCCCTGACATCAACAGCAAGGCGGCCGTGCGTGTCTGATGATGGCATAAACTCTAGAGCAGGAAAATCAGGCAACAGAGTAGAATGGTGATACATCAAGACCCACCTTGGAGGTGTAAAGCAGGCGGGCGTCGGCAGGTTGGTAGGCGAGCCGCACGCCGGGGTCCACAATAAAATTGGAGTAGCCCATGCGCAAGAAATCCTTGCACATCACCGATGTTTCTGACTCCCGGCACTCGCCTTCTCTCCCCGGCCTGCACAAAAGCCCAAGAAGCTTAAATCGGTGGCCATAAAACAACTGAGCAACCGGATTTATCTCGTTTTTCAGCAGAATATCAACCTTATTGACCTGGTGGAAGGCAGCAACCCTGGCAGAAGGGCCCCTTCTCGAAGAGAGGATATTGTTCCAGGATTGCATGCACAGGGGATGGCTCACCTGAATTCGTAGCCTAGGCGAAATGGCTCGGCATTGATGGACAGCATGCCATTCCAGCAGCATGAGACTGGGAATGGCAGCCCCTGGCGCAGCCGACCCAGCGAGTAACCGTGCTGCACATACGGCTGAGTGTTGGAGAGTGGTTTCCCCTCCACGTCTCGTGCCACCCACACGTCGTAGAACTGCAGCTGCGTGGGGTCCGTAACAACCTGTGGCCACCACCAGGTCCGTTACGGGACTGGTTCAACCATGTAGGCGGCAGAAGCAGCAGTACTGCCAGTACCCGCATTTAACCCCGGCATTCGACAATAGTTTGTGGGCAACACAAAAGCACCCAAGTCCGTGAGCCCATTGTTGATTTTGCATGCCTACTTGCAGGGTCACACAGTAGAGGGCCCAAGTTTAAGGGCATTAGTTATTGTGAGTCTTTGGTGTGTGCACTTGCCCAGCTGCTTGGCAAGAGTCTGTATGCAGGTGTTCCATGTGCACTGGTCCCGATAGTAATGCACTGCCACATTCACAAAGCTGCAGGAAGAGTATTGTGATGGATGTACCATGGGATGCGTATTGGTGTCAAGCAAGCAGATGCTGTTCACAGGCCACCCACCGAGAGAGGGGGGCCATCAACGCCGTAGGGGTACACATCGACGGTGGAGGGGGGGTCCTTCCACTGCAGGAAGTCCATGCTGCACGCCAGGTCAGCACTGACATGTTGCAGCAGCCGCACTGCGTCGCGCGCACAAAAGTACACGTCGTTGATGAACACCAGCCGATCTGCATGCCACTGCGGCAGCTCCCCCTTCAACCCCTGCACACCATCCAGAAGCTGATTAATTACATGACAGACAGTGCGAGCGCTATAGCTAAGAGGTACAGGCTGTGGCGCAGTGTGTCTGTAAGAGCATCAAGCACTGGTGCAACCAGGGGCCCAGCCAGCGGGTCTCCACTTCCCAGAAACCTGGAGCCGCATATCTTCCTGAGGAGGTCCTGCTCTCAGGTGAGAATGTTGAGGATGTTTGCCCATGACAGTAGATACTATGCAGGAATGGGAGCCCCACCTGCCGCATTTTAGTGGTTGCAAGGTTGCGCATGTGTGCAAGGTGGTATATGCGGTCCATCCCAACCGGCCGCTCAATGCCCCCTAGGAATGTGTCAGACAACCACTCAATTTGAGCTGACCTGCACATTCCGGCCCCAGGCAGATGTAGGCAATTAGACCTGGCTTGAAAGAAATCATAGAAGAAGTTGGCAGGACGTACCTGTCTCAATGTGGTGTGGGACCTCCAGGATTCTCAGAAGAGCCTCAAAGAGATTCAGCCAAGCGCCTGTGCAAAAATTTTCATAAATAATAATGCGATAATCGCAAGCAAATGACTAGGTGCCTTGGTTCCATTCTGCCTGTAGCACAGCTGGTTTCCTGTGGCGAGAGGCGTTCACCTGTACCGTCCCTGCTCCCGCTTTCATAGATTGAGACGAAGGCGCTCCCAGCACGTAAAGATGTCACAGTAAACAGCATCTGAGTAATGTAATGTGGCATGAGCGGCGCGTTGTCACGCAGATTTGATGCAAAGAAGACTCTTAGCCCTGCTGCAACTGCAGGCATTGTGGGATCCTGAAGACAGGGCACTTCTGGGTTCTTCTTGCCACATCTCGCCATCGCTATCAAAACATAGTGCACACTCTTGTCCATAATTCCTCTATAAACGAGAGGCCTGCCATATTTTTGTGCTGCAGCTACATGAATGAATGCCTGGCGTAGCTGCGATACTGGAAATCGCCTCAAGTCAGACACGCTATTGCTGATCGTTTTGATGCACTCCTCTTCTGGTGCGGTGATGCTCGGAACATTATCTGCAATGGCTGCTGCGATGTGCACAACGATAATTGTAACAAATGGCCATAAGAGGTTCATGTGCCACTAGATCGCCGGCAACTGCCCAGCATCATCAAGTTGTATTTCAAGATGTTGCAGAAAAGGTGCCCTTCAAGTCCAAAATTCACGTTGTTTGTGATGCGAATGGATTCAGCAGTGCTCGCACTGTTGAACGTCACAAGAACAAGTCCTGGACAACCTCATTCATCCCACAACAACTCGTAACTTTTTCATCCACGCGCCAAGTCAGCAGGGAGTGCGACTGCCTATTTTGGAACGCTGGCTAGCTTCCTACCGGGTTCGCCATTTTTCGGAATAAGAAACAAGAACACTACAAATCGACTGAAAGCTCCAACTTACGTCTTATTTGCAATTGAAAAGGATTTGAAAGGTTATCAACATCTGAAAGGCGCGATCTGCCGGCGACGCAAGATGGGGAAGAAGGTCCTCACAGTATCTACCAGTGCTGATGCCCTTGGAGGCGACCCGACAGGACTTTGGTGCGCAATAATTTTGACAGAAAAATATCCACGTATACCTAGGTTCCTACATCATGTGTGGATCCTGTAGAAGTGTAGGAAAGTGCGAGTGCTCGCTTTTTGGTTCGAAGTACCCAAAGAATAAACGCTCTGACTAGCCGTCAGTTGAGACTTCAGTTGCTTCAAGCTTACTATACCTTGTTGTAATCACTTTGCAACTTGAGTCCCTTGCTTGGAGACATCGGCTTGATGTGTACTGACCTGGTCTATTCCAGTATCGGCCAAGTCCATTACGAGGCATACTATCCCTTGGATGATTGCGATATTGTTTTTCGCAGGCTGGAGGAGCTAGCAGGTCCCTACCTTATTCTCAAAAACAAGGGTTATGATGTGACTATTGCAAGTGTGAAGGGCGGCAAGATTCCCTTGGACCCCACCTCCATGCAGCCAGAGAACCTTACAAGCCATGCAAAGACGTTCCTTGACAGCAGTGAGCCTCCCAAACATTCCAGATGCACTTGATGAAATGCACAAACAGTGACAGTTCCAATGAGGCATTATCGAGTAGCACATTTGCTACATCCCTTGCACAGTCTTTTTGTGTGGAGAGACGGTTGCTTCTGCATGCTAGGTGCATGACATTGCTCTTTGAGGCACTGATGATGGTGCCGGGCAGGCGAGGACATGAAGCTCCTGGAGAACAGTGTGCCCATAGAGGGCCTCAAGGCGGAAGATTTCGATGCAATCTACATCCCGGGCGGCCACGGTATCGCAGTGGACGGGCCTTTCGACCCGACATTGCGCACTCTCATCTCCTCGTTCGCAGCCTCGGGCAAGATTGTGTCCGCCGTGTGCCACGGCCCTGTTGCGTTCTCCGGGCCCGAGGTTGATGGCAAGCCGATCGTTGCTGGCAAGCGGGTATGTCCCCTCTGGTTTCCTCCCCTGTCAGTGTGCGTCCAGAGAATCGCCTGACACCAAAATGCAAGCGCCAGGACTGGGGGAAGGTCTCCTACCATAATCTTGGATGCCTGTCAATTTCAGGAGGTGCCAGAAGAGGTGCTGCTGCCTTTGGCCAGTCTCTTCCTTGATAGAACAAGTGGAGACAAGCATGCGCAGGCCAATGCCTGAAGAGCAATGTGCCCCTTCTCCTGGGCTGACAAGCTGCTAAATGGTAATTGGAATTGTGCCAAGTCTTGCGATCTTGCATCAAGAGAGGCACATTGTGCAGGTGACCTGCTTCAGTGACAGCGAGGAAGACACAGTGGGCAAAAGTCACCTGGTGCCATTTAAACCTGAGACTCGCTTGCGTGAGCTTGGTGGGCTGTACGAGAAGGTGTGCTACCCCAGTACAAATTTCCCATATCACACAAGGCCACTTGCTGCACTCCAATGATTGCACCATACCCTGGAGCCTGTCCTGCTGTCTGTACACTTGGAGTCTGCATGGGCAGTTTGAAAATATGTAATGGTGTTCTCGGCAGGGCGATGACTGGACTTCTCATGTCGTCGTGGACGGCAAACTGATCACAGGGCAGAATCCGCAAGTGAGTGCTGTTCTTCAAGGGTGACAGTAATCCGAGTTGATGCTGCGCCCCTTTCAATGGTGCATAGACCTGTGAAATGCATTTAATTTACTTCAGGGGTGTCGCAGAAATGCTTTGCATGGTTGTCAATGCAGCCTTGTGCGAAGTTATTCAATTGATGTTTGCAAACACATTTGTTGATGTGTGTGGTGTGATTGCAGTCGAGTGAGAAGATCGGTGAGGTGATTGCGGAGGCTCTGGCTGCTTGAGCCTGTGTACCTCTGTGGCATTCCGGTCTGGTTGTGCTGCAAGAGGTCCGCTCGCACAGTGGCTGTCACTTAAAAATCCTGTATTGGCAGCACATTGATGCCGAGAAGATATCTCCATGTGATGCCCTGCAGTTCATGTTGTCTGTGGAGTTGATCATACCGTACGGTATGGTAGTGGCTTATTTATATGCTCAGTATGAGTGTTGTGATGGGTGTACCTTCTGTGTCTTCAGCATGTTTGTGCTGCAGCTGACTTAGGGCAGTAAGCACTCATGTCGCTCCAGAATTCTATAAATTCAAATTTATACAGCTGCTCGCCTCAGGCTTCGTGTTTGCAAAGTCTGAGAGACTTTAGCGTCTCTGCAGCAGCATTGCAAAGTTTCAGTGAGCATCATATGAGCATCAGTGAGCATCCTATGCATAATTGCCTTAGGCTGGGCCCACTAGTGCTGTAGTACATTAGCAGTGCTTAGGTGATACTCTGAAAAGAGTTGCATTTTTGAGTCTGCATACACCGCATCTCACATAAGCATGCATCTATCTTTGATGGGTTGTTATTGCAGTTTGACATGTCCTGTAAAAAAATCACATTCTGTGCTGGGAGCCAGTCAGTCACTCGGCCGTTGCGGTAGCTGCAACAGATTTGATATCCAGATCTGGCTACCAGCTCTCCAAGGTTATTTTGGGCAAAATCATTGTTGGCTGCGTTGCACCCCGATCAACCAATGTATTCGAGCTACATCAATCGGGTACAACACAGACTATCAATATAACACTGCGCCATCTGCTGAGTTCACTGGGCAACCAGGACCAGACATCAAGATGACAGCCGTCCTGGGAATGGGTCCTCGATACCTGTCTGCTCTCGAACTGGGTATAGAATCATCAGCGCACGAGGTTCGTAAATTCAGTCTAAGGAAAAGAAAAAGTCATTTGCTTGCATTCTCAGAAACGAACAAGGTTTCCGTGTGTGACATAAAGAGGGTTCCGAGACGTCGGTGCAGGACTATCACCCGCGTGCGATCCAACTCCATGGGGAGTACAAGGTCTTCGATGCGACAACAACGTCTAAGGCATGGCCACCACCAGATTCCGGTCATTGTTTTGCGTCTCGAGTATATCGAGGTTTCTGCTAGCTTTCAATATATACCGGGCTCCTGACACGGCCATGCACACTTCCATCATGTTGGGATGTGTTGAGGAAGTATACTGAGGAAGGGGAGGTAGTGGAAGAGTCTGACAGAGGTCGAAACTTGCAGGATGTGTACAAGCAGTGGGAATTGCCCAAGCGCCCTCCGCCCCTTGCTCATCCGGCACGCACACTGCTGCCCTTCTCAGCCACCTCCGCCTACAAGGACAACTTCCCAGCCCATCCCCCGCAGGCCGTCCACAAACTGGAAGCGGTCCCTTACAAGAGTAAGGCTCCCTCCCCTTTCAGACGTGGAGACCAACCCCTGAACACCATATGGACACTTGGGATCAAAAATGCGCATCCAATCAAGCACACCTTGATGAAGGTCTCAACCCTTCTGGTGGTGATGTCAAATATGTACACGTCAAGTTTTCTGGGATCCTCTGATGCTGTTGGTTTTCCCCTGGTCCTCCTGCAAACAGTATATCAGCATGCGGCAAAGCGTTTCCAACACTTGCTCTTGTAGGCAGCGGCGTGAAATTTGATGCGGAGTCCACCTACCACAACAATTTCCCGGCATTCCCGATTGAGCCGCGGCCGCGGCCGCCCCCAGTTGCGGCGAAAAAGAACCCAGCGCGCTTTGACGGCACCACAACCAATGGCGAGACCTACAAGGCACACAGCATCGAGCCACGCCAGGTTTGGCACTGCCCAAGACATGATATCCCCTTTGCTCCTGGCAAGCATTTGTCCGTTGTTGCATGATAAACTCAGAGCGTAGAAGGCGTGCTTCACATCTCGAAGGACCAAAGGCATTGGCATGGCTGCATGGTGCGTTGTTCCCTGCACATCTGCAGGATTTTGATGTGTGAAGGCACAAACATGATGAAGTCTCCACATGTGCTCTCTTTAAACATGCATCATGCCTCAACTCAAAAGGGTGGCACTTACGCGCCAACGCTGATCGTGCCGAGAGCCCGGCCAGCGCTGCCGCCGTCCACTATCCCCTGAGAAGCCGCTCCTGCGCGTGCCATACCGAGGCCGTGTGTCGTCTTGGTGCATCTGAAGCTGAAACATCAACATCAAGGAGTGGGGTGTGGGTGCTGGCAGAGTCTCAGGTTTCCAGCTGCACAGGTGGCTGCCACCACCTATGTGTACGAGCCGACGCACTTTGACGCGACCACAGAGAAGATGGAGAGCTACAAGGCCTGGGAGCTGCCCAAGCGGCCGCCCCCGATCGCGCCGCCGATGCGCCCGACCCTCCCCTTCGAAGGTCAGACCCCGAAGCAACGCACATGCGTCAACATGTACATGATCCCTTCGCTTTGATTTGATTCGACTTTGCTAAGAAAACCGCCAGGTGCTAGTCCTGTGTGGTGAAGTGGGGAACCAAAGGTATCAGATGAACAGTGCTCCACAAGCAGTTCCAAGAGCTTTGCAGGCTTACCCATTCCGCTATTGATACCTTGCCAGTTCATAAAAACAACTAGTGAAAATATCTAGATCATGTGTGCATGCCCCACACAGAACAGCACTGATCAGCATGTGGGGCACCGCAGCAACAACGACCAGCCAGAATGAGTTCAAGGGGTGGCAGCTGCCGGCAACAAGGGGCTCCCTGGGGTTGGCAACTAAGGGCAACAGGATGCATGTGCTCATCCCTGCTCAGGCCAAAGGCCCCTGCACCGTGAAGCAGGTGCGGCGCTCTGCCAGAACCATGTCCTCCCGTGTCGCCCAGCCCGGTGCCATCCTGATACTGTGTGAGGATGATGTTGATTGACATCAAAAGAATGCGTGCCGACCAAACAGTTGGGTCAGCAAACTGAACCTGCCTCGTCCGGCTATCATAGGCTGGAAAGATTGCCGCAGCACAGGGGTTTGCAGAGAGAGCATGCATAGACGTTCGTGCATGCATGCGTGCAAATAGGAATATTTCATCTTCAGGTGACATGCCACTGGCTGTCCGATGCCTCAAAATCTCGGGTTGTGCTTGCAACAGCAAAATTTTGAGAGCGGCGGCGGAAACTCTCAGGTTTGTTTGTTAAACGTCCAAACGCTGAATTATTACTGAGTGTGGTGTGCAGGTGTTCACAACGGTGCACCCAGGCCAGAGCGATGTTGCGCTGATGCTGTACCAGGGCGAGTCACAGGTGGCCTCCAGGAACAAGCAGCTGGGCCAGTTCCACCTAGTGGGCCTGCCCCAAGCCCCGGTGGGCGTGCCCCAGATCGAGGTCAGCCACACACAGAAGAATGTCTTACTCTTTGGGTCAGATAGTACATTGACAGCGGGCCTTACCACTCATCAGCATGCGTCCTGCTCTTGCGCGCCCACTGCAAACATGCACTGTCTTTTACTCTAATCCAATCTTTCTGGATGAAGTGCTCCCAGAAGAGTTCAAGATTGGTGCCAGTGGTATTTCCAGAAGCAAGGATCTTCCTGGGTACATATACAGGACCTTGATCTTTGGAGCTGATCTGGAACTGTCAGTTGCCAGAGGTGGAAACCAGAACAAGACCAGACAAATGGGAGGCATCTCCTGCTTGTCATTGTAATACCTGGGGTGCGCAGGTGACCTTCCATCTGAGCGAGGACAACATCTTCTCGGCTGAGGCGCGAGAGCTGGACTCTGGCCGCCACCACCTGTGGCAGAGCGAGGGCGCAATGATAGCCAATCATGTCCGCGCCGAAGACAGGAGCGAGGGCGCGCTGCCGGCTTGATAATCTAATCTTGTAAATGTGGGAGTCTTACTGGGGTGTGCACCACCACAGAAGTGCAGTTGTGGGACTGGGAACTGCAGCTAAGAGCACCACAAGTGTGGATCACATTCAAGCCGAATAAACCCGAGGGCGTGCTGAAGGCTTTATGGAGAGGGTGCAACAATCCCACTTATAACAGAAGTGCTTTAGATGCAAGAGCCTTGACAAAATGTCGTGGCTAAGAAATGCAGATTTAACATGAATGTGCTGTTGAGTTATGCACACAACAATTGCATGCATCAAGAGGTTGCCAATAGCTGGTCACTGTCTATGGTGTACACTGCAGAGGCGGATTATTCAACATCAGTTGGATAATCTGTAAGTTAGTAATGCATGCCTGGGATAATGCCTGGAGAAGTGCTGAATGTGTTTGGCTGCAATTGAGTGCATCTCTTGCTCCTGTCGCTGGTTGACATACAATCATATAGGGCAAATCGTTACACACAAGGACTTGTGCATCTCAAGGGTGCAATTGGTACTCGAAGTCGTTTCATGGACTCTCGAGACAACAGTTGCAAGGAATTACACGAACTCTGCCCATCGTCACCTTGCAAGTGCGAACCTTGGACCCTGGCAAGGGCCTAAGAAATAACGCAATAAAATCTTGAGTTCAGTGGTACTTATCAGGAGAAAGCAGTGCAGACAATTGTGTTCCTTGTTGTGATGAGAAATCACATGTTGCAACTGGTGATCTGAGTCAACTTGTTGAAAGTGCCCCCTGCAACAGCAAGACTCCGGTTCCTGGGCTTTCAGTTGGGAGGCATGTCATCAATGTGCATCATGATACACACTCGTGACATTCACTAGAGCTCCTACAAGATCTAAAACTTAGGCACGTTCATCATATGCACATCCCTTGACCCACACATGTATACTCCTGCGCCTAGAGATGTGAAGATGTCTGCACACCAACACCCATGGAAATTTCCCCCCTACAGGGTCCAGCGAGACAACCTAGTCTGCGAGCTCAACGCACAAAACTGTCCTGCCCTACAATCGTACTTTGCAATTTCTCTGCCCCTCACAGGTCCACATGCACCATCACAAGCTCCTCGGTTCGGCTGTTTTGCTCCACAGATACACTCTATGAGAGGCACGCAGGACCAGCACCCAACCCTTTCGGGCACATGGTAGCAAAACACATAGCGCGGTCCACTCGCGGCCAGCTGGAGAAACACTGTGGCAGTGGGCTTCAAAGCCAATTCTGGCGGCCTCTCTCTGCCTTATGCATGCACAGCTGGCTGCAGGGGGCGTAACAGCAGGAATGGAAAGTCTCTCCCTGGTCTATATCACCCCTGCTGGCAGCCGCCGCGGCGGCTGCAGCGGTGGCGGCTCAGAAGCGCCACTCAGGCTCGATGGTCATGGCCCAGTGGAACTTGGACAGCAGGCTCTTGTTGAAGATCTTCTCCATGGGCACCTGTCACACCAGCACATCAACACGCTGCCGCCATGTCTTGACTGCACTTCACGCAAGACTATCTGCTCACTGTGGACAGAAACTCAGATACAGGGGATGCAAGACAGATCCTGGCTGCATCACACCACGCCTCTATCGCATGCTTGGTAAATCCTGCACCTGCCGGAGTGAGGTGTGCTGCTGTTTATACTGTCCATATCTACGAACCCCCCGCGGGGATGTATGTGTCTGGAAGCCTTACTGCCCAGTGCAGGCAGAGGACATGTGGTCAACTGCTGCAGTGTGTACCAGGCATCCATGATGGGTGTATTTGCTTCAATATACACCCCTGCAGGAGATCCGTAAATAAGGACAGTCAGAGAAGGAGCATGTCCCGTAAATTGGGGCCCACCTCGTGCAGCTTGCACCAGGCTACGGTGATGCGCGGGTCGAGGTAGTTGATCTTGGAGGTGCCCAGCGCGACCGTCTTCAACTCATCCTTCGACTTGGCCAGCAGCTCTGTTTTCCTCAGCTGCTCCCGCTTCTTTTCTATCTGCCGCTCCAACCTGGACAGCGACTGTGCTCAAGAGAGGTGGTATTCATATCTTTGATGGACACGAGCGGGAGGGCTCAAAAGCCGTGTTTGGGAGAAGGCATGGAGGCCCCCAAAAGCATGCGTCACCTCGCAGTGCATAAATCATGCAAGAGGGCCTGGGAGAGGGCCCATGCAAAGGGCCTCAAACAGGGGGCTCACTATATGAATGCAAAGAGGCTTTGCGCCCTGAAAGGATTGCCACCGGCCATGCAAACACAGCTGAAAGAAGCTCCCTGCAAGAAGAATCCAAGTCAGGGACTTACGAGTCGACCGGGCGCGGCTTCTTGCCCTCGAACTGCTTGCCCTTCCTTGCTGCCACGAGCTCTTGCTCCAGGGCATCTAGCGCCTCCTGCTGCTCCAACAGCTTGGCCTCCATCTTCTGCATCTGCCCTGTGTGGCCCTTGGGCACTGCGCGCTGATGGTTGCACAGAATCGCCACCTGGGACATCACACCTTCAACTTGGGAACGCCTTGATTGAACACAACACAGACTTGGCGTTCCATTGACTGTTGCAGTCATGACGTGCATGCTTTGCTTGGGCAAATTTCAGGGCAGACACCAGATGCCATATGATTGTTGACTCTTCCCCCTGCAAAACTGCCTGCTGTGTGCCAACTGTTGCAACAACCATGCACCCAACCTCTTTAGTACGCGGCCTCATAGTGTGGAGCACCATACGGCACTGGGAATATCACACCTCCTTGTTGGCGCGGTCATATTCGGCCTTCTTCTCATCCAAGGTCTCGGTGGTGCTCTCCTTGTGCAGCAACGCATCCAGCGTGATACTCGCATTGTAGGTACGGAACACCTGCGTAGACCAGCAGGCGCCTAGTCAGGCTCCCATTCCATCCACCAACCCTTTGCGCAAATTTGTCAATCAGGCATTAAGACCACTACTGTCTGGTACCATAGCTGTGATAAGAGCCACCAAGACCTCCCATTTACTGAAAGTAACTCCATCACCCTGAGGCATCATTGCAATGCATGGCATGTGCACAGCCTTCGATGTGAATGCACATGCAAGGGGCGCAGCGCTCAGGGCGACATGTGGAAGGTTGCACTGCGGATATACTTGACATGTGGGGAAGGGTGAGAGTCCTCTACAGACCTTGACAGAGAGGCCCGGCATGAGGCCCTTGAGGCGCTCGTTCAGGGTGCCGGCATTCATCGTGTCGAACAGATCTGATTGCGGCCCCTTATCTGCAGAGCAACATGCAATAAGTGCGTCAGCCAATCAGCCAGATGTCACTGAAATGTCCAGAGAAGAAGACTGACAGCAAACCTGGTCACTAAGCTGATGACGACAGTCAATTGCTGTAGGAGAAGATGTCAAGTGGAGAAACATGGACACAGGACTGCACTGGCCTTCGAACTGATCAATGCAAGGCAGTAATGTTGAAGGAAGCTGCAGACTCAGCCAAGGATCCATCAAGTATTGCGTGCTTGCCACTGATGCAGACAGGCACAAAAGCAAGAAGCGCTGATGCAACCCAGAGAGCAACTTGGCAATAATTGAACATAGTCACACGACACCTCATCTGTAAGAACACCATAACCCAAGAAAAACACAAAAAAGTGCAGTCCTGCTGCGCACAAGAAGGCACCTATGATTCACGAGTTAAGACTCTCTTGGGGGGCTACTACCCCTATAATTTTCGCATCTGTTATTCCCATTGGGCATTCCAAAGATATTGAGAGGGAAAAGCTGCAGGAGATGACGCACCCTTGTCGGTTTCACAGAACTTGCGCACGAGCTCGTGAACCTTCGGGTGCACAGCCACCTCGTTCTCGTAGCGGATGGAGTCTTTACCCAGGAAGTCGAATTTGATGTGGTTGTCCTCCAACATTTCCACATTCCCTACCTGGACCGCCACACACCCCATCAGACATGGCTTAAACATCTGGGAATGTCAGAGTCTTGGAGCAACTATAAACACAATGAAGCATCTCCGCCCAAGTGTGGGCATCTCATTGGCGACCACAACAGGCACTTTCCCACACCGCATCCCCCCAGGATCACACCCAGAGAAGCACCCGCAACACAAGTTGGCCCAGACCAACTAAAAGGCTGTGACTGGGATGAAGGCACACTCAATGTGCTATCCCCAGTGGTAAGGCCTTGTCAGCATAATAGCAGCATGATGTGAAGCAAGCACTTGACACGGGCTCATGCTAAGCGATAGCATGCAGTGATAGGGGCAGACCTTGAGCGTGCAGCAGCCCACGGTGTCAGCCTCATCCTCGTCCTTCTCATGCCCAGCACGAAGCGCAAGCTTGTCGATGAAGTACAGCGCCACACCCATCTGTTGCTCTTGCTTGCTGTTGGAATACCAGGCCTTCTCATAGTCCTCACGAATTTTCCCGATGAAGTCCTACAGAAGAGGATGTTGGAGTCAGCAATGCAAGCAGAGACAACCTCGAGCAGTGCACATGCCTGAAAGCTGCCATCCCTTGCTGCCTGCTGTGCATGGTTTTGACGCCATGGACATCAGGCGGGGAAGAGCTCTTTCACATAGGTAACTAAACCCTGTATGGTCCTACATGATCAGCCAAGGCAACTATCAACAGAAAGATTTTGCTAGAGACATGCCAGCAGGTCAAGGAAAGGACTGCAAGTAAGCTTCAGGGCCAACACGAAGCAGGTCCTGCCCACAAGCATTCAATGGCCATGCCAACCCAATCAAGAAGGAGTCCAGGGCAGAAACTCTTCTCCAATGTCGACAAAATACTAGCGCCCTCAAGCACTTCTCACTTCCGTGGCGGGAATGTCCACGGCCTCATTCATCATTGGTGCAGTAACTTCTGGCGCGTTCCTGACGTTGTCACCCAAGCTGGTGCATGGTGGTGAGGTGATCACATCAACTTCAACAGGTCAGCCACGAACAAGGACCGCAGGGCACACCGCACCTTGAGCTTGCGCGCCTTCTCGTACTTCTCAAGGTCAGAAATGGACTTGAATGTGGAGTTGGCGGCCAGCCACACGTACTTGTAGTCCTTGGTGCTGATGGGGTCCTTCCAGAAAGCCAGCCAGGTCACTGTGTTGTCGTTTCTCACCTCCATCCACTTTTGCCCCTTGTAGGGGTGCTCGGGTACTGGCACGCCCTTGCCTACACCCAAACACAGATGCGGTGCTTGGTGTGAAGGACAGGAACAGCAGTCATCCTTGCCCTTACTCCCTTTTCCGAGGACAAGACTTCAGAGGCCACCTGCAAAGTAAATCACTAGGACCTGACATGCTTCAAATGCCAATCTGCTGGACCAACTATGGCGCTCCCATTAAAGGGTCCTGCTCCATTAGATCAGATGTGCAGAGATGCGCCTTTGTAAGAACCAGCATCTTTGGCCTACAAAGATGCCCATCCTGATGGGGACATGCAGAGGGGAATGTATCGACAGGCAAAGTGGAGGGAACGAATTAATATTGATGTTCCTTGGGGTAGATTTGCCCTTTGAACTTGCCCATCTTGATGAGGAAACGAACAATGCGGTGTGTAGAGTGGGAGGCACATAGGGGAACGAACCGATGTTGATGGTGATGTCCTTGGGGTAGATTCGCCGCTTGAACTTGCCCATCTTGGGGTGCTCACCGCGGCCGCGGAAGAGACCGGGCGGCTCCACCCTGAAGTTGCCCACCTGCCCGGCAAGCCACTCCCATCTCAGCCTCATCACGCGGCAAGTATAAACCACGAAAGCGAGGACCAGGAAAGTCCCGCAGCATTTGCACATTTGGTACATGGGTGGCCCCTTGTCAAGACCGCCGCGTACTCAAGATCACGACCCTCGATTACATGTTGATGCGCTCAGTGCCTCACAGGTCACTGCACTGGGCGCACCCACTAAGCCTGTGTCTGCCCTGGTGAACCCTCCCCTTTATCAGGCAACTCTCTCACGTCCTAGGATACACCAATGAGAATCCTGCAAACGCACAGCGCAGTGCATGTATGCCCGACCTGCTCCTGTTTGCCATCCACCATTGCAAACTTATACTTGGCCTCTGCCGCTTCCTTCTCAGCCTTCAAGCGCGCCTTCTCCTGCAACCAGAACCACAAACTCTTTTGGAATCAACTTCGTTGGAACATCAGTTGGGTGAGAATTGGATATCTCCCAGAAGGCCATCCAATCCCCTATAAAAAGGCCAAAATGCATAGCGCCAACATCAACCAGCAACAGAAACAAGATAGAACTGCATGAAGGAGTGCCGCTCCAGTAACTGGCTCTTCAGTGTTGTGTGGTGACAAGGGTGCAGCTGCTTTTTTTCATATTGCAATGAGAGGCAGGCAAGCTCACCTCCTTGGGCAGGGCTTTCTTCTTTTCGCGCTCGCTCATGTGCCAATCATACATAGGCCTGAAGTTGCACTTTTTGAGGTCCTTGATGACGTGCTTGGGGCCCAGCTCCTTTTTCCAGTCCTCCCAGAAGTTCTTGAGGAACTGGTCCTTCTTCATGTAGTCTGTTTCCAGCATCACCGCAAATGCCATGGCCATCTGCGCGCATGTGCCGGCAGGATGTCAGCATCAAGCCTCCGCATCTTATTCCACACAGCAACTTGTACTATACAAAGGAGTGCACTGCATATCTTCCTCCTTGCAGTTTCTTGGCAGCGCTCGGACATATATCCGCTATCCAATGGCCCTGAAATTGTTCATCCCTTGTATCACTGTGAGTAATGGTGCCATTTGCGCGCATGTGCCGGCCACCTTCCCAGCATGTTGGAACATGCATGATGTGTTCAGCCGCCCAAGAAACATTGACATGTTCCTCTCAGGCAACACCAAGGGACACCAAATGGCACCGCCTCTGAACGCTGGGGCAGCAGATTGAAACAACTGGTCTGAAAAGGTTCCGAGACAGGACAGACAAAACACCAAAGGCGCCAGATGGGGTCATGTGTCACCATGCAAGAAATGACACACAGTGACATCAGAGGCCCTTGTGGGGCGTGAGGGTGGCGCACCTCTTCCTGCTCGAGCGTGAGGTCAACAGGCTTGCCCTCATAAAGCAACTTGACGCCAGGGGAGGTGTACTCGGGAGGGAACAGCACGCCGCTGTGCTCCAGAGTCTCCCACTTCACATCCTTGTCATCGGCCTGAACAGGCGTGGGCAATTTCCCAGCATCAGTATCAGCTCCGGTCCCTATAATCTCCAGCCAGGGTCCAAGAGCATCCCAGCCCATATGGCGTCGCTCTCTTGACCTTTTGAGCTAGTCCGTACTCCCTTGATATGCAGTGGCGCCCGAGTGGAGAGTACTAAGCTAAAAGGAGAAGAGATGGCGGC
The DNA here is from genome assembly GCA_020887355.1 of Coccomyxa sp. Obi. Lineage (NCBI taxonomy): Eukaryota > Viridiplantae > Chlorophyta > Trebouxiophyceae > Coccomyxaceae > Coccomyxa > Coccomyxa sp. Obi. Next base: position 2,329,096 of record AP024997.1, read on the forward strand.
TATATGGGCTGGGATGCTTGGCCAATGAACTTGCAGACAGAGCAAAGATAAAGGATGTCAAACTTGGACTGCTCCTTGTGCGCTGCCTCGACCTGCAGCTGTCGAACTACTCTTCTGCAAGTGCTTTACTAAAGATTTGTAAGTACAATGGGTGTAGCTATGACCCAGTGAAGGCACAACAGGCAGCAGTTTCACGCGCTTATTGGCAACATTTGATGCAGGAAGTGAATGTAACATTTGGGGATGCAGCGCACCTTTTCTGTCTTCCTTCTCTTGGGCCTCTCTGAAGCATCCCCATTCTCTCGCTTTCTCTTGGTTTTCGGTTGCCCCGCCCTCCGCTGGACACGTGCGTACCAGTACAACTGTTAGCATCCTGACTCGTCCAACATAAAGAGATCAATGCCTCCTCCAAGCTCCATCAGAGTCTCCACCAATGTGCTAGACACTATAAGATTGGGTTTGTGTCCCAAACAGCAGTACAGTATGGAGATCAGAGGGAAGGTCTAGACAGAGACAGCTTCCAGGGCAGAGTGTCCACCTTCTTCCTCTTCGGTTCCAGCTCTTCATCGCTCTCTTCGCTCTCCTCCTCCTCACTTTCTTCCACCGGTTTCTTCTTCTTCTTCACTGGCTGCTCCTTCTTCACCGCTGGCTTTACCGCTGGCTTGGATGGCTTTACCGCTGGCTTGGATGCCTTCTGTGTCGGCTTCTCCTTCTTCACCTGAAAAATTGCACAGGGCGATGGAGTCACTACGCTTTATCGCGTTTGCTCTCATGAAGGCCTTTTGGAACCGCCTAAGGCCTCTTGGTCTGGTTGACCCCACTCAAAATCTTGACTGGTCGCTACCTGGCAGCAGCCAAACTCAAGTAACACAGGAAGATTTAGATAACAGCATGTGGGGCTATAGGGATCACACCTTCTCGACTGGAGTTTTCAGCCTCAGAGCCAGAGGTTTGTCATCCTCTGAATCTGAATCAGACTCCTGCAGCTGAAGTTTCCGCTGACCTGGAGCAGCTGCACAGGACAAAGCTTAACAATGAGATGCAGCTTTCAACAACAGAACCCCAGTAAGCCTTGGAGAACAAGTGTGACATTTCTCCAGTGACATTATGTGACACACACTCCCCCGCGACAAGCGGCCTCATAGTGGGCATGCCCCATTCATCCTGCCGCGCCACAACAGCGCGCTGTTTCCCCCGAGACAATGTATTGCTGATATTGCACGGCAGAGAATGAGGACATTCAACTGTGAGGCCGCTGAGGGAACCAGATAGAAGCACCATCAGATCATCAAGATACTTTCGGATGTCCTATTCTTCCATGAGAACACAGATGCAGCAAAGGACAGCGTACCAGGCTTTGGAGCGGCTGCAGGCTTGGCACTGTTGGACTTCCCTGCAGCAGAGGCCGTCTCCTGCTTTGGCGGAGCACCTGCGGTGGCCGCACCCTTGTCCACCTTCACGGCAGCTGCCGCCCCGTCTACATGCCCCTTACCATTTGCATCCACACCCGCAGCCTGCTTGTGTGCTGGCGCATGACCAGCCGCTCCAGCTGCTGCTGGTGGCTTGGCCGCACCGTCTGCAACAACCCCGAGTACAACTCATGCTCAGAAATACTTCTGATGCTCCCAGGATGCGCCTAAAGGTGAGTGCTTTGATGGCCGCTACTGGGAAAGACAGGGTTGCATGCAGGCACTGCTGACGTGTGCAGCAAGGCTCTGCACCTGTCTGATGCTATCGCACAGGGAGCAACAAAGCATATGAACAAGCTGTTTTTGCACTTTAATAGTATGGAAGACTGTCAATCACCTGACTTGCTGGCACCTGCTTGTGCAGCGCCGGCACCATCAGACTTTGCACTGGCACTGTTTGTGGGGGGTGGCACGTCCTTTGCAGACTTTGACACGTGTTCCACTGGTGGTGCCTTTGGCACAGTGTGATTGGAGCTGCCATTCTCTGCGGGCGGCATAGATGGGCGCTGTGATGAAGCGCCAGCAGCAGTTGCTTTTGGCACAAATTCCGGCGCCTTCGTGGAACTTGCAGGTTTCGCTCCTTCTCTTGCAGCCGTATTGACCTGCAAGACCTGCGCGAAACAATTGTCCTCAGAGGTACGCTCTCACTCCTGGAGACCGCACGTGGGGCATCAGCAGTGGAAACACGGCTACGTCCATTCGAATTTTACCAAACAACGAGATACATTATGTCAGCACATACATATTCTTCTACCATTGGCGTCACACTTGAGATGCCAGGGCAGCCATCGCACACCGCAAGTAAAAGGGAGTTTTCTGGTAATCACCTCTTTATCACCCTACAGGCCTCTTGATTCAGTGGTTGGCAATGATTGCGATGATGCCAAGACTGTACACGAGTATTCGAAGCGCGAGACAGCAGCATGTGGGAGGAAAGGCTCCTCAAGAGGGGCGTACCGGTCTCGAGGAAGGTGCGCTGGTTGCCTTCGTGTCAAGGCCATTCAACTCATCCTCCAGGGATCCTGGTTCCAACAGAGCTGGTGCAGACATGAGACCTTTCCCTGGCTCGCTCGAAATGGATTGAACTCGCAACGTTGCCTTTCAGACTTGCAGAACAAGATGGAGAAACTTTGTGCAATAGACCAGTCACGCCGCCAAAAACGACCCCAGCGCTTCACGGAATATTTCTATACGAGTCGATATATACGTGCTTAAGGTTAAGGTACGCTCTGTTCTGCCTTCTTTGGAGTGCTGCACAGGAAGGTCCTTCTGAGGACTTGTGAAAATTCTGGATCACCAGTGCCTGCTGCCTCTTTTGGCTCCGCTGTGTCAGCTGGCCCACATCATGTGACATGTCCAGCCTGGCAGGGAGGCCTGACCCCTTCTGAACTACGATTTGGAAAGAAATATGTACGAAAGATACGCGAAATTGCCCTGGCAGCATCTTCACAGACATACGATTCCTTTATGAAGTAAGTGGGTGCACTTGCACCAGCTGGTACCAACTGCAGTACTCAGTAACTGGTGACCAGGTCAGTGACCAGTGAAACTGGTCCAGTTTCAAACCCGACTTCAATCTTGCGCTGCAGCCTAGGGTGAAGCCCTAACTCGAGAAGGGAATGATTGAAGGACCTGATCAATGTGGAATCAACAGGTGGACTCCAGCATGGGCATTGCCTTCAACTGAGATTGCATGGCTCTTCCAGTCGCCAAAATTGGCAACTATGTTGCCCTTACATCCAAAAGGAAAAGCAAATCATGCGGCCACTCCCAAAAGGATCATTGCATCTTGCGTGTGGTATAAGGATCTGGTGGTCGATTCCGTGATCTTGATCAGCTTGTCTTTGCCTCTGCCCTAACACCTTCAATCCCTGAATCTTCAAGACTGGCATAATAGCTTGTGGCAAAGAATGACGGCTGAAGCATAACAATGTGCGCTGTGAAGTACTGTGCACCAAATCTGCCGATGGAATTTTATCCGAGGGAAAGGTGCGCAAGTCGAACTCCTTGACAACCCTAATCACAGCACAATGTATAGAGCGCCGAAGTCTCTTCCGCGGATGCGTTTGTCTGGCATCGTGATGTAACATGATGTGTGTGATAGGTAATTGGCGCTTCTAAAAGGACGATTCCGTTTCAACCTGTGAGGTCTCAGTACTCAAGAGGAACAGTGGGCACACTTTGACCAGCTCGCAGTCATGTCACAAAATAGATATGTGGTGGTTCCCACCGTCACCGTACTGGCAGTAATGAAGGCCCGCCTTGTCGGGGCCGTGAAGGGGCATGCCTTGCTGAAAAAGAAAGCGGATGCCCTGACTGTCAGGTGAGGCCTGTCCTTGGTGTACTATGCCTTCTCCGTACATGAAGTGTCAACATCACTTGAAATACTATCTGTGTTGCGCTCTCTTACCACCGAAGCCTTTTCTTGTTGCTGGGACCGCTCCAGACCTAAGGCTAGAGCATTTGCCAACCCTGCGCAGGTTCCGCCAGATCTTGAAAAAGATCGTGGACACAAAAGAGAGCATGGGCAAGACCATGCGTGAGAGTGCTTTTGCATTGACTGAGGCGAAGTACGCTGCGGGAGAGTTCAGGCACACTGTGTTTGACAGTGTTGAGACGGTGGGTCTTCTGGATGCTGCAAGTGATGGGCTCGCATGAATGGCATGCCAAACCCATGCGCTTGCTTGCTGAACCGAATTTTTGCAGGCTGAAAAGCTGCAGCCGTCACTGTCGGTTCTACAACGTGTTCACCAAGTGCCTTGCCACCATTTAACCATCCCCAAAAAGGCCTTTGAGGCGGCATCTCTTCCTGCAGGCACAAGTGCGAGTTGTTGCACAGACAGACAACGTGGCGGGAGTGAAGATTCCCAAGTTTGAGCACACGATGACAGGTGGCGAGGGCAAGATGGGCCTCACAGGCCTGGGCAAGGGTGGCCAGCAAGTGCAGCAGTGCCGGAAGGTGTGCCTAAACGAGCGCTCTATCTCTGAGTTCAAGCTTTTTCACCCGTTTAGAGTTGGTGGAGCTCCTTTCGAAGCTGGCCTCGCTACTCATGGGCCTTTGTAATCGAGCCAATATCCTCTCAGAAAGTGTGCATTGGCGAGGGTGGCCTGTACTGGCTGCAGGCGTTCCTCAAGTCGGTGGAGCTGCTGGTGGAACTGGCGTCGCTGCAGACCGCATTCCTGACATTGGATGAGGCCATTAAGACCACCAACCGCCGCGTCAACGCCCTTGACAACGTCGTGCGGCCCAAGCTCGAAAATACCATCGCCTACATCAAGGTGCGCCCTCTGCTGACCATGCTTCGGCTTCCACACTCGAGCCAGAGAGCCATGTTTCCATGTAAGAACAGAGGAGGTCTGGATGTAACAACATAGACCTGGTGATGGAGTTCCTTCCCAGCCTGATAGCACCATCTCGTACATCAAGCTACCTTCTCGTTGACAGCGTCAGGCGTTGACCGATCATTAGGCAAGACCAAATGAGAAGAGGTCCCCCCGCAGCCTGGCAGGGGAACCTCTTCTTGTGCTGCCTGCTATCCTTTCTGAGGGATGCCTTGTGAGCTCTGCTGGTCAACACCCATTCTGTTGTGCACCCATTAATCCAGCTGTGCCCGCCACCTTAGAGCCTCGAAGAACCCATTGGCTGATGTCCACTGAGACGTCCAAGTGCCCTTGTGTATGGCAGAGCAAAATACATGACACCAGGATTGTGCCGGTTCGGATGCACACCTAATATCGCATGCATATTGTATACATATTCTTTCTGCCATTTTTTATATTTGATATTTTGCAGGGTGAGCTGGATGAGCTGGAGCGCGAGGAGTTTTTCCGCCTGAAAAAGGTGCAGGCCAAAAAGAAGAGGGACTCTGCACTGCAGGATGCCGAGGTGATCCACTGCGCCATGCACTCTTTTCCCAAGCCCCCTCTCTTCTGTTGCGGCCAACTCAGTGCAGTGGCAGCTAAGAAGAAGTTTGTGAGTGCCATTGCACCGAACCCTTTTCACGCTGTCCTGCCATGCTTCTTTCATGCACCAGTGCTTGGTGGGCCACACTTTTAGGTATGTCCTGTGCTTGCTAAGCAGCATAGACTGACTTGTAGACCTGCCCTGTAGATGATTGTTGGAAAGGGAAGGTTGACGAGATTCTCTTGCGCTCGCTGCTGGTTGAGAGGCGTGTAATGTATCAAATCCTGACTAAATATGAGCTTGCCCCAATGCAGCGGTTGGCAAGAGGTGCATCAGCAACAGAGAATGGAGCGCCACCGCCTGCAGACATGAGTGGGACACCGGAGGATGCTGATATTGTGTTCTGAAGAGCTCTTGTGGTCTGAAGAGCTCTTGTGGGCTGGTCTTGGACACTGTCTTGAGTTTAGCTGGCGGATTGGCCATATTGTTGGCATTGTCGTGAGATGTCCTGTGCAGTCATAGTCCAGCAGTGACTTGTGAGGTCAAAGCATGATGTCACAGCTTACTTCAGATCTGTGCAAAAAGAGAAGCTGGGTGTTTGCAGTGCCTGCAAAAGTCATTCTTGTGTTATTAAAGACAAATGGTGGATAAACTTAACAGACAGTAGGATTGCCTGGGCTGAAGGGAAGGGCTGACTTGCGATATGGGTCTGATGAACTTTGTTTAATCCATCTAAAATCTCGAAGTCAGGGGAGAAGGCACCTGAAGGCACCTGCAACCCCACTGATCCACCCCAAGCCCTGCCCCGAAGTTACGCAGGAAAAGGGCATTCGGCTTGGCTTGGATACAAAATATGAAAGTGACAAAATGAGGCTCAAGGTGAGTTGACACGAATGTCTGTCCAAGTTGTGTTTCGGGTCTCGACCGGCCAATCCCTGGACGGCGACGCCCCAGGCACTGGAGGGGCCATCGACATCAGCAAGAAACTGTCGCTTGTGGGAAGCATACCCGAGCTTGGAGCTTGGTCACTGAATAAGCGAGTGCCAATCCGCACAAAGCCTGATCTCGGTGAGAATTTGCATATCTCACCGACTGCAAACACACGCATAGTCCGACCAAACCTATCGTCACTGCGGACGTGGATCTCTTGGTCAAACGAAAAAGTGCTATGGTTATCGGGCTCTCGAATGTTGGAACAAGATACACAAGGCAATACAATAGATTGGTGTGTGCATTTCTGGAGTCGTCTGAGTAAAATACAGAACCCCATCTTCCTCAAAGGTGTCTACTGTATCCTTGTGACTTCGATATAGATCGTAACCACTGAAGTCGCTCATTGCTTCAGGAGAGGGCGTTTGGGAGTCTGATCCGATAAGTATCCCCAAAGCAAAGTAAGGCCCCTTCTCGCTTGTGCATCTAGCAAACGCATCTGCCTTTCTGCACCCTTGTGTCCCAGACGTGTGCTTGGTGTTCTGGTGCTTAAAGCCCATATTTTTCTACCTCAGATGCTGTAAAATCCACCATAGCAGGCTTCACCTTCATGAAGGCAGCTTGTGGAATTGCTTCAGTATTGCGCATGTCTCTCTGTGCTCAAGCTAAGCCATACAGTGGCCACACCTGACGTTCGGAGTAGCTTCCATGCAGCGTAATTTAATGCTGATGGCAACCCTGCAGGTTCCCCTTCATATATCGATACTGCGCCAATGGCAATCGCCAGTCACCCACCACGAGGCCTCTTGTTTGGGACCTTGTTCATCGCACATGCGCCGAGCCACCGGCCAACGGGTGCATCTCTCTCGTTTTCCGACGTACTTGTATGCATGCATGCATCTCCAAAGGCATCCAAGGCTTCCACAAGGCCCCTTTGATGTTGTGCATGAGATCTAGTTGAGTTCCCAGCAGGCTACATAAGCCTGACACAGGAGCACCGGCAACACAGCAACAGAAGCAGGAAATCTGCAGCTTGAAAGAAATTGAGATGCCACGGCAAATGCCAAATGTCACTCGACATCCTTGCAAACAGAGCAGCATGGGATTGGCCTCGCTGGAAGGGGCATGGCTTCAGCATTCAGGGTCACGTGCTGTGTGCTGTGCAATATTTGTAAACACTTTGTGATGTGACAGTGACTGTCAGGGCCAGACCAGGCGATTGCCATCCTCTCACACCAGAGTCAAGCAAGAGCATTACTCTGAGCTGTTCACAGTTGACATGATTGTGCCACGGGTGGAGCAGGGTGGTTGAGGATCACTTTGAGCCGACTGGGGAGAACTCGGACAGCGGCTGGGTGACACAGGCGGGTGTTGGCGCTTTCCAGCTGCGTGTCGGGCAGCCACCAGGAAGCAAGGAGCCCCTGGTGTGCCTCCTTCCTCTTTTCACAAAATTTCTTTCACACAATTAATCCTTGTTATTTGAGGTCTGTAAATAATTGAAGCACATTCAATTCTGAATGACAATGACATTTTTGGTGGAGCTCCAAGTGGTGGCATGCTGTCTCCCAAAGCTCTGAAGGTTTTGGAGTGCTGGTGAGGAAGGGTTGTAGAGCAAGGATGCATGCATGCAACGGTTTTGGTTCTGCAGACGAGCACTCTAATGCGCATCATCTTGCTGGATGGCTTGGCTATTCATCAGGCCTCATGTCTTCAAGCTCTAGGAACTACTGTTTGGGGGGAAATTTGGAGGGTGTTGGGTGAGCACTGAGAAGCGTTTAGGTGCTTTGTGTGTCAAGCCAACAGCCGCTTTTATCGGCATGCTGTTGTCTGGGAGGCAGGTGGTGCTGGAGAAACGCTACTGTGATGTCAGGTACTAGTGCTCGTGTACAGGGGAACTTAGTGCTGGGAAATGTATCAAAGTTTTGTCATGATTACAAAAATGTTGGCCGCAGGTGGTGCTGGAGAATGGCTGCTGCGATGAGGAGGTGCAGGTGCAGTTGTATGAGGCAAGGCCGGGAGACCCTGCGGTGCCACAGGGCAAAGCGTTTGCCACGATCTCCTCTGCAGAGCTCGGGCTGCCTCCCCACAGCGAAGCCTCCTGTGCGCACACATGTTGTGACTGCGAAAGCGAATCCGGTTCTTGCAATTGCCAATGCATTGAGTGTGTATGTCATTCTGAGTCTTGCACTGTCCATTGCAGTATGTGGCTAGATGCCTCCTGTGCGCGCACATGTTGTGACCCTGGAAGCGAATGTGGTTCTTGCAGTCGCCCATGCATCGACTGTGTCATTCTGAGTGTTGTACTGTCCATTGCAGCATGTGGCTCGAAGCAAAATGGCCGGGCATGTAAGTCTGGTGTTGGACTTTTAACATCAATATTGCACTTGAATGGTTCAGTGCACAGAGTCACAAAGAGAATCATGGTGGAGTGTGAAGATCCTCTGTGCTATGTACTGCAGTCAGCGGAAGGCAGGAGGACTTTGGCAGCGATGGGATCATCTTCTACATGAATGGCCAGTCACTTGATGCACTGGCTTTCAGAGTGGTGAGCCACTGTGGTGATGCTCAAGCAGCAGAGATCCTTTTGTAACATCCCACATGCAGGACCATTTGTGTAAACTCACAATGACCCATCAAAACATCCTACTAGCTTCTTCCACGTGTGGCAATGACTCACCCCTTTGTGTGCAGGATGTGACAGCGAAACGGGATGGGCAATTAATTGCGCGCGCATTTGTGTCGACACCTACATTACTGCCCTTGCAAGGGTCAATAGCCGCAGCTCTTGTGTCACCTAATCTTCAGCAGGTGCTATCATTGCTCGCCACAATCATACAAGCATTTGTTGTTCTTGTCCTTGATGGGGTGGATCAGAGCTAAACTTGCTGCGTCTGTGCATGTGTCTGTGCATGCATCATGAATGTCCTCATGCTCACATCAACAGCATGGAAGCATGACTCAGCTTCCAGAATGCATTTGGTAACCGGAAGAGTTGCTTGGTGTCATCCAGGTGGGGGTGTTCAAGGCGGGTTTCTTGGTGGTCACATCGCTGGAGCACCCCTACAACAACCTGGGGGACTTGCAGCGCGCCAAGTGGAGCCCGACTGCTGCATCACTACTGGGCACCTTGGACATTGGGTGAGCGATGCTCCATGTGCATGCACACATCTTTGACTTCTTGAATGCTTAGTTGCCAATTGATTCCTGCATGCTAATGCACCCTCTCAATTTGGTAGATGCATGTCGTACAGAGGCTCACAAGCATTCTGCTTTGTTTGTTGTTTGCTCACATGCAAATCCATGGCCTTGAAATCTTTGTTGGTCTGAAATTTGAGTTCAAGCCCAGATTGGCGTTCGCAGTCCAGCGCCACCATTTCATTTGAACCCCTGGAAACACTCCCTCATGTTATCAGGCACCGGGGGTCTGGCGCTAGCAAGGGCCGAGGGCGCAGCGTGCGGGAGAATACAGTGCTATCCTTCCAGAAGGCGGCCACCAGCCTCGTGGACTTCATCGAGTTTGATGTGCACGTGACAGCGGACGGCGAAGTTGTGGTGCACCATGACTTTGAGGTCAAGCTTTCAATCGGCTCGGAGGTTGTCCGCATGGGCATTCCAGCGCTTTCCTATGGCCAGTTGAAAAGGTGTGCCGCACCTGTCAGGCCATCAATCTTTCTGCACTCGCCCTCCGTCATGGCACTCTTCACACCCTGCATCTGCACTGATGGCCTACCATTCCAATGCGCTGCAAAATTTGCGGGTCGCCACTGTGTCATGCTTTGCAGTGTTTGCATTTGATGGGCCTCAACAGCATGTGAGTCATGACTTTCTCCTTGTTGCGCCTATGGGTGCCTGGCATGGTATTCCAAATGAAAGAATGGGCATACAATACTGTGAGCTCATGTGGTAGGCTGGTGGCTGTGTGCCTTGCAGCACGGAGTTCACGCATGCAATGGCGACGAATGGCAAGCATGCAAGCATGCTGCGCGGCCAGCGGAGCACCAACGAACGCCATCTCAAACGCAACATGTCTTCGGTGCGTGTCGCATGCACTGAACCATGCCCTGGGCTTGCAGGTGCATGCACTAAATGAGCTCCCATTCATCCCCACTGATTTCTATCTGGAAGGGTCTCTTTCCCCTGAAAAGACTGACAGGAAATCGACATGTGATGCTGCAGGCAGAAGATATCTTGCGATCACAACTGAAGCCGTCCATTGGATCCCCTGAGGCAGTGAACCTGCGCTCACCCAATGAAAGCTCCTGGCTCATTGCCGACAGGTGAGCCACTCACACACCATCTTATAAGGCTGAGAACGTCGGCAGCATTCTTCTTTGTCCTGCAGATTTGTATGCAGAGGGCCCAAGGCTGTAGGTTCTGGCTGGATTCATTTTCAACACTGCAATGGGGCAGTGGTTCTACATCAAAAATACAGGACTGAGAGATTAATAGTGCATGCATGCAGCACTGTCCTGCATCAGGAGGCCTTCAGGGGCACTTGCCGCGCCTGTGCATACTGCCTGTTGTTCTATGTGTGTTCAAGCCATACCCCGTGAGGGAAGACATGTGAATGAGGAGGGCCACACTGATGACTGCGTGCAGGATTGCCACGCTGCGGGAGGCGTTCCAGGACACGCCGCCCTGGCTAGGCTTCAACATTGAGCTCAAGTACCCGACCGATGCGGAGCTGGCTGCCATGCCCACTCGGTGGTACTCGCGCAATTACTTCTGCGATTCAGTTCTGCGGGCGCGTTCCCTACCTTGCCCCCATGGTGTCATGTTGCCAAAGAACTTGTAGGCCTGATCTGGCTGTGTGTATTGGTCATATGCAACTGGGCCGCTGTGCCCAGGATTCACAGAGCAGGGCAAAGAATATGCACAATTCCATGGATTGCATCAGGTTTTGAGTGAGTCTTGGGAGTGGCGCTGCAGGTTGTGCTGGAGGAGGGGCACAAGCGCAAGATCATCTTCAGCACTTTCGACCCCGACTGCGCCACTCTCCTTTCTCTCAAGTGTGCCAGGTGTGGCCATGTGCTCTTCTCAGCCGCCAGCGCCAGACACTCTTCTTAGTTTCATGTGCAGCCGAAGTGCTTGGTTGGGCATCCCGGTGGTGTCAATTTGGTTTGGACTTGGGCAGTCCTGCATCTTTTGCAAGTTGCATGCAGGACATCAAGCCTGCAAATATTGCATATCAAGACATGGTGGGTGTAATTAGAAGCCACTCCATTGAGCCCCAAGCACCACAGAATGAACACGCACAAGACTGCACCAGCATATGCGGAGGCTTGTCCGCCCAATGTTGCATGCTTCTCTTGAGCCCCCCAGACAGTGAATGGACCTTGTTTCACTTTTTCCGGGGTCTCCGACAGAGTCAAAATGATGCGTGCTTCACTGTTCTTGACGAGACTCTTTGAACTTTCTCAGTGTGATGTGCGCCTGCAGGTACCCAGTGTTCTTCTTGACATGCGCGGGCAGCAAGCACTATGCAGACCCGCGCATGAACAGCCTGGAGGCCGCTCTCATCTTCGCCAAGTCTTCCAAGCTGCAGGTGGGGACATGGTTCTTTGTGCCTAGCTTTGGTGTAGCTGCAACCTTCCGTTTCATCCTCTTCTTCCAAGGGTTCCACAACTGGACACTCACCCTTTCCACATGATGGGTGTGGCTGGTGTGTTAGGAGGTGCACTTCTTTGTGCATTCATGGTGCAACAGTTGAGAACACGCTGATTGAAAGATGCCTGGTATTGGGTGCTGCCCACTTATTAGCACCTTCTGGCAAGCATTCCGTGCAGCTTTCAGTAGGGAACTGTCACAAAGCAGTGCCATCTCGACCCCTAATCCACAACAATCCTCCTTGCTACAGACACCCACCAGTAATGCAGGGGTAGTGTAGCACCCAGCACCCTATCCGTCTGGAGAGGTCTTCACCCTCCAAAATCTCAACCTCACAATGCCCCTCAGATGCATGTGCAGCAAGTGGTGCATGTGCCTTACTTGCATTCCACCCCCACATGCCCTTTTATGCTTTGTTTTAGTACTTCTTCAGTGACTATTTTAAGGGTTAGGAATGAGGGTATTTAATTTTAACTCTGAATGAAATACTGCCTGAATGATTCCCATGGCTGTCACCAGGGTGTGGTGGCAGAGGCGGTGCCACACGTGCTGAAGCGGCTCAAGGATGTAGTGGACCAGTTCCACCGAGCCGGCCTGTTCTTCTTCACGTTTGGTGATGCCAACAATGCGATGGAGCACTACTCCGCGCAGCGCGCTGCCGGCGTTGATGCCATCATCTTGGATGACACTGCACGCCTCGCTAAGGTGGACGCCTGCTATGGGCACCAGAAACATTTCACAGCCTATTTTCCTGATGAGAATCGCACTGTCCCGGCATGTGCACTGGCTTCAATTTATCAGTGGATCAAGTAAGATTCATTGCAATCATCCTTGACGATACCCATGCATGCACTGGCTTCAATCTGTCGGTGGATCAAGTGACATCCATTGCAATCGTCCTTGATGACACTGCATGGCTCGCCAAGGCAGGAACAGCAGCCGGTCAGACCACACATAAGGCCCTCTTGTAAGGCACTGGTATGCCGTCAGATGTGGTATTGATGCCATCGTCCTGGTGCCAAATTCCTGGCCTTTGCAGTCACTTCAAGCTGGCCCTGCTCCAGGCCTTGTTTCATCAAGGCCATGTGGGCAATGAGGCAATGGGGCGCCATGATCCTTGCCTATGTGCCATGCACCCCGTGAGTTTTGTGGCCAGATGCACCTATTCAGCCCTAGTACTGTGTTGGCTGCGCAGGTCACGGGCAAGAAGGTGTCGCTGTTTCCATCGACCACTGCAGTCCATGCGCCCTGTGAGTTTCTGTGACCAGACGCAACTGTTCAGTCCCTGCACTGTGTTCGCTGCGCAGGTCACGGGCAAGAAGGTGTCGCTGTTTCATCGGCCGCTGCAGTCGCCGGCGGCGCTGGAAGAGGTCGCGTACACCGCCGAGAGCCTGGCCATCAACCAGCAGCCCGCGCTGCTTGCGCGCCTCTCGCTGGGGGGACCCTCCTCCACCGTCGGGGGCCCCCTCTCCACCGTCAGGTCGGGCGAGCTGCTGCGCGCCGCCTCCAACCCCGTCAACATCCAGATGGCCCGCTCGGGCTCCTGATCTGGCGCGGAGGGGGGTCTGTAACGGGGGACCCTCTGTCCACTGCCTGGTTGAGGGGCTGCCGAGGGTGCTGCTTTCCATTTGCCAATGAGCGTGTGTTCGTTTTCTGCTGACAAGGCAGAAGAGAGAAGAGACAAGGAGATGAGAGAAATTGATGAGCAAAGTGGAAGAGATGTCTGGCCAAAAGCATTGTAACAAACGCGTTGAACATATTGAACACTCTGTATGGGTGACAGTACGGAGAATTTATTTACCAAGCTCTAATTGTGGCACAGGTTTTGGTTTTGCATGACTCACTGTCAGTCACTGTCATCATGTGCTGACCACTGTCCTAACGGAATGACAAGTTGGATGTTGACAGAGAGTTTGTTGAGCAGAAAAGGGAGACAAAAAGTCGAGGGTGCAGGTTTTATAATTATTATGAACACTGGATTCTGTTACAGAAATTGTTTCTGAGAATTCCTGTTGGCCCAGCCAGGCTGAAATGTTATCCCATTATGGGATAGATGATCTCATTATAATTATGATGGTTGGTTTATCTGTGGTGCACAAGATCATCTCTCTGCAGGATAAGAAGGCCAAGCCCAATGGCTTAGCCCATGCTTTCTTCACCAGACCTGCTATTTGTTGCGGAGTCTCCTACAAGTTGCAAACAGACGCAATCGTGAAGTTCATGGCGTGAACGTATCATTAGTAGAGCATATGCTTGTTATAGTATATGGCACAATGCTGTCTGGATTAAGCCTGGAATTGCCATTTGCAGTTGATGTGCTGGCTGGCATCTCCCCGATCAACAACTACCGCAATCAACTCCTACCGCACAGTACTTCTTCGCATCTTGTTCATGAAACCCATTAGCACTCAGCTTTGTACTGCTGCACCCCCACGACATGGACTACCCCGACGCAGAGTCTGCTGTACAACTCTTCACCGAACACATGCTGAGCCTTGAAGGGACGCTGTCTAGTGACACAGTACCATGTCCTAGGCCAGACTTACATGCAATCATGAACCATACTGGAAGGGTCAGCAAGATCCTCCCTGCAGAAGAAGCAGTACGCTACACTGTTGCCCAGGAGCGTCCTCGCAGGCAAACTCTGTGGCTCACATTATGGCCAACATTACTCCTTTCTAGTCTCAAGCGCCATCAATTATTGCTTGGTCTTGTTGTTTGAATATGTGATCGCCACCACTGGGAGACCAAAGCCCGCCACAACGAAGATGGTGGTTGCGACACCCCACTTCAGCTTTGCATTCTTGATCTGTACACCCACACAGCATGTCAGACGTAGGCTAGAGGACTAGTGCAACGCTGTGTCCATTTATTCCCTTCCACAGCACGGTGCGTTCTCATTTGACATGGAGGCTTTTATCGCATTAATCAGAGGTTCAAGCCATGACAGACGCAGTGTGCTGCTGCAGGTGAGTATTGTGAGTGGGCTTACGTTCCAAGCCTCGTACATGTGCTCTGCATGAATGTAGTGGGGCTCCTGCACCAGTCCATAACAAGCGTGTCAAACATAACTGCGCAGCTCACTGCTAAAGTGTCTGAGAACACCAATGCCTGCAGGAAATTAATGCTACATGAATGTCGTTGCTTCAAGAAAAGGACACAAGGTGGGTGAGGATTGTAGGGAAGACTAAGCATGACACCTGGGACTACAGCGATGAGCAGTCCAGGGACTGCTTGAGTCCACCCACTGAAAGCTATAATACCCCGATGTGCGTGGACAATAAGTTTATGAAATGCTGTTCATCCTGGAACATGAGTTGTATGCGAACAAGACTTTTTACAGGACTGTTGCCCTATGAGTATCCTTCCCGGCTTGTACAGCCTACAATGGGAATTGTTGAACCATGAAAGGGTTATTACGACATAAGAACTAGACTCACATCATGATGGCCGCCTCCTCGTAGCGTTCTTCCCGTCTGCAGGCTCCTAGACAGCTTAGGAGCTTGGGTGAGAGTGCGCCTGATGGCAGCTAGAGCGCCTGACATTGCGCTCCCACGCTCAAAGTCTTCCCGAAGACCACAATCTACCTTTCAAACGTCTGATCAACGCGTGAACAATACCAATCCCCTTGATCAATGGAGTCATGGAGTCTCCAGTTGAACCCCTGGATTACGGGTCTTTGGAATACTCGGGCCCGTAATGTTGAGCAAATGAATCTTTGGGGGAAATGTCGGATCCCAAACTTTACAGACTGATAGCTATCTGCATTATTCTTGCACAGTCGAGAAACCAACGTATTTATTGCCTTCTGCTACCAACATGACTGAGGCCGCGCAGCTAACTGATGAGCAGGTGGCTGAGTTCAAGGAGGCCTTCGCCCTCTTCGACAAGGATGGCGACGGTGAGTCTGGATGTTCTATGGCATATATTTGGTATGTTTACATTTGGCGTTGGAATGGCCTGCGTGTGACGTGTGGCTCCAAGGCGCCTGGAGAGGCACGGTGATGAAGGTCGACAGAAGCTTGAAGAGGGTGCAGTCAACTACATTTTAGCCTCCTGCACCCTATTGCAGGCATGTAAACAAGAATTTTGTACAACCCTGTGCAGGAACCATCACAACCAAGGAGCTCGGCACCGTGATGAGGTCTCTTGGGCAGAATCCTACAGAAGCTGAGCTGCAGGACATGATCAACGAGGTGGACGCGGACGGCAATGGCACTATTGACTTTCCCGAGTTTCTGAACCTGATGGCACGGAAGATGAAGGTGGGCGTTGGGTTTGTGTGGTTCAAGTGGAAAGTAATTTTCACACTGTATTGCTGCCCAGGACATTTTTTACAACACCATCTTTGCCTTTGGCAGGACTCGGACTCTGAGGAGGAGCTCCGTGAAGCATTCAAGGTGTTTGACAAGGACGGCAACGGCTTCATCTCTGCTGCGGAGGTGAGTGGCATATGCTTGTTGATCTTGTGGAAAATACTTACAACTACCACTGCTGTCCAATGAGCTGTTAGTTCGGTAGTGTAGCATGTATTAGTGTCAACATGGTGCACTGTTCTGATTTATTGCAATGTTGGGCCCCTGGTGACAGCTCGAGTGATCTTAATTGACCAACAGGTCTTTTGGTGTGTGCAGGTTTCATCTGTCTGGGTCTGTTCGCTGTCCTTCAATTCTGCAGAGACTGATTACATACTCTTGTGTTTGCAGCTGAGGCATGTCATGACCAACCTGGGCGAGAAGTTGACAGATGAGGAGGTGGATGAGATGATCAGAGAGGCTGATGTGGACGGCGATGGCCAGGTCAACTATGAGGAGTTTGTCAAGATGATGATGGCGAAGTGAGATAGCCAAGTTGGGGATCTGGGCAATTCGTACTCAGCTCTCAATGCATGCGTCTAACCCAGCGTAAGGATTCATTGCTGCCAGCGGCTCTTGCTTCTAATATTAGATGCTGCTACTGGCAGTCTATCTTCAGCGTGTGGCAGATATTTTGGGGAGTCATTTTAAGCTACATTTGTGCAGCCTTGAAGTGGCATGTGGTACAAGGAAGTATCCTGCCCTCATGTGAAAATATATCCGCACGCACGCAACTGACGTTTCAGTATGGTGGACCTAGTGTGAATAATGACTTTCACTTGTCGAGCTGTGTAAGGGAATTGCCAAATGGAAGCTTGGATTGCAACTGTTCGCTTTCATGACTGACACTGTAAACTTTTCTATACCATGGTAAGAGAAATATTAGACTGATAATTACACATGCGTGATGCGTCCGAGAGGAGTACAGAAGCAACTCATGAACACATTACAGAGTATGGTCATTCAGAGCTTTGGACAGCACTCTGTGCCGTGTCTGTGTCCAACGGATGTTGATCGATGTCCTAAATCTGTTGATGCAACATGTATGTATATGCGACAATCTGCAGGCTGCTCTGAAGCTTTCTTTGCACATGACTCACACAAGCATTGGGCACATCACAGCACAAGAAAAGTTGAGTTTGACAGTCAGCACGCTCTGTAAACCAGAGCTGCTGAAACATACATCTTGATACACACAGTAGTTAAAAAGTTGCATCTGCAAGGTTGATGTCAGGACCACGGCATTGTTTCATCAAAGGCTGTACCCCACATTCAACACATTCCCATCATACTCCTGTGGTGTCTCCTCTCTGAGAACCATGCATCCAAGAGAATATTGTGCTTTATGTTTTTGGCCAAAGAAGACTGAGTCAGCTCAACAGAGCTGGTCTAAAAGTTAACTGGATTGTGGAGTGTCTGGCGCCAGTGCTCAGCATCCAATAGAGAGCCCCAAACAGGGGCTGCCAGGACTGCACCTTTCCACTTTTTGTCTATGCATGCCCCCCACCTCGTACCAAATCAACAACACGTCTGCACCAAACTTCCATCCCCAGTTGGCAGCTAGTCTTTCCAGCCCCCCACCCTTCCACAACTCCCAACATATCATAATGCCCTTGAAGTCTGTTCAAATTCCTTGAGATCCTCGCCAGAACCCAGGCCCCAACACACATTGTGAGACTCTTTCAAAAGTTTAGGACATACACCAAAGCCGATAAAATACCTCGTCTCTCAGTAGGAGACAGTCTCCCTCTGCGCCCCTGCTAGCCTCTGTCATTAGCACTTTGTGGGTGAAGTATATTCAGATGATCTTCCACGCTCCATTCAATTTGGGGGCGCAGGTCCTCTCCATGCCACACACAAGGAGCATCAAGACTGTATGTGTCTGCATCCAGGCTGGGGGTGAGGCCCCCACACAAGTGAGTGCGCCACAAGCAGATGGGGTAAGTCACATGCCCGTTCATTGTTGAAGCGCCGCATCACAGCGGCATCCAAAATTTCTTCTGCAATTGCTTCATGCCTTACGGCCGCACCTCAGAGTCCATCGGTGTTTCACCAAGGATGTCATGGAGTAGCTGCACATTGAAACACAAGGTAATTGCCATTGCCCGTTCCCTTGGCAGGGACCTTGAGGACGCTGCAGTCGATGAGCACATTGCATGTGTCCCTAATGTCTTGGGCAAATCTGCTGCAGCGACTGCACTCCCCCGAACTGATGTGCGCTGTCTCAAGAGCGACGCTCTTGGCACAGCATCGCTCGCTTGTGAGTTTGTGATTTGGCGCCCCTCCATTTGGTCCCAGAAAAGAAACGGAATTCTAGCCGCTTTGCCGCAACACCTCGGCCCGCGCTGCAGTCGGCGGCACAGCCGCGACAGATTCGCCGCGCGTTTTCCTCAATACCACGCACAACACAGCCGCTACCCACCGATCCACCCACGAGTCCACCCCTCGAGCACTGCTCTCACAGAGCCTCCTTCCGGGCGCCGGGCTCGGCCGCAGCGGCTGCGGCGCCGGCCGGTCGGCCGGGCGCGCTCAGAAGTCGCCGAACTGGGCCTGGGCGGCGGGGGAGGGGTTGACCTTGCGCAGCGCGGTGCGACGAGGGATGTAGGGCGGCCGCGTGTTGCGCAGGAGGGCCCAGTTGATCTCAGCGTAGAATGGGTGCGACTTGATTTCCTCCGCGCCCGCGTGCGCGCCCAGCCTCTTGGCCGGATCGCGCTCCAGCAGCTGCCTGATCAGGTCCTGTTGCAGAGACACACGGAAAGTCAGTGAACTGTGCTCAGAAGAACCAGGGGATGCTTTGTGAATCAGTACCTGCTTGTCAACAATGGCTGGCTTGCAGTTGCACTGGAGGCGCTTGATGGCTCAAGACTTTCAAAGTCCTTACAGATATGCCTCAGTCACGTGCTCGCATCCCTCTGACCATCGAACGCTACATCAAGCCCAAATACCAAAAGAAACCCTCCACGACAGGGATGATTTGCTGGGTGGAATGACAGCTCACTTGCAAGGGGTCCTTGATGTGTAAGGCACATGCAGCCAGCAGCTGCAGTAAGACTACTGAAAAAACTTCACCCATGTCAGCTACGACACACTGCACTGGTGGGCCAAATACAGGTGCGCCAGACTCGTCGCACCTTGCACTCGTCGGAGACCTCGGGAACCTCGGGGAAGGACAGGGGTCGCTTGAGGATGTTGTTGAAGGTCTCGTCACGCTTCTTGCCGCGGAAGGGGGTGAAGCCGTACAGTAGCTCGTAGATCAGAATTCCAAAGCTCCACCAGTCGACCCTGCACCACCAACATCGCCTGAGCTACACAGCTGCTCTGTCCGCATGCTCTGTCCAGTGGCCGAGGAGGCAATGACAAAGTCTGGGCATTATATATTTTTCATCAAGACTTCTGCATATAGAATGACACTACATACATGCACCCTCGTCCTGCTCGGATGAGAATATTCTCATGCCGGTATTCTCATGGCCAGCCGTCGAAAGGCGCATGTGTGCAGGTGACAGAGACACAGCAGCTACCGCTGCCGAGAAGCCCATGGGAAAGCAAGACGTTGGCTTCTGCGCCGGTGCAACATCCATCACAACCCATGTGATGAGCGCTTCCTGAGCATTTTTTTCTGCTTGGTCTGGATCAATAGCCTCTGGCGATCATCAATACAGTTTAGCCAGCTTGAAGTATGGAATACTTTATCTGTTGGAGTATTCCTTGGCTTCGGGATTTGGCTTATTTGCCACTTATAGTCGCGCAACTTATGGTCTCCATTTTAAAGAAGCGGAGAGCGCACCCGGGCCCATGGCCGACGCCATTGATGACTTCCGGGGCCAGGTATTCCTCTGTGCCTACGAAGGAGTTTGCCCTGGCGTCCGGCACCGCAATCAGAGTGATCTCCTGTGATGGGCTGATCTTGCCGTCCTGTGCACCCCAAGAAAGGGTCACTGAACCCGTTGCTCTCAACCTTTCCAACAGTGAGGCCCTTCTGGAATGTCCCAACACGAAGGATCTTTCACATTGCTTCGCTACAGTGGACTAGCATGCGAGAACTGGTGCAGCAGAAAAGTGAAGACAGCAGGACTCATCAACGCAAGGTCCCTCCAAGTAGGAGACAATTGGGTATTTGTTGTACAGCGGCAGAACCGCTTAGGCAGGGTGCCAATTAGGTACTACCAATTATGCATCGTATCTAGCATCCACCAATTTTGCACAACAAAGCTGAGAAGGTTCCATATCCGTGGGTGGTGGGCAAATTGCTGGCAGGGAGGGGCTCACCACAGGCGGTGGCTGGGCGTGGCCGTTCTTCTTCTTCTCAAACTTGACCTGGGTGGAGCCCTGGCAGTAGGACAGGTCAAAGTCGGTGAGCAGGATGTGGCCGCTGCTGTGCAGCAGGATGTTCTCGGGCTTCAGGTCCCTGTACACGAAGCCCATCAGGTGCAGGTACTGCAGCGCCATCAGCACCTGCGCACCACATCAGCGCCCCCTTAGAAATACACCTTCCGAAGTTTGTGCAAGATAATCACTGCTGGGTAGGATGAGACTCTGGACGGCCTGCCCCATACTGCGTCTAGAATGAAGATGCTTTTCAGTTGGCTTTAGGCCGAGGCTCAGCAAGATGAGACACATGCCAATGTGCATCCTCAGCCTTCAACATCCATGACCCGCCCCTTATTACCGCAGCCAGCTTCAGAGACTCCTGTACAGAGAGTGTTTTGCCGACAAGAGCCATGCTGAGACACATGTCTCAGACGAGCAAAACATCCTTGCACACAAACCTCGGTGCTCGTCCCGGGCCCCGAAACATTTCTGTACCTTAAAAGGTTGCTGCACACTCTGGAGATAACCTCTCTGCTACAGACAAGACAGATGTCTGCGGCTTCATCACAGAGGACCGGCAGACACAGCAACCATTCCATTGGGTTCCTACACAAGGAGGAGGCGCAGGACCAGAACGGTGCCAATGAGGTGGCAAGGCTCAAGTCAGCAACCACCTCCTTGTACAAGAGCCTCGCTGCTACTTTCTATCATCCTCAGCATCTGCATCAGCTTTTGCACATGGGAGATAAAATTGCGAATTACAGACAGTCATTCCGGAGGTACAATTGAGCAGCGAAGCCCCTAAATTAGTGCCTAGTGACTATATCACGGGCCAGGATGCCCGCATTGCACCTCCAGAATGACCTGCACCACTTCAATTCTTAACATCACTAGTCTGTCGACAACAGAAAGGGCACACCTCTGCAGTGTAGAAGCGGACATGGCTCTCCTTGAAACGCTTGCTGGGCTGGGATGTGAGCAGCGCATAGAGCTCGCCGCCCTCACAGATCTGCATGAGGAAGTGGAGGTGGGTGTCGGTCACGATGGTGCCGTAGAGGCTGGCCAGGAAGGGGTGGTCCACCACCGACAGGATCTTGGCCTCCGTCAGCACGCGCATCACCTTGTTGCGCTCCAGCATCTCTGCCTTCTCCAGCGTCTTCATGGCATACCTGAAGCCAATGTGCACACAGGGGTGAGTCTTTCAGGTCACAGGGGTGAGCCTTTCAGGTTCACGAGGTAAATCTTCGCCAACAGGCTGACCTAGACAATATGTGAGATGCAGGATCTTCAGCCATTCTGACTCGTTACCGCTTGGAGTGA
This sequence comes from Coccomyxa sp. Obi, assembly GCA_020887355.1. NCBI lineage: Eukaryota > Viridiplantae > Chlorophyta > Trebouxiophyceae > Coccomyxaceae > Coccomyxa > Coccomyxa sp. Obi. The sequence goes on from AP024997.1 coordinate 2,350,992, forward strand.
ACATTCAGGTTTCTACGGGACAAATAACAGCCTTTCTGACACAACTCTCGTTGGTGCCCTTCACTGACTCTCATGATCCTCACTAAACCAGCCCGGTGAAGCCACACAAGCTCTGCATTGCCCACGAGTGCCCATGGGGCAAGAGGCTGATTACCTTGCAAATTTCTACTCATCATGCCTCGCAACGAAATAAAATTCACCACCCACAACGGCATGCTAGAAGTGCAGCGCACTGGCCATTGCAGCTATAGTCTCTTTCATGAAGATGTTGGCTACCCACTGCTTTTGATCACAGGTCCCTGCACACCCTCTGTAAACGCACAAAGCGCAACCGTGAGGTCAACAACGACAACTTGCACAAGCCCAAGTATGAAGCCCACCTGCCAGAGCCGTTCTGTAGCTCGACCATGTCCACGAGGCCCACATCGCCGGTGCCCAGCTGCTTCAGGCGTCGGAACTGCGACAGCGCCAGCCGCCCATCCTTCTTGTACGCCTCCCGCAGTGCCGCCCATGGCTTCTCCTGCAAGAAAGGGGAAAAAACTGAAAAGAAGTCCTGAAAAAAATGAGAAAATGAGAGTGCTGTCTGATAGCAGTATGGGAACAGGCATGCAGCAGCTGCAGTACCAAAAGACTGCAGTACCGTTATCGCAGAACCATTGCCGTGCTTTTGGCCAGTCCAGTCGAGGACAAAAGTCGCAGCACAGCCACAAAAGCCTCTGCAATCTAACATATACTGTTGCCACACCTCAGCGACACCAGACCCGAACCAGTAAACAACCTGGGGCACTGCACACACCTCTGCCGTGTGGGGTATCAGGTTGGTGACGCCGGCAGCACTCTAGCATTCGGTGTCTACCAGATACAAATCAGATAATAATCTGGGCACCGCACACCTGTGCCTTGTGGAGTTTCAAGATGGCGATATTTTAGGGTTTTAGGGTTTATATTTAGGATGTAGGTTTAGAACATTCTAGCATTTGGTGTCTTCAATAGTCAGCAGCACCAGATACAAACCAGTAAATAATCTGGGGAACCGCACACACCTGTGCCTTGTGGGGTTTCAGATTGGCGACGCCCGCAGCATTCTAGCATTCGATGTCTTCCAGAGTCAGCAGCACCACAGGGGAACCGGTGAATAATCTGGCACACACCTGTGCTTTGTGGGGCTTCAGGCTGGCGACGCCGGCGTGGATGGCATGCCAGGGGTCCTGCACGGCCCAGCCGGCGCCCATCTGGCGCTGCGCGAGGCCGAGCACACTCTGCATGGGGTCGGCAGCCTTCACGGCCTTCGCATCCACCTGTGGAATGCCACCCGGCAGCGGTGGCGCATCCTCTGATGTCACATCCACCTGATGCCCACACCAGCATTTGTCATTTTCAAAAAAAAGTTCATCTACTGTTTGTTAGCAACCAGATGGGACAGCGTCTGGCAAAGGTGGGTATGCATGCTGACAGCATCACAACATCGTGTTCTCTGCACTGACGGATGCGGATCTTGGATCATTCCACGATTCAGACCAGGAGAGAAGCAAAAGGCAGCTTTGCTCAACTCCTCTTGCGATCGCAATAACACAGCAGGCACCCTCATCGAATTGCTGGTTGGATGGATGCACGGGTACCACTGCATGCATGCCTGTCTGTCTGTCTGCATGCTGTGCTCTATTGTCACAGGTGCAGCAGTGCTTCATCCCCCAGGGCCGCACCTGCACGCCGATGAAGAAGCGCGAGGTGCCGTCCACATCGGCCATGGGCGCGATGGTGAGCATGTTCCAGAAGGGCTGCCCGCTCTTGCGGTAGTTGAGGATGCGCACGGTCGCCTCAGTCTGTGTTTTAATGGCGTCCCGGATGATGCTGATTGCCTTCGGGTCCGTGTCCGGGCCCTGTGTGACCATCACCCTCTAACTCAATACACGTACTCAGCGACTCAGCTGTCAAGATCGTGCATTCGCTGTCAGTGAGGGGTTCTGCTACCACAAATTCCACTGTTTAGAGCATCGTGGCATGCTGACATAAACAGACTTCTGCACCCAAGATATGTGCATGACAACAGCCCCATCAGATGCACCAGCATGGAGCTCATTATGCCTGCATGCACAGGCACATCTCTTTTTTAGCACCAAAGCATGGCAGGCTCCAAAAACCAGCCAGGAATGCTGCGGAGAAGGGATAGTCAGATGCGCACCTGCAGGAAGCGGCAGTTGCGGCCCAGGACCTCAAACCGATCGTACTGGGACATTTCCAGGAAGCCGTCGGACGCAAACACGATGGGGTTGTCGGGCAGGTTGGGATCGCAGATGCAGAAGTTCTGCTGGATGCGCTCCACGGTGGTTGCCAGATCCATAGCCACCCTACAGCAGCACCAGATGCAAAATCAGCGTTATTGACTTCCACACAGTGAGTCAAACGATGTACAAAGCAGTGCACCCAACGCACAGCAGAGATCTGTTCTCTGCTCTACATACTCCTGCCATGTGCTGCCTATGCCCTGCCTCTTCTCGTCACTGCTTGTAGGATAGTAATCACACTTGCGCCACAACTGGGGTGCTGTGAGAGAATCGAAGTGCTGCACCCAAATTGCAGCTGACATCCATTGTCTGCTCTACATAGTCCTGCGTTGCTCTGTCTATGCCCTGGCTCTTCTCATTACTGCTCTAGGAGAGCAAGCACACATACGCCACAATTGGGATACCCTGAGGATCGAAGTGCTGGCAAGAAGCTCTAGACATTACACCCCTGGATATAATAGGGTGGATGGGCTGGGGTGGCAGGGGAGCACACACCTGGGGAAGGTCTTTGGCGCCGTCATCTTCTTGCCCAGCCGCTCGTTCTGCTTCACCAGCTGCGGGTCATTGGCCGCCGATGCCTACGCCATCAACTCGCACTCGTTCAAGCTCTAGCGGCCCAATCATAACCACACACTCTCTTGCTGTAGGCTTCCAATCAGGCACACCATCCGCAAGTAATACAACAGGAGGAAGGACAGCATTGCTGGACCCTCGTGTCCAAATGTCCTCTGACCCCTAGCTATCTGGCAACACTGTAACAGTGATGGAACCACAGGCCAGGCTCGGTGTGCAGGGGTGTCTGCACTTGGAGGTCTCCAAAACAGTGGAAATGCAGCGAGGGGCAAAATCATGCCGGTATGTTGACAGCAAAACTCAGCCAGCAAAATCACAGGCCAGAAGCTCCCAGGGGAACAGGCGGCCAGGGATAGGGGATTGGGATGAATTGTGGCGCAGCCGGGGGCATGCGCGGGGGAAATAAAAAGGGACAGGGTCGAGACACGCCCTGGCAGACCTGTGCACTGGGATCCCCTGGGAGCGCGGGCGGAGGGCCACCGAAACACTGCGGGCGGTTCACCTTGTTCCCGATCTTGTGCCACAGCTTGTTGAAGCCGCGCAGGCCGGCAATCCTGGACGCTTCGGAGTCCTCCTCCTCCGCTTCCTGTGGCGAGTGGGCTCGGACAGTCTCAGAACGCGCTGCAGTCTGAACGAGGCCTATCGGGGGCGCAAGGCCGCCCCCTCCTGGCATGCCAAATCTGGCAACGGCAAGTATGGAGCACAAATGGCCTGGTTGAAGAGAATGGCACGCCAATAAATTGTGACTGTGCTCATTGGTGCATGCCTGGCATGACAGTCGGAACAGATGCGAAAGCAGGCAAAGGCGCGCATGGAAAAATGTGGGTTGCAGTATCGAGCGACTGCAGCATGCAGACATGTGCGCGCACCTGCACTTGCATCGTGACATCCTGGACAATGTTCTTTGCCACGTTCTCCCGGAGACGGGTGTCATACTTGACCAGCAGCGGCACTCCAGTGGCATCTGCAAACGCTCTGCCCTCTGTCTTTGAGGTCACATCGACCTGCAGCCATCAGGAACATGGTGAGATCATGTCTGCGCCTGCCTTTGTAACAGTAGCAATTGCAAGGTACCCATGCCTCTGATGAACATCATGCATGGCGGCGAGGAATGCCTGGTATGCGCTCAGCAGTGAGATTATCCACTCGTCCAGTCCCATTTTATACATTTGTGAGTCCAGAGTGTAAGGAAGGAATCCCAACCTGCACGCCAACAAATTTGGAGACCTTGCCATCCTCTGTCTTGATGGGCGTCATGGTGAGAAGGTTCCAGAAGGGCGTCCCATCCCTTTTGTAGTTGAGCAGGCGCACGGAGCAGCCCTCCCCCTTTTTGACTGCATCCCTGATGACTGCCACCTCCTTCGGATCCGTCCCTTCCCCTTGCAGGAAGCGGCTGCATGAGAAAAGTCCATGTCAGATAAGGTCCCTGCTAGCTTGCCATTGCTGGCGTGCTGACGTGATTGCAATGTCCATGCAAGTGGCGCTCTTGAGCATCACCAAAGCTTTGGCATTTGTAGTGCGCGCACACAAACCTTCACCTTCACCCAAATTGGCAGGAGCCACACAGCTGTTGCTCACCAGCAACACGCGTGACTTGCTTTACAGATGTTCATAGCCTTGCAGGGTTGAGAAACATTGCAATGCACCACTGCTCACACTGAGAGTCTAGTACAGCGAGGTGGAGCTAGTTCAGTTGGCAATAATGCCTCACCAGTTGTGGCCCAGCACCTCCTCTGCAGAGTATCCAGTCATCGACAGGAACCTGTTAAGCAACAATGCTCAAGCTTGCCCAGCAATACCAGCCCCTTTATCCCCAGCATGTGACAGAGAGGAATACAGGCCAAGAGATTTAAAAGCCTCGATCGTCGCCAGTCAACACGTTGCAGAATCGCACTACAACACATTTGTCACTGCCAAATGTCTTGTTTCATGTTTAGACTGCTGTATGCCGAAGGAGGATGGATGACGTCTGCAGATATTGCACGAAACCCGGAACTCACCCTTCGCTGGCAAACACCAAGGGGCAGTCCGGCAATGTTGCATCAGCAACTACAAAGGTATGTCGCAATCCCGCCAGAACCTTTGTGAGCTGCGGGGCAGGGCCTGGCACCTACGTTCCCAGAGAAATGCAACTTAGGCCTCCGACCCTTGCCCAAAAGGCAGTGGGTTAGCGCTGTCACAGCACCACTATAATCAAGAAAGCCATCCGGAGCCTCCCAGCACCATGCATGATACGATGTTCCGGACAAAAGTGCACTGCTGACTCAAACTGGACAGCTTGGATGCCAATGCGAGCGTGCCTTCTGCCCCGGTCGCTGTAGCTCGGGATGCAGCTGTACATCTTTCTGCTGCTTCTCAGCCTGCCCGATCTGAGCGGGCATGCTGTTTCGATTGCCAAGCTGCTACGACTGTGCTATCTCCAACGACTCCCAAAGTCGCCACTCCCTGATCTCTGGGCCGTATCACTCGGTGCGCCCGCCCTCTCGCAGGGGCATCCACACAACAGCTCTCAATCTCTCAAAGCAAAGCAACCTCTACTCACATCGTCGATTTCTGTTCCACCGTGATGGAGCTGGATTTCGCAATCCAAGTTAAGGGTAATATGATAAAGGTAGCGCTATCCCGAATCGCACAGAAGGACACGTCTCCTTCCGGGTTCTGCCGGCCCTCCCAACTCCCCGAGATTATAAACACCCTACCGTTTGGCATACTTCATCATCATTACAGTGATCATGACTATCTCAGACAACGTGCAGGCAACGGAACCGTGTAGCTTCTTCAGTGCACACTACGTCATTGATTGCTCTGGTTGGTTCCAAGACATTGATACTTTACGCTTCACTGGCCAAGGCAGGCATACAAGACTACAGAGCATACAAGTATAGGAAAAACTCTTGCCAACTGGAAGAAGTCATGTATGCCCTGATGGGAGTCATTCAGAAGCTGACATCTAAGCTTCCTCAGTGTGCACGCAACAACATAATGGTAGATTTTGGAGGTCCATTGCTATCAGTCCCAGGCAGCATCAGAATGAACAGTTCAAGCATGCTGCATCTCTGTGCATGCAACACAGGAAGGATCACTGATCCTGGATCAGGCATCTTGCGGATGTGGCCGCCATGGATTTTATGCCACAGCTTTCACAATGTCATTAGGTCAATGCAGAGAGATGATCGCAGAACAAGAGATTAAGAAGGCTCAATCTTTTCTTTATTCCTGAATAACGCTGCACCCCGGACCACGTGCAACCAAGCGCACTTGCAGTCACAGCTAACAATTAGCCTGAAGCCCCCTCAGCACCGTTTTGTAGTCGCCCAAACTTGTGGGAACACCGTCGCTCTTCCTCTCACAGTGCAACATCTGCTGCTTCTTGCCAGGGATGCGTCAGTATGGCTGGTATCTGCGGCCACCACCGCCACCGTAGCCGCCACCGCCGCGAGGGCCGCCCCGGCCGCGGGGGGGTCCCGACATGCCGCCCCGGGGGCCCCGGCCGCCATAGCCGCCGCCGCCGCTGCGGATCGGGCCGCCGGGTGACGTCCCCCCAAAGCCTGCTGCACCAGCGCCTGCCGCTCCCGCAGCAGCCGCTCCGCCTTGAATGACATACCCGATCTGGACCCCACAACACGCCCATGTGTCGAACATGTGTCACGCAGAGGAAAATTTCTCTATCCATGGCCTTCAACACTACACAGAATAGAGAACGGAACACCTAATGCGTCTGATTAAATGTTGCACGCCTTGAGCAGATCAAATTTTGAGGTTTGACTCTGGTCGCCAGATGCTAATAACGGAACCATGCTGTTAATGATAGTACATCTTCAAGTTTTGCCTGTGATTGACTTCTCTGTGTGTTTCTGCGCAACTGATACAAGCTTTGCAGCAACTCACCTGGCCATTGGGGAGCATCATAGGCACCATGGCGGGCATAGCGCCACCGGCGGCCATCGCGCCAAAACCGGCAGCGCCGCCGTAGCCCTCATCATAGCCGCTGCCTCCGTAGCCGCCGTAGCCCTCAGCACCATAGCCTTCGTTCCCATACCCGTAATCGGCCCCGTAGCCCTCATCATAGCCGCCGTACCCGTAGTCACTGTAGCCACCGCCACGCCCACCAAAACCTCCCCTGCCACGGCCCCTCGGCTGGAATCCCCCCCTCCCTGCTATATGTAACACGCCCCTGATCAGTGTTGACCCACAATTTGACCACAGCTGGGCCGTCAAGTCATGGCTGAGGCTGAAAGTAAGTGATGAAGTACTTGCAAAATATCGACATGTTGCTCATCAACAATTGGAAACGTTACTTCAATCCTGAATTTTCCTAAGGTGGCGCTTCAAAGATGCAGACACATCAAAACGACAAGCTGGTGCCGAGACAACAGGCTGGTGCCGAGACAAAGACAACTGGTGCCGCAGTTGTTTCATGAGGGAGGAATGCAGACCTGGATGTCGGCCGCCACCTGCGGGACCGCCAAAACCGCCGCCGCGGCCGCCGAAACCGCCGCGGCCGCCGCCGAAGCCCTGCTGCTGTTGCTGGTCCAGCTGCAGCTGCGGCTTGGCCATCTTCACCTGCACAAAGATGCATGCGGCTCTGTTTTGTCCTTGCTTCACCAGCACGCACCACAAACTGAGCTGCTTGTTAAGCTGCACATCTATACAAAGTCTGACAGCATGCAGGCATGCCTGCCAGAAGGGATTTCTGCTTGTCTGGGGAAACATATGCGATGGCTGAATGTGGCCGTTTGCAATTTACATGACCCCGCACACAAAATGATCAAGTGCCATGCCCACAGCACAGTGCTCTGTTCCAATGGTTTGATGGAGACAGGGTGTCAAGAAAGGCACCTCGAGGGTGTTGCCGTCGAGGGAAGGCTTGGTGCCCTTCTCTGCATCCTGGACCAGCTTCTCGACAACGCTGCGGTCATTGAAGTGCACAAAGCCAAACTCTCGGTTGGGCTTGTCCGGTCGCGAGGGTGGGATGACAACCTTCGTCACCTGCAAAAGGAACACAGTATGAATGCTATCAGGACATAGCAGTCTGCGGAAATGCCGTGAGCATGGGAATGTGCTCAGCCACGTCTGACACACCTACAAGAGACACAACCAGGACAGCAATCTGCATTATGCTGTCAGCCAACAACACTGAGTGTGTCAAATCATTCTGTTGTCAAATGGGTCAGGCCAGACAAGGAAGGAGAGCAGTTGCACACCTCCCCAAACTGCTCGAACAACTCCTTCAGTTTCAGCTCCGTTGCGCTTGCAGGCAAGTTGCCCACATAAACCGACTGCACGAAGCATTGACAGATTTAGCTCTTGTGCGGTAAGCTACGCTGCAGAGACAGCAACGACAGCAAAGTGCACTGTGGCCATGGTTGGATGTACATTTCACCTTGACTTGCTGTGCAGGAACCTGGTCGGCTCCCTTCGGCTCAGCATAGGCAACGTTCAATGTGCGCCCTCCCATGCTGCATCACAGAAAAGAACACTTATCAGGTCAACATTGCAAGCATAGCAATACGCAGCCCCTGCAGTCGTGGTGCGCTTTAACACAAGGCGAGAAGCTGACGAAATTGGCAGGATCATGGGGCAAATCTTGATTGCGTGCATCTGTTGAAGCTCAAAAAATATCTAGAGAGATGCAACAGAAAATTTGAGCGAGCTGATCAAATCAAGATCATGCTTAGGAAGCCCATACCACCATGCAAGATCTCCGCCCAGTCTGAGTGGACCAACCCAGCATGAACCTTGAAGGTGGGACATGGGCCCTCCAGGGTTCAACAAAAAATGGCCCAAAAATTGGAAAAAAATCAAATTAGTAGAAGCGTACGTGTAAGTGGGAGCCGAAAGAGCGTTCTTGGCCAGCTGCGCGCATGCATGGTTGTAGAACTCAACAAAGGCAAAGCCGCGGTTCTGTCCCGGGTAGTCTTTGCTGCTCAGAAGGTCTATGCTCTCCACACCTGGCAACAAGAAAAAAATCAACCGATCTGCAAGCATTCACACCATTGCATGAAGATTCTAATGCTAAAAGTCCCTTCTTGTCCCCCAAACGGGATGGCCCTCAGTAATCAGTAGGAGAAGCTGCTGGCATTGCAGTCTGAAAAAGAACTGCTGATATTCCTGTAGTCCATAATGTCCATGGCATGAAAGAACTTGGCTCACCCTTGACAACTGTGTCCAACTGTTCCTTCAGGCCATCCTTCGAGAGGTCCCGGGGAATGTTTCCCAAATAGAGCTTGTGCTTGGATTGGGACGGCGCCACGCGAATCTGCCCCATGCACAAATCGAAACTTCATTCTGTGATCAGGATGCTTGATACACCTGTCTACGCAGCACTGTTATTTCTTAAAAAACCCTGACATGGCAGGGGAACAGACACGCCCCAGGATTTTATGGGTAATCTGTGGCAGAGAGATCTATGGAAGGGCTCACATTTTGACCGGGGAAGTCCGCCATCTGCTTGCCCGCCAGTTTCTCCAGGGCATCAGCTGCGGCAGCCCGCGTTTTGAACTTGACAAAGCCAAACCTGCTCATCGATACCCACTATTCAGAGCCAAAGACCCAATGCCCAACTGCTGCACTCCCTCAAGACATGATGATCATATGTTTGCTAGAGCAACTGCGTGAGTAATCCAATCAAATAACTCCAGATATCCCAAGGTGGGGATGAAAAAATTGGAATGTAAGTGGAGGAGAAAGAGCACACACCCTCGGTTCTGCTCGTTGTTCTGGGGGTCCTTGAGGAGAACAACTGCATGCACCTCGCCAACCGCTTCAGCAAAAACCTTCAGCTGTTCCTCACTGGCCGTGCGGGGGATGCCGCCAACAAACACTTCAGTGCCGTGCGGCGGCTCCGACATTGGGTCGTCCGAACTGCATGCATGCATGGAGGATTGAAGCAACAACCTCTGCAGGGTGGTGGGTTTGTTACTGTGCTGCTCGCATGCATGGAACAATATGACTGCCCAGCAATGCCTTCTACATGGTGGTGACTTGACAAAGGGATTTCAAATGTATCAGCATGTGAAGCAGTAGAACGGCTGGTTCTGAAATTAGCTACGCAAATCACTGTGCTCTTCACCTCTTCTCGCCATTTGTCTCTGCTGCACCATTGGCGGCTTCTTCCTGTGGAGCTCCATTTGCAGCTGCAGCCTGTGATGCATCATTGAGTTCAGCCGGGACTCCACAACCCACAAAATGATGACATCAGTGCAACTGCAACCGTGTCTACCATCATAACGGTCGTCTGACATAGTGCCCACCTCCTCAACAGAATCAGCAGCTGCCGAGGCGCCTGCGACTTCTGGGGCCTCTGCCTCGGCCTCGGCCTCGGCCTCAGTATAGTCCACCGCCTAATCAGTGTCACAGTGGTAATTCAATTTGCAGTGAGAGCACCGTCAGGTGCCAGGGAAGTGTCTGATCAAGGCTGCAGATGGCAGAGTTAAGCAACGTACAAAGACCTGGGCAGGAATTTGTGCAACTGATCACTCTTTATCTGACCTCCAGTGCTGGTGGTACTGGGAAATAATGCATGAAACAACGTCCTCCTCTAGTCTTTGAGGAAACAGCTCACCTCCTCCTCAGCCATGTGTTCTTCAGGGTGTGCTTGATCCGTCATAAGGCGATGATCTGCTACTCAATGATGCCGAGATATTCTGCTGAGCAAGCAAAAGAAAAAGAGTGCTAATTAGTGTCATGCTTTTCCCTTCAGGGTGGACGGAAGGGCAACCTGCCTTGTGGCCTTAGATCAGCATCAACCGACAGATTGCATATGAAACTCATGTGGCAAACGGTCAAAACCATAGCAGCCAATGAACAAATTGCTTGAAAGTGTGCAGCAAAAGGCAAAAGTGCGCTCGTAGTTGAAAATTTTGGCAGATCAGAACTGAATGGCAACAACTTGTGTTCTTTCGACTGCGTGAACGTCAATACCTTCGAGAACAGTGCTACTTGGAGAGCGCAACTTTCGCAAACTACTCTTTGTTGATTTCAAAAGACCTGGCTTGTCACCCGTCTCTGTGCTCTCTCTGAGAGCTAGAGCGGACCTTTTGCTGCGGTAGGTTTTCATCTGATAGTTAGGTTTTATCCCTCGTATTGTAGGGCCCGATTTGGCAGCTCCCGGCTTCAAGTTCACAAAGCACCAGCTACAAAATTGCAAAGTAAATCCTACGACCGAAACGCAACTGGTTTCCGCCGTGGAGGTTGAGCATCACCACACCGGCGTGCATGCGCTTCTGCAGGAGAAAGGAAAAACCCACCTGGCTCTAATCAGCAGAACTATTAAGGAAGTGGACGTAAGTATTCCGAAACCCAGGGACCTAGGCGTTCATTTAGCCGGTGAGGCATTGTATCTCTTTGACAATATGCTACTTCCAAGGCCACAAAGGACAGCGGTTTGTGTATAGTCCTATGTGGCATTGGCAAGAAAGGACCGTTGTACGTTGTAGAAAGGTTTTATGAACGCGCATGTGGCGTTTAGCCATAAGTGATAAAGAACAGGGGCTGTTAGACTATGTTGCTTGTTAGTTGTTGCCACTGCAATGCATCCGCAGCCACAGCACTGTACATTGATCGTGCAGTGCCACTCCCAGAGACGTGACACTTCTGTCCGAGTTATTCAACTGTGATCTTCACGGGTTGTTGCCACACTATGAATCATGAACTTTAACTGCGGCAGAAACGATTTTGGTTGTTGTGTAGGCATGGAGAACAGGGATGCACCTCCTAGAACACCTTTTCACAACCAAAGCCTGAGCCTGGATTTACCGAACTGGAACGAAGCTCTCAAGCTTTCATCTCCAAATCTTCCACGGCATAAACCTGCCAGAACATCCTCCAAGCTGGGACCTCCCCAGGTGAACCTGGCATTTACACTGCTAGGCAAATAAATCACTGCATTGTGAGGCTTGCACAACGACACTGCTGAAAGTGACTCGGTGAGAAGTTTGTCTGGAATATTTGAATAGCCATTTCTGTGTCTGTGTGCAGCGCACGCCTCAGGCCAGGAAGCCAAACTTCAAGGCACCTGCCTTGGCAACAAGCGCCCAGCGCCTCCCTCGTGGTGAGTTGACTTTTGGACTTTTGAAAGTCTTGCGGAAAGATCATTGATGCACATGGAGAGCTGCAAGAAGGAAAAGGGTGTTCAGTCTTGCATGATCTGGACAGGCTCAACACCTGCGAATACCCCGGAGCATGGTGCCAACAACACATATGCCATGCAGCGCCAAACAGCCAGAGTGTCAAATTTCCCAATCAGTGCGGATGCCAAGTACTGGACAGACCTTGCCAAAGCCATGGAGGACAGGGGAGACCTCTTGGTGAGAAACTAATCATGCTGCTATGGTTCAGATGCATGTATCCAATGCTTGCCTTTACCTGGCATGGGTTGGAGGTCGTCCGCAAACTGCATCCAGCATGCCAGACACACAAGCTTACCCTGGGCAGGCATGCCTAACACTGCAGCATCGCAGCAATCACACTGACCTCTATGCTGTGTTACTCCCAATGCAGTATGACTGTCTCTTAGCCTGATGTTCATGTGCAGGGGGCGGCTGCAACTCTGGAGACTGCACTCGGTCGCCTTGGGCCCATCTCGCCCATCATGAAGGCCACCAGTGCTCTGCAGGCAAAGATGCTCGGGCAGAAGCCTGCCGCTCCGCAGTCCACCTCTCTGAAGCTGTACCCCTCTTTGCGCCAGGATGGCGCAAACAAGGAGAAGAAGGAGAAGACCATACGCTTTGCTGGCCCTCTTGTCGAGGACAGCATCCCTGTACAGGTCAGCCAGGTACTTATCACATGCTCCTGTAGTGGTCCATGTGATCCTGTCCCCCCGCACTCAGCATGCAGAGTCACAAACCATGCAACATGCAGCATGTCATGACAGCTGTCATGCGCTGCAGAGAAACCAAGCAACATGCAGCATGTCATGACAGGTGCCATGCGTTGCAGAGAAACTAAGCAACATGCAGCATGTCATGACAGGTGCCATGCGTTGCAGAGAAACCATCCATCATGACAGGTGCCATGCGTTGCAGAGAACACATGCTCCTGGATCCCGAATCTGCAGACTCTGAAGTTGCCAGCACTTTGCTGATGCAGAAGAAGGCTGACAGCTGTGCGGTCACACCTCAGCACATCGCCTCGGGGACAGACAAGAAGGACAGGACGCCTCATGTGCGCTTCTGCACGCCTGCGGTAGAACCCACCAAAATCCCCAAGACCCCATTGCACAGTCGGAGCAGCAATGCAGGTAAGCAGGATGCAGTCCTCATCTCACATCTCCAATGTCAAATGAAGTTTCAGCAAGAGCAATTGTCATCTGGAGCAGGGTGCTGTTTGGAACTGTTGATTGCATGTACATGTCTCAACCCTCACATCAGCATGGGTCAACATGTGAAGCTGCATGCAAAACAACGGTGACTGTGCAGGCTCCACACCATTTCACTCTGGCGGTAGCAGGCATTGCCTATCAGAGCACAGCGATGACAGCGATGACACTGATCTCATAGAGTCTGGCAGCCCCAACACAGTCACCCGCCGCCTCCTGGCACCTATTCTCATGGAAAAGATCGAGGACATGAAGAATGACAAGGCGGACCAGGTCAGCTCACTGCCACAAGTGACCCTCCAATTATGGAACCTGTACAATTTCTTTTTGAAGACATGTTCCTTGTTTTGGGAAAGATGGTTCCTGCTTTGCCTTCCGCAAGCTCCCAGTCCTCTCTCTCCCATGCAAATGTAATAGCTGCTACAATTTGTCAGAAGCACTACGGTATTAGTGCCAAGGTCAAAAGCATCATTTAGTATCTAATTTATACACTGAATTGTGAGTGCCCTGTTGGACACGTTTGATATGTTTGCATTGGCTGCAGGGAGGAAGAGATGAAGATGCTCAGACAGATGGGCTGCCCCAAGATGATGGTCCGGCAATGAGCAACATAAGCGACAGTGACTGCATGGATGGCGTCCACAGGTTTGCCTCCCACCGTTTCCTCATGTTCTAAGCTACTTTCTAAGCTACTTCTGGCCCAATCTGGGCCTCCGCATTTGACATGAGTGACGCGGTTCTGTTGGCTCAGTGCAGTGCATCAGGACATCACTGACAGGATCACTCTTTCCAAGTGTCCAGGTTCATGCTGGAGAACGAAGTGAGTCCCACCAGTGGTGCTGTCAAGGTTCCATTCCAGGGTGTGGTATCCCACAGCATGAACGCAGGTAACTTCCTCAGACACTGAATCCCTGCAGGTGGAAGGATCATGACCAGCACATGCAGTGTCTGCATGGAGCATCAGAGAGGCACCGAATCCAGATTCCTCACTCCATGCATCAAACAAGCAGCCATGCATGTGCTCGATTTCTGAAAGAAGCAGAGTCTTATAGAAGCATCGCTGTGGTGCAGAACCGATCACGCCTCATGCTGCAAGTGCGTCTCCACTCAGCGAGTCAGCAGACATGGAGGTTGGCTGGACAGCTGGAAAGGACTTCAACTTCCGCAGCCCCATCCCTGCTCCTACACCTGATTTGAACCTGCAGGCCACTCCTGCCCTGCGCACCCGTCTTCCTCTGCCACTGCAGGGTAGGTGCCCACCAATACCGAGCAGCATGTGATGTTAGTGGCTTCAAGAGCAAACTGTGTGTGGATGACGTGAAAGCTTTAAGGCTTGTACTAACCAGGGAGTGCCAAGGACATACTCATCAATGAAACAATCACACTCATGCTGCATTATGTATCATGACTTGTGTGCATGTTGACCGCAGCAGGGGGTTATGCTCAACTTCGTTGCACTCAGGTTCTTGTTGCAGATAGCGCTCTTGAGCACTGGGGCATGCAATGCTGCGCAGGGGATGCAACACCGTCCATGTGCATCAACCCCCTGTACAAGTCCACAAACACTCCCAGCACAGCCAACTCAGATGCGCCCAACACCGCGCAATACACCCCGGCTGTGCCGGCAGACCCCATGTTCTATGCGACCCCTGCCAACGGCGTGGCACCCATGGCCACTCCCCTGATGAGCGCGCTGGCTGCCAAGACCCTCTTCTCTGCAGGCCCCACCATTGAGGAGGAGCCAGAGGCCATGGATCAGGACTGTGAGCCTGTGAAGACTGCCAGTGCAGAGGTTCAGGAGCAGCCACACAAGGAGGTCGCCATCCAGCAGGAGCCAGGGAACGCCGCTGTCCAGGGAGAAGGCCCTGTGCAGCCTACAGTCACAGAAAACCCAGAGCGCTCACAGATGGAGGACAGCCAGGATGAAGACGCCAACCCGGAGCAGCCCAGCAGTTCAGATGATGCCACGTCCATGCAGAGTCAGACGAGCGCACAGCAGGAGCACGCTCGCAATCTTGCTGACACAGACTCCACTCCTCCTGCAGCAGATGTCCCCACAGAGCAGCAGACAGAGGCGTCAGAGGAATTCGCAGCACAACTGACCGCGGCTCCTGGTACGCCTGTGGTGCAGCAGCCTGATCAGGCGCAGCAAGACTTCTCCTTCGCTGCGGCTCGCAGGGCGTTCCCTCGCACGCCGGCCTCCGCCGTGCGCCGCAGCCGCCCGGAAGCCGACGACGCCCCCACACCTATCCGCAACCCCCTGCGCATTGCCACCCCTGCCAGGTCAGCTAATCCCACACTTTCAACAGCACCTCCCTTGAGTCCTGCATTTTGCCGGCCCTGATCTAGCCTGCTTTACCCTGTGCTGACAGCTGTGAGCCAACTTGAGGCGCTGCACCTAGGCTCTTCAATGCATGCAGTGATCCATCTTTACGGCAACCTGAAGTGGCCGTCTGCACAGGCATTAGGTCCTCTTGCACACTTGCCAAAGACATGGCTTCCGTGCAAATAGCATTGAAATATCGATGTCTGCATAGGGCGCGCCCCCGCGTGGGCCACAGTGAGATCCGCAGCCTGCTGCAGGACCCGCACGCACCCAGCCCGGCACAGGCGGCGGCGCTCGGCAGCCGCAACGCGCTCAGCCCGATGCGCGCACGCCCCTCGATGCGCGCTGGCCTCGGCCAGGCCCAGGTGCCCCCCACCCTACCCCTCAACTAGGACTCACGGTAATGAAGGACAGGAAACTGGTAGATAGATGCCTGATATGCACAGCAGGGGCCAGGGCAGAGAAAGGACCCGCACAGGGCAGACTTGGACTGCAACTATCATGCATGTGGCCGCCGGCAGTCAGATGTGGGCAACACCAGTGGTCACCTATTCCTGTTCGTGAACACTGTCATACTGCAACCCCTTCTGGACACCACTGCGACTGGCACTCGATCCATATAGATGTAACATGGCTTGAGGCTCTCAATGGGGAGCAGTGCAATTGCACCCACTCACTGTGTCAATCCCAGGCAATTTGACAAGCGGTCTTCTGTGCGATGGCTGTCTCATGAGACGCTGAGCCACGGTCTGACGAGAGCAGTCTGTTGCACAGCTGGTGACTCCAAAGCGCCGCTCCGTGCGCAAGTCGGTTGCGGCCGTGCCGCACTCGACTGGGAAGATGCTGGCGGCGGCCGGCTTTGCCTACACGCCCAATGCCGCGCTGGCCGGCCGCCTGGACACCGAGGCCGATGGCAAGCCCATCCTCGGTGATGCCAGGGATGCCGACCTGCTGGCGACCATGGATGATGTGCGTGCATTGTGCAAGAACCTGCTCTTGGCCCGCTGGTTGATTCTGTCACGGCAGAAAGATAAAGCTAAGGAGCAGGATATTATTCTGTGTCCTCGTGGAAAATGTCTCAATGCTGATGTGAAACAACTGCAAGAGAAGAAGTGCTGTCCCCATCATGGCCCTGGGGATTCAAAGAGCGTGCCAGTAGTTGCCCTCCTTGCAAGTAACAAGAATATTGCCGGTGTCCTGAGTGACATGATGGACTGAGTAGGTGGCAGACAGCCCTGTGTTCCTAGACGCCAGCCAGCTGGAGGATCTGGCATCTGCAATGCGTTCAGTGTCCCTCACACCTTCTCTGGAGGCTGCCTGCCGCAGCCGCAGCAACACTCCCGAGCGCCACAACAGCCGCGAAAGCGCTGCAATCACCTCAGCCATGCCCACTGTTAGTGATGGTCAGCCCTCAGATGCCTCCACTGTAAAGTTAAAAGAAGGCGATACGCTTCTATTGCTGTTGGAATGATCTTGAAGCCCTGCAGAAGCACCTTGGAGGAGGGCTCGAGCTTGATGGGTCATCTAAACACCAATGGACACTGCGCAGCAACAGCTAGTGATGGACCATGAAGGCTGACTTAGAGGGGCCGCACGGCCAACAGTGGCTCTACACAACAGTTTGCCAGTGGAGTCAGTCCGTGACCGTGACAGTCTCACTTACTGCATCAAGGACCACAACTGCTCATTGTGGATCCGTTATGGCCCTTGCAGACCAAGTCACCGATGAGACCGAGACGACGCCTGAGGCGCCGATCACTGCGCGCCGCGTGACCCGGTCCACCGCGCGCAAGTCGCAGCCGCGGACACCAGCCGGGCGCGCAGCGGCCGCGGCCGGCCCCGATACGCACGGGGACAGCGAGGAGGAGGGAACGCCGTCTTTCGACAAGGTCGCGCACCGGCCGCCATCGGCCCGCGTGACGCGCTCGGCCGCCAAGGCGCTGCCAAAGACTCCGGCTCAGGTACATACTGCCTTGAAATTTCCTTTGAGGTTTAAAATAGTTTGAATCACCCTCTGGCACACAGGTTATGACCCTCCCGTAGACGCTTACAAAGGGCTCAATTGATATCATGGTTATCTGAGCATGATTGCGGCTCTTATGGGTGGTACCCAGTAGCCCTAGGTTCCATCCTCTGGCCCTGAACCCCATGCCGTACCTCCTCGCTCTGATTTTCAGTGGCTTGAAATCTCATGCAACTCGACGGTCATGATGTGTCCGCCACATTCCACTGGAGCACAGTCCAACTGACGTATTGGCACAGAGCATGGCGGCCTCGCACAGGATACCTTCCTGAGATGGCGCCCTCGCATGCCCGCATCCAGATCTACAGCTTCTGTCACAGGCCACCCAGTGAGTACACCCTTGCTGGTGCCTTGCAGGGGTTGGTCAATTCAGGCAAAGGTGGTGATGCCAGCAACAGCTCTTCCAAGGGGCTGTCCCCAACCGAGACAAAGATTCGTCAGGAGCTGCGTCGCTCTACACGTCGGGCCTAAGTTCAGACGATGCTGAGGCCAAACCAGGGGCAGAGTAAGGGTTCTTCAGGCAACGGTCTGCCTGCAGAAGCAAGGACAGCCTCTGTATGCTTTCCATTCAATTCCAGATGTGCATGAATGCAAAGTTGCATTTCCCAGTACTGTTCATGTCTTAAATGATTGAAGTTCAATCATATATCTAGGGCGGTTCTGCTGCAAAGTCTAATGGTGGGCTTGCTCTAATGGTAACTGGTACGGTATGCGCACTCGATTCCTCGGACATCTGTTACAAAGTCAGCCACGTACAGCGGATGTGTCAATATGCCTCGTGTGTGGGCCTTGCTGTACAGTCCGACTGCACACTTCCATTTTGGGTCTAGACCTGTGATGGAGTCATGTAAGCAGAACACTAGGCCATGGCCACTGCAGTCATGCATGCGTATGCATATGCACACTTATTATTAGGCAGGTCTGTCCATGTGTTGCAACAACTGGCCTGCTTACAATTCTCATGATCGTAACATTGTGCTACTAATTTCTTTAATTTCTTGAAATTTCTGCTCTACAAACCGCACAATTGCCAGCTATGCACAGACTGAGATGGCTTTAGCCAAAAGAGCAACTCATTGGGGAGCCCATGACTGATACTCAGTCAGTCAGTCGATTACACCTTTGCTACTGTGCATCCTGCACCTTCATGCCTTCATACCCATGGCTGATCAGATTCTACATTGCCTACTCTTCGATTCTGAAGTTTGGGCTCAGCCCAACCATTACTTGGAGTACTCGTCCAATGTGTACAGGTACTCTCGAGCTCGTGACTGTAGTGTGACTAAATTTTATTCAATTTTCCAGGACACTCTCCTATCTCTCTAAGTACATATAGTACAAACTAGGTCTTTACCAACTCTCAAGAAAAGTCAATTCAGGAGATCAGCAAGCTCAGAAGCTCGTGATCCATTGAAATGATTCAATTCAGTCCCGCCTTTCTGCCCACAGCTTCTGGCTTGGTTTGGCCTGTGTTGCAAAGAACTTCTTAGCCAACTTCACCCCAATGATGGCACAACTTCAGGCACCAAGGCAAGATCGCTGTGATCTCAAAGCCTGCTTGGAAGCTGAAGACCAAATCACAACACCCAACATCGAGAGGCAAACCAAATAAGTGCACAGCCGGGGAAACTCGCCTTCATAAGTGTGAGTTTCTGGGCATCTTTCAATTCCTTTACAGTGGCACCAGGAGAGCGCCGCTGATCAATCGCCAGCTTGACCCCAGTGGCAGATACCACTGCAGCTGATATTACGGGAAGCTGGGAGACTATGGCAGCGGTGATACACATCGGGCACACCATCTTGCCCGAGCGGTGTTCCTGCTTCAAGACAGCTATTTGTTGTAAAGCGCCTCCTGTACTTATCGGTATGATGAATGATTTTGCAGACCTTATACTCGACTGCCTGAGCAGTCGCAGTGCTCGCACATCGTTGCGCGTGTCGGGTTGTACGAGAGCTGTTCCAGAAATTTTGTACCAGCTGAGAAGTCAGATGGGGGTGTGACGGGGCAGGCCCACGTGGAAACTAGTCTAGTCAGCAAGTTGTTTGTGAACAAGTGAACAAGCATGGTGGTCGATGGTGGGAAAGTATGTTGCAGCGCCCTCTCCAGATGCATTGTCAGCAGACTAACTGCAAGGATTTGCAGAGCTCTCAAGACTTCTGCATCACAGCATTGCAATTGAAACAGGCTATTTCAAGTTTAAACAGCAGAAACTAACCCAATATCATATGATTGCTCACTGAGGTCTGGCAGGTCTCTAGGGCTCTAGAACTACTAGTACGCATCACCCTTATGGTATCATTAGTGCCACAGGTACTCATGCCTGCCTGGCGCAACAAGGAGACTGAAGCCTTCTGCAGTACAGAACATTGTTAGGGCTACAGCTGTGACTGCAACTGTGACTGAAGCGCTGCAAAGACGCGGTAGGGGTCTGTGTTGCCGATCGATGCCTTGCCAAACACCTCCAGTCCGCCATAGTCCGACGCTCGGCTGCTGAGCTTCCCACGCGACACAATCCTGCATGCATGCAGTAAATTTGCCACTCTTACTTCTGTGGGACTCGCATGTATTGCGCAGAGCAATTAAAGGACATTCATCCAGCAGAATACACCCTCTGCACAACAGCACCCTCTGCAGGGGCATGAGAAGAAGAAGAAGAAGAAGAAGAAGAAGAAGAAGAAGAAGAAGAAGAAGAAGAAGAAGAAGAAGAAAGCGTTTTCATCATATGAATTCCAGCCATCTAGGGCTGATTAGATGTCCCGTCATCTCCCACATCAGCAGTCATGACATCAAGACAACCATGACAAATTTGGCAACCCCCACCAAATCACACAAGAGCATGCATCTCTCTGGGTGAGCGCTTGTGAATGCGCTAGTGACAAAGGCACACTTCATGTGTTGAGCAAACAGGCGCACCGCATCCAGAAGAAATGCATAGTCTGATGCAGCGTGACTGCAAGGGCTGAGAGGAGGGCTGTCGTGCATTTCAGACATGTGCCTACCTTGCCAGAACGGGCGGCTCAGCGCCAAAATTCATGGTTGGCGCCTCCAGTGCTCCAGGCATCTGATCACCCGCAGCGCCGGATTCGCCTCTCCTCAGGCTAGATTGTACGCCGGAACCTGTTCTCACGCCATTGTGCCAATCAATTGCCTTGTGTAGCAATAAATTTTGCAGGCAAGAGGCCTCTAGCAGACTTTCAAATCAAGAGGAGAGGAGCTGACTACTATCTCTGTTTGGACGCCGTTAGCAATTGTTGAAGCCAAGCTTCTCCAGTAGTTCTGCTGACTGGCCCAGAGTTCTGCTGCAAGCACCTTGTCAATGCGGGAAGAGTTTCGCCAAGGTTTTGCCGGCGTTTGTGCTAGGTTGTGCCAGAGGTTCTGCCACGCACCCTGGCCGCCGCAGCGGATGTTGAAGATGCCCACGTTGAAGGTGGCGCTTCCGAGCCTGTCTATGAGCGCGCGCAGCGCAGTGTGCAGCAGGGCTTGGAAGCAGGGGCAGCCTAAATTGGCGCCTTGCACCACCAGCTCCATGTCCTTTGTGGGCACCAGTGAGGCGTAGCACCATGCCCTGCACACATCAGTCGAAATCGTCTTCAAGCCACTTCAACACATGGTACCACCGGTGACCTCTCTGTGCATGCGTGAAGAATACAGACTCTGTATCACAGAGGGGTTTAAAGGTCAATCCAGGAACAGTGGGAGTGAGCAATACCGTAGTACTCATCTATTAGTCATGTATTATTTTCCTGCCACCAAGGCCTCTCCAGTCACCAAGGGTGAACAGATGTCTGACTCTGGTACTCAAGAGGCAGTACCAGCCATCACATCCAAGCAGTCAAGGCAGAATCTGGCGGATCTTCAAGCGCTGTGATGCGCCAAGTTAGGGCGCACCGCCGGTCTCCAAGGGCGTGCTCGAGCAGCAGGCCGGCCGCTCGGTGCGCGCGGATGAGGTCGCCGTAGTAATCCGCCCCGGGAACCGCGGAGGCGTACCTCTGCGCCGCGGCCGCCAGCGCCTCGGCCCCTGGGAATGGTACCTGCGCTGGCGCACCATCAGAACCATTTTTAGGATTTAGGGAAAATACAAATATTTTTTAGTATTTTTAGGTTTATAGGGTTATTATTATGCTATTGTTTATCCATAGACACCATGCTCTGCACAAATCATACGTATCTCTGGTGTGATCCGAGATGTGATTCTCAGATGTAGGAAACCCTCTGCTGCTTCACAATTGAAACTGAGGCAAAAAATAGGTGACTATGCAGACCCTGCAATCCTAGTGCATGTGTCAATTACCAAGGAACTTTCCTCACAGTGAGCGATTCAGGCCTACACCTGACAGGTTGACACACCTTCACAGTGAACACTCTCTCAAGCCATTATTCATCCAGTCACACTGCTGCAGCTGCAGCTCTGCTAAGATACAGTCCAAAACCCATTGGCCAGATCCTTAAATGCACACGCACCTGACTCAGCGCCACCTGGGCATGCCCATGGAACTGGCTGGCCCCCGCTCGCGCTCCGCAATTCCACAGGAAGAAGGGATGCCTGCACCCAGTGCTTGACTCGTCGACAACAAGATCTTGACAGCGTGTTGTGGTCGTTGGGAGCTCGACGATCGGCCCTGGCAGCCTCTGAATGGTCTTTAGAGCATGATGGCGATTATGGTCCAATTCTGTTCGACCAAAAGATATCCTCCAGACCACAGCTTGATGAATGATGATGTTCAATAATGGTCTATAAGCCATCGCTGGCGGCTGACTGCGCATCACAACATGCTGCCACGGCTATAGGGAACACAGGCAATATCCATGCACACGAGACATGCCAATGAAGTCATGATGGATCTGAGGGAGGCCACCAGTCAGAGCCTATTGATGAGAGACCGACAGAGCGCCAATCAAGAAGCAATGTGATAAAGCGAATATCAGTGACAATTTGGCGCTGGAAAACAGCATGTCAGATGATGCGCCACCTGGCAGACGGTTGCGCGGCTGCAGCTCGATCAAACCACTCCTGCGCCACGAGCAGCAAGTCCGAGAGCTGTGGCAGAGAGAAGTGGAGCGGGTGGTGATGCCTGAACAGGACAAGACCGTGGAATGGCTGGCAGTACTTGAACAGGTTGGACGCCGACACTGCATGCGACCGCTCTATCCTGGCACCAGAATAACAGCATGTCAGCTACAAACTACAAATTTTTCTGGAAAGAAGCATTGGCGCATGAAGCTGTGCAGGCTGGGATTGGACTGAGGCAGTATCTAGCTTTTCCCGGAGCTTGTGTGTCCTGGAGGTTGCCTGCATGTTTCATTACATGTCAGGGCACTCAGTCACTCGGTCAATCACACCTTTTCCAGCCACCTAGAGCTGATCAGATGTCTGACTCTGATCGTCAGAGTCAGCACCCAGCACCACATCTAAAACATTTAATGAGAAGCACTGGCAGGAGTGGCAGGCCACCTGCCAAAGACATCGATGGCAGTCAGAGTCCGCCACTGGCAGAAGTCGCATGTGCGGCCACCATCAGTGGGATCGGCAAGCGCTGCGTCCTGTGTGAAGGTCTGAGGCTTCCGCCCTCGCTCTGCATTGTACCACACCTGCGCCGACAATGCCTGGATCGAGTGCATCCATGCTTCAATGACAGCAGTTATGACTTGCATGAAGACATAAAAGGTGCTTTCATGATTAGAAAGTGAGCACCAACCTGTGCTCCCAGTAACCTGTCAGTCACGCTCACAAGTTGCTGCTGGTTTTTAGTTGCCATTCCTGCAACACGATACACAGATTGCCTTCAAGAAGTGATTTGTTGCCCATCACACTAGGGATATCTTACCGGGCAGGATTGCTTCCAAGCAGACCATGCAATCCTCTGCCAGACATTGAGAGATATAATTTCGCCAGAAATCCCCTGACACACGCACCATACTTAATGGCGAGTTGTTCAGGGACGCTGCACTTGGCCATGCCGTGCCCAATGTCAAAGAGCATTCCAAGCGCTTGAGCATCCCGAGAACCCTGCAAAGGATACCTTTCTGCCAATTCAAAGATATTTCCCGGACGTTGAGATTGGCTTGTCGATGGCTCGTCGTCAACATCTGTCATCCCCAGTCGATGGCATGCAGTGCATCGATACCGCAAGCAAGGATTCAGTACCTTGAAAGCATAAAACCAGCATGCAAATGCTGATCCGTGGAACGTAGTCTAGTTAGTCGTCAATGTCGCATTGATCCTCAACTTACAGGAATCGGCCATCCCATTCAACTCACGTGCCGGAGTCTCGGAGAAATCCACGGAATCCACTCGCACGCAGCACAATTGATTCAACTGTGCTAACCAGCAAAAGCTGCAGATCTTATCAGAATAAGGGGAAGCCGTGATGGTTCTTCTGCATGCAAGCAGGCAGGGCTCCTGCTCAACTTCTGGATCTACTTTCCTTCCACGGAAGGAAGTCTTCTGGCCGAATCACAAATTCACCAGGCCTAAGAGGAGATCTTTTGCTACTCCAAGTTGCTCCATCAAGGCGAGGTGGTCAATTGATATAAAGTACGGGGTCAAGCTGGATGCCGTTGCGCTCCTCCAGGACTGGGTGATGCAAATTGGCAGCCAGGCTGGACTGGACTCGGCAAGAACTCAGATCCTGAGTGGTGCAATCGGGATCCCAGAGTCACGTCTGGTGGTCAGCCCTTGGTCTGCTATGCCCAACAGTTGTGCCTAAGTGTGCAAGGGATGCTATAAGTTGCTTGCTCAACACCTTCAAAAGAGAGCTGGCAGACAATATCTCATTACTATCTACTTGCCTGTGCAGATGGAGGTTGATTTTGATACGCTTTCGGAGCTGGAAGCCTTCTGGTCAAGCATTCCACAGCAGGACCACAAGGCCTGGAGCGAAAGAGCTCGGGTGGGCTCACTTACCCTTTAATATCTGCTGATCTATCCGGATTTAATGCACAATCAAAGCTGCAGAACTGTCGACAATCCTACACAATGGCGCTGGTCAGCCTTGAAGCAGTCTCTGCATCGCACTCCTGCACAACTCGATCATTGTTACAATTCTCAGCATGATAAAATGTTCAGATGCACAATTCGATCATGTATTTGAGGCCACTTTTGATGTCACCAGAGCGCTATCGGCTGCTGAATTTTGCTGCATGCATGCACAGAATTTGATCATCGATGGGTCACCCCAGTGGGAGGTGTACCGGACAGTGCCAGTCAGTATTAGTGGCGCTTCTGGAGCAGCTGCTCTGCAAGCAGAGCCGTCCAGTACAGGAAGGGATAAATCTGCAATAGCAGCCGCGGCAGAATACTCAGCTGCAAGTGCTGGCGGGCTCATCCTGAATACCGAAACCTTCACATTTGAGGTGAGTCCATCATGTTTTCTGTTGTGAAATGCCAACAGCAACAAACAGCAAATGTCAATGACTTATCCCATGACATGTGATTGACACGCTTGCTCCGGGACTCTTTTCTAACAATACCGGCACTTTTATTGTAATTTCGGTGATATGACATTTGCAAGGAGATACACAATGTGCATTCTCATTTCTGCTCTGCAGCTTCTAAATCCACACCAATAGATCCTACGAGTACAATCTTTATTCAGCAGCCCATGCTCTACAGCACTACTGTTACCAGAAACCCATCACAGTGCTGCAATGTTGATGAACGGGGTGTCATCACTTCTTCTGTCTACCCCAGGACCCCGGTAGAAGGCGGCCTGAGAGCGCCAGCTCAGCAGCAGACATTGCAGCAGGGTCACAGAAAAGCACAAGTCAGAGCGCGGATGACAGTGGCAAGAAAGTGATCCTAGACTGGAAGGGCGACCCCATGACCATTAACCCTGGGGACAAGCTGCCCTTCTTCTAAGGCAGCTCCGGCAAGTCTTTATCTTCTGGAGATGTCACCATGCATGTTCTTTCTCTAGAAGTCGTGAGTGAGTATTTCCAAGTTTCTCTGTGAATGTATGGATGTGATGCTGGGTGCTGACTCTGACGATCAGAGTCAGACATCTGATCAGCCCTAGGTGGCTGGATAAGGTGTAAGTGACTGACTGTAAATTGAAGGCAGTGTTGTGGTCTTCTTGTGGGATCATGTGACTGGGATTAGTCAAGTGTGGTTCCCACTGTCTACATATGGGAATGACCTCATGCAGGACCCATCCTTGCCAAGATGTTTGTAACCAAGAGATGCCATCGAATGGGCAGTTTGTGGCTAGAGGAATCATTTTACAAGAGCGTTCACAAAACGTCGAAAAGCGTACCTATATGGTGGCATTCCCTAGTGCGGTTATGCAGCACAACCACCTTTTCAGCAGTCACTGAGACTGATATGGCCTCTGAAGAATCTGAAAGAGAAATTGCACTTTCCTTTGGAGCTGCCAGGGGCGCATGCTGCATGAACACTGCATACATGGCACTCTTATCCTTCCAAAAACACATCAGCGCAGCAGATATTGACCCACTGCCTTCTCAACACATGTGCAGCATAAACAATGGCTGGCCAGTGCAAGGTGAGGGCCCGGCAACAAAAGACTCAATTCAACTCATCTGCCAAGACAGACCTCCATAGAGGAGCTGATGAACAGCAATCTGTTCAAATTTTAATTTCTCAGCCCTGGCAGAGGTCCCACTGCTCTGTTGATACAGTAGCTTGCTGCAAGAGCCTACAGAGCTAGTGCCAAGCTAAGTGCAAGGCACTAGAAATGCTTCCCTGTCATTTGCCCAAACACCCTCTTAATCTCTCAAGGCAAGGAATCCAAACTCTAGGCAGCAAACCTTTTACCCGGTCATGCCCGCTATCCGATTTAGTATTTTGGAACAGTCCGGTGGCGGACAAAAAAGAACAGTGTGGTGCCCTTTGCAGTAGTTGGCAGCATCAACCTCTCGTGAGAACTTGTTATATCTTCTCATGAATGCACCGATCATGTTCTTCTCTCTTTCATGTACAACAGTCAGTCAGTCACTCGAGTACACCTTTGCCATCCACCAAGGGCTGATCAGATGTCTGACTCTGACTCTGCATAACAGTAATTCACACATTTTGCCTGATAACGCCCAAAGTGCAATTTTCCCAAGGTCCTGCATATGGCAGGCACCCAGAATATCCCTGGAAGGGAGCTGGGCCGCCATGCAGAATACAAAAGAGCCCTCAAAATTGCTCAACGACACCTCACCATCTTAATTTGCAGTGTGAATTCTGCATGCGCACCGGCACCAGCCATCTCTGTTGCATGCACACATGGTGCTGCAACTCCTCACACACAAGTGCGCAATGTGATCTGTTGTGCTCCTGGGCCGGTGGGATCTGATTTATCTGTAGTCACGCAGACACTGTCGTGCTGAGGCAGCCCTTCCTCTTTCTGGCGCTCGCACACCTCTTTGTCCTTTATCTCTTAATCTTCTCACCCTGCCCCAAACCCGGAAAATTTCCACCTCCCACAGGGATTTTCCACCCAGAATAGTTTGCTGCACAGACTTCACATCTCATGTGCCCTTTGATTGTTCTTCCACTCAGAGCAATTTTGTGCTCAAGCAGATCGCGGAGGAGAATGATCTCATGAGATAGGCAGGCGGGTGATGTTTGCTGACTCCTAGTGGTTCACCCGGACGTGATGCGCCCACATACTCTTTGACCGAGCCAGGCAGTTCTCGTTTGTCTTGCAGCACGTGTGCCTTTTTAGCATGTCTCACCAGCTAGGGTCACATTGTGTTTGTTGCTGCACAGCAGATGACTCTTCAGATTGTGTGATTGTCTAGGTACTGCCCCTAGTCAGGGGTCATTTCCTCGTTTTTCACATACCGCGATTCCTCAGAAATCCCTGTAGGGGTCTCGCACGCGCACGGGCACTAGCGAGCGCTCCAGGGGAATTGTGCCGCGGTTGTCTGAGATCGAAGTGCGCCGCGCGCGCCGCCGCTGCCCCACCTGCGCGGCCACAAGCGCCACCCATCAAACCAATGATGCAAGGATGAAACCTCTCGGGCTTGCTCAGCAGGGAGCCAGCTGCTGCCTCTCTCTCCCGCAAGCCACTTCATGTTTTGTGTACTGCAGACTGCATTCCCTCCACTAGACTTGAGCATATGGCAACTCAGACTTTAGTTCTGCATTAGTGCAATTGCTGCCGCAGCCGGCGGTCCCCCCGCAGCCCCCAACATCGCCGGCTTGGGTCGCAACACTGGCCAAAGATGGCAGAGATCCACGGGGTCAAAGGAGAGATCGCAACAGGAGGATCGACTCCCGTTCATTATGTCAAAAAGTGACGTAGAGAAGCAGGAGCAGCCTTACGGACCTCGCGGTTTGCATGGCTGTCACTGCTGCCGACAGTTCCAGCAGCAGCATCCACAACACCGGTCCAGGCGTCGTTGACTGCATCGGCAAAGCCGCCCCACCAGCCGGAGTGCTGCGCTCGAATCGTGTCGGCCGCTCGCGACCGCGCCGCCTCTTGCGCCGGTGTATACCGCCGCGAGGCCGCCCTCTCCTTCAACCTGCACAGATTTTTCCCCCTTCTTTATTTCTATTTATTTTAGGGTTCAGGGTTATAGGGTGTACGGTTTAGTGTGTACCGCCGCGAGGCCGCCCGCTCCTTCAACCTGCAGTTTATTACAATTGTTAGGGTTCCTTTTTTTAGGGTTTTGGGTCTAGACTTCTAGGGTACAGGTGTAGATAAACCCTATGATATGCACAGCCACGGCTCACTATGGCCCTCAAGGAGATTCTCGCAGCAATCTGGAAGCCGACAACACATATCCGCTTCCGTGGGTCTCCACCTAGACGAGGTGCACTTTATAGTGGTTAGCTATTGGACCATGTGTATGGAGCCCAAGCAGCTGCCATGTATGACCTCTGTCTCCTTCGACACAAGTAAAAACATTATCCGATAAGGTTATCCCTCGAGAAGATGTCCCATATACCGCCATCTAAGTACTTGATAAATGTGCATCAGTGCAGGTAATGGGAAGACAATAGCACCTGGCTTCGCGCTCCTTGAGGAAGCGGTCCGTGAGCGCAAAGACATCGCCGTTGGAGACGCCCTGACCGGCCATCATGACGCCCACATTGGTCCGGCCCATGCGCTTCTGCATCACATGCTCCAGCGCTGGCAGCTGCTCCTTGTCCACCCAGTGTATGCAGTCCACCGGGCAGGCATCGATCGAAGCCTGGACAAACACCCCTTCAATCAATCGTCACGTCAAGAGAAAAATGTTTGACATTGTATGTACGGAAAGTGCTCCTTCACCACCCAATATGAGCATTCCTCAGGGTAAGCATCAAATGAGTTGTGATCATGCACCCATGCATCAAGCAGACACGGCTAACGAGTCCTCGAGTACATTACCTGTCTTCCTGTGCAGCCATTGACCATGACGCAAGCATCATGCATTGCCATGTCACAGAGATACTGAAGAGTCACGCACCCCGGCACAACAGCTTGCCAACAGACACACCTGTATGAGGTCCTCATTGTCGATCCACTGCGCGAAGACGCGCGAGCGGCCGTGAGTCGGCTCGATGCGGAAAGTCGCGCTCGCGCACCACACGCACTGCTTGCAGCCGATGCACGCCGACTCATCCTGTGCCGCCAAAACAGGAAACGACTCAATGGCTGCCAAAACAGGTATGAGAAGACCTCTGCCTGATTAGGACTGCCCAATAACCAACCTTGCTGCGTGACTGCCGAAGCAAAAACACCTAATGCCCCAGACAGCTAAGGATGCAAGAAACTGTTACATGCGGGGGTGATCACTTCAAAGTCTATCAATGCCAGAGGTCTATCGCTCTGCTTCTACTGATTGTAAGTACCAAATGAGGGCTCAGATGGGCAACGGCATAATATGGCTGCAAAATAGGTTGGACTGCTCTCCTTCGAGTTTGGCTGCAGCAGGGTGCAATGTACACAAGAGAGAACTTGCATATGATGCCAGTGCAGAGGGCTGGAGGGCCTGGCACTCACCACAAAGACGGCCCTGGACTCATTGGGATCTTCGGCCTTTCCCATGGGGTGATTCGCCAGCCATTTGCTCAGTGGCTTTCCTGCAACAATCATACCACACATTGTGCCACAGCTCCGCAGCAACATGTAATGCAAATTCAATCGCCAGCAGCAATCTCAAATTGAGGGATCTGTTGGTTTACTGTCATCCAAAAGGGCTCCGATATTTATATAAAATGTATGTTGGACTGCTGATGAAAGTGTTTCCTGGCCTTGTTTGGTAGAGCAGTGTGCAGCACCATTCCCAGAGTGACGCTACAGAGCGCAGGAGAGAAGCATTTCAAAGAACTCACCTGTGTAGTCATCCAGATCGTCCTGCAGCTGCTCTTGCAGCCGAGCGTTGTACGCCTGTCTGTGCCTGGGGTTGCTGAGCACAGAGTATGCCTGCACGATATGAGCCGAGACCCATCCCAGTGAATATCATTCACTGATCATATGAGACTCTTATTAAAGGAGGTAATACACATTGACCAACTAGCAGTGGAAAAGGCGATACAGATGTGCAGGCTAGAGAGCAGCTCCCGACATCAAGCCTCCTTTGAAATGCTGCATTCATGCAGTTTGGGTTGCTGTCTGACCCTGCATTGCCAGTTCCTGGGGCGTACCTCGTTCAAAAGGATGCACAGGTCGTGGCCCTCGTCCCCGAGAAAGTCTGGGTGACACTGCTTGGCGAGGTACCTGTACGCTGACTTGATCTCCTCTATTGAGGCATCATCATCGATCTGCACCACAGTCATGATTACTTCAATGTTGTGTTGTATTATTGGCATAGTCATCCCTTGTAGTGCACCGTGAGAGCCCTCGCTCCCTCACTGGTGCCTAACCACTGTGAAGGACAGTGTGTGACCTGTAAGTACAGGAACGAGTACAGGAACGACTCAAAACGATTGGCAACGTCGTTTGAGATTCAGAACACAAGTCAAGTGTACTGGAATGTAGGATGCAGGGTTGCGAGACCACACGTTTAGAAGCTCGTAGAAATCCACGACTTTGCCCTCGGCCTGGGCCAGAGCAGCGTAGCACCTTGTCGCAGGTTTTCTTCTATTCTTCAATGCTGCACCCGACACAAAGTCTCAATATCTCTGAGCATACTTGTCGACGCCAACTACAAAAGTGGTAGTTGTTATACATATTGCATACGCAGATGCGCATTGGTAAGTGCCTAACAATTAGAGGAAATAAAATCAATTTGAGGTGCCGCAGATCATATAGTGCTCAGGTGTGCCCAAGATGCATCAAGATGGGGGTTTCGGAACGGCGTACCCAGGGAGGCGCCCCGCCGAGATAGCTTGTTCTGCAATGGCAGAGATATGCCGTTCCTTGGCAGGTGAAGGAAAGCCTGTGCATTTAATCCCTTCACCCCCATCTTGCCAGTCTGGGTCTGCACTTCACGACTGGCAAGATGGCAACACGCGTGCAGGCGTTATGCAAGTGCTTCGACTGACGCGTTCACTGAACAGATTACTCGTTCAAGAGGTGACAGATCTATTCAACGTCCGTGATGAGCCCAAAAAGCGCATGGCATGCCCGAGGTCTGCGCTTGCGCCGCGCGCTTTCCCTCCAGCGTGGCAGGGTTCCGAATCTTCAACAAACCCCATCCGAAAATACGAAGTGGAGAATGACAGACGGGGGGGCAACTAGAGGAGTGTCTCGGCACACACAAGGGAAAAGTATACCGACTCCCCGATTGACATGCAAGTACTATAAATCGTCTGAGAAACGACGTTGATTGCTGATACTTTCCCTCCTGTGAAGGTCTGTGGATATCGATATGCTGGGTGCACGTCTCTGCCCCAGAAAGAAAGCTGCATGAATGCAATGTGATCTGTTGTGCTCCTGGGCCAGTCGGATCTGATTTATCTCTAGTCACGCAGATACTGTCGTGCTGAGGCAGCCCTTCCTCTTTCTGGCGCTCGCACACCCCTTTGTCCTTTATCTCTTGATCAATCTCATGATCTCAAGAAAGGTCATCATGTGCATGATGCTGTACACCAACCAACCTGGAGGTCCATTGAGCTACTAGCTGTAGCTAGAGTCAGAGCTCACCATGACAGCACAACATTGAATGCCACCAGAGATATGAGTGGCAGCGTATGAGACCATTGGAGGATTTCGGGTCGAATCAACTTTGTGCGCACCACGGTGGTGACAACAAACCCAAGCTTGAGCTCATGGCAACATTCGCAAGAAAGTGCCACAGGAAGCAACTGACCAGTTCAACCATCGACGATATCATGACCACTGGCATGCCCAGTCACTGCGTTGCAAGGTTGACAGCCAACCACTGTTGCCCTCATCCATTTTGCAAACAAATCCCACGGGTCGCACTAAAGTCAAAGCCTCAGTCTCAGTACTTGAAACTTTCACACTTCCCCAGCTGCGGATGGTCTAGGAACTTCAAAGCTGGCGCCGCTCTGAGTCCATGGTGCGAATATTACAGAAGCTATCTGGATCCCTTACAGGAACACAGCAGATCACGGAGCAAGAAGAGCTGCTGCAGGAAGAAGAAGAAGAAGAAGGTTACACATCATTCCAGCCGTCTAGGGCTGATTAAACGACCCGCAACCACCCGCAGAGGCATGCAATTCAGCGAGATCAGTCCCAGTACTTGATCTGGCCGTCCCAGCTGCAGGTGGCAACCTTGGAGCTCTCGAGGGGGTGCCACTCGGCGTCGATGCAGACGCTCTCGTGCGCCTTGATGGTGCGGTACGGCTTGCAGGTCTTCCAGTCCCAGAACCACAGCCGCCCCTCGCCGTCGCCGCTCATCACATAGCGCCCGTCCGGAGAGAAGTTGGGCTGACATGCGTAGCCCGCCACTGTATGGCCCTGCACAATGTGGCAGCAAGTAATTTGGAAGATCTGTTGTCTGTAGGCGATCCATCAAGCCAACAGGTGAAATGAAGGGAACGGGCAGCACTTGGAGACCATCAAGGACTGCCCTTGCTCGGCAGCTGCTGGCTCATGGTAAGGATAAGTGCACAAAGGCGCTTCAGTGCAATTATATCCAAGACAGGCTGACAGGCTAGATGGCCTATATTTTTTGACATCAAGAGGAGGTGAGCAAGACATCTGGGACGTCCCTCCTGATGACCAGGCCACTCAGATGACTCAGAATGAAAGGCTCTCGGCATGCGTACGATTGGCAAAGTGCAATCATACGGTTGGCAGCGCCCAACGCACCTTGAAAAACTTTTTCCGGTTCTGCCGGAAGCGATCGCGCGCAGCGTAGGTGACGATCTGGTTGTCCAGGGAAGTGCCTATCAGCCACTGGCTGTTGGGGTGCACAGCCACTGCCGGGATGGAGTGCAGGCTTGGATCCGCGATGTACTTGATCTGCACCGGAATGCCAAACTCCCACACGCGGATCGTCTTGTCGTCTGATGTTGACACGAACCGCCGCCCCTCATCCACGAATGTGACTGTGTTCACCGCACCCAGATGGTAATTGTACTCCTGCACCGATGCATCACTTGTCATTCTCAATAACATTGGCCATCTGATCCAACAGGCGCAGGGATTTCGGCAGAAAGTTGTTCCAGAACTTTGTTTGGATGAGGCATTCTGCATGCTTCACAGCCGAACTGTTTATCTTATGACACGCCGTGGATGAGAACGCCATGAAGAGAGATCCACCCGTGAGGCCCTTACAGCAAACTGTGGCTGGGTACTAAGGAGACAGGCATGTAGATTCACAAGCAAAGTGCGCTGCATTGCCAGCAGTTGGCAGATTACATAGAGGGGCGAGTCTGCGTGCCTGCACAAGGTCGCCAGTGTCAGAGTCCCACTGGTAGATCTTCTTGTCGGCGCAGCCGCCCATGATGACATTCTGCTTGTCATCGCTGGGATGGAACCGCGCCGTGAAGAACATCTTCCCCTCTCCCAAGGTTTGAAGCACCTGTGCCGACAAGAACCAGATGAGCAGCTGCATCTTGTGAGGGTACAGGATTTGATAACAGTGCATGGTTCAGCCCGATGAGTAGAAAGAGCGCTGTACTGGCAGGCTTTGTCACACTTCAAGGTGGGGAGTCCTGCCAAAACCGGCGGTGGGACACCTGACATGACATGGTGGAATTCAGGGAATATCAAATGGGTATCCGAGGAGCACCTGGCCAGTTTCTGTGTCCCACAATTTCACCACCTTGTCATAGCTGGTGCTCAGGAACTTGCGCCCATCGTTGCTGAAGGAGATGTCCTTGACGCCCTGTACAGTACGGCGCATTTGCAAGATTAATATTCCTGTTCTGGTTGCCTAAACAGTCACCAATAGACACTAAAAGCAGCAAATGCGCTGACCGACACATTACAGACTCTTAAGCAGCGAATGCGCTGAACGGAGAAATTAAGGGCACACCTTTGAGAAGCCCATGTAGGTGCGCATGCACTTGCCATTGCCGTACACGTCCCAGATCTTCACCTTGCCATCCAGACCAGCTGACAACAACAGATGGCCTGCAAACGCAAGCCAAACTTTCAAGCTCTGTCAGCACACAGCACAGCTGGTGTCGAGCTCCACAATCAGAGCCATTTTTTGCTGCTAGAGGCATTCAGATGTGTATGCACTTCTCCAAGATGCCAGACACCATGTGCGCCCTTCTCAAGCGGTTGAATGCATTGCAACCTCCCACCCACAAGTTCAAAATGAGGAGGCCAACTGTGTGGCAATCGCATGCCTCATAATCACGAGCACCTAGTTTTGACAATTGGGGAAGGAGTGGGAGGCCTTGCACACCCGAGCCAGGGAAGAAGCGAATGGCATTGACGCCCTTGGTGTGGCCGGACCAGGTGTGGATCCATTTCTTGGGCAGGTAGCAGTACTCGTTCTCCTTCTTCTTGTCCTTGGGCGGGTCCACCCAGGAGCGCCCTGTGACCGGGTTGCGCTCCTCCTTGCCATGGAAATGGCTCTTCTCCTGGATCTTCACCGCTGCCACCTGCTTCCCCTTTCGCCTCTGCAGTGAACCAAGCCAGTCTAGTCACCTCGTCCCATACTTTTTGCTTGACATTGCCCCACCATGAGAGAGAAAGCAGAGACAAGGAAATCAATTGCAAGATGCGCGCACATCACAAACGTAGAGTGTCCAAGTAGTTTGCAAGTGCGCAAAACATGTGGCCTCTCGCAAGATTTGTGCTCCAAGCTCAACATCAGGACCCTTCCTACATAATGCCTGGCCCCTGTTCTCGGCAAAATTTGCAGGTGTGGGTACTGCGCTCTAGAACAAGAAAGGTATGCAGTCTGAGCACCAGCTGAGAGAGAGAGGAAAAAACACTCTAGACCAAGAATGGTGTATGCATTCTGAGCACCAGCTGGGAGAGCGACAGACACGACGGCATCGAAGCACACCTTCTTCTTTTCACCGCCGCCCTCCTCCCCATCTCCTTCCTCTTCTTCCTCCTCGTCCTTGATGAAGCCCTCCTTCTCCAGCCACTCCATCTGCTCAGGTGTGGGCTGCGCCGCCTTCACCTCCACATCAGCCCATGGCTGCCGCACCTGCAAACGGCCCAAACAACTCAGATCGACCTATTTACTGTGTCACATTACAGCAGCTACAGACTCAGGTCAAGGGAAATGCCACCTCACGGTTTAGATACCTTACAATAAAAACACAGCAGAAATGGATCTGGCTCGTTGACAGCACATATGCAAGTGAGGTTCTTCATTGAGGAACACTATGCTAGAGAGGAAGAAGTCCTGGCCTGCAAGCATGCCATGCTGTGCATTGCACCTTGGCACAGTCACAACTAACGTCCTTTTCATGCCTAGTGCCCTGCTTCCTTGCACAAACAAAGAAACAGGGT
Organism: Coccomyxa sp. Obi; assembly: GCA_020887355.1. Lineage (NCBI taxonomy): Eukaryota > Viridiplantae > Chlorophyta > Trebouxiophyceae > Coccomyxaceae > Coccomyxa > Coccomyxa sp. Obi. The sequence goes on from AP024997.1 coordinate 2,386,289, forward strand.
TGTGGTGGGCACTTGATGCTTGCCAGCGTGACTGGCAATGAACTCAAGATAAAGAGGCCTAGGTGGGTAAGAGACTGCATAGAAGCAGTGCTGAGGAGTCGAATACAGGGCTTGCCTGCAAGACCCAGGGCTCATCGGGGTCCGCCTCTCCCCTTTCTGCCTTCTTCTGCTCCTCCTCGGCTCTCCTCTCAGCAGTTGTTTTTCGCCGCTTTGCCTGCCCTGCCATTGTGTACACGCTCTCGCCTGCACCGCGCTCTAACAATTGAGTGCCATGAATTTACATATCAACTGCCCATTTAGGCGCCCTCCAGCCTGCCATGCAGAATAGGGAAGCAGTGCTCCTTCTAATAGCACCACGATGCAGTGCATGCCACCTGTCAACCGCAGGCTGACACAGCTTGATAACCTGCTTTGACCGGCCTTTCCAGCCTCGAAGAATGATGCTCTGAGAACAAAGTGATGTCAATGTGACATTTGAAGTGCGAGATGGGGCGGTACCCTTCTTTTCTGCAAAGGCCTCCTCATCGCCCACAACGCCCTGACCTCCAGGGGCCACCGCATAGCTGTAGCTGTGGAAAGTGTTGTACTGGTCGTCAAAGTGGAAGGAGTGCATGTTGTAGTCCTGAACACACAGGCACAACTTGCCTAAATCTCACGAGACCTTCATCGTCATAGTGTGAGCCAGAGCACAGAAAGACTCATGCTGTAGAAGCTGTCACAGGAGCTGCCAAAACTCAGAAGCAGGAATCAAGAACGCAAATTACCTCCACATGCCCTGTCCTGTGGTTCTTCATGCCTGCAGCAATGCCATCCTTCTGGTATGGGTGTGCAGGTCCTACCACCGGTGCATGCATCTCCTCATAAGGCAAGTTGACCATGACTTGCCTTGCAGTGGCATCTGCAACGCACCGCTGTGTTGAGTAGCAACTCTCAAAGACGCAGGTTCTGTGAACACTCTTCCAGAGACGTTGCTGGCTGTTCCTGAAACCTCAGTAAAAATCTTCAACCCCTAGGAGGCTGCACATTGTAAGGTGCTTGAGACATTAGTGGCCACCTTGAAGATGCCGCTTGGCTGCTGCTGGGACCACTGTGTTGTCCATTAGTGCCAATCCGGTGGTGTCCACTTCAGGCGCTGCACTGACAAGCTTGAGGGAAACAGCAGGGACTGCCTCCTCCTCATCGTGCGACAGAGCTTCGCCGTCATCACTGCGTGCATAATCGAGGCTTGTTAGGTAATTGAATGTTTACACATGCACAGAGGAGAGGTTGAAAGGCTTTCCAGACAGGCTTGTCAGTAAAGCAGATAGATGCAAGATACGTAAAGTTGACTGTCCTTCACATCAATAGATCACATGTTTTACGGCATTAATATCCTCAGAAATTACATCAGTTTTTAGCCGCGCGTCTTCTTACCTGTATCGAGCTATGAGATCCATGTGCAGCTGTGACCCTCTACAGCGCCTCCGTAAGCGGGACCTCCGCAAGCTTACGCCATCCCCAGGTCGATATAGCAGAAAATCCTAGTACGTTATAACTTTTATGCACCGGTTTGCACCAAGGCTGCAGTAGACAATTTGTGAAGCCACTCCTGCTGGATCCGTGAACGTGGCTCCTTGTCAGCAGATCTTAGAGGAAGGCAAACTTAAGGCCGTCACTTATTTCTTAGAGCAACAAGAAGGTTCAAGTATAATGTCGCGCTGTTTAGGAACAGCTCGGTCCTGCAATGGAGTCGAAGAAATATCTGGCGATAGAATTTGGCACTGGCAAAACGTAAAGGTCAAATGGCAGTTTTGCATGGCAAATCTAGGCGGCTCTTGATACACCACATTTAGAAGCCCCTGCTGAGAGTCTCGAGAGGAGACAGCAGCGTACGTGCAGCTTAAGCGATGTGTAGCTCATAGAGAGGTGCTACGTATATATCATGCAGGTGACAACAGCGTTTTTGATGCCAATGCATTGCATGCAATCATGCAGAAGTGAAATTCAAGGTTTGCATTTCGCTCACACCGCCTTGCGGTGACTGCCACAAAAGTGTAACAAGACACTGGCTCTTACACTCTCATGAAGGACTGGTGCACAAAAACATGACATGTACATGGCATGCATGAACCGAAACAGCAAAGATAGGAGGAGCAATCATTCACTGCTTCACTTAAAAAGCTCATGACTTCAGGTAATTATATATAGGATTCGATTAAAGTAAGCCTGCCTACACAGCCATGCCAAGAAATCAGCACTGCACTATGATTGCCTGGTGACCTACGATATGAAAGTACTTCAAGGAATCCCTCAGCAGGTAATGCTGCTTCAATTGCCGAGTGCTTACACCTCATGAGCTGTCCCGCTAGAGCCCACTTGCAAGATAACAAGCTAGCCCGAGTGCAGCGGCACACCGCCAGTCTGGACGCTCAATCATAGGAATTTTGAGTTGTCTTGATCACATTACTCCTCTCCTGCAGAAGGACACCAAACAACCCATTAATTAAGCACAACATGCAATTCAAAGTATCTGAGATGCATCAACTTTCTATTGCTTCCAATGCCCTGATTTGCAGAGCTCCCAGGATACAAATCGCACTTCAATGTGCTTACTAACCTGCTGACAGAGTGTCCTTGGTCTTGTCTGCGCCCACATCGATGTTGCTCTTAGCAGCGCCTGCGAAGTCCTTGGACTTGCCCTTTGCAGTGTCAGCCGCTTCCTTTGCTTTGGGGCCTGCCTTCTCCTTTGCCTCCCTGCAGGGCGAAGGGCAGGGCATCAGTCCCACTCCACAGGCGCAGCACACCAACTTCCAAAAAGTCATGTGGTGTTCAACTTCTACATGTTCACAACAACAGGCTGTTGGTGTCTGGCTGAATCTCCGCACACCAATTTCCAAAACTCGTGTGGTGTTCAACTTCTACATCCTCACAACAACAGGCTGCAGGTGTCTGGCTCAATCTCCACTGCCTCTTTCCTCCAGTGAACAGGAAAGCAATCCAAGCAGACATGACTCACAGTTCCATGTCTCACATCTGCTTTCTGTTCACTGGACAGGAAGGATGTGAAAGAGATTTAGCCAGAGCTTGCGTAGCAACTTGCAAGGACATGTGTTTATTCTTGCTGAGAACCCTGGTAGCGGTTCCGGAAACCTATTGGAGATCATTCATCGAAGCTTGCTCGCTGCTCGACAATTAACCCGGAGCTCAGCATCCTTAATTGTTCCAATCTGGGAATTGCACATTTAAAAAAAGGAACAGGCTGAGCGAAAAGATCTTGTCGGCTACGCCCTAGCGCTAGGGCTGTCCTCTTTCATTAATGACCCTGTTGTGTACTTTCCCCACCTTGCTGTGTCGTGCAGCTTCTTGGATGCATCCTCAGCAGCAGGCTTTGCCTTCTTGGACACATCCTTTGCAGTGCCCTCGACCTGCTTGGAGGCGTCCTCGGCTGTGGACTTTGCCTGTTTTGAAACATCCTTCGCCATGTCCTCCGCCTTGTCTGAGGCATCCTCAGCCGCCTTGGGTGCCTCTGCACGCGACACGACATATCTGATGAGGAATTTCGTCAGAGGTGTTTGGATGAGGTGTTTGGATGGTGGCGACCAGAAGTCACAGTTTAAATTTGAAAAGAGGGACACTGTGGACACACCCAACAGCCACTTGATCTGCATCAGTCTCTTGCTTTGTGGCTTACTCTGAAGGGAGTCCTACAGTGTCTTGCAGCATCAGGATCATCTTTGATCTCCAATGCAAGAAGAGTGACGCACATTAGTATTGCAGCAGGTGCACAACAAAACCCAGACTCTAACAAAGTCTTTCCCCAATTGCTCCACTGTATATCCAAGCATCATATCACTAACAAGCTCTCGACAGAATGTCAAGAACTAGCAGGGCCACACACCAATCACCAAAAGGCACTGTTTCTGGTTTCTGTCTGAAAGCCAGACATATGGCCATACCTTTTGCGAAATCGTGTGCCACGCCCTCGATGTTCTTGGAGGCCTCATCAGCGGTCGGCCGCGCCTGGTCGGCCACCTTCTGTGCCTGCTCCTCGGCAGCCTTGCGCATCTCCTTTGTCTGCTTTGGTGCCTCCTTGCCAAAGGTCTTGGCCTTGTTCTCCACATCGTCAGAAAACTGACATACCCAGCACAAACCAATTGGAGACTAGAGAACGATTGGAACCAGCCAAAAACAATGCACAGGCATGTTGATTTTCTTAAAGGATTGTACATGCCCTCAATTGGGATGCAGAGGACCTTATAGAAGACAAAAATTGACTACAAGATCAGTCAAATCCTCCACAACTGCCCCACAAGGCAAGTACCAGTGAGAACAGTGTGCCAACAAGTCGAGCAAGGCTTCTTCTCCAAACACGACTCTTGTTTGGAGACCTGGCCAGAGTCAACTTGTTGGTGCACTCAAGTAGATGCCTGCAGCAAAGTGTGACCACGCTACCATCTATGATGGACGCAAAGCCGACGACAACAGTTCCTACCTGATCAGCAACAGGCTTGGCGCTCTTGGCCAGCTCATGGGCAGCATCCACAGCGCCGCCAGTGAGTTCCCTGGTGGCCTTGGGAGCGGTCTTCCCCAGCCTGTGCGCCCCGGACTCGATGTTTTGTGAGATCTCGTCTGCTGCAGGCTCCGCATGCTTCGCCACGTTCTGCAATGCAGCATGTGGACACATCAGTGTGAGGTTCAAAATATCTACAAGATTGGAAGCGCATGCCAGGTATTCACAGAGCTCTGCCGCAACGCATGCCATTTAAAAGTTTAGATGTTGTGGCACAGCTGCCGCTCAGTGAACAGCCGGCACGCACCCTTATATCCCAAATTAGAATGTCAAATGAACAAGGCAAACCTCTGTGCTGGGACACTTCCTACAAGAATACCAGGTGAGAACTTCAATCACAGAACAACGCACATTGCTAGATAACGGAACAAAGGATTTTTGTCCTCTTTCTGTCCGAGTCAAAGGGATCCTGTCACCTTGGCGGCCTTCTGGTACTCGTTGGCAATGTCGTGGGAGTTGGGCTCTGCGTTGGCGCTGATGTCAGCAGCCTTGTCCTCAATCTTGCGGTTCAGCTCATCCGCCTTTGGCTCTGCCTTCTCCGCAAGCTGCTTGGCGACGTCCTTTGCATTGACGGCTGCACTGTCGCCCGTTTCGCGGACCTTGTCCTCCAGCTGTGTGCCAACAGAGAAACACCTCACGTTACTGGCGGAGCATATCCAAAAAAAAGAATGTCCACAGGTACAGATGCTTTGCATTATTATTATTATCATTACTATTACTGTTATTACACATGCTTTGCATAAACGCGAGGCTATATATAGCGCCGAGAATGTGTGGATGAATTTGCAGACGCACGCTCACCCAAACAACCCGGCGATACACAAGGCCTTGCATGAACGACAACAGAAGAAACTTGCTACTTTCAGCAAAGATCGTCCTCCAGCTGTGTGCCAAGGAAAACACCTCACTTCGCTGACGTAGCAGAACGAATCAAAAGTACTCCCACAGTACACATGGTTTTGCAAGAACACAAAGCTAATATATCGAGCAGGAAGACTGGGTAAATTCGCAGACGCAAAATCACCCAAACACTCCAGCTCGATATATAGAGCCTCGCATGAGTGACAGCATAAGAACTTGCTACCTTCAGCCAAAAGGTTGTTGGCCTATAGGGGCTATCACCGAGAAGGAAAACACCTGGTGCGAGCTTGCTACCTTCAGCAAAGATTGTTGGCCTCTAAGGACTAATGGGAAGAGGGGAGTCACCTTGTGCGTCTGCTCGAGGACGGCATCGGTTGCCTGCTGTGTCACAGGCACCGCCTTCTCTGCCACCTTGTCTGCTGCATTCTCCATGGCCTGCAACATGATTTGAACGCAGTACTCTCAAAGCAGACTTCAGGCTGCACATGTGCAGCTGGCAAGTTGTGGTCAATCTCACAGGGGAGGCTGAAAAGCAGTTGTAATGTCACAAGAACTTGGACATCCTCGACCTCACGATTCTCAGCAGCCCTTCCAAGTGAATAGTACCATTTGACTGAATGGCTTGCTCCCATATGCCACCCAGCAGTACTCCTAAAAGTATCAATCTGCCAGAGTCTGCAGAATTCAAGGACTACTTCATCATTCATCATACAGGCTATGTCCACAGTCCTGTGTCCTTCATTGGGTCTCGGAGAACCTGATGAAGGAAACCTGGCACTGAGACATCTGTCCTTCATTGGGTCTCGGAGACCTGATGAAAGATCCCTGGCACTGTGACATAGCCTATGAAACAACACGATGCAGCGCTCACCTCATATGCCTTGCCCTCATTCTCGTGGATCTTCTTGGCGGCCTCGCGAGCGCGCGCGGGCATGTCCGGAGCGGCGGCCTTGGCCTTGGCCACGAGCGGGTCCAGCAGCTGGGCCAGGAAGAGCAGGTCGGGCTTCAGGTCGTCGGGGACGCGGTCCAGCTTCACAGCGCGGCGCAGCGCGCGCGGCAGGCCCTCCGCCAACTTGCCTCCCTGCAACAAACAATGGTGCAACATCAGCACTCACACAAGTCATGCGTGAACTGGCACTGCGAAGTCTATCCGAAAGCTTGCCTCCCTGCAAACAATGGTGCCACATCGGTATTCTGTTGCAGATTAAGTCCCCAGGGACTGCCAAATCATGCGCCTCTTGATTGCAAATGCAGCTAAGTTGCAATACATGCAGCAGGCCGTCCACCCTGCAGGATATGAGCAGGACGAGGCATTGTCATGCCAACATAAGTCCTACAACGCAGGCGATTGCTGTCATACAAACGAGCTGTGTGCAATTGTGCCTTACTTCTGGCCGCGCACCCTCATGGTACAGGTGCGCAAGTGAGCGCTGCCGAAGAAAGGCACAACAGCATTGGGCCACTGCCAGTCAACAAGCTGATTATGGACCCTCTTGACACACGAGTTTCCTGCTGCAGAAGCTGACAGCTCACAGACATTCCACTTTACTATTGACCTTCAAACTGCCAATGGGCACCATGCCATTGAATCCTCGCAACCAGCTCATAGCCGGGCCGTCCCAGCTATGGCAAATATGAGGAGAAAACCGAAAATTCTTACAGCTGAGGATCCGGCTGGAAGCATTTTGACCTAGGCGACTAAGTCAAAATGCTCCCAGCCTAAGCCGCAGCTGTGAGAATTTACGGCTTCCTCCTCATATCTGCCATTATCTCTTCGAGACAAGAGTAAAGCCATCACAGACGAGCCGCACTGAAACTCTCACAGCTGGGGCTCCACCTGGAAGCCATTTTACTGGTGCCCCATACCTGTCATATATCTTCAACACAAGGGTAGAACCACTACAGAAGAGTCGCACCTTCTCGGCAATCTCCTCGGCCTGGCGCTGCATGATGTCGGTGAGGTCGGCCACTGCCGGCTTGAGCACCTTCTCGATGAACTCCTCGGTTTGCGGCCGCGCGTTATCGGCAATGTCATGCGCGAGCGGGTCCACCACGTCCTTGGACAGGTTCTCCACCATCTCGGTCGGCACTCCCGCCGCATCCTTGCTGGCCGGCACAATAATCTCGCCCATGACCTGTCGAAGGACCCCCACATCCCGCACTAAGTGACATGCATGAAGACAGGTAAATAGTAGAGGACCTGTCAAGAAATACCACATCCCGCACTGAGTGACATGCATGAAGACAGGTGAATAGTTGAGGAAAGGCCTGACCACCGCAACCTTGCCTGTGTACGTGGATATGATGACACCAGCCACAAGCTGATTCTAAGTTGTGGTTACTCGACGGAACCCAGGCACTTTGCACATTGATGAGCAGCGCTGCAGCTAGCTACGTGCACAGTGAGTTGATTGCAAGCCGTTTTTGCGGCACACAAAAGTGACTTCCAACCAAACACTGCAGCACGTAGCTAGGGGCATCGGCCACACATGATATGGGATGACATCTGTGCTCAGCTTTCAGAAGCAGATTAAGAGGGCACCTCTTCTGTGACGGGCACGGCGTTCTCGGCCAGTGTCTTTGCGCCCGGCTGGATGACACCGCGGGTGATGTCCTTTGCAATGGGTTCCGCCTGCCCAGTCACAGAAACACTCCAGTCAAACAGAGGCCAAGGCGCATCAATCACAGACATGCACAAACCACCATGGCACGGCCCATTCTCGTCAGCATGTATCTCGAGACATTATAAATGCAGAAGTGTTCAGGACAACAAGGGGTTCCAGGCTCCGCACAAGATATTTCTCATGGAAACCACATGCACAACACCATGCTGGTGCTGGTTGCAGTTATCCATTTGAGCAACAAACCAAAAAGCAGTTTTCCCACTTTGAGAAGTATTGCAGAGCAATAGAATTAAGAGCAGAATTACATATGGTACTGGTGAACGAAGATTTTAGAGAAATCACATATGGGCACACCTGCTCGGCCAGCTTCTGGGTGGCAGCCTGCACGCGCTCACGGTGCTCATCATCTCCCAGCCGGTCGGCTGTCTGCGCCACCTGCTTGGCGCCCGGACGGATGACTCCATGTGTCACGTCCTTTGCAATGGGCTCTGCCTTGCCGGCCAGCTGCGCAACACACACCCGCATCATGCTCTTGCTCGAGGCCGTTATAACTAAGCGAGACTTAGTCGGGATTAAAAAGTCATCCAACCGAGCAAAAGCCAGAGCTAGTACCCTAATGGCGAGGTTGGGGGCTTCAATCAAGTGGCCCAGATGGCAAAACTGCAGGGCTTCACCCCCATGCACAAGACCAAGGCCCTTCCCAATCTTGCGAGACAGTCTAACAATGTGAAGAAAATTGTTTTATCATGCACGATCTAAATGGATCTGCAGATGAAATTCTGAGTGAGTTTAGCTGCAGTTGAATTCATCTCTTGCTGCCTCTCAAGCATTCATGATACAATCAAGACCTTCACGGTGTGCCACCTGTCTTTCAGGCGCTCAACAGCCAGCCATGAAACCTCAAACCCAGTGCAGCAAGTTTCCAGTGCCCTCACCGCATCAACAGCCGGCTCGATGCGTTCGGAAGCAACAGCCTTTGTGGCCGGGACGGCATGCTCTGCGAATGCAGCACCGCCGGGGCGGATGACGCCATGGGTGACATCCTTGGCTGTCGGCTCCGCCTTTGACGCCAGCTCATCCACTGCTGGTTGCACGCGCTCACGGCCTGAACAGGCACACCAGGGATCATCAGCAAATTAGAAAAGAAACCCTTGCCAATCATGTAAAGCTACACTCTCCCCATCTGAGGGGCTCTCTGGGCTGACAGGCTCAAACCCACAGCTATAGGTTGGCTACATTGCTGCACATGCTGCGCCTACGCTTGGGAAACAACTCTTTCATCATTGAAGACACTTGCGAAGGCGTAGCATGGTACAGCACGAGGAGCCTAACTAAATTACTCCCTGCGGGTTTGCACTCAAATTTAGATTGCCTGAATGTGGCTCAAGGTGCCTGCATAGCAAGGACACAGGGCAAGCATTGCCCCTTGCACTCCAGAGGATGCCAATTTTGGAGACTCAGTGGCAACCTGTTAGCGCAATAGGGTCGCATACCACTTACAATGCGCTTAAAGGTTGCCACAGGATGTTCCGACATTGGGGCCTGGCATTTCAAAGATCACATATACTGCGTGAATGCTGCAAAGCATGATCTGGCCTATAGATGTGACCTTATTCAGTTGAGCCCACTTCACACAACATATAAACCAAATATGTTGCCAGTACTTCTGCATCTGTTTCAAACAGAGAGCGAGTAATATAAGTGCAGGCAGCAATCTGGTGAACCCACCAATCTCTTGTGTGAGTGGGACGGCGTTATCTGCCACATAGTCGCCAGCAGGGCGAATGTAGTTCTGGGTGACGTCCTTTGCTGCCGGCTCTGCACGCGAGGCGGCATCCTTCACAGCTGGCTGAACCTGCATGCAGAGGCAACATGTCAGCACTACATCCTCAAATCTTGCAGCAAACCTGCATGTGAACTTCATCAAACACTTCATGACACAATCCGCTCCCAGCCTTTCACAGGGTGCAGAAGCCGGCAGATGCAAAGGACTGCATATCAACCGGGCAATGCCCTCAAATCGAGTGTCCCACAGAGACACGGCATGTGATTCATACTGTATCCCACTAGGACCCTCAATTTGAGGCGAGCACTGCAACTGTAGATATCTGCATGTGAATTCCATCAAACAGTTCATGACACAATCCGCTCCCAGCCTTTCACAGGGTGCAGAAGCCGGCAGATGCAAAGGACTGCATGTCAACTGGGCGACGCCCTCAGATTGAGTGTCCCACAGAGACACGGCATTTTATTCATACTGCATCTCCGTGGAGACTCTGAATATGAGGCAAGCACTGCAACTCTTGGCGAGCATGGCGATCTCAGGATGCCAGAAGAGTCCCACAGAGACACAGCATGTGATTCATACTGCATCCCCATCAATCTGAGGCAAGCACTGCAACTGTAGGCGAGCGCTGGCAATATAAGGATGCCAAAGATAAAGAAATGCACCTGATCACGCATGACAGAGTTGGTCATAGGCACCGCATTGTCGGAGACGGCCTGTCCGGCCGGGCGCAGGGCGCCATCGGTGACATTCTTCGCCATCGGCTCTGCGTTTTCAGCGACGGCCTTGCCAGCTGGGCGCAGCGCCTGATCAGACACCGCCTGCGCTGCCGGCTCTGCATTCTCTTCCACCTGTCCAGGCACACACAATCTCGCATGCAAGCCTGTAAAACCCTTTTTGCACCCTTCTGTGGCTCAAAAAGGCAAGGGGGGAGAGCCCTTTCCCTTGCTGTGCAGATTCAATTAATTTTTTTGTTTATTGAGAAAAAATTCCAATTTATTGAGTACATTAACTTCTTAATCCAATTCGCCACCCGAAACAGACATTCACTGCTGCAGGCAGACAATCGTGTGCTCTTCTGTCATGGATGCAAACCCAAGCCCTGGGAAGGAAACAAGAATGTTTTGGTCAAAGAGACAAGCTACAAGCACCTCTGCCATAAACCATTACCTGCATCCGACACTGAAGAAGAGGGGTCCTGGCAGCAGTGCCAAATAAACATTAAGACAGGCACATGTACGGCTATAACTAACCCCTGCAAAACACATCAAACACTGATCAATGCTCAGCAAGTGTGTTGCTTGGGGCAGACCTGCTTTGCTGCGGTGCCAGCAGCCTGGTCGGCACCCTGCTCAAAGCCCTGCTGCGCCTGATCCACGCCTTGCTTGGCTCCATCAGCCGCCGCGCCCACCCGGCGCTTGCCTTCCTGACGAGCATCATTTGCTGCCTTCTGCGCCTGTGACACCAGTGCCAGGCTTATGTTGTGCAGATGCATGCAGAACGCTGCATGCCTGCATGCAGGCATGCATGGATGCTCCCATGCAGCTCCATGAGCTTCCTTGCATATGTGTAGCAAGCTTTTGTCCACATGGTTCACAAAGGATGCTCCTACAAGTAAACCGAAAGATTGCATAATTGAGGCAACTTTCCTCTGTGTGACCAATTGTACGAAGTGGGTTTATACTTGTCACACAGGGTCTGTGCATTTTCGAGGGCCTAGAAATGTCACCTGTCCAGCTGCCTGCCCGGCTGCCTGCCCAGCCTGCCCACCGGCCTGCTTGGCATCGATACCAGTCTGCATGCCACTGGCACCTGCAGCGCCTGACTTGGCATGGTGCTTAGCCTCCTCCATCACCTCCTCATACTGTCGCTCGGTGTTCTGCGCCCAGTATTGCACACATCAGATGTTTGCAGTTGCCAAGAAGTTGCATAGTCCATGCTGCTACGGTTGTTCTGTTGCCATAATGTGCAGCACTCCGGCATTAAGAGACATGGTGGTCATGGGTAGACAAATTGCTGGCTGCACAGCCCTGCATCTCAATGACCTGTTCTGTGCATGGCACTTCAGTCCTTCTTGCTCAAACAGCCACTCATTTCTTGGAAGTTGGTCACATCAATCTGGATGCGCTGCTGCACCAAATGCCTATCCAATAGCAACACATGATGCACATACTGTAGCTCATAAGTTTTGAGCTCGCACTAAGTGACCTTAAGTGTGGGCATCTATCTCACCCCAAAGATCTTAGAGATTGCATAGAGGGCCTCAGCGCGGCGATGCTTTTTGACATCATCGATGTCCGGGTCGTTGATGATATTCTGGCCAACATCATGCAGTGTGCCTTCAATGTCCTGGCCAATCAGGTGCCAGATATGGGAGATGGCCCATCCCATGCGCTCCTCCAGATACCTGATCCATGGCACAACAGCTGTTAGCAACAATGCCATTTGACCAGGCCCTCTTTGCTGAACAAGAATATCCAGTTTATCACACATTCAGCATTATTGCCATCAACAAGTCATGCCGACTCATCAGTCATTGAGTTGCATGATTAGGACGATGCAGGTGGTGTGAATGCAACATGCATGCTACATCGGCAGTGGAAGATGAACTCCAGCACACCGCACTGCCGCCTAATGGTGCATGCCCGCAGGCTAGAAGCACTGCGACTATTGTAAGAGAAATTAAGAGCTCACTCGAGGCTTTCTGCCAGCGTCATCTGGCCGCCGGGTAGGGAGCCTGCTTTGGTCACATCACGGCTCATGAGCACAAGTGAGGCCTTTGCCACCAAGCCTGATGCCTGCAGCGCAGGAACACCTTTGCATTTCAATTCAACCACATTTCTGCAGTGGTCTCCCGGTTGTAACAGCATGGCAATCAATGTGCAGCAGATGAAACCATGGCACATTTTGACAGTGGGCAAGGGTACCCTGAGCCAGCCAGCCTGCAATTATCATTCACAAAGCAAAAGCAGGGGGTAACCAGGTATGGAAAGTAGTCAGGCAAGCTCACCGAGCCAGTAATGTTATGACCCAAACGGGTGAAGAACTCTGCGATGGCATAGCCCAAATGGGGCTTCGCTGCGCGTGCATACCCATACCTGCATAGTGAGCACAGGCGCCAGCTCAAGCCCTCATTAATCCCCATGCATTCCTTCCAAGGAGGCCATGCTGTGAGATCATGCAAATAACATGAGAGGCATGAAACTGCTGATCGTTCAAGGTGACAGCAGGCAGTATCTGCTGCTACGAGCCAAGCTCGCATGAAGCAATAACAGCATGTATGATGCTGGGTGAGAAGGCACGCTTCAGTAACATGACTGGGACATTGCAGAATTGGGCATGGGTAAGGAACATACGCAATGATGTGCATGAGGGGGACTCCAAAGGGCGTCTTGGCCAGCCTGTCAGCCTCACGGTGGATCTCCTTCTGGAATCCTTCCTTGTCACCATCCACATAAGGCTGGATGCGCCGCTCCACAATCTTTGTCAGCACCGCCACTCGGTTCTGTGGAAGGGACAACATGCTTTCATAAATGCCGATCATGATCACAGGAATGCTGGGCACAGCATAGGCAGAAGGTCCCAAAAGTCATGGCCCAATAGAAGCAGTTAGGAGTGGACCATGTATTGAGAGTTATCACAGCAGAGACCCAAATCTCCTCCCGACAGGCGCACCGTCTGAGCAGTATGCAGTTCCTCCTGGGCCTCTTTCGAGAAGTAGGCATCCTTTGGCCCACCAGCCTTACATGCAATGTAGCCCGCTGACAGTACCTTGGCTGTCTGGCCCACCCATGACTCAAACCTGCGAGGCAACAATTGCTTTAAATGCAAGCTCTACCTCTTAAGAAGAGCAGACCCTATGCAGGTGGGTAAGGGCATCCCTGCAAGGTGTACGTGGAATTCCGGCAACTTGTAAAAAATTAAGACCTTATTCCAGGAATGTGAAAAACTGAAAACCAAGAACAGCTCTACGCATCTTTCTAGATCAGGAAACTAGCTTGCCGAGGTTTATGAGCCTCTGCCTCGAAGGGACTTACACAGCACCGCCCAAGAATGCATTCTTGAGGAGCTCCTGAAGCTGCTGAACGAGCTCATCGGAGATGGGTTCGCCGTTTGTAGAAGTTCCCTCGGCCTTGTCCACAACCTCGAAGTCGCCGGCTGTTACGTTCTCCTGCACCATCGCAGGTACCCATTCCTCCGTTTTCTTCGGGACTTCGTATTGCATAAACATGGTGTTCTGTTCTCTCAATCCGCGGCTGTCTGTGACTTCTTCTACTGCCCTCACAGCTAGCGACCGACTGCTGCGCAGCTTGCTTAGTCAGCAGCACAATATTGTGCTTCTGAACTTTGCCTCGGATCGCCTTCCCTTAAACGCGATAGGTATAGGCTCATTGAACATGTCTAGGAGCATCGAATCATGGCAACTCCCATGTATGTCCTGGGAGCCCGGCCGAAATTGGAAAAGAAAAACAATACGGAACGTGTCGGAAAAATTGTTTATGTGCCTTCTAAAGACTGGCTGCAGAGGTTGACAAACTTATCTTGTCATACAAAAGACACATATTTGAACAGCAACGGATTCGTGAAACTCCATGATATGTTACCTTTCACCGAAGCACCAGTGCTTCACACCGAGGATTGAGAGACGTGGAAAGGTTCCTTACCCTCGGCTTGCCGTCTAGTTCGTTCAAAATGTCTCCTGGCCTGAGAATGTCCACATTCTTAATCCCCTCAACTCTGCTAGGTGCCATCATGATTGCTTCCTTCAACAAAACGTGCGCGCTATTTTAAGTACCGATCTGTTGTCTCTCGGACTATGTTTTATAAGAACTCTGTTGGTTTTCAGTGCACTATCTTCGATCTTCGCTATCCAAGGCAGGAAATGCCGTGTTTTTAGATTCGTTGTTATGGCTGTCGCAATGCTGGAAGATTGTGGAAACCGAGCCTTTTGGCAACTTCCCAGTGGTCGGAAGCTGGCCTTGTCCGGCCTGAACTGGCATGCTGAGCCAGGAAGCCGCTTCCCTATTGCTCCCCCAGAAACCTTCTCCTGCTGGCACCATCATGTGCCTTTCAGTCGCTGGGACGGACTAGAAATGTTTGTCGCAAGAGTTGAATGCGCCACCGTTCACAGCGCTTTCCTAGGCCTAGCAAAGCAGCCCTGCAGTCCTTTTCACCGCTGCCGGTGCCTTCCAAGAGTAACAGTCTGCCAGAGCAAAAGAAATCAGGATGCCAGGCAGAAGCATCAAGAAGGACAGGGCGCATACTTTCATTGAGACGTGATGCGCTCGCACGCACATCCCACACACCTGTTTGCTTTGCATGCATTGCAGAGCCTCTTTTGGCAATCTTGTCGCGAAGAACATCAACGATACGTCCGGGCTCAGGAAGCCCTGTGATTTCGCATGTATTGTGTTTATAAGTTCTTCAACACCCGTGTGGCATCAAAAAATCTGTAGCACATGTGAGATTGGCACAGCAGAACTTTAAGGCATGGACATCAGAGGCTTCCCCAGCTCCCCAATGACCGTTGGAGGTCGGTGACGCGTGTTGTAGGATATTTAGTGATGCGTATAATGTTTCATTTTGTTCTCTGTGTCGTTTTGGTGCATCATGCTATTGAAGATGTTGCAACTTGTGCTTGCATCGTGAGCTACATATGAGATGTGTGCTCAACAGAGTAAGTAGTGCAATAAAGCAATCGAGCGATTTTATTGTGTTTCGATGCAATAATTACAGGTATGTATATGAAAGTGACAATTTGTCGTTATCACATCTCATGCTGATGTGCTCCGCTGGCTGCTCAAGGGATGGTCCTTTCATGAATCCATTGTTTGGAGATAGGACAACCCCGCAGAGGACTGCGTTCTCCCCACAAGTCAATCCAGTGTGGTCACCGCAAGTTGACACGGACGCAGTGATGGCGCTTCCTCCTCCACCTGCAGAATTCCTAAGTATGAACGTACAGCCAATAGGTGGGGCTGGCAACCTTTCTTGAAATGCAATGCGGTTTGCCCTGTCCTGCTTTCTGCCCTCCGCTCTGTAAGCCTCCAACAGCTCAACAGTAAGGCGCGCTTGCAAAGTCCTATATCATTTTGCTCTAGTGAGGAATTATAATGTGAAGTCCAAGCATCATGTTGCACAGGCGCTCAAGGGGCATCTGCAGAGGTGTCGGAGGAAGGAGCATTTGCAGATGTGGTGGCTGAGCTGATGCAGGAGCAGTTTGACAGCACAGTGGCTGTACAGAGATTCGCTAACATTTGCCAGGACAATGCTGCTGCACTGCGGTGAGACTCCATCTCTTCTGCGAATGTGTGTCAACAGGGTTTTTTGCATCATTTACACATGTGTTTTCTGGAGTTAGTCACATCCCTTGTCATGAACTCATCACATGCATGCACAATAAGATCTCCAGCTGTCTATCCAGCGTCGAACGCACACATGCACAAGAGCACCCTGTAGCTGCTTAAGGATTCCAGGCTGCATGAAATATCATGATCTTCAGAACCTCTCTTATTTTTTTTAAACGACATATAATTGGCCCTCAACAGGGAGCAGGCAGTGCAGCAGCAGAACAGGGCTGCTCGGGCGCTGCGGCTGCAGGAGCAGGCGGCGGCGCTGGAAGCCGAGGCGGCTACATGGCAGCTGCTATGGCACCTGCATGGCGCACGGGACGCGGCGTTTCCTGCCGGCTCCGGCGGCCAGCCGGCCCCGGGCGGCGGCCGGGAGCTCACCGTTGCACAGCGCGCCGCCGCCATCCTCTGTGAAAAGGAGAAGCTCAACTGGTGCGAGACACCTTCTACAATAGATCTACATTCTCCAGGTCTCCCTCTGCATGTGATCCAGCGGATCTTTACCCCACTTGTTTCAGATAAGATGTTGAGATCTGTCGTTGACAGACCACATCGTGAAGGGAGGGCAGGGAAGATAATAGTACCACGAATGCGCTGTGATGTTCGAGCGATTTCAAGTATTTTTCTCTTAATTTGGTGAAACGTATCATATGCTGAGGTGGCCGGGCCAGCGATGGTGGGTAGATAAGCTTATCATTGAAGCACTGATGATGCAAAATGTGTGTGGGTGACCAGGGTTGCAAGGGTGGTGGCCTGGCTGGAAGCACTGGCAGGGGAGGCGCTCGACCGGAGCGAGGAGGCGGCCGTGCGCGGCGGCGGGAGCGGCGCCCGGTTTGCACGCGGGGAGGGCGTGCCGCGTGAGACTCGCCAGCGCCTGGAGCACCGGCCGGCCCCGGGCCTCGGCCGCGCCGCAGCCGACGCGGTCGTCACCGAGCTGGACCCAGATGCTCCCACAAGGTGCAATATCATCCTCAACATTGGCCTAATGGTGTGCCGTCCTTGAGCGTGTATCCCGTGGATTGTATATTTGGATGTCTTTTTCTTATGTGGTGGCTTTTTCACCTTGCGTTGAAAGGATACACTACTCTCGTTAGTAGACATGGCAAATCAAACCGGCAAATGCAAGGATTGGAGGCACACATTAGGTCAGTACTATCTGGGTCTCGGTCCTGTACACGGATGTGCAGAATTCAGAAAGTATATCTAAACTGCAACAGGCAATGCTTAGCAACTGCCTCCTCTTGCGAGTCTTGCAAATGCTGGACATTGCTGGACTTCCCTAGTGGTGCTTCAATGCACTCTGGTGTCAGCTACATGTTTGCCTTGCTTGGGTGCAGCGGTGGGTTCATTTAATCCCAAGGATTAAGGTCGAACAGAATGGACCCCTGAGAAAAAGAATAAATTAGATAAAGTTTAAAAAAATTGGCGTGTTTGGAGTGCAGGCAGGGGCGGCGGTGGGTGGAGAGCAATGTGAAGGATGAGGAGCGGCTGACGAGGCACCTGTTCCGGCTGCTGCGCTGCGGCCGCACAGAAGCTGCGCGGCAGCTGTGCCACGAAGTCGGGCAGCCCTGGCGCTCCGCCTCGCTCGGCTGCGGCGGGGGCCTTGGCTTGATTCCCCTAGGTGCGTGGAAAACCCTCAACAATACACCGCAAGTAAAAATAACCCCAAACCCTAACTAGTTGAGTCAAGTTTTTTACATAAATTTGAAACTGAATTTCATGAAAATAGTGCATCCTAAATATATTTTGTACAAGTAGGCCGAATCTGGATGATCTAGTGAATGTCTTCAATTTTTTCTGTGAATGTGTGGATGTGATGCTGGGTGCTGACTCTGACGATTCGAGTCAGGCATCTGCTCAGCCCCAAGTGGCTGGAAAAGCTCTGAAGTGCTGACTGATTGACCCAAGCCATGACTTGAGCAAGCAGATGTACCACATCTAAGATTTCTAGCTGATTCTCGAGAGTTTATGTAAAGACAAGGTGTCTTGCAATGGCATCAAATTTGTTTGTCTCTTTCCAAGTCAGCATCCTCCGCAGGGTGCAACTCGAAATTATCTGGCGGCTCTGTGTTGTCCGTACTTTGCATATAATGTAAATTATAAGTAACATTTAATATTCAACGCATGTAACACTGCTGAGAGGTGAAAGCTTGCGCAGGGGCAGCTGCAGAGATGGCTGAAGCCAGGAGCGTGGAGGAGTGCAATGAAGAGTTGGCATCGGAGATTGAGCTGGGCAGCGGCACACTGCGAGCCCTTTGGCGGTGGGCCTGCTACCAGGTGCGGTTAGACATCTGTCTGTTGGAGGGTCCTCATATATTTATTTCTGATAGTTTACATATGAGGGTTTCGGGGTTAATATATAAAACATACAGTTGCCCCAGATGGGTCTGGTTCCACTTCAGTCAGGGCACTTCCTTCTGGCTCCCCTCCAGCAGTACAAGTGTGGCCGTACAGGATATGAATCAAGCTCTTCGTAGAACATTTTGTCATTTGAAAACTGAAAAGTTTCAAAACTTCGTGCTGGACAGGTCCATTCATACTGGCTGCATGTATGTATTACTGGCTTTACTTATCCTCTCATCAAATTACTAGTCTTCTTACATTTGCAGACTTTAGAATTTCGTGAGATGACAGTGAATTGAGTCAACCCCTATTTGGGAGTATCTTGATGGTTGCAGAGAAGCGTGTGGGATTTTTGATACAGGCTTCTGAGCGCATCGGCCAGCAGTCATCGGGGCAAATGGAGGCGGCCGTCTACGGCGCGCTGGCCGGCAATGTTGAGCGCATCCTGCCGGCATGTGCCAGCTGGCAGGACGCCACCTGGGCGCTGAGTCGCAGGTGTGCACTCCCCTGACACTCAAGGGCCACAGTATGTCTGCACGCTTCGGCTATAAGTTAATCTAGGATTTAGGGTAATATAATCTTGCAGGACGTAACATGGGCGCTGAATCGCATGTGTGTACTCCCCTGACACTAACGTGGCCACAGTATGCCTGTACGCTAAGGCCAGGTGAAATTGTTTATTTCCTTATGGTTAGGAGTCGAAAGTCAACCTTGAAATATATTTGGATGCTGGGGTGAGTCACAGAAGCTCCTCATTTAACCTGCACACGGTTAGAAATTGCATCCACGGGCAAGCAGCAAGCCCCGGTTGCCATGCTGTTTTTAATGAACAAACGAGTGGCCGCTCAGGCGCACAGATATTAACCGCATACATTCACTATTCTGTGCACCACTTGATGCGAGTGGCTGAAGTGAGCTGCCGTGGCATGGTTGGAAGCGGAGGTGGATGTGTATATTTCAGAGTCTAGGGCTTATAAATTATTTACCCTATGATTTAGGGTTTCAACCCTAACCTAACCCTAAATATAAAGTCAAAAATAAAAAAAATGCAGCTGGCTGGAAGCGGAGGTGGATGCGGCGCTGGAGGTGCCGGCTGCAGACGAGGGCATCTCTCTGGAGGCGCTGATCAGCACAGCAGGGAATGCCAGCGCAGACATCGATGTCCTGGGAGAGGGCGTCAGCGTTGGGCATGGGAAGTGGCCTCTGGACAAGTGCGACGCTCTCCCACAAAAGTGCCAGTGCTCTCAGCATAAGACACTTTCCCCTCCCCATTAGCACTGCAGATATTCGTGTGGAATGTTTTGGCTCAGAGCGCTTCCTGTCAAGCAAGAGAATGCAGGCATATCAGACTCTTGAGGGTCCTAATTGCTTGCTTCACTTCGTGTAATCTCCTTTCCTGTGTGTGACTTGCCTCAAGGCTGGGTTGCTTTCACTCGAAAAAAAGTATCGAGGGTTATCTATTAGTTTGGAAGAAATGTTGCATGTGAGTGCTGTTTGGTGCTGAGATGATGGGGTTGACTCCAGGCTGGTCAAGCAGCTACCAAGAAGCTTCGAGGATGTCTTTGGGGCGGCTGCGCGCTTTGTGCCGGCTGGGAGCCGCCCGGATGCTGGCGACCCTTCCACCCAGCAGCGCATCGTGCAGATGGAGCTCATTCGCGGCCCTCAACGCCGGCGCCACTTGTTAGTCGATCTCCTGCCCTCTTGGGTCACACCAGTGAGGCTCACCTTATCCCCTTGGTTCCCAGACCTCTGCAAATGTAGATGGCGATAGCAAAAAGGCACGTGTAGATAAAAGGGCCCACCCTTGCCCTCGTAGAGAGTCCATATGCACAGGATGGCTGTGCCTGCCTTAGCAGAGCTGTCTTGGTTTGAAGCAGTACATGGTCTTATAGTTAACCTGGGAATCACCCTGGTGTCTAAAGCATTAAGGCTGTCAGCTGGCTCGCCGAGCACATCAAGACATCAGCCCAGCGTGCCTTCCGCTACAAAGACGGCTGCTCTTCACCTCAATATATCACTTCAACACTTCACTTTAACAGTTCACCTCAATAATTCACCTCAATATTGGATTGAAGAGTGGATGTCACTGCCTGAGGACTGCCTGAGGACTGCCAGCGCCATGACTAAAACAAATGATGCACTGACACAGGCGGTGGAAGAGATGGCCGGGGATCTTGGTGATGAGCTGCCGCAGCCGGCACGCGCGGAGCCAAAGGTTGCGGCCGGTGCGCTGCGCTTCGCCGCTCATCTCGGCCTTGTCATGTCCGCGCTCGGCCTTGTTCCGGCGCCGTATGACACCCGCGCGAGCATCCGCCACCGCACCCTGCAGGTGCACTGTTCAAATCCTTGCGTCTCCATAATTTTTCGCCCTTTTTTGCCGCTCATGACGCCCTTGTCATGTGCGCGCTCGGCCTTGTGCCGCCGCATCATGACAACTGCGCGAGCATTCCCCACTGCACACTGCAAGTGCATGTGTCAAACCTTCACTTCTCTGATTTTGGCAGCGTCCTGAAGCCGATCCAATAGGCCATTGATGCGCGGCATGGGATAGGCATAACTGATCGTGGCGTTGTTAAGCGCGCAATAGTCCCTGCACATTTGATGAAAGGATCCCTCTCAAGTCGTGATCGATGTGCATCAACTATAGCGTGCTTGGCAAACCCATGATCGAGAGTGGCGATGCAATGCTGTGCGTCTATGACCTATTGGATCCGCTAATGGGAGCGCAGGTCTATTTTGAATCTTTCGATTCAAGCGCAAGAATTATAGCTCGATTTCATGTCTCTGCAGCATGTTGCCAGCAACATCATGCACCAGCAGACTGTGTGGGTGCATGGTTCAATTGTACTGTATGCCGGCCTGTTTCCCACGCTTTGCCTATTTTTGTCCTTTCATGATCCTGTGTGTGGTGTGCGCCTGCAACAGGACTCTGTGAACGCGCTGCTGCAGCTGTATCTCATGCACCTGATTGACAGCGGCCAGCACGCGCTCATACCACTCTACGCATGTCACCTACGCGCAGACGTTCGCAGAGAGGTGCGGTGTCTCCATCTCTTCATGTCAATACCTTGCATTCTGCAGGACTCATCTCCTCGTAGTGCAGACTCGATGCTCGTGTGACACGCCGATTGGAATAGCGACCAAGTTGGCTTGAAAGGCGTAGGCCTCAGGCTAACTTCAGGGGCACTTGCGCCTGCTGTTGCAATGCTGATCGGTCGTCCAGAAGGTTGCACACGCTGTTCCTGATGCCACTTTGAAGTTTGAGATCCTGCATCCTCATGACCATAGGGAGATCAGAAGGTGGTGGATCTATGGGCATTCAAGCAGCAGTCCCTGACCCGCCAGATTTGGCGCAGGTGTATGGCCTGTTCCTGAGCCTGCTGACGGCCAGCGCCGACATGGACGCGTGCGTGCGCGCGTTCGAGGAGGGCAGCCTCTGGTTTGGCGCCTGGGCCGAAGCCGGCCGCGGTGACATGCCCCCCACCGAGATGGTTCACATCGTCGAGCAGGTGTGCTGAGGAGTTGTGCTCAAAATGAGGTGGGGCCCATACATGTTTGTACAGTTTTGGTCAATCTTGGCATCATTTTTGGCTGCATTTTCTTTTTCTTGGTCAGGCGGCGGAGAAGTTTTGCTGGGGCATCAATGCCGGGCCAGTGCTGCGCGTGGCGGCTGTTGACACTCGTCTCCTGTTCATCATTCCTTCAGGGGCATGGTTTGCTGTGTGACTGCATACTTGAATGTCTGGTTGTAATCAAGCCTGGTATCACGCGTGGTTTTCTTTTATGGTTCAGGCGGCAGAGAAGTCTCGCTGGGGCATCAAGGGCGGCCCACTCTTGCGCGCGGCGGCCGCACGGTGGCTGTGGTTCTCGCCGGCAACGCTCGGCGCGGCGGCCGCGCACACCAACCAGCTGCTGCGCGAGTTTGCGCTCGGCCCTGCGGCCGGCGCCGCGGCGGCCGCTGCCGCGTTGCTGCAGCTGCTGCCGCAGGAAGTGCGCTCCGCGCTGGAACAGGTGCGAAAAAGACAAAATTGAAGAATAAAATGGAGACGCCCTGGTAATGCCTGAGGCACGATTAAGGACACAGAAATGTAACAAGCCTGGGCTT
This sequence comes from Coccomyxa sp. Obi, assembly GCA_020887355.1. NCBI lineage: Eukaryota > Viridiplantae > Chlorophyta > Trebouxiophyceae > Coccomyxaceae > Coccomyxa > Coccomyxa sp. Obi. The sequence continues at coordinate 2,408,907 of AP024997.1, forward strand.
GCCAACGTGACGGCTTGGGTGAATCCATACCCCCTAATGGCCAGGATATGTGTGCTCCAGGGATAAAAGGAGTTTGTGCTTGCATGGTGTTTTTGGCCCGTTCTGTAATTTCTAGATGGCGCAAGGCGCATTTTTGTTTGTACTTCCAGGTGGCAGTACTGAAGAGGGTTTACCTATACAAAGCATTTTTGAGTGGGATTTTTACCATGGCAAATGCCGCTGAATTTGGAAACGGTTCCCCGATTCACTTGACTGTGCTACAGAGGAACAAGACCACATTCTTGGTTGAGCTACATGGTTGCTTTGGCTGTCGGCTTTCAGGGGACCGCTGAGGAACTGGAGGGGTATGGCGACGAGCTGGCGGCCCCTATGCTTGAGCTGCGTGCATGGGCCGCATACTTTGGTGCTGACAGGTATCTGCACGAGAGCCCAAACGATCGCCCAGCTAGTTTGCCTTCAGCCTTGCTTGCACTGTACAGCTCCACCGTGATCTGCTTGCTGTGGGTGCAGAAGAGGGCTGTGATCAAAAGTCAACCACCATTAATATTGTTCGACCTTGCAACCAAGCGCTCCCAAACACACGTTGTACTCACGCTCGTGTTGCATGTGCGTGGAAAGGGGCTCTCATGATGCGTGTGCAGGGCAAAGGCATTTTGAAACAAGAATTTCCCTTGTCCTGCATATTTCTCCTAATTCTGCTTCTTCTTCTTTCGCTCCCATGCAGTGAACCTCTCCTGACTATAGCCCTTCTTATATTATGTGTAGGGTTTGTTTAATATTATTGATTACATTTTTATAGGGTTTAGGGTTTGCTACCCTGACAGGTGTTGTAGGGTTGAATGGGGTCTTCAGGCGAATGATTTCGCCGATAACAATGTGCAGGCTATATCGGGATTGGTTGGAGCTGCATAGGCACCTGGTCACCGAACGGCCAATGCCGCCATCTGCCGAAGACCGGCAGCTGCTGCGCGCGCGCGGCTCTGCCGCTCTGCAAGCCCTGCTGGCGGCCGTCACAGACCAGCTGCTGCTGTACATCGCCCCGGAGAGCTCCCCAGACCTGGTGCGTGCTCTGCCTCGAGTTCACGGGTTCCTTAGACATAACCACCAGCACGTGTCCTGGCTTTGGTAATGTAGCCAACGTTGCAATGCAGGCAGAATACATTTCTCAAACACTTTGCTCTATACCCTGATTTTTTGTATAAAACCTGAAATCCACCATTGCATTCAAGAAGAAAAGATATTACTATAAAGGCCCTAAACCCTGACGCCTAAACTGCGCTACCCTAACTTTAGTGTTTGCATGCGATATGCTCCTGGCGACACCGACAGTGTGCTTGTGGTGACAGACTGCGCATGTGCATTGCATTTCGCTGGTTGTGAACAGCGCTTGGACAGCATTTGCTTCCAATCTCTACATGGCCAAATGATTGGCATTGTAAATGGGTGCCAAATCCTGCTAAACGCGGTCTCTGCTGTGCACAGGGTCCCCAGACGTTCACGGTGTTTGTGACGGAGCAACCGGGCGCGGAAGCTGCGGAGGAAGTTGTCTCGGGGCAGGAGTACTTGACGCTGGCTCCTGAGGATGCCGCTGCCCTGGCTGCAGAGCTGAACCGCGCGTTTGCTGCTGCACTAGCGCCGGCTGCAGGGCAGGAGACTCCAGAGCTGTTTGGGCTTCGCATTGAGGCAAGCACTCCTTGGTTTTGCACCAAGTACAGAAGCGGCAGCTCATCACCAGTTGTGTGTGTATCAGAGGCAGTCTGTCATACCGCGCACCCTGCTGCACCAAGCAGCAGGACTTGTGGCTTGCGCCAACCACCAAGCACCTTCCATCACATATGGGATTGCATGGGTTCTTCCACGCCCTGATTTGTTGTCTTCCTTCTCTGCACAGCCCATTGTGTGACTTGAGGCAGGCATCTCCTTATCTCAGTCATTGTACTTGAAAATACCCGCTATCGGCATTCAGCTGTCTTGAGTGCAACTTGCTTGCTTTTGCTCCGACATTCCCCACATGACACGCAGCCATGTTTCTGCGGAACCGGTTTTGGCATCTGCTCCCTTGCATGAAGGTGATGGCGTAGCCCTCTGACACATTACTTACAGACCTCTGTTTCTCGGGCTTCAAACGTATGGATGCAATGCTTGAATGCAGTGCTAGAGGACGCATTCGCAAAAGTTGCATCCTTACCTTTGGATCCCAAGAAACAGAGGTATTTTGGGTGTTGAGGTAGAGGGTCGCTTAGTGTACATTGGGCGCAGGCGCGGTCTGCGGCGCAGCAGCCACTGCCGGGGGGCGAAGTGGGGACACCGCTGCAGGGGGTGGTCCAGGTGGACGCACATTGTGGCCTGCCCGAGGGCCTCCCCGCGCTGACTCAGCTGCTGGCCGACGCGCTCAAGGGCGCCCTGCCCGGCTGCCATCGCCCGCTGCAGGTGACTCACTCTTACTCATTGCTGAGTCATCCTGCTCTTATGGAAAGAGTCTGGAGACCATCATGGCGCCACCTTGTCTTTACCAGAGCTTGGGATGCCGGGGCACCTTCGCATGTCTGTCGCACTTGCTGTTTGATTTATGTATATGCCGCGGTGCACTTCGCAGAGCCACTGTCGATTGTGTTGTGTGTGATATCCAGCAACATTGTTGCACACCTGTAGTTGCACCTCATCATGCCAAAACATTTAATGAGTCATTCCTCGTTAATGAGTCCGTCACTCCTGCTCAGTCTAAAAGATGTAACTGCACTGGTTTCCTCTCTGGAGATGCTCCCCGTCTGACGCGCAGGCTGTGAACTTGTTTGGGCCGGACAGCGCACAGGCCGCTCTGTGCCAGTCCGTATGTTACCCGCGGCTTCTACTGCGCTGCGCTGAGCTCCGTGAGGTGATTAATATTCTCCACCCATCTCTCTATCCCACATTTACCCCGCAGGAGCTGGAGGGAAGTAAGCACGACTTTGCTGGAAGTTCTGGAACAGCAAGCTGAGAGCAGCCAGGCCAGACAGCTCTGTGGTGCAGACTTGAAGTAGAGGTCTGTGCCAAAAGGCATGAGCATGGGCCTGAATTGCGCTAATGGCAGGGAAAGTCCTCCCTTCCACGTCTCGTGAAGCCTCTGTAAATTTGTTATATTATATGTTTGCTGGATTGACTTGCTTGATTTGAAAAATCATGGAATGCATGACTGTGCAGGCGCTGGTGGCCCTCGGAGAACCCGGCACGACCGGAGAGGAAGTTGTGAGGCTGGTGGCTGGAGGCGGAGGGAACGCCGACGCCCTGTCCAGATACTTCTCCCCTGCAGAGCTGCAGCAGCTGCTCGAGCTGGAGCGCAGGGCCATAGTCAGCGCCAAGGCCAATGCAGTGACATCATGATGAATGAATTCACAGTCAGGACATTGGTGTGCACGGGATGGGGCGGGAGGCCACTGTGCAGGCATTGTGCATAGCAATAGTATTGCTGCACTACCAACAACATGGAAATGTGTTGCTGCAGCTGACAAAGCGCTTAGGGGAGCATTGTGTCAGTGAGGTGACAGGATTGCCTGCGCCGGATGTGAAGTACCGTAATATTATTCTATGTAATAATATTATATAGGATTAATCCTGGTCCATACACTTCTCTTTATGAGCACAAGGAGTACCTGGGCGGATGTTTTCAAGGACCCTTTTACAAAAGGAGGCTCAGAACAGTTTTCTGAATCTCAGTTCAGGTTGAACAGCCATCATGCTAACCGTCAAGAGCACTGGTGGTTTGTGCAACGCTGCGACGCATGTCCAAGTGGGTCATAGCCGCTTTCTTGCAACAACTTCAGAGGAAGGAAGACGGGCTGCGGAATGCTGGACCAGGGGACCCATATCCAGCTCTCGCACTTGTCAGGCTCCAAAACTTTGGCTTCTGCTGCCTGCGCAGCATGCGTCCAAGTCTCGATCAGTGCTGTACTCATTCACTGGAGCACATCCAGTAAACCTGTGCCATGTGCATGCCAAGGGAGACTGGCTCAGGTCTATCCTGAGATAGGCCTTGTGCGGTGCATCATTAATTATAACTATACACCATGACATTATTGAACTGCTGGAGTTCCACTCGTCATAAAATCAGAACGGCACTGGGAGAACATTCGACTCCTCTGAGAATCAGGCGTCTAGTGCATCATCCATGTGTCTGCATGATGCACTTCGGGCAGCTTTCATGAGAGTCAATCGTGTAGAGACACGAACACAAACCTGATCAGCTTCTCCGCGCATGAAGATGGTCACATAATGAGCAGTGTCTCCAAAGACTGAGTTCACCGCTGTCTCAAATCGCAGATTGCTTAGCAGCAACCCTGTCTCCTCTTCCACCTCTCTTCTGGCACAATCCTCCCATGATTCTCCAAACTCCAAGTGGCCACCAGGAAGAGCAAACTCTCCCTTTCCGTGCGCTCCGAGTCTGAGCTTGCCAGAGAAAAATATATGCAGAGTGTACTGAGCGTTGCGAGACACGCAAAATTCAACAACCACGCTAATCTCTGAACACCCCTGATCAGTGGGCGCAGATCCAAGACATCGTTTGTTCAACCGTGCCAGGCAATGTGCATCGACGGATCTTACCTTTTGCCGACAAGAACTTGATCATCCCTGAATATAAGAACGCCAACACCAACACGAGGTTCTTTAACCATCTTACGCTAAAATTGTCAGACTTTTGCGCAGGAAGCTCCCAAACAGCATGAAACTTTCGGCACGTGATTGAACACGTGCGATTGAAGCGTCCTGCTCTCAATTCACCAAGACCGGCCAGAATTGCTTGTCATTGCCATCAACGAAGGTAACCAAACAAGCTCAACGTACAATACGTGACCTGCATTCGTCCAGTCCTCGCTCTAGTTGTCTGCTGGTCATCTTGATCTATTGCCTGGATGTCCGAACGCGCGCAGAGTTCCATTTAAAAGACCTGAGCACGAAGTCATCTTCTCTTGAATTCATTCTTTTTCGCATGTCGTGAAGCATAGGAGTATCACTTTGAGTGAATTCCTTCAGAAACCAGAACTTTAAGTGGCGATGGTGTGAGGTTAAATATTAGACAGCCGGCACTCTCTTGAACACTCACTGTATGTTATATGTGGATTAAATGGCACCGATCAGAAGGGCGGTGCAGGCTGCCTTCCTTGACGCTGGCCTGACTCTTGAAAAGGATGCGCTCAACGCCTTTGTGACATTCGTGGAAGACAACGATGGTGGAGATGCCCTCATTTACCAACTTCTGGATGCATCCACGAAAGGTGCGCCGACTGAACCGCTGTTCACAAGCAGTTTTCCTAGATCTCAAAATGTGCAAGCAAACCAAAACTCTCACACCATGGAGGTAGCACTGCTCTACCGCAGCAACAGTGGAGCAAACTTCTTATTGTATGACCGTTTGCCTTTTTCGTTCTAGAAACTTAGCATAACACTTTTCATGCCAAGCTTTCATGTGTGCTTGTCTTTTGCAGCATGCGCCTCATCCACCAAGCTCACAGCTGCACAGGCACAGGCAGTGATCGGCGGCCTGTGTGGCAGCGGTCAGAAGACGGAACCGGTGCAGATTATCAGCGCCTTTGACACGCCAAAGATCCGCTATGACCCCATCCGCAAGGTCTTCTACCAGCTGCCAGGCCAGCCCAGCCTGCATGGGAGTGCTGAGGTAGGCCTATATTTTGCTTTTTTTAATACATTAGATGCACTATTTTATCTCAGGGTTTAGGTAGGGCAAGCATGGCGGAACCCTACCTGCTCACCTCATGATGAGGATCTGTACAAAGGGAGATGCTGGGATGGCACCCAGCATTGCGGTGCTACTTTCATCTTGAGTCTTACTGTGTTGCTTGCTGATCGGAACATACATGGTACACATTTGCAACCATTGCCGGATAAACATGTACATATTTGCCAAAGGCAGCTACTGTGACGATGGTAGGTAAAAAGAGGTAGTTCTGTGTTCAACACAGCGGGCACTGTTTCAATTGAAAGCGTGTATTGGTACAGGAGAAGGTGCAGATGTACCTGGACAGAATGTATCTGCTGCTGCAGCGCCTCAAGCGCAACAGGAATTTCTCCCGGCCCGCCTTTGCCGGCATCAAGGCCGACTCGAGGGATTTTGTGGAGGTGAGAGGCAGGCATCTAAACACCTGCAAGCCTGTTTGTACCCACTCAAATTTGTCCTGAAGAAGCTGAAGTGGCTTGTATGGTGCTTACGGCCCATGCACGCACAGAGTTTGTAAGTTCCGGATGTGGCAACCAGGTTTCGAGGGTTCTGGCATAAGTCAGCGCAGTGACTGATGCAGATTTGTGCGCTGTGTGTGTTGCACTAGTGGAGCATGAAGTGCTGCTGAACTGCAGGGCATCACTGTTGAGGATCTTGATCCTATGAGTATATTAGCGTAGTAGTAGTAAGTGAAAAGTAGTGTAGACCGTCTAGACCGTAGAGGCAGTGCAGCTTCAGGTGTCAGCTATAAGCAGGCCGTGCTTAGCAGGGACCGAAGCGCTACATGTTTGATACTTTACCCATAAACCCTAACTCCTAACCCCTTGAAAAGGAACAAAATATAAGATATAGCCCTGAAGTAGGTGGTGTGTGCGCGCAGCTGACGGAGTTGAAGGCGCTGCTGGGATGCGTGGGCCAGGTCAGATTCGTGATGGGCTGCATCTCACAGCTGCAGGATGGGTGCTACTACCTTGAGGACATGTCCGACTCGCTGCCTATCGACCTGTCTGATGCCCAGACCACCTCAGGCTTTTTCACAGGTGACCTGGTCGCCCTGTCAAACAGTGAGCCTCTCTGGCACCTGGTTACTGTCAGAAACCCTAAATCACCCTGAACCATCATAAACCCCTGTAAAGACCACCTCAGGCTTCTTCACAGGTGATCCGGTCGCCAGGTTGATGGACGAGCCTCTTTGGCTGCTGAGCTGCTTACTGTCAAAACCCCTATATGCTAAACCCTACAGACAAAGGCGGAAGCCATTTTGGCACCCTTCATTTTTTAATAAGCTATCGCAAACACTGAGTTCTTATATTTTATATTTTAGGGTTTATGTTTTACCCTAAAATATAAAACCCTAAAGATACAAAGAGATGACATGTCAGATGTGGCGTGCAGAGAATTGCATAGTGGTGGCGGAGGGCGTGCTGCAGCACAGCGGCGTGTTCAAGGTCCGTGCGCTGGGGTTCCCTCCAGTGGAGTTCCGGGGCGAATCTCTGCAGGCCGCCAAGGTGCGGCTTTACTGGTTTTTCCTGGGATTTTATGGTTTTACGGAGCAAGCTTGGACCCTTGTACCTACCTCACAGCTCAAGCGCAAACCCTCCAGACCCCTGAACCACAGGGAAATACTTGCTGTTTTTGCATGCTACACCAGACTGACACCTTCTTCTGCAGTGTGTTGCCGAGCAAGGCCCTTGTGCATTTGGTAGGATGCAATCTTCAAGGCACGGGGCCACTACTCCGCACCACATCGAGGGCAAATATCGAGGGTTTTAAGGGTAATATTCAGGGAAATATTGTGGTGGGCGCAGAACCTGAACTTCTTCAGGGGGAGTGTGCCGAGCGAGGAGGAGGTGGTGGAAGGGTTACGTAGGGTCTTAAGGGTAATATTCAGGGAATTATTGTGGTGGGCGCAGAACCTGAACTTCTTCGGGGGGAGTGTGCCGAGCGAGGAGGAGGTGGTGGAAGCTGCTGGCGCGCTGGCCGATGACGAGGCCGATCGCATTGTGTTCCTGTCAGACCTGTGGCTCGACAAGCCCACGACCCTCGATCGCCTTCGAGTTGTTCTGGCGGGTGAGGAACTTATATTTAGGGTTTAGGGTTATATTTAGGGTAATACATAACACCTACATTTTATTGGTATATTTAGATTATTGAAAAACTTCTACAAGTTGACATGCCCAAGCAGGCACATGCGCAGACAGCTGTTTGCACCTTTTCGATATTATCGATGTTTGTGTTCCTTGGACTGCCCTGGTCTTTTACCTTGCACATACTAGCTTCTTATAATATTACCGCCGTTTGCTTTCCCTTATCTTCATCATCATCCTTATGATTTTCACTGTCCCCATTTTGTCAGACTTCCGACTACACAATTCTTGCCCACAATAACAGCGTTGCCCACAATAAGAATGTTGGGGCAAGAGCTTATGAGGTGAGTGCAGGCTTTGAGGGGCTGGAGCGCGTGCCCTCCATGTTTGTGCTCCTGGGCAATTTCCAGTCCTTCTCCTGCAATGCCGCCTCCACCAACTACTCTGCCGTGAAGGACAACTTTGCTGCCCTCGCGGAACTCATCTCGTCCTTCCCACGCATTAAGGTATTTCACCCGAAGCTAGCTGGATCCTCCAGATATTTCTCCTGAGATCCTCACTTCAGAGACTGCAATGGTGATGACTGCAATGGTGATGTCCATGCCGCTCATTACTGTCACTTTAACATACAATGCCCAACACAGCACTAAAGATGGGATCTGAATATCCATCGGTTTATTGACGCGCAGGAGCAGAGCAGGCTGGTGTTTGTGCCGGGGCTGGGCGACGCGGGTCCCGGGGCAATCCTGCCGCGGCCGCCGCTGCCGGACAGCCTTGTGGGCGCTCTGCGAGAGGCGCTGCCCACTGCAGTCTTTGCCTCCAACCCCTGCCGCATTCGCCACTACAACCAGGCGAGCGCCCAAAAGTACACCTGCATGAATTGGCTTCCCATACCCACGACGTCATCACATGTGGAAACCTTGCCATGCTACCTGGGCACTGCACGGCGATACTGACACTGTGTTGGATGAGGATGCAGCAGATGGTCCCAGTCATAGGATTGTCAGCTCCTTGCTGAGTACTGGTTATTTCCACTGGTGCTGGTTCCCAGGGCTGTCGAGAATGCTCTCTGGCTTTTGGTGAAGCCACTTCAGACTGGCACAATTTTGTCAACCCAGGTTCGCATGTGGATGGGGCCAGAAGAGTCCACAATCCTGGCTTCCTTGCTTGTTGCATGCGCTTCAGCACCGCTACTGGCCACACATGACGGCCTGTCACCTGAAGCATGTGACCGTGGAAATTCTGTGCGTAGTGCTCAATTCACTGATGTGGCGCAGGAGATTGTGGTGTTCCGGGACAACTTGCAGAATCGCATGCGCAAGCTCTGCCTGCTCGCACCCAATGGTGAGCGCCCAAGGAAGCTCCCTGTATGATGCACATGCAACTTGTTCGTCGCACCCAGCAAGACATGCTCTGCATGCTGTGCCTAACCGGAGAAAGCCCATGCATGTGAGCCACTAGCCACCGCCAGCCACACATGCGCAGCACACAAGCTGTGGCAGCCCAAGTACATTAACAAACAGTATGCTGATCATTAGTTTTCGATTCCTATATCTATGTCTACTGCAAATCTATTTGAATCCTGATTGCGTTCTCTCTGATTCTGAGCAGATGAGGGCACGGGCGCGGCGGCCTCCACGGATGCGGCATTTGAGCACCTGTGCGCGACGCTGCTGCAGCAGAGCCACCTGTGCCCTGTTCCCCTCGAGGCGCAGCCCGTCTACTGGAGGTACACTACCAGAGTAACAGTGAGAATAGGACGCAAAGGTTCCTACTCCTTGTTAGACCGGTACATTTACAACATCAGACCTGTATAACGGAGGGCAACCATGGTGGTTTGCAGGCAGAAGAAATCAAACATCATCCACAAGTTTTCAAGTTAGGGTGGCAGGATTTATGGCTTTCATTCGTGGTTTACTGTCAGCCGTAATGTTGAAGCCAATGACACCTTCAATGAGATGTTCGATGCCGTGAAAACTTCTTTAGAGAATAGCAGTCGAACAGATCCGTGGATGTGTGCAGCTATGACTATGCGCTGGCGCTTTATCCCCTGCCGGACACGCTTGTTTTGGCGGACCCGGCGCCGTGCGCGTCGTTTGCGTTCCCTCCGCTGCCGCCTGATCAGGCCGGCGCCGCATGCGTCTGCCTCAACCCGGTGAGGCCCCGGAAAATATTTCTCAAACTCTTCAGTTAGGGTTGTAGAGTGTGGGAACTATGGTTAGGTTAAGGGGCCGTTGCAGTAAGAATTGATCTACCTACTGCAATGCTGGGTTTAGGTTTGAATACAAAAAGTCCCGAGTTGAGGGTTGTAGAGCAAAGTGTCTGAGAAAGAATTCCTGCCGGTCATGCGCCTGATCTGGCCCTTGGATTCTTTCTGGGCTTTCTTTTCCTCACCAGCAGCGACATACAGAAAAGCGTCGGTTGTATGGGAGCCAGTGGGGGATGCTTGGGATGGAGTAAAGGAGACATACTGCAAACCTCAGTACCTCTTAAGGCTTCTGAGTGGAGCATGTGTTTATGGTCTGGCTACAGCCACCACAAGTGCTGGCTGTCACCGGGCATTTGGGCAAGTTTTTCCATTCACTGTCTGAATTTCTCCCTGCACAGGTCGGTGAATTTGCAGTGTCATGCGATGCGGGCCTGCACAATTTTCAGTGTCTGCTCATGATGAATATTCAGTGATTGTGACCGAGCACGCCATGATCTTGCGCACAATTACATAGCTATGCATGTTCGTGCTCATGGAACAAAATATTGCCGTGCAGGGGTCTTTTGCAAATGGGACTTTTGCGGCGTACTGCCCTACCACCCGAGAGGTGGAGCTCTGCGACGTGCCAGAAAACGAAGAATAGCCTTTGAAAGTTTGCCAAAACCAAAGACATTGCATTGAAAAACTTCACAATTCCACTTATAAGCCTGCGCTGAGTAAGCACTGTGGCCCCACTAGCTAGACCGTGTCCCACCTTTCAAAGTTTTGATATGTGATTTGTAAAATAAATCAAATTTATACACTCCGGCATCTTATCCACCCATGTCACATATTTATGGCTTCACAGTGAATTCGCATGCTGTTTGTAAGACGCCAACGCTGCACTGGACACAGTCTTGTGAGTGTCTGTGCTTTGAAGCTATTGTGTATGGCAGTCAAACCCGAATTCGCAGAAGTACTGGGATCAGAACAACATTTTCCAACATTCTGGTCCCATATAACTGCTTGAACCTGGGTTGCACCATGTCTTATATCACGTACGAGTCAGCCAGATTAACCTACCAGAAATCTACAATTATTGCAATCCTTTCTGTATCTTTACTCTGCACTGAGTAGCATTAGATGTGTCTCACTGTCTTCCTGCTGCCTGCTCATGAATCCATCTAAGCCTGTGCTAACAGTGTGGAGGATGCCCATCAACCCCGGCTAGGTACCCCACAGGGGGTACCAAATATTCAACCCCCTGTACCCTATCATGTAGAGTGTCCCTGTACCTCCTGCTGTGCTGGAAGGGAGCCAAGTGCCCCAACCCCAACCACCCTTGTGTGCCTGTCAGACCTCAGACATAAGAGAATATATTCGGCGTCGGCCTCGTGGTAGTCCTAAACCCTAATGTAGAGGTAAGGGAATTATTCGGAGTCGGCCTCGCGGCTGGCGCGGCGCTGCCCCGGTGTCATGAACGCGGCGCGCTCCTCGGCCAGCGGCTCCTCCGGCGCGCCAAGTTTGGACGCGCCTGATTTTGGCCCGGAAAATCAGACACTTCAGTTAGGGTTGTAGGGTTTGGGGGTAAGGACTGAGAATTTGGGTAAAATTACCTTATTATTAGAAAAACTTCTTCCTGATTGCAATTGAGAATTCAGGTTTTAATACCAAAAATCCCTAGATGAGGGGCATAGAGCAAAAGATTTGAGAACAACTCCTGCCTGATTTGGCGCCACTGTCCTTCTTATCTGCCGCCACTGTGGTCTTCTTCGCGCCACCACCGCGGCCAAAAAACATGCGCCAGATCCCCCGAAGAATGCGCACGATCAGCGGCGCCTCCAGATCGGCCAGCCGACCCTGCATGCACGAATGCAGTTCCTCATGTCTCAAGACCCGCTGCATCTGTTGTGATCAGCAGAAGAATGGATGCCCAACACTGGTGCATTTGCACAGATTTGGCTGCCCTGCACAGAAGAGCGTAGCGGATAGCAAAAACCAATATCCACATCCCAGAACCCCTTTTCCTCGCACGTCATATAATTATGATCGACATTCCCTCCAGCAGCACCAAGCAATGTTTTCTGCCGCACTTTTGGTGCTGTGGTTTTTCCAGAGTTCCTCATGATCAGCAGCCTGTCCGGGTCATGCTCGGTGCGCTACCATATGAGTCAAGTGTGCTTTCAAGATTCTGCATCGCTGCATTTCATGGTAAGGATACGCTCAAGTGTTGCGGCGGACTCTGTTGCAAATGAAAGGGGTAACGGCCACTCGCAGTGCTGGCCAAAACTTCATTTTGTCACACCATGGTATTTGCAGAAGGTGCGGCAGTAAGGGAGGGGTTTGGAGGAGGCATGTGAGCGCACCTGCAGGGCGTCCAGCTGGCAGGTCTGCTGCTCCAGCTGGCGGCTCTGTGAGTCCACTCTGGCCGCCAGCTCATCTATCGCCTCCCTTGTAGCCCTGCATTTCACTTACAGTGCGTCAGAGACAGCTCCTGGCAATTGGATTGTTGCCCCTTGGACGACTTGATGACCCTGCAAGCCTAGGCAGCTGCAATACTTGCTTGAACAGCTTAATGACGACCTCTATCATGTCTGGGCTTAGCCTAACCCCACTGTCGGTTTTGTGTACCGGTTGTGTGTGCCATGCATGGCACGTTACAATAATGTGATGAAGCCTGCTGTACCCTGCAAGCAAGCCTTGCACAATATGGCATGGCAATGATGCACAAATGATGCATAAATGCTAATGAGTCCGATGAGAATCAACCGTGTGCTGAATTGCTACACAGCTGTAATGTATAACCATAGTATATTCGTAGTGTGGGAGTGCAGTGCTTCACCGATGCACGCAGGAGCGCTGGGTCTTCTCCTGCTCGGCCTTCTTGCTGATGTCCAGCAGCTCACGCAGCAGCATCGTGCTCAGCTTGTCGACCTGGCACACATGGCGTCCATGTCAGCGCCTCATAGTCAGAAGTGCAGCACCATACCCATCATCTGCATGGCCGCAAGGATCGGCATGTGTGCGCAAAGCCAGCTCATGTCACTGCTCCTGTTCAGGCAAATCAATTGTTGCCGCCAAATGATTGGCACAAGGCGTTGTGACTGCCAAAACCACACTGTTTGTGCCAAAGATCAGTTTTCTCAGGACACTGTGTGCACCTCAGGGTGATCCTTCTGCTGGCAGGATCAAAATCTTTGGTTCCTGTTATGTCCTCTATTTTGTTAATGCCAGCTTCTACCCATAAGGCAATCCACTGAATTGTATGACTGGCAGTCCAGGATGTCAGAATAAGGGTGCATGCCTGGTCTTGCATGAGGATGAGGTGTTGCTGCTCGCGGTTGACCTCTGTGGCCAGCTCATCGGTGACATGCTGCAGAATCTTCTGCAGCTCCCCCGCCAGCGATGCCATGTGCCTCTGCACGCACTCCTCCACCTGCATTGCCCTCACACTCTTAGCAGAAGTGCCCAGTTACTGGGGCTCCCTCCTGGATGTGCCATCATGCCACATGGCCTCCCTACATTGTTAGGGCCCCGATGGGCTGCCCTACTCTTTCATAGTTATTTGGAGGCCTGGATGTGATACATACACTTGAAGTGTAGCTTATGATTTCTGATGGATTTGCAGGCATTGAAGGGTGTTGTACTGCGATTGCTTTCACACACCCATCACAAATTTCCTTGCAAGACCTGTGTCCCTTATTAGCTTCACTTTGCACGGTGCACTTGTCCGCTTGTCCCTTCCAGAATGTGCATGCCCGCAGTGGAGTTTTACTGGCAAAATTGTGGGCTTGAAGCCCATGATTGGGGTTTGCAATGGAATTTGATGGCAAAACAGGTGAGAGGGTCACCTGTGCAGGGTCATGGTGGGCGCCAAGGCTGCCAGATGGTGAGGTGACTGATGTGGGCGAGGGGTCCAAACATGTGCTGCTGAGCAGATCGTCCTGTTTCTTGAGCAACAGCTGCGCATGTGGACACAGCAGACTTGGGATTGTGTTGAGGCTCTCTGGGCACGGCTGCCAGGTACATACATAGGGGAGGTCTGAAGGTCAGGCACCCCTGAGGCGGGGCTTTTCGTACTTCTCGCCAATGACCCATTAGAATGTCTATACAACGCTTATTTTGATAAACACACTTCATGAGAACCCAGGAAGTGCTCTGACAAGTTTCAGCTAGGGTTTCCGTTCGCATAATCTTGTTATATAGCAAACAGAAATTTGGGTTCTGCGACCGTAGCAAACAATTTTCCGGTAATGAATTTGTACTAATGCGAAGTCCGTGGGGCCTATATCATGGAACTTGGAGTTGCTGTTGGTAAAGCCCTAGTTCGATGCTGTCCAAACTAACAACGATGTAGCTTAGGCACATACACAAATAAGAAGCTCTTGACCATACCAAGAATATAGAAGGCTGTTATAAAGGCCCTCTGGAAAGTAGGCAACCAACTCTATTGGTCAGATAGAAGGGATCTGCTTCCCCACCAACGGCCCAGATGACAAGCTCACCTTAGCAAATCTGTCGGAAGGCCATGCGGCAGGCAGCAAACCACCTTCAAAATTTATGCTATCCGTCAGTCTCACTTCGTGTGCCCCCTCCTGTGCCGTCATGCTACCTTGAGCGGCAAAGGTGCTTCCCAATGTCGAAGGAGGCTACCTGCGCTGTTTCTTGATTTTGGCCTCCGAATGCGACACCAATCTGGTAACTGATTCTCACGGTTATGCAGGGCCGTGTGCTTTCTTCTTCAACATTCGCAGGGACCAGCAGAATTAACAACGAGCACGAGCTGGACACCGTGGATGATGGTTACTAACCCAATACATATCCCAGATGTCATTATTACTTTGTCAGCTGCACAGTGGAAATGAAGTAGCAAATGCAAGCAATTACACTCAAATATATGTCTGCAAAGGCACATGGAAAGTAATATGTTGTTTTGGGGGCAGCTTATCTGGTTCTAAAATGCAACCCGACCTGGTGCGCACAATTGCAATTGTTGCAACACCTCGAAGTGTGTTTAATTCATACCTTTGACCATTCATGAGCAAGAAATGTACCCTCCTCATTTCAAGGCAAATCTCGGCATGCCATAAACTGCGCAATTGCATTTTGTGATCGCTCACGACATACATGGATCAGGACAATGACGATCGCCTCCTGCGGCCCGAGTAGCTACTATAGAGTGATATGTGATTGTCCGGACAACATCCTTCATCATCTGGGAGACTAACAGAAACAGGTGTACTGCTGCAAGAGCCGCATGGCACACATGACATCATGGCGTGATCACTTCATCCAGACTAAGCAGCGAGTCATTCACTCGTCATCGACGTAGTTGGGGTTGACGGCCAGCACGCGGTCGCGCTGCACGCGGCGCGCAAAAGCAGTATCGGAGTCGGTGGGCGCGCGCTCGGGAGTCTCCACCACCACCAGCACGCCCATGACCCTGCGCAAAACCCAGGGTTTCATGCAAAAACCCCTAGTTGGGGGGTAGAAAGCAAAGTGTTCGAGACGTACTTTCTGCCTGAAGTGAGGGGTAGTTCTTTTGGATTTGCAAAATCAGTGCAAGAATATGGCTAAGCATGCAATAACTATTGAATAACATTAGAGCAACTAGGGCATACGTTCTGTGCCTCTGGAACGTTTGGCCCTCAGCCTTGTTGAGTGACTGTTTCTGCAGACATCACCCAGGGGGACTGCTCTGCTCTTTCTATAGCAACTTGCAACACTCTTAAGTGCAAAGGCAGGGGGCTCACTGGCAGCTGGCGACTGGCAATGCACAGAACTGTCTGGGCTCCAAAAACAAGTCACTGCCCTCATGTGGAAGGGAGGTATGTTTTAGAGGGCAAGGCCTTGCCTGATGAGGTGCTGGATGATCTTGCCGACCAGCAGGAATTCCTCCTTTAGCTGATCCTCTGTCATCGCATCCACTTGCCTGCACATGCAATAGCCATGCATTTCAACGTTCACCACTTTGCCTCTACAGCTGGCACCGTCCGCAAAGCTCTAAAAACACTGTTGTGGAACTAGGCGCTCTTCTTGTATCTGTTCCTTTCGGTCACTAAGACTGACACAGCTACTCTTATTACATGCCTTTCAAGCCGAGCATGGCTTTATGCATTTCAGCAGCGCTACACGATTTCCTATTGACGTGTCCTCCCATGCCTGCTGCTTATGTGCTACTTGTATTGTGGTACTGCAAATGGCAAATTTTGATGAGCTCACAGACGTTACCAGCATCGAGCACTCGGTCTCAATGACTTGGCATGGCACTCTTGAGAGAAATCTGAAGAAATTGAGGGCAGCTGGCATGTCATCTTCAGGGATCCGGACAAGGAGCAAATTCAGTGATTGGAGGATTCTTTATTATTATTGAGGGGTTGACAAGGCAGGGATGCAGGGGGCTGCGCACCGCTCGGCCTGGTGCGCAAAGTACCAGTCCATGAGTTCGTGCTGCTTGATGCCGGCCACCTCCACATCGCCAAAGGTGGCCCCCATTTCGCCTCTGTGCTCCAGCTCCTTGAACCGCATGACCAGCAGATCCTGCAGCATGCCGCTTGCTCACCCACTTTACAAATCAAAGATATGTCCCTGATGCCCTCTGGCCCCAGTGAGGTGTTGTGATATACCTCTCTCACGCGCCTAGCCAACTCGCAGGGGAAAAATGTCATCCATTCGATTGAGAATGTCAAAGAAGCAAGGACGACAATACATCAGGGATTGGATGGTTCCTTGGCTGAACATGCAAGCATCCCAGAGGAACTTTGTAGGAGCTGAGATGCTGAAGTTTCAAATTAGCAGGGTCAATGATTTCACTGTGGTGAGGGCTGGTTGGAAGGCGCCCAGATGGAATGTAACTTGCACAGGCGCTACTCCAAGGCCACGTCAGGGACTACTTTTGAATGATTCACATGAGGGTGCGCATGGGCACCACCACAACGCTGTCACAAACCAAAGGGATGGGAACGGGTACCATTCTCATGATGAGACGCCATGAGAGGGCCATTCAGACAAGGGTGCATCAATCAGACCTGTCTGAGGTGAGCTGTGAGTATTGAAGGGTTTGAGGTTTAGGTGAAGGGGAGGGAACAGCGCGGGCCGCACCTTGACCTGGTTGAGCTTCTTGTGGGACACCTTGGTCTGCGGCCGCGCGCCGCGCTGCGCCTGCAACGCCGCCTGCGCTGCGGCACGCTCGGCTTCCAGCTCCTCCGCACTCTTCTCCGCTGGCGCGTAACCTGCAGCCCCGGCATCTCTCCAGTCAGCCCAGATTTCGATTGTTGACATAAGAAATGAGATGGTTGACGCTCAGCAAAGCCACAACCGGCGTAGGCAAAATCTATATCCAGCTTAAGCAGAAATCCAGTTAATCAGTCTCAACACATGCGCAGGTGATTTCCAGATTCGAAATTTCTGTCCGACGCGGCACCAGCGACAAGATGGAACAACCCAAGGAACAACCCCACTCAGTCACGACACCCTGCAAAGGCCAATCTCAAGGACACAAGCTTTGTCCTACATATCCTGACAATGAGGGAGAGACATGAAAGAATTTATCACCCTCAGTGGCACCGGCAGAAACCGGCGGCGGCTGCGCGGCGCGGCCGCGGCCGGCCGGGCGCTCGCCGTCCACGTCCATCGGTGCGGCTCCCCCATTGCTCGGCCCGACTCCTCGCCCCCCATCTGCAGACCACAGCAGCAATCAGAAGACCCAAGAACAGCAAGAGTCGAGCGACAAGCACACCTAACTAGCCCACACCTTGAATAGATGAACATCTGATCATGCAACTCCCACAAGAACCATTCTGGCGAGGACTCCATCCATGGAGCATGCATGGAGCTAAATCATGGAGCATGCATGGAGCATGCATGGAGCTAAATCACTGTATTTCCAAATGGCCGCATGTCAAAGTGTATGGTCAAAACAGAAAAGGACGCATTGGAGGAGTCTGGCACATCAGAGCCTGCGCCAGCAATTTCTGGTCACTAGCCCGCGCATTATATTTGGTGCTATCGCCGAGCATGTTAGCCTAGGGTCGGGCTGCACTTCATGGGCAAGATGCACTGCAAACCACAGAGCAAATTCACTGATGAAGGCTAGAAGCCATACCGGAGGGACCTGACGCGTCGCCGCTTGGGCCGGCCGCATCGGGGCGGTGGCGCGCGATGATGTCCTCGGCCTCCTCTGGGTCCTCCACCCACTCATCATCCTCCACCTCCTCGTCGGGCGCCTCCACAGCGATGATGCTGTTCTTCACTAGCCGCCGCGCCTGTGTATGTAAGGTTGGGATTTAGGGTGAAGATTTTAGAATGTAGGGTTAGGATTTGGGAGAGAGCACAGCAGAAGGCAGGTCCTGAGCCAAAGTGCCAATGATGCCACATCACAAGTGCTTTTATGATTCACAGGCATGCTTTTCATCTCTGCCATGCATTCACACATGCGCATAAGCTCAAAAGATACAAGACAAGACAATCAAGGGCGTGCGAGCGCCAGTAAGTGCGCATGTGCGTGAAAGCCGGTGAAATCCGGGCAAAGATTGACTACCTCGCAACGCATGACGTGCATTGCACTCCGCGCATTCACACAGCGCATTCAAACGTCTTAATATAAGGACAGCGCAGCCAGGGGGAATGCAAAGAGAGCCCCGCCCTGAGAATAGAAAAGGTAAAAACCTGACAGTGCGGCGCGGGAATCGCACACTGCACCTCGCGCACGTAGGCGCGTGTGATGACGTGGGAGCAGCGCAGCCGGGCGAGCTTAAAAAAAACCCCACCAAGACTGAAACAAGGCAAAAGCGTGACCGCGCGGCGTGAGATTCAAACACTGCACCTCGCGCACGTAGCCACGTGTGATGACATCGAAGCAGCACAGCCGGACGAGCGTAGAATATACCTCGCCAAGACTAAAAAAGTAAAAAAAAATGAATGTGCGGCACGGGAGTCGAACACTGCACCTCGCGCACGTAAGCGGGCGTGATGACTTCGGAGCAGCGCAGCCGCGCGAGCGCCTCGGACAGCCGCACCAGCGCCTCCAGCTGGCGCACTGTGATACGGTACGAGGTGCTGCTGCCAGGCGCCGCGTCCTCCGTTCGCAGTCGCTTGTAGCTCTCCACCAGCTCATGCTTTGCCTGTTTTGCATTTGTCATTCTCATTACTCTTCCATCTGGGTACTTCTGCTCATCTTGGGGCAAGGCATCAACTGAGTCTTTTTTTTATTTTTTTAAACTATTTTTTATGTTTAGGGTTTGGTGTTTAGGTATATTTAGGGTTTGCAAAACTCTAAACCCTGGGCTGCATACGGGGCTCCTCACAGGGTTACAGGCACAGCTGAAAGAATTAGTCAAGATTTGCATCTGACCTGCATTGGACATGTCCCAGTCAGGTTTGTTGACTCGACTCTATCCTCCCTTCTGTCGCTCGAGCTGCAGATTTTAGGGTGATGACCCTGTCAGGCTACCACAGGGCATGAGGTGGGGTCAAGGGGTGGATTGCAGGGGGTGGTGCGCACCGAGGGGGTGAGCTCGGGCTTGTGTGCACGCGCATACTTGAGGTACAGCTGGACCTGCTGCATGGTGTATGGCACATCGAAAGCGCGGTCCTGGCTCTGATGCACCGCCACAATGTGGCTCGCCACGCGGTAGTCCAGGATGTCATCCGGCTCGTCTATCATCACGTGGAGCAGATCAAACCTGTGTGCACACCACATGAAGGCTCTGAAACGGTTGCATCCAGTTTGTGGCTGGTGCCAATCAACAATTATGACAGTAGCGATATTGCAGTCCCATGGCGACATGGCGGCTGTGTCCAGTTCCTTTCACACAACATATAAAGATTTGCTACAATCAAATCAGTGTGCGGCAAGATGCGAGGCCTTCCTAAGAAAAGGAAGAGAGCATGAGTGTATCATAAGCAACAGCGCGGAATAGCGTGCATCACTGCAATGACGAAAATCCAAAAGCAGCAGTGCATGTGCACACTAGCTCCATACCATTCGCTTGCAGTCCCAGCAAACGCTCCAAACAAGGGGTTCGTTTGTGACCAAGATGTCTACGTGCGAAGGCACGCTGCTAACTGAGCGAGATCAGGTTCAGGGTCAGAAAAGGTGTGAAGAAGTGGATGCAGACCTGGACAGAATTGCAGGCGGCAGACCCACATTGTAGCGCAGCGGTTTGGAGCGGTCGTAGCGCCCACCGATCGGGTTAGCTGCCGCCAGGATGGCCGTGCGAGCATTGAGCGTTGCCTGTCACAGCAAAGTGCCCGGGTCAGAACACATGTATTTCTGGACTCCCCTTGCATCTGAGGCTGCTCAGCTGCCAGTCATCATGCCGCCTCCATTCTGGACGTAGTTACCCCTCTGGAGATATTTATTTGTCTGAAACGGAACAGAGTCCTGTCCAGACTCTGACACTGACGCCTTCACAACCCTGCCAACCGGATGCGGTGCAAGTTGCCCTGCTGCAAGCAGTTGTGTGTATCTTTCTCGGCCGTGTACATCAAGGATGGCTTGGAGGAATTCGCTGCACGAGGACAGCAGACCACTGAAGATATGGGACATGCATGGAGCATGCATGGGGCACTTATATTTTTAGGGTTTTGTTTTGAGGGTTAAGGGGTGATATAAGAGAAATCCTGTACATTACCTGGATGCCGGCCTTGGCGATGGAGATGGTCTGCTGCTCCATGGCCTCGTGGATGGCCACCTGGTCCTTCACATCCATCTTGTCAAATTCATCGATGCAGCAGATGCCGTTGTCTGCCAGCATCAGCGCGCCGGCCTCTATGCAGAAGTCGTTCGTGTCGGTCTCCTGAACAGCAGCGCGCAAGCCATGTCAGTCAGATCTTTCCTTTTGGAAGTCATCAGCGGATGTTTGCTCAGCCCACGATAATTGACAGTAATGGCAGCTACGCAAGGATTGCCATTAGACTCCTGATCAGCATCAGGTGGTCTGCATCATAGGCAAGGAGACAGCAATAGTAGCCAGTTGATGACTAGCACAGGATCTGATCCAAGCACACTGCTATGACCCTGACATTAGATCACATTCATCTGTGTGGGCACATTTGCAGGTCCTAGCCTATACCAAGAACCTCGACAACTCCATCACATGTACAGCATGCATGCCTCAAGTCCGACTTTCTGTGGCAACACCACCATTGGTGGTGGAATGCTTCCAATGGATAATTTGTTGATTGCCAATTTGTTGATGATTTGTTCACAATTGGTTGCTTTCCAGGGATGTCCCACCCGAACAACAGAGGCAGTGAGGCCGGCAGCAGAGGAAGATTTGCCAGAGGTATAGACGGCGCGCGGCAGAAAGGCGGCCACGTACTTGAGCAGCTGCGATTTGGCGCAGGAGGGGTCCCCCACAATCGCCACATTGATGTCGCCACGCAGGTTTATGCCCTGCACGAGCCAGAACAGGAGATCACTTTCTTGAATGTTTGGGATCTGCTCAGGTCAACATGAGGGTCATCACAGGCTGTGATCATGATTGGGGCTGCAGGTGTCCTGGAAGGCAGGTGCGGTGAGTTTGAGTGGGCCACGGTCATTTTCGGGCGCAATTGGTTTCCCTGACACTTCCCTAAATACCATTCTATCAGGGGACTCTAAATCAATTTAGATTTAGAATTAGATTTAGAGTCCCCTGATTCTATCCGCTCTCATCAGGAACTTTTGACCTCCTCGTAGGCTTATGGCTTTAGGACTTCAGATACATGAGCTATGTTTGCTCTCACCTCTGCAGTCTGTTTGTGGACGCCGCCCAGCAGCATGAGCAGGATGGCCTTCTTGATGTCCAGGTGCCCGAACACTCCCGGGGCCAGCGAGGAAGCCAGTGCCTCATAGATCTGCCGGTTGTCCCTCATTGACAGCACCTGCCACACAGCACTGAACACTCATTCCTCTGTGTAATCAGATGGGCATGCTGCAAAAGCCCAGCTTGCTCCATCTGCTTCATGTCTTGTTCCAAACAAGTGAGTGGTGGACCTGATGAAGCTTTCATCAGGTCCACTCTTCTGCTCAAAAACTGCAGCCAAACCTCTGAGACTTCATTTCATCCTGCTTGGTGCCCTTGCTGCACAGTCTTTCGTGCCACAATAACAAGATGCACAAAGAACGACTGCAATCCTGTCCTTCAAACAAGTGTGTGCGAGCAAGACAAGAGGGTGGCAGGCAGCATGGCGGCATGTGCGTGCACCTGCGCGGCCTCATCAGGCGTCATGGCATCCAGCACACCCTTTGGAGTCATGTCATCCTCGCTGCGAATGTTGATCATGCCCAGCTTCTTGTCTGCTGCCTGCATGCAGAAATCCAAAACATCAACATCACATCGCAAGAATCTCAGGTCAGGTGTAGCTAATTTCTGCTGCTATTGCACCCCAGCGTATTGGCAGCTTGACATGAAACTCGAGACATCTCCTCGTCAGTAGATTTTTCTCTCGAAGGAATCCTAGAAATCTCCTTCTACAATTGCATGGATGCACTCCATGATGTTAAGCTGATGGCTTTTTTTTTGCGCGCCTAGAAAGTTGGTATGGGACGTTTGAGGGGATCTCATTATCAGAGCACTCCACATTGTTGGCGGGGACTGGCGCAGGTGGTGAATGTGATTTTGGAGCACAGCACAGGGATCGATGGTCACCTGCACAGAAGATGCCAGGAAGGCCATCTTGTAGGTGAGCTCCCGCACGCCCAGGCTCTTTGTGCCGGTGACTCCACCGCCCTCAGAGGATGCGTTGACCGCGCGCCCTGTCAAAGCAAGTCCATTGTGTCACACCTTGCCAGAAAATGCTCATGTCTATAGAATTTTGTCCGTGGCCTGGTTTGTGCCATGCTCATGACATTGCAGGGGTATGCAAGGCTGCATGCATCCACCATTGCCATGTGTACCAAAAAAGCATGCCGTCTCTCTTTGAGGACCCCTGCAGATATATGCACTGATCCCTGAAGTGACCTTGTTCATGACACAAATGCTCTTGTCACTATGGCGACCACCGTGGTCTCTCACACAGGGAACTTTGGGTTTTTAGCTGATGGAAGTAGGGGCGAGCTTTTCATCTCATGTGACTTTTTGGTAGAAATATATTCCACAAAGGCCTGCAAGGCAGTTTCTGAAAATGGAAGACAGGATATCATCATCCAAACATTCACAAACTAATGTTGCAGACATTCACCAGACAATTTATAATGCTGTTCCATCTTCTGAGGTTCGACTTGTCAGGTGAGTTCAACAACCGATCATGTGGGGGCACATGCGCGCACCTGCGCCCTTGACGTGGCTGCGCTAGCCGCGCGCGGTGATGGCGGCAACATTGCCACAGTGACCACCCAAAAAGTTATGTAAGTCCACAAAGGCATGCAAGGGTCATGTGGGGGCACATGCGCGCACCCGCGCCCTTGACGTGGCTGCGCTGACCGGGCGCGGTGATGGCGGCAACGTCGGGCACGACCACCATGCAGCCGGCAAACACGAGCTTATCGCCTGCCCTCGCCTTCTCCACCGTGTCGTTGCGGAAGATCACCTCTATCGTACGCGGCAGGCTGCCCGCCGGCACCTGATCAGGCAACAAATGTCACATCATCACTGAGTCACTGCTTAGTCATGACTTACTGTTTGTTGCCTGGCCGTGCTTGCTCCACCATGTCATTGCTGAAATTCACCTCCACTGTTCTGCGCAGGCTGCCGACTGACACATGATCAGGCAGAGCAGGCGAATCCTTTCAGTGGAGCCTGATCAGGCAACTGTTCTCTGAGAGTTTAGCAGCCTCAGAGAAGCAGACATTGGTGGCTGCTGGCCGGGCCTGAATCACTATGATGAGTGAGTGTGTGCTCCCTGATGTGCTTTAAGCAGGTGCCGGCGGCTTGTGTGGGGGTATATAGAGGCACCATCAGGGGGTGAATAAGAATACTAGCAGCCCCACACAACCTAGCACACACAAGTGGTGGGTGTGTTGGATCGACATTACACGTTTGGGGGTTGCCATCATGTCCTATGCCTTTTGTCCTGTTTGCAAACCAAGGATGTTGACTATCAAGGTGTGTTCTGCCCAGGCATGGCATGCGGGCCTCACCTCATCAGTGGTCTCCTGCACCTTTGCGCGCTGCCAGTCGATGAAGGTGCTCTCCTCCTTCACCAGGCTCCACGACTTCCTGCACGGAGTACACCACTAACTCAGGCCAACAAAGAGTTTTATGTACATTTCATTTCAGTGCCTACGGTCACTGTTAAGCGTTCAGGGGTCCACAAGCACCTAACAGCATCTCAGAAGAACGCTGCACCCTTAAGCAATTTTTGCAGGGTGCCCATTCAGAGGCACAGCACTGTTTAGGCATGTGCACAATTGAACAACAGGCAGGCTGCCAGCATTGGTGGACCAGGATAAAGATACAGCTACTGCTGCTGGTCTCCGACAGATGCACAGGTTCTCGAAGGATGTCAGATGGAGCACAATATGAGCGACAAGAGGGCGGCACTGAGAGGTTTGCAGGCGCTTGTGCGCACTTGTTTTGGCAGGTGTCCGTGGTACAGATGGCGGGCTCGGTGAACTTGAACTGCTGCTCCACATTGCGGATGACTGTGCCGCACTCCAGGCAGCGAAAGCATCCCATGAACAGCTCCGGCCGCACCTCGCTTGTCCGCGTCACTGTGCCTGCTCAAACACAACAGGGTCAATGAGAATCATTGTCGGCGTGTTGTGCCTGCTCAAACATACCCAGGGTCAATAAGAACCATTGTGGTGAAAATGCTGGTGCCCCTAAGCGCAAATAGGACTTCGACCCTGCTCAGCACGGCAGGTGAGTTCTAGATCAAATCATTGTGATCATGCAGGAGTTAGTTGAATACTCATGGAGCAGTCTTCCCACACATGCATGCTGAGGTCGCAAATGGGCTAAAGCTTCGTCGAGGAAAATTTTGCTTTTGTGTGTTTTAGGCCCCAAGAGCATCTTCACATGCACCTCCTGTTAGAAATGACTGAGGGTTTCCATACATACACATGTCATTACATGGGATCCGCATGCAGCTGCCTTGCTACACAAAGCAGCACTGAAGACCTGCCTGTTCAGCACATTCTGGATCTTATAGCCCCAAGGAGGCTGAAATTTGGTGTGTGTGGCTTACCTGCAAAGCTGACCAGCTTGCCAAGGTCCAGAGCCTTAAGCTGGCGCAGCCTGAACAGCTGGGGCGTGTTGATGAAGCTGACAAAGAATTCGCGCTGCACTCCGTCCGAGCTCTCCAGCAGGTTCTCTGCATGCTCACGCATGAGATTCTGGACTGCCTGCAATCCACATGAAAATCGAGCAGCTAAATCCATTGGTGATGCTCTGACATGCAAGAAGGCCGCCCTTGCATGGAGCTGAATCCTATCGAAAAACCATTGCTTCCCACAAATTGTGATGGCACAGCCTCACAGAATATAAAAGGCGGCTGGCACTTGCCTTTCTGAGGCCTGGCTCAACTCGGTAGTGCTGCTGCTGAATGAGGGTAGCCAGCTCAGGATCATGTACATCCACATGGTTGAAGTCCACGACCAATGTAGCTGAGTCCTCCAGCTCCTGTGCCTGTGGTTTGCGTGACAACAAAGCCGCGTAATCAGATATACAGTGGCGTTAAAAGGAAGAAATCGCTTTCACTTGGGATTTTGGTGCAGTGTCATCTGGAGCTGGTAGTGTGGCACCGATTAGGGAGATCTGGAAGTTGTCATACATGCGTGAACGTCCAAGAGCTTTAAATGTTCAAACACTCTTCGTTTTAGCGAGTACACTGGCGTTACTGCTCTCCTCAACTGACATCTTCTACAAGTACAAAACAAGATGCTGCTGATGACTTTCGTTGCCTGACAGGATGCTGGCCCTGAATCTGTAATGTAGATTACTGCCGAGCAGGCAAATGGGATTACTCATTTCGTGCTCATCAAATGTGTTGTTGCAAGGTGCCATCTTGTCTCAATTGATGTTGAACTGTGCACCTGTTCCACATAGAGCCTTGTAGGCTGCGTGGGAGCTGACTGCTCGCTGCCCTGCGTGAATTGACTCCTGCTATCCTCGTCATCGTTCACGACGAAGCTCTCGAGGAAGTCCAGAAATTTTTGCCTTACATGCTCTTGCAGCTGCTCCGTATTGCCCACATCTTCTAATCGGAGGCCGTCTGCCTCCATCGCAGCTTGCTGTTATCTCTCAAGAGAATTTTTTGGTCAGCATCGAGGGACTGCAACAAGAGTAGGAACGAGGTTGGGCCTGGGCGGGAACTTCCGCCGGGAAGCATTCTAAACCCCAGTTCGCGCGGAGGCGTTCCGTGGCATGAGGCGAATTCTTGGACTCCAATGAGCACTGCGACATGACAGCAATGTCAGGACAAAGTTGCCTCTCTGCTGGTCGAAAGATTGGCTGGCTCTTGCGTTGGAATAAGTGTGACTGTGCGCAACTGTGACTTATTATAGGATAGACAAAACGAGCAGCCGAACTCCGCATTTCTCTGAAGCCATCCCGAGAGTCCAAGCTCGCCAGCTTCAAGCGCCCGTCGGCTGAAACCGTGCCCTGGATGTCGAAGGCACTTTTTAATCTACTCGCTGGTCGTGAAGTATTGTCGACAACATTTTCTGCAGCCAGGAACTGCTTTTCTTTCGGTCAATTGTGTGTGACCGTAGTAAGGTCTATACACACGAAACAGTCGCAGATTTGTCAACACCGGTTTGTCCGGTACGACTACAGCGTCATCTTCGGCGACACCTTCCTTGAATATCCGTGTGCAGGGATCGGTTTCCAGAATTGCACACATTTTTTCTCTTTATAATTGTTCTTGCAAAAATCATGTGGCAGCCTGCAGAATGAATTGTAGATTTTCATTGCAACCCAGGTCATTGACATTATAACTCCATTCCAAACATGAAGTGCGTGCAGATCACGAGCAAAAAAGATCATTTCCAACAGACGCTCCAAAGACAAGTTCCCGAAAGCACCAGCGGCTGGTGCTTCACGATGAATCAATTGAGCCACTCCAAAAATAAGCCAGTGGAAGAGAGACTTAACTTCTAGCCAACCAAATCTGAAATCAGATTGAAGCACTACAACTCAAATAACGTCAACGGCTGAAGAATAGTCATGCTTCAGCAGCAAAAAGCGAGCCGATAAGCCTTTAATCCCAAACCCCTGTCAGAAGGTCAGAGTACATTGTCCTTGCACACAAGATGTCTCATTTGTCCACCCTGCATATATCAACAAGAGATTGTACATGATGGTTGGGTGGCATTGCTTCCTGTAATCTGCCAATTTGCAGTGGTCACCACTGAGTCATCACTGAGTGATGTCCACCGGTACAGTGCAATTCTCAGCCAGCAGCTTCAGCTCAAAACTGAAAGCTGAATTATCTGCAGTCCTGTGACGCTCGGGCACTTGCATGCAGTTCCTCTCCGCCAGTCCCCAAGCAGAACAGTTAAAATCTTCTCTCCGTCCCTAAGACCGCCCAACTCCCTTCTCTCAATGTTCGCCACCCGCACAGAGCTGAATTCAGGCTCTGCTCTTGACTGGTCTGTTGTTTGTCCCTGAGTGTTGCAGACACCTGACACTGGAGATTTCTAAGCAACCAGAGTGGCCACTGCTGCCTGCTTCCACTGAAACGTACGACAGCTGCTCTGTAATCATATCTGCTGAGGCCAGACAACTTGGTAATATGTAGGCAAAAATTAGCCTCTGCTCGAAAGGGGGCCGACATCTGTTCCTGGTAAAGGAAGCTGCTCTTCTGAGCGGTTATTGGTTAATCCGACTAGACAGTACTGCTTGTAAAGGATACAGCTGCGTGTCTTTTCTTCCGTCAGGCCACGCCACACAAGCAAAGTCAAATCTTTGAAAAGACGTTAAGGTGGTAGACCATCCTTGAATCTTATCTAAGATCTGCTCACAACTGGGGAGGCCTCTTGGGGAGAGTCCTGTGCAAAGGGGGTTGACATCAGTGGGCGCTTGCACTTGTCCGAACCTTCTCTCTTTATGCCCAGTTTGAGCCCCTCCACTGTTATGTTGCTCCCTGCGCACCAGCAACCCTTGCACCTCAGTACACACCCATCCCATGTTCGAAGATATTCAGCCATGTTACCAGCATCATCTGTGTACTTCAAAGCCACACTTTAAGGTTCTACCTGGCCAACATTGAGAAGAGTGGCATCACCCCTGGACAGGAGGACAGTTGCAAAGGATGTTCGACAAGCAAAGTAGGGGCTGAAGTTCCAACTCCTGCATCAGGGATCTACAGCAAGCAGAATCATGCGTGCTCCTTGATGATCTTCCAAGCTTGGAACATCCGACCTCAGACTAGCGAATTGTAGCACACCATGTACAGCTTTTAGGATTCATGACTTAAACCCAGCAGCTCTGCTCTGGCCAAATCAGGCGCGCTCACCGAGGCTGTTGCTGCGCGGCTGGACGTAGGCGCCGGGCCCCCCGCTGCAATCGGCACGCAGGTGAGTCAGCGCCTCGGCGTCGCCCCCCTCCGCGGCCACCACCGCCGCCACCGCCATGGTGTCGGGGGCCCATGGGTACGAGTGCACTATCGCACGCGCCACCTGCTCTGGCGTCAACACCTGCACAGAACCACATGGCAATAACTGAGAACACCGCAAGCGACAATCTTTGCCAAAGAGAATATTGCTAAGAAGGAGCCTTACATGGCAAACATGCGGACAATGCCAAAATATCTAAACACTTCACATGTGCGCGCTTGTCACGAGAGAAAACAGAGGGGCTCACAGTGCAGAAGACAGCAGTCATCCAGTCCACTTTAAGGTCATGCTCCTTCTTCAAGTTGAGCTTCAGCTGCTCAATGCCCTCATTTGCCTGCACAGGGCAGAGAAAGTCATTCTAATGCTCAAGTCTGCATCCTTTGGAAGTGGTACTAAATCTCAAAAAAAAAGACCCGAGCCTTGCGGGATATGGTTCGTAGCTTGTGAAAGAACACAAGCAGATGGAGAGTGCTCACCTTGAGATATTGAGCAGCTGCCTGACGCGCTCCTACAGCTGCAGGCATTGCTGCCTGCGCAGCACAACAATGGTGAATATATTATATTATTACAGGTCGGCAAACCCAAAGCCAAATGGCCATAGGGCATACACACAGCGTGTCTGCAGCCACACCGTGGGGCCTCTAAGGTGTTATGAGCAACAAATGTTCCCGAACTCCACGCACAGAAAGGCAAACAAGTGTTGCCAGGGACGCCTGTCCCGAGCGATGTAGTAGTTGGAAACCGCATTAATGCCTCAGACAGGCTGTAGCTCTGCAAACAATTTCTGTTCGATTTCCTTGTGGTGTCATCTGCGCTTGGCAGAGTGCTTGTCCTTCTCAACCAGGGTGTTCTTTCTATGAATTTGAGGAACGCTTTGCACTTCCAGTGGATTGATAAGACCACCATAATGCATGACTCTGGGTCCTTCTTGGGCATGCAAGAGAGACAGGGCCCCACCGTGAGGAATGCATGGATGCTGTTGCGCTCGTCTATGATGTTGCTAAGGCTGGCCAGGCAGACAACGCGCATCTGCACGAGCTCCTCTCGCTGCTTGGGAGTCAGCTGCAGGAATCCCTGTACAAATGCAATTCTTTTGTGACGCTTGCAGTAACTGTAGTAACTGCAGCAACTGTAACTGTAATTGTGACTGTAACTGTAGTAACTGCAGTCACAAAACACTTTGCAGTAACTTCAGGTCAACAGGTCATTGAGGCCTGAGGAATGTGTCACAGTGTGTTTTGTGACACATTCCTCAGGTCTCCAGGTAACCTGCTGAACAGATAAAGGAGAGAGGCAGGAGCAATTAACGAGTAAATGGATGGATTAATATCTGTTGGAAGCTTGAATGGAATGGATAGGGAATTTAGAAAATTGGGATACGATATTGGGATACAGAGTCTACTGCATGGCTCAGAAACGGGCCAGGGGGGATGGCTCTCACCGTGACAGCACCCCACAGCTGGAGGCTGTCCTCGCCATGCTCGCTGCCGTGGCTATGTTAGGGGTGAGAGTATACATGTTAAACGGCCTAAACCCTAGCTTTGTATCCTAACCCTAGAGGGGTTGTGCAAGAGAATGGCCCTCACCGTGACGGCGCCCCACAGCTGGACGCTGTCCTCGCCATGCTCGCTGACGTGGCTATATCTTAGGGGTTGAATATTTAAGTTCTTAAATGACCCTGAACACTATATTTATACCCTAACCCTAAGGATATTACAAGGGGATGGGTCTCACCGTGACAGCGCCCCACAATTGGAGGCTGTCCTCGCCATGCTCGCTGCTGGCGTCTGCGTCCAGCTTGCAGGCTGCAAAGCTCTTGAACATGGCCGGGCTGCTGTCCGCCACGCACAGCATCAGCTGCGTCTGCACCCCACATAAAACCCCCATCAATCCTATATATTTTTCTATATCATCTTAGGTTTAGGGTTTTTTTGGCCGTACTGCTGTCCGCCACGCACAGCATCAGCTGCGTCTGCACACCTTATGAAGGCAATAAATCATTGGTGTATTTGAATTTTAAACACAAATTTGCTGCTTGATAGCAGTGGGCCTCTTCGTCGGCCTGGACGTGTGTAGCGATAACCGTTCTAGGCTCCTTGAATTTGAGTCTTAATTGGCTTCTCTATGGGGAGGTTGTGGATACCATGTTTACGGTCAAACCAGTCTTCCTCAAAGCAGTCCTTCACCAAAGAAGTCCTTCGACTGTGTACAAAGCTTTGCATGCAACACTGAAATACCAACTGCTGTGCTAGTATGCCATTGCTGTGACCACACGCTGCTAGAAAGCACTTGATAACCGGTGCCAAGCTGAAGATTTGTCTCACTCACCGCCTCCAATGCCAGTCGAGTGACCGCTTGGGCAGCGGGCTCGCTGAGCTGCACAGGCCCACTGGGCAGAAGATTGGACAGCGCATTCACATACTCCTGCACCAAGCAAAGTAGCGCTCAAATCGCAGGGAACTGATCAGTGCATGATTGCATGTCTGTTCCATGATGAGGGAGGACTGTCCCATGATGAGGGAGAACTGAGACCCAGCTGATCTTCAGGACAACACTTTGATACCAGACACTAGCCATGTGTCTCCCTTGGCCAGTAGGCAACAAAAGCACATGAGAAAGGACAATAGGAATGATAACAATAATAATTCAGCACTACGTCAGAAAAGGTAGATCATTCGTCAGAAAAGGTAGATCATTCTTTGCAAGTCTTTGAAGAGAATACGCTGCTATTTGGTCATGCTTCTGTATACTCAAAAAGGGGAGTCGTGGGCTGGCATACCTTCCAGATGCCCACCAACTCTTCCCGCCGCAGCTTCACAATATCAGACTGCTTCAGCCGGATCTCCTGGGTCGGGTACACTGTCATTGTAACATTGCAAGGGAAGCGTGGTACTGGAACTTCTGCCGCAGCACCAGCCACCTACGGCACACGCATTGGCGTAGTTTTTTTCAGGATTTCAGGTTCAGAGTTTCAGGGGTATGTCTTATGTACTTAGGGTTTAGGGTTGTAAAAGCATCATTATTTTTACCATATTATATTAATTTCCCCTAAACCCAAAACAAAAAGTTAAATTGAAGTCATGGAAAAAATATGCTGTCCTCAATAGACACAATGTTGTATCTGCATGAGACTGTTCGACGTCTTTCATCCCCGATCACAGGGGTTCTAGCTGCATGGGCTGTACATCTCATCCTGGTTGCTACCCTGCTGTTAGTGAGAACCCCGGAAAATGACTTCCGCTGCTGAGCACAAATTGTGCACAAACAGAGCTGCTGCCAAGCAGAAAGCGCACCTCTCGGCCGGCGCGAAGCTGAGCAATGAGCTCATCTCGCTGTGCAAGTGTCCGCGTGAACTCCTGCAGCTGCTCTTCGAGCGCCCTCTTCTGCAGCGTGACTGCCTCTAGCTGCCTCCTCAGCTCATCTGCTGCATCCTCCGCCTCCTTCAGCTTTGCCTGTCAGCGCCATTTCCAGCTCAGAGCAGACGTCCATGATTGCGCATTCCTTCCAAAGCAGTTGCATTTCTTCCAAAGCAGGAACCTGATCAGCTGAATATAGATCCTCAGCACAATAGTCAACAGCAGACATTGATAATTGCACAGGCACAGTGCAAAACAGCACACCTTTTGGCGATCCCGGAAGCGCTGCTGAGCCTGCAGCACAAGAACAAATCAAGATCAGGTTGGAATAAATCCATGCTCTCCAAACATGCAAGGTGAGACACAACAACTTGCCGATTAATTTTGAACACAACAAGGCCGACATGTCTTTGAAGTGCACCTCTTTGTTGCGCTTCTGCACTTCTTCCTTCGAGCGCCGCCCCTTGCTGCCATGGTCCCGGCTTTCGGCCTGCTCATGGCTGGCGTGTGAGGCGTCCCCGGCTGACCCCGGTGCCCCATCAGAACCCCCGGCCTCGGAGCAGCCCCCCCGATCTGCCTGGCCGCGCCCAGTCAGCACGCCTAACTTGGTCTCAGGTGTATAGACGGGAGCATTCCCTCCCGCCCGGGACGGAAACATCGTCGGAAAGGGGTTCGCCTACGCAGAAAGAAAGAATTTCAGTGAATGAGTGGAGAAAATGTCCGATGCCTAGCTGCTTCTAAAATAACCCAACCCACATACTTCAGCTGAGATTACTACATTGCAACCTCAAGAAGGCCGCCGAAATGTGCCAACCAACAATGGTGAGATCCCCGTGATGTTGATGTCAATTTCTTCTTATTTTTGCCCACTGTAAATCTTTATCTCGTCTGCCTCAGCACCATGCACAGCAAAGAAGCGTATGAGACATAGCTGGACACTTTTGGGCTGCTGAGCGCCCCTCGCAGAATAAGACACTGCAGGGCAAGAGTCTTGCATGCACTGCGATGGACAATGGCACTATTGTCTAGGGCTATACCTGCCCAGTCAATGCGTCCGACTGCCCGCCCAATTGCCCAGCGGGTGTTTGTAGCTGCCCACCAAAGTGCCCCGATGTGGGCCCGAGCTGCCCATTCATGGTCCCCGAGAGAAGCATGGACATGAAAGATCCCTGCGCTGCTGCCGGCTCTGCCCCACTGACCGGCAAAAGTTTGTGCAAGGGAGTGTCCAGCCACTGCAGAGTCCAGCTGAAATATTCAGTGCATGCTGGAACTGTCAAAAGGGGTGCAAACCCAAGTCTCCTTCTCAATGAGCTGGGCCACACATGAAGCTCAGCATCCATCACAGTAGCTTTAATATTAAGACCAAAGTCAACAAAATCATTGCTTGCAGAACGAAATGCCGAAACACAGATTTTCAAGAGCGCGTCAAGGGCTCTTGGTTGCGTGACAATGTTGATAAGTAAATGATGCCCATTCTGGTGACACAAGATCACACAGGAGCTGGTGAGCCAGCATTCTCACCTGGCTGGCAGCTGCTGGGTTGGACAGGGGCACTAGCTCCTCCTCCTCAGGAATGGCTGCCTCAAACTTGGGCGTAGGCGGTCGCGCAATCCTTGCAAGCCACTCGCTCGCCTGAGCTGGTTGGCTCCATGAGTCCGTAGGCAGACCTGTGCAAAAGTAGCCACCGAGCGTTGGACCACATATCATTGTTACAATTCATAGTCCCGTCCGGCAGCCACACGTGCGGCCCTGTGGTTGTCAGGCCCTGCTGAAAGAACACTGACGACATGCGGCGCTAGCCAAAATGTGGGATGCCGCTCATCTCGGACCATGCTCTCAACCTAACATGACGTTGGTGGAAGTGCTACACAGAGCACGCATTGCATTGCTCATTACACTTGGGCAATGCAAGCCATGCTGCCATGAGAGCATACATGATCACTGTCATGCAGTCCTTGAATGCAGCAGAACATGCACGCATGTGAGGAGCATATTGGCACGACTTGCGCTCAGATCGCTCACACAACCGGGCTGAAGCAATTTGCAGCCAGACCACAGCACAGTGCCGTCATGCATGCGCCACAGCGGTGGGACACGAGTGAACACAACATTGTATCTGTGCTACTCTGTGCTGTATTCACAAATTGTGGTGACTGAAGAAAGCATCTGATGCCGCCTTTTGCTGGAGGGCAGCGTGACCAGCAGCCGAAGCTGCCTTGCATGCATGCCTGCTTTACATTGCCTCCCATGTCTACCACATACAAGACAATGTGGCGTGACCGGCAAGATAGTGAGGCACCTACCCAAGGACATTCTATTTGACAAGCTTGGAATTCCCCATGCATTGCAGGAGCTGATGGGAAATGATTCCAGACCCTGGATGAGCATGTCCTCCACGCCTTGATCATTGTCCGCAGCAGCCTGCACATCGCATGCATTTTATTCAATATGTAGAAGCAAACGAGAGCTCGTCTGCTACCCACAGCATTTTCTTACAGTGGTCCTCATTCTGGGGAACCCACAGTTGGAAACAGGCAATAGGGCCTCGTGGGCCAGAAAATCTATCGACACACCAGGAAGCATACACTCCAGACGGCTCGTGTTGTCAGCAAGATGGGGCCTTGAGATGCATGTACATCTTTCTCTGGACAGTAATAGTCAAACTCACCGGAGGTTTCTCCTCGGACTTTACAGAAGGCTGAAGAAGCGTCCCTTCAGCAAGCTGCTGCATCTCAGTTAAGTACTCTGACAAGAGGGAGTTGAGAGAGATCGAAGATCTGCCGGAGGAACTGTTCCATAAGGAAACTTTGGACAGGATGTCTTTGCCCGGATTCTGTGCCATGTTGGACATTGCGCACAAGTCGGCTTCTGTCTAGATAAAAGCAGTCTCTTTTGTCTGACGATAAGCAGCGCAAAGGAGCGATGATCCTAAACGCAGAGCTTTGCCGAACAGGGCTTTTTCCTTAAAAGGAACAGGTGCCCGAATATGCCACAGGAAACTTGGAAAATCAGGGCGGATATAGTCAACAGTAGAAAAGATGTCTTTTCCCACAGACGTCAAGCAGGAAAAAACGTGCTGTCTCCTTCACACACCATGGGATGCAAACTTGATATGAAGTGTACTAGCGTTCCGGATTGTACACGCAGAACACATGCAGAATAGCGGGAAGTTCACTTTGAACTCATGCCCTTGGAAAGACCCTTCCTTGATACACTGAGATACCTTTGATCGGAGACCCATAATAATGATGATGCCCTTCCGAAGGCCTCGCTGTCGTCGAGCTCGAGGGAGGGAAGATAATTCGTAATAGTGACCTCAGCTGTCCCAATGACGTCAGGAAGGTGCAAATGGAATCTTTTACACAACAGGAGGCTAGAAAGGGGAGACACACACATGAGAAGCAGATCTTTCATTGAGTTTTAGATGTTGGCTTAGCAGGCACAAGTTTATGGTGCCAGAAAAGTAGCAGCAGCCCGAGAAGTTTGGACATCTGTCTTGGTTGGCCGCCGGAGGGAGGCTATCTCTATTGTAGCGGCTATGGAAACTTTGCGTGCTGCAACACACCATCGGGACCGCAGGGACGTCGTCCGGCTGCTAGATTGCTCCTGGTATGGGCCCGGGCCTTCCTCGTAGATGCCTTGCATGCTTGGCAGCTCCGACGGCTGAGTTCGAGCAGCTGGCTTTGCCCAAGATTTCACTTTATGACCAACGTCATTGGATCGCTCTCTTGATTTTCAAAGGGAGTGCGCCCGGTTCCAACGGAGACCGGCCGGGGTTCCGCGCAAGCACTTTCACGTGGGCTCCCCGTGAGACTCCGCAGCTTAACACGAGCAGAGTACCGGTCAAAATCAAGGGGCAAAGACATGATTGAACAGCCAAAGAGAGGGGAAAATAGGGTGTCCCGATGCTTCCTGCATCCTACCGTGTGATTGTGGAGAAGGAGCTTTGAACGAGAAACTGTGGACCGCGAGCGACGGCTTGCAGACAACAGGGCAGCCATCACTTTGGCGTGGTTGAACAACAGGATGTCTCCTTGTTATTGATGAAACGGTGCAGATGGCGACTCCAGCTCGGAACGAAGAGAGCCTACTCAGCAACTTATCCTATGCGTTGGCATCCCCGCAGGAACCTCCACTCGAAGTGGTAGTATGCTAATAGCAGAGCTGGTCAGTCTTCTGTACAGTTTTTCATGTGATCTCCGACACTCTGATAAGGTGACACGCTTCTTCTGGAAGCTTGAATATGCAGTTCCACATAAGCAAACTGAAGAAGTTTTCGCGCGCCTTCTTGCAGGTTTGGTCTTGAAGGGGCACTGCACATCCATCAGCACCAGTCTTCAAGTGACCCTACAGTAATGGAGTGTTCTTCCAGCCAAACAGCAGCTGCAGGGGCGTTGCAGCGGGACAGCAGAAGTCCCATCAAGCAACGGCGTACCACCCCAGTGCCCAACCTTGGGGGCCATGCACCTGCAGGCATGCATCCTCCCTTAAGGCGGCTCATCTCCTTGTTATACCTAACTTGATTTCTTGAGTGGTTGACCCTTACACACTGGTAGCTGCACGCAAGCCGGGTAGCCAGAGTCTGTCCATTGTTGAGGGAGGCATGAATGCAGCACGTCCATATATGCCTGGCAACTTAAGGCGGCACATGCCCTTCAGATGATCTGGCCTCAACTTCTCTCACCCTCTCTGTAGGACTCCTGAAAGTAGTGGTGGTGTACACAGACCTTATCACACGTGATTGATAGAAAATGGCAGGCATATAAAATGCCCCTTATTAGATAAAATTGGTGCAGATAGCTTTTCTGATGCAATGTGCCTACTGGTAGACAAAATCTATCATCGGTAGACTTTATGTTCTTGCTCTTGCTAACTCGATTTCTTACTGGTTGACCTTTACACACTGATAGCTAAGTCGGGCAGTTAGAGTCAGTCCATGATTGAGGGAGGCATGGATGCAGCTCGATGCTGCATTTCCATGTATGCCTGGCAGCCTGCACTGCCCTGAGAGAGATGCTGCACATTGGCGCTTGGGTCTTGGTTACTAGGGAGATGAGATGGCACCTGAAGAGGCAGCTGCGCATGCTTTGGAACGGGCTTAAATGAAGAGGCAACTGGCTGGACGTTTTTGCATGGTCTATGTCATTACGGCTGACCTGTTTTGCTGTGTGTGGATGCAGGCGTCTCTGCTGCTGGGTGGGAGGAGTCAGCCAGGAACTCCCCTGCAGACCAGGGAGCGGCCATGGGCGCCAAGAATTCCTCCAGCAGCCCCAACACCCCTCTCTCGGACCGCCTCCTGTCGCACTCCGAAGCTTCTGGATCCTCTATTGCCTGCCGACCCCCAGCCAAGCAGCCATCGCCAAGCCAGCGGGGGACACACCGTGAACAGGTGAGAGGGAATTTTTGGGCCATGAATATCAAATTCATGTCAAATCTCATGCGCTCATCTTTACAACATGTACTTTGAGCAACAGCTTGCAAATCAATCCTGCCATCCCGTAGCTAAGTGCTGATGCAAATCAATCCAGTCATCCCATAGTTAAGGGCTGAGCTAGAGCCAGCCAGCTCACCATGAGCGCTCTTGTTTCGAAACAGCGCCTTATAAAAGGGGCTGAATCAGGACAGCAAATGAGTATTCCCCGGTCAGTAAGCAACAAGCGTGTGTACATGAAGCATGCTGTGGACGGCGTTAGCGGCAGGTCATCACCTGCTGTCAGGGTATCGCATTTTGTGGGAGGAAGTTGGAGGAGAGGGACACGCAGCTGGCTGAATGAAGCATCAGTATCTTTTGTAATTGCAAGTGAAGTGCGGCGTGTAGGATTCGAACAAGCATATTGTGTCACACAGAGGCAGTAGTGATGCAGCAGTACACAGAAATTGCGGGGGGATGAATTTGAGACGTGGCCTGATCAGGTGCTGCTCCATGGAAAGGGGGTGAGAGGCACATCTCTAGCCAGCTCACCGTCAGGGTCGCTGTCGGATGCGAGCATCACACTGTGCCTGCCGGGCATGCATGATTCACCACCAGTCCACGGTGGCGTTCCCTCCACTCACCTCCTAGCAGCGGCTCGCAGCGGCGCCACAACCCCTGCTTTCAGGTGACCTTCTCGCATTCTGCGCCGGCTCGCCATCTTGGCAGTGCAGGAGATACTCAGGAGGCATATTGTCTCCCTGCTTTTGCTTTTGGGGATTGACACTGATGTGCATGGTGTCCATGAAAGTATGTTATGACTACCAGGGTGTCTCACTCAAGGTCCCATTGGATTTTCCTCTTGCAGATCACCATTGCGCACTCACTCTGAGGAGGTGTATTCCAGTGGCGACGGCATTGTAATGCTGGAGCCTCCGCACCATCTGCCGCGGCCGTCAGCGCTCACATCGGCGTTTGCGGCCGCCGCCCGCCAGCCCTCACACGAACCGCGGCGCCGGCCACAGTCACTTCTGAGTATGCAGCTGAGGAACAGCGGCAGGTGCGCGCTTGCATCCCTTCGGCCTGCAGTTTCCCCAAGCGCATCTGCATGCTCCGTATTGATTGTGCCCTCAACTTTGGAGGTGATTTCTTGTTCGGTTTGGCAGGCCGGAGGAGGTCAAGCAGTGCTTTCAATGGATGTGCACTATGGCCAGCGAGCTGCAGATTGTTTAAGGACCTGCATTGCGGAAGAACTCTCTGTGTCAAGATGCAAACCTACAGTACAATTGAAGCGGGTGCTGTTGTGATGCACAGGGCGATGGCTCAGACAAAGAGCGCGTGCGACAGCCACGGGCGGTCGGGCCCGCGGGGCCTGCCGCCACGCGTCCCGGGCCGGCCGGCCTTCTGGCTGTCGGCGTCGGCCGGCGCGCGTCCGCCGCTGCTGGCTTCGGCCGACAGCGACGAGCGGCCGTCGCCGCGGGCCGACGCGTCGGCGCGCCGGCTCCCGAGCGCCTCGGCCGCGGCCGTGGCGCGGCCGGCGCGGCGCTCGATGGCCGCGAGCGCGCCGGTCCCGGGGCGCGCGGCACTCGCCACGCAGCTGCTGGCCGGCTCCCCAGCGGACGACGACGGCTCCTCCGCCAGCCTTGTGCGCTCGCTCTCCGACACAGTCCCTTCCTCCACGCCCTGCAGCCCGGCTCCACCACCGCAGTGCGCCAGGCGCTCGCACCAGCAGGAGCACCGCGCGGTGCACCGCTGGCTCGAGTCGCTGCCCGGCCGGGCAGCGACATCGGGCAGCCCGGACGCCCCAGCGCCATTTGCAACCATCTCGCAGCTGCTCGACCGGCCACGCGCGAGGGGCGCCGCGGCGAGCGAACCCAGCGTGACCGTGGAGATCGATGTCGGTGTCGAGGACGGTTCCTGCCATGTGGTTTGCGCCGGATGCAGCCCGCTCGGCCGCCATGCACGGCAGCCGCCGGCCACGCGGCCGCGGCTGCTCCAGTTGCTGCGCACTCGCACCTGCCCCGAGCCCCTGCCACAGGTTGGCTCACCCGGCAAGGTGTGCAATCTACCCTTCCGACACACACTTGCTCCCTTGGGGTTAGTAAGACCAGTAACCACCGTTCTGATGCTCTAAAATCGATGACCCGAAAGGGATTTTTCAACGCAAGCACTGTGTGCTCCAAAGTTTTTCGTTGGCCTGGCGTCCAGCCGATTATCGAATGGAATTGCAACCTGGAAGAGCGCACTTGGCTGGCACTATGCGATAAGAACACATGCCAATGAGGGTGCCTACTGTTGTTTGCAGGCCAACGGTACCAGCGCTGCAGCGCTGGGATCCTGGGCAGAACGCATTTTTGTGCATCAGCCACACGACGGTCCGTGGAATCCATGAGCAGAAAGTGAGCGAAGAAATTGCTTTAGTTGCTCCAGTAGCTTCTGTGCGACCATTTCTGAGCAACCTTTTAATTTTGGGTCCGCTACAGTGCATTGCGCCAAAATTTGCACTAACCAGTCATCTTGTTAGGGGGATTCTGGGCACCAAGGAAGGTCATCGGGGCGCCTCTTACTTTCTCTCAATCAGGTCGTGCATGACTAGTGACAGATGAACAAGGTCACACCTAGAGCAATGGCTGAGGCGTGCTCTGATGATTATGGGTGTCCGCCATAAATGGGAACAATCTTAGCAGTGAAATGCGGGATGGTGGGTGAATATTCCCAGGCATCAAATTTTTCCTTGCGGGGATCTCTAGGGAATTATGCGCATGGGTAGGTACCCTGAGATGAACTGTCATGGTCCTATAGGATAGGTCTTCTTGTGGCCTCTTTAGGTCAAATGTAGTAGAGATCTCTAGACTTTCAATTTTGAAAAGGCACGTGAACAAGTGCGTCATCATACCACTGCAGGTTGATGTGCAGAGTTCTGTGACCTGAAATATAGATAAATTTTTCAATTTTGCAGGCATAATATTAATGGAAGCCTTAAATAACTGTCACGAATGCCGGTGAGATGTTGGCAAGGGCTGCCCATCGATGACACCAGCCAAAAGAACACAGGGTCGAGAGGGATTACCACGAGCTTGCGCTGTTTCGATTTCACACCAGAACAAATTTGTGATGAAGACAGATGGATTGAGTTGCCTGCAATGGTTGTGGTGCAATGTTTGTGCATGCCCAGCCTATTGATCCTATGGCACTGCGCAAAGGGCATGCATGTGATGGCAGCCTGCAGGAAGGAATTCCGAAATACATGTGTGTGATGCTTCAAAAGTAACACGCAACAAGAGGAGGCAAGTAGTGCATGCACTGCACTGTGGCACAGCTCGTGGTCATGACAGCAAGGCAAGCTTGAGCGGTGCACTGCCGCATGCACTTCATGGTCTTAGCTCACCGGATCGTTTGAAGTAAGATTCTTGTGCCACACGTTGCAAGTGACGGTTGCATGCACAGTTCCATGGAGGCCAGGGCCTTTTTAAGCTTGGAGAAGATTTTCTAGAGGGAAAATATCTTTTCGAGCTGGAGGTTGTTGCCACTTTGCCTCTTGATCTAAACTTCTGAGCCGGCTCCGTGAACTCCGTTCAACATATACAGGTATACGGTTCAAGGAAGAAATTTCACCGATCAACGAGCCCCATGCAGGAACCTACGAGGAATCTATAAATTATGAGATGCTTAGAAACTGTTTACGACAGTCCCCTCCGGTAAAGTAACCCTTGTGTCTCTTCTCGGACGGTCAAATCCTAATGTATCAATTCTTCCGATATCTTTCATATCTCGCAACTTGTACGCCGTATCTGTGGAACCCAGTAGTGTGTTCTCTGTCTCCTGTGTCGACGCCGAGTCCGGGTGCACCAATGCCGGCACAAAACCTAGGAGTCCGTCGATGAATGTTGACATAGTGTGGTGTGCCGACTAAGTTGCAACCAAGAGGATTATAGATTGCCTGTACCTATGCTGCGTGGAGCTGGGGCTACGGTAATATCACTGGTACTGTTGCAGACATGCAGTTATATACTTTGCCAACAAGTTGGCAATGCGTGGTACTGCAGAGGAAGCAATCCAAAAGCAGCAGTCCCATATTGCGGTCTCCCATACGCAGCAACAAATTCCTACGGTGGGGCAGCCTAACAAGCAAACGAGTCACGTCGCTGGGAAGAGTTATATGTGTCCTCAGTACGAAACGTTCTTGCGACCAGGTTGGTTTCGATGTGAAGACACCATCAAAATGGGGCGCCCAAAGAATACGCAGGAGGTTCTGCAGCTCCTTCAGGCGTACCCGAAGGTGAAGGGCGCCGGAGTGGGTCACTCATGGTGAGTCCTGTACAGGGATCCCCTGTTGGCTGTGAACAGGAAAGTTTAACGGGCTGTCCTCTGCTAACGTGCTATGGGCGTAAGTAAAAGATATTGCTACTGCTGCACGCTTGGGACCACGAGCTGACCACAGTCGTCATCTGTGCTTCTGCAGGTGGAAGGAGCAAGCTTGCAGCGGGAATACATCTGAGGCAATCAACATTGTACTCACCGAGTTCCCCGAGGTCCTTGCTCTGTGAGTCGACTCCACTGACGACCATTGAGTGCTCAGAAATGTCTTTAAAGGTTACGGACATAAGTCGATGCATATCCAGCTCTACTTTAGCCATCAGCCATTTCCACCCAAGGGGAATGCAATTATGCTCAGGTGGATCGAGCATGTTCAGGCCTGAAGAACTACAGACTGATTCTGTGTTTCATCCCAATGGCAGCTGATGCGTTTCGTACATGGGGCTCTATGATCACCAAGGCTGAAACGAAGTTCCATCCGACGCATTCCATTGCTCCTGCATGCGCTGATCAGTTGGGAACCTCCATGCAGGTCCCAGAGGATGCCAGAAACATACAGGCCTCTCAGCCAGGAGGACAGAGCGGACGTTCCCATTCAGGTTAATGAAGATGAGCTGACAGTGACTGTGGCTGGTGGAGTCGGCCAAAGAGTCCTGCTTGACTGGCTGGCAGCTTACAAGTGCGCATGCATGCACTCATTCTGCTTCCTTAGTGCGAGCTTCACACGGCCCATATAGGAATCATGCTGGGTGCTGACTCTCACGATCAGAGTCAGACATCTGATCAGCCCTGGATGGCTGGAAATGATGTAATCGACTGGCTGACTGAATCATTTGTCTAAGATATTGCCAGTCAGGTCATGCCTGTAGCAGGGAGGACTGCTTGCGTCTGTGCAGCTCCTCGCCAAAATCTGCATGCAGATGCAGGGGGCTCTAAATACACCATTTATGTGTATTTAGAGCCCCCTGGCAGATGGGTGATAGGGGTAATTAAGATATCTTGTTGTATCTTAATCACCCCTAATGGGTGACCTGTGCACACCTACGGCGGCACAATGGGCACGTGGCAATAATATTAAAAAATAAAATGAAGAAGTGTTGAGTGTACAACATGTGCTGCCGCAGGACGCAGAAAAGTCCCACGGGATATGTTCTCCTGGCGTTTGCTCAGTACATTGATCAGGTGTGTAACTCAAGCTCCCAAATGCAAGCAAGCCACATGGACCCCGATGTGGCGATACCAGTGCTAGCCTCATGAAGACTGTAGTCAGCTGAATTTATGGTTCACCGTCCGTTGAGATGTCTACTCTTGATTCTGCATCCAAATCCAGCAGCTAAATCCACTTAGCGCGAGTAGTCAGGCTTGAATGCAAATGGTGCAGACTGTTGCCGGCGCCATAGCCACTGGCACGCACGGCAGCACACTCACAGATGGCAGCCTGTCATCCCAGGTATGAGGATGCACACCAATATTTATGTAGTCTCCGGGGCTGCCTTGCAAATGGTAAATCCGGTTTAGGCTGTAGCCATTGGACAACCTGGCATGGACAGAAAATCTCAAGATTTCAAAAAGTGGGGCCTTGAGACGACATTTTCTCGACCAGAAGGTCTCACAAGTCATACATCTTGGTGTGGCAGATTGCGTCTTTGGACGTGGCAATTGCCAATGGCACCTTGGTGACAATCACACCCGCATCAGACCCACATCTGTGGCGCGCTGTTCAGGTGTGCCCAACACTGAAGTGCCTGCTGCAGCACTG
The DNA here is from genome assembly GCA_020887355.1 of Coccomyxa sp. Obi. Classification (NCBI taxonomy): domain Eukaryota; kingdom Viridiplantae; phylum Chlorophyta; class Trebouxiophyceae; family Coccomyxaceae; genus Coccomyxa; species Coccomyxa sp. Obi. Next base: position 2,452,218 of record AP024997.1, read on the forward strand.
CTGAAAGCGTTTTTGTCTGACAACTTTGTGGCATGAATGGCCCAGATCGAACACAACAGATCTCTGGTCTTGGTCAATTCTGGCACTATGGGCATCACATGTGCATGCGTCTCATATGCGAGAATTAAAAATGAGATGTGTTCTGGGCCATGAGCAGCTCAGTGTAGGCCGCCTGGGGATTATCACATCTGCAGTTATCAAGATCAGGAGGAATCTGCCCGTCCAGCGCAGCCTGCTGAAGACGGATTTCGGGTCTCTCGCTGCAAAGCTGAAGGACGTCCAACAGGCATACAACTCAGCCACGACACCCACAGACAAAGCAGCCGCCATAGCACCCCTGCACTTGCTTCAATGCACATGGTAAGCAGCTTTCTCTCAGAAGTCACTGTATCACCTCCCAGCCACCATACTCACTCAGTCAGTCAGTCGGTTACACCTTTTCCAGCCACCTAGGGCTGATCAGATGTCTGACTCTGATCGTCAGAGTCAGCACCCAGCATCACATCCATACATTCACAGAGAAACTGGGAAACACTCACAAGATCATCCTGCCAGAGAGATTAAAATTAGTCGAAATTGATAAATTCTGAAACTGAGAAATAGTCGAAACTGAAAAGAAGCCTGCAGACTCTAGTACATGATTGCATTGGCATGCCCTCTGCTACATACTGCATTGGAAAGGGCCATGTCTCGATCGGGACACCTTCCAAGTATATGCTTGATAGCAGATAACATACGGTACACTTGGGGGAATTAATATACCCCTATATATGAAGAGCCCCTATATAGAAGAAGATGAACCCCTTCTATTATAACCCCTATATTGTCTTCAATTATATATACACTACCCCTAACATACACTGTGTGTCACATGCACACCAGGTACATGCGCTCAAACCAGTTGTGGGAGATCAGTTTCCAGCCACTCGGACCGGAGGCCCTGGGAAACTCGACAACTGTCAAGGCACTGCAAATGGACTCAGATGCAATGGCAGGCGTCAAGGAGCTGTCATCGGCCAAGGCAACTGCTGAGAGCGCTGTCTTGCTTGCCAAGGAAGAATCTGTGGCGGCATCCATTGACTCTTCAACCACAGGTGACAAGAGCCGGTTCAGCACGTTCATAATCTCTTCTTAAGTTGGCTGCTCAGCTGCTCGGAATATGATGTGCTGGGTGCGCATCCAACACATGTGTGATCACAACACACTCAACTGAATGAAAAATTTCTACTAGGGGTAAGAAGAAGAAAAAGAAAGCGATTACATCATTCCAGCCATCTAGGGCTCTAGGGTAATAATGGGCGCACTAGCCCTGTGACTCAGCATCGAACGTGCTTGAACGTGAGGGACTGTGTACGCAGACAACACCGGGGGAGGAGGCTACAAGCAAGTCAGCAATGCTGTGAAGCTCAAACCTGACATTGGCTTTGACCTCCTCAGTGCAGCGTGAGTCATTCAAACTGATTGACATGCATCATCTTTTGCATGCCTTTGTACAAGGGCTCAGCTGGTGAGCTATGAGTCTCAGGATGTATGTGCTAGATCTATGCGAGGAGGGTGCCATCCCAGGAGCGCTGAATCTTGCACAATTTGTTTCAGCACAAATTAATCTGTTGGCCATTACAAACTTGATCTTCTTCAACCTGTGGCACAGCAAGCTGATACACTGCTTTTTTTCTCTGTACAGGAATGTTGGGGAGCCTTTGGCACAGGCGGTCTTCTATGCCCTGTCTGACTATCCCGCCACATTGCTGGCTCGAGAGTGCGCCTTTTCAGCTTTCCCACAGTTGTCCATCTGTCTTTGCTCATGATCATGATCAATTATGCATTGTGCCCTGTCACCTTCCACACTATCTCATGATCAAGATACTGGCAGTTGTCTGGCTTCCGCTTGCTAGTCTGATCTGAACTTGAGCAATGTAGCTGTAAACTGCAGGGCATATATTGCGGCAAACGAAATACAGTCACAGATCTACTCGGGTGAGAAGTTTGGTCCCCCTGCATTGGCATTGCTGTGTGCCGACTCGCCAGCCTGGCGACCATCTCACAATTCTTTATGCATGCATGCATGCATGCCGTCATGAGTCTCATGTCTGTTGCATTTGCAGTGCGATAGAGAGCTATGCTGGTTCATGTTGTTGTAGCTGACTCTGGAAATGTACTGCATGCAGGTGTGATGCCGCTAGGTAACGCAATGGCCCAATATGAACTTGCCATCCCCTTGGAAAGGGCGGGCGACTGTTTCACACAGGTATTGCCCAATGCAAATCTCAGTGCCCAATTTTGAAGAAGGCTACTGTCACAGATTAGAAGGGATTTCTTGCCTGTGCGCATCTCTAGTGTCTCAAGGTTTTGGCACCATGAAGTCTATTTTCCAAATGTTGGATGGGATGCACACTCCCAAGAGCGCATCACAGCCTACTTTTATATGCCTACATGACTGGATATGCCTGCAGATCAATGAGTTTGTCTACATCAACAAGAGCATCGATCTGAGTGCATTCACCTACTTCAGCCAAGTACGGTTCCTCAATGAGGAGACAGCGTACATTGCACCAGCTAATGGTACAGCATTACACCCTCAACACCAGCACATTTTCCGCAACTGACATTCCAATAATTCACTGACTTGCAGACACTGCTTTCCCACCAAAAAAATGTTGCCAAAAAAATTGAGCTGTCATTTACCTTGAGGTTCATTGGCACCATGCTAGGGTAGTCACAACAATTTCCATGCTGTGCCAGGTGGACCAAGGGTGTTTTTGAACTTGGAAGACCACAACAGCTTCAATGCACCAAACGGACCTGTCTTCAACACAGAATTCCAAGTACGCTTCTGATAACCTGTTTTGCGCTCGTGTGAGGGATCTCTGTCGCGTAATAGAGCTCCTGTTATAGCGATGCCAGTCAAAGACTCATTCTGTCGTCTTGGTGCAGAAACTTGTGAAGTTCATCAAAGACACATGCAACCCCCGGTTCCATTGGGCCAAGGCGGGCTGGCCGAGATACTTCAGTTGCTATGATGGCGCCACTCATTTCCCGGAGACATGGTGTGACTTTGGGTGCGCTGTGGAGGTAAGAGACACCACTTGCCTTGACATCTGCAAAGGTGCCAAGGACATGGGAGGGTCGTGCCCCCAGTCTTTTCGATGGAGTGTTGTTATTATTATTATCATTACATGGTGTCCAGTGCTATGGACTAGGTACGTCTAGCAGCACCTTTATGGCATCCCTCCATTCATCTCGATTCTGGCATTCTGGCATCGATGGAGTGCATTTTAAGGAATTCAAATTTGCATCGCTGTTCCATACAGGAATTGGACCCTCTAGGAAAGTTTTCGTCTGAGTCAGATGTGTGGCATTGGCGTGCGACAAACAGCTCCGGTGATGATGTTCCACTGTCTAACTGCTGCACATCACAGGTAATGGCCATTGCCCTCGGCTGCTTGCTGGGCACTAGATTCAAGCGCCATCACATTGATGAAAGTCTCATGCAAGATCTGATGAGGTAGCGCATTGTGAATATAAGGCATTGTGCGTCAGCTGACACCATGGTGTTTTTATAAGCTCATCCAGGAACCTTCACCTGTTTCCAATTTGAAGAGCATGCAAAGGTTGAGGGTTGATTTGGTTTGATCGCTTCAGGAGCGGTCAGAAGCTTACACATAACTGCATTTCTGTGTTGCACAGCAGTAGTTGCACTGGCTGGTCAACGCTTGGTGACTGCATTGCAGGGCTTTGACAAGAGCAGATGCACTTGCGCTCCACGCACAGATTGTCTTCCAGGACCGCCGCAGCCATGCACTGCTGAGTGCTGACAGGACCCGGTACAGTCAGCGCTGACTGATGTGGCTGGATCCTTGCTTTCACCCAGTAAGTATACACGTCTGGTCACTGCGGGAAAGTGATTCTTCGAATGGTTGTAGACATTCAACCGTACAACAGCAAACCCAGCCCAGCAAGCATGTGTAATTGGAGGAATTATATGAGTAATATATTTTATTTATATACCACTAATTATCATGAAGATCTTTTTCAGGAAAGGATTTTTTGAACATGGAAGGGACTCCGTACGTGTTCACCGGTGTACTGCACTTAATTGACCACAGTTTTTTTTGGCCCGTAAGTTATAACTAATTAGCAGGAGGCTGCCAGACATTGGCCATTTCCAGTGGACTGGGCACTGCTAATGGCAGTGTGCCGTTGAGGACACTTCTGCATTGTCCTTTATCTCTTGATCTTATGACCAGGGGTGTCTCAGACATGTCTCCATTTGATGAGCACTGTCTAACATTGTGGTACAGAGTCTTCCAAAACAGCAATACTGGTGATTGGCGGGGTGCTTTGATAAAACCGGACAGCACATTTTCTGGTCATCCATGGTGTTTGAGAAGCATTATGGCCTTTGAAGGTCATGATGAAGGTCCTACTTTTGTGCCAATAGCTTCAGGGACGTCTAGATATGCTTTCTTTGCTCAATTGAGGGTTCTAGTATTGGGAGCATGCACAGTGCATGTGCGAAGTGGTGTTCTGCACGGATATGTAAGTCAGGCAAGTGCAGAGTTCTCGTCTGTGGTTCACACCATCAATCGATTGAGCGGATACATCCAATGATGATGATGGTCATGATCATGACATAGCAGAGAGCAGGAGTTCATTAAGAGTCTTCTGTGAGTGGCCATGTATGCAGATCAACAGCACCCATTGCAATATTGGCCATGCCACAGTGGTAGGCAGGAAATTTCAGGAAAGATGGGAAGAACGCCAATTTCGATACCATCTTGAAAAGTTGTGCCAGCGAACTTGCATGTATTACAGGCTTTACGATCGAAAGTGCAGCACCAAAATATATACAAAGCCACTGCTCGCCATCAGAATGTGCTTTGTTCAGACTAGTACCTGCAGGCCTCGCAGGCTGCCTAGCTAGAGAATTCATAACTGCCTCACTAGAGGTCCACAGATGTCATAATTAAGCTGTTGTCTGACAACATGCAGAGCAACTCATTTTCCCTCCCGCAATGCTGTTATCGTTGTTGCAGGAGCAATGTGAGCAACTTCAAGGTCTAGTGATTTTCAATTGACCATAACCCAAGCAGCTGCATACATTACCAGATACACAAACGCCTGCAAAAGTCCAGTTTGTCCAACACTGGCTTGCACCAAAGTAACATTTGTCGCTCTCCTCGATCGCTCTCGCCCAGTACAGAGTCTGCAACTTGTTCAAATTCCCCTCCACAGTACTATTCCGCAGTCCCGTTTCAGTGCAAGAGACGTCTGCAATCCAATGACTGTTCACAAATGGAATGTCTGCATCCCACCCTGGCCCTCCTCACAAGTCCTCGCCACAGTGTCTGCTAATCATTAAAATTGCAAGCCCATCGCAAGTCCCAACGGCCGATGGAAGCAGCACAAGTGCCTGTTGAAACAGCTGACACTGGCAGCCGGCCATTGTCACAGCACTGGCTGAGAAGCTTGTTGAGGAGCCGAGGCTGCAAGCCAGCCCATCACACAGCAGTGCCGGAGCACCCTTGCCAGCACACTGCCATGCTGGCGCTGTGGGGCAACTGTGCTGCGGCAGTCGCGGCCGGCAGCGATGCATGCATGAGCTAGTGCTCAGTAGAGCCGGTCCAACACATAGTCCACCATCTTCTCCAGGGAAGTCTTTGAGGGCGAGGGGGGCAGACATTGCAATGATTCCAACGCCTGCACACAGCAGCCGACACCTCAGCAATGGTGCAGATGATAGACATTTGCATGATGTCTTGCTGGTGGCAAACCCTGCACATTCGCCATGTTGCTTGACAAGTGCGCATGAGTATACAACCGCACAACATTTGCAATCAAGAAACCACAGTCATGAGCTGGCCTGCCTATAACTGACTGATTGCTGCAAAGCGGCTCATTGAAATACTGCCCACGAAGTGCTTCATGAGGCACTAGCGCTCATGACGCCAGTCATGCACATCCTAAGCCCCATGTGACGAGAAGCTCCAGCCTCCTCCAGAGCCACCACAGAATGTTGGGTCATTTGGCTGGATCTTTGGTGTCAGGTCTCACAGTTCTGTTGCCCTCTTGAGCTGCATCCGATCCACTGTTAATTCAGAAAAGGTATCAAAAAGGGTGGACCCACCAGGTCGGCCTCCTGGCGCGCGAGACGGCGCGCGGCCTGGATGCCGCCGCCGAGGTGGACCAGCTCCAGGGCGCGGGGGAGGGAGGCACCGCCGTCGAACTCGCGCTGCACAAGCGCCTCCAGCTCCGGGCCATGCACCGGATGCGCCAGCGCGTACACTGCTGGCGCAGTAAGGTTGCCGCTCGCCAGGTCCTGACCCTGCGCTTGAAAAAAGGGGAAATGAGAACCTGAATTGAGAGGGGCTCTATATTTAGGGTTCCCCCATATTTATAAAATACCACTCATGAACCCTAAAATTATAATATATACCGTATGCTAGGTGCAACCCCCTGGAATACCCGACCATGATGTGTTCAGAACCTTCAACAAGGCTCAGATTTCCTCCCTCACTGCACAAGCACTTTGATCTCCCAAGACTGGTGCCCACTAGTGCAGTACCAAACTCGGCGAAAATCTGGACCAAATGGCTACCAAGGCTTGCTGCATGAACCGCACACACAGGCTGGGAAGGCAAAATACACAACTACTCTCTTGCAAGCAGAGTCAAACCACCCTCCCTCAGCAACATCTCTCGAGACATGCAGCGACAGAGCCCACGTGAATATATCCTGAGATGTTTACCTGTGGCTTGCCCAGCAGCTCTGCATGGGTGGTGAAGTCCAGGATGTCGTCCACGACCTGGAACGCCAGTCCCAGATGTCGCCCATACTCAAACATAGAGTTCTTCACCTGCGTCACACAGGGACAGTTGCAGTCAGCACAAGATACCTGCTTCATTCCACAAATCAGGCCACCAGCCAACTGCCACAGCAGCAATATCTGGCAAATGTGCGCACGTTTGATACAGTAGCAGGCCCTCCTTGACTCTGCACTGAGACTCAGCAGTATGTGTGGCGGGCACAGGAGGCATGCACACTGGCAAAACCACAGCAGCAACACGGTGTCTCCTCGAGTGTAGAGTATAGAGCCAGCAAGACACGGAACGCACCTCCACAGAGACATTGCTGAAGGCTGCGGCGGATTTGCACGAGGCAGCGATGAGCGTGGCAGTCTTGTAGAAAGACTTGTCCAGGTATTGCTGCAGCGTGAGCTCTGTGTCGAACTGGTACTCCTGCTGGCTGATCTCGCCGCTTGCAAAATCAGCAATCACCTGGCTGATCAGCTTGATCACCTGCAGGCACATGCAGTCACATGTCAACGCTGACCTTGTTGAACATGGACCCTTTTCGCTGCCCATTCCTGCTAAGCGCCATCCCACCAAGCTGATGAGCACCACAAAAATCCCACCGCACTGATGAGCAAAATAAAAACCCACCGCACTGATGAGCACCATAACAATCTCGAAAGGCGCAGCACAGAAATGATTGGACAATCACGAGGCAGTGATGATCACTTGTGCAGAGTGCCAAGCTGGATGTCCAGAGGCAGAACAGCATGGTAGAACATGTTGTGGAGCTAGTGGATAAATACGGAGAAAACATCATTCCCACCTCGAGGTTGTCGAGGTTTGCCAGGTACCAGGAGCTCTGTGCAAACAGGAAGTCTCCTGCAAGGACAGCCACCTTGGTCCCAAACCTGCTGTTCACTGTCATCTTCCCTGCACCATGCCATGGGAAAATCTTCAGCCTCTGATCAAGTACAATGCACTAACGTGCATGCTCACTGAGAAACCTTGCAAACCTAGCATTTCTGCACGGTCAGAAATCTGGTCTTATACACTTACATTGGATGCAACACCCTGCATTATGCTATTTATACATGCTGGGGTATCCTTACTCAGCAAGCACTACTCAAGGTGTCCAACAAAGAGCGCTCGCCAGGAGTCACCATTATTGCAACGCTGAACGCACCTCTCCGCACTGGGCTCTCATCCACCACGTCATCGTGCATGAGACTGGCGGTGTGAATCATCTCAGTGATCTCTGCCAACCGCCTGTGCTTCTCCGTGATGTCCCTGCAGAACACCACTGCTATGACACGATTGCTAACAATGAGATGCATGCTGGATCATACAGTGCTTTGCAAGCATCTTGGTCTTGCAGAAACTGGCACAAGATCCTCTAGTAGAACCTTGGCAGCAGGCAAGTGCACCCAAGAGAGGCTGCTCTACTAGCAGGACACTTTTGCGACACAAATTTAGCAGTCATAGTGCAATATATAGTCTGCAGCGCACCTCAAGCCACCTAGCTGTGCTGTGGCACGGGAAACCATGAAAACAATAGCTGGCCTCAGCCTCTTCCCTCCTGCCCCAAAGATTTGATCTGCTGCAGCCTTTAATAAGTCACTGCGATCTCCCACTATTGACTTTAGATTTACTGTCAATTGGTTCATGTCTGCCTGCACTGGCGCCAGTATCTCTGATGAAGTTACTGTGGCTGAGATGCCGTGCCCCTCTGCCTCCATGGCCAAGCTGGTGGCCGGAACTGCATTGTTGCCGATCTGTGATTGCCTGGATGAGGCTGAACTGCTGGCAGACGAGCTGGAACTGACGTCTTCTTTGGCGGGGGCATAGACGTGGAGAGGCCCAGCTAGACCACCCCTATTCCCTCGAGGCAGGTATCCATTGTCGGAGTGTTTTGAAGTGCTGGGATGCGCCAAACAAACGAGACTCTTGTGCTCCCGGCTTCCCGAGGCGGGCTTCCTGCTCTGTTTGGCGCTAACTTGCGACGATGTTGAGTGCGCTGTCGCTGTCAAGGGTCCTGCTCCGCCTCCTGAAATGCCCTGTCGAGCTTTGATACGTACAGGTGCTGATGCCATTTTGTTTTCGCTGGATTCACCGCTGATTTGTTTCAAAGTATCTGACTGGTTGCTCGGTACCAAGCGAGGACAGCCATGCAACGTCGTGTTCGTTCTTCATCGCAAGGATCCGTAAGGAGTCTGATTTGGCAATGCAGTAATCCTTGTAGTGATATCCACCCTCGAGGGTTAAACATCTACGGGGATTTGACACGGAGCCCGCCGCTCAACAATTTTCAATTCTTCAGCGAGCATCATTTGCGGGAATCAAGGCATTCATCCTGCTGAATGGTCTATCTTGAAAGTTCATAAGGTGCATGAGATCTGGCGCATTGCTGGTGAGGCGCTTGCTTCCACCGATAATTGCATCAACCTTGGCGTCCATGGGGAAGAAGTCTGGGAAAACCTGCTATGCTGTAAGGGTTGGAAGATTTCCAGGAATATACTATTCATGGCCCGAGGCCCAACAGCAGGTAAGATTGTCTGCTGATGGCCCCTGCTGGGGTACAATTTCACTTGATTTTTCTTTGGTGGACAGGGAAATGATGATAATTTACGATTTCTACCTGACTGGCTATGTAGCTCATACTCTGTGAACTCTCAGGTGAGTGGTTTCAGCAGAGCCGAATTCAAGGGCTTCACAACTGTATCTGAGGCTGAGGCGTATCTGAATGGCGATGGTGGCCCCACCGCGCTCCACAGCCTCCACTCTAGCTCCAGGCCACAGACAAAACGCAGACATGCAGCGCCTGGACCTGCATGGCAAGTTCCAATCAAGCAGGAGGTTGAATCTCAGTCGCACAATCAGTTCAGTGTGCCATCTGTGTCAGCGAGCAGGAGCCAAGAAGATTCCCTTCATGATGTTGACAGTCCCCCTGGATGCCAGGATTGCAACATCGTCAACCCTGCTGACTTGTACAGACTGGTATATTCCTGGTAACAAATCTCCTCTGTGACCGCATTGAAGCATCTGCTGTGCAATGCATGTGCACAAACACTGATTATTCCACTCCGTTAATTGCATGCTTTTGTCTCTGCTCTGCATGTCACAAGCCATGTTGCCATACCTGCGTGCTCCAATCTGCCGATTGCACATCCATGGCATCGCATGCATGTGACAAACAAGAGCAACGCTCTTGCGGCCACTGTTACCGAGCAAGCAGCGTGTGGCGTGCAGGAGTTTGATGGCGGCGCGAGAGGCAACCCCGGCCCAGCAGGCGCTGGTTCTGTGCTGGTGCACACTACAACTGGCAAAGAGGTGTGCACACGCGTGAAAAAGACTAAGAGGCCAATTCCGTCCTGTCATGGGCTCGCTTGCTGAGTGGGATGACCACAAATGTTGCTGTCACTGTTTGCCCGATTTTCATGAAAATTGCTGTGCCACCCTTCCTGATCGTCCGACAGCTCCTTGAAAGGCTCAGCCGGTGAGGGGTACCTGTACATTCCACATCAAATGCTCGCTTCTGCTGCAATTGCTTGGCTCTGGTCATGGCAAATGATGGAGGCTTTTATGGTGGAACCCTCTTACAGCAGCCATTCTGTCCTGGCTGATCACGGGTCTGGACAGATGACTGATTTGTTAGATATCTAAAGGTACACTGGATACACACTGGAGAGAGGCCCATCGCACTTTTGCATGTTCTCTGCTGTTAACCCACACAATGCGCCAAACATACAAGACCTTAAAAGCAAGCGCACGCATGTGGCTGTCTCTGCAGGTAGGCCGGATGTGTTTTGGGCTGGGGCGTACCACGAACAATGTGGCTGAGTACAGTGCTCTGCTTCGGGGCCTTGAGGCAGCACAGGCCCTTGGAGTCAAGCGCATCAAGTGCCTGGGGGACTCCAAATTGGTTGTTGAACAGGTGGGTCTGCATTCCCAAGCATCAAAGCAGATCCTCTTAATCTGTATCCTTCCGAAAGAGTTAGCAACGAAAGAGTTCCCTCTGATACTGCTGTGCAGGTCCCCCAATCAGAGCTGCTTGTGCTTTTTTTGAACATGATATGCACGAGTTCATCCGCCGTTTTGCAACAAACGCTTTGTGTCAGTGCCTTTGTAGTTATCAAGGCATGTCAGTAGCACTCCTGCAACATCCACATGTCATCCAACGCATGCTACTCCCATATGAGCATAAAGGGCTTCTTGTTTTATTGGGGCAGGTGAATGGCCGATGGCAAGTGAAGAATCCTGGACTGCAGCCACTGCATGCCAGGGTGGACTTCCTTAAGCAGCGCTTCGATGAGTTTTCCATCATCCATGTATACAGGTAGGGGTTGGCTTGCTTGTCCTGTAGAGCCTTCCTTCCAGCATAGCACATAGCCCAGTGCTTGTTACGGGGTCACATAAAAGTTACAGATACACAGAAGAAAGTCTGGCATGGGGTCAGCACACCAAGTCTGCCAGGTAGACTTGCAAAGGCCCCCATATCTCATGTCGTGTTTGCTGGCAAAACTTGGGTTGCCTGTTTGAGTTGCAGGGCTTGTGAGCACACTTGTGGAGCTCATTCATTTGTTGTTTTGTGGGCAGGAACAACAACCGAACTGCTGATGGTTTGTCCAATGACGCCATGGATGGCAATGGATGGGAGGGCTTCAAAGACTGCTGGGTGTGTCAGCACTCTCTCTCCCTCAAAAGGTCTCGTGGCAGTGTCTCTGCCACAACCATCTCATGTCTTAGTGTCCTTTTGCAGACATAGATGAGATGGGAAGCACTTGTGCAACAGGCATGCCTGTGTAGCGGACTTGTATCGCGGCTCCCACCTTGAGTGAGGTGCCTTCAAACATAGTGGGTGACACAACAGTATTTGAGCAAGCCAGGCAAATATCCTATCTCATGTTGCTGTGCAGGGTCGCATCCGAGTGTTGGATGAGTGTTCATGTTGCAGTGGCCCTGTGTTTGCAAGGGAAGATGAGGAGGAGCACGCTGAGCCGCCTGAGGATGCATCATATGATGACCATCATTTGTATTATGATCATGACCCGGTCACTGGGATGACCCCGCTGGGTTACTCCGCAGTCCAGCTGGTCTATGCGCTGTGCAGCAGACTCCAGATGGTACCACCGTACTCTGCTCTATAGAACGCCACCAAAGTCCTGTGAAGCTATCGCATGCCCTACCATCTCAAGGAGCGCAAGGGCCGTTGAGGATTCCTGAACTGTGCAGTTGTAAATATTTGCATCTGTGGAACTGCTGTATTATCGAACAATCAGCACGTGTATCTGTTGGAGTCGCAGATTGTCACTCTCAATATGGGTTGTGTGAAACTAGATATAGAGCTCACTTCCAGCTCACAACTGCCAGTAGAACCCGTTTCCAAACACTTTTGAGGCCCCTTCAATGCAAACCCAAGAAGGATGCACAGCCAGTAAGCATTCAGAGTCCAAAAGAGTCACGAAGGCACTGCGTGCCGTACTGAGCTGTTCCTCGCACTCGTTCACAACTCCCATTGTCAATGACTCGCCAGGGATAGTCAGTGTTAGAGCAGACGATCCTTGCTAACAAAGCACAATAGTGGTGCAATCAATGCTCTCCAACAGTTGGCATTTGCGCCAATCTAATCGCTCTTTGAGCTGCTGGAGGGGCTGCCGGATCGACTGGAGGTTCCAGAAGAGGAGGACCCTGAAGTAGATGAGTCCTCGTCCCGGGCCGGCCGTCTCGGCGGCGGGGACCGCGGCGCCTGCAATCAGGGCCAACCCCATGAAGCACTTCTTTTCAGCAGTCCTGGTGTTTAGGTAGATGTTCGTCCTAACCAAAGTGAATGCACCAAGCATTGGCCCCGTCTCGGGCCCATCCTATTCCATCTGCATCCTCCAAGCTGTCAGCTTATTGCCCGGCTCATCAGTTTGCCAGGACACACCACTTCTTCAAATCATTAAGTCTGGGACATTAACTGCCCGGCTTGGGCTGCAGCATGTATGCCACTTCCCTACCATAACTGCTTCAACAACCTCTGCTCTGAAGAACTTAAACAACCGGATTGAGAGACTTCCATCGTGATCGTATGTGCAGCCTGCATCTAGAGATAACACTGCAGTTCCGGACAACAACAATGTGGAACCAACAACCAGGGAGCAATGGTTCACCTTGGCCGGGGGTGAGCGGGTGCGGGGCCGGCGGCCGGGGGATGAGCGGCGGCGCGGCTCTGGGGAAGCCGGCCGTCGCCGGCGCGGTGGCGTGGGGGAGCGCCTCCTCCGCGGGGGGGACGCCCCCCTGCGACGCACTGGACTTGGTGGCCTGCGTCGCGGTGGTGATGGCGGTCTGCACATGTACACGCGACTTGTTAGAAGCATTTCGCTGCCTGTATACTGCTTGGCGCCAAAGGGAAGGCCCTCGACCAACCGCTTGACATCCACCAGTGCCCAGATATGCAGATCAGGACAACAGAAGCTGTTGACAAATTGCAAAAGTCTGGCGGCATTCCTGTCGTGATCCATCCTTGCGACATACATCAAATAGAGCAGCCAATTCATCAGTGCTGTCGAGCCGGCACAGCTAATACTGACCGGTACGTGAGAATCAGGAAACACACCTGCGGCCGCGTGGCGGGGAGGCCCCACGCCTGTAGGACGGAGGGGACGGTGGCCGGCGCCGCGGCGGCGACGGCAGCCGCTGCGGCCGCGCCCGGTCGGCCTCACGCGGCCGCTCGCGGCCGCGGTCGTCCTCACGGCGCGGCGGCCGGTCCCGGTCTGCGCCGCGTTCCCTGTCGCGCCGTGCGGCCGGCGAGGCCGGCCGCTTCGGTGGCGGCCCTGGCAGCGGCGCCGGCGGTGGTGAGCGCTTCCGCGGCACCAGCACAAACTGAACACTGCACAGAGCAACACATAGCAATGCAGTGAAGATCGCTACTGCAGAACAGCACTTGCATGTCATGCGACACAGCACATGTTGTAGCAACATCAGTTAACAAGGCAACAGCAGACCAGAAGTAAAGTTGGATAATGTGCAGCAAAAGTCGCGGCACCCTTACACCTTTCCGTTGCACATTTGGTTTCATTGCCATCAACCGCTAGACACTCACTCCCACCAGCAAACCTGTCAACACTCGAAGCCAGCCAACAGAGCGGGACGCTATATGAGTCAGAATCACGAAGGACTGAGGATTGAGCACAGGAGAATAAAGCGGCACCTGAGAACATTGCCATCCAGCTGGCCGCCGTCCATGTGCGCGCGCGCCTTCTCTGCATCCTCCCGCTCCTTATACTCCACATATGCAAATCCCCTGGGAAGGTTCACCACCTGCAGAGCAATTTCCACAACACTTGATTCAAAATTCCTATGGACAGAAGTGTTTTGGACAGGGACCGCAATTCAACATGGTTGTGTCAGGAGCTCCTCAGACAATAAGCGGAAAAGTAAGGATCATCCCTCTTGCGAGGTATCTTCGCATAATCATGCATCATTGGAGACTCCCCATATCACACAATATCAGCAAACATGTGCGCAAAATGTGCAGTCTTGTGAATCAACGCAGCAGCAGAAGAGCAGCCTGCACCAGGTTTGACTGCCAGAAGGATCAGCAGTGAAAATATTTCGAAAAGGGGCATGCCTTGTCGACTGACAATTCGCAGGATTTGATGGCGCCAAACGTGGAGAAGATCTCTCTGATGTGTTCCTCTGTCACATTCCGCGTCAGATGCCCCACATGCAGACGAGTTGTGACAGGGCTAGCTGCTCGCCCATTTGCCTGTGTAAGTGATCCTGTCGACTTAAGTGCTCAATCTACCAGTATGTAGAACATCAACACTTGTTGCCATGCAGCAGCAATAATCTGGATGACGACAGAGCTGACACAAGGAGCTAACAAATGCAAATTTCATTTCCACGAATGTCAACGTAGCTAAATGTGCCTCCAAGGATGATGCTTGTCACATCTGCTGGCTGACATGAGGCACTCTTTACATCAAGAGGTCCCACCTTCGGCGCGGGCTCTTTGTCAACATCCATGTGCTCTGCTGCCTTTGCCTTGGGCTTTGACTTTGCGTCAGGCATGGCCTCATCCCCATTTGTCTCCTCTGCTCTCGGCTCCTTCCCCTTGGCTGAACCTTTCTCGGCTGCTGCTGTGCTGCGTTTGGGCGGTGGTGGTAGCTCTGGGGACTCTGCCCGGGCAGGCTTTGCTTTAGATTTCGACTGTGGAGCTGGCGAAGGACTCCTGCAGCAAACCACATAGTATCTACTTCCACAAGGCACCAAACTCGCGAAGCACGTCAGACACCGACTTGCTTTTGGTGCCAAAGAGATCATGAGCAGCAATGATAGTGAAGGTATCAGACACGATGATAGGAACAGAAACTTCATAGAAGCACCGCTTGATCTTCCAGACATGCATCTGCAGATATGACCAGGCCTTCCTTGCATAAGTAAGACTTTGCATAAGTTGACTTTGCATGGAAGTGTTTCGCGAACTTCACCTTGATGCAGAGCCTGACGAGGTGCCTCCTGAAGACGTTCCTGAAGACGAAGAACCTGATGAGCCAGACTCTGAACCACTGTCAGACCCAGACGTGGACATAGCTTTCTCTTCTTCTTTGCTCTTCTTCGCCATGACTCAAGGACTCTCTTAGCTGCTGGATTCCGCCTGAGATGAAGGACTATGCGTTGAACTGATCACCTGTGCAAAGTCAAAGGTCTCAGACAGTCCTTGCTGGGAAATGGCTGAAGAAACAGTCAAGAATGTCAGCGCAAATTCTACTCTACAGAGAGAGATGATCCAGAGAAATGTTGCAGCTTGTGACGCCTTCCGCGGAATCTTACCTGACATCATCCCTGGATCTCCAGCCAAGTCCTCAGAAGCTGTAGTGATCAGTGCAACCTCTTCAATGTCTTAACAAGAGAAACGTTTAGTTTCTAAGTAACATTTCGATCCGTTGTTATTAGAGAGGCGCTTTTCGTGCTTGCTGGCTGCTTCCCCAGGAACGCCTCGCAACAACGTGGAAGGCGCGAATGACCTGAAGCTTTTCAGGAAAAATTATGAAACAATGTAAATCCTGAAGCCCCACTCAACGCAGGCCTTCGCTCTATCGTTTGCAACGCTATTGCTGCTCCATGATTCCTTGCAGCAAGCCTCAGATCTTGTAAGTCACCTCGTGGACTTGAAGTCCGAGGTTTCAAATATCTGCAGAAACACGGTGGGACGTCATGGCGGTGGGTCATCAGTCTTTTAATTTGCTGCAGTAATTTACTTTGCGTGGTCACAATGTTCCAACCACTTTCCATCGCAGCTTGATGCTTCTGTGATGATGCTTCACAAGTGGTTATTTTGCGTCTTGCTGCTCTTTATGGTTTCTTGACCCATGCTGCAGGCTGGCAACTCGCAGGACGCATGTACCTTACCATACCCGGACCGCTTCCATGCAGCAGTGAATTTCTTTGTCAACTCTGTTCCTGGTACGAGCTTGCTAGATCGACCTGGATTTGCGCGCATGTTCCGTTATTGCGACACCATGTGACATCAGAAATGTTATGTGGATATTATTGTAGCGCATCCTTGCCGTCCTGGCCGTGGGGGACTGGACACCTGGCACATATGCCCGCGCTTCATGCTCTGAGGCCAAGTATTGCTGTTTGCAGGGGCCAAGCCGGTGCCAGATGAGCTTCGCCTTGCACTATTTGCGCTCCATCAACAGGCTACAGTGGGCCCATGCACAGAGGCCAAGCCTTGGGGGTGGAACGTGGTGGAGAGCGCAAAATGGGAGAGCTGGAACCAGCTCGGGAACATGTCCTCTGTGGAGGCCATGCGACTTTATGTCAAGCTAATTGAGGAGGAACAGGTGCCCCTTTTCGCTTGGCAAGCATTCAAGATATGATTGGGCTTCAAGTTGCTTACAGTCACACTTCTGCACACAGAAGTTTTTGTGCCGGTCCCTGCCCAGCAACATATCGGCAATGGCCCATGGGATCAATGCCCCAATGAGAAGTGCTACACACAAGACTCCTCCTTTGTCCATGTGTATGTTGGCACTCAGAAAGCATAACCACTTCTCACCAGTCGTGTGCTTTGGGGCAGCCGGACTGGTGGGCGCTAGCAAAGGCACACAAGCACAAACTGTCGCTGCTGGCGGCAGAAGAGAATGGGGGGGACCCAGATGGTGGCGGCTATTTCAGCAGCCCGACTCTGGAGGCTGTGCCAGTGGGCGTCTGGTCCGCCCCATTTGTTGAGGGGCCCAAGCGGCCGCCCCCGCGCTACGAGCATGCTGCTGCTGCGATTGGACCCAACTTGTACATTGTGGGCGGCAACTGTGGTGCGTGCACTCGCAATATTGCTGGTCATAGTTGCTTGAAATGCACCTAGCCTGATTGGCTGGAAGTGCATTATTTATCACATAATCACTCCACACTTGGAAGTCGTATCCACACCGGCAGTGTCGCATATTTTGTTGGAAAATCATTTTTGAAGAACATTGAAATCAGGAGAAGTTCCTGCTCTTGCTGTGAGTGTACTTGGCACAGAGTCGGAATTTGTGGATTGGAGGAAAATTAGAGTCCATTAGCTGTGCATGATCATACCGAGCATGGAGAAAAGCCCTCTGCATGCAGTCGCATGCTTGTGCCAGCTGCTATTTGCTCGATTGGACTGTTGTGCACCTGTGCCCATCAGGTACATAAGCGACGTAACATCTAATTTGTGACAGGCGGGCGTTACCTTGGGGATGTGTGGATCTTGGCACTGGACACGCTGACGTGGACACCAGTCAGCGGCCCTGCCAAGTCAGCGCCGCCAACTCCCTCACAGAATGGCGATGCTGCTGCGGAGGCCCTTGCACCGGTGTCCCAGCCGCTTCCGCCGTGCGCAGGACATGCCATGATTGCCTGGGGTAGCAAGCTGCTAGTCCTTGGGGGTCACATGAAGGTGCACTCTCCCCGGCTGTTATCCATGACCAGCAGCAGCATCTCAAGAGACAACCTGTTTGTCGCAGTGCCCCAGCAAGTTGTGAACATGCACATCTGAGGCACGTTTTATTGAATGTCTTGCATGTCAGACCGGCCATGATTGCCCTGTTGCATGCACGTCTTCTACACTGTGCTGTCAAACCCGTGAAGCAAGCTGTTCGGGAGGCCTCATCTACTTCATGCTGTAGCCATGGGCTTTCTGACAAGCTGAAGCATGTGCAGCTCGAATTCAGCAGTGCTTCCAATGCGCTTTAGTATGCTGGTGCTGCTGCAGGCAAAGGACACCAGGAAAGAACTGCAGGTCAGCGCATTTGACACTCAGACCACACTTTGGACAATGTTGGAGCCATCAGGGACGCCGCCCACCTGCAGAGGCGGTCACTCGGTGCGCAATTAAACCCTTTGTTTCCTCTGATGCACTCGGCTGCGTCGCATCTCAAGTTAGCACGATGAGCATCATTGATGACACTTCATCAGCCATGCACATGGCGCCATGGTGCGAGTTGTTCTCTTTAGTAAGGCACAAATGCCGCATGGAAAGCATTATGCGAGGGCCTTTGTGCAGCATGTCCGTCTTCGATGAGGCTCCATTGATCAAGCCAGACCCATGCATGTCCAAGGGGCGAGTGCACACCCTTGGAGCACATCCCATTTCAATGTTGCAGCAGCTTTTCATCACTGAAATGTAGCCCGGATTGTTCCTTCCTTCTGGCACGGGCGCAGCTCCGGCGCCCCAACATGGGTGTGTGCAGTTGGGCTCCAAGTTATGAAGCATGCCCCTTGACCATTGTGTTCGAGTGCGCTGTCCCTGTTGCGACACACAGGCGACATTGGTGGGCAGCAATGTGTACATATTTGGCGGGGAGGACTCGTCGCGGCGGCCGATGGGAGAGCTGCTGGTGCTGGACTTGGTTTCCATGGCCTGGGTGCGGCCCGACACCTCCGGCCTGCCGCCAGCCGCGCGCTCGGCCCACACCGCCCTTGCCTACAAGGTGAGCTCCATCATGGCTGCAATATTTCACCAATATTGCACGCCTTGATCTGAGGCAGCTGCATCACCCATAAAGCCATTATACATCTTCATGGCGTGCTGTTGTGGCAAGGGGCACCCGCCGGTGGACAAGAAAAGGCTTCTGGGGTATTGTGAAATGGTGAACACTCATCTCAGGTGTAATGTACGTCACATAAAGAGGAACTGACACCAGCAAACCCATGAGATGTTCACACTGGGGTGTCCATTGCTGCTGTCAAGGGAAGCTCAAAGCATGATAGATGTGCTGAAGCCTATTATCAGCTTTTGCCAGAGTGTGTCTACCAAACCCCTGTCCGCAAATCTCAAGTGCATGGGGCCAATAAGGAAAGATGCAAAGGTCGCTTGTGTGCCACGCAGAACCGGTTCCTGGTGGTATTTGGCGGTGGCAGCGTGGCCAACTGCTACAACGATGTGACGCTGCTGGACACAAAGACCAACGAGTGGAGCTGCCCTCAGACCGAGGGGACCCCTCCCACCCCACGGGCAGGTGCACCAACCGCGTATTGATACTATCTGCTTGCCTGTGTCGGGTCTTATCATGGGTGTGCTGTCAACGTTATGTCGCTCATGTGGGTCTCTGTAATAAAGAGAGGTCACATCACTTGGAAATGGTTTGGGAAGCGACAGGCCATTGTGGTGCATGTTCTGGTGTTCGAGTGCTCATTCAATCCCAAATACACCCCTTGCAAGACTTGGAGGACGGAGTGGTGGACGACCGGAGTTGTTGGTGCATACAGGCCATGCAACCGCATGTTATCAGCCATGTGAAGCATGTTATCAGCCATGTGAAGCGGCTGATGAACAGGTTGAGTGAGTTGGTCAATACACGTCAATACACATGTGCTTCACGCATATGTTCTTAAGGAGCTCCCAGGGTGTGCTCCCGGATGAGAATGGTGGACGACTGGAGTTGTTGGTGCATACAGGCCATGCAGCTGCGTTGCTGGGAGACCGGCTGTACATAGTGGGCGGCGGTAACAACAGCGCCGGCTGCGCGGATCTGGTCTGCCTGGACATGAGCGGCCTCGCCACCGGCCTGCCACTGCGCTGGACCTCTGTGGCCACCGCAGAGCCCCGCAGGTGTGCCCCCTATATTTTGGCCCTGTTTCTTCCACCGTAATATTTGCATTTTGTGGGGAACATCTCTATATGTATGATTTGCCATCAGTTCGTCAAAGCTGCCCAGATGTCAAGCTGCTGCTCTTCTGTCACCCTGTGACTACTCATGGTTTCGACAGGTTTTATGTTTAGAGTCTTACCTTGCATGCACCATTTGGTTCCTTTTCCAGGGAGCCAAAGGGCCTTGACTTTGTGATACACAAACTCGGAGAATGTACATGCACGGTGTCCTGAATGTTTACTGCTTGTGCAGTGCCATTGCAAGCGAGGGGCTGTCGCTTGTGGCCGCGCGCGGTGCTGGCGCGCTCGTCGCTTACGGCGGCTACAACGGCCGCTACCACAGCTCCGTGCATGTCTTCCGCCCTGGTTCGCACCCTATATTTATTAACTTTAGGGTTAGGGTTTATACATGTCATTATGATACTAATGAAGTACATAACCTGCGTCCTGCTAATTTCGACTTTGTGACCCCGCGTACATGTGCGACAGTTGAGAGATGTGTCGGTGCATGGAACCTGGCCAGCAAGGCAACAGGGCACAACACTCGTGCTGGTGTTGCCGTTGGGTTGTACATGTGGTTGCCAGAGCGTTGCAAGCCGTCTTGAGACGACTAGCACTGCTGAGTCCACCTTCTGCATGGGCTACTGGCAGGATGCTACCTCAGCACTGCGTTCTTGTCGTGGAGGGACTTGGTGGTGCAGTCCAAATGTGATCGATGAACCTCTTCTCTACTGTTTTCAATGCGAGGCAGGTCATTGAATGGCTGTTTGTTATGCCGGGAAGTTGTCGTGCAAGCAGACAAGCAACAGCAATGCAAGGTCCCGACTCTCAGTGGAAAAATAGTAGAGGGTCATCCAGGACATCTAAACAATGCCTCCAGGACAAATTTTCCCTCTGGTGCACCACATGGCACTCAGGCCAGCCACAGGAAATCTGACCCAACCACCTGACGTTTCTGTGTACACTTGAAAAAGAAGATGGTTACACATCATTCCAGCCGTCAAGGGCTGTTTAGATGACCCACAACCACCCGCAGAATCAGTCGATCAGTCGATGCAGCAAAACAAGCGTGGAGGGTACACCAAGGATTGGGATACTGGAAAAGCCCTAAGGGGATTAAACCCTACGGTCTCGGACGTTTTCACATGGAAAACCATTCGCGGGTTTTTGAGGTGTGTTTGTGCTGTTTGGGTGCAGCTGCTGAGGGCGTCAGGGGTGTAGACGAGGGTGTGGCCACATTGGCGTCCGGCACTGAGGCCAAGCCTGAACAGGCGCTCGTAGGCAAGTCCAAAAGCATCAAAGCGGATGCAAATGGCGACGCAGGTGAGCCAGCGTCAGTGGATAGGTACTGCTGTTGTGCTGTCAGGGAGGGCAGTCACTGGTCTGCCAATTCTGCCATGCCTGGTCTTGCCAAGGGTTGTATGATGTCGCTGCTGGCAATCCTGGGCAGAGAACCGACATGTTGAACTATTGGCTTCTGGGCAACCCTCATGCGCTCTTCAATGTAAATATACAGGCTGTCAGTAATGGCATTTTCTTCCTGTCTAACAACAACTGCACCTGGATCTTTTATTGCTCCACGAAGAGACTCTCATACCACGGGTGCGATGATTTGCTTCTAAGGTCTGTTGTGCTGCAGGGCTAGCCAGGAGGACAGATTCCGGGCACCTCACATCAAAGCCATCCAAGGTGGTGGCGAGTTCCGGCGGTGGGGAAGCTGCCGTGGCGCGCGAAGAAGCTGCCGCCGCGCGTCGGGAAGCTGCCGCCGCCAAGGAAGCTGCGGCGTCCGAGCTGGCGCTGATGCGGCGCGAGCTCAGCTCCGCGCAAAGTGCTGCAGCTGACGCAGAAGCTGCACTTGCCGAGGCCCAGAAGGTGCATTGCTTTCTTTTTGTGGTCCCTGAATACTGAAGCTACCTAGAAATCACACACTAAGTTCAAAGGGGACGAGGCATACTAGGCTCATCACGCAACTGAAGCAAGGGAGAATCGGCAGGCGATGATGAAGTTACACATAAATGCCCTCAAAATTGCAATGTGCTGCACATTATGTGCAGTCAGCAGCTCCTGTGTCCGGTTTCAGGTGCCCCATGCATAGCTTCTTAAGAGCCTCTATGCACAAGTTCTGTAAGCATGTGCATTATCAGACCGTACAAATCTTAGCAAGATGCCTTGCTGGTGGTAATGCAGAAGTTGGAGGCTGCTACAAAGGAGGCTGAAGCACAGTCTACGAAAATTTTCAGGCTCGAGGTCCAGCTGGCAGAGGCACAGAAGAAGCTGCAGACCATCACTGAACTGGAAAAGGAGCTCAATCGATACAGGTAATTTCTGTCGTACTTTGTGACAATTTTATCTGATGTGCTTGTAATTGATATCGACAGGTTGGTTGTTGCAGGGCGTCATTTGATCATTTTGAAGTTTCCTCTATCTGAACTCAGGTATATTCCTTTGCTGGGTGCCTTGATGGGTGGGTTTGGTGTGACCACAGGAAGGAAGCCGAGCAAAAGAGCAAAGGTGGCGTGTGGGGTTACATCTCTGGAGCATGACCTTGTTGTAATGCGAGCCTAGTTTTCATTTATGTGCTTCAGAGTCTTCGGCCTGGGCTTGCTGCAGCCTGCCTCAGTGTGGTTGCCTTTGTCAGGGGATCTCGGATCCGGAGTATCAGGAATTATAGCTGTTGGAGTTTTTGGTGACAGCAGCTTCTTGGGCCACCAGATCAACACACTGAAGGAGACCTCTCATGATCCTGCCTATCATGGTTGTCGGTACCCGAGGCTCGATGTGCGTGCACCACAAGAGCTCTTACATGAGCACATTGTAGGACTTGCTTGGGCAGGAACCCCATACTTGACGATCTTTACAGAGGAGATTGAAATTTGGCAAGTGATTTACTGCCCGCTTGGACATAAGAATACTCCATTGTCACTGAACAGCTTCAAGGCATCATTTTGCGACATGAAGTCAACATTGCAGCTCAGCACATCAGTGATCCAGATCAGGCTGGGCAACACTGTTCATCGATAATGACTGCCAATGATGACTGAGCAGCGCATAATCATGAAGTCATTCACATGGTATCAGAAAGCACAAGCCATAACCCAGCAGATTGACCTTCATCCTTTCTCAGTCCAAAACAAAGCTCGTCCTCAACAAATCCAGACCAGCCAGACCTATGCCGAGATTAATTGACTCTACAGCATCATCAAAAATAGCCATTTATCAGTCAGTAAACTCTCATCACCCAATCAGAAAAATTCCATGACAACATCAGACAGCACTTGATAGGGCTTTCAATTCATCACTCATCAGCTGGGCTAGTGCGGCTGTGCGACACCTGTGGAATGAAAGTGTTCAGGCGAGCGCACAGGGCCAAACAGGGGATCAGTCCTCATCGCCATAATCCACAAGACCCCCCATCAAGCCACCACCTGCACTACCAAGATCCCTGCCACCTACACGACACACCGCACAACAGGACACACAATCTCTCAGTCCTCTACCACCACTTACGATTGCCTTCCTGAGAGTTAATCAGTCAAGTCAGTCAGTCAGTCGATTACATGTTTTCCAGCCACCCAGGGCTGATCAGATGTCTGACTCTGATCGTCAGAGTCCGCACCCAGCATCACATCCAAGCACTCACAGAGAAACTTGATCAACATTCACAGAGAAACAAGACCATCCTGCCAAAAGAACTGTATCATGGTAGAGTACAGCTTGAAGTTGAGTCAGCAATTCCTATGTCAAGACACAACTTAGTGCCACCAGGAGATCGAGAGGCAAAACAATCTCTGTCAGTGAACACATGTTAGCGAGCACTTGACAAAAAGCCGACCGAACTCCAGTTGAACTCTTCAGCTCAGAGCTGTGAATACACCGCCTGCATCAGTAAATTGAAAGCGATAAGAAAGAAGGGGGGGTCATATGTTCGCAAAATTGTTCAGGTGTCCTCTCACACCTGCTGAGCCAGCAGGCGCCCTTGGGGGAGGGGGTCCCATCGGTGTGAATCCGGGGGCGCTCATCTGCCGCGGCGGCGGGGGGCCCATCACCTGCTGCTGCCTGGCAGCTGCCGGGCCCTGCGCGGAAGCTGCCCCCCCGGCGCTATGCTGCACATCGGGCGGTGGGGCGTAGTATGGCGGCGGCTGCAGCGGTTCCTGCGCGCATTGAAGGAGGCACATGCGCCACACAATATCAGCACTAAACCCTAAAACCCCTACACCCTAAGATATAAACCCTAAAATAAAGTAAAATATAAGCAGCGGTGTGTGCAGCATGAGGTCCGAGTACTGTTGCCATTCTGATGCACCGTCTGAACTCAACCTGCTCCAATAGCATCATGAGGGCTGTAAAGTAGCTTCTGTGAGGTGGAAATTGGCCAGCAACTCCGATTGCAGATCTTGAGTCTGTGCACCTTTCGGCAGGGCCGCAGCACAAAAAGATTGCCGCATTGAACAGAGGTGCACAGACAAGAGAGTTGGAATATTGCAAATGCTGGAATCAAGAGCTGGTGTGTCTATCCGTCCCACACACACCTGCCGCTCCTCCTTGAATTCTCTGAAGCGCTTCCTGCGCTGCTGCTCCCCCTCACTCTGCTGCTGTTGACTGCTGGCAGACGCCTGACTAGGCTGTTGCGGCTGCGGCTGCGGCTGCGGCTGGTTCGGCGTCCCGGAGGTGGCGCTGCCGCTCGGTGTTGCGCCCCCCGAGGCGCCAGGGGTCGCGCTGCCGTTGGGAGGAGGGTATCCGTAAGGGGACTGCTGCGAGTACGGGCCCTGGGGCGCCTGGTATGGCGGAGGGTACGACTGTCCTGGAGGATGAACTTGACCTGGAGAGGTGCACCCGCAATCTCGGAAGCTCCCAAGAAACCGGCTGGGCAGCTGCTGCAGGCAGTGTGAGAGATCCTTGACATTGCAAACAGGGCGTCCCATCCAGGTTAGGTGATAGATGAAAACAGGGCGCAACTTCAATGGTGGGAGGGAGAGGACAGAGTGGCGGATGCAAGACTTTTCAAAGGTGTACAAAAATGAAGAGCTGAGGTGTCCACCTGGTCCATAAGCAGGCGGCCTCTGCCCGTAAGAGTTCGGTGGAGGACCGTAGCCTGGGGGCGTTCCGTAAGCTCCAGGGGGCGGCGCCTGATTTGGCGCTCCATGAGGTGGCCCATAGCCGCCTGCTGGCTGTCCGTAAGGGGCTGCTATGCAAGAAACACCTCAGCCCCCTGATCTATAATATGCACACGATTACATGACAAACCCTCATATAATATGTTGTGAGCTAGACAGAGGTTGCCTTTCCCATCTCCCATCTGGACCAAGCATCATGTTGGGTTCATTGGAAATATTGCATGATGAAACGGATATGATGGCTGGTGCGGATGGCGCTGGAAGCGGCAACCTATGCCTAGCCGGCAGCCACGTTCAACTGCCAGCTTGTCCATTTACACTGCCCCAGGGCCACGACATATAGCATTGAAGCAGAGGCCACTGCAAGTGCGCTGCTCGACATGGCACAATCTAACAAAAAATTCTGGATTCCACGGATAAGATGAGAGAAGTTCAGGCAACATGTGCATCATTACTTTTCTGGATGCACCTAGTAATCACCCCTAGTAAGGGAACCCGTAAAGCCTGAAACCATGCAGAAAGTCTAACAATCTGAGGCAACACAGCAGCATGTTCCGGCATGTGCTCGCACCTGCACCAGGCGGCGGATATGAATACGGTGCAGCTGTGGGCGGTGGGTACCCATAGGGGCCAGCACCGTAGGGGGGTGCCGTCCCGTATGGCGGGGGGCCTGCACCATAGGCCGGGGGAACCCCGGCGGCAGTCGGTGGGCCTCCCGCTGGCACGTAGGGGTAGGCCTTGGCGTGCTCCGCGCGCACCGTGTCAATGAGGTTCTGCGCCAGCTTGCTCGCGTCCGCGAAGGCCTTTGGCAGCGCGGAGCTCACAAAGATGTGCAGGGGCTCCGCCTCCTGAAGAATTTGCATGGGCACAGTTTAGTTTTGATTGCACATGGTTGCACATTGAAAACATTGCAGTACAACACAACATAGGCCAGGTCGTGGGGAATGACGGAGTGAGTTCTGTCTGTGAGCCTGCTCGTCACTGGCGATGTGACAAAACACAACATAAGGAAAGCTCACTATTAGTCAGACAGATGCAGTACTTTTCCTGCCATACTGAAAAAGAAAAGGAGTGCTGAGAGCAGGAGTAGGTCCTCACTGGTGATGCGATAAAACACCCTGAGACAGGCTAACTATCCGTCAGACAGATGCAGTACTTTCAGCTTTGCTGAAGAAAAACACGAAGAGTGCAGAGAGCAGGAGCTGAACCTGAGTGCCGCTGCCGCGGCCGCGGAGCGCAACAGTGGCGCCCGTCTCCTTTGCGATGTGGTCCAGGAAGCTGTTGTTGGGGCCCTTGAGGCGCTGGCACAGGTTGAATTCCGGGGCCGCCTCAAACCTGACCCAGAGTGAGGCGCTCTGCACGCCAGCTGGCATGTCAGGTGGCGCGCCCGGCTGCCCATACTGCCCGGCAGCGCCCGGATATTGCCCGGATACGGCGGCGGGAGGCAGCGCCCCATATGGCTGCACCCCCGGCACTGGCGGTTGCATGTACCCCTGTTTCAGCACAGAGCAGAGGAGAGGATGTCATGGGACATGTCAGTCATTCAGTCGATTGCACCTTCTCCAGCCACCTAGGGCTGATCAGATGTTTGACTCTGATCATCGGAGTCAGCACCCAGCATCACTTCCAAACATTCACAGAGAAACCAAAAGACGTTCACAAGAACATCCTGCCAAAAGAATTGTACCGTGCCATGATTGTAGAACAGGGCAGCAGAGAGGATGTAATGGAACATGTACATGATGATGCCTTGATTTCAGAACAGATTTCGCATGACAAACCTCCTGGGTAGGCCAAGTCACAATGACAGAACATCCTGCTGAACATTTTGTTGACACTTGGCATCTGCTGTACCACAGCAGGCAAGCTTGAGGACTCTTCAGGGTCGTTTGCAAGGCAAGGAAGAGATGAGGTAAAACCACAGCCGACCCTTTTTGTCAGAGGAAGAAAGCAATGCTGGTATGGTGCTGCACCTGCTGAGGAGGGCCCACAGCGTTGAAGGCGCGCTGGCTGGCTGGCTGGTATGGGCCTCCTTTCTGCACACGCTGTCCCTGTAGTATGCTCTGGATTTCTGCTGCCGCCATGTCCACGCAGCGCTGCTTCTCTGTATCATTCTGCATCCCCCCGAAAACTGATTCAGCAGATATGCAGCAAGTTCTGATGTGTGACACAGCCAATGCTTTAAAGGAATGCTGTGTGTAAGCAATATTTTGACGACTGTCAACGCAAAGCATACAACCTGCCGAGAAGTGCAGAGACACTTGCAAACGTTGCATGTGAAAACCATGAGGAAGAGGCAGCTTACCTCTGATGCAGAGGCGCCAGGAGTGATGAAAAGGTACAGGGGCTGCTCTGTGTCGGATTGTGGCATCCCAGGAGCCATGTACCGACCTCTGGTAACAATCTGAGTCCCCGTGCGCCGAGCAATGTCATCTTGTGTGGGCCGCTTGGTAAGGTGATGGCGCATTTCTGGGGGTGCATCATTGATCGTAACCTGCCTGGAGATTCCGATGTCCTCCTCTGGCTTTTTAAAGGGACCTCCTCGTCCCTGCGGTAGCTTTCCCTGGGCTGCCAGCTCCTGCACAACACCAGGAGATCTCTTCAGTGCAGCCCCCTCTAACACACATGAACAACAGTCGAATTATGCTGATCGGCTCTGACAAAGGGATCTGAGTATTAATGACCTGATTCAACTTTGCAACAATTGCCGCTGCTCCTTGCTGTGCTCGGGCAATAGTGTTGGCATCCAGAGGCTGCCCAGGCTTTGGTGGAGCCACTCCAGGGATAGCAGCCTGCCGTGCAACAGCTGCAACTCCCTGTGGTGTTATCAAGCCAGCCATACCGTTGCTACTTGCCGTGCTGCCTGCGCCAATCCCAGCTCGGTTGCCTGCAAGGGGAATGCCCTGAGGGGCTGCTACATCCCACTTGCGCCGCTTGCGTTCTGTCATTGTGCGCTCTGATACCTAAGGCTTGCTGATCTGCCGTTAAGGGATAGCAGCAGTTGTGGGAAACATCGGAGACGTGAAAGGACTGCTGGACAAGACTAGAAGGCCTGTCTTCGCTGGCGTTCCCTTTTCAATGCAGGCTTTCACTCCTTGGACGCATTGGTTTATGAAGTTGATTGAGGAAAGTAGAACTATTCTCGCTGATACATTCTTTGACTGAGAATTACAAACACTAACGACCTGCACATCGGACCAAAGTTGCTTCCAGGAAAGTGTTCAAGAAACCCATTCATGCTGACTTTGGCAGAATTATTGCGAGCCGTTTAAGTACGCAGGCGTAATGTAATTCAGAAGATTTTGCGGTTCTTTCTCATCACCTGAAAGAGTCATTGTGATCATCAAGTCACTGGGCAATACCACAAGTAGCATCGGTGGAACATGTCCACTCCTGAGGAGGTCGTCCTGAAGTTTGATCAGCTTCAGGTGTTCTTCTAATATCTTCCTTGTGTCAATTGTGGTGCAAGTCGACGTGATCATGAGGAAATTGCATATGTCCTGCACGTTCACGACTCGTACACAGAGCTGTCGGTTTGGCAGAACTAGTGAAGAGGATCATGGTGTATATATGTCTGTTGCAGAGTTCCATCGACGCTGCATTTTGGTCTGAGCTGGGAACCTTGAAGCTCGAGAAATTGCGCCTGTCCGAGGAAGCACAGCAGATCACAGGTCCGGCTTGCTCTCTCAGCTATTCTGTATACTGTGCTACGCCCATGGCAAAAGTGTTGTGGGGCGATCCTGCACTAACTGCCTCGATAACAGGTTTCTGCAGTGCTGCAAATCACGCTGACTTCCCCGCCTCTCTACTGGTGGATGGCCGCTCGTTTGAGACCCCAGCCCCTGCAAGACAGGTATTGATTCGCCCAATGTTCTCAATCTTGGAACAACTTGAGGTTTGCGAAACATATTCAGCAGCCTTTGAGCAGAACACAAGTGCAAGCAGTCGGCTGGTAATTGGGAGCTCTTCGATGGAGGAGAACACATGCAGGATCCTCTGCACTAATGGCACAGATTGGCATCACACGAGCCCACGAGTGCCAGGTGGCAGTGATCTAAGTACTTTTAAAGGGACACGTTGACAAGGGAGTAACATACGTAGCTGACTCAGGGATTGCATGGCGTTCCGGGCGAGCTGCGCAATGTGAACACTCTGGAGCGGTTCAAGGCACTGCAGGAACAGCGGGGCGGACTTTTGCAGGAGACTGCCGGCCTCATTTGGCGCGACATATGCTCTGGAGCGGCCGAGGCCGACCCGGCCCTGCTGTCGCGCTTCCTGCTCATCAGCTATGCAGACCTCAAGCTGTTCAGGTTCTATTACTGGTGGGCGCTCTTCCCTAAAAGCATGGACGTGGGTTCTGAGCGTCATTATATTTGAGTCAAGCAGTGTCTGCACTTGTCTTGCAAGTGCTATGGTTGTCCTTGTTGCACAATCCGAGCAAACTTTGCCTGCTATTTGCGCAAGTGGATTGTGCAACACTGAAGCACCAAAGCACTTGTAAGAAAGTATGTGTCTGCCAGAGCCGGCAGTATTGGAAGATATGTTCAAACTGCGCCTCTGTGCAAGTCCAATGCGCCTTCTGCATCGCTTTCATATGTGTCAAAACTTAGGGAGTTGGGTGACCCATGCAGGTTTGCATTCCCGGCCATCAAGCCGCCGCAGCCAATAATGCTCCGGTCGGTGCAGCCACTGCCGCAGTCCCTGGGACAGGAGTTGTCAAAATCTGTCGCGGTCTGCTGCAATGAGTGGCTGAGTGGCAGTCCTCGGCCGCTGTTCTGGCTGCTGCATATCGCGCAGGATTGCACAGTGCAGTCGCTGCCGCTGTCTTCATGGCAAGAGGTGACTCGCTGCAGCCAATTTAGCTGAGCCGGACGTATGCTGGTAATTGACTATGTGCATATCAACAGAGGTCACCTGATGCTTGTAGCATGCTGTAATTATTTCCCATAAGTTTGGTCAAATGGACTGCTTGGTGCCAAGGATGATGTGTGTGAATGTGGATGCGGTAGAGGCCCTGCATGGCTAGTGAAAAATTGGTTGCCCAGAGTTCAGCAAATGTCAAGTTCCTCCGCACCTAATTGTCATGCAGGCTGCTGGCAGGGGAGGGAGGGTGCTACTAGCATATGCAGACCACAGCAACCTGCCCAGCAACCCAGGCTGGCTGCTCAGAAATTCCCTGCTGCTTGCGGCTGTCAGGTGGGCCAAAAGTGTCCTTTCCACCCTCCAATTTACTGTTTCATTTCATACAGAGTTAACATACAACGCATCCCACACAATTTACACCTTCGAAACAGCAAGGCATCACTCAGCACATATGACATGGCGGTAGTAAGTGCAAGTGAGGGATTACCACATTGCCAGGTGGCGTGTGCCTGATTTGGAAGTGGCTTGCGTGCGGCTTCGGCGCGGTCGGGTGGATGCGGAAGCCAGCCTCCATCTCAGCGTTGGCCTCCCACACATTCCAGAAGGTGGGCCCGAGTGTCCACGCAGCAGGGGCGCCACATGGTTGGCATCCCCACCTGTGTTGTGGTGCCATCCCTGTGGAACACTGTCTAAGTGGGCACCGACATTGGGTTGGCTCATGGCATATTTAGAAGTGCTCAATGTCGCGAGTCCGACTTGTCAGTGTTTCCATTGCGAGCTGGCTGCCATGGTTTGCATGGCCACCCGGGGCTGTGGGTCACAGAAGGGAGCCTTAGGCTCCGAGCCTATACATGCAAATGGGGTCTATTACAGCATTTGTGCCGATCAGTGACTGTACATGCGTCTGCGGAGGGTGGTCTCCTCAAGGTCTGCCAGTGGCAATTGGCACTGACATTTCAGGAACTACCACTGGCAACTCTTTTGCAGATCACCCTCCGCAGAGATAACGTGGGTGGGTGGAATACTGAAAGAAATCGGAGTTGCTTCTCGTCAGAACTCCCCTGCTCAGCACCTGAAGTGGTGTGACTGCAGGTTGGGGGGTGGAGGGAACGCCAGCGGCAGTCGGCTGGGAGCCCAATGTGCGCGGCAAGACAGGGCCGCGGGTTACGGATCTCGGCCCGTCGATGGATCCACGGCGGCTGGCGTCGGCCGCGGTCGACCTCAACCTGAAACTGATGCGCTGGCGAGCCGCACCCAGCCTGGACACTGCACGCCTCGCTGCCACCAAGTGCCTGCTGCTGGGAGCAGGTGCAGACCCCACCATCATGGATGTCAATGAAATAGTGAGATCATGAGACGGCTGACAGGAGTGACCATCCGCAAGTGTACTTCTGCACACGCGCTATGCTCTCCTGTTCAAGGCGAGCTTTCTGATTTGTTTGCTCTCGT
This sequence comes from Coccomyxa sp. Obi, assembly GCA_020887355.1. Lineage (NCBI taxonomy): Eukaryota > Viridiplantae > Chlorophyta > Trebouxiophyceae > Coccomyxaceae > Coccomyxa > Coccomyxa sp. Obi. The sequence continues at coordinate 2,483,540 of AP024997.1, forward strand.
TATCACCGAGCAGACTGTATCTCGCTTATCACTGTCCGTACAAGGGCAACTGGAGTTTGTCAATGTTATGTTATTCCCTGGCATTTTAATTCCCTTCTGTTTCTGCGAGTCCAATTGGACTTGATTGTATCATGCCCACTTCAAGTGTGCACTGACATGTTCTGATGGCTGCGGGTGCAGCACAGTAATTTTAGGCTGTAGGGCAGAGATTTGGAAAAGTAATGGAGGATGGGGGTTTTCAAGGTAAACAAAAATAATGTATAGAGGAATGTGCGGTGCATTCAGGCACACTAGGCTGTGCAGTGGCGAGGGTGCTGCTGGGCTGGGGCGTGCGCGCGATCACCTTCCTGGACAGCGGCCGCGTGGCCTTCAGCAACCCAGTGCGCCAGTCGCTGTACGAGTTTGCTGACTGCCTTGACGGCGGCAAGCCCAAGGCGGCCGCCGCGGCTGACGCACTGCGCCGCATCTTCCCGGACGTCCGCGCTGCCGGCGTGCAGCTGTGCATCCCTATGCCCGGGCACCCGCTCTCAGAAGCGGAGGTTATGAAGGTGATTTTTGTATTTTGCTGGGTCACTCCCAGGATGGAGCCTCTTAGGCACCTAGAGTGGTTATAGATTGTTGTGTGTCCCTCTGTAGCAGTGATTTAATTCCAATATTCACACCCGTGGTCAGGGACATTGCAGAGCTATCTGCCATTGTGCATGAGGGAAGTGATACATCTGGTTGGTTGTGCTGCATCTGGCACCCCTGACCATGGAAGTTCCTTCTGCGCCTGACTGGAACTACTCCTTATATTGTTGAGAGCATGAGCAGCGTCTGTCGGCACTTGAGGAACGGATGATAAACGGGACCCATTCTCTGGCAGGCGGAGGAGGACGTACGGCAGTTGGAAAAGCTGGTAGATGAGCATGATGTCATCTTCCTGTTGATGGACACGCGCGAGTCACGCTGGCTGCCAACGCTGCTGGGCGCCGCAAAGAACAAGCTGATTATCAACGCTGCGCTTGGATTTGAGTCTTTCCTTGTCATGCGGCATGGTGCAGCCCCGGAGCCTGGTGCGTTCCTGTCAGCCTCTGTTTTGCCGAGAGTCTTTGGGAAATAATGCAGGAACCAAGGGCGCCTGTTGGTGATGGTGTGGATTGCTGGGTTTGCAGAATTGGATGCGATGCATACCACCATCTAATATCTGTGCGCCAGGCAGTATGTGAGTGCCTGTCATGACTCTGTCAAGACTTCAACATATGGAACGCTAAAATGCAGCAGGAGCCGAGCGGGCTTATATTGGGCATAAGGCATTTATCGTTAGAATGTTATCTCTACAACGTCAATGTACACTCTGGGGTGTGTCCTTATTGATGAGTTTCGGTACTCAGCTGGTTGTTTGCAGCAGAGGAGGCAGGAGCAGCAGCACCCAGCGCGTCCACAAGTGGAAGCAGGCATGCGCGGCTGGGCTGCTACTTCTGCAACGATGTGGTCGCGCCGCTGGACTCAACTGTGGATCGCACTCTCGAGCAGCAGTGCACTGTCGCGCGTCCCGGCCTGGCCGGCATTGCCGGTGCGCCTGCAACCATCTCTTGGTGTCAGAGTGAGACTCTTGTTCGAGTCGGTTACTTCGCAGGAATGATGTTATGGCGGAGCACTAACTTTTTGGACCCTCATGTGTCAGCAGAGCTCTTCAGGCAACAGTGAAATATGTGAGGTGCCCTACAAGTGGTCCTTTTCTTCATTGCTCTACGCGTGGAGAATAAAATCCCAATATGTTTGGTGTATTTCTCTGGAATTTGGTCTCTTAGAAGCGTGTGTTCCTGCAGTGTTGCATCCTGCTGTGTTGCTGGGGCTGGGTTGGTTTGTGCCAAATATCTGCATGCATGCAAAAAAATAATTTTCTGTGTGAAAGGTTCGCTGGCGGTGGAGATGTGCTGCGGGGTGATTCAGCACCCGCAGGGCGTCCGGGCTCCCGCGGCGTGCCATGACCCAGATGCCAGCTCATCAGCTGCTGACTCAGCCCTGCCCCTGGGCCCTGTACCCCACATGATAAGGCATGTCCCAAATTATTTCAAACAACCGAACAGAGGCTGCTGTGAGAGGAGACATGAAATGGAACCATGGCATGCTTCCCGAGATCAGGAATGAGACTGGTGGTGTCTCGATCAAGGCAATTGTTTCCTTGAGCAAAGCCCTGGACCTGCTCATGGGGTGGGGACTTTCTGAACCTCTCACAACGGGGACCAATCCATCACGCTATAAAATTTCTCGGGAATGGAGTTTCTGCGACCTGAGTACAAAGTCAGCTACCTGCCTAAGCCCCTTATGTTGACAGTCACCTTGGTCTTGCCATAAGGACAGTGTGTGCGGCTTGCAGAATATGAGTGGTGGATGGAGGAGGGAAAGGATGGAACATCTGCAACTGTTTCCTTTGCAAGTCTGGCTACTTTTCAGTATGTTCCTAAGCTGAGTTAATGTAGCAAATGATCGCTGTATTTTCAGGGGCCAGTTGGGCGGCGGCTTTGCACAGCACTGCCTGGTAGGCCAGGCGTTCCGCCAGTGCATCGCCTGTTCTGGCGCTGTGGTTGATCAGTACCGCAAGAAAGGGTGGCCCTTCATCCTGCAGGCTTTGCAGGTAATGCCTAGTCATCACTGGCCCAGCATTATGGCTCGTGTGAATCTGTTGGATTCCAAAAATTTGCTGGCAAGTCATTGGTTGCCCTGACTTAGACATCAGGTCTTTTTTGACCTGTGTCATCGTTATTTCATCATCAACAACGCCTCGTATTCGGGTGCCCTTCACCACACTCCATCTTCACTCTGATAAACTCTTTTTATGTGTGCAGTGGTGCATCATTCACAGTCTCCTGTCATGTTGCATGCAAGAGAGATGTGGGCTCTGAGCGGAGTGAAAATGTAGTCCCAGGTCCACAAAACATCAAGGATGTTGAATAAGATCAAGAGATACAGTAGAACAGTCAAGGGTGTGCGAGCGCCAGAAGGAGGAAGAGCTGCCTCAGCACAACATATACAAATGTGATACAACTTGAATGTAATGTACCTGATTGGTGGCGTTTAAAATGTGGATCCACAGGATCCGCATGCACTGGAAGATTTGACAGGGCTGACCGAGCTGCACAGCAGCGCTGCTGCATTGGCGATGATGGAGTCTGATGAGGATGACGTGGACTCTGGGGTGGACAGCTTAGCTGTACCTCATGAGGCAAACAATGCTGGAAAGGAGAACGTTGAAGATGAGTGGTTGGAGCTCTGACTGGAAATAACATGCTGTCAGTCAGTCAGTCGATTACACCTTTTCCAGCCATCTAGGGCTGAGCAAATGTCTGACCCTGCTGTAATGGTCTATTCTGCACTGCTCTGGTATGCACAAGGGGTTGGACAAACTACTTAGGTCTAGACCTCAGTCGAGATCTCCAGGTCTAATACGCCTTTCAAAGCGCCTGGGTGAAAGTATAAGCACATCACAAAGTCTGAACCGATCAGCTCTGATGCAAGATGGTCGTGACTAGATACCCGCAGAGATACAAGAGAGACATCTCACAAGAATTTCACTGGGGTTTCACTGCAGTGTCTACGTTGCTGCTAACTCCAGGCAGGCTGCATGGCTTGCGATTAACCCGTGCTCGGGCCTTTTATCGCTCGTCGAAGAAGACGGAAGTTGAAGGATTCGCAGTGGAAGCTGCCTAGGTGGCATCTGCGTTGGTGCGAGGAAATGAATACAGTCGCAGGAAGCTAGAATAATGGCGCACGAAACACGCATTGAAATCTCTATTCAAACATCGGCCGTGATTCGAAGCTGACCTCCCTAGACGCACTTGGACATAACGTGCATGCTCTGATACCTGCTGGTACACTCGGAGCAAGAAAATCGCAGCAATGCCCGAGAAAGTCGTCCCTGCAGAGATTCTGAAAGTGAGTTTGCTTCCTTGTGTTTCATTTCCCCCCTGTTTGCTGCTGATTCAACCGAAACCTAGTGATGGCTTCTTAAAGTCTTTTTCTTGCGCAGGATCTCAAAGACGTTGTCCAAGAAATTCACTATGATTTTACAGACAAGGACGTTGCCACTGTTAGCGCGTGTCGTATTGGTGATGGCCCAGCTCAACTTCAACTCTTGCCTGCATCAATTTGGCTCAAATAATGTCGCATGATCTGGCTGATGTGACAAACCAAACAAAATGAGCGCCACACTTGTCAGCGTGAATTAAAGAGGCGTGTGATTCTTTGCTACAGGGGAGACATTCATTCAATTATTCTATGGGGGTCTCGGAGCTTCAGGCGTCTGGGGACTGACCTCTGCCAAACCGATTCAGCGCTACAGGTGGCATTGCTGTGTTCTTTCCCCAGATATTACTGCCGTTGCCATGCTAGCACACTGTCAGGGTCATGCAAGCCTTGTGACATGCAGGACAAAGAGAGCAACCGCACTAGAAGTTCAATCGCCTCAATTACAAATACGACTGCCCAGTAGTACATTTTGGCTGGATGATGGTATCCTCCCCTTATCGTCTATCTTCATATTAAACTAGAACTGTGGAGAGTGATGCTTCAAAGGTTGCTGCATGTGACAGGGCGTTTCGGCTGGCAGCTGCGGTAGGCACAGGTGTGTGGGCGGGGGAGCATTCAAGGGTGGTCTCGGGTGAGGCCTGCCTGAAGCTGCTGGTGGCCCTGCCCACACCCCTGGGCGGAGAAGTGGCTGCCCTTATCCGCGAGCGCGACCCGGACAGCCCCTTGCTCAGGTCTGCTACTTGCTGCAGGGCCACAACCTGACACAAAGAAGGATGCTGTGGGCAGCGGCGTACCCTCACACCCTGTGAGATCTGGGTATAAAAGGGTTATAATAGGGTGACTGGACTTTGAGACAGGTGGAAGCATGCACAGTGACAGAGTAGCCTCAACCTGAACCAATATATATTTACATTTACCCCCCCCCTGCGGGGGGTCTTTATAGCGTTACCTCCACTTATCTGCACGGAGTGTTTAGCACCAAACTGTGCACAGCTTTTGCGCCATGACTGCGCCCTGTCATGTACTTGCTCATGTTCGTGCCCCTCTGCTTGCTCGTCTAGGGAGCCACTCACTTCACAACGACCAATCCAAATGACTCTCAGGTGAGAGAAGCTCCTCTGCTTTGGAAACTTGGCTGCCCAACGGCTTCTTCGCATGACATCCTTGGGTAGGAAGTAATACATGAAAAGCAGGGCTCTTGGGATCTGTTCCTCCATATATTTTCTTATTGAAGGTGCTTGTTAAGCCACCACTTTCTATGTCGAAGCAGCTCTTTTTGTGGTTGATGGGCTTTGAGAGTTGATTGAACAGTAATGCACAGGAACTGCAGCACTCTTCAGTGACGTGTGAAGCATGCTTGCCCAAAATCAGGAACGCCCCCAAACGGATGGACGGCGACCCAAACTCGCGCATCGCCACAGACGAGGCGCGCTGGGCCGCAGCGCAGCACGCCAGCTCAGCCGACACATCAGCAGCGAGGCATGCCATCAGCGCTGTAAAGGAAGGCGCCTCTGCCACAGGGAGCGCCTCTCACAGTGACTCGGCCGAGACTACTCCTGTATGGGAGTTTGAGCCAATTTGGGAGGGCGAACAAGCAGAAGCGGCCACCAGTCAGCAGCCTCACTCACGGTGTGGCTTTGGCACCGCCATAGTCTGTCAGTCAGTCAGTCGATTACATCTTTTCCAGCCAGCTAGGGCTGATTAGAGCTGATGATAGCGTACCGCAAGCACATTCTTGGAGTGAACAGGGAAGGTTATGGGCAGGATTTTACCGAGCAGCTACAAATCGTTGAATGTGCTTGTACAGGGTCAAGTTGATGAGCTAGCCACTATGTGCTTTGTCTTCTTAAGTGTGTGATGCTGAATGAATATCAAAAGCGGGCTTTCACTTCAAATTACTTGCTTTGCAGGAGGGACAGAAGGAGGGAGCGAAGGCGTTTGTCGCAGCATCCAGAAGGGGAACTGAGGCAGGGTGATGAGGCCTTGAAGGACTATTTCGACAGCCGATGGGATGAGCCACAGGCTCCTAGATAGCTGCAATTCACTCTGTATCTTATGGCTTACCAGTCTGGTCAGGTAGGACTGAAAGCACTGGACATCACACCAATGCATTATAATTCGCAGGAGGCCATTCTGATCTTGGGCTATCGGGCTGTTGTAAACGCTTGATAACAACATTGTTGCTCTTAGCATGGGCTTGGGTAAAATGCTAATAAAAGGAACCACTCTCGAATGTGAGGGCTGATCAGGTGCATCCGCCCAGTACTGCTTGGTCAGTAACCAATGGTGATGCAACACAAAGCCTGAGGCCGGGTTCAGTTGCAAGTTCGAGCCAAGACAGCAGCAGCAGTCTTGCCTGGCTTAGCATGGAAGGTTGCATTGCTTGTGCTTGTATAACTCAGTCGTCACTTACACCTTGGCTCACACCTTGTGTGCAGCATCTTTCAAATTGAAAGTCTGAGACTCTTTAAGTCTCAATGGGCCAAATTTGTAGCTTCCGCCAGTGGGCGGAAATGAGGAAGCTAGTTAGATACGCTCAAAGCAACTCCATTCGCTGTCCTTCCTTGCCGCATTGCTTGTTGGGATCCATCGGCGGACAATAAAAAAGGTGTGCCTTTATTTGCTGTAATCGAATAAAGGTATCGAACACCTAAGCTACGCAGATCAAGATTTCCTTGCTCAGAAGTCCTCAACAGGGCTTTTCTCAGTCTGCATCACCGCGTGAGTGCATCGGTTTAAGTTTACGTCGATTTCACTATTGATTAGTTACAAAGTGTTGTTGTTGGTGCCCTGTCCAGCAAAGCGCCATAGAGAAGCGGCTGCTAGGTGCCTCTCAATCGTAAGTCTCGTTAGTTTGTGCGACTAGTGTTGAAGTTGCAGACACGTTATTCTGTTGCTCAAAATATACGTTCTATCTAGTAACCTTACATAAGCATCATCGACAAGACCATTCTAGGATATCAAATGGCAGGGAGGCCATGAGCTCGAAGAATAAAGCAGCACTGGTGCTTTACCGGGCAGCACTGAAAGCTGCCAGGAAGATCGATGCAGCTTTTGGTGGCTTAGATGTCCGATTGCCTCTGGACACCATGGCTTGGCAAATGGCTGCTCACGAGTGGAGCTCTCCAACAGAAGGTGTTTCTTGCCGATTGAGTTACCAGAAATCTTGCTGCGTAACAATTTTCTTAGCTGTTCTGAAAGCCAAACCTGTTTGTGGGCAAGAGTGTTGACAGAACAAGAGCATGATGGTTGCAGAGTACCGACTAGATGCAGTGCATCAGCTTTTGCCCGGCCTTCCACAGGCAAGTATCATGTGCTTCTCATAGGGATAATCCTATTTGCTTTGAGATCAGCAGGAGTGCTCTGTGACTTTGAAAGAACGTTTACTATCTAAGTATCAAGGTTCGACTGATGATCAGTAAAACGTGCAGCCACCACAAAGCGGCTCCTTTCGAAGAGGGGAGTTGAAGCACTGCGTTAGAGCTAACTTCGAGGCTAGCTCCGCTGCACCTCCTGAAAGATTGCCAGAGCTGCTTGATCTGGTGCGTCCTTTGGGGAAGTAGGTCGTATGCCTCATTGAGAATGAAAGCGCATGTATGTATGTATGTTTCACTCCATTCACAGGGGGCTTTAAATACACCTAAATATGGGTATATACCTAAATATACTAAATATGGGTATATTTAGAGCCCTCTGCCATTATTTCATCAAGGGGAGATAACTTTGAAAGCACATTAGGGCATGCAGGACAATTTTCTCGTATTGTGTGTTTTGGTGATGGTTCCTGGCAAACAGGTGTAGTGAGGTTTCCGAACATCTTTCCTTTCCCTCTTGAGGCACGCATGCTGAAGTTTTTGTTTATGGGTGCTGGCATATCACCCAAACACTAGCGCTGGCTTCACCCGGGGTTGCTTCACCAGAGTTGGCAGTGTTGGGAACCCAGAGCCCTGGATCAGCTTCCCTTCTGCAACGATGCATGCAGGGGTTTGAGCGCGCATGCAAGCTAAGAAGTATGTGCTGGCAGACCCTTGTTCATGCCACTCTAACATGGGGCGCACTAGCCGAAAGATGCAACCCCAAACTCTGTACATCTTCTGCTTGCAGGGGTATCATACGCTGCGATGTGCTGGGCCGAGCAGCACATAAAAAGCCCACTGGATTTTGCTGCCCTTCCTAGGGAGCAAGAGTGACTAAAAGCCCTTGACCTATATCCCTCTGGGGTGGTGAGTGCAGGGGTTTGATGCGCTGCGGGTGCTGGCCGAGCAGTATGTCCTGGAGAGCTGCAGCGCTCAGGCCACCACGAATGGCGTGCATGTGGAGATCACCACGGCCTGTATAGGCTCCAAAATCCCCGTGGACTTTATAGAGACCCCCACTGCACGCCCTGTCTGGACATACCGCGTCCGCATCGAGAATGTCGGGTGTGTGGACCCCGTCTAGATTGCAAAAACATGCAGCAAGTCCTGAAGGACCCACCGGATAGAAGCTACTTTGCATGCAATGCAATCACCTCGAAAAGATGATATCTTCTTGTGGCTCTCAATGTAGCAGCGCCAGTCAGCAACATAATCTGCTGCTCACACTCGGTCATGACACCCTTTTTTTAGAGTGCAGACTCTGTGGTTTTGCAAGCAATGGTATCTCTGCAGTGCACTAATTTTGAGTCTGCACCGTCCACTCACTTTGCGTGCCTGTACAGCATTGGCTGTAACATGTCTCTGAGTGTCTCCCTGTTAATGTAGGATGCTCCAGTCATTCCAGGCCTGCCAATGAACATCGCCTTTCACTTCGCAGTATGTTGCAAGCCCTTAACCCTAAATAAAAATATAAATATAACCCTAAACCGCTGAATAAGAGAAATAAATATGCAGGGATAGGAAGGTGCAGCTGCTGGGGCGGCAGTGGCTCATACGCACTAGCGAGGGGCACCAGCATGCCATGGTACCCAGGGGAAGTACAGGTGAAGGACCTATACTTCTACTAGGTTCAACATAAACCCTAAAACATGTATCATTTAACAATATATGTGAATAACAAGCTCCCAGCACTGATCTTCATGCCACCTGGGGAATCTGTTCTTGGTGCAGTGGTTGGGCAAGTATCTGTAAGCTTTCTGCTTGTATGTATATCGGACAAGCACCGTGTTAAGAAAATGATTGAAGTTGTCATGATAAGCAAGCTGGTTTGGCCCACGTCCAAGCTGGGTTTATCCTCAGTGTCTGGCTGCCTGGGTAATAGAGGAGAGTATGCACAGGCGTGGTGGGTTGCACACCAATACTGAAGCCGGGCGAATGCTTCCAATACTACAGCGCGACAGACCTGTCCACCCCCAATGGTGCGGCCCAATGCTTGATGAGATGAACGCGTTGAGATGAACCGTACGGTGCAACCTGTCAGGACTAAGATCAAGGCGGTACAGTATGACATGATAGGGGCAATGCAGGCGGCATGGCCGAGAGAACTGAAGAGATTGAAGACGGCCCGGTGGTGTCATGCAGGCACTATGAAGGGGAGCTTTCAGATGGTGGAGCTGGGAGCAGGCAATGAGCCCAGCATGCCTTTCGATGCTACGATTCCCAGCGTTGCACTGAGGAGCTGAGGATCTCCAGCAGTGTCAGTGGATAACAGTGCCATTGTTCAGCTGCATTGCACTGGGTGCAGCACAGCAGGAGTTGGCCAGCAGTTGCCGGCCTGGAGGCTGTCATGTATTGCAGTGGATGGGTAGCCTGCTCCTGAAAACGCATCATATTGTTGTAAATACCGCGATGTGGCGTGGGTCATGTCACCCACTGGGCAGCCTCCCCTATGATCATCTCACCCAATCTTGCTATTATTTCACTGGTGCTCTTATTGACACATTGCATCCCTTGACGTTGCAGAGCTGCTTGTTGTAAGAGTACTATTCCTTTTACACATGTGCAGCTTTTAGACTAGAAGTTTTAGTCTCAACCTCAGGCTTTTTGAGATTTTGATATCCTGCAGTGCACTAGTGGCCACGGCCATGGCCACTTCCCTGACATGCACTATATCTCATTGCATGTTTGGAAGTGTGTCTGGGACAGGCCCGCCCAGTGTCAGCAACTGTTGACATCACGTTTGCTGTCAGACAGGTGATGAAACCTCGATTCACCCCCCATCCACCCTCCTGCCCTGAGAAAGGGAACGCCTTTCGAGAGGTCCCATGTGGTCTGTCATGTGGTCTGAGTAAGCTCATCTTACCAGCCACGCAGGACAGTACTCTCGTTTCCCAGATCTGGTTGGTTAACTGCTGGACCGCAGTGTGGGAACCGCTGTTTTGCAGTACTGATTTTCCGCGAGTGGAAGCGAGGTTCGGAAAGATGGGGGAGCTGAGTTACATACTCCGCAGTTGGCCTCGCACTCCTTGGCTGCTTGCGGTGGGTTCCTGTTCATGATGGAATTTGATCATCTGCGCAGCTCACCGGCTGTGTTTTCAATGGCCTGGAAAACATTCCCATGTGTGCAAATATCGTCAGCTCCTCATATAGCTGTCACCGATGCGAAGCCACAGCTCATCAAGACCTAACACTTGGTGCTTCCTCGATGTTGGTGCAGAAAACGTCCTTTGCTCGGAGAGATGTCTCTGCACTCATCGCGGATAAGGCAAAGAGTGGAGCAGGTATGACCTCGCCCCAACTCTGCTTGATCCTCGAACCGGCTGCCATTCGTAAGCTAGCTCGGTACGGCAGCCGCCGGCGTTTCGGAACGCCTTAAGCGGGATAAAAAGATTCGTATATTGGCTGAATACTCCACTCCGGTGGGGACATGAGTGTAGATATGCCACCCTAGAGTGTCAGGGCCTGGTTCACTGGGCAAAAACCTACTTGGGCCGGTACCAGAGAGCAGCTGCCTTTCATATCTGCGTTGGACATATTAATGAAGAGGTCCAGTAACTCTACAAACCAGCTGGCCCTTGGAATGAATATAGATGGCAGGAACCCTTACGGACATCCCAGTCCAGAGTCCTAATAGTCAGCTTGTCTTCTGACAAGTTGTCCGAAGTCTTACTTAAATTTGATCTCTGTTGCGAGCTGAAAGATACGGAATCCTTGTTCTTATGCTCATATTGTAGAAGAGTCAACGGATGCACCAGATATTGTGTTTGGGGACAAGACTGTCAGGGACGTGGGGATAGCGCGCAGCAATTGTGAACCTAGCTGTGCTCAACTGCCATACCCTGCAAGCAAAGCTCCTTCAAGGGAAGCATGGGGTGCATGCAGTGTGACAGTGCCCCACTGCTTTATCCGGCATCAGTGCTCATGTGACGCCCGAGCTGGCTGGTGGACCTCTATTACTCCTCCGGAGAAAGGACTGGAAACACATAGCACTGGCCACAACAACTCCATGTTATGAAAAGTGATGTAAAGGCGCTTGTGTGTGCACAGAGATGAGGAAGTCGCTGGGGTGGTTCCAGCTCATCTGCTTGGGCATTGGAGCCATCATCGGTGCAGGCATCTTCGTTATCACGGGTGCGCGCCAGCTCAACCTATTCCTCATGGGATTCATACAGAAAAGCATATTATTTCAGAGCCCTGCATGCAGTGGTGCAATAGCAGAGGTTGCTGGAGTGTCCGGCTTTGCCAGGGGACACTCTCCTCCACAGGATGCAAGCTTGTCCTTCGCAGTCAATGGCACTCCTAGGCATTTGCAATGAATACATTGATGCCCAGCTAGACCTCCTCAGTAACCAATTGTTGTGCTGCATACGGGACGGATCCAAGGACTGTGGGATGCGATACATCCCACGTTTGTTGATTGCTCCATCATTTGCATGCACCTCTAAAAGGATTTGTCTGGACCCCATGGCATGGTGTACCTGAAGGCAGTGGTCACAGTGTGAAGTGGCAGGCAGGGTTCCATCTGAGTCTGGGTGCATGACCAAGCGCTGTTATCATGGGAGTTGACAGCAGTCGCTGTGGTTTGCAGGTGTCGTGGCCAACCAGACAGCGGGCCCCGCGGTGTGCCTGTCCTTTGTTGTGGGCGGTGTGTGCGCCATGCTCTCTTCCTTCATCTATGCCGAGGTGGGGGCCATCAATAAACCTGGCTGCAATTCACATGCTATAACCAGCACACTAGATATACCTTCTCCGTTGGCCGAACCTTTGCATGACTTGCCTTTCTGCGAATGGACAGGCTTCTTCAAGACGAGCTGTTCTGCATGTCCACTTGACTGCATGCATGTCCCTGTTCCAGTAGCTAGAGTGAACAGTCGACTGATGGGGGAAATCTGTGCAGTTTGCCACCGAGCTACCAGTGGCAGGCAGCAGTTTCACATATGTGGTGGCCAGCTTAGGCCAGCTGCCAGCTTTCCTAGTCATGGTCAACATGGTGCGATCCTCCATGCCATCAAACTTGATAGGACCTCACAGGGAATGCCCTGTACCGCCGCACTTTTCAAATCAAGAAGCAGGAAGCCCCGCATGGATGTTGTCATTGCATTGAACTGTTCATTGCATGAAACGGCAGAAATGCCATTGATATCTGTAGGTGCTCAACTCGGTTTTGGTATGAAAAGTAGCCCATGAATAGAGCTGATGTGGCAGTGTCAGTTGCAGCACTTACTCACATGATTGTTTGCAGATCATGGAGTATGTGCTGTCAATCGCTGCCATTGCTAGAGGATGGAGCGGCTACCTGGCCACACTGTGCAACCAGGTGCGAGCCAAAGTGGAAATGCAGTGCTGGTGTCTCAAGCTCTGGCATGTATACGGGAGATCTTGTGCCAGTATTCCTAATAACAGTCTTGGGCTAAAAGCCTGCCAGGCATACTAAAGCGCCAGTCCCTCAATTCTCTCATGCATCAGACACCCAGCTCTCCCCCGGGAGCCTTGCAGCAAAGCCATGCTGAGCAGGACATGCAACAGAATTCTCTGGCTTTTCTAATCTCTGCATAAACTCGCTTGTACTTTCTGCATTGCTGCAGCTAATAAGCTCATTGGGTAATGCAACAGGATTTTTGTCTCATCCCTGATGTTCCCAGAGATGTGAGTGACCTTTACTACACTAAACGGGCCCCAGGTGGTTCCAGAATGTCTAGCACTGTGATGACAATACTGACAGTGAGATTTGCACTGTTGATGTGCAGGATTCGAGCGCCTTCCGCATTGATGTGGGCTGGGCCCAGCTGGACCCCATTGCAGTGGGCATCATCATCATCATGACCGTGCTCATTTGTCTGTCCACCAAGGAGTCCTCGCGCGTCAACCTGATCCTTGTCATCACCAAGCTGGTTGGCGTGCTCTTTGTCATCGTCGTGGGTGCGCTTTCAGCCTCTTGTCGAATAGACAGTGGATGTCTCTGAATTGAATTTCCTGGTATTTGGGATCACTATTGGCAAATCTTTGGAGACGCATACCTATCGGAGAGGCATAGAGGATGACTTGTTTATCATCTGCTAGGAGTTGGTGCATTGCATGCATGTTGCAGACTGACTGGCACCAATGTGAGGGCCCTCCTTTGCTGGGGGCTGATCATCAAGCTTTCAAAATAAGTTGCTCGCCTTGTTGTGTGATTGCTAGCAGTGAACCCTCATGTGATGAAATCCAGATCAGATGCAACTCTTATTTAAATATTTGGCCCTGATGTGGCAATCTAACAGGATCAAATGTCAGGTGTATTAATGCTGTTGGCCCTCAACCCAGCTTGCCCACCATCACTCAGCTGGGACTTGAAACATGCTTGCCTATGCCACTGGTTTCTAAACTAGTGCCAACTACCTCAATCTCAAGTGAAGTTGCACCAACTGAAGTGATGAGACAAGTATAAAGGCCTTAATTTTATTGTGGATATGCAGGTTTCACCAAGGCAGTTCCAAGCAACTTCACATCGGACTTTGCGCCATATGGCATCCGCGGAGTCTTCAATGGAGCAGGTACAATAATCTTTTCTTGCCTTTCCTCAAGTACTTCATGTTCTGTGGCAGCACATACTTCAGCAACCTGCCTGTTTTCAACCACTCATTGGTGCATTCTGTTTCTTATTTGACAAAATATGGAATGAAAAGCAATTTGAGGCGCATCCTGTGCCTGTGCAGCCATCATCTTCTTTGCATACCTTGGCTACGATGCTGTCGCGACCATGGCGGAGGAGGTGAGCCTTTCCAGTCGCTTGTTCACATTCACTAGGTTGCACATACAGGCAGGCGACTGCCATGCATGAGGTTCACCAGCTGTGGGGATGCCCTTTTTGTGCAGTGATTTTCTCAAGGTGAAAATCAGCCTGTGCATGCCGTGCATGCTTTCAAGCAAAGTTGTGGTCCATCATGGAACCCTGTACCCTAAAGAATCCCCCCGAAGATAAACCCCCTGAAACACCCCTTTTCTTTTGCTGCGCCCAGTGCTGCAAGTTGTGGTCAGTCATGGAACCCTGTACCCCAAATTACCCTGAAGACAAACCCCCTGAAACACCCTTTTTCTGCTGCGCCCAGTGCCGCAACCCGGGCAAGGACATGCCGCTGGGAATCATAGGCGCAACCGGCATCTGCACCATCCTCTACATCATCATGTGCATCGTCATCTGCATGATGGTCCCCTACGCCGAGATTGACACCGGAGCGCCCTTCTCTTCAGCCTTCGGCTATGTCGGCCTCCCCTGGGCCAAGTACGTCCCTGCATGCCTCACTTCATGTCTTTGCTCTGTATTACTATTACTGCATAGCATATGCGATTATGTCTCTGTTGGACTGTCTTCTGAGCCAGGTTCTTGCCCCCCTTTTCAACACATTCAGTGGCGATTATGGCGCTATATTTATGATTACCCTAAATCCAAAGTGTTCCCTAAAAAATTTTAAGAGCTAAAAGAAATGTAAATAAATAAAAAATCTTGCGCCCTTCTTTAACAGGTTCATAGTGGCGATTATGGCGCTGGTCGGCATCACAACAGCGCTGCTGGTGAACATGCTGGGGCAGGCGCGGATCTGGACCATGGCGGCTCGTGAGCACATGATTCCAGGCTTCTGGGCCAAGGTGTCCCCCCGCTTTGGAACCCCCATCGCGGCCCAGATCACCATGGGCTCGGCGTCAGGTGTGTTACCCCTTCATTCTCCGTTGCCTTGTCCCTGTCATGCCACTTCAGAGGTTGAGGCATACCTGGACTTTGCAAGTAAATTTCCTCTACCCACCAATTGTGAGGATCAGAGAAGGTTGTCTTGTCCATCTCATGCCAGTTCAGAAGTTGAGGCATTACTGGACTGAGGAAGTAAATTTCCTCCACGACCACTTTTGAGGATCAGGGAAGGCGAATGTAACCAAAGCCATATGCATGTCCAAGGGCAGCAGAGACATCCACTGCATGCAATTGTGCCTCTGCTAAGAACACCTCACCGTACGTGTCAGTCATCTTTCATCTCACAACCAACCTGCTGAGTCGAGTGATGATTGAGTAAACGCTGTGTGGTGCAGGCATCATTGCCTTCTTCACATCCCTGGACATTCTGGCTAACATGGTGTCCATCGGGACTCTTTTTGCCTTCTTCATGGTGGCTGCCTCACTTTTCTTCTACCGCCTCTACGACAAGCACACCTCAACCAAGCGCGAAGGCATCATTGCTCTTGTGCACCTGCTCCTCATCGTTGCTGCCAGCCTCGGTAAATTCTTGATTTTCAAAACTGATCTGATCATGACTCCCTCACACTGAAACTGCTTAAGGGGGAAAACACTGCTCGGTATCCTTTTTTGGATAAATCCTTTGAAATATTTTAGGCTATCATCGGTGGACCCCTCGGGGATGCACTCATTTGGTTCTGCTTACTGACTGAAAATTCTTGGATGCACATTGAGGCCAGATTTGAGTCATGAGCCTCAACCAGCCTTGATGTGATTGAGCCGGTTTTTTGCCACCGGATTTAGGGTTTAGAGTCTAGGGTCTGGGGTTTATATTTAGGGTTCGCCACCCGACTTTTTGCCCCGGTTTGCACGCAGGCCTGGCAGTGAACTACGCACTGACAGACCAGTGGTACGGCATCGTGGCCTTCCTGGGCATGTGGGTCATTGTGACCGCGTCTGCGCACATCTTCTGCAAGCACGCCCGCACCCCCCGCCTCTTCGGCGTGCCTCTCTTCCCATGGGTCCCGTCAGGTAGCGTCCTGAGCCCTTGCCATACCCCAATGCATGGGGCATGCATGCATGCCCTCTTTCGCTCTGTCCTCATGCATTGTCCTCTCGAACAGCGCACAGCTGCTAAGGGCTTGGTAATGTGCATGCCTGCACCCCCCGCGTCTTTGACGTGCCTCTCTTCCCATGGGGTCCCCCAGGTAGCGTCCTGAGCCTGTGCCATGCCCCAATGCATGGGACATGCATGTATGCCCTCTGTTGCTCTGTTGCTCAGGGCTTAGTAATGTGCATGCTCGCACCCCCCCGGCCTTAAAAATGTGCAGGCGCGTCTCCTCCTTGCCTTCCCCTTTTCTGGGGATACCTGTCAGCAGATCATGAGCTGCGCATCTCTAGAGAGACTGATCTCAGATCTACACCCGGGTTGAGTTATGTAGTTGACTTTGACAAGCACATACCCAGATACCTTCGGCGGTGGATTTCTCAGTACCTTCTAATTCTGACATGCGCAGGCTCCATGATTCTGAACGCCTTCCTGCTGTGCACCCTCGACCGCGACTCGTACATCCGGTTCGGCATCTGGTCCGCCGTCTGCCTCATCGTTTATCTCACCTACTCGCTGCACTCCATCGAGTACCACCACTCCATGGAGGGCCCCCCGGTCCTGCCCACCCACAAGTGAGTCATCCCCTATGCTGCATCTCTTCTGGGCAGAAACTCACTTCTCTCATATCTTGTGTCCTGAAGCTTCTTAGAGAAGAGCTGAAGGAATGTTTGACGAGGTTCTCACAGCGTCTGACTAGTGAGGTGGTGTAGGCATGTGGACAGTGGCATTTGTCTGTTTTCCCCTTCTCCTTGCGTCATTAGCTGCTTGGAGGGTCCCTAGCCAGGCTGTCTGACAGGAGTTTCAGCCAGGTTTCGTAGCCGAGTTTGGTTGACTGTGCATGCAAAGATGGCCAGCAAAGCAGAGTCACTCTTTTGGCATGCTGTATAATCCACAGAGGAAGCATTTGCTTACCATATATGCCATAGTACATACCATATAGTACCATACTTACCATACATGCCATATGGGTGATAAGCTCGAACTGAAGACATCCTGTTCGTGGCTGCAGGGCTGATTCAAATGGTGCACCAACAGGCGCTAATACCAAGCCAGCGACAACCGCTGTCTAAGCGCGCATGATAATGGAAAGCGCTCTGCTCCTCCTCAGGAAACCTGCCAATGTGAAGCAGTGGCAGGGATGCTTTGTTTGGGCCGCCTTCATGGCTCCCAACACTGTCTCCAAGGCAACCTGACTACTACAAGGAACACACTAAAGAATTGCAACCGACACTCTGTTGATCCCCACTCTTCAACTGTAATTACTGATTCCTGGTCAAAGAGCTAAGTGGGTGCTCATACCATCACTATATTTTAGTCTGGGAGAGGCATCGATGCTTTGGCATGCCCTCCCAGCAAGCTCCAATGTGGAGAGGTTGAATGGTTCGATTTCTGCTGTTTGCATATCACTAAATGGCCATGTCCTACTTAATGTGCAGTTAATTTGATCATTTGATCAAAGTTGTGGCACAAAGGCGTCCCTCTCCCAGTCGTGCTCAAATCGTCTGCCTATCGCCATCAATGGGGTTGTTTTGCATGGACTGTGTATGTTGGTGTGGACCATGATCAAGGGGAGGCAGATGTCTTTGAGATGTCTGGCCGTGGAAGATGTTCGTGCTCAGACGATATCGGTGTTTATGTGGGTGGCACATTGCAGGGTTTTTTGTGTGCCAGCAGGCTCGCAGAAGTATCATGGACTTTGGTTTTGTTCACAAGTTACAAAACTGTGGCTGACTGGGGAAGCCAGCAAAAGGCATGATGCAATTGGTGTTGTGCTGGTGTACCATATTGGTGACCCAATGGCCAGCAAACACTGCCATATATGAATGAGTACCCTGTGCGAACTTCCATACGATCTGTATGTACAGGGAGGCGATTGGGGCTGTAAAGATAAGCCTCACCCTCCGCGTAGCACTTTGATAAAGTGGAGGCTGTTGTTGGGGTTGGTGTGGTTCGGAGCCTTGCTGAATGATGGAGGAGACTCGATTGTGAAGGCCATCAGCTTCATGGATTCAGCGCTCGCTGTGTGGGTTTGTGGTTTGTACATGGGGCACAGCATCATTCTGCTTGTCTTTTAATCACAAGCACACAGAATTTATTGTGAGGATCTCTGTAAAGACATTTCCTGATTCTCACATTGCCGTGCCACTTGCAAATTCAATAAGAGACTCTTGCTTGGGACCCAGGTTGACAGGGCCCTACAGCTGCAGAGCACCTTCCTCTTCTAAAACATGCATATTTTGGAGTGTAAAATGTTTTCTCAATTTTTAACCTTGGATCCAGGGAATTCTATCGACAGATGTGCAACCATATATTCCTCTCCACACCCGAAAGTCAATCATGCTGGGACCCGTGCAAATGTGCCAGCCTTCACACTCACAGGCTGCTTTGCAGCTCCATGCAAGCCTGTCGTTGGACATGGGAATGGACAGCTTTCTGGCAAAAATCAACGTCAGGATGACCAATCATGAAGTGGGCGCTTGGGCCGCAGCCGCATCAGCAGTTGCGTCAGCCTCCATATCCTCCGGCTGCTCTACTGGCGCGGCCGAGGCCTCTCGCTTGGAAATGGCCGCGCGCAGCTTCTCGGCCAGCTGCGCGGCCTCGGGGCGTGCGACCATGTGATTGACAGAGGCGCGGCCGCGCCAGCAGCTGACTGCCATGGGTGCATGCACTGCCAGCGCGCCTTCTGTCGCTCCGCTGCTCGCCGCGCTGAACCCCAGCGCAGTTGCCTCTTCGTTCCTGCAGCAGAATCTCATAAGCTTGATCTGTATTGCTGTAGTATGGCAAGGTGACAACTGGACTGTGTTCCCAGTAGTACTTGTACTGTTTGCATGCTGGTTGCCTGCTGACATTGATGGTGTACGAGAGAACATTCAAGCTCTATCACGCACTCTTGTCAGCACACACCGAACTTCTCCTTAACCTGCCAGCTCTACGTGCTGAGGCATTTTGTGACATCATCTGGGCATCAACTTCATGATTAGACTGTCAGTTCTCTGATGCAACCGAAGCGCAACATGGAGCATATAGTTTTCTTTGAGACACCCCGGCCAAAACCAGCAAAACAAGTGAGCAGGAATCTCTGTGTAAGGTGCTTGGCATCGTTGCTGTGCAGTTCAGCTGGTCAGAACAGTGCAGGGGTGACCTCACCTGAGTGTGCACACGCAGCAGCCGCCCACAATGGACTCCAGCTGGCGCAGCGTCTCTGGATCGCTCCAAGGCACGCGTTCCTTGCGCTCCTCTGCCTTGTCCTGTACCGCACCAGTCAAACCACCTTTGGCCAATCTAATGCTAATCGCACCTATTATCTTCATCTGTTGAGAGATCATGAGATGAAGAGCTGTGGGGATTTCCGACATGTTTAGGCAGGACTAGCCATGCAATGCTTCAGTGCAGAGATGCAGGTTGCATGCAGGGTGACTAACCATGCATTATGACTAGCAATGCAGGGTGAATAGGCATACAGAATGACTAACCATGCAACATGCAAGGATGCAGGGTACCATCTTACCGTGCAGCACAGAGGGTGGCAAGGATACAGGCTCACCTCAGTCTTGGGCTTCTTGGCTGGCGGTTGCACGCCTTCAGCCGCTTCTTCAATGCCGATAGCAGCAGAGCTGCCTCCCTCCGCAGTGCCATTCTGGTCTGCTGCAGGTGCCGTCTGCATACACAGCAATGCTTTAAAGTAATATTGTAGAACACATACTGCGGTAAACAAACAAGTTGTTCCACCCAGAAAACCCATCGGGATGTCTTGGAAGCTAAAGATCAGATCAGTTAGATAAAAAACTGGATTGTGGACGCATGTGGGTCCAATCAGGCATCATGGCATGGCAAGACAAACACAGGATTGACCAATGAAGTGTTAATTAACTGTGATACTATTACCATGATTAATCAAGGACAGAATGATGTATTGATTCTGTGTAATAATATTATCATAATTAATCAGGGACGGAATTAAGTATGTATTGACTATATCATGGTAAAAAACGAAATATAGGAGGGGTATGCACCAGTGTTTCCATGGACAGGCGCATGCTGTGGGGCAGGGCGATGGACCCCTCGGTCAGCAGCCGCAGCAGTTCCTGGGCGGTGACGAAGACCATCTGTCTAGTCAGCGCCGGCAGAATCAGAGGCAGCCCCTCCTGAGCGATGCGGTACAGGCATGAAGTGCGTGCATCCTGCATTGCATTTTAAACCCTTGATGAAGATGAACTATAATATAAAAATCCAAAACCCTAAACTTAACCCTAAAAACCATTAAATAAGTCCATAATTAAAAAGCCCTATAACGAAGGCCTATAACGAAGGCCTGTAACAAAGCCCTATAAATTTAATGAATAAGCCCTGAAGAAGCCCATTAATTTGTAGCCAGCCAATGCTGGCAACAATAAGATGTGTGACAGCAGCTGAAGGCCACGACAGTTGGCGAACAGTTCTCTTAGCCACAGTCGTTGATTCCCCTCGAGCCTATGTTACAAAGAAAAAGCAAGAAGGCGTGCACGATGAGGAAGGCATGCACTGCATTGGGATACGGAAAGCTCACCTTTGCATCCTGGCGCTCGAAAAGCTTCAGGCCGGTGGATGTGATCTTCAGCTGCTCGTTCTCGTCCAGCATCAGCAAGTGCTTGATGCCTGCAAAAATAAGAAAAGCACTAGCTGACAACGCTTCAAGATCATGTTAACATCCCGCATCTTGGTGGCAAGCTTGCAAAAAAATATCACCATTCCACAGCAAAGGGCCGGGATAGTTTCGCCAAAAACAATACCAACGCGCGCTACATAACACTTCCAAGGGCAAGCTGTCTATGAAGTCGCAGTCCACAAGACTCCAAATTTTTCGCTGAAGCAGCAGTTGGAGGAACCTTGTCACAACTCAGATGCATGCAGCGCACCCTCGCTGATGTAATACAGCCGCTTGGGCTTGCGATCATCGGACTGTGACCGGGAGATGAGCTTCTCCTCCAGCTTTAGGCCGGGTGCAAGCCCGTAGAACTCCCGTATTGAGGCCACCTGCTCTGCGTCCGTAAAGGGCACTATGGGGTCCACCCCTCGCCACCGCCCGCCAGAGGAGCGGCCGCGCGCCCCACCCCCGCGGATTGACCCCCACTCTGGGGCAGGTCTGCTGTCCTGCTCAACCTGCATCGGTCCACACAGACAGTCTTCAGCATCAAGGAGTGTGCAGACAAGGTGCTCAATTTGAAAGAGGCAGCCACAAAGCTCAACTCTGGCGCTCACACTGCCATTTCATGTGGTATAGGCACAGCATATGCGCCAGGCCCCCAACCTGGCACTGATGGTTCTGCCATCTTGATGCTGCATGCATCGAGGCATACTCTTACTGTCAGAGCTTGAAAAATCCCCCCACCTGCGCCGGCTGGGCCTCAATTGCGGCAGCAGCTGCTGCTTGTGGGTCATCGATCTCTACATCATTTCCCCTTTCCTGTGTGGTACTTCCCTGGCACTGTTTAGCTGCTGCCTTCTCCTGCTCTTCTATCTCCTCTCCGCCCGCCAACACCTCAAAAACGCCCTCCACTGCAGCTGCAGCCTCGCCAGCAGATTCTGTGGCTGCTGGGATGTCCTGCGCTGACAAGGTAAGTGGTCAGGTGACTTCTGCCAAGCATGAAACCGTCAACAACAGGTGCTGCTGCAGCAACAACTGCACCATATACCTGCATTATCAGCGTTTTCTGGTGCCACAGCTGACATGATTTATGCCTCAGGAGGGCATGTTTAAGAGTCATGTGTGCCATCAGAAAAACCCATCAAGCAGCACTAAGCAAGTTGTGGCCAAATGCTCATGGTAATAAGGACATCCACGCTTTCTGCTCAGCACTCAGCACTCTCTATCCAAACAGGGTGAGGCACAATGCAATTGAAACTAGACGATACATCAACGTACTTATTGAGCCACCTACAAGAGCCGATGACTAGCATCCAAGACCACTCACCTGGTCCTCGATCTCCTCTGCAAAGTTCTGGGTGTGCCCGGCCGCCTCATATGCCATATCAGTGACCTCCTCCATCGCCGTCTGCTCCCGCCTCTCGGAGTCAATTCCATGTGCTGCATGTGCCCCTCCATCTTGAGGTCTGTCCTGGCCTGCCAGGATCGGCGCGGCCGGCGCCGACCAGCCGCCCGCGTCTGCAGCTTTCTGCGCTACCTTGCCAGCTGGCGCCTTCGCCTGCTTTGGCTCTTTCCTGTGGGGAAAACAGCATGTGCGCTTTAAACACAATCAATTCTCTTCACAGACGGGACCCTAGACTGCAGAGCTCCACATGGCAGATTCCAGATGCCCTGGTTGGATATTCTTTAAAAAGCTTTTTAGAACACGTCTCAGAGCACAGCTTGCATGCATTCAACTCCAAACAGGGGTATAGACTCAGCAACAGTCAGCACCCTCTCTTCACTTGTCACCAACAGCTCAATAACAAGTAGCAGCACCAAACAAAGGCGCCATGACCCGCACCAACATGCAGCGTGAGCAGCAGGTCCTGGCACTCCCGAAATGCTTTCACGTGTTCGAGCTGCAAACAGATGAAAGCAATCGAGGTGTGCCAGACCCCACTGCTCATGCTGCATCCCATAAATCACCCAGACACGAGACGACCAGGAAGTCGCACTTGGGCGCTGTGACGAACGCGGATGGCGGCAACTCGGCAACTTTCTGCAGGACGGCCACGAAGAAGCCGCCGGTGTCTGCCTGGTGGGGCAGCAGCCGCATGCAGCGCTCCAAGTGCAGCTCACCGGCCTCCTCCCGAGCAAACATGCTGTTAAAGAGCTTTGCATGCGCCTGCAGCCATGTGCTGGAAAATGTCAGAGGCGTGCAGATGGATTCGTACGATATTGGCATAGAATTTGCTCAGCAGGCACAGCAGACTAGCCACCAACTGAGGCACGTGTGAAAGGCACGACCTGTCTCCAGGGTGTCATGCCAACGACCCAGCAGACTAGCTCACCACCAACTGAGGCACGTGTGAAAGGCAAGAACCGATCGACAGACTGTCGTGTCAATGAGCCTGAATGATCATGTACAGTGCATGCTAAGTGTGTTAGCAGAGAAAGATGTCATGCACTGGCCGTTCTTGGGGAGATGACATCGTTGCCAAAGAGGCTTGCCTGCTTAGCCTCCGCCTCCTCCCAGGTGCTGAAGAGCTCGCCATTGCTCTTGACCAGCCACTTGCTCAGGCCGGTTGCACGTTTGAGCGCCGGCAGCTCCTGGGAGACATCCAGGAGCACCAGAGCGCTCTTGCTCTTGCGCAGTAGCTGCGATGTTCAAAAAAAATCGCCTTTAATCACACACAGATGGCCACAGCCTATTCACAAATGGAAAGTTTTGGATCGCAATTCTCAGAAGCAGGGTGAATCACTATGCCTCCTACATCATCTGCCTCAGCAAAACTAAGGTGAACAATGAGGCGCATAGAAATGATGGCGCATTGTCTACAAACACAGGGCGTAAGATGAGACAGTTAAGAGGCATCTAATTACACCTCCTCTGACTGATTAATTTCTTTGCCCCAAATGATGATATTTCACTCGCTTACCTCTGCAACTACGGCCTCATCTTCCACTGGGTTGAAGGTGCAGGTGGAATAAACCATGCGCCCGCCAACCTTCAGCATCTGTGCAGAGTGCAGCGCGATGCGCAGCTGCAATGGATGCAGGCCATTGCCATTCTTCTCAGACCACCTGCAACCACATTGTCGAGTGCTTTAGAGAATCCCAGCAAACAACGTGTTGTGAAGCGTGTCGCGTCAGGCAATCCTTCTTGAGCATTTACAGGACTGGCTTGCTGTGAGGGGGAGGCAATGAAAACAGAGAGCCAACAGGATGGAACAGCGCCTTTTTAGTGGAGTCATGCTATGACCTCTCATGCTCAAAGCACTCCCATGCAGGTAGCATGGTTGCAAAAAGCTGCTCTAATGACAGTTGAAGGTGTTCATGATAGGCAAACTGTCCTTATATGTCTACATTATTAGGGTTCAGGGTAATATATTGTGAAACTTAGGGTTTGGGTTCAAGGGAATCACCTGCGCCATATGTCCGGGGCCTTTCGCAGGGTGCCATCACCCGAGCAGGGGACATCGCACAGGATGCGATCAAATTTGTACGCCTGCTTCTGTGCAACACCACCACACAGCTTCAGTGCAATAAGGGGCTTGACAGAATGCATTCATATAAACAATGTGACTGTGCCTGAGTTACCCGCTGCAGATAATAACACCAGATAGATAGTTCCTGAGCAGCATGTGAGGATCATGGTGGCATGTCGTACTTGGATGGGTGCCGCTCTTGATAGATAGTGAGATGGGAGGGTGCAACTCAAGGCTTACAGTTTGATTCACTGAGTGGAAACAAACGTCGGTTACTTGTTAACCTGTATGTCCAAGGATTGTTTGGCGACAGACCTGTTGGAAGTCTCGAAGGATGGGCAGCTGGGTGGCATCATGGTTGACAACCATCAATGCCGGGCTGCACATGCGCTTTGTCTGGTGAGTCAGCAGGTTACACCGCTGCGCATCAGCGTCGTTTGCTATCACCACCCCTGTGATGAAGGGACACAGAAGGATGTCTCACAGAAGTGCCACTCCTCATGACTGTAGAAGAGCAGTCATGTCTTCCAACAACGTGCTTTTCCATCAGACATTCCAATGTAATGAGAAGGTGGACGCACAGATGACTAATATTTGCTGAGACTGACCTGAAGGTGTGCCTGTTCCCTGGTGAAGCATCTCCAGGATCTGGGCTGTCTTTGAGCCAGGTGCTGCACACGTGTCCAGAACCTGCCATGCAAGCATCCTGCTCAAAATCTCCAGCACTGAGCCACTGAAGCATATTTCTAAACCAGACAGCGTGAGATCACGACAATCTTGCGAGGCTGTTTGCTCCCTTGAGACATGTTTAGATTTTGCCTCCAGACATTGCAATGTTGAGATAAGGCTTTGGCTGGAATGTCGCACCCTGTGGTGGGGCTGCACATCGAGCAGCAGAGGGGGGATCATGGAGACAGCCTCCTGCCTGGTGATGGCTCCAGCATCATTTTCGCGTATGATGAGCTCATGGACTTGCTTGAGGATGGGCAGCTTCCGCAGCTGCGCCCGGCTGAACGCCATGTGCCACCCCAGCTTGTCTGGGTACCAAGACAACGGCTTGGGCGCCTCCAGAGGCTCCCCATCAACCTGCGCCCAAAGTTGAACTTGTCCTACACCGTTTGCTTTTGGCTCTGTTGCGACGGGGATGATCACAGAACAAAAGCGAAGCGCAATACTGACACAAGCACCAGAATAAAGTCTTCTCGAAGGATTACCCAGCACAGTTTTCGGACATGCAGCCAATACGCCATGGCAAAGATGCCTGCTTTTGGTGGTAAGCATGCAATTGTGATGAGAAGCTAGAACTCAAATGCAAAAAGGGACCCAAGCTCTTGATCATACTTTCAATGCTGAAGGTTTTGCCAAAATATGCGATAATAGCGCTTTGGCGCCAATACTGACAGCAGCATGTCATCATCCTTCTCAGGACCACATTGCGCCTCGCTCGTCATAGACCTGCAAGTAGGAGCACTCACCTCCATGTTCTCGTTGAACTGGCTGAAGAAGTCCTGCTGCAGGCGGTCGCGCAGGTCCGCCGCGAAACGGCCACGGCCATTGATTCGGAATGTTGTCGGCAACGGCTTGCGCAGCGTTTCCATGAAGGCATCCCACTCCCCCTCCGGCACAATCCCCTGCATGGCAAGCCATTGACTCAGGCATTGTCCCTCTTTCCTCGGCCTCCAGTGCCCACCAGGTGGTGATCCACATCTGCAGTCAGACCAGCCCGCTGGCATTAGATGGTCAGCACTTGATGGCATGGCATGGCTTTTGAAACCTGGAGCTGCAGACTTGCAGTCAGCTTCTTCAAATTATGAGACTGGGATGGCATGGCGTTGTTTTGATGACACCAGATGGACAGGATTTGGGCCCAGGCAATGTCATGCCTCTAGGATTGACTGAGGTCCTTCAGCATGCCCACCTGCGCCTTGTAATATTCCTCAAAGTCTGCATTTTCTAGTAGTGGAGTCGCCCATTGATCACCATCGCGCCTGCGCTGTTCGGTCCAGCTGTTGTCACGTTGCTGCCTGAAATCGCGCTTCATGACGCGCTGGCCCTGTTGCAAGCCATGCATGTCGAGTCACGGAAGAAGCTATGTACACAGGAGCAGCCACAAGGCTGGGATAAAACCTGTCAGAATCGAGAGTTTCCAGGCATATGCATATATGTGATACCACTACATGTGAAACAACGACGTGCAAGTTGCCTGTCCAGCAGAAACCAACTCCTCTGAGCTCTGCAGCCGTCCCTGTACTAGGGGCCTTGCGCAAGTGACGCACTGAACCTGCCACTGCATGACTAGCAGCAGAATAACAGTGTCAAATCATGTTATGTGCGTTATTGCAATGATTCAAGATTGGGATCTCACCCCGCCTCTCCCTCTCTTTCCCATCGCGCACGGTGATGTTGTGATGTTGTTAATCAGCAAGCGTGCTAATTTGTGCGATCGATCCTATCTCTGAGAAACAAATGTCAAATTAAACTTGATGCCAGTACAAGGACAGTTCTCATTGATCGTCAGATTGTCAGGATTGCACAGAGAGGAGAGCGAAGATGTACAATGAAAAGCTACGCTCCAAAGCACCCGAGGTGAAGGCGGGGGGAGTTCTGCAAATTCTTGTTACGCACAGTACACCCGATGCCGCATGAGAAGAGGTTCATTGGGACATGTGTACATGTGTAACTTCTGGGCTCATTCAGATCAGTGTAGAGAAATCCGAGCCGGAAAAGTGTGTCTAGACACGCCCATGCTCTATGGCTGAAATCGTTGGTCTTAATGGCCTCCATAATCTGGAAGGCTTCAAGTGCGATCTGTGCAGCCTCCCATGTGACCCGCAAGCGCAGGAGCTGAATGCGCTCGACTGCACCTTCTCCAACTGCCCTTCAGATGCCTCGGTTTACCACCAGGACTGCCTTGAGAAGTACCTCAAGAGCATCAAGCTCGAGAAGTAGGTCTTAGAAACGATATCTTGTTGTAACACTTCCAATTTGTGCTACAGCAGTTGTCAGCTTCGGCAAATGAACCAGTCTGAAGGCATTGCACTGCCTTGTTTTCTGCAGGAACAGGAAGACGGGCTTCAAATGTCCAAGGGGTTGCGGTAAAGGGTCTAGGTTTGATCAGCCTTGCCCTGGAAAGGTGACGACCTTACTCCGGAATGCTTCCAAGGCACAACTAGAGTTGCTCCTCACGTTCTATTGTTCTTTTATGGAGCCCTCTTACTCGCCGGGCTCCGGGCGACAGACCCGTCCATTTGTTTTTTGACGAAGTACATAAAGAAGTTGATTACGAAGGCTTCTGGCTATCGCTTTGCAATTTTTAGCAAAACCCTGACGTGCTTGTGTTTGCCACTTGTAGATCACGAAGTCACACCCTATACATATTCGGAACGACCAGTCCAAGAAGCGGCAAAAGGTGCGAATCAGTTTTCAAGAAAGGAACAAGAATGGATCGAGGCGCTTGAGGACTGTTTGTTGCACCACATAGCTGGGAAGAGTTTAGGCAGTACACGGGTTTCTGGACAACTGATGAAAGCTCATATCACTCATCCTTAGCCACCCACTTGGTAATACGAGTTCAACTACGTCATGCAGGCCTTACCACCTCCTCCCTTAGAGTACAAGCCAAAAGCGAAGGAGAAGAACAAGGACACCGGACCTGCTGAGAAGGGAAAGGATTCTGGGAAAAACAAGGATTCTGGAGTGGACAAGGGCAAAGCCAAAGCCGTGGCAGCTGTGCCAGCAAAAGAGCGGCAGTACGCTCCGCTCCAGTGTCACAATGATGCTTTCATGGCATGCTCATGTCAACGACATGCAGTGTACTGCTGTTTTTGCGTCAATTGCCTGGACAACTGCTTTGGGAGACTAGGGATTGTTGTCATCTGTCAAACACGTACTCAGTTCAGCCCTATTGCATGTCAATTTGCTGATGTGCTCACTGTGCACTCATTTGCAGGGTTGTGCCCATACACAATCCAAAACCTCCAGTGCCCAACAAGCATGTGGAGAAGCAGCAGATAGAGAGCATCCGCAGGGAGATTGCTGCAAAATGCGGCAAGGCAACTGGGGTGGGTTTCCATCCTGGCTTTCAAGCACGTGTCTTCAGCCACTATTTCTATCTCTGAGCCATGGAGTGGAGTTGTTGCCACCAATGTAAACGGAAGAAATGCATACTGATGTGCAGGTGGTGCCACAAAGCAAACCTGTGCCTGCAAAGGAGAAGGACTTCCAAACGCTGCATGAGTATGAGGCTCACAAGGAGGCTTCGCAGCCCAAGGCCAACGCATGGGGAGCGCGCAACAATGCAGCCAGGTCTGGCTACTTGACCAACCTAACAGAACTGCGTATATTTCCCA
This sequence comes from Coccomyxa sp. Obi, assembly GCA_020887355.1. Classification (NCBI taxonomy): domain Eukaryota; kingdom Viridiplantae; phylum Chlorophyta; class Trebouxiophyceae; family Coccomyxaceae; genus Coccomyxa; species Coccomyxa sp. Obi. The sequence continues at coordinate 2,512,166 of AP024997.1, forward strand.
CAAGGAAAGATCTGCGATGCTGTGCTGCATGGCAATGCAGCAATCAAGATCCTGATCCCTTTGTAAAGCTCTTACCTGTGCCTGCATGCACATGCGCATGATGGCTGATCACCAATCAATTCGTCATCCCTGCATATCCTTACTGACTCTACTAACCTTAGTAATAAATGACGCACCAGACGGCCACAGGGCTATTTCACAACAGCGCTCAGTGTTGAACCAAGTGCATGCCCGACAGGGTGCTGAATATCCCAGTGCAACAACCGCAACTGCAACCGCCGCCGCCGCCACCGCCGCCACCAAAGCCAGTGCAAGCAGCCCTGCCTGTGGCGTCCTCCTGGGCCTTGGCCGCTCGGCAGCCCCCACCGCCTGCCGTGGTAGCCAAGCCCAAGGCAGCTGCCGCAAACGGCCCCGTCCGCGCTGTGTCCATCTGGAGCACCCAACAAGAGCATGCGGATGCCCAGCCGCCCCCTCCACCACCCAAGGTGTGTGCGCTCGTGTTGAGAACATATTCAAGCATGGTCTGGGGTCTCTGCTAGATCTGGCTGGTGAGTGTGTTGTCAGTGGAGTTTGTGAGGGGGTTCAGGGAGACCAATGGACTTCAGGTGGCACCAGACAGGTACTTGAATTGATAATTTTGTCAATTGCAAAGAATGACAGAGGCATGAAGTCAACCTGCCGGCACGAGTTCGGCATGCATGGGGGTCAGCAGCAGCTGTGCAGGCCATTGTACATGCGGTGGCGGTGCATGAAGTGCATGGTGTTTTTTTTGGGTGCAGCCAAGTGTGACGCTGGTGGGAGGCGAGTTGGCAGAGCCGGAGGTCCCAGTGAAGGTCGGCAAGGCGGCAAAGAAAAACATGAAGCGGCTGGAGAAGCGGGCGAAGGAACGAGCGGCTACAGACACTAGTGTCGCCTCTTCGGACATTGTCTCGGACATGTACCCTGAGACTATTTCGGAGGCGGACAATGAGGGGGACACGCCGTCTGAGGCCCGCGCAGGAGAGGATGTCAGCAGTCTGCTGCACAGTGACTCGCGAGAGGATGGGAATGGCGAGAGCTATAGCGGCTCTGACGGCCTTGAGGCGCAGACTGGCGATCACCCTCGATGCATACAGGCAGGGCTCTTCTTTAACAATATCCCGGAACGTCGAGCATATGCCTGTGCAATGAATCAAGTGGGAAGAGGTAGTTGTTGGTCCTGGCCGAAAGCCCATCCCATTATTTCGTTTGCATCTCCTGATGCTGTTTCCCTGATATGCATCCTCACCAAGGAGTTGACAGTGGGAAGGGCCTTAAGAGTGACTTCGTTGTGTCTTGTACGATCCGTAGGGTGGGGCAAATCAAATCATTCGGGCTTAAATGAGGTCATCTCCTGTATGAAATAATGCAGGCGCTGATGGCAACAAAGGCGCGCTGGCTGCTGGGGCAGCTGCAGCTGTTGGGTTTCCCAGACTGGCAGTGTGCAGTGGCCGTGCTGCGCTACGGCAGCGATCTGCACGGCGCAATTGCTTTCCTGCTGGAGGACCATGTCACCAGCGAGGAGCAGAGCCGAGCCTACATGGCCTCCGCTGTGGACTCCCCAGACATCGACATCACAGAGGAGATGCAGATGCTGGCTGAGGCCCAGGTTTGCATCAATGCAGAGATTACATTTGTCATGGCATTTCCATTTATATTCATCGCACGCAAAGCTTCAAAGCTCAATGGTAGTAGTTTCTGTGTCTTTTAGATGATGGTATGAGCGTACATCACTGGCATGGGCAATCCACCATCAAAGTCCATTTTTGTATCTTTCTGTTGTTTATTCAGCTTGAAAATTGGTTGTTTGCTCGAAAGATTGACATGGTGGCCACTGGGATGCAGAGCTGCCTGGGGCTTCCCATGTCTGTTGTGGAGAAGGCGGTAGCAGATGCGGACGGGGACATCCAAGCGGGAGTGAATGCGCTGCTGAGCCAGTCAGAGGGGTCGAATCCAGATCAGCTGCATGCCAGCCACAGCGAGGGGCCTCCACAGCTGCAGACACACCCACCAGTGGCAGCCTCCCAGGCAGACATGAAGCAGCGCCGTTTCTCAGCAGACATAAGCAGACCGAGCGCCCCCTCAACCGCCAGCCCATCAGGGCCCACAAAGATGGCCACGCCGTGGGGATCACAGGGGAGCCGAGCGCAGCCGCAGTTGTCCAATGGGCACCATGCAGGCCTTGATCCCTGGCTGACCCACCAGCAGCAACAGCAGGAGAAGCAGCAACAGCAGAAGCAGCAGCAACATGAGCAGCAGCATGTTCTCGGGCCGCCCGCCATGACATTTGAGGCTTGGCACAAGGATCCAGCGACACCATCACCCTTTGCCGCAGCTGCCGCGCAGCCGCCGCCACCGCCGCCACCGAAGCAGGCACCTGTGCCGCAGCTGCCGAGGCCTGTGGAGCTGCCAGCAACTCTTGAGCCACAGCTGCAGTTGGGCCTAGGAGAGTTCCTGCCTGCTGGCAGTGCGGGACTGCTGTCTGCAAAGCTCGGTCAAAACTATGCTGGCACCAACTCCTCAGGTAGGTCCAAGACTCTGCGCCACATTTTGGTCGCCTGAAACAGTTTTGAGCATGCGTTGGCCAGCTGAACCAGGTCTTCTGGGATATGAGGCCGTGAGAACAGCATAATCAGCATCTCGTGCTACTTTGCATCGCTACTGTGATCCTGACCCAGTGATTGGAAACCCATGTTGTCCGGCCATACTCGCAACATTAGTGATGCCAGAATCTGTATAGCACCACTGTTACATGAGTCTTCTCCAGACTACAAGCTTTGTCCCCTCTTTCTGCATGTGATGTGACATGCAGGAAGGGGGGCCAAGGCATGTAGCCCAGGGAGCGTGTTCAGACTTGAGAGGAATTCAACTGCCAGATCAACACAGCTACTGTGCTGCTGTCTCATGAACCAAGTACAGATATGAGCTTCGTGTGTGATGGCGCGTGCAGGCTTCCCACAAAGCAGCCAGCAACAGGCGCTGCAGCAGCAGCCGCTGGAGCAGGAGTGCGTTCCCTACGGCAGCCGCCTGTCCAGCTACACATCGGCTGCCAGCCGCACCGCCACGCCCAAGGCTGCCGACTGCTCCTCCTGGAATGGGTCCCTCGATAGCAGCGCCAGCAATGCAGCAGCACAGGTGGGTGGATTGCTCGTGGTGACCATTTCCTAAGTTGTGACGCAGGTCTTTCATGGAACGCAATCTTCCTGGGGACAACGTCTGAGTGATCTTGTCTGAAGCGTTTGAGAGTACAATGAAGACTTTGTGGCTTTTGTGGGACTTTAGGGAAAGCAGATGAGTGCAATACTCACCTCATGCGCGCCCCTTCCTCCTGAGACACGCCTCTGGGATCTTAGTCCCAGATGAACAAGACTTTCCTTGCTTCACATGGATGATAATGCCACAGCAATGAACGGGTCAACTGTGCACAATGTTTGCAGGGGTTGACGTGGCTTGTGACTGCGCAGGGCTTGGGCCAGGTAGAGGGCCTGCGCTCAGTCACAGCAAACAGGCAATGAACGAGCTAGTGCGCTGGCACCAAAAGGCATTGCCATGAGACCAACAGCATGTAGCTTGTGACTGCGCAGGGCATGGGCCAGGCAATCCCGTCACTGTCCAGCTTCAGCATGTTCAGCGCGCCCTCGGCCGCGGCGGCCGGGCGCGCAGCTGACCCGTGGGGCTCCTCGGCCGGCTCCAACCAGATGGCCAACCTAGAGCGCTACAACCAGCTGCTGCAGCAGTCCCCCGGGGACGGCAGCGGCCGCTCCTCCTTTGACTCCTCCCATGCACCCCTCCCTGGTGCGCTGCCGCCACTCTCATGCCAATGCACCTTATGATCCATTTTACCTCTTCAGAAATTTGAGTTCTTTGGAGTGAAAGTAATGCCATAAGTAACTGTAATGGATTGAGTTCTTTGGAGTGAAAGTAATGCCCTGATCAGCACCATGATTGTCCTGGTTGTACCCAGAGCTGGGAAATATGAATATTTGGGGCCGCTGTCAATGGGGGACACAAACAAGTGCCCTTTCCCCTGCCACAAACGGCACCTGTTATTTTGGACCGCAGCGGGTACACTGTATGTTGTGGTATCAAAGCAATGCCAGCATGTTTATGTAGATAGTGTGTGTGCAGGCTCGAGTGCGGCAGCACAGCGGCAAGCCTACCTGCCATCGCTATCCCCGGGGTCCTCAGTGAGCCAGGCCAGCTTCAGTGGGTACAACATGACGCAGCAGCCACAGGCCTCTTGGGGGATGCTGCCTCTGCACAGCAGCGCTCAGTCAATCTGGTCCTCAACTCCTGCTGACAGGTGCCTCTGCTGTCCACCTCTGTGCATGAAACAAAAGATGTGGAATGCTGATCTGAGATGCCTGTTATAGCTCACAGATTTGGTGGACCTGGAGACATGAAGGGCACTGCAAAGAGGGCATGGCATCCTGCTGATGGTTGTAAATGGCCCTTCACTCTTGGTGCTGGTATGATGTGCGGGGTACTGCAATGCATTAATGCCGGGCACCAGCACCCTGGAGCGCACATGGCTCTTGGTGTGACTGTTCGAATCACTGTGCACCAGCATCCAGATGAGCACGGCTGTAAAGATGCTGTAAAGAGCCTCTTCTTATATGGTTTGAGCTGTGCAAAGAAGCAGAGGCGGACAGTCATGATGCCATTCTCATGGTGCTGCACAGACTAGGTGCTGGTGCACCGGAGGTGGCACTACTCACATTTCAGGGTGCAGGGTTTAATTTTTTTTTAGGTTATAGGGTAAACGCAAACCCTTAAAATAATAAAATATAAGCCGGAATCCTCACGGTGCTGCACAGGCTCGGTGCCGGTGCACCAGAGGCGGCACTACTGGCGGCAGCGGCTGTGGCAGTTGATGAGCCGCGGCGCGGAGATGCCAGCGGCCGCGACACAAGCGATGCAGACCTGGAGCTGGACTCCCTCATGGCGACCCTCATGTGCACCTGAGCCCGACTCGACTGAGTGCGCAGCAATGCAGAGTACTTCATGCAGCTTATATCCGGGATGCATGGTATGTACTTGATCATCAGGCGGCTATTAGGCACAAGTGGACTTTGGCTCACAGGCAGGTCATGTCCATGCGGGCGGATATTGATGTATGCTCCAAAGGAACTGCAGTAGTGCCAGGGATGTTGCAGATGGCATGCCGCAGACACTGGCTGAATAAGCTGGGTGCCCGCCGATAGTGACCAGGACAGAACCTCTCATAGCCACAGCTCGGAAGGGAGATTTGCGGAAAGCGAGTATTACTGCAACGCGATGGTGATGTCCTGTGTTATGTTCCTGCATCGGTGGGTTTGTCAAACTTGCAACCTTTGCTGCTTGGGAGGTGAGTTGCATGAAGCATGATACTCACCTATGGGGTGTGCATGGGGACTCACAGCGTGGATGATGATATCAATCTTTTCATCCAGGAGTACAGTCATGTGTCACTCGGTGCAAACAATTTTGGAAGGGGCATTGAGGTATGCATTAAGCAGAAATTTGCAGAGAACAGGTGTGCAATGTCTTGGATGTAGCCTTTGGAAGCCCTTGACTGGAGCTGTAGAACAGCCTTGTCTGTCAGGGTCTGTACCAGTATTCTTGCTCCCACAGGAAGGGGTTCAATAGCTTTCCTTTTTGCTAATAAGCTTGCTGTGGGTTTCCAGATATGCCAAGTACTCGTGTTCTTAAATGCATAATATCCATAGGGAAAAGGCCTGTATTACCTTATAGACAACTTGGACTGATGCAGGGTTGCTTTTTAATAGGAGAGAAGAAACGTGTCTCACCTCCCATACGTTCCACATGTCCCTAGCTAGGCCTGAAAAACCTTCCACAATCTTCTCGCTTGTGCATACTGATCAGCCAATACCATGAGAGCCAATACAGCGCACGGATGTGAACTGCTATTCTACATCTAGATATCAATACATCTAAATTTAACGTGCAACTACACTGGCACGCTCTTCATATCGATTTCCTGCTTTTGCATCCTTATCAAAGTGGTCACATATGACCTGACATCGAGGGATATCCAGGTTGTAGCATGCAGGCTACTACTCTACTCCTTTCGTAACATGGACACAGCACTCTGTTACAGAAATTTGGAAATTATCATTCTCAACTTGTCATCGGGAAGCTGCCCATGCTGCCGACCTTATGCAGCATCATCTCCAAAAAGAAGACATCTCCTTTGAATGAACCTCCCTGCATCGCACTGTGGCTTCTCTTGTTTCTTTGCCTGACACTTTACTTCCTTTTAAACTGTTCGTCCACTCCCTTCTTCATCTGCGCCAGCAACTTTCATACTTGGGGAAAAGTGCACATAAAAGAGATGAAGAGTGTCCTTGAATCAGAATATGCTTAGCAAACTGCTTGTATGCTTGTGGTTACCTCTTCCCTGAAGGTCTTGTGGAAGTTCTGAGCCTGCTCGGCAATCTGGTTTTGCTTCTCAGCGCCTGCAGTGCGCACCATACTGTCAGCTGCAGAACTGCAAATCCCTGTCTGACATCTACAAACCAAAAAAACGTCCTTGCCGGAAAGCTGCAGGAAGGGCAGATTCTTACTCTTCTTGGCAACTTCTGCAATCCAGGCATTGGAGCGCACTGCGAATTGTTGGAAAGTGCGGCTGCGAGCAAGATTACAATCATTCGTCAGTTTGTTTGGTGTGCCTACTAGGCTAGGTAGTGCAGATTCAAGCTCTTATCTACCATGGTCTTGTGAAGCCCGATGGCCACTCAGGTGATGAGTCAGTCTGAGATATGCATGGAGGCACAGCTTTCTGTACGAGATCAATGGATCACAGCACCACTTCAGGGAAAGAACATACTTGTTCGCCAGGCCCTGCACGAGGACCTCGTTGACGAGGTGGTTTAGGACACGCGCGAAGAAGCTCATTGATACTGGTATATGATGTCAATTTCTCTCTTCCGAGGACCAGGGACCTGTGACCCCTTGCAAATTGCTCTCCAATGCAGGTGACAGTCTCCTAGGCCTTCTCAGCCACCTGCACACGAACAGGTCCCAAACGCGACGGCGATGGCCAGTTAACCCTGAGTCCTTTAATTATTGAACATTCTCCGGCAATTCGGACCATGAGTGTAATCCTCGCGACGCCGTGTTTCTCTCATGCACAAATGCGTCACTGGTGACGTGGCCGTTGGGCAACCCGTTACGTTAGTCTTCTTAGGAAAGGGCAACGCCACTGAACGCCCCTGCGTTGTCGTGCTGTCTTCGCTGCGAATCTGCCCGGAGCTGCTGAATATTCATCCATTGCCATTGCTGTAGAACCTGCAAAGTCTATCTTTGAAGACCCTTCATAAGCTTTGCGCTCTCAATTTGCGCCACTCCCACTTCTTTGATCTTCCTGAGCTTCTGAACGGCTTCCAACGTGATGGCTGACCAACACGGACATGTGGAGGTTGTTCCAGGTTTGTGGCTTCCCCAAGGCGCAGAAACATCTGCATGAAAGAGTTTGAGGCATATCTGGTGGCTCGACACTTGCTGATCATTCTTTGGGGTTGGTGACCGCTGTGATGGCGGGGCCTTATCTCGGAAGCATCAGGATGCAACACTTTCAGTGCTTGGCATGGGGGACTGTGCATGCTTAAGTGGAAATTTTGGGAAAGTGGGGATCTTTATCCTACGCGAGGCTCATCTGAGGCGCCCGATGATCCCTTACGCCTTCCACACGAGTGCGGGGGTGGGGGTGCTGACAATGACAGCACCTCCGTTGATGCCAAAGATACAAGTATCGCAGCTGGATGTGTTCGTTTGGATGAGATCCGGAGTATTTTGGACGGTGTTCGATGTCGGAGCGCTGTTTACCGCTCAAGTGGCGGGTGCTCGATCTCTGTGACAAAGCACGGGTTTCGCCTTCCAGCAGATTTATCGTGACTGTTGAAGATGCCACTTAAAATGTGCTGTACTCAAGGCACATGTGTGAATTGGATTGCAGTGGAGTCCAACCTTGCCAAAGCTGTGAAGGAGGAGCAGGCTAAGAACAACGTCGGCAAGCCTGCAGCCGCTCCCTCGAAGGCAGAAGACAGCCTGACTGACAAGTACGCCACTTCCAGACCTTGTGAATTTTGGCAGATATTGCGTTTCATTGTAAAGTGGCAGCAAAAAGCGTTCCAGTCAGACTAGGTTGGCAGCTGATGTGTCTTGCATCCCTCCTCCTTTCTTGGTGAAAGTGCCGGGTATAGTGTTGGATTTGCTTGGGACGCCCAGCTGCTGATTGCTGTCCTGTACTGATCTGACTTGATGTAGTGCTGTCTGTGATGTTCAGGATCAAGAAGGGCGACCTGTCAGATGAGGACAAGAAGAAGCTTGGAGCCACTGCTGGCGCTGCCATCGCCTTCATTGTGGCTCTTGCTTTTGGAGGTTACAAGTACCACCAGGTGAATCTCTCTTGCCATTCGATAACTCCCGATGTCATGGCACCAAAAAGTAACCTGATGCAAAGGTTGATAGAGCACTTCATGCATGGAGTAGCTGTCAGGAATGTGCATAAACACATGGCAGTACCGGTACCAGTCCGCTCTTTTGCACTTGCTAGCGCTGCTCTTAACGTATCTCCCGTACCACTGCATCAGACAGTCTGATTGTGCTGCCTGAATTTACCAAAGTATGGTATTAAACTATTGGATTGTGCTGCCTGAACAAAGTCGGTATGAAATACTCGGGTTGTGCTGCCTGAACATACCTTATTATCGGCATGATCTGCCGAGACTCACTAAGCAATACAGTTTGCACTGAGTTTCCAGCGGTCTAATAGAGTATGTGCGATCTGCAGCACTGTCAGAACAAGACCCGCTATTGCAATGCAATTTGCAGTGGGTTCCCAGTGGTCTGAGAAGAGTGTGTGCGGTGTGCAGCACCGTCAGAACAAGAAGGAGCAGGAGCTGGAGGAGGCCAAGGGCAGCCTGCACCACGGCGCAAAGAAGCTCGGCGGCTGGTTCGGCAAGAAGGCTGAGGAAGCCAAGGACGCCGCGTCCGACGCCAAGGTACGTTGACTGAAACACTCTGCCGGCAAATCTCTGCCATTGTCTGCTACAGATGACAGCACACATGCCAAAATTAGGTGCCTCTCTTATGAGATGCCACAGCCTTGTCATCTTGCACCCTCCCATGCAGTTCCAGACGCCGGACATGCAAATTCATGTCCGATGCTTGTGCAGTAGGGGGCTTTGAATGTGAGGATTTCCTTTGCCCATCTGGGGCACCATTACAATCCGCAACAAAGCCGGTGGTTTTGTGGACCATGCTGATCCCTTTACAGTTTCTTGTTAGATCCCTGGGCAGTTTCTTGTTAGAGCAGACGAGACACATTTGGTCCATGCTTTCTGGGAGAGTGGCTGCGCACTTCACCGCTTCTATGCTGCAAGCAGTTGTGCAATGAGAGTTTGAGTCACTGTTCTGCATGTGCAGGATGTCGTGGTCGACAAGGCCGGCAAGGCGAAGGATGTGATCGTTGACAAGACCGGAGACGCCGCATACAAGGTGGGTGATGCCGCCAAGGGCGCCAATCGGCGCAAGTGATATGCAGTCGTGCCTGTGTGACTGCAGCGTGGGATGTTTCCAGAGCAATGAGTCGCTTTGAGTTAATGCTGGACAATAAGAGTGCTAGTGTTGCCCTTGTGATGAAGGTGCTTTTGGTTTCAGTTTGGTACAGTGGTTGTGCAGACTGAATGCTGTGAGTTAGAGGCTGTCTTGAGTGATGGTGTCAAATTTTGCAATCTTTTTGTGGGTGGAATGCGAGGTTGTTATTTGTGCTTACATTTGTTAGCATATGCCTGAATCCACATTTGGGAATTTTATTAACCCGCTTGGGACTGTGATGAAGTCTGAATCTGGGAATCAAGCTGTAAGGTACTTTTTTGAAGGGACAGAGCTCGGAGCCAGAGATTGTGAAGGGTGTGTCATTGTTCCAGCAAAGACCGTCACATGTGTCACTTGGGAACGAGGGCACACTGGCGGGTGCCTGGAGTGAGCGGCTGTCCTGGGGATGTGCAGGTGAAGGGCGAGGGCAAGGAGGTGGAGAACTCTCTTGCCAGGGCCTCAGAGAAGTCCGACAACGTCGTGCGCTCCACCTACGACAAGGGCGCCTCGAAGGTCGAGCACGCCAAGGACAAGATCCACAGCGCCGGCCACAGCGCAAAGAGGTGTGTGCCATCACTCATTCAGTGAGCGTGGTTGAATGATGCCCTCAAGATAACACTTCTCAGCCATAGACATTGCAGCCGGGCACTACCGATCTGCTCAATTTCATCCCTCGTGCTTGGGTGTGTTTGAGCAGCTGTGGAGCTTTGTGGTTATATGACACTGAGATGGCCACACATGCAGCATGCAACTGATTGTTCTGCTGTGCCATGCACACAGCCACATCAAGGAGGGAGAGCAGGGCTTCATGCATGGAGTGAAGAGCTGGCTGGCGCGCCGCAAGGACGAGCTGGATGAGGCCGCCAGAATTGGCCGCAAGGAGCAGGCCTATGTGGCCGACAAGGCCAAGGCCAAGGCGCACAGCTGGTCCAAGTAGACACAGCATGTCTGTCGTGGCAAGAGAACCGTGTGCCTGTTGTGGCAATCGTCTTGTTAGTGGGCCCACTATGTGGAGCGCACATTTTCTGGCACCTTGGTAAGCACTGAGTGCAGCAAGCCGCTGTGTGAGTTTCTCAGTATTTTCTTGCCTTGGATCGAACATTGGTGCTCTTTTACCCTGGCTTTTCCATGAAAGGGGGCATAGGCTACTGAGGTAGCAAGGATGAAGTGTGTGGATTTAGAATGGAGGAAGCTCCGGCGACTGTTGAGAGGGCTCTGAAAGTTTAGGACACGTCCAAACTTGGGAGGTACAATCCCAGGACAGAGCCAAAAGGTAGTCGAGTTGGTTTTCTGCCGTGTGGTTTCAAAGGAGGAGATTTGGGAGAGAAGGTTGCGGACAGTGAAAGCGGCATGCAACTGTCGCCTGTCGTCAGACGTCTGTTTCCTATTTGGCATGACATGCCAAAGGCACCCTCTGCCTTTTTTGCTAAAATTGATACATGAGCATGGCCATCTACTGGAACTATGGTCTCAAATGGAAGCATGCAAGATGGTGGACAGCAGTCGTGCATATGGTTCAGAAACCTGTAACCTGCCCACTTGGAATTCTCTCGCAATCCATTACAGTTTTTATCTTCTCGTGACTCTCAGAACTAAATGTCTAGTTTTGGTCCAGTCAAACCTCTCAAGTGCTGGCCTACATTTCTCCCTCACTTACCTTCAACATCGTCATGGTCTTAACTCTTCACATTGGAACCCCTGAGTATGAGACATACAGTAGACAAAGCCAGCCTGTCCTCCCATGGCCCCTGCTATCAACGCAGATGGGCGCACCAGCATCATGGTGTTGCAAACTCGGGTGCAGTGTGCATCCACAAACAGACCACGCTTTGGTAGGCAGCCAAGGAACTGCTGGACAAACCCCATGAATGACTCACCCGGAAAGGGCAACTTTACTGGAGAGTATATCTGCCAGATCCCCGGCGCATCCCCGTGCCCATCCAAACACTGTTCATGCAGAGGAGGCACCGCAGCGAAGCATTTCTTCAGGCAAATCTGCATGGGTTGCTCAGAGCTTCACGCCCTCTGGGAGCACGCGCGCGAGCACATCAGCTGCCAGTCTGTCCACCTGGGAGTCCAGGTCGCTGAGGGCTGCCTGCTTCTCCTTCTCCAGAACTGCAATTGCGCTGGCCAGCTCCTTGTCAATTTTCTGCACACCAATGACCAATATCACCACGCATGCAATATCAGCATGAAGGGAAGAGAAAGACTTCAAGGACTTCCCTCAAATTCACTCTAGGCCAAAACAGTCCAATCAATATGACCCTTACAAGACAACAAGTGCTCTCCGGAACTTGGAATGCGTCTCCTGGCATCACTTGCAACTTTCTCTCCAAAACGTTCCATTCCATGATGTTACTGAAGGGCTAGCTTAGATACGTCCACAGATGGATGTATGGCGCAGATAAGTCCACATATGGATATATGGGGGGCTCTGTGCACGCACCGCCTTGACCTCTGCGAGCCTCTTCTCAGACTTCTCTGTGGCCTCGGCCTTGGCATCCTGAATCTGCTTTTGAGCGGCTGCGCGCGCCTCTGACAGCACCTTCTCAGCCTGCTGCTGCTTTGCCAGGATCTCCTCATCATTGCCCTGTGTATTTGATAATATGAGGAAAGCCCACAGGAGCCGCTCAGGAAACTTACTTGCAATGGTGCATCAACTGCACAGCAGTTGTGCAATGCGCATGCATCAAGTTGGAACTCCATCACGTGTCTGCCTTCTGATCTGCACCAGTGGTGTGTCCAAGGTGTCGCAACATGTCTACCTGACATCACACTTGACCATCCTGGACATCACATGCGTGAACTACACTACACGAGGTATTTCTTGCTCCTGCGAGTAAATAGCAAAGCCTGAACCTGCACAAACCTAGTCAGTACAAATTGTCTTCCATTTCTGCACAGCTGCTGCCTCTACTAGTGGGGTGCAGTACGAAATTACCTTGAACTTCTTCAGCTGGTCACGGATGTAGCCATCACGCTCATCCAGCACCTTGCCAACAGGGCCAAACCAGGTCTTGTCCAGGAACACCATAAGAAGCAGGAACTGGCCGGCCATGATGGGCAGCGTCAGGTTGAAATCGAAGATCTTTCCCGCCTCTGCGTGCGCTGGGAGCGCCATCAGTGCGTTTGTGATGGCAGCCAGAGCTGCTGGGCGCACGAACGCTGGCAGCTGTGCTTCCCTGCATCCCCACCATTGCTTGACCGTGAACTCACTTTCGTCATACAAGCGTTCCCTTTCTCGCCTCTTCACTCCCAACTAAGGACCAGATGGCCAGCATGCCCTCTTAGCCACGAGCTGCACAATGACCCCACCCTTCAAAGCAAATGTCTTCATACAGAAAAAGTTTCAATATGGTACTGATCGCCTCATCAGTGGTATATGCTCTCAAATGAAAGTTACTCTGAACAATAAGCAGGCCAAGCTATGGCCACGATTTTCTCTTCTCAATGTATGAAGGGGGGATCGCTGTCACGAGCTTTACTCTGAACAATGTACCTGACAGCCTTTGCAGCAGAGCGCGCTCCCTCAGCCTTAGGAGCAGCAGCACGCACAACCAGCTGGATTGCACGCCCCTGAGCAGCCTGCGAGCTCCTGACGGGGCCCGTAAGGGGGCGCAAGCAGACAGGGTGAGCAATCATGGCAGCCATTGTAACGAGAACTACCCTGACGCTAACCTTCCTTGTCTGTTGCTTGGCTTTGCTGCAACTTGAGGCTGGGATGAGTGGAGGGATCACATTCAGGGTTTTGCACAACCCTATGACCTAAAATTTCAAGGGTCGTTTGAGCGGCAACTGCCAAATTAAGCGTCAAGTTGGACCCCCTTCAAACCTCAAACCGCTCAGCTATGGTTTTGATGTGCTGGCAAACTCTTTTTCTGTGTCAAGCGTCCTTTCTTGGGTACCTGCTGGCTTGGAGACCAGTGTTCTTCCCTTTTGGACTCATGCACAGGTCTGCATCGTAAGAGCTGCCTCTATAACAGTGCATAAAGCTTCCCTGGGTTGCCATTCAGTGATGTTAAACGGCTCAGGCAGCCGGTCTGTGACAGCTCCGGCACAGTAGGATGAACCGTCAAGGATATGGAGCGTATGAAAGGTCACAAGCAGTCATGGCAGAGCCCTGCGGCCAGAACAGCAGCCGGGGCTTGCCTTCGCAGAAGGGGAAGCGTAAAGAAGATGACGCTAAGGTGCTGACACATAATTGAAGGCAAACAACAGCAGTAGGGAATATGCATGTTGAATGGCCACAGCTTCTTGTGCCTTGTATTACGCTACAACATTATCGCTGTTGGGTCTTCCGGAACGCTATCGAGAGACGGTTCCGATTCCCGTGCATCGCAGACCGTGCAAACTCTGGCGGGAGCTAAGAAGGGCCGGTCAGCTTTTGGAGACATCACAAACACGAGGAGGGACGGGCATGTCGATTACTTGCCCGCAGACAAGGTGGAAGCTTATCTTTGAAACTCCTCCATGCACATACTTCCCGAGTCGCCGCTCCTCAAGAGGCCTGCCAAGATTCCAACTGTGTCCGAAATTATCTTTAGTCTGCTTTCTGGTGTTTGCAACTATCATGCAGCAATCTCTTGTACGTCAAAGTTTCCTGGCAACAATTGGAGACTAAAGCAAGTTGCCTGAAACACAGGTCAAAGAACTGTCGCAGAAGTATGGAGTACCATATAGAATCGCGGCCAATAATCTGGTGAGCTCCTGCAAATCTTTGCAGGACACATCCGCCAAAACTTTCAATGAATATCTTGCCTCTGGAAACTATCTGTTTGTGTCATTGCAGGCGACTTCAGAACAACACAAGGAGCACAGTGACTTTGAACGATTACCTTGCAGCAGTGGGCGACTAGGTGAGATTGCTGTTCAGATTCAGGCCCTGGAGGGTTTGCTTCACATTTCAAGATTGCACCATTTGAAAAGCAGACAATGCGATGGGTGCCACAGCACAGGAGTCCAATAAAATGTTTCTTATCTCGATCTCCTTTACAGTAGCAGAGTGTGTTCTACATGTGTGTTCCTTTCCAGGTGATGTGGAGGAAGAAGCCTCAACACAGCCAGAGTACATTGACATTGACTGTGTGGACTCTGACAACGAGTTGGCCTGTTCAGACTATGTGCACTCAATCATGGATCACCTCTTCCAGTCAGAGGTAAGACTGCCGAGGAACCCTGGCAGGCATAACTTACTTCAACAGAGACTGTCCAGTCCGTGACATACACGAGCGCCACATATTCATCAGTGCATTGCGCACCACCTTTAATTTCCCCAAAGCCCTGCACATATTCTGTGATTCATGGAAGCAATTTGTGCCTGTGCAGCGTAAGCGGCGACCATTGGCATCATATATGGCCACAGTCCAAAGAGACATCCATGCAAACATGCGTGGCATCTTAGTGGACTGGCTAGTGGAGGTGGCCCTGGTAATGCCTGCCTACTCTTCTTAGGCCCCTTTCCTGGAACCAGCACAACTCGCTCATTGTTCTCATCTTAGCTCCTGGCTCCCCCACCAGCGTCCCTGTAATGTTGATCTAATGTGGACTAGCTCAGTACACGATGTGTACCGACCTAGTGGCATGAGGAACTTGTCACCCCAAGATATACAGTTGTATGAGAGCAGTGCTGTTCACTGGTATGGCCTGAATCTGTTTGCTGCTGTGTCCTGCAGGAATATAAGCTGGTGTCCGACACACTCTTTCTGGCGATCTCCTACATAGATAGATTCCTCAGTCTTCATGTGGTTCCACGCCAGCAGCTGCAGCTGGTGGGAGTCTCCTGCATGCTCCTTGCTGCCAAGTACGAGGAGATCTATGCGCCGCAGGCATGCTCACCTTCTCTTAGTGCCTTTCTCTCAGCTGCATTTGTAAACATGAAGCCGCCCTGGGTGCCCGTCACTGCGGCACCAGCAAAAGGCATGAAGTGTGTCTGTCGCTGCCACAAGACTCAAGGTGGTTGTCAGTGTCATGTGCCGGTGTGATGGTGATGCCTGCCAAGCATGGACTGCTTGATTACTCTTGCTCACATGGATGCATGCATGCACATCACCTGGCAAAGTGGCGCTGAGGAGCTCCATGAATCCTGTTACATCACGAGCAGGACAGCCACCAAGGAGGGCTAAACGCATGCATATTGACACCCACAATTGGTGCTGAGCAGGTAGAGGAGTTCTGCTACATTACAGACAACACCTACACCAAAAAGGAGATCCTCGGAATGGAAGACAACGTGCTAGACGCGCTGCGATTCGAGCTGACGGTACCCACTCCGCGCATCTTTCTCCGGCGCTTTCTCAAAGCTTCTGCCGCTGACTGGCCCAGCTGTGGCATCTGGCAGTGAGTCTCCCTCTTACTGGGTTCTCCTGCAATACCCCAAGAGTCCAACCAGGTCACTATCATGTGATGTGAAAAAGTAACCATGCTTGCCCAGGGCACCATCAAGAAACAGTTCTTGCACCAAGTTTTAGGAAGTCGTATCAAGGCCATCCATTCTTACAAAGCTGTCTTGATGGCATGGATACCAGGAAGCACTTGTTGGCTGAAGTATGCATGCAATGCTGTGCTGACAGGTCGGAGCAGGAGTATTTGGCAGCCTATATCACAGAGCTGTCGCTGCCAGAGTATGTGGCGCTGCAGTGGCTGCCCTCACTCATAGCGGCTGCAGCTGTCCTGGTGGCCCGCTACACCTGTTACGCGGCGATCCCTGCGCTGCGCAGCCTCCCAATCTGGTCTCCCACACTCGTGCACTACACCCGCTATCGGTGAGTTGACTCATCCTCTACTAATGTTGAGTCCGTCCTGTCAGTGGTTTGATGCATCCTAGCCTGGACATCCGTGGTTGTTTGAATAGGCAGGATAAATGCATGACGGGACCTTGCAAATTACATGATGACCTTTGCACAGGCTCATGTTTGGTACATGTATAAGCTTCTTCTTCCCACACATCCATTCATTTTTTCTTCGAGGCCTGACAATCACAGTCTCGCTGGTGGACAGGGCGTCAGAGCTGCGCACATGCGCACTGGCGCTGCACAGCTTCTATGTGTGCGCGGGCAGCAAGGTGATGAACAGCCTGCCGGCCATACAGGAGAAGTATGCGCAGCCCAAGTACAAGTGTGTGTCAGCGATCCACCCGCCCAATCGGCTGCCAGAGTCCATCTTTGCAGACCTGCAATGACTTGCTGCTTAGTCAGCCAGTGGCGCATGCGGCCACACGAGCCTGTACTAGATGACTCCCCGGGCAGATTGCTCAACAGAGATAAGCAGCAGCACTGTACAGGCACTGGCAGCCTGCAGCTTCAGCCAAAGCAGGAGCACATCATGGGCATGCATCTATCTATCCTTTGGTTCTGGAGCTCGGTACCACACTACAGCGGGAAAGGTGCACATTGGCAGTTTGCAGCATTAGCTGCTCTGCAAAGCCACCACCTGCTCAAGAGGCTGGCCATGGGCTATTACCAAGCGTGGGTGAAGAGCACAAGTGCACGCTGCTGCAGTGAGTGACAACCTTGGAACATCATGGGCAGCCTGATTTTGCAGGGTGCAGTGATGGGACACAGAGAGAAAATCAGTCTGTGCAGATGTGAGCTGGACACACCATGCATGAGATGCCAAGGGGAGAGATGGATCTTGGACTGCCACCTTTGCTCTATCTGGAGCATCTGGCTAGGAGAAATGAGATGTAGACTTCATCACAGCACAGCACACTGAGTTTGTCTTGGCTGCCGATAAGTGTTGCATGTTACTGATTGATCCAACCTACCTCTTTTCCCCATTGATCGCATGTGGGAGGTTTGACTGAGGTGTGCTGTTGTTGGCATGCCCCCACATTTGGTACCAGCTGAGTATGGCCTCAGTAAGGGAGCTTGTATCGTGAGTTGCCCCCTGTCGAGGTGCTCATTAGTTTTTCAGGCCTAGGCACGATCTAGAACGCCTGTTTTTTTTTGGTTTTTCCCCTTCTAGTTATGCTGTCTGATAGTTGGAGGAAGTCAGCTAATATTGTGGTAAGAATAGCACTTCACAGCACCAGAGAAAAAGGTGCTGGCAAGAACTTAACACAGGAACTCACAAATTGAATGCATCACCATGAAAGAAAGCATGCAATGTTGCGGTTTCATTCTATTGCTGTACAGTTGTACCTTTTCCCATGCAGGTCTGCATGTGCAACCCAAGGCACATAGGCTGCACCTGTCCGCACTTGCGATGTGCAGCGCAATTTCTTTTTATATGAGTCTTCTGTACAGATGTCTGCCCCATAATGCAGCACTTTAGCACCTTGTCTAAAGATATGTGAGGGCGATGAGTTAAGCTAGCCATGCGCTCTATGTCCAGGCACGCAAATGGATGTAAAATGGTGGTCTCATTGCAAAAGATCTCATGATCACCACAGCTTAGAGCAGATTAGGTAGACAGATCAATGCTTTGGGTTTTGTTCCTTGAAACATGCTGGAGCAATGTGCACTTATGGTGGCTTTTGCAGCCCAGCACGGCACTGCAGTTGGACATGGGTCAGATTACTTCAGAGACTACATTCAGGCTGACTCTTCAAAACCGCCTGCAAATGACAGCAACAACTTTGGCCATGATAACCATTGGCCACTGCCTATCCCAAAACAATCTCGCGTGACATCGTGACTTCACTGCATGAAGTTCACTGCCCACGATCTCACAGCACCAAGAGAGAAGGCTTCATGAATGCTTCTGTGATCACTGCCTGCAAGGGAAATGGTGCAACAGACTATTGATCTGTGGAACATGCATGCAACATCAAGTCGCCGGCTCATCTTCATACTGCGCGGCGCGGCCGCTGCGGCCAGCAATAGCTTTCACGACTGGCTTGGCTTGAGCGCCTGTGTATGGCGTCTCCAACCCCCTGAAAGTGCGCCTCTCTGCAAGATACTGCGCTGCTGACTTGACCTCTGCCAGCTTGCCCGGCTCTGCGCGCAGCAACCCTGAGTTACTGTACCAGACTCAAGTACTAATCCAGGCAGCTGATGGAGAAATGGGGCCTCTCAATGTGACGAGGGACACAAAGGATTCCTCAGTCAGTTGTTCCGTTTCTTTGTGGAAGCTGCTGCCAGCAAATCCCATTGAAGTAGGGACGCTGTATGCAACACTGCACACTTTCCCAGAGAAATGCTGCAAGCACTCAGCAAACCCAACAATATTGGAGGGTAAATCATCCCCACTCACGGGCATGAAGCCCACCAATATCCTACGCATTTATCTGACAGCATCACATGCCCATTCGTAGGGCTGGCATCCTTGGCATGTGAATTCGCTGCGCACCTTCCCGGACATGAAGCGCGCGCGAGGCATGCTCTGCCAGGGCTGTGGAATCAGCTATCCCTGTGCTCTTCTCAGCAGCGCCCCAATAGTGGCCGCCATCCACCAATGAGAAGCGCAGCGTTCCCTCTGCACAGGATACCAACAGCTCGTGTCTGGATTACTTTAGGGCTCTTAGGGTTCTAACCCTACTTTATTCTAGATTCTAAACCCTCTTTTATTTGTGAAGAATATCTGCTGTGGTGAGATCCATGGCGAGCACATCCAGCAGTAGGGCAAAGGGCAAGGTGTAATTCTCTGTAGCATACTGAGATGCTCAGCTTCTGTCTGCTCACCGGCACAGTACAGGCCATCTGCTGTGTGAAGTAAAGACACCTCCACACGGCCAGACAGGATGCAATGCTTCACATGCACGGGCAGTGAAGAATATGCACAACATTTCAGGACAGGGTGTTGCTAAAGGACCTTTGATTAGGAATAAAGCTGTGAGTTGAGCGGAGTCTACGAGGCAGCATGAAAAAGTTACCAAGGAGGGAACATCTACATGAGAAGGTCCCTGGTGAATGCAGGGCAAAGGGCTGGGCACCTTGCTCAGAAGTTGAAGGCTCAGGAGCGGAGCACAGCAGGGCATCAAAGTCCAGGCGGTAGTCGCCGCTGACTGAGGCGCCCTCGGGTGTGAAAGCTAGCTGTGCCTCGTATGGCGTTATGAGCGGCGCGTAGAACTCCTTGCTGTCCAGGATCTGCCCCTGCATTTGTACCACATATATATGGCAGCAGACCACACGAGGTCCCTGCTAGTGGACCATCTTTTCCGGCCCAAATGAATGCCGTGCCAGAGGATGCCATATTCATAACAAATGTAACAAATGTTGCCCACGTGTGAGGCCTACTCGAAAACACAAAATCCTGTCTTCAAGCACATGCGATCTTGTATGCATCATGTGTGTATCTAGATTGGGTGCAGGTTCCTCCATTAACATTAAAGGGGCGTTTGATACAGCTCTTATGCAGACTCCTTTGCATAAATGGGCACTGGGAGTCCACGATATCTCAAAGGTTCTAGCAGGCCAAGAGCTACAAGGGAGAGAGTGTTTGTTCCGCCACTCACCTGAGCATCGGCGATGAGCACAAATATGTCAATCTCGGGGAAGTTGGCCAGCTTGACGGGGCTGGGCTTGCCCATGAGGATGGTGTACGTCTTCTTGCCAGCCGCATGCGCCAGCTTGCGCACCTGCTCCGCAGCTTCCAGGTAGCCAGCCACCCCTAACGTCCCCACCACGATACCTGCTCGTATCAATCAATGCAGCAGTAAGTCTTTCTGAATGAATGAGAGAGTGACGCATTTCCAGCCGAAATGGTTTGGTGCGTTAGAGAGGTAATCACTCATCAATACTCATAAAGGCTAAGGCTTCTCGACAATCCCGGCAGATAGATAGTAAGTCCCATCGGCATTGAAGGACAGCCATCACAATGTCTGACAAAAATGAGGTTCGTTTTTTGCAGAGACCCTCTCGAATGCAGGTGTGTCAAGGGTTGGTAGCAGGGGTTGGACCTTGACATGACATGCAGGCCCATGTGATGTGTGGAAACCCAGACAGGTAAATCTTAAAGAGGCAAGGGGGCCACTACAATACCTCTACCACATCCAGCTTAAAAAGAACACATGGAATAATTACCTCTACCACATCCAGCTGTTCAAAACACAGAAAATCACGCGAACTCTGACCGATGAGTCGGCATGCATCGTGAAATGGTCCGCATGACCCACCAATGATGTTGGAGTTTTTGGCTTTCTCGATCAGGAAATTGCGCTTGCGCAGGGTGCGGCTGATCTCGGACGGCAGTCCCTCCCTCAAACTGTCTTCATGCGGGTTGTACATCGCCCAATGCATCCTGCATGAGAACATGCATGACATCACATTGCATGCAACAGCTGCATGAAAAGAATGCAACGACAATCCTACTGCAAAATTGGTACGGTATTTGAAAGTCCTCATTAATGAATGAAATGATAAATAAAGCACTGACCTGTTGTCCAAGATTGAAATAAAAATTTTGCAGCTTCTCCAAATGTATAACCATTTGCAAAGTTAACAGAAGCGTGCTGCAAAGGCCATGTGCAAGGAGACGATGCTCACCTGCTGTATGTCATGAGCAGCTGAGTCAGCGCCGGAGCATCATCATCCCCTAGCCACAGCCACAGGCAATCCTCTGGATCCACTCCTTCTGGAAGCTCCCAAACCAGCCCAGCGGCTGCCATGCGGCTTGGACTGCTGACACCTTCGCTGACAGCTCTGTTTTCAGCTTGCAAAGCTGAAGACGGCTGCGCATCAACCATTTCTCCTTTATCATCAGCCATGAGCTCTTCTCTGCTGCTTCTTCCAAGTCCGTTGGCGGCTACATATCCAGCTGCTTGCTCCTCGGTCTGGGTTGGGATGGAGCAAGTTGATGCCATAGGCTGCGCATCTCTGCAGCAGGCTGACCAGCTGCCTGGGACACTGGATCCATCCAACGATGATACCTTTCCAACACCTTCAGAGCCCCCTGCATGTTGTTCCTGACAGCTGCTGCCGCTGCTATGGCAGCACCCATTGCTGATGCCCACTGTTTGAGCAGCTGTCGTGGTGGCCCGATGCCCAGCCGTGTTGGAGGTGTGAGCATGTGTGTTAGTGCTGTCTGAGGTGGAGGGCTGGGACGGTGCTGGGTCCAGCTGGCGGGCTGCCACATCAGCCACGACAAATGGCTGGCCAAGACCCGCCTACAAGCAGGGCCCCGTGCACCATCAGAACACAGAAGCAGCAATCTTTGTAGTTGTCGTACTGTGCCGTGGACTCTGCCAGAGACACATGGCGTAAAACGCATGCCACAGCTTTTCAGGTAGCTTGGAAGTGATGACTGCTGCTGGATTGTGCCTAACGGCCATTCATGAATTCTGAAAGACCTGTAATCACAGCTCAGTAATGCTCAACCTTGGGTCCTTCTTGCTAATACCTAAACCTCAGCATCTGGACATCAAGGTGGTAGCATTCCAGTGAGGTCATCTCGTGCAGGGGCACCTTCTTTGCAACAGAAGTCAGGCAGCTGCGCAGGCTCTCCACAGCCCACACCAGAGGCTGATCTGGGAGCACCACAACAGCTCTTTTGCCGGCCACAGCTGCGGCATCCTCTTGAGCCGCCCAGCTCACCACCCGATCTGCAGTCCTGCTACAGTCCAGTGGTGCCCGAGTGAACACAAAGTAGGCCGGCAAGCTGCTCAGCGGGCTCAATGAGGCCCGCCCATAGTGGATCTGCATGCCACAGGGACTTTCATTCCTCAACTCCCCTTCCAAAGACTTTCTGCACTCATGTGAAACCACTGATATCATTGGGCCAGGAGCACAGGGCCAACAGAATGGGGGAGATTGTGCTTTTTTTGCAATTGCATAGATCCCATCCTGTCACAATAGTGCAATTTAAATTCAAATTTAGAAAATGGAACGGCATTGGAGGGTGCAACTGCTGGGAGCTTACCACGCAGTGGGCCTTTGCATGCTGAGCAGCGACTTCATCAACTCCTAAGCTGTTGTATGTCGTGTCCGCCAGCACAAAGGTCTGTGCACATCAAAAGATTGGTGTGAGGGCACAGATGGAACAGGGCAGATATTCAGAGCACTAATGCAGCATGGCTTCCCAGCTCTGGTAAACGAGATGACTGGCCACTGCAGTACCATTTGCTTGCCTCTTATACATGATCACTTATGCACGTGACAGGCAGAGTACTGTGTAAGAGATCACCTGGAGTTGCAACCCCCTTGCCGTACAGGCATCCTCCACAGCTTTCACCACACGTTTAGCTTCCTTCAAGAGATCATCTGGAAATTGCAGGGTAATGATAGTGTACTTTCTTGATACGATGTACGTAGCTGTGCCTTCGATGTCCCAGTATTGCGCCCAAGACCCTGTCTCGCAAGCTGCACTCATTGCTATGGCAAGTTCAACTTTGTTTAATTGTGTATGCACTTTACATCATAATCGACAGCGTCCCTCACTTTCTGTGTCCAGAGCCTTAGCCAGATCAGTCCTTTCATTTACTCGACTTAAGGCGGACACCAAACGAAAGACTGCTTTGATGTTCACTAAGCAACACTGATCGAGTAATTATCAGTAAGAACGGCAATCCTGCAAAGTAATGGGTGAAAGTTGAAAGTTGAAGAAAGTTGTCGGAGTGTCGATATCTTACTTCCCCTCCGAGACTTGCCATTTCCGAACTATCGTCAAGGAATCCAAGAATCATGCACAGGATCAAAAGCAAGCTCTTGGGCGGCCTTTGTTTCAGCAGCATGAGAACGACCGCAATTTAATCGGCTAGCGTCTGATCACTCTCAACACTGCTTGATCCATTGGGGACGACACGTAGCAAAGCACAACGCCTCTCTATCAGGATGAGTGACCCGTCAAAAGTTATACAGAATCAGACGCTTCAGTACGATATAGATTTGCCGGGACATCACCGTCAGCTGCACGTCATAAGCGACCCATGCAGCCATGAGTATGAGTACAACATCGGGTCGGGCCTTTGGGAGGCAGCCTTGGAATTTCTGACGTATCTGTCCGGTAGCGTCCTTTGATCCTGTTGTCAAGTCTTATATTCTTCTGATGCCGCTCAGATGAACTTGCCAAAGCGCCGATCGTCTTTCTATGCAGGGTTCCCAGACAATTATTACGCTGGCATGAAGATCCTGGAGCTTGGCTGTGGTCTTGCCGTCGTAGGGCAGGTGGAAGACGTCATGCCAACGCGCAATCTCTGGCATAGAGCTAGTAGCACAGCTACTGTACCATATGCATCCCACTGCTACAAATTTTGAGCTCATTTCACCCCTGTAAATCCAGGCACTGCATTTATATGGAGCAGAGGTAGTTCTCACGGACAGACAAGTGCAGATGCCGCTCTTGCGCCGGAATGTGGAGGCCAATTTTGGTAAGTATTTCCTGTACTTCTTGGCCGAGCGCATCAGGAGTCTCCCCTGCTTCTCTGAGTTCACCTGAGGGATTGATCAAGATCTGTGGGGTGCTTTGTTGTGTCAGGTGAAAAGGATTGTAGTGCACCAAAAGTGCACGTCCTAGATTGGACTCAAGTGCCAGACTGGGCTCTTCACTCACCCTGGGACTTCATCATCGCATCTGATGTGGTCTATGACGAGGAATGCTTTGCACCCCTCATTGACTGCTTAGTGCGCTTGGCTACCTGCAGTCACTCAACTCATGGGCACACACAGGCATGCCACAGTCTTCCTGCCTGACCTGCACATGTCACATTATTATTATTATTATTACAGGTCGGCAAACCCAATCCAAATGGCCATAGGGCATACACATAGCGTGTCTGCAGCCACACCGTGAAGCCTCTAACCTAGTCTTCAGCCCAGTAGAATCCTACTAATATGTGTATCCGGAGAAGTGATCAACAACCGCACGTGTTGCATCCAAATCAAATCACATGTCGAATGATCGTTGTGCCCAAATACTAACAACAAGAAGGCTGTTTTGAAGGATCTTCTATGAATGTGTCGGCTTCATGTCATGGAGTGCTGTTGTTACAGAGTCATTCTAAGGTGTATACAGATGCAGCTATCGGTGTGCATCATCACTGTGATATTGGGGGTCCCGCAGATACTTCTTGCACTGCCTGATCGGCCAGAAACACAGCACTTCTTTGGAGCTGCGGATGTGGCAGGGCTGACATGGCGGCGTCTGAGTCATTCCTGCCCGCCTGATCCGGCAACGCCTGTGTCCATCTACCAATTTGTGCAGCGAGCTTATCGGAATGTTTCATGCCCAGTCGTTCCTCAGACCAGTCCCGGTGAAGCTTCCCCAAGCAAGCGCTGTAAGGTCAGCTACCAAAGTGGCAAATAAAGAAAAGCGCTGTGCTTATGGAAGTTGTTTGACTTCAGCATGCCTGCCAATTGCTCTTCTGCAATAGGCTTGCTACTAAAAGGTCCGAATTAGTTTATTTTCCACAATATATACAGATTTGACAGGTTGTGTTTGTTGATGACAGGTGGCAGCAAGGGAGGATGCAGGCACGTCCAGGACGCTGGTAGTGTTTGACTTTGACTGGAGCCTGGTGGAGGAGAACAGTGACACTTGGGTGCTGGATCAGCTGGGAGCCACACACATCTTCAAGCGCCTCAAAGCCACAGGCGCGCTTTCTGCCTGAGTCCATCATGTGCGAATTCGATTTCACGTCCCTGGTGGGTTTGTTAAAATAATATCATTGTTCTTTCCTGATTTTCTGGCAGGAGTATGCATGATGATTGTCCAGAAGATCACCTAGAGGACTCATGTGATTGATGCGGATTGCCCCTTCATCCTGTGCGTGCGGTGAAGATGTACTGCCATACGTTTCCAGGCATGCCGTGGACACAACTGATGGATGCCAGCCTTCTGGCCGCACATAAGGAGCTCGGCAGACAACAGCAGGACATCCTTGAAGCCTGTGTAAGCGCGCCATTTGCCGCATGCATGCGCCAGGTGATCTCTCCACCCATCAACCCACAAGACTAAAACCCCCCCACATTATGTGCACCAAATTCCTGTATGTTCTCCACTTATCTGACAGTTTTGCAGGCTTGAATAGGACATCTGCACTGACTATTCACCACTCAGCTTGCTAATCTGGACAGTTGTGGTCGTGATTGTGATATCCAGCATTCATCTCTCGAGCCCAGAGGCCATTCAGCGGTCCTATCCATCTTGCCCCCTTGCAAGCCTCTCAGAGGGGTCATTGAATTTTATTCTAGAATTATGCGCAGGCGGTAGCTAAACTGGCGGCCAGGGGATGTGACCTGGTGGTCGTTAGCGATGCAAACTCTGTGTACATAGATGCCATTCTGGAGCACCATGGCCTCAAGCAGCACTTCAAAGAGGTCATCATCCATCCTTACATACTGTCTTCCTACACTCGCAGCATGCTGTGCTATACACACATTTGTCATTGTTCAGTGCTGTGTTCACAACTTCCCTAGTGTCAGCTGCAAGCACTCATCCATGATCAGGGGTTCAATCTTGTGTCTCTTCTGAGAGATACACTGGGGTTCGCCTGCCCATGTGCTTGGCACTCATAAGTTCATGATTAAAAGGCTGAGTTTGAAGAAGCTTTATGCCGGCAATGTGCAGGTACACACCAACACGGCAAGCTGGGAGGGCGGAGCCTTGCGTGTGCGGCCACATCACCAGGATCCCAAACCGGATGGCTGCCACAACTGCCCACCAAACCTGTGCAAGGGCAAGGTGTGCAGTGCTCGACCCTGTTCTCATCCAAGCTGAACTGGCACCGGTTTCATGACTTAGTTGCACTTGTACATGGGCCCGAGAGTAGTCACAAGTTTAATTAAGTTGCAGCTGTTCAGAAGGGTTGGAGGGTATGGCAAAAGATTGCTTGATGCATGTTGCCAGGTGATGGAGCTACTCCTAATGCAGCACAACTACAGCAGGGTGGTGTATCTGGGCGATGGCGCTGGCGATTTCTGCCCCTCACTCCGTCTAGGGCCCCGCGATTTTGTCCTCAGCAGAGAGTCCTATCCAACAGGTGCTTGTCCTCGCAACCCCATTCATTGGCCCATGATTCTTCCACGCTTTTGCATGGGAAGTAAAACAAGACAGTTTGGTGTCTTGGACGGCCATGAGCAGCACCCCAAAACATTCGGTACACACCGACATCTCCTTGCTTGGTTACAAGACAGTTCTGCATGTGTCTGCACAGCTTCATGCTGTTTCCTGGGTTTGGGCGGATACAACATGCATCTTCGGGGTGACACGATGACACTCTCTCTGCCACCCCACTGCAGGAGCCCCTTGCTCACTGCTGCGCCTGGCCAGGAAGGCGTCAGCGCGCATTGCTGACTGCTTCACGGGGCCCGGCCTGGCCGCGGCCGGCGCGGCAGCCTTCCCGGCCGCGCTCGCCGCCGCGGCCGAGGCGGACTGCAGCGCGGCGGCACATGCCATGAGCGCGGCCGACGCCGACGGCAGCACGGCGGCACATGCCGCGCATCATGGAAATGCGTTGGAGAATGCCAGCACTGGAGAAATTGCTCCAGTGGCCGAATGTGCCCCAGGAGGAGCGCAGTTTGCCGGGGAGACTGGTGTTGTGCTGGCGTATGCACAGCCGAACACTGTGATTGAGGGTACTGCCTGTAGCAATGTTGCAGCAGTGTTTGACCATGCTGGCGGCCACAGTGGGGGAACTAAAAGTCCTTTGGCACCACATGGAGGGTTGCCTGGCCAAGGTGAGGGAGTCAAAGCAGGAGTGGTGGCAGATGTGGAGCCTGAGAGCCGTTGCCAGCTCAGACCGACACAGGATTGGGCGCGGGAGGGAGATGTGCAACAGTATGTGCCACATGGGCAAGTGGCAGCTCTTGTCTGTCCATGGCAGACGCCAAGACAGGCAGCAGACTTGCTTCTGGAGCTTTGCTAGCCGGTGATTCCACTTGGATCCAGAAGCAAAGTGTCAGGTCAGGCAATGTCTCGCCCCAAAAACCACGAGTTTGCTTATCCTCTTAGACTCTGTTTATGGCAGACCCATAGTTTTTATTGCCTCCTTTGGAGAACTTTGGGCAAAAGCGACGCCAGCCCAATTTCTCAAAATCAGGACTTGAACATTGCCATGGGAAGCCTTTGTAATTTGGTCCCCATAGTTCTATACCGAACAATTACAAAACAATTGTAGGAACTGTTCACCTTGTTATCGCCATGCTGTTGTCCAATGCATGTGTTTGGTTTCACATAACAAGAAAGCAAATTTCCGAGGGGATCATGCACAGCGCTGCTAGCATGGCTGTTAACATATACAGTGGACGATTCGGCACCATGATCAGCACTGATCACCGCAATATTATTATTATTATTATTACACGTTTTCCAGTCCTTATGGACTAGGTACGTCTAGCAGCACCTTTATGGCAGCCCTCCATTCATCTCGGTTTTTGCATTTTCTCCGCCAGTTATATGGCAATCCTATGGCTTCCAAATCATCCCTGACATAATCATTCCAACTCTTCATAGGTCTGCCCCTGGTCCCCGTTCCCGATATGGTACCAAACATGAATTGTAAGGGCAGTCTGGTGTCACCCATCCTAGCCACATGTCCAAGATACCTCAGCCGCCTGTATCTAATCAAATTTGCAACCTCTGGAATATCACATTGTGCTCGTGTAACTGCATTTGGTATCCTTTCTAAAAGGCTTATCCCCAATATCCTCCGCAAACATCTCATTTGAAATACCTCGAGTTTTCTGATATCTTCATTGGTGACTGCCCATGTTTCACAACCATACAGCAATGTTGACTGAACAATGACTTTGTACAATATAACTTTTATCTTGACAGATATGTTTTTATCTTTCCAAACTTTCAATCTGCTCAGCTTATGGTATGCCCCACCTGCCCTACTGAGTCTTGAGGCAATCTCTGGTTGCATTGACATGTCTGCTGAACATATGCTTCCTAGATACTTGAACATCTGAACTTGTTCAAGGGGTTGGCCCCTGAGCCAAAACTGCTCACTGCTATCACCGGTCTGTGTCCCACTCTGCAAACAGAGAATTTGAGTCTTTCTTATGTTTATATGCATGCCCCACTGGATGAAAACTCTGTCAATAATGGCCAGGGCTTCTTGTAGGGCTTCCTGTGTTTCGGCCACTAGAGCTATGTCATCAGCATACATGAAAATCCAACTCATGTTAGATGCAGTGGGGTTCTTGCACTCCCTGAGGTTGCCATCTAGCTTGTACTGCCAAGTGATCCCCAGGTGCCTAACTAGTGGCTCAAAAGCTCTAACGACTGTGTCAATATAAATGTTGAACAACAAAGGAGCATTCACATCTCCCTGCTTGAAACCTGTGGCCACATCAAACCATGAATCTGGGTGTCTGTGATCCGCCTGCATGGCACAGGTGGTTCCCTCATGTAAATCTTGGATGAGATCAACAACTTTTGTTGGTGCCCCTCTGCTCCTAAGTATCTGCCAAGCTAACTGCCTATCAGCAGAATCGTAAGCTTTGCTCAGGTCAATGAAGCATGTATAGACAGGTTTTTGTTTCCGTAAAGCCCTTTCGTATAATAATTTCAGGCAGAAAATTGCATCAGTACAGCCTCTTCCCGCCCTAAACCCAGACTGAGTCTCAGAGAGAATTGTTTCAGCCCACTTCTCCAGTCTAGTTTGCAGAAGCAGTGCATACACTTTGCCTGCAATGCTGAGCAGGCTGATCCCTCTATAATTATCTAATTTGGTTGTGTCTCCTTTCTTCAAAACAGGTACAAGCAGAGCCTTTTTCCAATCTGATGGTGCTTCCCCTGAATCCCAGGCTACACTAATGACGTGATGCAGCCATCTAGCTGTACCTTCACCCCCATATTTCAACATCTCTGGGATGATCCTACACACACCAGGGGCTTTATGACCTTTCAATTTTGCTATAGTCCTTTCCACTTCAAGCAGGCTAGGTGGCATGTTGGGATCCACATCAGGCAACTCACATGCTGCATGCAGTGCAGCTACATGTGGCTCACAATCTGGTGGTCGTGCATGGACAGGCAACCGATCCCATACACTAGGGTGAATGTCTCTCTGGCAATTCAGCAGCTTCTGGAAGTATTCGCGTCGAAGGCGAGCGCACTCATCTCGGTCTGTGGCAATGGAGCCGTCGGGTCTGCGCACGCTGCCGCTGCCGAGTGGTTTGGCGGTCTCCCGCTCCATACGTAGGTTGAGCCGCTGATATGCTGAATGGATGTTGTTCTTCTGGAAGTCCCCCATGAGCTCCTCTGACATTTTTCTCCAGTACTCTCGTTTGTCCTGCCGGACAGACTTCCTACACAAATTGACTGCTGTGCGGTACTTTTTTTTTGACAGTGGGATTTTTTCGTGGCAATGTGCGATGGATATGCAATCATGATGCACCGGGTGCATTGTCACGAAAGCTCTGTTACGAAAGCTGTGTCACGAAAGCTGTTTGAAAGTCCCTGGCGTGACGTTATCATATCTTAAGAATTTTGGCAACACTGAGCCCGACCTGAAACGCTGCTATGTGCACATTTACAAGCTCCTGTGCAGCTATACGCAGTAATATTACTAATATTATATTATATTAGCTAGGCCTCCTCTTCATCATGGGATCTTCAAGACTGCAATAATCTAAGTCATTTGCACCCACCAAACACCTGCAGCTGATCCATTCTGTGGTGCAGGGCAGCGGTAGCTGCATGCATGTGCGCCATTTGCCGGCTGATTGAAACCAGATGCCGCTGCAGCATCTCTTGCTGTCCATGCTGACACGCCAAGATTGGCTCGGGCGCGGCTGCCGCGCAGCTGCTATGAGCATCCGCCTTCCTGGCAGCTGCATCCGACGCGGCAGCCGGTCTGTAACGACCGTAAATTTGCCACATGACTGGCATACTCCCACATTTGTACGGCGTCTTTTCAGGAAATGACCCTGCCGCTACTGCTGGATGCCAGTGTTGGTGGGTGTCTGATTGGGGTGTACGCAGCTCAGTAAGTGAATGGAGGGACGGCGATTTTGAGCGCAGAAGTTCCTCCAGTTCGCAGACGCGCTCCTGGAGCCTTGCTGAAGTGGAGGCCTGTAGAGGCCCACACACATGTTCATGTCTAGACCTTTGATCTTTGCTTGAGACACAAAGTACATACACTGCTACAAGTTGTGGAATGGCATGCACCTGCTGAGCTGCAGCCAGCTGCATCGCCAGCATCGCAGCGCGCATCCGCTGCATTTCTGCCAGGCTGTTGCTCTCCACAGGTATTGCCCAACCATTCTCTGGTGCTGCTGCTGTCGAGGACCTCTTGCTGCTCCTCAGAACCCCAGAACTTTGTCGCTCTGCTTGCATGGCACTGTCATTCAGACGAGCATCCTCCGTGGGCATGTCTGAAAGCTGTGTACGAGCATGGCTGATGGGTCCCTCTGCGGCGCCAAAGAGAGCCTCATTGCAGCGCCTGCGCACATCTGCGCTGAAGCTAGTGTTCGGCTGCTCCATACTCTCTTGTAGCCCATCTGGCCCCTCTGTCACAACAGCAGCTTCCGGTTGCATGGCGTTGCTGTGTTGGTTTCTCTGCTGCCCCTCTGCAGTGGAGCACCCTGTATCTGCATCCTGGCCACTTTGCTGGTGCTCTTCAGTTCTCTTCATCGCCTCTTTGGTGGCTACAATTCGTTCATCGACTGCTCTAGGGGCAGAATCATCCTCTGCAGCGGAAGGTTGCAACGGCTCCAAGCCTGCCTCAGCTGGTGTTGGCGCATTTTCTGGCCCAGCCAAGTCACCATCAGAGAGGCCCGGCCAATTCAGGCCATACTCCTGATCAGGCGCCTCTGCCAGCTCGCTGTCAATGATCAGGTCTACGAGGGCGTCCACTGCGCTCTGCGCTGATCTGTCATCGGCCCCTGCTGATATCACCGTTGCTGACTTGACGGCGACATCAGCGTCTGCTGTTTGCTCAGCACCAGCCTCAGCTGTCTCAGCTGCCTCAGCAGTCAGAATGCCCTCAGTCACCTGAAGGGGAATGCTTACTGATGCTGCATGCTCGCTCAACCTCACAGATAGTTCGTTGCTGTGTGCTCTGTAGCTGGCCAAAACTGGCGCCTGATTTGGCTGTGCGCCTCCAACTGTCCCCTCCCTCTCCTCAAAACTCTGACCCTGATCTGCAGCAGACTCATTCTCGGCTGTGTCACTGGGCATGTCCTCTATCTCGGCAGCGGCCTCCCGGAAAGTTGATGTGTGAGGGATTCCCTGATCACTTGGCACGCCTACACTTCCCGGGTGCCTCTTTGTATCAAGCGCTGCCACGCTATCTAAAGCGCAGGAGGTGCCTTCGGCTTCCAACGACGAGGGCAGCTTGGCAAGTGAATTTTGGTTTGATAGTTTCGGCTGATCCAGTGCTTGTTCTGACTGCGGTGACAAGGTACCGGTGGCATCCTGCTGTTCTGTTTCTGGCGATTCCTGTGCTTTCATGTAGCCTGCCCGGTGCAGACGGCTCTGGAAGGCCTGGAACTCCGTCGGAGACGCCACACGCATTGAGCCTGCCGGGGAGGACAGCGCCTCGGCCTTAAGCTCCTCCATCTGTACACCCGCATATGTCAAGGTCAAAGCATGTCATGTCATGATCCACAGTTGTTCAGTATGTTGTTTCATTGTTCACAAATCACAGGTGCAGAAATAATTGTTATGTAAAAAGTGAAAAAAAGTGTTGTAATTGTTAGTAATAAAAAAGGGTAAAATTGGAAAAAAGAATCAGGGGCCCTTGGAGGTGTCTTGTTCCATGCGGCGTTCTTAGCAGGCTTGGCAAATATATGGCATTCTGTGGCTCCAATGAGCCTAGCTTTAAATGCCAGCATGAATGACATGAATCGTGTCAACACGGTTGAGCAGAAAAGGTCACACGCACAACATCTACACTCTTTTAGGTGGCTCCCAGAGGCACAACTTCTTTCTCCAATCATCCAAGAAAGCGCTCTTGATGTGATGTCATCACCTGCAATGTAGTGCAGCAAATCTACATCATAGCAATAATAATCTACATAACTGAAGAGACATATAGTGAGTCTCACCTCCCCGCGGAGCGATTCCAGATCATTCACAATGGTAGCGCGAGTGGTTGCCAATCCCAGCACAGACGTCTGCCGCAACAGTGATGTGGAGTGCTCCAGCATCGCTTCCAGCCGCCTGGCTTCCGCCTTCTGTGCAGCTGCCGCCTCTGCGCGCAGCTCCCGTGTAGCTGCCTCCAGTGCCTTTTCTGTTCTTGCCGCAGCAGCCTTATGCCTGTTGTCCAGGCCCGTGAGTGCGGCCTGCACTCACGTTACAACTCACGCCTGCTCAGTTGTAACATGGCTTACTTTCCCCACCGGACAGATATAAGCGCAGGCATTTGTCGCTAAGTGGGGGGCTTCTGAGAAGTCTCATAGACATTGTTGTCTGCTTGGTGGCATGTCTTAGGTAACAATCGCATACCCCTCTTAGCAAGTCAACACCTTCCCGGCCCTTATAATTCCCAAATGATCCTCCAACCACCAGTTTGCTCTCTGGACAGGAAAGTTGCGCATTGAGCACACCTCCCTGTATTTCACCCGGTGTCTATGTCACTGACCTGCATCTCCAGGATGCGCAGGTTCTGCTGCTCCCTCCATGCCTTGAGGGAGCGGCTCTGCTCCATGGCAGCGTTGAGCTTTGTGAGCGTCTTGGTGTTCAGCTGTGTGGCCTCCGCTTTGAGTGCTGCCATGTCAGCCAGCAGCTGCTGCTTCAACTCCTCCACGATCGCTCGCGTCGCCTCCCCTGCTTGTGACAAGGGAACTAAGCAGAGGTGACTCCCATCCTGGCTGAGTGCATGACTATGAGGTAATCACCACAGTGCTCCTCAAGTTCTGCCACAACCACTCCGAAGAAGGAATACGCAGTAATGCCATTGCCATGTTTCTAAAAGTGTGCTCGGGAGGCTGTCTTCACCATGCGTTAAACAAAAGATAAGATTTCTTGTTGCCAGACTCTGGGCACTTGGACCCAGTGACCATGTTCTTAACTGCAGTTACAGACTTAAGAGTGCCTTCGTTGTGCATTATGGCACTCTCAGTCATGCACAGTCCCAGGGTGTTTCTATTAGCCACTCACCTGCTACAGCAGATGAAGTGCTGATCTGTTCAATACCAGCGCTGACCATTTCGCCCATGGCAGCACTGCAGTTGAACTCGATGTGCGCCATCTCCTTTGCCAGCCTGGCGTCCATGTCAGCTCGCAAGGCTGCCAGCCTGGCGTCCAGCTCAGCATGGACCCCGGCCAACCTCTGTGCAGTTCCTTGCTCCGCCCTGATTTGGCTCTCCTCCACCATGCTGATGCGATCATCCACTTGCTCCAGCCAAGACTTGATCTGTGCACAGTCACCATGTCAACATAGGAGTTGATGATAACAGAGATAAGAGCAAAAAGATTCACAAATGTCTTATCAACATGGGAAGAAATGCACGCTAGTGAGCAACAGAAATAAGGGAAAGAGTTCGCAGGATGCCAACATCGTAAGAGCAGTGATAGAGGGAAAGCAAAAGACGTTTAGGTTGGACAAGAGATGTGATGTGTGGACAGGTCTGCAGTTTCGACATTTCGAGAAGGACACTGCTGCCTGGACCTGGAAGAAAAGGAAATGAAGAAGATAGATGGATGACATGAAACTGCACTTCTCATCCTTGCAAGGCCAACATATGCGGGCAAGATGAGAGTGCAGACAAAGTACTGGATTGCACATTGTCCCGAGACATTTCACATGCATGATGCTCACACACAAAATGTGAGTGGGGGACTGTGGCTGGAGATACCTGGGAAGAATCTGCTTTGGTGTCCAGGAGGGAGCCCAACGATGAAGTGCTGGCCTGTAGAGCTGCCTCCATCCCCTCCCGCTGCTCATCCATGACCCCTTCATCTGCTTTGGATGTCACCATATTTTGCAGCTGCAAACAGAACAATTACTTTATGTGTTCAGAAGTGCATGGCAAGGCATCAATGGCATGTGTCGTCCATTTTGGGCGAGTCGAGAGGTTTGTGGCCGCCACACCTGTCTTGAATACCACAAAAAATGGAGACACCCATGGGAAGGACGTGCATTCATCACACCCTTTTAAAGCGAGAGGCGACGTCAAAAGCTGACGCCTTCTGCGCTAGAGCAACGTTGACGTCTTCCTTGTTGGCTTTCTGCTTAACGTCCAGCTCCAGCTGAGCAATCCTATCGGATTGGTATGAGGCAGCCTCATACAAGGCACTCAGCGCTGTCCTAACAACCTCCTGCAATTTATTCCTGCTCAATGATAGAAAGAAGGTGTGTATAACAATGCAAATCCTGCACTTTCACACCTTGGGGTTTCCTGTCGAGATACGCACCTGAATGTTCCTCCATTCATTCTTTCCCTGTGGGCAAAGTAGCAATTAACCATCAGAAAAAATCGTACTTACTCGTGGGTTGATTTGGAAACCATGTGGGCCAGACGGGAAACACCTGGACAAGGTCCCGAGATGCGACGGCCGGCAACATAACTGGCACCATTGCGTCCATTCCTCATAAATCGATTCAATGCATGCAACCGTGTATTACAAGATTGTGAAACAAATCATCGCGTGGGTTGCTCTTGAACCGCGCCTGCAAGTGAGACAAAAATAGATCGGTCAAGGTTCTAGGGTTTATGAGTTTTACCCTTGCAATAGCAAAACTCCCTTAAACCTGCAAAACTTCCGAGACTGCGGGCAATGCGACAGGGCAATGCTAGTCCTTTGCATCACCAAAAACTTTGACATAGTGGCGTCTATATCGAATTGCAAATCATTTGCACGGGACTATTGTCCGATATCAAATTCAAGTAGCTTGGCAGGAACACCTGCTCTTTCCTGGAAAGCGATCTGCTCGCTTTCCTTGAAAATAATCATAAGAATTTCCTTGAAAACTTGTTAGTAAGATTTCTTAGTAGCTGTGTTGCCTTACCTAAGACGGCGAAGCCTGCATTATTCAGCCGTCGGCATGAGCTAGAAAGACACAGCAGCAGGAGGGCCCTGCTTTCATGCTCAGGCAATCACTCGGCAGGCACTCGTGGAGCCGCCTGCTCCCTCTGTTAACTTCAGGCCCTGCTATCCTTGAGTCCCCCGTCGCTTGTAGGGCTCGTGGTGTTTTACTTAGCAACAGATGGCTCAGTGCGGCTCCAGTACCACAAGAGGAGGCCCATCTAGATGCGTAAGTTCCTGTCTGTACCATCACCTTTTTGTCTTCATTACAGCCATGTTAAGGCAACGTCATTTTCATGTCAAGTTTCTGACTCTGGTCCGGGCGAGGGCCAGATAGATGTGCCCAGACGAGGAAGCATTGCTTTCTGAGCATGTACAAACAGCTGACAAGCTGCCTGGTATCTTTGCAAGACTATTCTGTGCAGGTGCGAGCCTTTGCACCTCGGAAGAGCATCGCCATGACTGATTGATCAACTTCATGTGCAGGGAGGACACGGCTGCAGCGCAGAAAGCAGTGCACGAGCGGCTCGTGTTCGAGTTGTTTGGTATCCGAGAAAGGTTTCGGGAGAGTGTCTCGGCCAGCACCAGCCCAGAGGGACGGGTGCATCGGCCCATCAGGCGTGGCGACGAGCCCATCCTCTATGTCACTCCTCTCAGGTGTGTGTCTGGCAGTGATGGCCCAGCACTTCTTGCACTGTGTGGCTTCATCACTGTTCACCATAATTTGCCAGCAAACATCATGACGCATGCCACTGCATGCAAAGGCCGTTGCTGATGCATGCAGCAATTCAGTGACTGCCACTTCTAATTTCCTGACATGTGTACATCATTCCGTAGTGAGGAGCGATTTCCTTCCTCAGACTGCCAGAATGAGTCAGCCTATCATTGCTGCTTCTGGTTTGCCATGTCACGCAAATGCGGGGATCTGATCAAGGTCATGCGGGGGACCAGCAAGGAGTGGGAAGCTGATATGCTGCGAATTTGCAGTGGCCAAAACATGGTGGCTCATGGCTTGCCAGGTCATGCATGAGCAGGGGTAATGAATATGCATGCAGGGAGCTGATCAAGGTCATGCAGGGGACCAGCAAGGAGGGCGGGGCGGACATGCTGCGAGCGTGGGAGCGGCAGATAGACAATGAGACACAGGCGCTAGAGGAGGCCGTGGAGCGTTACAAGAAGGGCGTGGAGGATATGAAGAAGCGCGGAGAGTACGCGGAGCTTACGCCTGCACGCCGGATGATCCTGCAGTGGTTCGAGCCGCTGCGTGACGCCATTGCGCGTGAGCAGCGAGCGGTGCGAGTCACACTGTCATCCAGCAATGTTGCTGGTCCCACTTACTTACTGGCAGAATTTATCACCTGATACCTGTTTGTCCTGCACCCAGCTGCAAGCTCTGCTCTGCAGCGCAGCTGAAATAGCACATGGAGCTGACAGATCAATAGGAATTGGATGGCCCTCAGCAGGTCTCAATATGCGGTTGCCATCATGAATGTTTGCTGATTCGTGAGTGTCCATGTGCAGATCATCCTGAAGGACACCGAGATGGAGTATGGCCGAATGAAGTATGGCCCTTTCCTGATCCTGCTTTCGCCTGAGCAGCTGGCGGTTATGACTCTGCACATTGCCATCATGGCCATGATGAGGGGCGAGAAGCAAAAACAACACATAAGTGCGAAGAAGTTGCGCTCATTTGGTGGCCAGTGCGTACTCTCCACCCTCTCTGTCTCACTTGGCACGGTGCGTTGCCATGCCCACTTCTGCCGCCCAAGTGGTCACTTCAAGGTTTTGCAAAGTCTGTCTGAGCTTGTGACATCACACTTGCTTCAGGAAGGGGCAAGCAGTTATGCCCAATATTGGCCCTGTGCATGGGGTCGCCCCTGTGTTAACGCCTCAGTGGATGTATACATGATGAGCGTTAGTAGCAGCCTTTGAAGACCAGTCAGCCCTACCAAGACACCTCCCACCAGTTCTACAATTCGCAGTATTGATACCCTTTGTCATGACTGAACAGCCATTGTGTGCTGCAGATAGGTGCTGAGCAGAGTCTTGATACGCATTGTTCATACTGAATTGCATCAGTCCTTGTCCCTGAGTCTGGACCGCTTCTGCTGCGCACAGGCGATACGGATGCAGGTGGGGCTGGAGAATGTGCGACTCAGGCTCGAGCGGGAGAACAGTGCGCGGGAGCATGTCTCGGAGCGGCTGAAGCGGATCGTCGGGGAGAAGACCTTCCAGAAGCTCGCCAAGGGCGGGCCTGCGCTTGGTGTGCTGAGCGACGAATACTTAAAGGCGGAATTTAACAGGGGCCTGGCGCAGATTCGCGACAGCCCTGATCTTCCGAACGATGTCCTCGACTGGTTTGAGGTGAGGCGCAGCTCATGTCCTGTGCTCAATCGGTTCTTTGTCGCCACCATGACACCATATGCATGCATCTGCAGATGCATGCACATGTTCCATGTACGTACATTCCTGACCGAGCCAGGTTATTGGCTTATCACTCCTTCTGTATGATCATACTCTAGTTCCACCTGAGTGCCACTTGCATGTGGCAGTAGCTAGCAGATTGTGTGGTTCTCTGCAGATCAGGTCCTCAGCGTTTGTTTGTATTGACATTTCATTCAGCATAAATTACCCCTGACCCTGATATGAAGTGAATAGGGATGTGCGTGAAATGTCCGTGAAATAAGTGCATGAACCTGGAGGAGCATATCAGGGGTGCCATGACATGAGCTCCACTAACCAATTGAGCTCATGGTGATGAGTGTGCTGTGTCAATGTGGCAATATCAATTCATATACCAGTAATACCATTCATGAGAACTCTTCAAGGAGCATGAATGTCTGACAAAGGACCCCGCCTTTTCCCTGCAGCGCCACCCCCTGTTTTTATGAATAGGCCTCAGTGTCCGCCAGCTAGACAGCTGACAGTAGCAAATTTTTCTGTGCAGGGAGTGGAGGGGCTTTCGATAGTGGATCGCCTAGAAAACTTGCGCCAGCGGCTCAAAGTGAACAGACAGAAAGTGGATTGTGACAAGATCAGGGCTGGCAAGTTGAGGCTAAGCAGAGCGGAGAAGATGTTCTGGACCACGCCCGAATGGACAGATCTGGACTTTATGCATGTGCGCTTGGCCACTAACTTCCACAATGCCACCTATTGGAACTCAATTTGTGGGCCTCAAATGCACAAAGTGATTGCACACAGCAAAGACACCCCCTGTGCAGCTCAGCGCAATGAAGTCTTCTTGCATGCAATGTTCAGTCTGAAATGAGGTGCAAACTATGCTAAGTCGCGCTTTCTGCGCTTGCTGACTGAGACTGCACTGCTGCATCCCCACTTAAGCAGATCTGCTCGCCTGTCTTGGAGCAGGCTTGGGCCACGTGTGGGCAGCGGAAGGTGCATTGAGTACTTTTCTGATGGTGTGCTTGCAGATCGGGACTGCCCTGATAAATCTGTTGATCAAATCGACCACCATTACAGTGCCCAACCCCAACTGGGATCCTGCAAACCCGGACTCTGCACCTCGTCAAATCGAGGAGAAGGCCTTCTGGCACCAAGTGAGTTTCCTGAGTCTGTTCATGCAGCTCGTCTTTCCCGTGGAAAGACTGCAAAGTGAAGTCCTTAATGGTAGAGGTCTTGATGGTTGCTCAAAGTAGTAAAGCTCCTAATATGTAGTGTTAGTGGCATGCATTTTGGGTTTCCTGCCATTTGTCCTCCTGCCACGTGTCTTTCTTGCGATTGTTCCAGATCTTCATAAGGGAGGCCTTTGTCCTCATTCATACCAAGGCTGTCTCAAGTTGACAAGAGTCTGGGCCAGTGTATTTGTAGCCATCCTGTGATGGCCCTTAAGAGCGTAGTGCGGTATCTAAAAAGCATTGTTGGCAAGTTAGTTGGTCGGCAAATTTATGGGGAGCACCAAGAGTCCTGTGAGATATGTGGGCGCTGGGAAAGTATCAAATTAGCTATTGAACACGAGCTGAGATCGAGGTGCTGTGTCTGCAAAACAGGTTGTCGGTGTGCACCAGGGCAGAACACTGAGAAAGGTCGGCAAGGTGTTCTGTCACCATGATGTCATCCGCCAGCTCACCAATGTCCGCGAGGTGCACATGCAGTCACCCTCCAATTTCAGAATATGAATGTTTGGAGGTCTGAATTACATGACACAACAACAGCAACAACAGCAACAATACATTCTCTGCCACAAGCCAGCAAAAAAGTAAACAAGATAGCCTTGCATCTAGGCAACAATTCACTGCAGGAACCCTGAGTACTGAGGCAGCTCTCCCGATTTTTGCTGTAACGCAACCAACCCAACCTCGATAGCAAACCTGTGCTATTTGCTCCCGATGACAGTACAGTCTTGCCACCAGTCTGCGCCGGTGCACAACCTGCTGATACCGTGGTTCTTACTGACGCTGAGCCCACAAAACTCCTGGAAGAATGCCTACTACTTGCATGTGAAAAACGAGTGAATGACCTGACCCGATGAGTGAGTGAATGACGAGCGCATGTGCAAGACTTCAAGGGGATTGTAATGATGGACTGGGCAGGTGCATGACCTGCTGGCTCCAAGGTTCCAGCCTATGCTGATTCCGCCGCTGCCGTGGCGCTCTCTGGACTCCGGAGGCCACCTCATCATACGCCAGAACATCACGCGCGCCCACCATTACCAAGATGGCCATCTTCAGCGCAAGGCCCTTCACATTGCACAGGAGCGCCCGCCTGATGGCCTCTCCCGGGTGGGCCCCATTATTTCCCCTGTAATTCCAGACCCTGCAACCCTAAGCCCTAACCCTAAAGAACCTCTAAAAAAAGTATGCACACATTACTTTTCCCATTGGAGGGCATGTGCAGTGGCCCTGCAAGTTTGCACAGGAAACTCTGAACCTGACAATCATTCACTCGCTGTCAGACAAGGTTTTGTAGAGTTGGAGCAGAGAAGATTTTGCGTTCAGTAGTGTGGGAATCCATAGCAAACCATCAGGAAGTATATTTCAATTTCCAGTGCCAGATGGTTGGTTGCGCTCTTCCACTGTTCAACTGTTCTATTTTGGGCGATCACCGCAGGTGTTTGATGCACTGACAACAATCGATGAGGTGGGCTGGAGGGTCAACAAGCCTGTGTTTGAAGTGGTGGAGAAGGCCTGGGCTGCAGGCATGCGCATTGTTGGTTTTCCCTCCAAGACTGACATAGCCCCTCTAGAGGCCTCCACATCCCTCCGCTTCCGCACAGACAACAACGGCCGCCAGCTGTTGGTTACAGTGCGTGTTCAAACCTGTACCTTGCACATCTCACAGTATCATTGGTGACATATGCTGAATGACTGAGAAATGCATGTTTAGCCGATCAGGCTAGGTGCATTGGAATTGTCAACCTCCACCCCTTCAACAAAGACCACAGTTCTCAACTGTCCAGGGGTACATAAGTCAGGGCCCTTATTTCCCACCTGGGCTTAGACTTCTGATTAGTAATTGAGTTTTGTTCTGGGGTTGCCTGTGTCTCTGGATCACTCCCCAGTCAAAACCACATTGCTCCAGGCACGTAGCATGAGTACTTGATCAGGTGTGAATCAGGCATATGCCTTGTTGTGCAGATGACGGATAAAGAGACGTGGGCAGAGGAAAGGGATCGCTTCTATGCTAACAGGCGTCGCAAGAAGAAGAACTGCGAGATGTACTCAATGCGGTCTGACCTTAGCCTCAAGCTCATGGTAGGGTCAATCGTCCTGTCGCATTCCCGAGACATAATTGTTCAACACTGATGGCATGCATAAAACATGCAAGTCGACCATTTTGGCGTATGGGCAGCCTTATCAGTAGGTTCAATGGGCTCAGGTTGCTCCCAGCAGGTCAGAAATAAGTACACCACATTCAGATGCAACTAATTGTACTTGAAATCAATTCACCAATTGCCATCATGACATCATTGTCTGCATGGTTTGCCGCGCCAGGTAGCGGACAAGTTCAAGGATGAGCCCAGGTTCTACTACCCGCACACCCTGGACTTCCGCGGCCGCGCGTACCCGCTGCATGCCCACCTCAACCACATGGGCTCGGACGTGTGCCGCGGCATTCTCACCTTCGCCGACGCTAAGCCCCTCGGGCCGGACGGTCTCGGCTGGCTCTATGTGCTGGTGCGCCCTTTTTGGTTACCAAGTCGTATTTCCTGGTTGTGGAACACATGTAGCCCTAGTTGTAGACATGTGGAGATGTTTTGCTGTGTTCTATTGTGAAATATTGTGATGGTGAGCCGCTCAGGCCAGACGGCCTTAGCTGGCTCTAAGCGCTGGTGCACCTTTTTTTAACTTGCCAGGGAGTAGTCCCTGCTTGGAACACATGCGATGTTAATTACGGAGACGTGGGGGATTTGGCATTTAGGTGTTATACCTGACAATACTGTGATGATCAGCCACCTAGGCCCAATGCCTTGCCGGATGCTTTTGGCTTCCTTCTCTCCATTGACAGCATCTCAGCCTTTCTGATCGACATTCAGATGGGGCAGGACATGTTCAGATGCCTTCTGGATTGTTTTATTTGGAGTGGCAGAACATTATGTTCCATTTCGGGGCGCGCGTGCAGATTGCCAACTCATGGGGCCAGAAAGTGGATAAGCAGAGCTTTGAGGGGCGCCGCCACTTCGTGCAGCGCAACCTGGAGTCCGTGCTGGACTCTGCCGAGCGACCGCTGGATGGCCACAGGTCAGTTTGCAGCCTGCACCATCTGCATGTATGGTCCTTGCTTATCCAGAGCATCATGTTCCAAGCCTGTGTGATGCAGACATTGTGGACATTCAATCACAGATCGTTTCCCCTCATCAACCTGGTGGCATTAAGTGAATGTCAGGAAAGTGCCACCCAGAGGCAGAAATGCTATGGACATTGCCGCCAGTGCCTGCTTTGTGCAGACAGTTGCTGAATATTAGCTCATGACCGGCAGTTGGAGGCGATATTGGTGTGGAATGCGCTCTTGGTGCAGAAGAGTATAGGTAACAAAGGGGGTGTCCATGCTGGGTATGGGAAGAAGCCGTGCTGGGGGGCGTGCATGGAGGTGTCAGAGACCTTTCTGTGTGGAGAGTGCTTTGTTTCATTTCAGCAACACTGTCTGCGCCAGGTGCCTGATGGGCGCTATAAAGCCATGGACGCACCAGCTGCCACTCTTAATCCACACCCTTCTGACATTGAACAGAAGTGTTGTCTTCTGTGGGGGGGATGCTGAGATAGCATTGTTGGCACAGGTGGTGGATCAAAGCGGAGAAGCCCTGGCAGTGCTTGGCGGCATGCATGGAAGTGCGCGACGCGCTGGCGTCTGGCAATCCTGCGGCGTTCCCTTCTCGGCTGCCTGTGCAGATGGATGGCTCCTGCAACGGCCTGCAGCACTATGCAGCGCTCGGGCGCGACGCGGAAGGAGGCAACGCCGTCAACCTGCGTCCCAACTCCGCACCCCAGGTGCCTGCCCTGTCGTTGTCTTGTCAAAACAGGTCGGTGGAGTTGATGGGTGGTGAGCAGATTTGGTCACCATGTAAATTGCAGTATGACAGTGATATAGCCCAATATTTTGACCTCATGTGCAGTGCACACTCTAATAGTATGCCGTCAAGTGCACATGGCCAATGTTATTTCACTCACTCTGCATGCAGGACGTGCATGTGGAAGTTACATCTGCTGTGGCGACATATGCACATCCATTTTGTGCCACTTTGATTACAAGATGCTTGTATGGGATGCGGGATGTCTCGGAAAACACAGCTGAGAGCGACTGTTTGCACAAAGGACGTGTATGGGGAGATTGCGGCTACCGTGAGGGAGACAGTGGCGGTCGACGCGGCGCAGGGAGTGCCAGAGGCCATCG
The DNA here is from genome assembly GCA_020887355.1 of Coccomyxa sp. Obi. Classification (NCBI taxonomy): domain Eukaryota; kingdom Viridiplantae; phylum Chlorophyta; class Trebouxiophyceae; family Coccomyxaceae; genus Coccomyxa; species Coccomyxa sp. Obi. The sequence goes on from AP024997.1 coordinate 2,555,423, forward strand.
CGCTTCTGGATCAGATAGACCGCAAGCTCGTCAAGCAGACGGTAATGACCAGCGTCTACGGCGTCACCTTCATCGGCGCGCGGTTGCAGATCCAGAACCGGCTCGTTGAGCGAGGGTGGGCCAACAACGATGCTCTCTACCGCTGCAGCACTTACGCCGCCAAGGTATGGCATTGCATGTGCATGGTTTCGACTCAGACGCACAGAGGGTTGGCAGGTCTGAGCCCCCAATGGGCTCAGCAGCGGCAGTGAAAAGCATTTAGCGCTTCATCTTTTTGTCTCAATGTCTCGGTTGATTGGTGCCGCTGCTGGGAGCGCAATGATGCTCTGCACTCTGTTTCATTCATGCTCCTACACAGGTGCTGCATGCATGCATGCATGCCGGTGTTCACCCTGACAAAGGGCTGAGATGAATGCTGCGTGGCTGTGCGGCAGATGGTGCTCAAGGGACTGAATTAGAAGCTTGAGAAGGTGTTGCATGCGTGCATGCATGCCAGTGTCCCTGGCATAGAGGCTCACATTAATCTGTGTGGCAGATGGTGCTCAAGGGCCTGGATCAGAACTTTGACAAGGCGACAGGCATCATGCAGTGGCTGGGCCAGTGCGCACAGGTGATAACTAGCAATGGGCAGGCCGTCGCATGGCACACGCCCTTGGGCCTGCCAGTCATCCAACCCTACCGTGAGAAGGTGCGCGCATCGCTTCTCTGGGGATTTGATGCAGATTTTGTGGAACTGGCCCTGAAGTGGGAATTAAAGGTCTTTCTGTGGCTGGCACTTGCCCCTGGGCTTCCCTGTCATTCAGCCCCTCTGAACAGGCTGCGTGCCATCTTACCATCACTCTTCCTTTCTTGTGTCTCTTTCTTGATGTTGGCACTTGCAAAGAAATCCCAGCAGGGAGTTGCTTGCGTGCTGGACTTCACAAAATCCGGGGGATGTTTTTTGGCGGGTGCTTGTCAGCAGAAAGGATTCAATATCGCTGCACGTTCCTAATCTGCTCTGTACAAAAGCCAAAAGACCCTTGCTAGCTGGACATTGTTCTGCTCTCGATGTCAAGCTTTTCATGTCTCCATTGTTGTCATGTCTCTGTCACTGTCTTCGCAGCTGACCTTTGGCTGTGAGTGCGCGCGCAGAGCCAGCACATCGTGGTGACAGTGCTCCAGCGGGTGGTGGTGCACATGAAAAACGCCGATCTGCCGGTCCTGAAGCGTCGCCAAAGAACGGCGTTCTCCCCCAACTACATCCACTCCCTGGACTCCACCCACATGATGCTCACCGCCCTGGCATGCAAGCAAGACGGTGCGCACTGTTTCCGTGCTTATCCGTCAGATTGTGTGCCTGTTTTTTGTGGGCATTTTAGAGCGCCCCCATCAGTTCAGCCTCATGTCAAAACACATGTTTTTGGATGCCAATCAAATCCTCGCATTCACGCTTCAGACGGTCCATCAAAGGTTTGTATTTTAGTAGGCCCGTGGGATACTAGGCTTTTCGGCTCGGAGGATCAGAGTCTGAACCACACAAGCTTCTTTTGCCTTACAGCAGAATGCCATTTTAGGGGCTACAAGTGGGCACCAGAAATTATCCTTGTCATTCTAGGTGCCTGCAAGGTACTCTGGCCTGATAACAAGACGACGATGGGCAAGGTTCTAAGTGTTCCCAACATGGCCAGCAGACAGGTGTTCAAGTCTCCTTAGCGCACCAGGAAGCACCTATTTCTTCATTACTTTTTATATGGGTGCGCTGTAGGCATCACTTTTGCTGGAGTGCACGATTCCTTCTGGACGCATGCCGGGGACGCACCTGCACTTGCGCAGAAGCTGCGCCGCACCTTCGTGGACCTTCACTCCCAGCCGCTGCTGGGGCAGCTTCTGGCCGAGTTTAAGACCCGGTTTCCTGATATGGCGCACCAGTTCCCCCCTCTCCCCGCCACCGGCGACTTGGACCTGAATGAGGTGCTGGACTCAGAGTATTTCTTCAGCTGAGCTGGCAACGAGCAGCTGAGCTGGCACCGATGTGTAAGTCTATGTAGGTCTTCAGTTGAGCTGGCAGTGAGCTCTTACACTAGCGATGATGCAGCATCTTCGACTGAACCTCACATGGTGCCTTCCTGGAGGCCCTGGTTGCAATCAGTGATTTTTTAAGCTTTTGCAAGCCATTAGGAATGGTGGGCTGGAAAAGCACTTTTCCTGTGCATGGTACTGGTGCTGGCCCTGGACATTTGCATGGGTGATGTTGGGTTGGACTGACTGGCCAGTATAACATCAGGAGATGGGGTGCAGCACTATGGGCCAGGTGAATTCCAGGAAGAGGAAGGGCTGTCTCTGCAATAAAATGAGCAGCGCTCCGCCATGCTATGCAGTGACTTGGCGCATACTGCACAAAGCAGGGTAATGCACCTGATCAGAGGGTCCTGAAGGAACTAAAGTAATTGTGGCCATCGCGATGCCATTTTATACACAGACACAGCTCATTGTCCGTTGCAAGCCAGGGTTGGCCTGAACAAGCAATCCTTGGTGAACTCTAAAACATGCATGCATGATATAGTTGACAGCAATGATAGGAGGCACGTGCCTCAGATTGTAGCACACATTCTCGTCTCGAATAGTGTTGAGTTTTTAGTCACACGATCTAGATTCAATCTTGTAGTGCACGTTGGTGTGCCATGCCCCATTTTTGAGCGGGTACTGGACAATCTTACAGCAGGACAGCAGTTGTAACGCATGCTTTGAATCCATGGACTGGCCAATATATATATGTTCACACATGGGCAATCGCAAGCCCAGGCAAAGGCCTCAAAAGGATTCACTGTCATTTTGGGTGATGTGCCGCAATCTGCCTTGTAACAAGGGATGATGTCATCACAGTTGGCTTCAGGTCAAGAGATGCAGAGCAAATGATCAAGGACGTGCGAGCGCCAGGAAGAGAAGGAGCTGCCTCAGCACAACATTCAACATATATGACAAGTCCTACCGGCCCAGGCTCACAACAGATCACATTGCATACATGCAGTCAAGCGTATGGCTTGCAATGCTGAAGCAGTTCGCGAGGCCAACATGCTGCATCCAACTCTTGAAAGGAACCCTGTGCTTGTGTACACATATCAGCTGGCTGGAGAATTTTCAGCGCATCCATGCTCTTCTCTCCTGTTTTTCTCCTATTGCAATACTTGGCAGTCTCTACGGTTTGATGAGGTCTTTATCATGCGCTCCTGATGCTGGATGGAGGCTTCATGGCGAGCAGGTTCCAGACATAAAACACTGTCATGAGTGCGCTCATCAAGGCCACCATCCCAGCGGGCATGAACTTGCCAGTGGTCAGGAATCGTTTGTACATGACAGCTGTCAGGCTGGCAGAAATGAGCAGGGATGCAAACGTTGCTGGCTTGCACAATTTGCCCTGCACATGACACCAGACGCATCTTAAGCACAGGCATGGAGGAGGAACCTTTGATTTTCCCCTGGATGATTACACCACAGGACATACAAGTGTGAAGCGAATAGACAAGCGGGTGGGGCTGAATTGCTTCACTGGCTGACCTGATGGTACTGGTTGAGGCTGGTCTGAGCTGCAAGCCCGAGGGCCAAGCCAGAGCCCACTCCTCCAAGAAGAGACGGCAGGCTTCCCTTGGATAGATATCCGATGACTCCACCGATCGCAAGCAATGCAGCATAAGGGAAAGTGAAACAAAAATCGTACATTGCGTGGGGATAAGCTTGCTTGGCGTTGCGACAGGACTTACGTAGCTTGTCACGTCTCAACAGTCAAGAGACCACCTCTGCTCGCGCAATATTGTGGTGTCGCGTCTCACCCTTTACGGCTGACCAGTGAGTGCCTGTGTTTCAGTTGATGGCGGGATGTGGAGCTGTCACCTGCGTTCAGCTTCTGGACATACTTTTGATTGGATTCAATGTCACCAGGCTTGGAAATGTTCACCTTTTCCTCGGCCTGATGTAGTGTAATGCAGATCCTGTCTCTCGAAGTCCAAGAATTCAAGTGACGTCACCCGCCAGGTCACACACTGTGTGTGACACACATACCAAAATGCTGCACCTTGCAGCAATGAGGCATTACCGTGTCACTATAGGGGTCAGATGGGGAGTGGAATGTTTTGATGTCCCTGTTTCAATCATGGCTACCTCCTTGCTCCACACAAGATCACTTGGGGATCCGGCATGTGCTATCTCTGCAGAGGCATTACCACTAAATTATTGAATGCTCAATTGAGCTACTAGGAGTTTGATACATAAACCAGCACACCACCTCCATCGCCTTCAATTCTCAGCATAGATCAACCGTACGAGAGGACAGCGGGTACAACACCTTGTGTGCCAGAGTTCTATTGCACTCTTGAGCACCCAGCAATTCGAAGACACAACACCACCGTATGCGACTTGTAGCATCAGGGAGAGCATGCCTCTCTGCTGCTGGCAGCCGGGCTCACTGGAGGAAATTGCGAGTCGCCTCTGCACACACCTCTAGCAAGCCCAATATACAACTAGACAACAGCACTGACCCTTCTGACACCCTCCTTCGGCGCACAGAATTTTCCCAGGTGCATTGTCAGTGACATTCTGTTGGTTCCCTCTCTCATTGTACCAACTTCCTGCGTCTCGGCAGTGATAATTATTGGTGAAGTTTTTTGCGCTGTGTATGGGAGACATCAAGTCTGCCCGATGGTCAAACTCCTTCTTGCAACAATGAGCCTGTAGGAACATGAGGTGTGGAGTTGCTCACTATTTGATAGCCTGCTCAGGACCGCATTGGCCGAGATGGCAACCTGATATCAGGCAGGCTTCCAGCGGCACCTGTGCTGGGACCTGAGGACATCCAACGGCCTGCCTTCCTGCCCTCGACTGCTCCCTTGCTGCCCCCCATAGCGGACCATCAGCTGCAACAGCTCGTCGACTTTGTCACTGGCAATAGGTGTCCTTGCTCACACATTTGTCATTTGCATTGCCCAACCCTGCATGTCCTGCTGATGCTCATCTGTCTCTGTCCACCTTTTTGGTCATTATTTCATTGGCCCCTCTTACCCAGAAGGCGGAGTTCTAGTTCAAATTCAAATTCACACCGTGGACCTCATGCTGAAACACCTGCAGGTGTGCAGGATGGGCCCACACTGATGGGTTGTTCCCCTGTCCATTCCCTCACTTGCTGCCTACGTCAGGAAAGTGTCCACTGAAATATTTAATTTGTGCTTGGCTGGCAGGCGGTTGCTGGTTCTGACTGGGGCAGGATGCAGCACAGAGTCGGCAGTGCCCGACTACCGGGGGCCTCAGGGCGCCTACAACACCGGATTCAAGCCCATGACGCACCAGCAGGTGAATCTTTGGGACACTGCCGAGACCTCATCATGCATGGACCTCCGCCAATGTACGGCCATCTTTTTTAGCAGACAGTCCATGCTGCAGTCCACTGCTGCAGAAACATTCTTCAGCTTGCACACATTCCCTGCACACCATTGCAGTCGCGCCAGCTGTGAACTGGGCGAGGCAGCTTGACAGCTGGCATGTATTTCATTACTCTGCATCTTTCCGGTCCGAAAGGCTCAATGTCAGTCCAATCTGGAGCTTGCTGGGACTCCTTGCCACCATCCAACAGGGTAGTTCTTGTTCAGTTCATGGCCTTGGAGGTCGCACGCATCCCTCGAGGCAATGGGGTAGTACGTTCTGCAGTTCATGGCTTTGCGCGAGTGCTAGAATGGGCGCGCAGCTTGACAGCTGGCATGTATTTCACCCTGCATCTTTCTGGTCGTGCAAGGTCAGTGTCAGTCTGGTCCGGAGTTTCCCATCCTTTGAGGCGATGGGTAATTTGCCTGTTGTTCTGCAGTTTATGGCATCGGAGGCGGCGCGAAGGCGCTACTGGGCGCGCAGCTTTGCGGGCTGGCACGAGTTCAGCGGCGTGCAGCCGAACGCGGCGCATGAGGCGCTCGCGCGGTTGCAGGGACGCGGCTGGCTCAGTCACCTGATCACCCAGAACGTGGACCGCCTGCACCATAAGGCTGGGAGCACTGATGTCATCGAGCTGCACGGTACTACGCACAGGTGTGACCACATGCCAGCAGATGCTCTTTCCCCAGGACCAGCGGAGGGCCTCAATCCAAAGGCAGCAAAGGCATCGAGGGGATAACAATGCGGCATGCGCCATCGGGTGTGTAGGATGGTTTTGCATGGGGTGGCGGTACCTGAACTGTTGCAGCCATTCTGGAAGCAGTCGGCACCTCTCGATTTCGAGACAGCCTGCGGCCTCAAGCACGTGTCAATGCTCGAGCACTGGAACTTTCCATGCAGGGTTCATTTGCCTGGGGTGCGGTGCAGCTGGCAGCACTCAAACCCGGAGTCGGCAGACGCTTTTGAAACGTAGACTCTGAACATTGGGGGCTTGTTGATGCAGGATAGTTTCCATGCAGTGCAGTGATCTGACAAATGAGCGGCCATTCCAGGAGCAGCTGGCAGCACTCGAAGCCCGGAGACATGTGACACGTCAAAACATACTCTCTGAAAATTGGAGCCTGTGGATGCAGGGTAGTCTGCATGCAGTGCGGGGACCTGACAGATCGGCAGCCCTTCCAGGAGCAGCTGGCAGCACTCGCACCCGGAGACGGAGCGCTGTTCTGAATATAGGGGCCTGTGGATGCAGGGTAGTTTGCATGCAGTGCGAGGACCTGACAGAGCGGCAGCCCTTCCAGGAGCAGCTGGCGGCGCTGAACCCAGAAGCGGCCGCAGCCGTCGCAAAAATGGCGCGCGCCGGGCCGGACGCAGAAGCCGCGCGGCAGCGCGCCCTCTGTGTTGGGGCCGGGGAGCGCGACGACAGGGTGCGCGACACTCTTTTGCCACGAAAAAAGTGTTTTTTGCCTGAATCAGGGTCGGAATAATATAAATGTGGTAACCCAGAAGTCATCCTTGAAGTAGCCCGTGAAAAGCTTTTCGAGCAGCCCAGCTCCAACGGAAATGATATCACGAGCCACGACAAGGCCGTCAAAGATGTGAAACAAGCGCATAAATGTCCACATTTGCGGTGTTCATGTCAGCAGTACACAGCAAGACTCCACTGAGTCCCATGGTTGCAGGGCGGTGCGTTTGTGCGGCGGCCCGATGGCGACGTGGAGATCCCAGTGCGGCGGCCTGACGGGGATGTGGAGCTGCGAGACGCGGGCACCAACTTTGTTGTGCCGCCATGCCCACGCTGCGGCGGCATCCTGAAGCCATATGTTGTCTTCTTCGGGGATGGCGTTCCGCCTGATCGGAGCTCAAGGTGCGCTCTGTGCTTTCATGTAGTGTTGACTGCGCTCTTGGACATCTGAACATGCATTGCATTTTTTGCTCTCCTAAGGCCCTGCTCAGAGCCATGTCAAATGTTCAAGTGCCCTTTGCATGTCTGCATTGGTTGCATCTTGGTGCAATTGCAGCTGCATCGTTTGCACTGAACACAGCTGATATGCATGAACTATGCACGACACATTCTGTCAGCGGAAATGCCAAGAAGCGCGCCATTTGCACCCTCTGCACTTGTACTCTGAATGGCGTGAAAGTGTTCATGGTTCTCAGGGCATTGGAGCTGGCGGAGGGCTGCGATGGGCTACTGGTGGTGGGGTCATCTCTGATGGTCTACAGCGCGTTTCGGCTGGCCAAAGCGGCCAAGGCGAGCGGTGGCGCGCTGGCCGTGCTGACGGCTGGGCCGACCCGCGCAGACGCCGTGGCCGACCTCAAAATCGAGGCTCTTGCCGGAGAGGCGCTGTCGCGAATGGCTGCCCACCCTTCCCTTTTAATTCCCCGCCTTTAGTTGGGGGCTGTGCAACAGAATAAATAAACAATTACTGCTGCTGGCATAGTGAGATGCTGGTCATTGCCGATGAAAGCAGACACCGCTATGGGGTGCTTTTGTCTGGGAAGCTTGGTCAGGCCTTGCCGCACAGCCTTCCCATGCCTCGATGAATTTATTTGACGTTTCGGTATTGACATGCAGGAAGGTTTGGAGTTTTGTTACTAAGAAGAACGTTTATGCGCTGTTTCTCATGTGAACAAAGTTTGCTATGGTGAGTCCCTGGCAACAGAAACTGGTTAAATCTAAGTGGGGACATCATAAAATGCTTTGTGAAGAGACTTGCCACTAACAGGTCAATTCTTTCTATTGATTTCTGGGAATTCTTTTGCCATTTCTGTAACAAAAGACACATGCATGATATAAACATGAAACGCTTCGATGCAGCCTCTGCTTTGACATGCACGATGCATGCATGCTTTTTGACAAAGAACTTGCCCTATCCCATTACATAGAAATGCCCAGACATTTGAGCAACAGTGGCTGCAAAACCCCTGGGCAACTTCTGAAATTAGCAGGGCAATCCTAGGGCTCCATACTTGGGAGTCATGTTCCTCATAGCATTGTACAAAAGAGATGCTACACTTTCAAGAGGCAAGAAGCTGCAACACACAAACTCCAGTCCACTCTACTCGACATGGATGGGAATCTGGTGCTTCCGGCAAGGGAGCTCGAAGATGTGGTCCACAGGGCGCCCATCCAGGCGTCCATGGTTTCCCAAGAGCTGCAGAAAAGGAAAGACATTCGTCACTCCGTCACCAATGCAATCAAAGTGTCAGACATGCGGGTAGCTCCTACACCAACCAGCCATGCACAAAAAATCCCTTTTTCTTGCTGCTGTACTGAAGCTCCTCTTACTTGTACGTACAATGCCTATCGGCTGACACTGCAGGACAGACAGCCTGTTTAGCTAGCACTGATAGATGCCTTAAGAGAAAATACAAGGGACAAACACACCTTGGCGTTGACACCGTCGTTGACCATGCGGCCCTCCTTCTTCCACGTGAGGTAGTCGTCCCGCGTGTATGCTGTGAAGCCCCTACAGAAAACAGCAGCGGGGCATCACCACACTTGCGCATTTCTTGCATGCGACTAAGGAAGATCTGCTCCGCTTCACGATGACAAAGATGCATTGCAGCATGCTGGCTCCCCTGGTAAACACTCATTGAGCACATCTGCAGAACAGGGTGTTGCATTATGGTGGGCTAGCAGCCCCTTTTGGTTCGGGTTTCCCAGTCCTCTTCCTATGAGGAGCCCCAGATAGGACGAGGGCTAGGAAACATGAATAAAAAAGGCTGCTACTCCAACTGCCTCAGGCCAGCCTTAGCAATGCTTCTCAATATCAGGGGCGCAGCAAATCACACAGGGCTGTACATGCCACCAACAGGACAAGCGGACAGAGGTGCCCACCAGTTACGGGAGACCACAATCTTCTGGCGGCCAGGGAACTTGAACTTGGCGCGACGCAGAGCCTCCTGCGACTGCGGGCTGTGCACATCCTTGCAGCGGATGGACAGCAGGATCTGGCCGATGGCCACGCGCGCGCACACGCCCTGCGGCTTGCCAAAGGCTCCACGCATTCCAGTCTGCAGCCGGAACAAGACACAGCCACTCAGCGCCACATCTTCCTGACCGCATCCCAAGCATACTCGTCTGCTTAAACAAGTAACTCCCTGTGCAGCCCCAATGTCCTCGTGCCCTCCAATTGCTGTCCTGACTCACGACACCCTGCGGTATGATTTAACTCCTGTCTCTGCACAGGTTCACTCGACTCTGCAGACATGAATTCCTGGATATAATGTTGCATGTCCGATTCAGTAGATGAGTATTTAAGGGCTGCATCTGCCAGACTGCAGCTTCAGGGACAGACACGCTTCATCTGGAGGTGAGGGCAGGACGGCCCACCTGCAGCCTATCGGCGCCGGCGCATGAAAGCATTTTGTTGATGCGGAGGACGTGGAAGGGGTGCACACGCACGCGCAGGTGGAACGTGTCCTTGCCCGCGTTCTTCACCATGTACTTGTTGGCTGCAATGCGCGCTGCCTCCAGCGCCTCACTGGTGATGTTCTCCTTCTCCCAACTGCGCACAGCACCAAGCACATTCAAGAAAACATGGCACCAGGCGCCGTCTGCTGATTTCTGGCAGGCAGGGCTCCTTCCCATGGCCAGCTGAAACTGTCACAGCGCGGCTGCTGCCTCTGTATGCCACAGTTCATCTGCCACAACAGGTCCACCAGTTTCGGCTTGTATGCGTAAACACGCACAAGAATTACTTGCGCCAGTGCCTTGTATTCTGTCCCATTTGCCGGTCCAGACACGTTGCTGGAGGCTCAGCAACCGAGATGGTGGAGAAAGACTGGACAACAGCCACCCAGAAGCTGCTCTGCTGGCACAGTGCTGATCAACTTGGAAGGCAACCCGAGTCACATAACGAGAAAAACGGGGTAATCACTTGTCTCATATTCCTCACAATCATCCTTTAATCGTCCAATAGGATGTCTAGCAACAGGAAACGGCTCGTTACCCAGTACACAGTATTACATAAGGCTGAAATGATTTTATTTGTCCATTACTTTGAAGTGACCAGTCAGCCTCAAAAGAAGATGTTGACAATATGAATGTGATTTACCTGACAAGGTGGACGCAGAAGGGATACTGGTCTACTGGCGCCCTCTTTGCTCCCACATCGTAGATGCGAATCTTCGGGTCAGGCACACCACGGCAGTACCGTGACTTTGGGTACGGCTTATTCTTGATCTGCCGGTAGCACCTGGCTGGCCCTGCATTGCATCCCAACATAGATCAGCTCTACAACTTCTCAGTAGAGCACTGAGTTGCAAGATGTCTTCCCTCCACACGTAATGGCTTCAACCTCTTACACTCCACACTGACAAGCAAAGACATGAAGAGAACTTACGGCGTCCCATGGTGGCGAGATCTTCCTATTTCACTGACTGGTGGGAGGGAAGGTGAGGGCGGCTGCTTGTGCAAACTGTTCGTCGAGTGGCGTGCCTCCAAATTTTTATTACGAGATCACCCCTACGTGGCCTCGTCGGGGGGTGATAACCTAACCCGCTTCCACACAGCTCCTCGCATGCGCTGTCCCTTCGATCTATCCAAATCAGTAAGGGATGGAATTACCACAATTGCAAATCAATTCATCACAACAGGTCCCCATTCTGCTTGACGACTCCGTTATGCAGACGCACTGCCGATCTTCAAGACATTTTTGATGGATTACTGCAACTTATACTGTTTTCTGCATCAATAGCGTAAAGTAGATTGACTTATTTTAACGTATTTTGAACTCACCTGCTATGCTATCCAGGTTCGGTCTGTCAGCCATCTTGCATTGCAAGGCAGAAACTTACTTGATGGCTGCCATTCTTCTAACCTTGGATGGTCAATGTTGCTGTAACTTTCACGTAGCGCCCTATCTGAAGATACATCATTTCCACAGGTACATCGCAAGCCTTCTGTTCGGCGCTGGTGCCGGTGGAGCCGCCACCTTTTACCTCTTCAGAAGTAAGATCTGCCGGGCTGCAGTCACCTGTGATCACTTCCACATTGCGACCCTGACTGTCAGGACACTCTCTAACATTTTCTTGTCAATGTTCAATTGCATGCAAGCAATTGCACTAGATGGCTCGGACCCAGCCATTCGACCTTTGTGCTCATTGCAGGGAAGAGGGAGGAGGGCGTCACAGAGCCTGCCGCGCTGCACCATGCCCTGAAGTATGGCATGCCCAGCAGCGAGGGCCTGCGCTTCTTCCAGAATTTTGTCCTGTCTTTCGACTCGCGGACGCGCAACCCGCGATGGGTGCTGGAGCACATCACCCGGGCGCAGACAAGGGGTGATGGCAACAGGTGCGCTTTAGTTTCTATCAAGTAATTTTCGCACTAATTTCTCATACAGTTGTAGCACTTTGAAAGCCAACTGATGGCCCATTGGTCAACGGGACAAATCAAGAGTCACTCAATGTGCTATCTCCTATGACAACATGCACTGGCTGAATTTCAGTTGCTAGTCACTACTGACCACACTCAAAACTATTTTAGCGTCGACTTCGCTGTTACATGGGCAGAGGAGAGATCATTGGCCATGCAATAGCGGTGTAAGCAAAGACTGGCGGTGGGATCTAGCATGCTGTGCATGGCACCAGCAAATGTCTCCGGAACATAACAAGATGCCAAACAATTAGGCATGCGCATCAGTAATGTGAAAAAATGGGCACCTCGTTGACTGTTACGCTGTCTCTTTGTGACCAGGAAGAACGTGGAGTTTTACGAGGACAAGGAGCTGGATCAGCGCTTTCGCAGCCGCCTCTCAGACTTCAGAGAGTCTGGCTATGACAGGGGCCACATGGTACGCGACGCAGCTGTCCATCCATGTCCTGGTATCTGGAACCTTGCAGTCTGAGTGCTCAACTGTTGGGATGCAAACCTGCTTGCAGAGCGCAAGGAAGATGTCCCTTGTCAAAGGACTGTCATGACATCAATAGCAAACTTGATCAGTGCTGCAAATAGTGTGTTGTGTCATGATAGAGTCGTGTGCAGGCCCCCGCTGCAAACCACAAGGAAACAGCAGATACCATGCTGGAGACCTTTGTGCTGAGCAACATTTCTCCCCAGGTTGGCAGGGGCTTCAACAGGTGCACAGATCATCTGAATAAGAGTGCGCAATTGCGATCTTCACATTCAACTGAAAGCCATGCTTTTCGAAGAGTTTGTCCGCCCAGCGATCTTAGTAAATCAAGTGGACATGTGTGCAGGGATTATTGGGCTCGCTTCGAGCGGTTTATCAACCTGTTGACTCGTACTTGCGATGACGTATATGTGGTAACTGGGCCGCTCTTTCTGCCGTCCAAAACACCCCTCGGCTACATGATGCAACACCCCATGATAGGTGCTCCTTCCTTCATGCCTTGAGCTTGGCTCCAGCTTTTGGAACATTCAGCCAAATGCTGTAGGGAGTAAGCTTTCAATGGGCATTTCTTGGATGTTGTCTCCTGTCGATGCTTGCATGTGGCAAAATCTGTCACACAGGTTCTGGCTGCATGCGGTGTTGAAGCAGAAGGGGGGTGTATGCAAGTCCCCGATTTTGATGGGCGCTCTCTAAGTGCATGACAGTGATGAAGTTCAGGACAACCTCCGAGGATGGTGGCGGTGCCGACACACTTCTTCAAGGTGGTTCTGGCAGAGAGGACAGCTGTTAATAGTGTCGACAGTGACACCAGCACAGAAGCAGTGATGGGCGCATTTGTGCTGCCAAATGCCCCTCTGCAGGCAGATCTGCCCCTGACTGCCTTCTCGGTCCCCCTGGAGGCGCTAGAAGAAGCTGCAGGTGTTCCTTGGTGTATCCTCAATATTCTCTTATCTATTATGGCAGCTGATAGGAGCATGCTTACACTCAGCCGCCATACATCCCTCGTGGTGCCAGGATGAAGCGCAGGCACAAACATGACAATTTCAAAAGATGGGACACTCACACTGCAATCAGTAACAGGGGATTAGCTCTTTCTGTACAGGATTGCTCTGCAAGCTCAATGTGGGAAGCAACATCCTTCCCTTGAGTCTGACGGGGATGGCTCAATGGGCCGGGGCCTCTGTGCCCAAATATGCCTCTAGGATGTGGTCTGCAATAGAGCATTTCCTACTCAGGCAGTTCATACCATGATCTATGATCCTAGGTGGTTGTTGCAGGCCTCCAGTTCTTCCCAGGGTTCCTGAATGCAGACCGCCGCGCTGCACTGGACAGAGCCGCGTTGGCTTACCAAAAGTGGGGCCGGCAGCAGATGAAGCTCAAGGGAGTCCCGGGGGCATCCCTTGATTTCTTCCAGCCGCCACTGCCACCCCCACTTGCTTTAAAAGAGCCGGTGGAGGTTGCCAGCTCAGCTGTGGTCGAGCGCCTCGATGCTGCCAGCAGCACTCCAACAGACGCTCCAAGTGCAGTGAAAATCATCGTTGAGCATGAGCCAGGTGACTGCAGTACTTGTGGAATCTTCACAGTTGTTTGTCCAGAGTCGCCAAAATGTAATTGAAGCGTTACTTCTCTTAGACGTCTGACAAGGGCAGTCGTATGTGAGCCTCAATTGTTTTCCGTGGGACCCTGTACATTGACCACCTCTTGCTTAGGTGATGACTCATAAAATTTGATGATGCGAAAGGAAAAGTCTGCATCGGTATGGGATGACTACCCTAGCAGAATTTGTGAGCTGCGTGTCTGGTGTGGCATCTGTGAGCAGGCGTGCAGAGCAGGGGAGTGTGTGGGAATTCTTCAACAGCAGCAGCAAGTGACAGCTCAAAATCCATGTCAGCTGCCGATGCGGGAGGAGCAAGCAGTGATGCAAATAGCAGCCAGACTGGCAAGAAGTTGAGGAAGAGCAGGTCGAAGAAAAGCGTGCCCATGAGTGCAGATTTGGGAGTGGTCCATGTGTGTGATGTTGTGGAGTGTAAGCTGCCGGCAGAGGACTGGTATCTGGCAAGCAAGAATAGGCGGACGTAATAATGAGACCTAGGATCTTGGGATCCGGATGATTTCAAAGGGAGCTGCAGACGAGCTCTGATTTACGCATGGCGGTTGTCTAGGCTTTCAGGTCCTTCCAGATCTGTGAAGTAAATCATCAATTAATTTGATAGATATAAGAGGGAAAAGGAGAAGGTGAACCTCAGCCATGAACTTCACAGCGCGCTCTGCATCACTTCATGTAGTTTTTGATTTCACCGACACTCGATCAATTTTTCCTGCCTCAGATTTGAGGAATGCCAGGCTTCGTGCAAATATCAGTGTTCAGTGCACATTGATCCATTCTTTTTAGCTGTCAGTGGGCAGACCATAATACAGGGATGCCATCATCCCGCCAGGTTATCCTCCCATCCACAAGCGCCGCCACGGCCTGTGGGTACAATTTGTGTTCCTGCAGGTTTACGCCCAATTTTCTCAACACAAACTGCATGGCGGCAGTTAGGTGCAAGACACCTGCTATATGAACCGTGTGCTCATGGACTCGCCAATCGTAAAGTCCCAAATGGAATTCTGCCCTATGACTTTTCCTGCCAAAAAAGACAGGACAGAGTGGCAAAAGGTAAGAGAAAAACGAAGCACACCTCTTTGAGAACCCTGGCTGCCAGCTGCTTTGGCAAGTCTGTGGGATATACCGGCACTACTGCCTGCGCCAGTATTGGACCGGTGTCATACCTGCAGCCACAGAGGTCAGCCTTTTTAATCCAGACGTGCCTAGGCAGGCCTGCTGCAGTTGGACATGGCATGATCCGCATGCATGCTGCATCACAACTTGAGAATAGTACAGAACAATTGGAGAATTCCTCTGCAGCGTCCTATAATGCCCGGCAGGGATCTCCTGTGTGGAAGTTGCGCCCTTCCACAGCACCTAGCTCTGGTTGGACATCCCATACTGACTTGAATGCAGGTTAACTGGGAGCATACCCCTCGTCCACAAAGTGGATGGTGGGCCCTGAGAAGCGCGTGCCACTCGCTATGACAGCACTGTGCACTCGGCCGCCGTAGAGCCCCTTGCCGCCAAAGTTGGGCAGCAGCGCCGGGTGTATGTTGAGCATTGCCCTCTTGTACTGCCGCACCAGTGCCTCTGGGATCAGCTGCAGCAGACAGACACTACAATCCTCAGAGCTTTGTAATCTGTACTTGAAACCACTGGCCGATGTGCTGTAACAGAGCATTGTGGCCAGCAAGCGGTGGCTGGGTCCACAGAAGCCAATCGAAGAACAGCCCGGCCAATGCAAATGCCCGAAAGACTTCAGCACCTAGCAATGGGTCCTTGATCCCACATTGGATGGCCGAGTCAGGTGCTGTTGAGCAATGCCTTCAAAACAAGGATGACGGCCGTGCATGACCTTCAAGTAGCCTGCCAGCAGGACATAGTCCACAGCATACTCATCCTTCAGGGCTGTGATGAGCTGCTCTGTGGTCAGCGCTATGCAATTTCCATCCGCCACGGACTTTGATGAGGCAGGAAATGCTTCTGTGGGGATGCCATGTTCAGCAGCAAACTTCCAGCCACCACAGCCGGGCACATCGCTGACCACTACCTGTGAAGCACCAGAGCTGACTTTAAAGAAGTAGCAATCGCATCTCGTTCTTTGTCATGACGGAACCAACTATGTCCAAGCATGCTGAGAATAACAGCTATATATAGATCACCAAATCGACACGAGAAAACCACGCATCATGTACTGAACAAGCTTCCAAGAGTGAGAGCATGCCAAGAAAAGAAGTGCCCCTCACCGCCACATCAGCGTTAATACGGCCGTCTACTATTGCAGCATAGATTGCACGAAAATTTGAACCACCCCCAGAGACAAAAATGCCAAGGCGAGGCTTTTTCTCGGTGGCTTCAAGGGCTGGTGGGCTGGCAGCAGAACAGCATACACTTTGGCTTCTTAAAGCTGGTTTGATCGATGCTTTATTGGCTGCCAATTCGAAAGAACCCTGTGACGCTTTCTGGAATTGTCCTTTCAAGCTAATTTTGAAACGAGCAAGAGACACAATGTGTGATGGTGTTCGGCAGAATGGATCGCTGCAAGGTAGTTGAGCCTGCGCCGATATACCGCGATGTATATGCATTCCTAACACACACTGGTACTAGGCAAAGAAGGAATTCCATCAGACAGCAAATGGACCTGCTCTGCATTTGACGCACACAGGTGCGGGCGGTGAGTCATCACTGCACTGGAGTTGTGAACATGAACATGAACCTGAACCGGAGCTGCACGAAAGAAAAAAAAATCAACAGTAAAAATTCTTTATTGTTGACAACAGACTGTATCACATTTGAAAAAGACCGTTTGTTAATGTTACCTATAAGATCGCTTGCTTTTCGTGGCAGGTGTCAAGGAAATTGACCTGTTGACGCTCGGGAAAGCACTTTACATAAAGAGGTGGAACAGCTTCTTGCACACAAAACTGCAAGTCATCCCTACTGGTGGGATACTTTGAGTAGATAGCCTGATAGGGACAGGTGGCGGAAGACTCATGGGAAGCCACAAGGGGTGGTTCCGAAGGAAGGCAAGCACGTTGTCCTCTCTTTATACACACTCAGCTGGAAATCAGATCGCATGTGGTGTTATATCTTGATAGCTAATCATCACAGTCGTTTTCCAGTACGTGGTACCGCGATGTATGTATTTTGCAGTGATAGAGGCTTCTTGCAGCTCGCCAGGGACCCCGTTTATCAGGATGTTGTCAATCGAGTTACCCATTGGCTGGGCAGGTGGCAGATCCGTTCTGGTCGTACTTGAAGCAGGGAGCAGAACCCAGAGTGTTAGCAAGATCAGCTGCTGTCGGCTTCAATATTGGGCTATGTCCGCTGGTTGGTGCGACTCTGCATCATCAGGAGACAGCAAATGCAAGAAGCCCAACATCTTTATGCATCATGCAGAGTCCATCTCCAATTTTCCTACTGAGAGACATACCTGCCTGAGGTCTTGTCATGCTGGTGGTGCCCCAGGGGTCAGTACAGGTATCACATTGGTGGTGTTGTTGATCTCCAGAAGCTATCTCCATGGACCAATGACTCTGCTGGCCAATTTAGTGGCGTTACCAGCAGATGTAAGCAAACAGACCTGCTGCATTCATGCTTACCCAGACATGAGCTCCTGTTGGGAGTTCTGACAAGACTGCAGCACCTAACAATATTGTCTGGCTTTGCTATTTATGCAGATTGCGCTTGTTCTGCCATTCATGCGGCTGGGAGAAGTCTTGCTACAGGCACCTTACCTACCGGTCACTCCTGTATCAATAAAGGACATCATTTTCAACCACCCAGGCGAGTTTTCTTCAGCGTACTGTGCAGCATCTCTGTAGAGTGCAGCTGCCGATCAATGAGGAAGATTCCTGAATGTACCAGTCTCTAATTCAGCAGCATATGGGATGTGCAGTTGTCACCATTCTCCTTTTGTATGCAGGCGATGCATTGAAGGGCGTGGGACATGCAGTGTTGGGATGGGTGGTTTGCTTTCCGCTGTCCACATGGCTTACAGCATTTATCCTCAGACCAATTTTTGCCGTTCTGCAGAAGAGGTGTGTCCAAACGCCTCCTATCCATTTCCAAGGATGCATGGGCTGGGATGTTCTTCAAAGAGTCAGAAAGCTGGCAAAGAGGCTCATTAGTTGTAAGTTCCTGAGATTCATTTCAGGTGCACGGCACCTGCCATAGCAGATGCCTTCTAGTGGAGGTTAATGCATTCACACAGGAGGAGCCTGCAATTTGTACCTTGAAACCCCATGGCAACGGGTCTACCTGCATGGGGTACTTTTCAATCATGTCTCTGGACTTATTTTCTGCAACAGGTTGGAAAGGAGCAGACTGGATGGGTCATTGGAGGTGCTGCTGGAGGAGGATGCCCGTTCAGTGTCAAGCGCCTGCGATGACCGCAATCTGCGCAGGAGTGGCTCCATGTCCCCGGGGCCGCCCATGCGCGGCCGTTCCGCGCGCGGCCAATCAACAGATGATTCAATTGTGTAGCCCCCATTCTTCAGGGCCTGCCAAGGCCGTGGAATTTTTCGCCCCTTGAAAATCAGGGTTGACACTGTTGGGGGTCCCGGGTCTGGAGAGCCCTTGATTGCTGTCTCAGTGGAAGCAATGTCCCCAACGGCCTTCCTTCCTGGCTTGTGTGGGGGGCATGAAATGGGGCTAGTGTAGAAACCACTAGGGACCCATGTCAAGCCGTGCTGTTCTCTGCTGAGGAGCACTTCCTGCGCTGTTTCTCTGCTGCGCGGTTTGTTGTATCCTTGTAGATGCGTGATTGTGTTCTTTTCGCTAGGTGAATTCTGCTGCGCATGCGCAGATTAGTTTTATCTGGAGTGCTGGTTGCATCAAGCACAGGCCCTAGGGTCAAGGCATAGAGTGTCGCTCCACACTCAGTGTGTGGCAAATTGAAAGAAGTACCACCAAGATTTAATTCTCTTGTGCCTTGGTATTGCCTCTGAAGTGCGTATATTCACATTGGTTCTTTTATGGGCCAATTGTACACTAAATTTTGCATTGCTTGTGTGCAGTACTAGACATGTCTGGTTGCAGAGATGTACATGAAAAGAGATACACAGGATAGGAAATGAGTTCAAAGTCAGGGAATCCCTTGGAACATTACAAGTGTAACCACAAATTGCTGGCCAATCACAGGCCCTGTATTGTCATTTGCCAAGGCCGTATTGAGTTCCAGATTCCATGCAAAGGCCCCTATCCAGGGCGTCCCGCAACACTACTGAGAGGGACTTCTACAAACAGCCTCAGAGAAGCAGGCTGATGCACCGCCAAAGCTGCGCTAAGACACAGTTTGTGGATGCCCTCATTTCAGAGGTTTGAGGCCAAGTTTTGCGCGCATGGCATTGGTCTCCTCGACGCTCATGCCATCACCATCTCTGCGCTCCTTCTTGCCGCCCCTGTCCTCTTCCTCCCTGCGCCTCTTGCGGTCGCCATCGCGCTCCCGCTCGCGATCCCTGTAATAATGACACACACTCAGACAGATTGCCCGATAATGCATGCAAGCAACAGGGCTCATGAAGAGTGTGGCGTGCAGGTGCAAGAACAGCGCAGTGTCATCACCAGCATGGGTCCTCAACTTCCCAAGTAATGTGCAAAGATCATGATGAGCAAACAGAGCCCATGCATGCAGCACTGTGGGCAAATTGTAGAGTTTTTGGAATCTGGAAAGACGATTAAAAGCACAATAATCTTTTCATGGATATGGCTGGCTGTTTAGATGCGCGCCTGCCCCTGTCTCTGTCGCCGTGGCGGCGCTCCCTGTCGCCATCACGCTCTCTGTCCCTGTCGCGGTGCCTGTGGCGCTCCCCATCGCGGTCCCTGTCACGGTCGCGATCCTGTTTGCGGTCGCGTTCCTTCTCCTTCTCTCGCTTCCTGAACAGCCACACCATCATCTTAATGCTCAGTATTTCCAAATACAGCTGTCGGCCTTCTATGCTCTCCCTTATAAGGCAAAGGTGCAGCATAGAATAAGCTGCCCTGGACCTATGCGCTCAGTTTTCTGCTCTTTGTTGATGAGCACCTCGACCGGTGCTCATCACCACAGCATCTAGAGGATAACCTCTACAAATCTTTGTTTGCAAAGCATGGGCATGGAATGCCTCTACAATGGACAGCTAGGTCGTGGCAAGATGTCTCGAGGGAGCTGGAGGGCAACAAGATGTGGGGTTGCAGATGCACCTTTCGCGCGATCGGGACCTGCGCCACTTCTCGCGCTTCCTCTTCTCCCTGTCAGGGCTCTGGCTCCTTTCTCTGACCGGATATCCGCCCTCCTCAGCCATCTCTGCCTCCAGCGCAGCAGCAGCCTGCATGCACACGACATTTAAAAAGAGATAGAATGTATATATAAAGATAAAGAATTAAGCTCTTGCGCTCTGGATGATTCCGATGTGGATGTAGCCAGACTCACAAGGCTCCCAAGGAAAACCATCTCTGGGCCAGGAGGGAAGGCAAAAGCAAGGAAAAGTTGCATTGGCTATCTCAGAGTGAGTCATCCATCAACAACAAGTACAGTGGGAGTCCTCGGCGACAATGTCCTGGGAAGGTCTGTACTACTCTTTTGGAGTGCAATGAATGCAATGCAGGCCTGAGACACAGGAGCTGGAAAGCCTCACCGCTGCAGCTGCGGCTTTGCCGGCTTCTGCTTCCAACTGGTCCTCATCAAAATCCTCCTCCAGGACACTAACGCGCTTGGGAAGCTGCCCCAGACGCTCCATAGTCACCCTATTCATCGACATATTGCCCTTCACAAGCATGCATGCCTCAACCCACACATCGCCACAAGTTCCTTCACAAGAATGCCCATGCACCGACTTCGCTTGCAGTCCTATGCAGTTGAAGGCCAAACCCTCATATGTCCCCATCCTGGCAAGCAGCCCTGGATAGAGCCTGCCTCCTGGTTAGATCTGATGTGGCTACGTTGCTTGTACATCTGTGTTCTGAGGCAGCCATTTAGCTGCATTCTTTCATCTTGCACACCACACTTCACAGAGATTGCTCTGCTCTGCTCTGTTCACTAACAAAGGGGAGAATTTGGGGGAGGCAGTAGTGCATGCCTGTTGGGGATGCGCGGGAGGGCCACATCGAAGAGGTACTCATTGTTCAGCATCTGGTCGACGAGCTCATCGATATATGTCAGCGCAAAATTGCCATCCGCATTCCGCAACCGCACCTGTTTCAACACCAGTGCTTCTCAAGATGCACATGCTGGAATCGATAGTGAATTGCCAGGAAGAGGGTCTTACAAAACGTTAAAGGAAGGAGAGATATTTCCACACGTTGAGGTTTGACTTCGAGGCAACGCTCCTCAACATGTCCCACCACGATTTTTTTAAGGCAACACATGATACGGTAGTCAGGGAAAGCCGAGACAGACCTTGCGATAGTCATTGTACAGGGGCTCCAGGTATTGGTAGACCTCCAGCGGCCGGCCCACCAGTCGCAGGTAAAATGCACCTGCGCACCAGCAGGCCAGATGAGTTGACCACTGCAAGTGTGACGACACGCAAAAGTTTATCGTTGCAGAAGGCTGTAATGTTGGCTGCTCACTGTGCATGCACAAAAGCCATGAATTCCAGATGTGCTCCTGCTTCTGAACAATCTTGGGTTGTTCAAGAAGTGACATGCAAGAATTTAGAAGAGCAGAGTCTTGTTGTTCATGAGAGCGTTGCCTCACCTAGAATCCTGACATACTTGTAATCTTCATTCCTGATGAACTCCACGATGATCTCCTTTTCGGGCTGAAGCTGGAGCAGCTTCAGCATGAGGCACATGAACTGCGTTGGAGCTCGCTGCGAACAACAAAAACACACGTTGACAAGGCTTCTCAGTTAAGAGGTGCTGGGGTTCCCAAAATAGCACAGAACAACATATGGATTGGACAGGAAATACCTGGCCACCATAGGTGCCTCCCACAAACTTGAGATCCACTGCTTTGTCCACGAGAGATTCAGCTGTCAGGGCAAAGCAGTGCTCCTTCCAATACATGGAACTGTAGATCTTCATCCGGAGGATCTTCTCAATCAGGTTCTGCAGGACAAATGCACAGGTTGAAAGAGCAAACCAGAAAGTGCATAACCGAGCGTAAGATTACTTCAGGACTGAACAGGCCATTGCCGGTACAGTTGAATATTTCTTTTATCATGCAATTTGATTGTCAAACCTTTGGACGCGCTTTCGAAGCAAAGCTTCTTCTCACCTGAGGATTGGTCCCATGGACGCTCTTTGCGTCGGGATCTGTCCTGTTCGCCATCTATGTACTCCGAGGACTGCCGCTGATTTTAAGGAATGTTTTAGCGCCTTCCCTGCCGTCTAAAATGCCGTGAGGTACACTGCTGTGCTGGGAAGCACAGTATTCAACTGGAAACTGGATCTAAATCTCTGCCACAGCATGTCGATCTCCTACTTGTCAAAATCAAAATCACCTCCTCGTCTACCTCTGCTAGAATTCACATGCGCTCAGTGAGGTCATGCACAATGGAAATCCAGTATCCTCTTCCTCGTATTTTCAGCTGCGATGACGGCTGTTATATGGAAATACCATTAAAATCTGCGTTTGCAATTTTCTGAGGAGTTTTGATGAGATCCACCAATCTTTTCACTCCTTAGCATCCTGAGCAGTTTCTCTGTCGTTCTTCGTTATTCTCCCCTGCCCTGTTGCACAAGTTCCGACACGACAGCATGGCTACCCCGTTCGATGAGCCAAGACAACTGCTCTTTTGTATATGTGATCAAGATTGGCACGAGAGTTCTGATCAACTGGACTCTTGATTAGGAATGGTGAGACACCTTTGTTTTACGTTCGCCTCAGATCATTTACTTTTTCAACACAAGAATTGTGAATTAACATCACAACGACATCGCCTCTCCAGAGGAACTGGCTACAGAGTAACCCTTCAGACCGTCTCGCAAAATCGTGGAAGATGTACACTTAGATCACGTCAGCTAAAAACTCTTTTTACTTCAGCCACGAAAGCAACGCTTGGCGTGCAAGAGACAATCCCCTTTCAGAGTTCCTCCGAGAAGGACCTTCCTGGTGGGGTCAAGGAAGGTATGTGGCCACGTGTGTCAGGAGACATGCCTATGCCCATGTTCATGTACCTACCCAAGCACTTTTGGTGTAAATCCCTGAAGGAATACTGCGGAATTTCTGACAGGTTTCTGGACATGGAACGGGTACAACATAAGGTATCAGCGGTGTGGAGAGGAGGGCCCGCCAGTGCTCCTGATTCATGGCTTTGGAGGCAACTGGTATTGTCAAAATATGTCTGCAGTCCAGCTTCTATGCAGTGCTGTTTTTATAGAAATTTCCTGGATCCAAAGCGGTGTCCAAATATGCATGGGCCACAGACAGGCATGCGTATTAGACAGGCATGGTTGTTGAAACAAAGCTGAGCACCTATGACATTGATGTGACAGTGATCACTGGAGGAAGAACTTACCAGTCCTGGGGCTAAAGTGCAGAGCATTTGCCATTGATCTGCTGGGTTATGGGTACAGTGACAAGCCAGATCCAAGGTATGAACAACCAGCATGCTTAATTCTGCTAAAAGTAGCAAGTGATGAAACTTGGGGCCAAAGGCTCTGGCAGATTTACTCACCCAGCGTCTGGTTTGCACAGGGAACTTGGTGTCAATAAGCTGTACTCGTTTGAGACCTGGGCACAGCAAGTGCTAGACTTTCTCGATGCAGCTGTGGAGGAGCCAGCCTTTGTGATTTGCAACTCTGTTGGGGGTAGGCACAGCTTGCCATACATTGTCCGGCACATGTTTACTGTGGAAGAGTTCCCATCGAGAGCTGTTGGGGAGGATGGCTTGTGTCCACGCATGCTTGAGGACATAACATTTTGGCTGAATATCTAGGAGCCCACAGTCAGCTGGAGGTATTACATTTATGGATTGTCCATCAAGGTTGTTTCCGATGTGTCTGCAGGTATTGCTGGGCTGCAGGCAGCAGTGATGGCTCCTGAGAAGGTGAAGGGTGTCCAGCTGCTCGATGTATCTCTGCGCATGCTGCACACCAAGAAGCAGCAGCCCTGGCAGCGGCCACTTGTGAGCTCTTTCCAGCGACTTCTGAGAGAGACCCAGCTCGGTCAATGGTTCTTCAGTGCAGTGGCCAAGCCCCAGGTGCTTTGATCCACCATTGCGTTTCATAAAAAAATGGACACCATGGCAGTTTAGAGACCTGTACAATGTGCTGCATGTCTGCTAAGGATACAAATGTGGTGTCTGCAGAATGTGAAAAGCATCCTACAGGAGTGCTATGGGGATTCAGAAGCTGTCACAGATGAGCTTGTGGATTTCATCCTCAAGCCTGGCCTACAGGTGTGCCTTGCTAATCTACATGTATCTGCTTCTGTAGTCCCCTATTTTTTCTACAGTGAATATTTCTGATCGTTGCTGTGAAAATGTGGTTTCTGTACTGAAACGCATGGTGTGATGCAGCCCGGTGCAGTAGATGTATTTTTAGACTTCATAAGCTACTCTGGGGGTCCCCTACCAGAAGAGTTGCTGCCTCAAGTCAGCTGCCCTGTTAGCATCCTGTGGGGAGAGCTGGACCCTTGGGAGCCCATACAGAAGGGGCGCGCTTATGGGGAGTTCAATTGCGTGGAAGAATTTGTTGCCCTTCCCGGTGCGCCTTTTATTTGAGCAAAATGCTATGAAGGTGATGCCGTCCAGAGCAGGATTTACTGACAATGTACAGGTCATGTCAGCATGGTATTGTGAATAAAAAGGGGAGGGTCATGATGGTATTTTATGTTTGGGTGGCATACAGGTGTGGGCCACTGTCCAATGGATGAGGCACCAAAGCTTGTGAACCCAAAGATTCTTGCTTTTGTGGAGAGGCACTCAGCACTGAAATTGGTGGATGCATGACCTAATTTGTTGTTTCGACAGTACTGGTTATTTGTAAGATTTATTGCCTAAAAGGCAATGCCTTTCATTTCGGGAAAGGGACAATTTTGTACGAGAGATATTATCTGAAGTTTTCAAAAGTTTATTGATCTGTCAGCTCAGGAGTTCACCAACAGGCTTGTGTTGGCCACCTGGAGGACTTGCTGCAAGGAATTTAATACACATTGTAACACACAACATACACTCTGGGGGCCCCAGTACTGCAGGCTCGATGAATATCATGTGCAGGCACAGTGTCCTTTTGTTAGCAATAATATCGAAAATATATCAGGATATCCTTGTGTACGGTATCCACAAAGGAATATTCATTAATGCATATGAATCAATGCATCTAATGCTCACTTAAAACTGGCAAAGCAGCTCTCCACAAAATTTTAATTTTCTCACCACTCTCCCCAGCCGATCCACCTCACTCCGCTGTCCCTTGTTAGTGGCTTGCGCAATATCAAAGAGGACTACAGACACCCTGTCGACCTATCCGGCAAAAGGACGGAAAGGACTGTGAGGGCGAAAAACAATCCTACTCTCCCAGTTTCAGCCAAAGGCTGTCATTCTATTTATGATGACTGGTCTCTCCTCGAAAGTGCTTGCCTCACACCACTCTGCAGCTGGTTTGCCAGTCTATCAACAGTGCTCCTGACGTGGCCTACAAAGGGCTTCCAGGGCGCGTCTGTGGAAGAGGAGGGCTCCTTTGCACCGGGTCCTTTGCTGGACGGATAGATCCACACTGCATTGGGTCGGCTTTGTGGTGCAGCCCAGTATGACCTGTAGGGACATCAGCCACACTCTATTACTGGATGAAACAGGCTTGAATTGTTTGTTCACCAGAACGACCCTGACAAAGACACTCCTCATCTGATCTTTCATGACTGATCCAAACTTGAGGAATGCAGATATTCTGGTGCTCCAATGCGGAAGAAACAGCTTGTGGCATGTCTCTGCAGGGCTCTGGTTTCGGCGATCTTACATTGCCAGTGCTCTACACTGAAGAGCACGGAGGTAGAGTTGACAGCTAAACACACATGAGAGATAAGACTAAATGAAGAGCTCACCCGACTCTAGCTTCCTGATATTCCTGCCGCTGGCGTGCCCACCAGCTCTTCTGCAGTGGTGCAGTCGCCACCTCATCAGCGCCTGAGGCCGCTGTCAGCTGCGCGGTAGCTGCCTCAGCAGCTGGCGCAGATGGTTCCGGGCTACAATCATCTGTTTCGGCTGCTCCACTGCCCCAGTATGAGTCCGGCACCTGACCAAGGGTAAGTGTTCAATCAGCCAGAACACAGCCTGCTTCAGCCTTCACATGCCGCTACCTGGCCTTGTGTGCAGCTCCAGATAAAGCTTAACACGAATGAAATGGCAGACAGGGTTCCAGCATTTCAGCTTTAAAAGGACCTGCATGACACCCTTTGGGCGATTTGAGCAGGGGACAACTTTGTTCGGTTCCTTTGACATGGGCCTGAATTACCGATACGCCTAATTTGCCGACCCTGTAATAATAAACGTAATAATAAGAAAGGAGATCCACAAAAGCGTTGATGCCTTCATGTCATGTATACTTGACATGGAATAGTTCAGATCAGCTCTTTTGGAAAATTACGCATGCGAAATGTCAATGCGAAATACCTTGTTCTGCAGGCGGCCCCTCATGCGCTGCAACAGGGAGCGGGTGTCCCGGCCAATGGTGTCCAGGGACACCACCATTTCCATCTTGGGCACAGTGATGTGACAATGCCCTTTGTCCACGCTCACTGCCTCACCACCATTGCCCAGCCCAAGCTGCCTGCAACGCAAAGAACTCTCGTGCATCAGTTCTGCAAAGCCGGCAGGGCAGCACCCCAAGCAAAGTCTTGGCTTTGGAACACAGATCCACCGATAGCCCTTCTTGCAAAATGTATGGTACTTCTGTCTTACTCCTCAAATCGCAAGGTTAAGTATGCTGCAAGTGTCCCTGAACAGAGTCTAGATACTGCCAAGCAGCTGCATTATTCAGAAACTAGAAATGCATTTGTCCTCAGGGAGATGCTAGATTTGTGAGGACACACCCTTCGACCTCGGGCATGTGCAGATCGACTCGCCAGTGTGGGTGGAGTTCCACAGAGGGCAGGCGCGCAGATCGCAGCTGCATCAGCACAGAAACAGCTGTCAATCATTCTGGGCTGCTTTAGCGAAAGCAAGAACACCTGTGTGCGTTTGTGTGAAGAGGAATGCAACAAACGAGATGGAAAGGGTGCAACAGAAGGCATGCTTGTGGATTGCATCAGCAACAGCACAGAGGCAGGTGTCAATCATGCCAGGCTGTTTCACAGAAGCATAAACAACTATGTGCGGTGTGGGAAGACGATTGCAACAAACGAGATGGAAAGGGTGCAAGAGAGAACATGCCTGTGGATCGCATCAGGACCAGTACAGAGACAGGTGTCAATCATTCCAGGCTGTTTGGCAAAATTATGAACACCCGTGTGCGGTGTGGGAACAAAATTGTATGTAATGAAATGAGAATGGTGCATTATGAAAGCGGTTTCCAGGGTAAGTTGGCTGAGCAGCAGGGCTCACCTTTTCCCGGCGGCCAAGCTTTCCGGGGCCGCGACTCCATTTTGATGTGACCCTGGTCGGGCAAAAGTCCATCTCACAATGCCTTCAATCACGTTTTTCAGGGACGTTATGCTCCACAATGTTGAAAAGTTGCCCTGACAGTCTTTGTCAGCCATGCCCAGCACAGTGTGAGTCAGCCATGCCAAGCAAAGTGGTTTGCAATGCAATAGACCGCAATTTTCCTTAAGGTGCAGAGACGCACTTCCATTGCAGGCTGGGCCTCTGATACTCCCAATCATACTGGGCGACGACTTGCAGGCGCAAGATGTCCCACACCTTCAGCTTAGCTGTGCTGAGGCGGGCAATGCAGTAGGCCGGCTCTAGCGTCAGCTTGTGCAGCCATTTCTGTCTCTCCTCATCTGAGGGCTTTACCTGTTAAATGACAAAAGTGCAGTGAGACGTGGTGCAGGACGCGGACTGATGTGAATGGGACCAGCAGCCTTACTCACGCATAAACACCAAGCCAACCTTGATTACAGCACCAGAGCACCATGATTTCTCTTGATGCTCACATGCAGCAGAATGTTTTCGTTTAACATCAAAGTTCCTGGAAATTTTTGTTGGTCTGAACAGCAGGCAGCCGGTTTATATTTAGGATCCAGACCGAAGAGGCCTACCACGAATGCCCAGCGATCTCGATATCCCGCTAAGTATCGGTTGGCACGAATGCTGACAACTCCAACACTGTGCAGCATTTGAAGCCGTCAAAAATAGTGTCTTTATCACCACATTGAGCCAATAGCGGCAGAACGTGGAAAAACACCAGAAGAACACGAAGAGATGGATTTTGGTGCAGAAATGAGTTTCTGAAGTATTTTTCATCTGTTCGCACCTTTTCCGTAATTTGAGGCAATATTCTGGGTTGAAGGAAGCAGTGTAGCGAGTGAGAAAGTCATCCAATGGATCGGTTGCCGCTGTGCTTACTTCGGAACCTGTGTATGAATCGTCATCATTCATGTTGACAGTTTACATGTAACTCCTGGTCTTAAAGTATGAGAACAGCCATTAACTGGCGGACAAGTGGACAAGGTTTTCAGGACACATCCGTTGCTATTATCGTGCTTCCCTTGCATGCGTGGGATATGACGTGAATAAACCCTCACAAAACCCTCAGCCTGTGCAATATTGTCCTTTCAATAATTCCTCAATTAAGCTCGCATTCTGATTCTACTACAGATGTAACAGTTGATATAATGCACCTTGAGTTCTGACAATACGCCTTTACATTTCTTGAAGGTTGATCTGAGCACCAATTGAGGTCTGCTCTTTACAGTCTGCACACTGGCTCGACTTATTATTTTTTGTTTATATTCGCAGGAAAATATTATTTTTATTATGCAGTCCATTCAGGATGCCTCGATACGGTCATGTACTGCTTGAGAGACCATCCATGCAAATACTGGAACACCGATCGGAAGCGATGGACTGGAACGTAGCGTCATGATCTCTTCGGATGGGCAAGATCAAAAATTTGGAAGCGAAGAAGAAGGCCGCCCATGTCTTTACGTGCGTCTCCTTCGCCCGTCTTAGAGCTGGTGTACCTTGGAGCACCTCTTAAGCACCTCTTCATCTCCGTATATTCCAAGGATACAAAAACGAATTGATTATGAAGTCAACTGTTGACACTTCTATGAGAAGGAGGTCTGCTTTGGACAGGTCGGGAGGGGGTGGAGGTGGCACCAAGGGACCTGCCATCGTTGACAAACGCAATGTGGAGCAGGACTGCCCCTACTGTGATCGCACCTTCAAGCAGGTTGGTACATCACTGCCATGCACTGTGCTGGCGAGGATCGTGCCTACGTCTCTGTAGATGGGCTGCCGAGCTCTCGTAGGAACAAGTCAAAGGCTAATTCGGAGGGGGTCTAAGTGCGACCTTGATTACCCAAGAGGCTGTCCAATCAGGGATAGGTACAAGCAGCATTGGGATGAAATGCAGGTGCAGCGGCTGCGGGAGCATATCCAGAAAAAGCACCCCGAAGAAGATGTGGGGGAGGGCGGCTCTGAGCAGCAGCCAGACACAGTGGCCTCCAAGCCTGGCCCAGGCGCTGGACCAAAGCAGGTGCTGGGGAAGCCCTCTTGTCCTGCAGTCACACACGACATCTTTACATCTTCTTGGGCTGACTTGAGTTGCAGATAAGGGACCTCTGGGCAGTTCATGGTGTTGCAAAGGCTGTTGAAACACATATGACTGGTGTGCCGTTGCTATGATCTGATGTACCCATGTGAGCGCAGGGCAAGATGATGGATGTGGGGGCGAAAGCGGGGTACTACACACAGAAGTCCCCTAAGATGATGCTGCTGGAGTGGTGCCAGCAGCAGAAGCGCCCAACGCCACGATATCGCAGCAGCACTGCTGAGGGGGAGGCTGCCGCCAAATGCAAGGTCAGTTCACCCTCTAAAAATTAATTTGGAGATGCTGTGCGGCAGCCTTGGACATTGTTCTCCATATACCGATCATCTACTGTCCGCTGACTGGCTGTTTAGGCAGTCATTGGAGGCGCAAGAAGTTCCACGAAGTCATCATCAACCGGCAATAATGTTTTGCAGAGAAAGGCACATCTCTCTGCCGCAGGTGCATGCTCGATTATAGCGATTATATAGCAGGCTGTGTTCCTGACCAACTTGCACTAGCTGCTGTCCGTGTGTTCAGGAGGCGCTTGAAGTTGTTATGTGAGAAGACCCAGGGCAGTTGAAAGGATTGACCTCGATGGCTCTACGACCCAACATCTCGAGAGACTGCTGCATACTACACACATATATGCTATAGGGTTTTAAGTTTTACCCCTAAACCCTAATAATAATAATAATAATAATAATAATAATAATAATAATAATAATAATAATAATAATAATAATAATAATAATAATAATAATAATAATAATAATAATAATAATAATAATAATAATATGATATAGAGAGTCCAAGACAAATGGTGCAGGTGGTGCTGGCAGACCCGAAGGACCGCAACAAGGACATTGTTGTGTTTCTGGCGGCCGAGCATCAGGCGGACGCGCCGGATGAGGCTGAACAAAGAGCGGCCGTGACGGCTCTGCACCGAGTGGCTGGGGATCGCGCGCTGCACCGCGTGCTTCCTGAGGCCTACCTGCCCCTGTGGCAAGAGCTGTGTGCCAGGGTGATCCTTCCCATTGGAATTATCAACCTCCAAGGCAGCTCTGTTTTTCAAGTGTTTCATGCACATGGAATCTGTGGTGAGTGTCGGAACTGTCGAAGTAGGTTGACCAACTGGTGAGCTGAGTTGCCAGAGTCTGGTTTCTACTTTTTGTTGTACACTAAATTCTTCCAGAGTAAAATGTCTCGTGCATAATTGGATTTTTATACATTCATTTCAAGGTTTAGAGGTCAGGTGGTAGGAGATTACTGTTTATAGAAACTTGAAGATGCATCATAAACCACAAGACATAAAAATGTTACTCCTCTGCCCATGACAGGCAGAAGTAAGGGCGGAGCGCGAGGCGCGATCGGCCGCGGCGGCGGAGGCACGGAGCGTGCGGGAGAAGTCGAGGCGGCAGGCGCTGGCGCGGCGCATGCCCAAGGACGTCATCATGAGCGACAAGCAGCGACGCATGGTCGAAGGCATCCTCCGCGGCCTGTCCGCCGACCCCGCCCTTGCCAGCAGTGAAGCTGCCGACGAGAAGGGTGTGTGAACACCTTCCTGGTTTTTTCCCAGCAAGCTCCATCATTGAGCAGCAACATGCTGTGGCGTCCAGCTTGCTGTATTGGCCAGCTGACCAGTAAATTTCCTAATACTGCCATATATCTAACTAATAATTATCCAAACATCTACAAGAGTCAGCTTGTGGAACTCATCAATGTTTGAGTTTTGCACACATCAGCACTTCGTTCACGCTGTGGCAGGAGCATGTTGCGGTGACAATCAAATCAGTAAAGTAGCAACAGCAGTGCTGCCCACTACATGGCTTCGCAATTGTCGGTGATGTTTGCACAAATGGTAAATCACAGTTCGTGACCCTGCAGGGCTGGTCGATGAGTATGCTGGGAAGCTGGGTGCACTGGGCTTTGCATCCACTGATGTGGCGGATGCGCTGGCGGTGGCCATAGCGCAGGAGGGGCGGCCATCGCTGGAGACCGCCCTCGACTGGCTCTGTGTCAACGTCCCAGAGGAAGACTTGCCGGCTGCCTTTGCTGCTGGTGTGCACCACCTGGCATCTCAGAATTATACAAAAAAGAGCAATCGCCCAGGGAGCCCGAGGAAAGACTAGTCTTCAGAGCATCATGCTTCAATGAAGTTATTATTTGTGGTGTCATAATGGCTCTGCAGTAGTGTGGAAAACTTTGGGTGGAACAAGCACGTAATCTTTTTAGTGTGATGTCATACCAGCTAATGAGCTGTGTGTTGATCACGATTCCTGTGACAAACCAGGAGTGCTGCACTGTGGCACCTGTGGTGCTTTCCGGCTGTGGCTTAGCGGCCGGCCAGCACGCCAGCAGCAATACCTGAACATGATGAAAATTATGAGTTTGAGTGCAAAAGGATCGAAGAGCTTTGTGCTGGCGCAGGTGCGTCCGGCAAGCCGGCAGGAGTGTTGCACAGCGCTCACAGCGCAGCCAATGGTGGAGGTGCGGCGGTACATTCTGCGGCCAGCGGCGCATTGTCAGATTTCACTGACATGGGCTACGCCATCGATGAGGCGGCCGCCGCGCTGCAGAACTGCTCGGGCGATGCAGTGCTGGCGCATGCACACTTGTTTGACAGACTCACAGGTATATCCGAACCTCAAGCCCTTAAAACCCTCAACCCTCAACCCTGATACAGGCCCATGCATACTTGTTCGACAGACTCACAGGTATCTAATGGCCTCCCTGCCTTCTTCACCAGGGAGTTTATTGAGAGCCTGCTGCTGCTGAGACTCAATACCTTTGGTTTAGCAGCAGGCCATGGTGTTTTTCCTTTGGCTATGGGAATTCTCGGACTGCTCAGCAGAGTGAAGTACAGGAATTCTGCAGGAAAAAGCGCACCACAATTGCACATGCAGGCCACGCACAGGAAAACTCTGGAGGCAATGCCAGTGTGGCTGACACGGAAGCTTGGGACGAGGAAAGGGTGGCACTGGAAGCCATCTATGATGGTGATGTGGCGTTCCCTTCTGAGCAGCAGACGCTGCTGGACGTGGATGCCCATGGGAAGCGTCTCACACTCGACTTTAGGATACGACCGGAGGGAACGTACCCTGATGAACCCCCTATTATTGGTGTGAGGTGAGCACCTCAAACTTCCATGGGTGGCTTGGACAATATGGCTTCACACCATCCCTCTGAGAACGTTCTACCAGTATATTGGGAACAGCATATTTGCATAGGGTTTTGGGTTTACGCTAAACCCCAGTAATGGCATGGCAAGCAATTAACTTGAATCACTTTATATTTATGTGCCGTAGTACATCAAATATTTTAAACGAGTTAGTGTAGATTACGAATACTTTCAATTTGCTAGAAATGATTGATGATATATCAATGGAATTTATTTTGTGGAATGCAGGTCTGCTGAGCTGGCGCCGGGTGTGCGGCTGGAACTGACGAGGCGGCTGCATGCCGTGGCAGAGGGCATGCGGGGCGAGCCCATGCTGTATGAGCTGGCCTCGGCTGCGCCTGGCCTCCTGGAGGATACCCTTCGCAGCCCTGCAGCATCCGCCCGGCTGCGAGCAACCATGCCTGCTGCCGCACACTCACCAGAGGCAGAAGCCGAGAGCAGTGCGGCAGATGTGCAGCCGACTGCAGCGCCTCTTGCAAATGGGCCCTCACAGCGCAGCAGCCACAGGAGGCAGCCGACCATTGATGTACCGGCTGAGAGCAGGCGCCTGAAGGTGTGAATCCTAAATCCTAAGCCCCTAAAATAAATTAAAGTGAAATAATAAAATAAGATGAAATAATAAGAAGAAAAATGAAAAAAAAATATTAGATCTGAACCTTTCCTTCCTGGCTGAAAGTGCTTGTTGTGCATGGAAGGGAGTGTGGGTTCCTTCGTTACTACGCTGGGCTGTGTGGGCGTGTGGGGGATTTTGAATACTAAAGTACAGAAAAGAAGCTGAAAATGGGTTACAGAGAGAGCGTATAAATGGGACAATGGTTGATGGCTGTCGGCAAAATATTATTTCTATTTGGAGCAGTGACTGACGCGGTCCTAATGCCGCAGGCTCAGAGGGAGGAGTGGCTGCATGGCACGAAGATGCAGGCAATGCGGAGTGTGAGAGAGAGGCTGCCGGCGCACTCAAAGCGGCAGCAGGTGCTGGACAGCATGCTGCAGCACCGAGTGGTCATCATAAGCGGCGCCACCGGGTGTGGCAAGAGCACGCAGCTGCCCCAGTACATCCTGGAACAGGTGCCTGCTTCTGGATTCAAGTGGACTTCTTTAAAATTCATATGCTTTACAGGTTGTGCCTCCACCATTGGAAAACTGAACATGAAAGGTGTTGGGTATATTCCCTGGAGTGCTTTTCTTGTCCACTGCCATGCTTATATTGCCCAGGGGCATATCATGGTATTTAGAGTTTCCGCTTTGAGCTCATAGCAATTGGACTGGATAAATCCACAAGAGTTGAATGAATGAGGCAAGAGAAGTATGTTTGTATTTATAAGCTCTCACGGCTTAGAAAAATCCCATCCATAACCCTGGAGCCTGCTTTCCCAGTAAATTTCGTCGTCTAAATTTCTCAACCCCAAGTTTTGAGTAAACATACGGTATTTTGAAGAACCAGAGAGAAAAGGTGAGGCATGTGCAGGCTTAGGGGTAATTAAGGAATAACATGTTTTTTTTTGTTTATTGAGGGTTCAGGGTTTAGGGTCATTTTTTAATTGTGCTTTACCTATGCATTACCCCTATGCAGGCTGTGGAGGAGGGGTGGGGCGGCGGATGCAACATAGTGGTGACACAGCCGCGCCGCATCTCGGCAGTCGGGGTCGCGACCCGGGTCGCGGCCGAGCGAGGCGAGCTGCTCGGCGAAGTCGTGGGCTACTCTGTCCGCCTCGACTCTCGCACCTCCCGCCGCACCCGCCTGCTCTTCTGCACCACCGGTGCGCGCCTAACTTCTACTACTCACCAATTAACTAGATCATACCAAACTTTTTAAACTGTCCACTCAGGGGAATCGCGAGATCTTAGCCATCCAGTCCCGCAAGGTAGACACATGTGCATCAGTCTGCATGCTCATGCAACTTCGGCGTTTGCAATGCTCCACGCCGGAGAGTTCCAGGACCACCCAACCACGTGCAGCCATGAGGTGTCGGGGCTATTTCTGGATGGGCATACAATATTAGAGCTTGGGCGCACGCATGTAGTGTAATCAGCTGGAGCTCTTTAAAGTAAGCAACATCGAGGCATGTTGCATGGGTTTAGCTGGCACTGTTGCACTTGAAGTGCAGATTAGTATAGTTGGTGCAACAGATAGCGGGCCTCCATGCAGCGCTGAATGCAGTTGTTTGCTGTTGCACAGGTGTGCTGCTGCGGCGGCTGCTGGGGGATCCGGAATTGCAAGGCACAACGCATGTGGTAGTCGATGAGGTGCACGAACGCTCGGCCGACTCTGACCTCCTGCTCCTACTGCTGCGCGGTCTTCTGGCCTCTGCCACCAATCCCAAGCTGAAAGTCATTCTCATGTCTGCAACCGCAGAGGCCGGCTTGTTCCAGAGCTACTTTGACGCCGAGCTGGCCAAGGCGCGCCCCCTGCCAGTCTTGAAAAAAGGGGTTGTGGAAAAGGGTTGGTAATTTTTAAATTCTATATTTAGGGTTTAGCCAACCGTCGACCCTGAAAAGGAAAGGGAAAATGCGGTTGGTTGAAACAGCGAATTGGGGCACCTCATGACACCCTTAAGAGTTTCCTTAACCTCAGCAGACAGTGAAGATCCAGAAGTGATTTGCTTGATCTTAACAGCTGCATGTGACAGGTCAACGGGGTTCCTTTCAGCCCGTGGGTAGCACCCCTAAAACTTTTCTTTCAAAATGCCAACATTCTGAATGGCTATGTCTGCGCAGGGGCGGAGCACGTGCTCACTGGTCACCATTCCCGGCTTCACCCATCCGGTCCAGGACTTCTTCCTGGAAGATGTGCTGGAGCGAACTGGCTTCATCATTGGCCGGGGGTCCAAGTGCGCCCACCACATCTGCCAGATAACATTATTCACAGCATTATTATTCTCCATGCGTGTGTGCAATTCACCGCGATGCGGTTGTGTCCTGTTAATTGGTTCTCTTATTCATTTTGTTTTTGTTCTTTTTTATATTTCTGGAACCAGCAAGGCAGAGTCAGGATGCTCAACAATTCCACCATGATGTGGGGCCTGAAGCACTGGGCAGGCATGGCATTCCACTGGAAGTTTGACATGATGCCTGAAAATGCATACAGACTTGCAGAAGAAGCAAATGAAGAGATTGCATTCCTGATGTGTGGTGTGCTCGTGTTCAAAGATGGGCAAAGAAGGGGAAGCCTGAAGCAAGTACAAGCAAGACAGCAGCCGGTAATGGTACGTCCTCCGCAGCAATGGGCAGCCGGCCTGCTACCGCGGCATGGGACGAAGCGGACCAGGAGAGAGCCCTTCCGCAGCATGCACATGGCAGCAATGGCAGTGCACTACTAGCAGGTAAGACAATTGCATTGAAAGACTCATACATCTGCACATCTACTCGGCAGTGAGTGAACTGGCATGGCTTCTGCTATGATTCTCTGACCAAACAATGAGATATGGATCCAGTTGGGAACTGATTTAGTGCATGCACATCACGGTGGCACAAGCTGAGGACACCCTTTTTTTAGACAGAAACAGAAGTCCTCTACTGCATAGAATATGGGGAGAAGTGGGACTAGTATGTTGCACAGGTGCAGCTGAGGGCAACATACCCCAGTACAGTGCAGCCACGCTGCGCTCGCTGGCGAATGTGGATGAGAGTCTGATCAACTACGAGTTGTTGGAGAGCCTGGTCAGCCATGTGGTGTCCACCCAGCAGCTCGACAGTGACGCCAATGCGATCCTCATCTTCCTGCCCGGAGCACCAGAGATCTCCCGCCTTGTTCTCGCGCTGCAGGTGCATTCAGTGACCAGCACCAGAGTATTTGTGATTTGATTTTCTATGATGTGCAAAGGACACACCGGCACTTTATATTGTGCTCGTTCATGTGGTCTTTCATGTGTTTCTTAAAAAATGAAACCATGGTTCCTCTTGCATTGCTGGGGCGGCAAGGGCACTCTTTCGGTGTTCACTGCATGTCAGGGGTCGTCCAGAGTGCTTGTGTGTAGCCTGTTGATGTGCCAAAAAATGCTTGTAAGAACGGGCACCTTCATGTACACATCAAAGAGTTTAAAATATGGAAATTCGTTCGTTGGTGAGGTGGCAGTCTGTGTTGACTGCATGTCAGGGGTCGTCCAGCCTGAGGCAGGCGGCATCAGGGCAGGCGCTGCGCATTCTGCCCCTCCATGGGTCTTTGCCGCCAGAGCAGCAGGTGAACTCCTGATCTTTCCTGTGTGTGCATCCACATCTCGCTAGGAAAGCATCATTCTTGTAACTTAAACTAGCTTGCCTTTGGGACCAAGCTAGATTTTACAAACAGGGGCTGCAAAACCCACTTAATCTGGGATCCTGAGAAGAATTTCTTTCCATAAATTTTGCGCTTCTGCTGTTAATCAATACTTTCAGACAGCCCAGGTGTGACGCTTTGCATGCATTGTGTGCAGTCGAGGGTGTTTCAGAAGGTGGGGCGGGGCACGCGCAAGATTGTGGTAGCGACAAACGTGGCGGAGACCAGCATCACCATCGACGATGTTGTCTGCGTCATCGACTGCGGCCGCGTGAAGGAGATCAGGTGAACCCATGCTCTAATGTAATCCGCTCGCCTTACAGACCCCAACCCTCCCTCAAGACGACCACTGCATAATTCCACTCGGCATCACATCCGGCGCGGCAACATCAGATTTGGTCATGTTGCTCAGTATGCCTAAACCTTCTGATCAAACAGGCTGTCATCCACACATGGTTCTTGTAGGTTTTGTGACTGGGCAAACCCCTAAAATATGGCCCTACACCGTACACCCTTAACCTTCACCTCTAAATCTGAACCCTAAAATAAATAAAGGTAATGAAATATGAAGAAAATATGAAATGTGGTCGTCATGGTGGGTGCGTACCAGGTACGATGCGGAGCGAAGCATATCACGGCTGCAGGAGATGTGGGAGTCTGCGGCCAGCGCGCAGCAGAGGCGCGGCCGCGCCGGGCGCGTACGGCCGGGCACCTGCTTCCGCCTCTTCTCCCGCAAACAGGCCGCCACCTTCCAGGTTGTGCCTACGTCCTATCAGTCCTTTAGGGTTTAGGGATTAGTGTTTTCATCAGTCCTTTAGGGTTTAGGGTTTTAGTCAGTCCTTTCACATTCCTCTGTTTCCTCACATCTCTCTGCGTGTTGCAAGATATTACCTGGCAGGATGTTCTTATTCGTGTTGTTGATGCCACGTCTGTGAGGAGGGCAAAGTTTGTTGTGTGACATTTGAAGAGTTTTTCTTGGAGGATTTTCAACGACGTGCACTTACATATGCATTTTGGGCCTCTCTTCAAGTGTCATTGCCGAGCGCACAAAAAGAATCGAGTTAGTTTTTGAGTTCATGCAGGTGTTGCTGTGCACACCTGCTGCTTCCACAGGTGTTGCAAGTGACCCGCTGGAAACCCAACTAGTTGTGATTTGCGCTTTCAATTTTGAGCTGAGCTGCTTTGCTGTGGCCACAGGCACAGCAGCTGCCGGAGGTGCTGCGCATGCCACTGGAGTCGCTGTGCCTGTCGGTCAAGGCGGCCCTGCCGAGCGCGCAGCGCCTGCAGTATGCTTTGGGCCGCCTCATATCCCCGCCGCAGCCCGAAGCAATTGCAGCCGCAGTCAACGCGCTGACAAACCTCGGGGCTTTTGATGACGACGAAGAGCTGACGGCGCTGGGACGCCACCTCACGCTGATGCCCATGGACGCCCGCCTTGCCAAGACGCTCATCTATGCCGTCATGCTCAGGTTAGCAGCCCTTAACCCTGAAATATAAAATATGTAAATCCTGTAAATATAAAACCCTGAAATGAAAAACAAAATAAAAATATGGAATATAGGCATGCACCTGTGATTTCAAATGGTAGGGCAGAGAATTCATCCTTGTGCTGATTATACTTGGAAACCTGCATTTCAACTGTGTCGTGTATGGGCAAGGTGAATTGGTGGGATCTTGAGCTCACCAAGTGCCAGAGACATGAGATTATCCCAGACCTTCAATGGGATCCTGAGCTTTTAAAGTGCCAAAGACATGAGATTACCCTAGACCTTGTTTAAAAGCACATGTGGTAATGGCTGCCGTGCAGGTGTGTGGGGCCTGTGTTGACAGTGGTGGCGGCAATGGGGTATGGGCGGCCGGCGTTCCAGTCGCCGCCGGACAGGAGAGAGGAGGCTGAGCTGGCAAAGCGCCAGCTCACTGCTGACTCAGCCGCAGCCAGGAGCGACCACCTGGCGCTCGTTGCCGCATTCTCGGGGTGGAACCAGGCTCGCATCAAGGACGGCCGCCAGGCTGCCTATCAGGTGCACATGCTCACTCAGTCTTCTTTCAAACTTCTTCATGAGCAAGTGATGGGTGGACACATAACTTCTGCTGAAGGAGTGGCCCTACTATAAGTAATGGCCTGCAATGTGACGACTGTAGACAATGCTGGCAGCATAACATTTTCACACACATTGCCAATCTTGCACTGCAATGCTCGTGAAGTGAACCTTGTTTCAGGATGTTTTATTTAATCTCATGTGTGCCTCTTTTCTGTTGTGAACACAGGAGGTATACAGGTACTTTCAGTATTAAGTTGTTCACCAACTCACTCACCCACTCCTACTGTTTTATTGCAGTGGGCCGCGCAGAATTTTGTGTCGGATGCGGCCATGGAGGCAGCACTGCAGGGGCGGGCCGAGTATGCGGGCATCCTTGCTGACCTGTGCTTCCTGCCCGCCGGCTATGCAGACGCCTGCAGGAATGGCGTCCAGAATACTCCAGAAGAAGAGTATGCGCACTATGACGAATATTCTTCCAATGCGCGTGTCATCAAGGCCGCGATCTGTGCCGGTGAGAGCTTCTGCAGTGCTGTTACTTGTAGAATTGTGGACCGCACAGGCTAGGGAGGCCCGTTTTGATGTAATTGCTTGCATCATGCTTTTCAGAGCCATCTGAGGGTTGTTGTCGAACCTGTTATCAACCCAATTTGACGCCACCAGAGAGTTTTAGAATTGAGTTCAATCAATCAAGGAACTCAGCCGCAAGTGGAAAGAAGTCTTATTGGAGCATTGATTGTGTGCACCTCTCTACCCAGGTTTCTACCCGAACATCCTGAGGGTGGATCATCCACCGGCAGTCTTCAAGCATGTTCTGGGAGGTGCGATGGAGCATGAGGCCAGCCCAGTCCGCATCAAATTCTTTGACCGAGTCAAAGGTGCGCAGCTGCCTTTTAGTGCTGCTCACTGGCACGCAATTTGTGATATGGTTTGGCTGCCACGCTCCTCCAAACTGCGAGGATGGTTGATTGTCAAAATTGCTGTCTTGAGCATCAAGTCTCAGCGCAGGCATTCTAAGGCCCTGTTCTAGAACATTTTCAATACTGCCAAGAGCTTGCTCCATTTGCTTCTGTGACTGTCAGCCAGCTCCACAGCATGCGCTTGTCCAACCTTTTTCTTTTTTATCTGTGCATCAGACAGCTTTCCTACCCCAATTTTCTTCTATTCTTTGAAAGTGGTCCTTCGCACAGGAGTATTGAATCTTACACCGCCGCAGGTCGCGTCTTCATCCACCCAGCTTCTGTCAACTTCAACTGCGGCAGCTTCCCCAGCGGCTGGTTACTGTACACAGATGTCACGGAGACGAGCAAGGTGTACGTGCGCGAGGCCTCCATGGTCCCAGTCTATGCGCTGCTGCTGTTTGGTGGCGCGCTGACTGTGCACCACACAGACGGCCTGATCAGGCTCGATGGCTGGGCCACCTTCAAGGCGCCGGCGCAGATTGCTGCCCTGGTGAGGCATCCTAAATTTTTAGGGATTATACCCCTAAACCCTAACCATAAAAATGAAACATATAAAAAACAAGATTTTTATATTTAATTGTTGATTACATTGCTAATATGTCATCCATACTATCGGAGATGAATGCGTTGTGTCAATCCTGTGGACATCTGAGACATCACAATGCTTCGTGAAATTCTTGTGGGTGACTTACCCCCTTCAAGTATTCACAGACTGGAGCATTACTGTGAGCTTGACCAAAATGAAGGTTGCTGCCATGTGAGTTGCAGTCAAGGACGTCCATCTTTTAGCTTTAGCAAAGTCTGGGCCTACCCCAATGTGATTAAATTCCCAGAAGCAAATTTGTTGAATGCCTTTCACTGCACACGCAGGTGAACGGCCTGCGGAATGAGATAGA
The DNA here is from genome assembly GCA_020887355.1 of Coccomyxa sp. Obi. Lineage (NCBI taxonomy): Eukaryota > Viridiplantae > Chlorophyta > Trebouxiophyceae > Coccomyxaceae > Coccomyxa > Coccomyxa sp. Obi. The sequence continues at coordinate 2,596,207 of AP024997.1, forward strand.
CCAGCTGCTGCTGAGAAAAATAGAGGAGCCGTCCTTCGACTTGTCCGCCAGCAAGGTTGTGGAGGCTGTGCTTAAACTGCTTGTTCATGATGGCTTTTGAGGTGTGTTTGCATTAGAGCCCTGTGCATGAACCATGAACCAAAGTTTGAGCAAGTGCCTGAGCCAGAGCCAGAGCCAGATCCTGAGCCACCCTAAAAGTGATTCAAACATGATTGGTCCTCTAAATAGGCATTGGGTTATGTCTCTGGCTGCTGCAACAATGCAGTCTAGAGGCATGCCAAGGTGGTTATGAGTGAACAGCACAATGTGCCAGACATAATGGCGGCACCTCTCGCCGAGAGGTGCGAGTCGCACAAAAGAGCTATGTTGTGGGCAATGGAGATGTACTTTAAACACTGTTCAAGCTTGAAGGGAAGTGTTGAGTACAACCATGCTTGCCTTTTCATACTGTTCATCACTTGATTATATAAAGCAATCAGGTACAGGAAAGTTACGTCTAGCAGCTTTACAAGTACATCTCAGATGATCTGCTGCTACGAATGAGGTCAAACCAAGACAATGGGTCAATGCGAATGTGAACCAAGACATGTCATTATGAATGTATCCATCAGTAGTGTGACTAGCGATGTTTCAAGACTCTTTATTTCTATGGCTGTGGCGTACATCATGTACATATAATATGTCCACTAAATGAAAAATTTCAATGTCATGGGCTGTGTTGGAGCAGTCAATGCGCGGCACCAACATCCAAAATTTGTCTCAAAAATGGCGGAGCATAACCACTTGCGATTCTTCCATCTTGCTGCACATGTGCATTGCTGCAACAGAGGAATGCCTCATAGCTGAGGGCGGTTCATTAACGACCATGAGCAATGTTGCACACCTTAATTAGCAATCACACCTATGCCACGGTACATTCCTAATTCTGCAAAAATGGTTGGTGCGACCTAGTAGGTGCAGAACCGCTACATTCAATGCAGCGGCAGACCTTGCCTAGCAGAATCTTGATGGGTGAATGACTTAACCAATTGAGTTGGGGGTGGCTCCGCTTTGCGCGCTGTTAGCAGCTGTGTCAAGGCCTGCAGTCGCTTGGGAGCTAGCCACCCTGCAAGCAAATGAATTGATCTGTATTAAGGTCACTCTTGCACTTGTGTTACTTTGCAGGCACAAAGTACAATAGTGTCTGCTCCATAGGCACTGTCAGCCGTGCTCAGTGTAACATCACAGAAGCGACCTTTCAGGTGGTGGGCTGAGGTAGGCTCTCAGCCACCTTTATTAAAATCAGTGCATTTATAATCGCCGCGTCAGAACAACAGTCACTGGTATACTCTGACAGGCGCAGACGTGCAAGGCAAGTGGAAGGATGACCTGGGAGGGGCTGCCAGAGCCACTAGGAGAGCTGCTGGGCGAGCTGCTGGGCCCCATGGCAGGAGAGTTGCTGGGGGAGGTGCTTGAGCCGCCAGAGCCGCTGCCGGTTCCCATGGAGCCGCTGCCGGAGCCAGAGGAGTTGGCAGAACCGTAGGATGAACCGGCAGTGCCAGAACCTCCGCCGCCTTGCAGCAGAGTGCGGCGCAGCAGGCCGTCGACATTCTTCGCTACCTGCACAGCATCGGGAAGAATGTTCCGCCTGGCACAAGGTACCAATCACTCTCGGAGAATCTGGTCTCGTCCGACTCCACAGCCTATCAATAACATGTAACACATGAGAAAGCGTAGAATGTACTGCAAAAGTCGGAGGGGAAGCGCACCTGCTCCTCAGACGCCAGTTTGCTGCCAGCCATCGACGGATAACGGGCGCCTGCACATCCCAGTAAAAGCACTATGATTTCAATAAAATCCAAACGCAGTACAAATATCATACAAAAAGGAACTAAATCCTAATAGTCGTAGCATACAGTTACGGGGGGCCATGCTCAGCCAGCTCCGGTTACACACATTGCCGACAGGACCCAGCATTACGCCCAGTCCCAACTCCTTCGAAAAACATGTCTAAAATTCGACTTACCAGTGACGCTAGTGAAAAGCAGCACGGCTGCCAGGATGGCGAACATGTTGATCAGCTTCATCGAGTTGTTGTTTGGTCAATGCAACCTGCACCAGGAAATCGAGGACCGCTGTCAATGTGTCGAAAACTTTCCAACGATCCATATCTGACAATCAGGTTCACATAGTCTGAAATACAGAGTACAGCAATGATAAGCACGTGAATTCCCGACGATGTTACAGTTCGTCTCGGAGCTGAACAACAATACTACAGCGTTAACGTCCCGTTAACGTCCCGAAGCTTACCTTAGTGAAAAGAGGGTCGAGTCGCAGAGTGAGATGAACAAATGTAGCATATATTGGTCCAGGGAGATGTCTGTCCGATAATTCCGAACGCGTGCCGGAACCTATCTAGCGAATGACAATGCACAATGACGTGTAAACACCAGCTTCGAAGATTGGAAGCAATTATAGGCAGCAAGATGAGGTCTGTTACCACACAAATCTGTATAAACCCTACACCCTAAACCCTCAACAGAACTTGTGACTGCATTACATTCATTAGACATGCCAGCTGCATGTTTCAAAACTAGACTGCATTATATCATTTGGTGTTATTTGTAACGAATATCGTACATAAAGATATTTAAGAACCTTGCTGTCTCATTACACCTTACATTCATTTGGTTGCACTCATTTGTGACTGTACATATTCCTCATACGTAGATAAATAACCAGCAGTTGAATCAAAACCACTGTTTCTCCGCACAATCTGGACAAGATTCTGCATGATACAATAGATTAGTTGTCCATTACTCAGACACCAGGCACCGCAGAGTTAGGTGTGGATCCGCTCTGAGCACTGTTAGCAGCAGAGTTCCCCCCGCCAGATCCTCCAGCACCACCGCCAGAGCCTCCAGCACCACCGCCAGAGGCTCCAGCACCACCGCCGGAGCCTCCAGCACCACCGCTGGCGCCTGCTGAGCCGCCGCCAGAGGCTCCACCCTGTCGGATATTGTTCATTGTCAGCATTGCATGCCGATGCACCACTATGTGGAACAAGCTTTCAAAGCCTTCAAGACATTTCATACCTATCATACATAACCTTACAACACAACCTTGACTGATAGAAAGTACCTCAACATTGCAAATCACTCTGTCATCAATCAGCCGTCACATGTAGAGTTTGTGCCATCCAGTGAAGAATAGGATGTTGAGATTACCCACCTGGGAGGCGCCGCCGCCGCTGCCAGAGCCGCCGCTGGTGGTGGCAGAGGCCCCCGCGTTGGAGCCACCGGATGCAAAGGCGCCGCCATTGGAGTTGCCGCTGCCAGATGAACCGCTGCCAGACGAGCCACTGCCAGTTGATCCGCCGCTTGTGGACGAGCCAGAGCCCTGTCAAATGCCCCCAAGGCGCATCAGATTGTGCATTGCCAGATCTCCAGAGCGGCCAGTACAACATTCACCTTTGAAAACACCTTGAAACTGACTGAGTACAGATTGGCGAGTCTGTGAAACAGCACCTGGTTGCTAGAGCCGGAGCCGAAGCCGGAACCGGAGGCAGCCGGAGTGTTCCCACCTGTCGCAAAAATGAAGAACAGTCAGCACAGCACACCCACTATAGGAATGAAGTCTCAGAATACCCTGATGGAAGTTGACATCCAAAGCAAACTGGATAGAAATAGAAACCATGCAAGTACTTGAAAAGTTATTTGGGTTTAGACAGTCTCCCAGACTACATTATATTCAATCACTGACGGAATAAGGCGTGGCTACTGGATAGCCGCACTTTTAAAGTACAACCCTTCCATCAGCACTGCCATGCAACTCTGTGCAAACCAAAGGGGCATTTGGAACAGTGATGGGCGCAATGCAGAAAGAGAGCAGTGCACCTGAAGGGCTGCTGCCCGAGCCGCTGTTGCTGGAACCGCTGGGGCTTGAAGTGCTGGCAGACGCCCTAGCAGTGTTGGTTGCTGCGGCGTTGGCTGTGTTAGTGCCGCTGGGGCTGGTGCCAGTGCCTGAAGGACTGATGCCAGTACCAGTTGGGCTGGTACCTGTGCCGGTTGGGCTGGTGCCGGTGGGACTAGCACCAGTGCCAGTTGGGCTGCTGCCAGTGCCAGTTGGGCTGGTTGATGCTCCAGGGCTGGACACCACCGCTGCAAATTCAAGCACACACTGTTTTCATGCACCCTGGCAGATAGTCACATTAATTCCCTACAGGAGCATAGAAGTGCTCGCCTTTCTAACCGAAGTGAACACAAGTCCAGCAGAAGATATCTGCTAGTCTCAGAAACATCCCAGGCTCACTGTTGTGGTAGGCGGAATGCAGATGAAGCAAATCTGAAAGATGAACACCTGAGAAGTTCACCAAATATTCATGAGTTGCTGGGAATCGGGTAGGCAGTCAACTGCTCACCGTTTGTGACAGGCCCGGTGCTTGTGCCGGGGCTGGTGGAGGTGCCAGGAGATGCAGTCACGCCCGGAGAGGCAGATGTGCCAGGAGAAGCGCTCACGCCTGGAGATGTGGATGTGCCGGGAGAGGCCGTCGCACCAGGAGAGGCAGAGACTCCAGGAGAAGCGCTCACACCTGGAGAGGTTGAAGTTCCAGGGGAAGCAACCAGAGCGTTGGGGGAAACGCCTGGGGATGTGGAGGTGCCGGGGGATGCAGTGACACCCGGGGAGGCGGATGTGCCGGGGGACACGCCAGACACTGGGATAGCACCAGTGGTCGGAGAGGTGGAAGTCTCCGCGGACCTGGCGGTGTTCAAGATCTGGGGAGTGGTGGTGGGGGGCGCTGCGTTGGGGTCGACTGTCACTCCTGCACGTAGCACAGGAGTAAAACGGTCAACAAAAGTGTGCTCCATGCTCCAGAGGTCCCTCTTCTTATGATGCTCTGCTGACAAAGTTCTGTACTAACCGCAGCACACTGCACACAATAAAAGAGCACGACACACAGTAGGTTGCCCAGTCCATATGACAATCTTTGAATTTCAGCTGCAGTGTCATTATCAACATGACAAGAATAAAGATAGATGAAAAGCACACCATGCAGCGCTTACCGTCTTGTCCAACAATGGAAGTTGCTGGCGCCTTCAGGGTGGTGAAATCATTCTTGGGGACCTGGTTGATGTTCACGATGTTGATGTTGTTGTTGTTAATGATCTGGGTGTTCTGAACCTGAGGGTAGCCGCCCACAAAGGTGCCCAGTTGCACACGGTTGGCAGTGTAGAAGGCACCACTGTAGCCGCCTGCACCCATCAAATAGCATAGATAGATCCGGGCAGTTTCTCCCAGAAAAAACTGTCCGAGACTACCAAGTCAATTCATTTTAGAAAAGCAACTACAGGAAGTCACCGCTATGCAATGGATTTCTGTCTAATGCAGAATGTTTTGACTTCAGGGAGCTTTGATAATGATGGAATATATTGACACTAATGTGGTGCAGCAGCAGCAACAGATGTTGGTCAGGGGTATGACCCAAGTGGACTTAGTTGAGATAGAGGACAGTGCGCACGTGGGTTGTAGATGCGGGCACCAGCGTCAGTGTAGAAGATTTCCTGGGTGAAGAAGGGGCGCCTGTCTGGGCCGATGAACACGTTCTGGGCGAAGACAGGACCAAACACAACGATCCGCACAATGGGCGCCGGGAAGTAGACGGCAGCAAAGGGTGGGAAGATGATGCCACCGTAAATGGTACCGAACAGAATACCACCCTCCAGGTACACATTGTACCCGTCGCTGTAAAAGCCTGCAAAGAGACACGATTGAGAAAATGCACTTGTGAAACCAAGCCTTCCAACAATTGCACTCACTGCACACATTGACAATCTGCAAAAAGCACATTATGCACCTGAAAGATGGCCTGAAAAATATGATGGGAAACCAAGAATGCCTGTGCCACTTACATCAGGGCAGCCTAATATGCTCACTGCATGGAAATGGGGCACTTCCCCAAGGCCTTGAGTCCATATGTCCTTGGCAAGGTGGTTTGACAGGTGCTGACCTGTGTCGACAATGACAACGCCGCCCGTTCCATACAGCACGTTGTTCACTGGGACAATTCCATAGCCACCATTGGCGTACACACCACCTGCAATGAACAGAAGAACAGACAGGGTATTACGATTTGCACCATCACTGTACTGAGACTACAGCGGCTTTGGTGGAGGTGGGCTGCAAGATGTTAAACCAGGGTCCCAGGCAGTTTTGAACTTGTCGCCCTTAATTGGCTATCTAGCATCATCAAGGATAAATTAAGGCAATAGGCACTCACCATAAGGAACTCCACCACCATTGTTGTTGTTGTTATTGTTGTTGTTGATGGTGACTCCACTGCCTGTGGCAGCAGTGGCAGCAGGAGTCATTTCAATGGTATATTAGCGTGTCAGCCTGGAATGTTGCACTTTGGCAAGACAATATCAGCACCATCTGAAAATGGACAGGAACTTACCGCCATTGTTATTGTTGTTGTTGTTGTTGTTGTTGTTACCACCTCCACCTGTATTCAAAAAATTCAGCAATCAGTTGAACGGTCGTTGCAGCATTGTAGCTTACTGGGCGATGGCGTTCTGTAAAAGATGTATACAAAGGCATGGGAATGCTGGCACACCATTATTGTTATTGTTGTTATTGTTGTTTATTGTCTGGAGAACACTGCGTCCAGAGCCAAGGCGTCCGGCCTGCACATAGCCGGCTGCCAAGATGCAGCAGAACACGAGAGCAATGGCCCCGCGAGCCATCTTCAATCCGCCCTGCCCTTCAACCTGTCGGGATAAGCAAAAAAGCTAGGTTGATAATGAAAATAGCGCTCCACAGATGACAGCTGTTCGCGCACACAATAAAAGGCACGTAAACCCTGCATCACAAGTGTGGAAACACGTGATCCGCAAGGCAGCGGCCTGCTGTCCAGATAGTAAGGAAATAGGCACGACTAAATGTTTCCAAAATCGGGTGCATCAACATGTCAGGCAAAAAGCGGCAATTTTAACTATCTGACGCGTCGGCATGTCCGACTAGTGATCGGATATAACAGCTACTGCTCTGGTTGCAGCGTCATGCAATCACTCTCCACACTAACAATACAACAGTGAGATACTCAAGTCCTCTACATCAAGGCAGACGGGATCGTGTCCGGCGTTCGCAACTATGGGGCACCATGGAACCGTCGCAAAACTCGCGAGACTTAGCTGGGTCGCGTACCAGTTGCAGCAGGCTTGATGGGCAATAAGGCGGCAGAGTCCTCACGATAGGAAGTGGAGAGTTTGTGGCGGCTGTGGTGGATTCTTTGTTCCGCCTTGAAAATATGTTCAACAGCTTTTTCGGATGCAAGTGGGATGCATCGTTCTCCGGTAGCCTGAAGAGGCACCTGTCGGATCAGGGTGAAGGTGGCCGGAAGCCACGTCGAGCGGACAGGCCCACAGCTGGCTCACAGCTGGCTTTATTTGTAGTGGGTTCGCCCCATGTGCTGCAGGGTCCAAATGTGAACAGTACTTGCTGTTAGCGTGGTCTGTTATCGATGGGAACTCCAAGATGATATAATGGTCACCTCTTTGTGTGGAGTTCTGTGGCTTGCTCCGAGGTGACGGTGTGAGAGAAATCAAGTCGATGAGAGCACAGGGGCAAGAGAGCCACAAAGGGAACATGAATATTCTTCAACCTCTTCTGCGTTGAACACCGTAGAGATTTACAGTGTTAACAGTAAGGAACTTGCCGTTCCGACCTGTCAAGACCAATGACTGCCATCACTTGATTGGACAATTCATAGTGTCTCTGTCACCGGACCAGCCGGTACGGCTTGCAACCGAGTATATCTTCGAGACATGACTGAGGAAGCGTTTCTGCCAGCGAGGAGGCACTTTGGTGTACCATTATTAAAACCCTAGTTTTAAACAGCCGTAGGTAGCTAGTGAATACGAGTGAATGACCTGGTAAGTAGGTGTAGAGGCTGGAAAATGTTACGCGTGTGTGTACGCGACAACTTAAGGCTTGAAGGGTCTATGTCAAGCCTTTAGACTCATATTTTGACAATTAGGTCAGGTGGGAGCAAGCCACCCTCTCTTGGAAGTATTTGTAGGTCTTGACTATCCAGAACACTTCATCTTGCAATACTGTGTTCAGTATGACACCAAAAGACTTTGCAAAGACATCATGTGCGGGCAAGGACATCAAAGACGGCATGATGCCCGACTGTTCGAGACTCATCCTATGGCTCAGCAAAAGAGAAAAAAATACGCAAAGCTTTGCCCATTTGCGTTGTTTTTGCAACAGTAGCTACACTGGTAAAGAGCAGCAGTAGACACTGATGTCCGCAACCTATCACCTGCCATTATGCCTTCAGCTGGACTGCTCGTATCGCCATTAGAAGTGCCATCTGTGGAGCCACGGGATACTACTGTGGCCTCACTGGCCATACTGGACATATACACTGGAAACTAAGGAAGTTCTTGGATGTCACCTTCAGACTTGAGCGATTCTGCAGGTACAATTGATCCAGCCAACCCACATCACCAGACACCTATTGTACCGTCATAAGAACCCGAAAAGACCTTTCCTGCTGCAACTGCCAGGACACGCACTGCATCCTCGTGTCCCTCACACTTCCTGCACCATCAATGACTACCATTGAGTCCATGGCATAGTGACAAAAACACTATCAGATGCAGGACGTTTGCAAGCTTTTCAAAATCAGAAGAATGTCCACCCCTTGATCAATATGGACAGCAGAGGTCCGGACAGTAAATGTATGCAATCACAAACCTTCGGCACAGGAAGGCAAATGAGAATTTATGTTGGAGATCTTGCAACCCTTAGGCTATAAAAGCGCCACACTCGTGTCCACGGCCGCCTGGTAGACAGCAAAGCTGGAGCAGTGCCGTGACTGATGCAAGCAGACACAAAAGCACTTTGTGCACTGGTTTCAACACAGCAGCTCAACCAAAGATGGCTAAGGCGTCTGCCACTCACCTGACGCATCGCAGAGTGTCGAGGGCCCAGAAGCGAACAGTGGTGTCGTAAGAGCCGGAGACGAGGAAGGAAGGCCCCACAGCCAGCGCCAGCACCGCCTCGTTGTGCCCTTCAAGCACCTTTACACACTCCAGAGTCTCCGTGTCCCACACCCTGCCCATGCAGCACAAACACAGCTGGGCATGTAAAAATGGACCACAAGCGTGGACATTTCAGCTGCCTGTGATGATTGCTGCCCAGCTTCCAAGAGTCTGGCATGTTGAAACTGACACCAACCTCCAGGTAAGCGTCCGGGAGCAACATCATGGATGATCCTTGCAGAGTGTGACACGGCAACAGCACAACAATGTGATGCTCTCCAAAGAAATCTGACCTGTGTGATGGGTCTATTAGAATATGTATTGGACTGGCTGTGCTGCAAGAGACAGGGATGCAAAACACAAGCCTGCTCCAAATATAGACTTCTGCAATGCTGTCCCCCAGAGGGCCGCTCAGCGCACCGAATGCTCTTGTCCCAAGATCCAGAGAAGACGTAGCGCTCGCCGACTGCAAGCACGCGCACATTATCCTCGTGCCCCTCCAGTGTGCGCAGACATTCCAGCGTCTCGCTGTCCCATACCTGCCCATACAAACACATGCTCCTCATCAAACATCGGCACAAATTAAACCAGACAGTTCAATCATGTGTCAAAAGGACCTGCATTGGTACGACAGGAAGTGCTCCAAAGTCGAAAACATTTCACACATCTGCAGCATGACTGATGCCCAAAAGTGACCGCAAAAAAAGACAGAAGGAGCAAAGCGGACATGAATCAAAGGCAATATAGTGTGCTTAGTTTGACACCATGACCAGCACCGTTGGACTCAACAACTTCTGCATGCGCTGCTGAAGACTCGGTGCAACATTGATGGAAATGCTGATCTTTGAACTCATATCCTCAACAACAGTATCAAGGAAGTCCCACCTTGATGGTCGTGTCATCACTGCCTGAGAAGACGCGCTTGGAGGAGGCAGCAAGTGCGCGTACCGCGCCACTGTGCCCAGTCAATGTCGACAGGCACTTCAGCGACTCCACATCCCACACGCGCACCTGGGTGCCATGGTTGGGGTCACTAGACAGCTCAGCGCTTGTTTGACACTCGGTTGCAATCTGCAGCAGACATTTGAAATGATGAAGCAGGTAGCTCACCAGCATCGCGGATCCATCCGAGGATGCAAATGTGGTGAAAGGCTCCTGCCTTCCTTGCATCCCTGCTTTCATGGAACCTTACAGCAGAGGGAGCAACTGACAGCTCACCGTCTTGTCGTAGGAGCCGGAGAACATGTGGCCGCCCGAGTAGACCAGAGTGCGGACAGGGCCAGTGTGCCCAGCCAGCGTCTGCAGGCACTCCATGGTGTGCACGTCCCACACCTTGACTGTGCCGTCATAACTGCCGCTGAACAGCCGATCGTTCGCCACTGCAAGCGCGCGGACCGCATCACTGTGCCCTGCACCAAGCCATTTGGAGCCTCAAGCTCATTTCTTGCCCTGCACCTGTCGCTTGGTAACACTCTTCATGATATAAAACCATAGCATTCTGTTGTCTTGCTCTCTTGATAATCATCTACTTGGTCGAGATCTTCCAAGAAGCCTACCTGTGAGGGTCTTCAGGCGCTGCAGGGTGTCGAGCGACCAGACTTTGATGGTGTAGTCGTAGGATCCTGAAAACAGCTTGTTGTCTGCAATGGCCAGTGACAGCACTGGACGTGAGTGATCCTCAAGTACCTGCACAAAACACTTGGTGCTTCACATTGATGCCGGTGCTTCAACTTGCCGCTGCCCATCCTTAGAAGTGGCCACCAGAGAAGCATACAGATGCAGTGAACCAGGCCGAGCACCCATTGCACAGCTGCTAGCTGAGAATTACTGGTCTCCTTCACCCCACACATTTAACTGACGGCTTCGGTTGGGGGGATTTACACAAAATGGTCCTGACAAAAGCACGGAATGAGCCTGAAACCTGGTCTGACTCCCTGATAGATGGACCATGGTAGGGGCAGCAAGTGTGCAGCAAGCCGGCAGGTATCTACCTGCTCGCAGCGCTTTGAGGCAATGTCCCACACGCGTATTGTCTTGTCTGCTGAGGCAGAGAACAGCCGCTGGTTGTGGATCTCGACAGCCCACACAATCTCATCATGCCCCTGCGCAACATATTAGCACTGGAGACCTCAAAACCATGCATTTCTTAATGTGCTATGCCCCTTTGCAGAGCTCCACATGAATGGATTCTCCGACTGTCATGTACAAGTTGCTTGCCCAGCCCCTTGGACACCATACATGTCGCACAAGTTGAAGTTCTGCAGTTCAAATCTCGAGCCATCTCAAGAAGCAGATTGAATGCTGTACCCATGCTCAGGAAAAACTTATCACAGAACGCAGTGCATTACACAAGAACAGAATGCTTCCTTCCTCAAATATTATACATTCATACTTGGCACACTTTCGAGAGCTCTGCCCACCTGCAGGATGTTGTTGGGAGTCTCCTCATCTCCACCCTTGTACAGCGCGGCAGCATTGACCCGATTCTCTTTGTGCGGCACAGTCACCTGATTTGATGATGCCCACTCCTGCAAATGCATGCATTAAGCAACCTGTGCAGCCTGACTGGACCAAATCCTCGGCTGCCAAGTCAAAATGGAAGTGCAGTGGCACCAAACATATATGCAGAATACACATGAACCCTCAGTGTCTGTCACACAACGATGAAGACACGTATTGAACAAGGTGTGCCCTCACACCACAGGGCCACTGAGTAGACCAGCATATTGCACCCCCTGCAACCCCCCCTATTGCCGTTGGGCCTGCAGAAGTAAATGAGCCAGGAACACCTTGGAAAAAGGCGCACCATGATGGCATTGCGGAGCGCAAAGTTGGGTGTGAGCTCCAGGTGGCGCAGCCGCATTCCTGTCACAGGGCAGGTGCGGTTGCCCTGTGCCAGCCATCGCTCAATGCAAACGCGATCATATGTATGCCCTGTCGCCACCATTACCGGATCTGCCATCAACTCCTGCAACCCCACACAACAACATGAACATATCCCGACCGCTGCACGCCCCAACTAGTTTCAATTCACACTGTGGGTTCAACTTGTTGGGCGCAAACAGATAGCACCAGCATTGCACTTGCATCGATTCCGCTTTCTCACTTGAAAGCTCGTGCAGGAAAGAGAGGCATGCTACAGCTGCAGCCAGGGAGCGCAAAGACCTGACTCAGCTATTACATGCTGTAATGTATGCTGAATGCCTGTGGGTGGTGCCAGAACCAAGAAATTACACCCTGAATAAACCAATGGAAGTTACCGCACCATGCTGATCGGGCAGTAGAAGCTGGCTGGTGCCCGGGGCCCCACTGCACCTGAGTGCGTTCTGCCCTCAAGGGGCGCTGCCATACTGGGTCTGCATAGAACAGATGAACTATTGATACCAGAACTTGCCTGATTGATGGAATAGGCACACAAGATGGATACAACAAACAGGGAACCTAAGGACCAATTCCAAACACATGTCCTACAGGAATCTTCAGCGTCCACAATCTGTTGGCGTTTCTAAACTTACACCGAAGCTCCTTTTATATACTGTAACGGGAGCTAACCCTGCATTGCCGACGCTCTCAGCCTGGCTGACAGGCAGGCTAGCAGATGATATTTGCTCCACTTTCACGGGCGCGGCCACTTCAGCGGCCACACTTGCAGGCTGTGTTGTGGAAGGAGACGGGGTGTCCACTGGGGAGGCTGCTCTGCTGCTCGCCTGCCTGCTGGACTCACAATTATTACGATTATGCTGCAGGAGAGCCTTAATTTGCTTCATAGGTCGCACCTTCCTGCCCCCAAACCCTTAAAACGATCTCGGGGTTTGGCAAACACTACGATCGCGAACGCCAAGGCATTAAGGTTGTTCAATCTGAATAAAAAAGGCAATGACTGAGACGGAAAACTCCCAACGTGCGGCGTTCCATAGCAGCCAGCAAGAGCGGGGGGTCTTCCCTTAAACCCTGATGCACTCCGACATTGAATGCCGACAGTCCGAAAGAGCGATTCTTGCAGTGACAATAGTGAATACCTTGCCGCGTATACCTGAAAAGGATGTAGAAACCAGCGAGGCTTTTAAAGCTACGAGGACCTTTGCAGTCAGTTGAAAAGTGATTCTTAGGCGATCTCGGTCACTATCTTCACGCATAACTTCTATAATTCCGATATTGTCTTCAATATATCGCATGTATTGAGCATCGCGTCGGTGCGGGAGTGGCCTGTCGCTGCTGAAGAGGCAAATGCCACTGAAGTAGATGGTGATCTGTCGTGAACAGCAATTCCTGCAAACGGCTGGTTGAGGCGATGGCAGGCGCAAGGGGACCCAAGGGTGGCCAGAGATGCAGAAAAACCGGTCTACTGGACAAGGTCCTGGTGCAGCGCATTGAGACCTACAGCCAGGTATTTGCCTGTTTCATCACTTGTAACACTTTTAATTTACCACCCTTTTGTCCAGAGAGTCCTACATGAATGCAAGAAAAATAATCTGGGCGTCATTTTCGTTCAGCAGACCGGCGAGTTAGCAGACATCTGTGGGCCGCGCACGAGGAGTACCAATGACGGCGAGGAGCGTGTTCATGAAGCAGGTGGAGCGTTCGCTGGGGGTGGCCAGGCAAAGGAATGACACTCTGGAATCTGAAGCTCAGCTGCAGGTGCGCAATTGGCATCTCGTTAGCTCTTCCATGCAGCTCCTCACATCTCACCCCCAACACTTGGCGCATGGCCCTGTTTTACACTGCCCATGTTTTATACTGCCCTTGTTGTAAGCAAGAGTAGAAGGATTTGAGGTGCATTGGTTCTTGTCTGCAGGATTTTAAGCATCGCCACCTACACAGAAGGCAGCATAGCAGGGATCCAGACGAGCCTAATTTGTTGACCAGCACCAGTTACAAAAGCGGGACTCTGACAACAGCAGCGGTGCTGGCATGCTGGCATGGACGTGAAGGTTGGTCACCATATGCTGGACTTCTTAATCTCAATGCAATCTCAACTGAGCTGTGCTAAGACTCGACTTGTCAATGGGAGCCAAATGCAGCGGCTTCTTAGTGCTCCAGTCAATGTCTCAAAACAATTGATTCTCTTTATGGCAACATGCGAGTTTTATGACAGGGCAAGCAAAGCAGCAATATAGTCCTACTTTGGATCATGACGGGATGATAAGACTTTCTTTTGACAGAAGCCCATCCAAAAGTGAGGGTGCATGTGTGAAGCCTGGAGCGGATTTGGATTCGGATACGGATTTCTGGCAGCGTTGTCTGGCAGCCGGTCTCGGATGTATGCTAGTGGCCAGCCCCAAGGGGGCGCATCCCCCACCACATCACACACTAGCATGCAGCCTGGCCGGCCCCCGCTTGAAGCACAACAACAAGCTCAGAGCGCATCGGCTGTACCGATGGCAGTACCCGCAGTGCGCCAAAGCAGAAGACAAACAACACAAATGTGGTGCAGGGATGGCCAAACCCTCGGGTTTCCCTTGGGTTTGAGAGAAAAAAGTCGGGGATCGGGGCAAAGTTCGGGTTCTCCCCGGAAAAATGGGAGCGGAGCGACTATTTTTCCGGGGATGAGCCCCGACACAGAACCTCAGAAACCCGGGTTGGCCCCGACAATTTGTCCTGCTCAGGGTGTATTATTCGGGTAGCAATACTCATTATTTCAGCTCAAGCGGCCGCTTTCCGATGCTGTGTTTACAGCAAGCACGGAAGACGCATCCGTAAGAGATCTGAAACGATAAGAAAGATGCCGAAACCTTGGAAACTGGTTTTTTGGATTTTTGGGAAGAAAAACCGAGATTTGCCACCCCGAAAATTGCTGGGAAAAGTGGGGGCGACCCCGAAAAATACAAAGAGCTTCGTCATTTTCGGGGCGGAGCCCCGAAAATTTTCAGCTAAACTCGGGGATCCCCTGGCAAATTTTCAGGCCCTGGCCCACCCTGATGTGGTGCATGAAGGGGGCACAGGGTGGCAGACAGGTGCCCGTTGCACAACAAGCAACGCCGGCTGTGACCAAGGGACATTCGCCACCGCTACTGCACTAGGAGAACACTGGCTTTGTGCCACCTTAGTGGCACCCTTAGCACGTTTTTCCCCACTAAGGCAGCAAGGTAGCACCAAGGTAGCTTAGTTTCGAACATGCACCATAGTGCCACTCCTTCTCCTTAGTCTCGGACACCTTAGTGCACCTAAGGAACCGTTCATCTCCGGAACCTGGTAGACATTTAGTTGCAACAAGCTATCGCTACGTGAAACAGTGCAGGAAGAAATGGGGTTGACGTTGCGCACTTTCGTTGTACTAAGGTATTGATAATTTTACTTTGTTATGTCTTTGACACGGTGGAGTTTTTAGTGGGTATCACCCTAGTACAAACAAGGTGTTCGAGCAAAAACTTTTAGGGTATTTTAGGGTTTGACATTTCAATGACTGTGGTGGTACTAAAGTCGTACTCATCCAGCCTGTTAAAAATAGTTCGTTCTAAGGTGCGCTCGAGTATTGCATTCTTTGCACCTTAGTACAAACAGGGTGTGCAGAAATATCTCTTAGGGTATGTTAAGGTTTGACTCATACATGACTTTGATGGCACTAAAGTCGTACTCATCGGGTTATCTAACAAACCTCGGGGGCTAATAGGCTATTTATAATAGTCAATTTTTTCATAATATCATTAAGAGTACGCCATGTGAGTCTCAATGGTATGTTCGAATCCATGTAAAGCCATTCTACGAAATTAGCATGGCACAAGTGCCCAACGCTTTCCATAGGCTTCCCTTGAAAGTTCTGCACGTCATGTGACATGTCAGCCACTGTATTCTGAAGCAGGGTACTTCCATTTTGGATGGATCAACAACAAGCCAAGGAGTGGCCAGGTTCCTTTCTTTTGAGGCTTGGTGAGCTTGCTAATAGGCAAGTCAGTAGCTGCCAGCCACTTGGCCGAGCCCAGCTCCTCAGTGCCCACTCCAGGGAAAGTGAACTTCTCTCCGTTCCACGCCTGCGTGGGAACCTCCTGAAGAATCATGACCAGCTCAACACCCACCAGCGAGCTGTCGGGCCAGTCATTCAAGACCTACAGGTTCAAAGTGATGTGTTTCAGATTGGTGGCATTGAACATGCACTGCTGATACAATTGCCAAAACTTCTTGAGTCAGCCAACTTCTCACCTCGTCTGCGACCATGGCGGTTGCAACTTCCACAGGTTCAGCACCCGTTCCAGGGGATTCAGCACACAAAAAGACTTGGGCCCCAATTTCCAGACCCTCTGATGCACCAATCCTGGCAAGGTGGCTTGCGCCATACTTGTCATATTTTTCCACAAGGTTCCATGCACAGGCCAGCGCTTCCTTGTACCCTGAATTGCAATATTGATGCAATTTTAACGATGCATATCATAACCAGGTAGCTGGATCCTCTTAAATGACAAGCCTGGCCTACAAATTGATGGACACTTCAATTTTTTACAACTGACAAACCAATGTCTAAAAAGTTACCAGGAGTTGCCATGCGCGACGCCGGTTTTATGGCTGGGTTTTGCATGGATCCTGTTCCTGTGTGCAAGTTTGGCGGCTGATTCTCCATTCCAGGCTGTGGGAATGAGCTGTTGTCTGCAATGCAAGATCGCTTAAGTCTTCCCTCGCAAACTATTTCGGAGAAAGTTGCCTGCTATATTTAGGGTTTAGGGTTTCGGGTTTCGGGTTTCGGGTGTAGGGTTTAGGGTTTCGGGTGTAGGGTTTAGGGTTTAGGGTTTAGGGTTCCGGGTTTAGGGTTTAGGGTTTAGGGTTTAGGGTTTAGGGTTCAGGGTTAGGGTTTAGGGTTTAGGGTTTAGGGTTTAGGGTTTAGGGTTTAGGGTTTAGGGTTTAGGGTTTAGGGTTTAGGGTTTAGGGTTTAGGGTTTAGGGTTTAGGGTTTAGGGTTTAGGGTTTAGGGTTTAGGGTTTAGGGTTTAGGGTTTAGGGTTTAGGGTTTAGGGTTTAGGGTTTAGGGTTTAGGGTTTAGGGTTTAGGGTTTAGG